>VCKV01000305.1:2830587-4245881 GCA_005876975.1 Drosophila orena
AATATACTTGGAGGAGTGCAATATGCAGTCACACATCCGACAGGTCTAATGAGCGTTGGCCAACTCTTGGCATTTGGCAACTCCCCCTCGAGAGCGTGAGTCACAGCATCCCAGAGCGGTGACCTTGTCGAATGTCACAGGCCCAAGTCAGCCAGGCATGGTATACGACATCCTGGACGCCCAGACCACCCTCGGCTGTCAGCTGGAATCCGGCTTAGGCTGTCAGGAAGCTTTCGCTGAGGCAGCTCCGCAATCGCTGCTTGTTTTCAATTTCCCAGCAATTCAAGGCCTTTGCCAGCGCCTAATGAAACGGAAGAGCCTTCCCCCGGGCCAAGTGAGTTGGCGCTCGTGTGTGGGCCTGAACGATAAGCGGTCAAGGTGAAAGGGGTGGCCTCAAGTCGGCTTGTCGGGGGTGGATTGTGGTCGGGGAGGGAATCTAGAGGGGGGTACTTGACGCACAACTTGTTGAGCCACCACTAATTGATAGTCCTCTGTGATAATAGCTATTCGGTTGCTCAGGCCTAGGCCAATTAGTTAACCAATCAGCAGGACATTGATGCCTAGATCTAATGATGCGGTATCTCCTGATGTGAGCAAAGACGTACTCATATATTAAAGTTTACTTTGTCTAAACATGAAAGGGTAGCATATAGGTACGTGATTGTACTACAAATTTGTGTATTGTATGCACAACACAGAACTCTTCGAAAAGTCATCCAAAATCAAAGATAAATAGTTCAGCAGAATACAGTTCGTTATATTTAATTCCTTTATTACTAAACATAAAGAACACAACTATGCGATATGATAGGGGTCATGAAAGGACAATACCATGAATTTCGGTTCGGATGTTTGGTCTCGCTTGTGAGGATGGCTTAGTGTAATCCCTCCAAATTGCATTGCAACAGCAGTCAGGGGCATGCATTGTTTACTTCCTTGTCCCCTTGCGACCCCGACTAGGACTAAGATTAATGCAACTTGTGACGTTGACCCATTCTCGTGTCGATGGCAATGTTTACGTACTCGTAAAGCACACTTGGGCCCAGTGCGCATGCTCACCAAAGGAACCCAAACTCCAGCTACCTCAATATGATTGCCATTGGCCCACTCCCCAGGAAACGCAGTGAGGAGGAATCAAGGGGGATGGTTCCTGACCTTCCCGAAGTCAGGATAAGGGGATGCTGGGTAGTACTACCTGTACACTCACCTGTAAATGCCAGTCACGCTGTAGGGACGACATTGCCGTCCTTTACTGAACGTGAAACGCCTTTGATGTTTCTCTTGTTGCTCGCGCTGTTGTTGTTGTTGCTTGGGGCGTTGTTGTTGTGCACCCAAATGCATTGGGTTGCCTCTGCTTTGGGTCCTTAAAGTCCTGAAGAGCTGACGTTCGCGGGCCTTCACCGGTTGGCCCAATTTGGATACTCTCCTGCTCCTGCTCCTGCTGCTACTGCTGCTGCTGCGACTTCTGCCGGAACGGCTTCTTTGGCACTGAATCCTTTGCGGGTTCGTCTTGATGGTTCGTCCTCCGAATTAATTGCGATATGCGTTCGCTTTTTCTTGGGGGCTTCTTTGAGGAACTTGTATGGGTTTTCCTAGGGGCAATATCCTTGCTGCTGTGGCGTCATGATGCGTTGATGGGACACACAGTTTCCACTGTCACTCTTGTTTATGCAGCAGCTGTTTCCGCTTCCGCTTCCTTGTCGCCCCTTCCGTTCTCGTATTCAGCACAAGCGCACTCTCTCACTCACTCGCTGGCGAATATGCAGTTTTTGGAACAAATCGATATGGGGCAAGAATCCAGCTGAAGTCCTTTGTTCTCAGTTTGCTCGATCTCGCGTGTCGAATTGGATCCTTTCAGTGAGTGAAATCTGTTAAAAGTACGCCCTAATTTCTCCTGAAGCTGTTGAACACTTTCTCTGAGTGGGAAAACCCTTTGCAAAAGCCTTTTTTCGTGAGGAGTCCTCGTTTGCTGCCCTTTTCGGCGGATGCGACTGTTCTGCTGCTGCTCAAGCTCACGACTAAACTGATGAAACTCATGTCCTCTGTAGGTCCATGGAAAATCCAACTCAGTTTTGGTGAGCGTGGTGGAGGTGAGTTTCTGTTTGGAGAAAGGAAAAACCAGAGAAAGAGGTACTCTCTTCCTTCGCATTGCCTTTCATCCGTTTTGTTTTGCTAGGCTCTTTCGGCCGCTTGTTGCGGCACCTATTTTTATTCTTTGTGGAAACAGCTGATGAATGTATTACGAATTGATTTACACATTAAAGACACACAAATTTAACAAATGCAAGTTGCACAACTAAAATGTACAAATGTTAAATCGTAGTCGTTTAATCTAATAAATATTTTAATAGAACTTTAATAACAAAGTATAAGTTATGGAACCCCAATTATTAACAGAAAATGTTGTGTTAATATTTTGTTATAATATTTAAATCTTGTCAAGCTTTTTTATACTTACAATATTCCAATATGCATCACAGGTTTTGTTACTTTTCAAATTTTTATTTCCCATACATGTGCCACATGACAAGTACACTTAAAATTTAGAATATAAATCCAATACTGAACGAGTACAATTTGTATCGCCTTATTGAGGTATGCGTAGGTCATCCAGGCTTTTGGTCATGTTCAACGCCACTCCAAGGAATATAAAGCTGATGGCCACGGATGAGAAAACGGCAGCCGGTAGGCTCTTCAATAACCACTGCAGGATCATCGTGTAGACGGCAATGGCCATGAGCAGCATGCACATGTATGGATAGGCCAGCCATTTAATCAACTGCGAAGTCAAAGGATTCTTAAGAATGTTCCTTTAACTAAGTAACCAGGAGGTTTACCTTCCAAACTGCAATAATCAACAGGAGCGAGGAAAAAGCATAGACGGCAGATCCGGTGGTCCACACAATTTTTACCGCCTCAGAGACGCCTGACAAACTGGTCATGAAGAGGTAGCCGGCAAACACGCCCGATACACAGGATACGCAGGCCATTATAGAGACGATCACCCTGCACGTCGGCAAAAGTCTCCTATATGAGAAGTCCTGTTCGCTCATCTGGGAGTTACCAAGTGCTTGATGTGTTTTAAGTCAATTAGCAGAGCTATTTTGAACTTTGATGTATTGGTAGTTTTTCAATAGTTTTTTTAAATCGACGTTGATATTTCAAAAATGTTCAAGCCTTTCGCGCCCACATAAGCTATACTGTGCTATCGATAAGTTAAGCGGCAATCGATAAATGATGCAATCGATTGCGATTAGCTTTCAGTATTTAGATTTTTTATACAGGTTAATTTGCGCACAAGATTCACAGACGTGATTAATGCTATTTTCTGGTCTGGACTATACTGTATTGGAAGTACTTGGAGTCGGAACCGGAGGAGTACGATTTCGGGAAGGATTCCCGTCCGGAAAGGGACTACCAGCATCCGCAAGTGGCGTCCAATAATCGGAGGTTTCTCTGCCGAGGAATCCGCATCACCATACTAAAACCAATCAACCAATGACCTCTTGAAACCGCACCAGCCATGGATCCCTTGGTGTTCTTCATAGTGCTGGCATCGCTTTATGGCATTCTTTACTTTTTCGACCGCTTCTTTAAGGTGCAGTATATCCACCCAAAGTACTTCCAGATAGTTAATGTAATCCCTTAGAGCTGCATGCACTACCCGTACGATGCCTTTCTCAAGAACACTGGGCTGAGTATCAATTTCATGAGCCTCCACTGGCACACGAGTGCCTTTAACAGGAGCCTCCTCCGTTGGGGATCTGCCGGTAACAGCTGCACCCGAAGAGTAATGATCACCAGCTTTAATGTGGGAGTCCTAGTCACCTTTTCGCTGCTCCCAATCGGACTGATCGTGCTCATTGCCACTATCTTCAGCAGTGGCGAACAAGACAGCTCTTCTTCTGTATCCTCGCCCGTTGGAGTTCCCGTGCAGCTGGAGATTCTGTTGCCCGGCGTCAACCTGCCGCTGGAGGAGATCGGATACTACATCACAACCCTTGTGCTCTGTCTGGTGGTACACGAGATGGGACACGCCCTGGCCGCTGTGATGGAGGATGTGCCTGTCACCGGGTTTGGAATAAAGGTCCGAATTAAATAGTTTACCTTACAACTTGATGAGTTTACTAATATGGTCAACATTACTATTTCAGTTCATCTTCTGCTTGCCGTTGGCATACACGGAGCTCTCCCACGACCACTTAAACAGTCTTCGTTGGTTCCGCAAGCTACGTGTTCTGTGCGCCGGAATCTGGCATAATTTTGTGTTTGCCGGCGTGTGCTATCTCTTAATCTCAATGGTGGGCATCACCATGTCACCATTGTACGCTTACAACCAACACGTGGTGGTCACCGAACTAACGAGGAAATCTCCGCTTAGGGGAGAACGTGGCCTGCAGGTGGACAATCTAATTACTGAAGTAAATGGCTGTCCAGTCAATAGCGAGGAGAGTTGGGTGACATGCCTTCAGAACTCCCTGAAGCTCAAGCCGGGATACTGTGTGAGTGCGGATTTCGTGCAGCTTAATGATGAAAGTAGCGCGATCTCACATCATAGTATTGATGGCCAGCTACAGTGCTGTGATGAACTGAATCCGAACGTGAGTTGCTTCGAGGTGGTGGAGGACGTCAATGGAGATGTGCCTGTGGAGCTGCCGCAGCATGTATGTCTCAATGTGCGCCGCACTTTGGAAGAAGTGACCGAGCACTGCTCCACCGGAGTCTGCAACGAAGGATTCTGCCTGCGACCGCTAATACGGAATATCACTGCCATAATGACGTTCAAGCGAACGAATTCTCGCGGGGAAAAACTACCGCCGGTGATCTATGTGGGCCATCCGTGGGACGTCACTCGAACTGTGGAGGTATCCGCCTTTGTGCCGAGATATAATTTCTTAAAGGCGGCTTGGCCGGATGCTTGGCTGCTGCTCCTCAAGTACAACGTGGTCTTCAGCATAGGATTGGCGCTAATCAATGCCATTCCCTGCTTCGGTTTCGATGGCGCCCACATAACCAGCACCGTGATACACAGCTTCCTGGTGGGCCGAGTGGATCAGCATGCCAAGAGGGATATCATCTCGTTGATAATCACCAGTGTGGGCTCTCTTCTTTTTGCACTGGCCCTGCTTAAGGTGGCCTGGCTGAGCTTTCTGAGACCACTGCTTTAAGAACTGAAATGGAAAACAGATGGATCCTGGGAGTCAAACTCCCTTCAAAGACGCTAGACTGCTATTTCACCTTTACGAACACACAAAAAACAGCGAATTATAGCACCTCAAAGATTCGATAGCTTTTTGTCATAGTCCTTAGTCTTAACTCGTATTTATTTTCGTACGGTTGTCGAGCTCAAAAATAAAATCAAATTAAGCTAAGATTTGTCTCCAAGACTGATGCTATTTGCCCTCGCTCACCCCGCTCAGCTGGAGGCTGGTCTTCAGTTCTGTGAGGCTGCGTCTGCCGTGCTGAAGGAGCATCTTGATGGCCACCTCGTCACTTTGATGGCGATTCGTCTGGAAGTCGTGACGTGCCCAGGATTTTAGCTCCAGCTGGCTGTTTTTATCGGGCACCTGACGAATCGTTCGAAATATTTCCCGGTAGAGCTTCAGTACTTCCTGGCGCAGCATAAACTGCGATGTATTTAATTCACCAAATTATTATTATCAATTTGATGAATTCGTCTTTTTGGAAAACTGTTCAAATTTTGAATCCAAAAACGCTGTGAAATCTGCTTACCTGCTTTAAACTAAGTGATGCTTTTGGTAACTTGGACATTTCAGCTTAAGTTATTTTTTTAAATCCCTAGTTAATTTATTATTATTAGTTGTTCTTATAGTTTTAAAGTTTTTCTGTCATTTGTAAACAGTATTTGTAATCAATCCAACAAAAACCATAACAAGAACAGCTGATAGTCAGATGTTAGAAATATAGAGATGGACCGATATCTATAAAGCTTGCACGGAACGGTCGATAACTTGATAGGTTTAAGAAAAGCGTTTAAATTTCAAATTTTTATATGAAAGTTTGAATAAATGAATGTAAAATTGTATATATGTATAATGAATATTCTTACAATCTTATTATATTTAGAGCTTATTATTTTGTATCTCCTTAAATAATACACTTTTAAAACTAATTGATATTCCTACACGCCATTCAAAATTATTTTCTCTTCTAGTAGAAAGCACCTGTTTTCAAAGTGATCTACTATTGTGGTGGTAGCGAAACAATCTGCAGCGTAAGTCAACTGCAATTTACGTTAAAATGGCATTTCATCAACTGCCACTAATGAGTCAGTCGCAAAAATAAACTAAATGGCTGTAATGTCTTAACAAAATTATGTTTTAGCGCATTGATGCGGCGTGGGAACGAAGGAAGTGACATCCAACACTAAATTTATCTGGCTCGTGTTCAATTTAAATGAAATTCTCGGCATTAAATGCCACATTTATCTACATGAGCACATTGTTTGATTGGCACGCCAGCTGCTCCGTCTCTGTTTCTTTTCTGATTGTTCTACTTAAACGATTCAATTGTTTCTTCGGCCATTCCGTCTACCATCAGGTACCATGTTCGCGAAGGGATTGGTACTATCTCCTGATAGTTGGTACTTGGCGTCGGCTAGTGGTAAGTTCTCCCCCAAGTACCGGGCTTCTTGATTGAATTGCCAACTGTTTTCCAGACCCAGTGCCATGGTCACGTCCAGATACCAATAGCACTACTGGCCAGCAGATGGGCCCTATGGAGAAAGTGAATCAACCAGGTTAGATATTATATTGTTATAGTGGTAGGAGTAGTCCACATAAAGCTAACCCGTCTGTTTTTACACCTAGAATATTTATGCGTCCAGAAAACAGTAGCTTCTAATTAAAACTTTCTATACATTCTATTAAAAGAAGGCGAATTTTAATATTACCCTTAAATATCTATTCGTATATTTGAAGAATTTGTAAGTTGCATTTTGGCATGGAATTCAGCCAATCGGATGATCAATATCGATTTTATTTATCCTCGGAACGCCATATTCGACCTTTCTGGCTGTCAAAATGCATTTTCTCCTCGCATTACTTAAGATGCTCCCCATTAATTTGCCATAGCCGTTCCTCTGATCTCTGCCCAAGTGCGTTAGTCTCCGCCGGCACAAGTATTTTGTGCAAATTAAACAAAAATTGGACATAACATAAATATCCGAGGCAGAACAAAACGAAGGCAGGTGAAGCGGTGCGATTTATTTTTAACTGCCCAATGCTCTTGCATACTCGTACATATAGGAAATTATGCAAAAGAATCTCGCGCTGCAGCCGAGTGCAATTTCGTTTTCGTTTTCATCTGCCAGAGATGCCAGCGTCTGCGCCGCTCTCTTGAGTCATTGCACTGCGAGAAAATGCGCGTAAATTATCTAAAACTTTTCGGCTAAAGGAAGATCGGCTGAAGGAAATAATGTATTAAATTTTTAAGGAAAATTGTTCAATTAAAATGAACACATTTCATTGGCTCTTTCTCTGTTATAAACTAAGCTCAATGAACTTTCTATATTACCAAATCATATTTAAATAATTAAGGTATTATGAAATTATCACTCTACAGTACAAATTACAAAACAATTGACTTTAAATCTTAAAACTTAACATTAAGCTTTTTTAAAGTGAACTAAGAACTTTCTTTCTAGGCGCCACAGTTTAAAGGTAACCCATAGATCTGCGAGTCATTCGGAGATAGTTTCTTTCAGTGAGGCTGATGTTTTGGTCTCATTGGGGGTGGGCCCTACGTCATCACATCAGACCCACAGCTGCGCCACAACGATGACGAAGGAACGAAGGCAACAACACCGAGGCACCGCGGCAGCAGCAGAGAAGCAGCAAAAGCAGCAAAAGCAGCAGAGAAGCAGCAAAAGCAAGTAAAATCCACATGCCACCGGAGCGCTGGCTCAAATGTTCATGAAACGCGAACGCGTGTGGACGTGGTTGTGCGCGGTACCGCTTCGGAAAAAAGTTTGTGAATGCGAATCGGTTTATTCGGTTTGGTCGGATTAATAACGGTTGATTCGAAACGAATTCTCGGGCCGTGCATGTGTGAAAGTGAAAACGGAATGAAGAATGAAGAATGAATGAAAATGAGCACGGTGCATGAGTTTCCTTGACGTTCGTTGCTTCGGAAAATCCATCGCAAGAAAACTGAAAAGAGCGTGCGAAAGCAGAAAGGCCAATTGTGAGTGAGAGCTGAAAAGCACACACGCCAAAAATATAATGTTGAAAATATCGAGCTATTTTTGGAATATATATTTGTTTTTCCCACACGCTGCATTGGAAAATTTGTACCCCAAGTGAAGCAATACACAAAAAACCTCGAGAAATGATAATGCTTAAAAAATACGAGACATTGTACGCTTTTATTTCACTTGCATTTCGTTTTCGAAAAGCTCTCGCAAGCAAAACAAAGCCATCAGAAAAATAAAAGTACGAAAAAAGGAAGATAGAATTGAATCCAAGGCGAGAGAAAAGCCACAGTGAAATGTTTTTAATGGGCAATCAAAAATAATGAAATCGGGTATATACATACATATGCATATATCTGGTAGAACGAGGCACGAACGCATTTAAGATGAACAATGGAGATATTTTTAATGATATCAAAGGGACTCGATGAAGGATTGAATTCAGATCTATAGCTAAGACTAGGGCGTATATCGATGTTAAGCACATTTCCGGAAATACCCATTGCCCAACTTTAGATACACAAAAACATTCCCTTCAGATTTCGAATAGTTTTCCTTTAGTGCACAGCAGAAAATTCAATTTATTTCTGTTAACATTCTTGAACTAATTTGATATGTAAATAAAGCTCTACAAACTCGATATAGAATTGGTCTTTGAACTCCCACCGCTGAAAACCACATTATCCGCAGAGATTCATTTCTTTCGGTGTAACTACATTTTCGTCTTTTTCTGTCTGATTTCCTCCGAAAGAACAACAAATACAGGCCACACTATGCATACACGTATATCCGCAGTGTTCTTGTTGTGCTGCCTTTATATTTTGTATTTGAATTTGTAGTCTTGTGTCATGCGATAGGTGGTAACGTTTCGTTCCGAACGGGGTATTGAATTACAAGACACCAAAGTGCGCGCCAAGCGAACACGCTCGCTCACAGATACTCACACACACGCACACACATGCACAGCGAGGTGTATAAATATATCGCAGTCCGATTCTGCCGCATGCGTATCCAATGGATGCGAATCGGCCTGCAAAGCGGAGGGCCCAAGAAAATATCCGAAAAAGAACTATGAACCGCTGTAATTAATTGTTTTGTGGGCCGAGCAGTTCGATCCATTGATTGATGGAGCCAAAGTTCACTTGTTTACAGTGGCAAGATCAATGACTCGGCGCCCTATTAATACGAACACCCCCCACCACCCTCAAAAAAAAAAGAAATAAAAAAAAAACCGAAAAAAGCAAACAACCTAAAAAGTATCTGCTGCCTCCACTCTGACCCCTGGTCTCTCTTGTGTTCCAGTTTCACCCAAAAGATATATACCGCATCCAGCTGAAATGTCCGCCAAGACGTCGCCATCGTCCACTTCTCGGGATGCCAACGTGGGATCCTCGAGTGCCATTCCCGTTCAGATCAAAAAAGAACTGCCCAGCGATGAGATAAAGGTGAGTGGATGTGAATGAACACTTCGAGATACTTTCTTGCCCACTTGTCTAATTAATTGCCCCTGTCTGCGCATTATTTCGCCGAGTATTCAATAACAAGGATGCTGACAAAGTTTGCGTTGAATTTAAAAATAAGAACGTTTTTCGTTCTCTTGGCAAAACATTTTGCATATACGCAGAATTATTATTATTTGTTTTTGTATGCTTAGATGGGGGAAAGGTGAATAACACCCACTCGCCAGTTGCGCGTCTATATCTTATGTTAGAGTAGCTTTGAAGTGTATTTCGTATCCAGCGGCTAATTTAGTTGCCATCGAAATATCATTAGCAATGTGCATCATGGGTTTTCGTTTTAAAGCGAGCCTTGGAGTGCATACACCTGCCGCAGAACTGAACGAACCCAGAAATATTTGGGAAAACTGCATGTTGCACACATACTCGTAGTTTCCACTTACAAGCTAGTGCATCCAGCCAAATAGCACTTCCAACTAAGCGCTGAAATCGAAGAGTCGGACTGCAAATCCCGGGGCCAGAGAACCAAAAATCGTTTCGGCTTTCAGTTCAGCACAGTTCAGTGCAGTTCAGTGCAATTCAGTTGGTTGTTGGGGGGTATTCGGAAATGTTTATGCAAGAGCAATGATAATGCAACGCCCGCCCCCGCAGAAAAGTGCTGCATTAAATTCCATGCAACTTTGTTTCTGAATCCGCGTCCGGAATTTGAAAGAGGAGTTTGCTGGCGGTCGCTGCAGCTGAGTAGACTCGGATTCAGATTCAGATTCAGATTCGGATTCGGATTCCGATTGGCATTGTGATTACGCGATTACGGGACGAGCTCGTAAGTTGAGCGGGAGTTGGCGGTAATTTTATATTGATAAGTTTTTATAATCATTTTAACGAGTGAGCGGCTCCGATTCCGATTCGGAATCCGTACCGCACCACGCCCCTTTCGCTTGTGCTTCATCCGCCAAATGAGCGAAATTAATTTAATGCCACAGACAGGGACAGAGAGTCGCAGAGCAGCTTTTTGCAGCACGTGTAACCCGATCGGCGAATTGAAATCATACCCCCTGACTTGCAGTTGGGCGCAATGATACTTATTGTCGGGCATAAAGAGGGGAAATAGCGAATACAACGAATACAACGAATACAAAAACAAAGCCAAGCCAAAATTATTATAATGAATGGGGCTGCCGAGGGGCTTGGGAACTGGGTATCCGCTGGGAACTGAGCTTGGCGACTGCTTTTCTAGGTAAACGTGGGCATTACACGGATATCTATGTGGCTACTCATGCCTCTATAATGATATTTAAAATGGAATTGTGACTTTAGGCTTTAGCTGCTTGCTGACACACTAAATTATAAGATTATAATTGATATAAGCATGTTACTTCCTTTAATTTAACAGATCACGTATTTTAAAACTAGTAAACTTACTACAGGAGTGCACAGTACTTACTATACGAAATACGAAATCTCCTAAATTCCGATATACTCATATCTTGTATAACTTATCCATAACTCAAATTATATTGATCGGATTTTAATGTGGCATGCCTCTAAATGTTTCTGGCGCAATTCTCTAAAAAACTGCATTCAAATATAGAAATTTTTTTTTAACTTTTTTGTAATTTTTTGATGTTTAGAAACTCAAAAAGACTACGAAATGTCCCAAGGCTGAAGCTCTAAACTCCATAACTCGACTTATCTGAATCGGATTTTGAAGTGGCATATCTCTAAATGTTTCTGCTGCAATTCTCTAAAAATCTGCATTCAAATTTAGAAATATATATTTTTTTAATATTTTTGTAATTTTTCTGATGTTATGAAGTTGTAGTTGAAGTTTTTTTTAAATTTTTGTAATTTTTTTGATGTGATATCTTGTAGAAATTCAAAAAAATTAAGAAATGTCCCAAGGCTGAAGCTCTAAACTCCATAAATCGACTTATCTTAATCGGATTTTGATATGGCATACGTGTAAATGTTTCTGGCGCAATTCTCTAAAAATCTGCATTCAAATTTAGAATTTTTTTTTTTTGTTAAATTTTTGTAATTTTTTTGATGTGATATCTTGTAGAAATTCAAAAAAATTAAGAAATGTCCCAAGGCTGAAGCTCTAAACTCCATAAATCGACTTATCTTAATCGGATTTTGATGTGGCATACGTGTAAATGTTTCTGGCGCAATTCTCTAAAAATCTGCATTCAAATTTAGAATTTTTTTTTTTGTTAAATTTTTGTAATTTTTTTGATGTGATATCTTGTAGAAATTCAAAAAAATTAAGAAATGTCCCAAGGCTGAAGCTCTAAACTCCATAAATCGACTTATCTTAATCGGATTTTGATGTGGAATACGTGTAAATGTTTCTGGCGCAATTCTCTAAAAATCTGCATTCAAATTTAGAATTTTTTTTTTTTTAATTTTTTAATTTTTTTGATGTGATATCTTGTAGAAATTCAAAAAAATGAAGAAATGCCCCAAGGCTGAAGCTCTAAACTCCATAAATCGACTTATCTTAATCGGATTTTGATATGGCATACGTGTAAATGTTTCTGGCGCAATTCTCTAAAAATCTGCATTCAAATTTAGAATTTTTTTTTTTTTTAATTTTTTTAATTTTTTTGATGTGATATCTTGTAGAAATTCAAAAAAATGAAGAAATGCCCCAAGGCTGAAGCTCTAAACTCCATAAATCGACTTATCTTAATCGGATTTTGATGTGGCATACCTCTAATTGTTTCTGGCGCAATTCTCTAAAAAACTGCATTTAAATTTAGAAATTTTTTTTTTTTTAACTTTTTTGTAATTTTTTGATGTTATGAAGTTGTAGAAACTAAAAAAAAATAAGAAATGTCCCAACGCTGAGGTTATAAACTCCGTAACTCGACTTATCTTAATCGGATTTTGATGTGGCATACCTCTAAATGTTTCTTGTGCAATTCTCTAAAAAACTGCATTCAAATGTAGAAATTTTTTTTTTTTAACTTTTTTGTAATTTTTTGATGTTATGAAGTTGTAGAAACTCAAAAAAATGAAGAAATGTCCCAAGGCTGAAGCTCTAAACTCCATAACTCGACTTATCTTAATCGGATTTTGATGTGGCATACCTCTAATTGTTTCTGGCGCAATTCTCTAAAAAACTGCATTTAAATTTAGAAATTTTTTTTTTTTTACTTTTTTGTAATTTTTTGATGTTATAAAGTTGTAGAAACTCAAAAAAACTAAGAAATGTCCCAACGCTGAGGTTCTAAACTCCATAACTCGACTTATCTTAATCGGATTTTGAAGTGGCATATCTCTAAATGTTTCTGGTGCAATTCTCTAAAAAACTGCATTTAAATTAAAAAATTTTTTTTTTAAATTTTTTTTGTAATTATACCCGTTTCTTGTTGAAAAAAAGGGTATACTAAATCCGTTGAAAAGTATACAACAGGCAGAAGGAAGCGTTTCCGACCATATAAAGTATAATATATTCTAGATCAGCATCAATAGCCGAGTCGATCTGGCCATGTCCGTCTGTCCGTATGAAAGCCTCGATCTCAGGAACTAAAAAATCTAGAATGTTGAGATTAAGCTTCCAGAGACATAGATGCGCAAGTTTGTTTCCAAATGTGGCCACGCCCACTCCTATGCCCACAAACCGTCCATAACTGTCATGCCTACACTTTTGAAAAATGTGATATTTTTTCATTTTTGAATATATTACGTAAATTTCTATAAATTTGCCAAAAACTTTTTGTCACGCCTACTCCATCGCCCACAAACCAAAAATGTTGTGGTATTTTTTAATTTTTTAAATATCTCGTAAATTTTTATAGATTCGCAAAAAACTTTTTGCCACGCCCACACTTTAAAAAAATGTTTAAGTTTTTTTATATTGTTTTGTAATTAAGTTTCATCATAGGAAGCAGCTTCTTTGGGAATTTATATCATAACTCAATCATCTCTTTTCGTGTTCGGCTTTGATTTGCTTTCAATGTCGCCCAACCTGCTTTTAGTGTGCAACACTTTTCTAACTGAAAATATCAATTAAAAATATTGTAATTCATACCTTTTATTTTCGCTTACCTCGCCCAGCTTGGGTATCGCTTTCAGTATTTTGGCCTCTCCGCCAGCTCCTGGCCATAATTACAAGCTGCATTTGCTGCAAAGACAGCAGCCAGGACAAATTTTTATATTTAATGGCCCAAAGGCAAAGGCACACAGCGTAATTAAGCAAAAACAATATATCGGTTGAGATGAGGTTGTATGGGGTTGTATGAGGTTGTATGGGGTTGTATGGGGTTGTATGTGAGTGGGGGAAGGGGGAGGTGTACAGGATAAGGGCGGAGGGGAGGAATATGAGCGCGTTTCATGGGTGCAACTTGATAGGACAATGGAAAGGCGATATCCTTCAAGGTTTCCGCTTTGCGACCGATGTAAAGCCAAAGCTGAGGCTGGGCACTATAAAGGTACATATATATGTACGTATCTGCTGAAAAGGATGTCTTTGCCACACACTAGGCATTATCCTGCGAAGTAGGAAGAGTGACAAAGTGGGAAAGGTGGCCATTGACGACTGAAATCAATAACTCTATGTGTGCGGAATGAACAAAGTCCTGTTTAAGTGGAGGCTTTAAGCAACTATTTTTTAAATTACAATTGAAATGAAATGCTGAACTTCTTTCGCACGTGTTATACTGGGAATTTGTTATGGGCCTAACTACTTTCTGGTGTTTATACCTCATTATCATGATCTATTTTATTGCTTTCTGTACAGGAAATTCCATAATTTGTGATTAAATACATTGTCGCCTCTGTTGCACACATAATATTCATCACCTACAAATCGCCTCCGAGTTGAGTGTTGGCAGACTCCAAGCAACATTCTATGCACATAACCCAGGGTTCCGGCAGCAGGGATTGGGTTACACTCGCACAACCGGGTGTGTGGGGATGTGGAGCGTGGGGGGAGGCGGCGGGGAGCCAGATCCAGATGACTATGACGATGACACAATGACAGGCGGCCACTCAGGAGCACGGGCGGAATGGAGGCGGAATGGGGGCGACGGTGGCAACTGGGCTCAAATGTTGCCGCAGCAGCAGAACTTTAATAACAGCGCCGCATATTGAGTGACAAACAAAATAGAATATGATAAATTCTACACAAAACACCAGGAACCAGAGCTCAAAGGTGCCAGGAGGTGGGCGTTTTCGGGGGTTCACACTGTAGTGCACTGGTAGCCGGTAACGTGAGGCACCCTGTGCTGCCTGCCACATGCAACACGCCCCCGCACCCGCCCACACCCACACCCATCCACTCCCTTCCTGCGACTCGCAACAGCAGCTCGAATTAAAATAGCGTTAAATTAATTCGAGCCACTGCTGATGGCCCAGCACTACGAAAGCGAACCCGAGTGGCCAAGAGGCAATGTGGATGGCTGGATGACGGAGTGAATGATGGGTGAATGGCGGGTGGATGGGTGGCAGGTGGCAGGTGGCAGGTGGGAGGTGGTCCAAAGCCCTTGACGCTGCCAGGTGGGCAGGTGCTCCGAATTGCAGCAGGTGAAGAGATCGATGCTCGCAGGGTCAGCTATCAAGTTTTCTAACCATTTAATATATTATATGTACATATTCTTAATCGCCATGAATGCCAGTTAAATATATGTATATAGTTATAACACGCCCCAAGATAAATAGTAAATGCTGTTCAATTTCCTGATTTTCCGATGATTTATCTAATTGCTTAAAAGCCGCAAATGGTGTCAGTTGCATCGCATTTTACTCAAAACTTTTTTGTTGATTGATTCATTGACGTTTTGAAAAACCCAAATGGAAACTCGCTTGATTGTTCAGTAAGCCACTGATATCTAGTTAATTTAATTGTATATATGTGTGTATATATTTTTTAAAGAGTGCTCTATGTGACCTACCGCACACATTAATATCCAGCTCTTTGGTTTCCGATTTCGTAACCCCCTCTATGCGGTGCCTTGAGTTCACATATATCATATCATATATGTATGTACATACGAGTATACTTGTATCTCCGTCTGTGCAGTGAGCCACCCATATCTGGTGTACATTAAAATGAAATGGAATATTTCGAATAGCCGAAGGGGCTGGGGGGCGGTGGGAACTGAAAATTCGCTCAGCAGAAGCAACAAACAACTTGGCAAAGGCCAAGTATGTCATGTAAGAATTCAAAAGAAGGACGCGCGTCATTCAATCCTGAGCTATCGATATTCGATTACAGCAAACTCAAAACCGACCGACTTTGTGCTCGCCTCGCCCCGCAAACACCCAATCCCAATTCCAATTCCAAGCCCAAGCCCGAACCCAAAACCCAAAACCCAAACCCAAACCCAAGCCCATGTACAAACGTGTGTCTGAGAAAACTAGCGTAATTCTAGAATTTGTTGCCATTGGGTGTTATTTCCACTGGCCGACCGACCATATATACACTTACGTGCTAGTACGGGTATATACTCTTTCGGGGTGGTGTTCGAGGGGTTTGGGATTGGATTTGGATTCGGATTCGGATTCGGTCCGGACACCAGTTCTACTGCAGCTCGGTTTTAGTTCGCCTTAGTCTCAGTTTAGTTTACTGGGTTCAGGGTGAGTTATTATAAGCGTATTGGGTTGCCAGTCCCGCTCCAGCCGCTCCTCCTGCCCACCAACCCACCAGCCCACCAACCCACTAGCCGCTCATTCCTCATCCCCCATCCCCCATCCCCCAGTGAGCCAGTCAGTCTGGGTCTCGTTGCTCTGGCACTGCGAGCATTGCCGCGCCGGGTACTTTACATTATTCTATTAGGTTTCCTCGCCGGTAACCCAAGACGTGTTTTAATGCGAGCCACTCGCATAGCAGGCGGCTCCACTGCAGCGGGATAGGCCCCTTGGACGTCTTCGGATGGGTCTGGATGTAGGTCAGGAAACCGAAATCCATTTAGACCGATAGTTGGGAGTACTCTTAATCAACTAAGGTGGAGGAGGATGGCACATGCTTGGAGATATATGTATGGGCATTGGATCTGTTATGGATCTCATTGGATCTTATACTTTATAGCAATTACCAGAAGATTTGCAAGATTTTACTACGTCTATTTAGTACAAAACTGCATAAACAGCTCAGTAAAACGTATGAAATCTAAGACTTTTTATATTTGCCAAGACCAAGCTACGTTTATTTTTTCAGTGCACTCAATGCCAGACAAAGAACTTGACTATCGGATTGGAGTTCCAGTTCCCAGTTCCCGCTTCTCACCCGTAAAGCCGGTTCATTACGATTCATAATAAAAACGAAAATATGATATGTTTTTGTAAGTTGAGATTTTGCAAAATGAAGGAAAGCACAACAAACTTGAAGCGTCAGAAACAGAATGAGTGTTGCAAATGTATCCACTGGATTCTTGGGCAATAATTACGAAAAAATTCAAATGAAAAGCGAGCCAAAAATCCGAACAGATCTGATTGCTGATTGTTGGGCGGGATTGGTATTGGGATTGGGATTGGGGGAAAAGGAAATGCGATTGGAAATGTAAAGGTAGACGTGTGTGTTTGTATCTTTCTTAATACATGCGAATTCATACACACGTATTTCTGGGCGGGCAGAGCGAATCAGATCCCAACTCCGTCAAGAACAACAGGCGGCATAAAATTTCAGTTTTTAATTAATTGATTTTTATTCGCATTTCGGTGTAGAGTTTCAAGCATGGGCGAGAGTTTTAATGTCGCTGACGTAAAGTGCACTGGGAGAAAACGGAATATGCCAACCATAAAAGTTGCCACGGAAAATGAAGCCGACGAAATGTGATAGGTGTAGGTTTCATTCTCGAAATAATTGTATGCATTATGCATATACTGGTACGTAATTTTAAAAAGGTCTGCTTAGTGGTGCACAATTTCGTTCAGTGTATGTAGCCGCTGCCCCGCCTCCCCCTGCCCACCGCGAACCCGTTGAGCCACTGTCAGGCAGCAAAGAGCTGAAAAACTGAACGAACGCACAAATCAGAAATTAAAAACCGAACATAAATTAACAGACAAATGATACTAAAAACCGAGCTGCCGAAAGAGACGGCGCATGCGACAATGAGCGAGACGGAGCTAGTGGAGTCGAATGTATCTCCGTTCCTCCGGTTACGCTTACTGCAAGATGCTGAACTTGAGCCGAGCGTGCGTCGCCATAGCCCCCTATCCGCCATCCCATCCCATCCCATCCCATCGCATCCCATTCCATTCCATTCCATCCCACCTGGACGAGGTCGCACCTGAGCCGTGTAATTGATATGCTCGGCTCGGGCAGCCGGCTCCGGAGATTTTATCGTGCGAATTCTTGATACTCTATTCGCTTTGCGCAGCGACAGACAGCGTAAAACCTGAATGCGAATGCGAATGCGAATGCGAATGCGATTGTCACCGATACGCGAATGATTTGCTGGAAAAATAGCCAAGCGAGCGTGTGAGCGCTGTTCATGGAGTGCGAAAGGAAAAGGTGTTGCGCCGCGAAAGAGACGGCGCGTTGCGGCGCGAAAGAGATGGGGTCCGAGGGAGACGGCAACTTATTAGACGACTTGCATTTGTCAGCAAGTTGGCAGCAACGCTTAATTTGAAGAGTATCGCGTGACGCCGGGGATATCCAGTTTGTCTGGAGCTTGTGATAGATGCAATGGAGGCGATGAATCATCTGTCCAGCATTGGCCAATTGTGGTTGCGGCGTGGCTCTCTTGCGCGGACCAATTTCCCCAGAAACTCGACATTGGACACCACTTGCGGCCACATGGCGTATGAGCAATTTGGCATTCCGCAGAAGCAGCTACCAGAAAATTCGAACCAAAGGGTTACAGAGCAAAAACGCAAATCAGTTATGAGTCTAATTTAGATGATTGGGTCAATGGGAGCTACTGGTTAGCGTTAGCAACAACAGCCACGATTCAATGCCATAAGAAAGACAACTTTAAGTTTTCCTACTCTCATTTGATTTTAGCTTGTCGAGAACCATTTTTCCTGCCAGATATTTTGAGAACCCCCTAACCACCGCCCCTGCCAAAGGACTTTGTTCGGTGAAAACCACGTCGAATATGAGAAATTCAATGTAACCCGATCCCCAGTGTGTGCACCCCTCTCGCTGCCTTGTGTGAAATTTTTCTGTGCAGCACAGGCAGGCCCAGAATGATACGCACATGTAGCTGCCTTGGAGATGGGAATGCAGCAGCCAGTCGAAACAAAACAAAAACAAAATGAAAACACAAAAACCAACTTCAAAAGCCACAAATGTTTTCTGCATCTTCGACTGCAGACTGAGCCTGATTTTTCGGCTTCAATTTAACACAATGAGGAGGCAGGAGACATACGCAAGCGGCAGGGAATGTCCGAAGGTATTGGATATCAATATCGAGGCAGGGATAATCAAAGCAGAGGACACGGCAGGGGGGGGTGGTTGCCCCTGCATGCTGCCGCCGAGGCAAGTATGCAAATGCCACCCACTCCGGCACCGCCCCAAAATGGCAACTAGTCCGGCCCTCTGGCCGTAATGAAGCTATCTGCCACCCGTTTGTGCACTGATATGTTTGTGGAGAGTGCGGAGTGTGTGTGAGGTGTTTGATGCGTGGGTGATTCCGGCAGGGTTATCGATTACGCTGCAAGTTTCCAGCCTCGGGAGAAACGCTTTGATACGGTTAGATAAGAGCTCGCATAATTGGACATTGGGTGCAGAGGTCAACGGGCAAAGGTAATCAATAATTAGTGAAAGTTGCGTTCGGTCAGGTTGGATTGCACTCCTGGCCACTCTGCCCCTTAAGCATTTATGTTCCAGCAATCGACCACCACCAAGTTTCACCTGCCTGACTCTTGAAATGAAGTTCCAGCTGTCCTTTAATGGCAATGCACTACAAGAAACTTAGTTACTCTTAATCCATTCGATTGATTAACGTGTTTTATGCTAATCAGAGCAGGGAATATTCATCATTTAATTAAATAAGAATATGTCGGAAAAGTTTTTGGAGTGCACTACTGATGCGATCTCCCTGAATATCGGGTTACCCAAGTGCCATGTAAGTGGCATCCAGGGAACCGGTGTCAGCGATTCCCAGCTCACCAGCACTCATCTTTCTGTTTCTGTCTGTCCCTTCCAGGAATTCGCGCACAACACCATGAACGAGCTGCTCGGCTGGTATGGATTCGAGGGTGTGGACGTGGATCGTCTCGACCTGACCGCCAAGACGTCGCGCCTGCTCCAAAGTGCCGCCGCCGCAGCGGTGGCCAATCAGCAGAGCCACCATCTCCATCAGATGGAGCCGCATCCGAGTCTGGAGCGGAAGCGGGCCAGTCTGCTGCGCAGTGGTCGCAGTTCCTTGGCAGCGGCCTATCACAACAACAACAACAACAATGGCAGCAGCAACAAGAACAACGGAGGAGGGAGTGGTGGTGGGAGTGGGAGTGGGAGTGGCCGGAAGGGCGGACTGCTGCACTGCAGCAGCACCACCACCACGCCATCGGACCACGATACGCGAAGCTCACGGGAGGAGGACTCCAAGAGTCCGCACTCCATCGGGAAACCAGCGGGAGCGCCGCACATGGAGGAGAAAATAGGTGCGTATGTATGCCAAAGGAGTGGGGAATTCAAAGCCACCACATTTGTTTTCAGTGTTCGGGGACAACTCTGTTGATCTATACAATGTACTTTTGCTAGGATAAAATATAAGTGATATTAAATTTAAGGAGGTTTTTTTGCCTGTAGAATTTGTTTCACAGTTCGAGGCGGATAGCTTTGTACATGGAAGATTAGGGGAGTCGTAGCTTAAAGATTTTGTATCTTATAGTATGTAAATCGATTTCAAGTGCAGTTGATAGCCCAGCTTACAGGGTATCTGCGATGAAGAATTTCACCCGGGCACAACCGAAAATTGACAGCAAAAGTCAAAATCACAAATTTCGCAACCGACCCAAGGACGCACCCTTAGCCAGGACGCACTCATCATCCGCCTGTGCGTTTTGTTTTTTGAAGGGAACTCGATAACTTTGCCTGCTGTGCCCCGGACCGTTGCAGTCCCTCCAATCCCCGCCTGCATTTGGAGCTCTGGCAGGCTCGAAACTGTGCTAACTTTTCATCAACTCGGTACGGAGTTTTCCGATGCTGCGTTATCGAATAACAGATTCATTAAGACCCAAATATGGTTTACACATTTCGGTCTAGCGCCGAGCAGGAAGAAGCGGGCCATATTAGGAATAGGATACTTGGAGCTCAGTTTGTACGGATGCTTGCGGAAATCAAATTTGCAGTTTGGCAGGAATCAATTTCCCTTTTTACAGAACATTTTTGCTTCAAAATGTGGCTTGTTTGATTCGAGTCATTAGTTGCTTGCAGTCATTCCAGGCTAGCCATATGAATTTTCTAAAAAAGAAAATACGAGTATATAAAAATAAGTTAAAACTGAATATCTTGAGAGATATTAAGCCAATAGTATTTCCATATAACTTTGACTAAGCTCTTTAAAGACGTTCAAAGGCATTTAAGTTTCCCATTTGTTGCATCTTCAACAGACTTCAGCAACTGCTGCTGGTGCCACCGACCGATTGCGGAGAATGCGCCGGACTACCTGACCAGTTGCGACGGACCGCGCTACTGCTCGGAGTCCTGCTTCGCCCAGAGCCGGAGGGCATCCTTCAAGAAGGCCAAGACCTGCGACTGGTGCAAGCATGTCCGTCACGCGGTGAGCTATGTGGACTTCCAGGACGGCGCCTCCCAGCTACAGTTCTGCTCGGAGAAGTGCCTCAACCAGTACAAGATGCAGATCTTCTGCCACGAAACCCAGGCCCACCTGGACATGCATCCGCACCTGCGGGATCAGGCCATGGATGCGGGCAGCGAGGCTGGGCTGATAACGCCGGATCTGTGGCTACGCAACTGCAGAAGCCGCTCGGCCTCGCCTGCCTCCACGCTTTCGGTGTCTCCGGGTCCGCCACCTGCTGCGGCTGCCAGTCGCTGTCCGGACTCGCCGCCTAGTCATCATCCCAGCAAACCTTTGATCTCAGTGGCACCCGTCTCGAAGTTGCTGGCCCAGAAGAGTCCGGGTCCCGCCGCAGTTCCTCCTCCTCCGCCACCGCCTGTCCAGCGACATTTGGCTGGAAAGTTGGGCCGTCGCAAGCGTCGAGGTATCTCCTCTTCCTCGGGTCCGGAAACTGTGGCCAGTCTGCTTCAGAAGCAGCAGCAGCAACACCAACAGCAACAACAGCAGCAGGCATCGCAGCCACATCAGGCACCACCCACTCTAACGGCTGACTTTGGTGGATCCAGCGTACCACTGCCGCCGCTCTCGCCCATGCCCAGCATGCAGGAGTCACCACAACAGCAGCAGGCTCCTCAGGTGCCCCCACCGCAAGCTCATCCACGGGGACCAACAGCCATTCCGGCCAGCTACTTCGCCACGCCCTCGAATGGTGTGCCCATGGGACATCCGTTTGCGGGGCGTCCACCGCCGCCTCCGCATCACTTTATGCATCCGCCTCCGCATGGCATGATGCCCCGTGGATTTGGCCCGCCCTTTGGGCCACCGCTTCCACCACAAATGCCCGAGCTAGGGTCTCTGCTGGGTGCTGTGCCGCCGGTGACCGTGATGGTGCCCTATCCGATCATCATCCCCCTGCCCATACCCATACCCGTTCCTCTGCCAGTGATAGATTTCTACAAGGCACACCTAACTCCCGAGGAGCGGAAACGTTTCGATGAGCAGCGGTCTGCTCCGAGCAGAGGGCAAAACCCAGAAGAGCAGGAGCAACCACAGCCGCTGGACTGCAGCAAAAGCAGAAGTGAGCTGGAGGAGGAGAAACCGGATGTGGAGCAACACAGTGAGTCCCGCCAGGAGCTGGACAACGATCAGGAAGAGGATGAAAAGGAATCCATACCAAAGACAAATCCAGATGGGGACACCAACGCGGCTTCGCCATCAATTTCACAGGAATCATCGCCTTCACCGCAACAGACGCACTGCATCGTCAGGGATTCTACGCAATCCGAACACGAGTCGGACAACCAGAAGTTGCCCAAGCTGAAGATTACGCGGCTGCAGACCAAACGGACACTCATTCAAACCAAAGAGGCGGCCGCCGAGTGCAGTCGACCGCTGCGCAAGCGCAAGAGGATCATCGACTGCGATTTCCAGAAAATGGGTCTTAAGGAACCGGAAGTGGCCAACGATGGCGAACAGAGCAACGGCAGCAACAGCAAGGAGGCGGATACGGATCCGGATCCGGAAGCAGAGTGCAATATGAGCGGCAGCCACAGCAACAGTGGTAGTGCTAAAGCTAAAAAGTAGACATAGACCTTAGGATTTACCCTTTAAAAGTAGTAGAATGTATTTATCTATGTATGTGTGAGTGTGTCAGTGTGTTTGTGTAAGCGGAAGCGGAAGCGGAAATGGAGTCCAGAGGAGAAGAGAAATGCAGCGAAAGGCACAAAGTGCATGCGGTACTCAGATTTGATTCTTAATAAACTAAAATATAACTTATTATATAATATGTGTTTAATTATTGATTGGAAGTAGCCCTAGTCCATTCACATAATCAAATAAATGCATCCTAGATGGCCAATATTATTTATAAACTTTAATAAGATACACTTCATGAAATATTCTTTTCCAAGGGTTGTCAAAGTTCATCGTAGTAACAAAAAACAGCCAAATTCACCAAACATTTCTGAACCGAAGCAAATATCCAAAGGTTATTAAAAAACTACTTATAAAGTAAAGCTATTTCAAGAGGATCGCTAAGCCGTTGCAGTCGTGGTAATCTGCAACAGACTTTGTAACACTTAAGACTAAGTCATAGTTCAGTTGTAGAGGTCCCACAACGATATCTGGCCGTCCATGCCCGCCGCTGCCATGATGGGAGCCCGCCACATGGCCACCGGTTGGCTGGAGAAGGCCAAGTCCATTACGCCGCCATTCTTGTGCTGCGTAAGCACAGCCAGCGGTCGCAGGCTCTTCCATGAGAATATCCGAATGCGGCCGTCCCAGCCGGCACTGGCGAACACCTTCTGATCGGGTCGAATGCGAACGCAATTCACCCCAGGATTCTTGATGCACAGCTCCGAGCCGCGCTGCAATTGCATCGAGGAGCGCTGATAACTGAAACTAATCAGCTTGTCGGCTGTAACAGAAGGACACGACGACTGTGATATGGCGGTACATTTATTTGGACTCAGGCTCAGACTTACTTGGGCCACCCACAATGCCACGATTCGTGACTGGGTCGTAGTCCACGGACGTGGCATCTTGGGCCAATTCCAGCACATCCAAAATAACGCTCGAGCTAATGTCCCAGGTGAGAAAGTGTCCCGATTCGTAGCCAGCGAGCAGGAACAGTTGCGAGGCGCACTCGAAGGGCTTGAAGCAGGTGACGCTGCCCAGTTTGGGCAGCTGGGGATCGTCTGGCACCAGTATTTGCGTGGGGGCCGCTGCATCCGTAACGTGAAGCACTCCGATGGACGACTCGTCGCAGGGATAGAAGAGCAGCTGCTCGTTTGTCTTGCTGGTGTTCGTGTGCAAGGCAGATCTGCAAAAGCCCAGGTGGTTACCCGGAATACTGCGCTCCTTAACGTAGCTGCTGCCGCCGATGGAGAACATGGTGATGGTTCCGCCCTTCTGCTGGGTCACCAGGCGATCCGGGGTGTGGTGCAGGCTGGTTATCGGGTCGGATCCCACCTCAAAGTGCAGGGCGGAGCGGTTGGTCTGTGGAATAAGTTGTATTTTGATTAATATATGGCATATTAACAATGTTTGGTATTGAGTATAAAAACAAAAAATTCTTTTTTAATAAATTTTAATGTTTAAAACTAACCAAATTATAAGACAAATGGGATAATCTTATCTTAAGGGCCGTAAGATAACAATTTGACAATTATTTCTAATTGAACATAGTGCAATTTTAACTGCCCAAGTACCAAGTAGCTTTTAAGAATATACATATATTATCCTATATCCAATATATTGTTGAAGAGAGAATACGTTAATCGCTTCTAAATTTAATTGTTTAAAACTTGGCACCTGACAGTGTGAAACTGCTATAAATATTACAAGTTGGATCAAAGATCGGACTTTTGTCCTATGATTCGCACTACTTAAGGAATCAAATACTTTCGCTTAATATCTTAACTTGCTGTGTCATTTGTTCTGCTGAATACTTAATGCCAAGTTGGCTTGTAAATAAATATGTACGTGAATAATGCGATAAAGATTCTCACCTGCAAATCCCAGAGGAAAACACTGCCTTTGATGGTTCCCGCCAGCAAGCGGTCGCTCTCCTGGAAACACAGGGAATTGACGGCTCCCATGTCGGGGGATCGCAGGCTGAATACAGGATCTGGTGGTAGCACAGCCATGGTAGCAGATATTTAAATTAATTAACTAATTTGCGTTTGTTTTTGTTTGGTCTCGTGGTAGAGTGACCGTTGTGGGGATTTTTCAAAAATACATCATCACTGTTATCGGCTTGTTATCGAGCGCGCTGCCGTACACTCGACTAGTTTCGCGAAAAATGCACCAGAGGGCGCCCTCTGCGCGCGCTTCTCGCCAAGTTCAAATTTGCGTTTCGCCAGCAGCAACGCAAAAGCCATGCCGAATATCTCACTTTTTCATTGAGTGGTAGTAGCCTCCGCGGAGAAAACAAGCTTAAAATTTTACAGCGAAAAATCATTAAGTCGCTAAATGCGCGGACTATTAAAAAACATAACGTGCACCGCAGGCTTACGCGGCTTTAATGGACTTTGTCAGCGGTCTCTCGTCTCTCATGTGGCCTAGACGCTAAGGCCCGAATCGTAAAAGACTTGTCAGCCAGATTGCGCGCACTTGGCCAGATTGCGAGCGAAGAAAACGGGCCCAAAATGATATACACATGTGCACTACATACATACAGACGTACATATGTATATGGAGTCCGTTCTGGCGGCCGTCCGCAACAAAGATCGCAAAATAAACATGCCATAAGCTCGTTAATCAATGCTAAGTTGACAGTTTTAAGTGGTTTTAGCGAGCCAACACCAGCGCAAACGGCAAATAAGCCGAAGACTCCTGTTGTGCCGCAGGCTCTAAATGATTTACGGTCCCAAAAAAATGCGCTATATTTTAATTGAGTGCAAGAATTCATTTGAAATTTTTCAGTTTCGGTCAGTTTCGGCACAAAATATGAATTTGAAACGGAGTTACCAATTGCTTAAAGGATGTTTTCTTAAAACCTAAAGCTTGCTTAGAAATTTTGCTTGACTAAATAATCAAATGCAAGGATTCCTTTTAATATCTTAGTAGTATTGAATTATTAGTATTGAAATATATACATCTCGTACCGAAGAAAAGTAAAGATTATAAACATTTCGTACCGAGGAAAAGTAAAGATAAAACTGCATAAATATGTGGGAATAACGAAGAAAGTGTAAAAATGTTTGAAGCTATTTTTAAGCTAAGCATTATTTGCTTGTGAAGAAAATCGCTTATTTAACAAAGCCACAATTGCTCGATATTTTTCACATGTGCTCACTTTCCATATTTAGAGGGCACTTTTCCGCAGTTGACTAGGCAACCAGACGCACCCCGTAATTCGATTTGGATGCAACAAGTTAACACGTTTTCCCCTACCATGCAAAAAAAAAAAAAACAAAAAAAAAAGCCAACCCTTTTGGGCCCCAGTTGAAAAGGCGGCTATAAGTTCATTTAACTGCCGAGGCAATCATAAAAAGGGTTCAAGCCCGTATGACCATTCCAGCTCATTTGCTTTCGACTCGGTTAATTCTCGGTTAATTCTGTTTGTCTCCCACAGGATCAAGGAGGAGCTGGGGGGCAGAGGTAGCTGAACGACAAGTCCATAAATCTTTTCGCCACAGAGCCGAAGGCACGAATCGGTGGAAGTGAGGCGTTTAAACTATTTATGCATGTTGGGTAATCCATTTGAAATGGGTCAACGACTACAACAACAATAGCAATAACAACGGCAACGGGAACAACGAGCTCATAAAACTCCTTAAACGTTTCCAATAAGCCAACCCAACCCAACCCAACCCAGTTCGAAGTTGAAAACATATTGGCTTGTTACCTTAATGAAGTCATAAATTTTCGCTATCGCATTCGGGGCATCTTGGCCAGGAAAAAAAGAAAGAGTAGAGGTTCCCCAGTTCCACAAGTCCCGATTCTCCAAGCTACAGGTTTCTAAGGAATTCCATTTCGGGATAGAATACCCGTATGTATACCAAGTGTTTTGGCACACATACGCGTACGCGTCCGTTTGGCCGATAGTTAATCAGGCTTAGGCTGATATATGCTGACAGAGTCGGTCTCTGGTGTAGGCCGGCACTCTCGGAAAAGGATACGCATACGTGATCATCCCAGAGCATCCCAGAGTAGAGTATCTCAGAGGTATCCCAGAGTATCTCAGAGGTATCCCAGAGTATCTCAGAGGTATCCCAGAGTATCCCAGAGTATCCCAGCGTATTCAAGAGGGCATCGGTAACCATGTACCCCGCTGCGCGAGTATTCCGCGTATTTGCGAGGCGGGCCATGGAAATGAAGTTATCACGCGACAAACAATGTCTGCTCCGGCCCCTGCCACCAATAACTTTATATGGTTGTCATTATTAGTCGGAAATTAAATGGCCCCGGCCACAGAGGACGACACTTGGATGACTACCCGACTTATTTATGTGCTACCTTAATGGAGCTTCGTCTACTCGAAATGGAGGCCGCGATTTGTTCTACTCCCCCCCTGCTCGATTCCATTGCCCCGCCACTGCGATCTGGATCCTACTCCTCTGCTCCTGTTGAGTGTTTATTTCGCATTACTTTGCCAGGTCCATGAATCACTCGATGGGGAAAAAGGAAGCGAGGTCTAGGTGCTGGTATTTTGATTTGAAGATCGCCCGGCTGAGATCGCCGGGCAGGTGAAATTCCAGGTTCAGGCCAAATTACCAGCGAATGAAAGTTGTCACATCCCAACAGGATAATGCACTTTGTTATTATGAAGTTGTGTGGTAATATATTTAAACTTTTCTTTAAGCAGACACCTGGACTAGTTATACTATATACTTTTGCTTTCCTTTGTCTTCACCCATAATGCCATAGAAAGTGATTGGCGCGACTGATGCAATCAGTGTAGAAACCAGCACAGATTCCCCGAAATAAGTTGAAAACTTGGGCCGAGCGCAATCAATTAAAATATCGACGTCTATCAGCGTTATTATAAATCAAACGATAACATAAAATTGACACTAAAGGCGTTTCGGCCATTTTTCATGCCGGCCAACGACGACGACGACGACGACGACGAGATTAAGGCCTCGGATATTATGGGATTCGAGATCGGTGGCCAAACTTAGATGGAGTCACATTTTGGGCCACTTGAGCTCGCGTCTGAACTTTGCTTCGTATTTATGCAAATTATCCGTTGCCGGACGGGAAAAACTGGTCCACAAAACGGCAACGCAAGGCGAAGTGCTCTCTGTAATTGATCAATTTCCGCCGAGCAGCCAGACCGGATCGATTCGAATCGAATTGGATCGGATCGGATCGGATCGGAACGGAATGGATCGCCCAGAGAAGTGAGAAGTTGGCAGACCCGCAGGTTGCCCAGATCCGATTGGATACGATAATGTGATGGCCACTTGATCTTCGGCTGATTTATGGAGCCCGACGAGGGCTTGGCTAATGAAATGCCACTTTAGATAGCATATTTGTGCCCGTTTTGTCTTTAGCCCACCATGGCCATAAATACAGAGAGTTATGACACCTGGCGATGGTGCACCCACATATCGCCGATGACATTGGACATTCCACTTGATTGCCTCCGACTCTCGGAGCGGCAATCAGACGCACTCAGCCAAAGTGCCAATCAAGCGCAGGACATGACGACAAAGGATGCGCCCGTCTGCCCATAATCCTGGGTGTGAATGCCGAGGAGATAGGCACTGTTGGAATGGGGCACTGCTCACTGCACACAGCACACTGGACTCTAGGCACTGGACACTGGGCACTGGACACTGGACACTGAACATTGGGACGGTGGACATGGGACATGGGACTTTGGAGGGCCTGAAATCGAAACCTTGTCGCTGGGGTGTCAATAACATTGTCCGTGTGACTGCCTCCGGGCATGATTGTTGTCGTCGTTCTGGTCGTTGTTGCGGCCATTGATGATGTGGATGCGTTTTCAGCTCCATTGAGCCGGCAGAAGCGGCACAGTGGACTCCACAATTTGGGTATCAAGTGTGCCAACCCAATAAAAGTTGAAGGTTGTATGCATTTATTTGGTGATACTATGCTGAGATACTAATTGCAGCATTTCCAAAATAAATTAAAAAATATGTCTTACTTTTCGTATTTAGTTGAAACTGCATTTATACCACCATACTTGCTCCACAGTTGTCCAGAAATTCCACTTTAATTGCGTGAATCAAAGTTGTAAATCATTATGCTAAGTGCCCTTTAATGTCTCAAAATGCAGCTCATTTGCAAGTGCAGGTCCCGGGCTTCAGCTCCCAGCTCCCAGCTCCCAGCTCCCAGTTCCCAGTTCCCAGCTCCCAGTTCCCCAATGCATCCACAATGTGGAGCTGGCCCCGAGGGCATATAATCATGTCCGAACGGACAACGCTGGATGGAAAACGGGAGTGGCCCAAATTGCTACTGGCCAGGCTGTTGGCTGACATAACCAGAGGGTTTGGGTTGGGATGGGCTGAGGTTGGGGTCGGGGTTGGGGTTGGGCTATCGCGTCCAAGAACTACTTTCAATTATCAATTATGGAGTTAATATCTTCTTCAGGCGAGTGCGCAATTTGAATGGCAAGAGAGGTGTCACTGGGCAGTTGGCTAGAGTTAATGGTTCAATCAGCACTCACTGCGAGTACGAATGAATGCACTCATTGAGTGTGAATGAAAGTGCGGCTTCCATTACCATTTCGAGACATAATGAATGGCGCTCGTTTAATTAAAACGCCGGCTCACCGACTGAAATCAATTTATCTGTGGCCCCAAACCAAATTGCGCTGCCAAAAGCCCGTCATCATGGGGCGAGGCCATCTCCATCTCCATCGCATCAGCATCAGCATCAGCATCTCATTGTGGATACGAGCATCGGTAATTGGGGGGCCTGGAAGTGGAACCTCCTTGCCATCCGATAAACACCTCCAATATGAGCCTGTTAATTACTGCAATTTGCCGCCAGGCCCCCGAATCGAAATGAGCCACCACATAAGTGCGACGACAATCGCAACATTTGCCATCGCGCCCCGGAGGATTAGGTGACCCAGTTCCGCAGCCAATGCGACAGCTGTCTTGCGTGGCATGCAACATCAATTATTCAGGGCCATCAAACTTTGAGCTCACCTGCCGAAAGTGCAAACAACTAAGCCCGAAAGTTACACACAACTTGCTGCATGAAATATTGACGGCAGTCGGCTTCAGAAGAAAATAAGTTAAAGAAAATTAAGCCAAGCGAAAGTTATACTCTCATGCGACGGGTTTTGAAAAGGCACAATAATGGAAATAGTTTAGATTAGCTACTTGTTCCAATTTAAGTAATCATCTTGTGTTACAGTTGCTATCATTAGGGAACAAGATCTGTGGGAGTTTTTAAGTAATCTGTGATCCGGATGTGCTGCATCCCACATCTCCCAGTCCATTCTGGACATGCACAGAGCTGTGATATTTCAAATTTCAGAATTTCCACCAGAACTCAATCCGCTGGCGTTACTGGCGTCACTTCTGCAACTATTTGTAACTGTCGGAGTGACGACCATGACTTTATCAGCCGGCTGTCACTGGGATGGCCACCGCCTAAGGGCATGTGAGCTTCGATGATAATTTATTTTGCCAGCTGTGTGTGGGCGACCATGTTGCAGTTGCTGAAGTTGCTGCTGCTGCGTGCTGCTGCTGCGACTGCTGCTGCGGCTGTTGGGGTTGCATGTGTTGAAACTTTGAAGTGCGTATAATTCATTTGGAGCTGTGCCTGAGTGACCCAACAGACGCTGACTGACTGACACAAACACAAAGTGGCTGTCTGGCTCTTTGGAGAACCCCGCAACCTCAGAGATACAAAGCCCCCCAGCAAATTCAAGCTGCAGCCAGTCAGTCAGCCAGTCAGCCAGTCAGCCAGCCAGCCACTCAGAATTGGGCTGCAATTTTCCTTGGCATTTTGATAAATGGCGTTAAAATATTTCACAGGCCAGATGTCAGTTTGATTTTCGATTCCTTGAAAGTGAAACTCGTTAGGTTTGACCCACTAGCTGGGCAAATGGTCCGTCCTTCTGCTTTTCCCACCGCCGCAGCAGCCAGTGGCTCATTAAATGCCGCAGCTTGCAAATCAAACCGGTAGAGAAACAGGAATGGAAAACCATTGACTCCAAATATCCAAACTCAAACCCAAACCCAAACCCAAACCCAAACCGAACCCGGCCAGCCAACTATTTACGAGATAAAAGCACTTACGATTTCATTAGCCAACTGTGCAGCAAAACAAAATCACTGGCAAAAGATATATCGGTAAATTAATATTTGCTGCCATCAGGTGACAGACGGTAGTAAAGCCCAAACTGGTCTCCTCGGATCTCGAGTTTCTCTCTCTATTTCATCCATTTCAAGCAGGGAAGTTACCAAGGAGTTGCTTGTTGTTAAGTCAAAATTCAAACCAAACTCGCTAGATTGCCTGATTGATTTTCAAGCGATTGAAAATTCAAGATTTGAATTGCACCTGTGAAGATCGTTTTTAAACGAGTTGTAATATACTTGCCATATAGAATACACAAAAATACACACCTTTACAAATTTGTGCTGCAAAACATGAACTTCTTATTAAAATAATGAATTATTCAGTTTCTTTCCCGACTTCAGAACATTTACCTATAAATATGTAAGGTAATAGAAATAGACAACAAATTTGATTAAGAAATATGGATTTCCAGGTGATCCCATTAAAGTTACATTAAATTACATTACATTAAATTTACATTTTCTAAACAAAGTTAATATGAAATATAACTAAATCTTCTAGAATCCATAAACCTTTTGAATGAACTGCACTTCTTATTAGACTAATGCCCCATAATCCACGGAACTGAAAGGTGTGTTAACATGGGGGATCAGTGTCTAACGCGTTAGCCGTGCATCATCACCTGGCCTAATCTGCATTCCCCCGCCGGATGCGATGATTTCCCAATTAACTCGTCGCGAGTGGAGCACTAATCGCCCCAATGAACGCCTTCGATGGTCGGCCAACTGCTGCATTGATTTGTCAAATTGACAGCAATAAATCCATCACAACCAGTTACAGCTGACAGTTAATCATAAGCACCGCTGACAGGTGGGTCCCAGCCCCACTCCTCGGCCACCTGGATGCGGGTAATGTATGCGGCTGCCAATCAGCCGATTGTCTTGATATACATACGTGTATGCGCCCATTGACCAAAGTGGGGCTCTTGGGCTCGGCCCAGTGCAAAATGTTGCACCAAATTAATTAAAACCCCTGAGCGGCAAGTACAACCACCCACCCATCCAGCTAGCCAACCAGCCAGCACACTCTGCGGTGGTGTTAGTCAAGTTGGAGCCAAGTGAAACCACCCGACGGCGACGTGGGACGCCTCTAATACCCAAAGCCTAACCTTGTTCGCAACTGACACTTTGCTAAATGCCTACCCCGAGGCACCGTCCAATGGAATGGAACTGAACTGAACTGAACTGGGTGGAACTGAGTGGAACTGAGTGGAACTGAACAGAAAGATACCGACCCGATATGCTAAGTAGGGGTATCGCTTCGCTTCGCCGGCACAATTTATTCAAAAGCATTAATTTTTATTTATAGCTTAAGTTTTCGCCGCTGCAGCGGGCCAAAATGATCTGGACTACGGGCCAACTGAGCCGAGCGCCATGGGAAAATGAGAAAATGAGCCGCACTTCGGCTCTAATGACAGTTATTTATCAATTGGCATTCGCCAGGTGACCACCAATGGTCTGCTGATTGTCGCGGCGGAGCGGGCCGTGAAGAAAATATGTTTTCCTGGCTTTTCCGAACCGCAATTTGGTAGTGTTGCTTAGGTAATATGATATATTTAGAGACCTATAACTGAGTGGGAGGGAGTAGTATAGTGACTTTTTGGTGATAAAGATGAGCAGTAATTTCTTCAAAATCATTACTAAAATATGTTTTGTTTCATTAGCTGCTACTGGCACTAAAACTCATATTTTTATTAGGCATTTCGAAATTGTTATTATATTTTTATTCGCACATTTGGCTACTGGCTTGAGTCATCTAATGTTTCTTAGAAAAACTTGCTAAAATATTCGGATTTTTATTAAAATGGCCAACAAGTGATCACAACGTTTTTAGCGCCCGCAAATGGCAAGAAAATGCATTAAAAAATGGTGTGTATATTTTAACAGTTGGTTGTGTCACCGAAAACTCTCAATAAAACTTCAGATAAAAAGTGGTTAATGAAACACGCTACAACTATAACATAAGCGGCACACCCTATAAAAGTTGTAAACGAAAAATGTTCAAACAAATCCGAAGTGAAGTCTGTGAGCCTTAGTTAATGCACTGGCCAAGTAATCCAGGTCTTTCATTTGCAGTTAATTAGGCACACGCCAATCCAAAGTATGCGCAAAGTATTCGGCGGGCAATGAATCTTGAAATCAAAGTCTTCATGTTGCCATTGACAAGTACAAATAAATGGAAATCGTTAAGAGCAACCGGTTATCAGTGGGTTAAACTAAGCGTTAAGCGTACGACAAATTTAGTTGCTGATTCGCGGGGCATTAGCTCCGATCTAGCTCCGATCTAGCTCCGATCTCGAACTCCGATCTGGACCCCAATCCTACCAGTACTCCGTGCGTAATTAGTCGCGGCATCGTCGATTTATCATCGAAATGTGGCGGCCATAAACAAATGCGTTGGAGCCGCACTTGGCGCCACTGGCCATTTCCACGTCTCTTATTTTTTCACATTCAATATTCGGTTTTATTTGGCATTAAATACTAGCCACAATATTGAACGACCGCCGCCACAGGCGCCGCAGCAGGTGAAGATGTTTACCCAGTTACCCACTATTCAGATTCAGATTCAGATTCAGATTCAGATTCACATTCAGATTCGGATGCGGACTCGGATTTGGATTCAGATTCGGATTTTGATCCGAGCGCGGAATTGCGCAAAAGCTCGGGGCTCCGGCAGAAATCAATAAAGTATCGCGGAGCTTGTGCAAGTTGCAGATGCCATTCGATCGATACATCTAACAGATACTCGTACTTTTGCGCGGTGCGTGGGTGAGTTCGAGTCCGAGTTCAAATCCCCCCGTCGCGAAATCACTTGATTATTACATCGGGAAATGCATAAATAGTGAGCACATGTAAATGTCAGTTTGGTCGATGGGATGTCTGTACAATTGACAAGCGATGCGATTTATGGAGAATTTACCATCTGCTTATGCAACTATTTGGTTAAACACTATTTGGATTTGTGTTCTTCACGGACAAATCGTAGTAACTGAATGAAATTCCAACAAACATTTCGTTTTGCCCATCTAGGCTTTTATAGGAAATGCAAATTAGCAAATTATTGAATCAATAAGAGATTATATATGGAAATGTAGCTTCATGACTCTAAGGCTTTCAAACGCTTTTGTATCACGTGCTCGTTCTGGCCGCATTTCATTTTGGGCCCAGTTCGATGGCTCTTTATGCCATTCCATTCCAGGTCTGGTCAGGCCACGCCCCCCGCTCAGACGGTCGCCCCCTTTTTGGCCGAGCGACGTGTGCATAAATCTTGCACGCATATTTAAGTTGATGATGTTAAATGGCTGTACTAAAAATACGAAATATGCATGCCGTATGCAGGCAACAGTTTCATCCTGTCGCTCTGTGTGTGGAATGTACGACGGCACCACTCTGCACCACTCTGCACCACCCTGCACCACCCGAAGCACCCGAACCACCCTGAACCACCTTGCTCCACCTTGCAACATGGCGACATTCATAAACCAAATCTGAGCCACACAGTCGCCTTGGAAGCCAAAGGCAACTGGCTCGCAGCCCGTGGGTTTTTGGCCTGGCTTTCGGGCTGGCCGAATGTCGAACGGCCAACAAAACGTTCTGGCCAAAAAGGAAACCGATATTTTGGGTTACCCAAATCGAACTTGTTATGCCCTGAAATAAATGCAATATGACGTTTTTAAAGGGGACACATAGCACTTATTTATTTATTTATTAATTGTGCTGTAATGTAATGTAATATAAATTTTATTAAATTAATTATATATATTAATGCTTTAGATATCCAAATGATAGTTTTGAAAAGAAAACATATTTTTCATGCATACTAGCAAGTGTAGCTACCCTTTCTTTTAAGTGCAAGTACTTTTAGTAAGAGCAGCGATTGGTTTTTCAATTTTTTTATTATTATTTCTTGGCATGTTTTCCTTTTGCTTAACGGCGGCAGATTTGAAAAGAATTTCTGCCCGCAAATGAAATTGTTTCCTGTTAAAAGCTGAAAAGGAGAAGGCAAGAAAACAAACTTCGCCGGGCGACTGGGTAAATGGGGAAGGAGCATGGATGTGGATGTGGATGTGGAAGTGGATGGACGGCACCTGCCGTCGCAACGATTGATGAAATTAAAAGGTATAAATAAAAATCTTTTTAATGGTCTGGGATTTGGAACTTAATTTTTTAATTAAACAAGCCACCGATGAGGAGGCTGCCGCCAAGGAGATAGGGAGCCGCTGGACCCGGGACATTTATGCAAAGCAGTAGCCACCACTTGGCCACTTGTGTGGTCTGTCCACGGTCTGCTGGCCATGAAAAGCAGGAGTCCAAGTGGCGGAGGAGCCCCCAACAGCAGGTCCCATTACAACAGTGTTTGCCTTGGGCGATGGCCAACACTTTTACTGCCCCAAGGAGTCGAGGGCCCTGGCCATAACATGTTAATCCCCCAGCACCGATGTCAAATGTCAGCACATGTGATTTGTCATCTTCAGCAGGAGGAACCTGGTCGGCGGAGGACTCTGCGTCGGTGGTCGACTACCTTGCATTGTCCCCTCGGCGAACATTTGTCACCAGAGGCGGGGACCACCTATCTTGTTCCTGGCCGCAATTTACAAGTTCCTCCGACATGGCCAGGAATGTGCAATTGATATTCTGCGAAATCAGGGGACACTGTCTGACTACGATATATCTATCTACTCCTATGCACTGTGAACAAATTTTTGTGAAACTTATACCTGCCATACAAGCTAAAAAAGAAATTTTATTTCAACAAAAAGGTATAATAATGTAATGATTCTGAAATAGAAGGAAATGTCATTTTAAGATTTGTTTATACTTCTTAACTATAGCATAGCATAGCATGAGTATACTTACGTCCATCCAATCAACAGATTAAAAATACATTTGTTTTGAATTTATATATATTTTTTATTTATACGATTTCTCTGCACACATTCGTAAACCAACAAAAAGGAAACAACTGAGCATTTATTAAAAAAAGTTGAAAATGAAGCAAACTTACATACAAGAGAAATGAAAAGTGTTGAATATTTTGTTGAGGCTTTTTATTCAATTTCTAGTGTGTTGTTACTCGTTTTAATACAAAGAAATGCAATTAAATAGTCGTTTATATATTCGTATATATAAGATAGATATTAAAAGAGATAGGAAGGATGGGGGACAGATTTGGAGATAGAGAAATAGAGAAGTGGGCGCAAGTGTTATACATGGGCGAAAGAATCATTTTGCTTTTATACATAAATAATTACATTTAATGCTCGGCTTAGGAATAAAACATATTACAATGTACAATGATGAGTGTTAACTTAGTGTTAACTTAGGTGTATGATTAATCCATTAATTAAACGTAATTAGTAGAAAGAAAAGTGCAAATGAATTTACAAATGACAAATGACAATCGGTCCCCGCTCCAGTCCAATAGACTCGATTCGATTATTCCGATACACTGTTAAATAAATAATTTCTGCTGTGGTAGATATAGTCATCGATTGATCGAGTTCTCCCAATCGACGTCGATTCAACATAAGAATTTTTCTTGTTTATTATATTACAGCAACGCGCATACGAATAAGTACAGTAGTTCAATTCGAGTTGTGTGTGTTTTCGGCTTCATTTCGTTTCGGTTTCGTATCGGTTTTATTTAGTTGAGTGCTGCTTCAATGCCTAGTTAAGTTAATAATTAATCGTTCAATTGTTAAATGGTTTCTTGTCTTAAGTACACACTAATTAAATTTTCACCTAAGCATCTTGCTTTAACTTCATTTTGTTTGGGTTTTCTTTGTTCACTTTAAATTTACATTCATACATATCTCTACATATAAACTTGACGCTTCAGTTTTCTGTTTCTGTGCTTGCGCATTTTCCCTCAAATTGTTTTAATTTCGCGTATTTGGTTTGCTAATATGTTTGAACTATTTATTTTAAATATTAATATAAATATATGAGAAACAATTTTTGCATTATCTTTTCCATGTTCATCCACATATGCCTATATGTGTCTATATATATACATATATATAGATATATATATATATATTTATATATATTCGTATGTAGAAAAGCAGCAGTTGGTTTCTTTTTGCTGTATTTTGATTCAATTCGTAGTTTTAGTTTTTAGTTTTGTTCAATTAATAAATATAACGTTGCTTATTCAGTGTGAATTTTGGTGTTTGGTTGCAGTACATATCTGGATACATACGTTAGTAGTTCTTTAAAATTTTCCATTATTCAAAATTTGTTTCCAACCTCCCTCGATTTGGATATCGGCCACAAGCTGTGTCCTAAAATCAATTACCATGCTGACCATTTCAACAATTTTTTGTATTTGCTTAAAAAATTCGGTTTATTTTGAATGGAGTTTTCCTTTTTGTTTCATCTAACCCAATTTCGTTCGCTTGTGCCTAGTAAAATTGTTTAATATTTAGTTTTAACCTTTCATTTTTGGAAGTGTTTTGCTGTGCGAATTTGTTATCGTTATCGTTATCGTTATCGTTACCGACTCTTAGTTCTGCTTGCGTATGAATTTAAAAAACTTCATTCGTGTTCCGTTCACCGTGTTCAATTTGTTTGCTAATTGGTTTTTGGTTCGTTATAAAATTTTGAAAATATATGCATATATGTATATAATATATATATCGATTTTTGTTTGCATTTGTATTTATTAATTCTCATTGCTAATATATTTAATTGATTTAGTAAATCAAAAGTTCGCTACGCTTTTTCAGTGCATTCGAAACGTTTATTTGCTTGCACTTGAATGTCGCGCTTTCATAATTTCCATTTCAACAATTTTAGCATTTGGTTTTTCGATTATCGCTATCGCTTCGGTTCATCGATTCGATAGTTTATATAGCACATACTCGTAAATAAAAATCTTATTGTCTTTTCATTTATAACTATGTAGCAGTTCTGCGAGTTCGTTGCCTGCGGCCTCCCGAGTGCAGTTGGTGGAGTCTTCACTGTACTCGCTACTGGATGAAGTGCGGCCTGAGTTATCGTTATCGTAATCGGCTCCACGCCTGCTTCCGCTTCCGGTTTCGCTTCTGTAGTGTGCTTTTAGGCGTGGTGCAAGTGCAAAGTCCTGTCTGAGTCGAGGTACTGAACAGTAAGCAACTCCTTTGTATATCGAGTTCTATATATGTTTATATATATATGTATCAGTTCATTAGTAATTTGAAATATTTATCTTGGTTTTGCCTAAATTCTTTTGAAAACTGAGTGCTGAGTATAGGTATGTCTGTCTCCAAAGGATCTGTTCTGGTTTTCACCTTCACAAGATTACGTGTTTTAAAATGCATCTAAAAGATTTCAATTTGAAAACTATTATTTCATTTCACAGAGTTGATGGTCAAACTGATTGTATGCATTGATTTTGACTTGAGATTTTTATATGCGCCGATCAATTTATTCAAATATTTCACTATTAATTGTAGTGGCCTTTTGTATCTGTGAAAGTACAAATTCGAGCAGTCCTTTTAAAGATCCAATAGCCAAAGCGCGCCAATCCCTGACTACTACGCAAATCTCTGGTGAGTGAACCAATGCAGTGTCTTATTCGGCCTAATCCTGTTCATGCCGATGCGAATCGGTTCCGTCAGATGTGAGGTGGTCGAGGTGGGCAGGAATCCGCTGAAGCCGCCATCGGAGCTGTTGCCGCCGCCATTCCCCTCCAGGTCGCCATTGTAGAGAACGGGATACACGCTGATGTTGTCCAGATTATCGATGTCGATATCCCCGCCCGCATTGCGCACATAGGTCAGCTGGTGGTAGGGCGTGGCCATCAGCTTCTTGGTGAACTTCCGGATGGGTCTCTTCATGGTTGTTGCCGCCGTAATGCTGGATGTTGATGCTGCCGTGGGAGAAGCCTCCGTCAGTGTGTTGTTCAGGTTGCTGTTGATGTTCTTGTCCACGCTGAAGAGTGAAGGCGCAACATGCTGCTCCGATGTCGTGGTCGCCGTTGCTGTCGTGCTGGTTAGCTGCTGCATTGGTGTGGCCATCAATGTTGCTGGCGTGCTGCCACGTGTTGCGAGCGGTGGTTGCACTGTCCACAGCAACTTGCGTGGCTGTTGTGGCTTCACTTCATTCTCGCCCGCCAGCAATATGTCGGAATTATCCGGGCGATCTTCCCTGCTGCGGCTGCGATGCCTGCTTGGCTGTTGCGTGCTCTGTGCTGTTTCAGTCTGACTGGTTGCCATTGGTGTTGCTTTCGTGGTGATGGTGGTGGTGGTGCTGCTTCTGCTGATGTTGCTCCTGGCCAGCGGCGTCTGCTCTATCACCAGCTGGGAGCCCGCTGTCGAGGTAGTTGTGGCCGCCGTTGCCGCTATTGCTGCTGTTGCTGATGTTGCTTTGGTTTCAATTGTCGCCGTGGACTCCACCTCCGGATCGTCCACCAACTCGGCCTCGTACTGCAGCAACTCGGTGTCGTTGCCGCCCATCTCGGGCGTCATGGCGGATGCCTCTGCCTCCATTTCGGTGATGTAGGTGGCCCAGGCGTCGTAGTTGCTGCTGCTGCTGCTAATACTGTCGTCAGATGTTGCTGTTGTGCTGCTGCCGCTAAAGCTGTCGATCGTGGACCAAGTGGACCAGGGCTCCAAGCTGGAGCTGCTGCCGCTGCTGCTGCTGCTGCTGCTATTGTAGATGTCCAAATCTTCGAAAACCGTGCTGCTGCTGCTGCTGCTGCTGCCGCCGTACAGGGTGTCGTCGGTGTAGGGCGTTGTTGCTGCCGTGGCAAATAGTTGCAACTGCTGCTGCTGCAACTTCTGCTGTGCCTTTGGCCTGACCTTGGCCTTTCTTCGCCGGCCCTTGCGCTTGCTGCTCAGTGCTGCCGTTGTCGCTGGTGTTGCTGTTGCCGGGGAGGTGGCTGCCACGTTTGCTGTTGCTGCTGTTGCTGCTGGTGCTGCTGTGGGTGTTGCAGGCATCGGATTCGTTGGACTAGCTGATACTCGTTGTTGGTGTTGCTGCTGCTTCTGTTGCTTGCGCCGCTTCTGCTTCTTCTCGTGTTGCTGTCGTCGCAGCAGCAGCGATGGATCATTGTGATGATGTCGCACCTGATGTTGCTGCTGCTGCTGCTGCTGTTGCTGCCTCTGCCTGTTTATTGCTAGTTGCTTTTTGTTAGTGCTACTTAAACTAGTATTACTATTATTAAGAATAACGTTATTATTATTATTATTATGGCCATGATGCTCCTGTTGCTGTTGCAACTTTTGATTTTGGTTATTCGATTTGTGGCGATTGTTTTTGTTGTTGCGCGGGGGCTTGCGACTGTTGTTGCTGCCATTGCCATTGCCATTGCCATTGCCATTGTTGTTGCCATTGCCATTGTTGTTGCCACTGTTGCCATTGTTATGGTGATGGCGGAAAAACTGCTCGGCCTCGATCTTGTTGAACATGTAGCAGGCATCGTTGACGCTCTTCTTGGGCCCCACAGGCTTACCTCGGTGCGTGAACCCGACTCGTCGCTGCAGATCGACAACGGAACGGAACACGAAATAACCGTGCACGATGGTCTCGTTGAAATAGCAGGTATCTCGCAGCTCCCTCTGCAACCAGAAAACAAATATATAGATAAATAGATATATAGATATAGCGATATAGCGATATAGCGATATAGCGATCCGGCTTCCGTGCACTTCACATGCAATTTATGAGCGGCATTTCCGTTCATATACATTTTTAAGGTGTTATATGCGGTAGATATTGTGATATGCGTATCGGCAACGATGACAGCGACATCATCGCGCGAGGAGCGAACGTTTGGTTTGCCCTCTGTTTATTTATTTATAAAGTACTTGAAATCTCAAACCAACAACGAAATGAATCGCGGCTTATGACTTGGATGTTGGAATGCCCTGGCATGCTCAATCGGTGGGAATATAGGCCTGGTATCGTCGCCTAAAGGCCTTAGAACATTATTTTATTTCAGTTTTTATTCGGAACTATCTTAAGCTCTTATTGGAAGTAAAATGGTAGGGTTACAAAATGAATATAATGATTAATGTTTGCCATCTTTTCCATCCTATTCAGTTAATTCCAGTAGCATAATACCTCTAGGGTAACAAATGGACCATACCCTGAAGACGTAGTCCTCACATCCAAGTCGTTGAGCGCGTGTGCTGCCATGTTGGCCATTTCTGCTATCAGCGGACCGATCGGATCGTACAGATCGTTCAGATTGTGGCCCAAAGTGTTGCAAACGACGCAGATGAAACATTTCCCCAGCAATTAAGACTTGTGCCGCATTTAGCGACGGACTACTTGTGGGCTCTTCGCATATTTATAGCTCGTAATTGCTATTTTTGAGAAGCTTCTCACCACTGGTCAAGTGGAGCGTAGTGTTTGGGGTAACCACATTTGTGCTATTTCGAGAAGGGATGGGATGGGGTGATCGAGTAATCAATATGTGATTCACATTCAGACTGTGCGACCTCGGCCCACACATTAACCTTCTCGAGAACAGGCAGCTAAGGTATCGCATGGAGTGTAAATCACGGCAAATATTTGCACAATAATTCAACATGGATTTTGCGGTCATAATCGCAATCGAAAGCAATAGAATAGAATTGTGGCCTTAGGGGCTCTATTGTTTGCCCACAGCTCGAATGCGGTTTAGCTAACTAACTGTATTGTGAGTGGCGAAAAGGACATTGAAATATTTTAGCCATTACCACATGACAGTGGCAATCAAGTGCAGCGTCATTCGTCTGATTGATTAGACATATCTATACAAGTTGCTTGACTTTTATGATGGAAAATCTCATACCTCGAGTGGCCGCACTTCAGCTGGTGGCATTGAAACAGCCGACAAAACTGTTACAATGTCTCGAAAATTTGATTTTCGATTTCGTCCGTATCCCCAAACAGTTGGCAATCATTGCTCCGTGCGATATCACGCATACGCCGCGTAAACGTATCTCAAAATCTGTGCCACATTCGGCCGTAATTGCATATGAAATTGTTCGCATTTTCGAATTACAAATTACAAAAAATATTGTAATAAATATTTTGGCCAGCCCGCCGACAGATTTGGTGCAACCACAACAGGTTTTCACCCATTGTGGCTGACAATTTGGCCAGGTCGCCGTAATATGGTTATTGTCGTATAAGCGATCGCTTTGCATAAAACCATTATGTGGAACATGTCATAAATTACAGTGTTTGCACAGTTAGTTTGCATAAAAACAAATCGACGAGCAACGGAAAATGGGAAAATGACTTGTCTACACTTGGCGCTTTGTACTTTATTCAAGTATGCGAAGTACAAATGCAATGCAATCAAAATAGCCGCAACGGGCCTTGGCTATATCAGCATCTACATATATACCGTGTATACCGGCAGAATAAATATTGTCAAGCATATAATTGTGGCTGTTGCCAACAATTTGCTTGCACCATAGTGCCATAAACTTTATCTAACCATAAACAAATCGTGTGGAAATGGCCTTTCATCTTTGCGATGCCATTTGATATATCACGGGCACGGGTATACGAATCACTTTCCTCAAGGGAGGCTTCCCAAATGTATTACCATATAAGACTTCTACTCACCATGCCAACTAATCTCCAATTGTCGTTGAAACACAAATATCTTTGAGTTTCTTTTGCGTACAGTGCTATTTTGAATTCGTTGTTCAGATAATCCGGGAAGCCGACTATCGTTATATTTTCTGAAAATACAAAATCGAAAACAACACGTTAGTTCCATCAGTTAATCAGCCTGGCGAGTGTTTTTAATTGATGTAAATATTTGGCGGGCAAAAACATTTTTAATTAAAGGCAAACATGGCTCTTTTGGTCGAAGTGATTAAGCGTGCCAAAACGGAAGGTAACGATGGGTGCTGGCAGGGGCTTATCTCGAACATCGAGATACAAGTTCGTGTAGCTCTAGAACTTTGACCTTAAACGAAACACGCGTCTTCGCGGATATTACCTAATGAATGTCGTCGGTGATGGGTGGTTGTCGAATAGTTTGATTAAATATTGGTAAACCTAGCACTTGAGCTCAGTTACTTTGATTTTCTTAGCTATTGCGCACAAATGTTCTAAGAACATCTACTTAATAATATCTAGATATTAAGTATTGAACTTACAAATCAAAATAAAACAAAAATTTGATTGCTTACACAAATATAATGATATCAGTACCATATTTGCATAGTGTTTAAGTATAAACTACAAGTATATTATTAGTCAATAGTAGGCAAGACCATTTCTGTTCGATCACATTTAGGTTCGTTCTAAGCCACCCAATTTGTTGGCTGTCATTTGGATCAAAAACCAAAGCAGATTCCCAAAAATAGTCGGCGAATGCATTAAACCCGGAAAGTCAAGTATCCGCTAATTATAAACTGATGTATCTGGAGCGGGCGTATCGGGCGGTGCATCTGCCCCTGTGCTCAGCATTTCAGATACTGTATCTGTACCTGGCCTCGACAGGCTATTGAACTTCAGCGGGGAGGACGAGCAGGAGGAGCTGAAGGCGGAGGTGGAGGCGGAGGCGGAGGCGGTATGTGGCCACAAAAGTCACTAATAAGTAAAGCACTTGAAAAGCCAAAGAAAAGCCACTCGAGTTAGATTGATAGGTGACTGGGTTCAGACCCGGTCTCAGTCGTCTGCCATTCTGCCATTCTGCCGTTCTGCCGTTCTGCTAGTAATTAAATTTATGCACACAAATTCTTGGCAAGAGTAGCCGTTCCTGGTCTTGGCATCGGTCTGGGTTCCCGGCCCTGAGTTCTCAACTGTGGCATCTCGGCTCTTAGCTCTCATATTTCATAAGCCGAGGCGAGCTGCGGGCTTGAGTGACTTTGTGCTTCACACCTTTGGCCGCCGGTGGCAGCCACTTGTGCCTCTTGTGCCTCTTGTGCCTCTTGCCCCAGGCAGCTCCCTTTGTTTTCCTATTCCTGGGACTCTTGTGATTCACGGCCCTACCGCTCGTCTAGCTTATTGATTTCATTAGTTTGGTGACACAAACCCCCAGTGGAGCACCCTCTGGGCAGCCAGCACTTGTGAGTGCGCACTAGGTGCTGCGCTGGGAGAAAATACGTAGCCCAAAATGACTGTTTTTGATTATAAAAACATATATTATATTGCACTTGAATATTAATCAATAAGTGCCTTAAATTTTCATTTAGCACGCAAAGATACTTCTCAAACCTTTACGCAGACACAATCCAGCAATGAATAGAATATGAATGGATCTGTTTTTTTCCAGTGATCTTCCACTCGCAGTGTCAGTTTCAGTTTTTCTTATTTTCCCCTCTGAAGCGATGCAAACTTCGAGCAGGAAGTGCAAGTCCATCGAGATGAGCAACGGTATTCTACTTTGTGGTCTTTGTGGCTGGGTTAATCCATTAGAAGACCCAAGCTTCGATATCGTTGAACTCCCAATGACTTTGACATTGAAAGTGTCACAGTGCCCAACTTCTAGCTTCAGTCTAGCCCCTCCATTAAGTTAAGACCCCAAACTAGAAAAGCCAAATGTTTATTTTAGTTGCCACGACACACACTCACTAGAAACAGCCATCAAATGCATTTTAGGCTTTGGAATTTTTATGGGCTTCGATCTTTTTGGATATTTTAGAGATCTCCGCTACGGGTTTGTTTTTCACTCAATAAAAAGCTACGATCGGGCCGCATTTTTGCCGCAAGTTATTAAGATTTTAACAACCAAATCTTCGTCTTCTGCCGAGTTTCTAATTAAGTTATTAGTCATGGTGAGTGGAATGTTCCCCCCATCCCATCCCATCCCATCCCATCTCGTCTCGTCTCATTTCGTTCGTTTAGTTTGGTTTGGTTTGGTTTTCGAAAGGGCGTTTGAACTGAGAAATGCATCAGCATAAATATGGCAAAATAAAGCCAGGAAAAAAAGGCGGTTTGAGATGCAATCGATAGTGCTCAATATGTGTGGGCGTGATCTGTTTCCGAATTAAACCGATGGATATAGAATCTCGGGCGGGGCTGGTTGTTCTAATTTATGAGCATTTGCGGCACTGAACGATAGCGGCTTGCTGGCCATAATTTAATTTAATTAATTGTCACTAACTTAAGGCTGCGACGCCATAGGATTTGCGTCACTAACTAGCAAAAAATCATAAGCAAGTGATAAGAATTTCATACGTGAGCGGTCAATTGCGATTTATTTTAACAACAAGTATTCCATGGATTTTCAAAATTGCAGTTAATAATTTGCTGCATTTCTTAATACTTTTCAGTTTGATAAATACCTCACTTTATATGGACTGGCCCACCAGCTGTGCACAGCTTGGTTTTGTAGTAAAAAAACACAGCTCTTGATATATAATGTCAAATGCCGAAAATGTAACAAATGACACACTCAGAGGGAAGCCGAAACAGGCGAATCAGGCATTATGGTGGAAATAATCAGGAAAACAAAGAACCCGGCCAGCAAACAAACCATAAAAAACACAACCAGAAACAACGACCAAAGCGCTAATCAAATATGCAAGCAATGAGCTTCATCAACATAAAATTAAAAAATCATAAAATGCTAAACTGCACAGCATGAACAAAATCCAAAATCAAAAACCAAAAAAAACCAATCAAAATAAAAACAAAAATCAGATATCTCGACAACGAGCTGGGGCGTCAAAATGCCTCGTAATTGCGGCACATGTACGAAAAACAACCGAAACGAAAATCTGAAAACAGTTTTACGATCCATCCGCGTACATATGGACATGGCCAAAGCCCAGACCATCATCACACGTTTATTCCATCCATCGGAGCGATCACTTTGTCATTCCATCAGCATGATACTGGCCCCCATCTTCGATTTGAGTTATGGGATCTGTGTGGATAGTAAGATCGGGAAAGATCGGTGGGCGTTGCCAACGCTCATCTCTGCGGCTTGATAAGCATAAATCGCAGCTTATCGATCTCTATGATAATCAAAGGCCATTTCCCCGGCATTTTTATCGAGTCCAGCCGTATTTGATTTTACTTTCCAGATACTACTTTCACTGTCACATGGCTTGTTTATGGGGAGAATTCTATGCCATCATCTTATCATCTTAAGTAAATGCAAACAAATGGCAGGAAATGCACAATTTCGTTTCTTAATACTAATTATATATGCAATATGCTATGCAATACTAAGTATATATGCAATATGCAATGCAATACTAGTATATATAGTAATATTTTAGTATCACAACTAATGTATTATAGTGTTATGTTCATATAAGAGCTCTTCACTATTAGTTCTTCAATTAAGAGTGTGGTTTATTTGATCTTCAGCTTATAGTTTGGTAATTCATGTCAATCTTTACTGTTCCTGAGTTCCTGTTCACTTAGAACCAAGGGTTATCCTTGGCTCTTGAGCATTACTTCCCCCAAGAGCATTGCCCCAATGAGTTGCAATAGTTCCTGGAATGCCGTCTGAGGCGTTCACTTCGATGACTGCATTCCTGGAACTTTTACGCTGACGATTGCAGTTGGGTTCCCTGGGTTCTGGAGTCTGGGCACTGGGCACTGGGCACTTTGCACTGGTCTCTGGAGCCTGGACTCTGGAGTCTGGAGTCTGGGATCTGGGGTCTTGAGGCTGGTCTGGCTGAAGCGTTTTAGATTACAGACGGCCCCAAGTAATTGCATTTTGCATATGCAGCAGAGTCAACAAACAAGTGAGATTTGTCACATGCTGCAACTAGTGGCCCTGGCCATCATTCGTATTGGTTTTGGCATTGGTATGGGCATCGTCATCGGAATCGCCGTAGTTGCAGCCACTATATGGCTATAGTATACGGTATAGTATAGAGCGTATAGAGCTCGCAGTTATTGACGTTTTTGTCACGTTTCCTGGAAGAAACCGTTTTATTTGCTCGCCTGGTGCCGCGGCTGGCATATCGGTTTGTTTTGTAAGCGGAGAGCGGCAAACAAACTGCCCTGGGCCTGGGCAAAAGGAAAACAAACCTCAACTTGCAGCCATTTATCAGTTTCGACCTCCACTTCCCCACTCCTCCACTCCTCCCCTCCGCGCGGCAACTGCACTAATGCTAATTGCATTGGCACGCCCTGAAGACCAGACCTCGACTCCCAGCTCCAGCTCTACATACATATATCCAGCTCCAGCTCCAGCACCAGCTCCAGCTCCATTTCCACTGGCCAGTGCCCATAGCTGCCCACGGCTGCCCACTGCTCCAAAGCCAACTCGAATGCCACGAAATTAGCGCCATTTAATGTGGAGCGTACTCAAGTTTTACGCACGATTCTTCCACAGACGCCACCCGAATCGGTGCCCCGGGAATCGGATGCAGTGCATCGGGGGCGACGGTCGCTGGGGGCACGGTGTCAATGAGTTAATTAGCGCACGAGTTGTCGCCCCCACAATACCAGACGGTACACTGAGAAAAGGCAGGGCCACAATCACAAGTGCTGTTCTATAGAGATCCCACTTCAAAGTTAACCATTATCATTTGCTGCCAAAAACTGTAATCTTTGTAAAATATATCATTGCATACTTTTAAAGACAATCATTTATCAAATATTATAAATCGTATAATTGAATATACCATTTTTGTATTCAAGTTGGTTAACTTATTGATCATTTTTTGACCCAAAATACGAACACAATTTTGTGCAGTGTACCTAAAGCGTAGGGAGGTGGGAGAAAAAAGCACTCTCTTTTTGCTCTTTATGTGGGTGGTGCCCCTAGAAACAATCGTGAAAGAAAGATCTCTTTTATTGGAGTCAACGCTACGCATTTCTGGGTCAAATTTTGTGGACTCCACGCCGAATTCTATTTGCTTATAATTTATGTGGCTCTGATTGAATTTTGTGGTCGACCAAATCAAGAAAAAGCAATTAAAATTATAGAAAAATGCGAGATAAAACTTGTAAGCGCAAACATTTCAAGAATTTTGTTGAATTTTATCAAAATAGCCATTTTATGTGCTCTAGATTTTTCTTCACAAAGTGGAAACTTATAGTTTAGCGATTAAAGTTAGAAGTTTGTTATTTTCCACTGAAATGCTTACAGTATTTTACGTGATCGCAATGGATTAGTCACTTCCTTGGGAAGCACGCCACTTTGAATCAATAATTAGTGCCATTTATTAATGCAAACTCAATTAATTGGCTGTCTGTTGCAAGTCAGTGCAGTGACTCAGTGCTGAACTTCTGAAACTATGAGGTTACTCATCCTACAGATACTGTATACTGTTATTTCAGAGGCCTCCTGCTGCTGTTATCGATACACCTGGATGCATACGTGTATACACGTATGCGTTTATGCGTATATGTAAAGCATTTATCAATCGAATGGCCTGCGGACAAGTTCGATGACAAGGGCAATAACAAAAAGCCGCTTTGGTAGTCGATATGGAAAGTGGTACTTTATTTATTTGCTTTTTTAACCATTTTTGCAGACCACACACGCAGCCCGCTCCGCATGTTATTTACAGTTAATTGCTGCTGGCGGCGAATGAATGTTAAATTACATTGATAGTTCCATCAGCCACAGAGGCAATTTTTCTTTTTTCCATATATGTGTATATATTTTTTTAATTTTTTTTCCCCCCAGCCCGCTTTTGTTTATTTACTCGCCGATATGCGGCGATATTGTTGTTACTGCGGTTTCGCTTTCATTGTGGCAGGCAGACGGGGCAGTGAGGCAGTGAGGCAGCCAGGCAGCCAGAGAGTAAATGGAAAATAAATTGAAACTGGCATTTAATTAAGTTAAAGCGACCCGGCTCGATGGCAATTTATTAAAATAAACACAAGAATATATTGCATCGAGCAACACTAATTGCAATGTTATCTAAGCAAGGACGCAAACTCGAACTCAAATTCGAATCGCCAGCGAATCGAAGTTGCAACATGGCAACAAAGTCAGCGTTGTGGCATGGATTTGCGGACTTTATTAATTAAGTGCAAACGTGGTCACTTACAAGCCGTTTAAACTGCGTGTTTGTGTTAGCCAACTTGAAATGGCCCCGCTAATGCGCCACCAGCAGGTCCGAAATACTCACAGGCTAGCCAAAAATTAAAAGAGCATAGAAAAGGCCTACAAAAACGCACCACCCAAAAAATAAAAATAAAAATAAAAATAAAGGAAAAAGAAAAAAAAAAGAAAAAAAAAACTTGGAAAAATTGTCAACCCGGTCACATAAATTTTGCCGACGGCTGCAGTCTCCGTCACTTGTTTACGCCTTTCGGTATACCATTTAATGGGTATACGTTAACACTCCTCTGTGGCAGTTGCAGCTTGTAGTTGCAGCTTGCAGTTGCAACAGTCGCCGGCATACTCGTATAGTAAAATTTTGCTGGCTTCCTTTTGATCATAACTCGCTGAGTTATTGTGACAATTTGAATTGTTTCACTTCTTTTTATCACTTTTTCAGCCATTTCAGTTTTATTTTCTATTTTGCCGAATTTTGCCACTCCGGAGCCCATTAACATTTGGATCCACGCACGCGAACGATCTGAGTTATGCCCAAGATATATGCAAAGGCATTGATTACGTCATCATAAATTAAGATATAGTTGTCGCTGGATTTACGCAGACAGGTGCTAATATCCATCGATTGGCCAATGATCGTAATTCCTCAGGAAGCTGCGTGGGTTTCACGCCGATCCGATCGTCGACCGAAGAGCTGGCCCCGCGAAAATTTGTCAACTAATGGGTTAACAGCAGATAAAGCCGGCTTTATGGTTATGTATGGGGTGATTTTCGGCACAGCCCCATAAATATACCAAATTAATTTCCCGCTATTTTGCTTCGCAATGGACTTGTAATTGAATTTCCGCTCACTTCGGGGTGGTGCCAAATTTATTGTTCGAAATTAGAGTGGCAAATTTATGCACTTTTAATTAAGAGCTCAACACTGAAGGTTCTTTATCATCGCGTTCCTTGAATGGTATTCTAATTGCTTAACAAAATGGAAAGCCATTCGCAATCGATTGGTGCAATTTATGCATTTGAAACTAGACTGTTACCGCTAGGAAAAATCATTAGGAATTCATAAGGTGGGTGGGTAGTCGTACTCAACAGTACTAAGAACTGCAAACTTATGTGATCAAAACAGTGTATAGGAATCCAAGTTTTTTCTTTGCTGGAAAATGTTTTCGAAAGCAGTCCGCCTTCTTTTACCAAGTCCATAAGACTAGAGTCGCCAGTGGGACCACCCAAATCTTGTGGTTTATGCAGAACTGTTTACCCTGGCGCAGGATCCAAATGGCTGGGCGTGTCTGGACCACTTACAAGATAATTATCCCTTCGAACGGCCCAAAAGTAAACAGAGAGCACTATTAACATGTCCGAGGGATGCGGAGAGCTCTATAATGATGCCATTAATTAGCTGAAATTGCTAGGAAGAGCTGGCAAGCCTCGAACAGCAATGCATGTGCAATCCTAGTGCCCTGGAGCCCCTCAGCGCCAAGGATAACACCTCTTGATTTACGCTCCCCTAAGCCCGTGGGCCGTAAAACAAAAGTTTAGGGCCAGAACCAGAGGAGATCTATGGTCACGGGTTACTCGGCAGGGCGCCGTCTATCTTTTCCTGTTTTTTTTTTTCCCCGGTTTTTTGTTTGTTTTCGCTGGCCTAGAGCAAAAGTCAGGCGCTGGGCATAATAAAAACGTCATGTCCTTGTCCGCCCGGCTGGCCATTTGACGCTGTGTGGCCAACAGGATCGGGCCAAAAAGGTGCCAAGTGCGGCCAGCTGGATTTTGCCCCGAGTCCTAGCCCACTTTTATTGTCTGTCATTTTGCCAGCCAGCATTATTTCTCGGTTCGCTGTGCTCAGTGCCTTTGTTTTATTGTTTTTCGCGCGTCATTATTTCGACTTTAACATTTTGTTTGTTTGCTTGTTTTCCAGAGATCCTTGGCACAGCCGGCACTTTCGGCCAGGACTTAATTAAGGCCTCATGTGCAAGGAGCTCGTAAAAAAAATATATGTGGGAGCGCAACTCTTTTCAAATTATTTTTCCACCTTCCTGGGAATATTTGCAAATTGATTCGTTGGAAAAATAAACCTGTTATAAGGCACCAGCAAAGCTGTTGATACTGCGGCTCCATTTTCATGTTTTATGGCGAAAAGCATGTAATCTTAGCTATGGGAAAGTTTTTGAAAAATTTGACTCAATGAGGAAGTGTACATCACGTACGCCGATTCTTGATCCGTACATAAATATTTCTATATTGCATTAGATTCCAGTAGCGGAGCCATCAATTAATGGGAAAGTGTGTTACACTGTTTATTGATAAGTATGATAAATAAACATATTTTTAAACATGACTTTCTTCACTTTAAAGCATAAGTGATCTAGGAAAAGGAGCTTCCGTGTTTTTTAAAAAGAAATTTTATTTTAAAGTCACTGATGAATCGGCCTAAATAAATATGTTAATATATCATGAGCAATGTTTTTGTAACTAAACTAAAAAAATTAAGTGAGTGTATCGTGTTTTGATATTCTAAAACTAAGAAGACCGCGATAAAGCTGTTATATTTGGTAATTCAGCAACGTTATTATGTATCTTTAGACTGGTGAATTCTTCAATCTTTCGGTTTCTCTCGCCTCCTTGAAGATCTACTCCATTTCTCGCTTCTTTTAATGACTTTTTGTCTTAATGGCGCTTCCTACTCATTTCATTTCATAATTTGGGCTCAACTTCGGCCCAAAACGTTTGGTCAATGTCCGCCGAAACTTGCCGCTTGGGTCTTCAGTTTCTTTATGTGGCCAAAATGCTACTCGAATCCTGTTTTGCGGCACAGCGGCCCTTTAATAAGCAGATAAGCGAACATTTTTATGTGCCGCCTGATTGGCACCAGGATAACTCTATTAAAGGCCCAGTTAAAAGCTCCGCTTTGCCATTCCGGCTAAAATGTCTGAGTGTGGTCTAGACCCGAAGCCAAGCCAAGTTCATGGTTACGTCAGTGGGTAAATGATGTGCCAATCGAAAGCCAATTTGCCCCCGCAATCGACAATTACCAGCACTACAAATGTAGTTGGCAAGGTGTCGGCAGGCACGCATTGTCATCTAGCAGATACTTGGATTAAATGGATGGGCTGGGGGCCTTCTGGGGGATTGCGTTGCGTGTCGATGGGAACAGGCCAAAGACACGCAAGCCAACTCCTCCTGCCATTAACAACTGCCCAAAATACACAGGTTTCGTATGATTAAAAGACCCATTTGCATGCCCCAGCCAAAAAAAAGAAAAAGCCGAAGAAGGAACACGGCCGTTTGAAGTTCGAGCTTAAGTTTGAGTCATGCAAAGTGAACCACTACCATCACCATCACCATCAGCATTACCATCACCATTACCATTGCCATCGCGAGCTCATTAAACGGTAGTGAGAGTCGATTCGATTCCGACTGCAGGACCCAGCTGAATTTACATACATACATAGCTGCACGCGATGCAGAAACCTCCATCCGAAGTGTTCCTTTAAAGTCTTGACGTAATTGGAAAGTGGCAGTCGCGGCCTGGGTATTGGGTGGAAAATCGAGAATTTCGAAGAGGCAGCCAGCCGCCAAGTGAATTGATTTATTTGGCCAGCGCCAGCCAACTGACAAATGAATGCATTTCCGTTCTGCCGCAATGATCAACTGACAGATGTCGTGGCTTTGACCACAATTTATATACGTGTACATATATACAAAGCCTCAAGAGCTTGCGACATTTCCTGCCCAATGACACGGAACATTTTGTTCTGGGAAATGCTTAAAATAAATTAGGCTAAATCAATTGAACAGACACTCGAGATTATCGATTGAGGAATGGCTCTGAGTCATGCAACCCAAAGGGGGTTTCCAAAAATAAACTGGCTTATGCTAACATTTAGAGGGAAACCCTTTCGAGCCAATGCAACATTTTTACATCATGTGTTGTACCTTTCAGGACTTTGGTTTCATTTTTTTGTGAAGGTAAGCAACTATTTTTCATTCAGCAGCAGCCTAGTCCTAGATCCTCCACTTCCATTACAGCCACAGATAGATAGATAGCATATCGGAGCACTCAGAGCTCGGGTAAACTGCTTTGAAAAAGCGGAAGGCTGCGCCGATATAAATGATGATAAATGTTGCGGTTGGGGGGAATTAAGATCAATTTAAAGGGTATTTAAGGATCAACCACACATCGGCGACAGCGGATCAGGCGAAAGATCTATCGATCGATCGCTGAGGCCGAGCAGCAAACACACAAAAAGGTAAATCCCTTCGGGGAGTGACGAAAGATCTTGTCCATTAGGTCGTCTGCAGCCAGTTAATGGGTGCACCACACAAAAAAAAAAAAAAATAAAAGGAGGCAAAAACCACGTTGGTTCAGAGAGATTGATATGTTTCCTGGACCCACCGACCACCGAACAACGGCCGATCGACTGATCATAATGCCCTGATTATAGTTTTGTGGTTTTTAATATTCATGTCGATCAGCAGGCCTAGCAATATTTGTTTGATGAATTTATTGCCACACTGATCGGGGAACAGGGAACAGCGATCGCTGATCGGCGGCGTTTTGTTTTATCCGCGACGGCATTTCCTTAATGGCTTTTCGGTTCTGGCTTTGGATTTGGTTTTCGGATTGCCTTTGGGCTCGTAAAATGCACAGTTTAACGGTGTGCGGCATGGAGTGTGCTACAGTTATGAGTCTGAGATGGGTCTGGACTCGATTATCTCACAGATAATCGGATGGCTATGGGGCATGTGGTGGGTTTTATTGATTAGAACACGATTCGGTTGCATGTTTATCTAAAAACAGTGCTTGCTGGATTTTACTTTCAACGGTGACTAAGATGGCAGGAGTATAGCAATGCTAACAATGTTCTATCATTTAAAGTCATAGGATCCTGTTGATATTTGTTGATTTTTGTAACGTGATTTTCCCGCACAGCAGAACCCATTCATTTCTGATTTCCCAATCCCTCGCATCTCCCAATCTCCAAAACGATGTCGCTGTGGTCACAACTCTATTCCCACGCTACACAATAACAGATTCCGAGAACTTTTGATTTCCAAGGGATCGGATCGACTGACTAGCCCCCTATCGAACCCCATTGAACAGCTCCTTCCAGCTCCATTGTCAGCCCCGATTTTTCCCGTCAAGTGCGTAATTGCTGACAACCCGGCTCCTTGCTGCCAACTGAAGATCAAACGACCCAATCGCTCATTACCAAAATCGAAGTTGGGAACAGTTTTTGGGGGAGGGGGGGAATTCGGGAAAGAAAGCCAGCTTTGAAGCCGAGCCGAACGGCATTGTTATTCAAATTCAAGGGGGGACACTTGAGCGGGCCAGAAAGAAATGAAGGAAATGAAGAGGAAAAACTACTGGCACAAGAAAAACTACATCAAATTGGCGCTTAAATATTTTCTGACCAACTGTGGGAAACAATAATATTGAAACAGAGAGAGCCAGGAACGAAAGCGCGTTTATTTCAACAGTAAACTTGGCTCGAAAAGGAATGGCAGGGAGAATACTATACATATATGGCCTGGACTGTGGCCACTTGAGTTTTGAAGCGTTAAGTGGAAATCAATGCAGGCCCTTTGGCATATCTCTCTGTTCCAAAACTGCCCAGCGATCGAGTGAAGCAATTGACCAAAAACTGTCGAACTGACGATCGGCAAGCGGTACACTTGTTCGCCTTTGTTGTTGACCATGTTTTCTTAACCGTTTGAGCCCCTTTTTTCCTCATCTTCTTTCTTTTCTGCTTTTTCTGCTTTTCTGCTTTTCTGCTTTTCTGCTTTTTCTGGCTCTCTGGTCGCGCGGTAGGTAAGAGAATATCGAGTCGAATCTGTTTGGGAATTTTTCAACATTTTCTTTAGCTTCGTCGGCGTCTCTTGGAAATTTGTTTGTGGACTGGCCAACGGAAATGCATTTATTTGCTGACGTCTTGGACCGAAATGAAGGGGCTATCTGTCTCTTTCCGTCCCCGGTCGCCCGTCTCCCTCACAGGGGCGTTAATTGATGAATCTGCGCGATCGGTGCAAGAGCCTATAGGTTCAATATACCCACACACATACCCCCCAAAAACGACACCATGTGCTATTTCTTGGAATTTCTTTCAGGCCATGATTTCCTTTTCGACCAAGTCGAACTTTCTGTTCCACGTCTGCGGCCGTTCTTTCTCCTTGGTTTTCCCTTTTGGGTGCTCATGTTAAACACATCTATTTATATTTTAATGATGTTTGTAATGATGGTGCTAAATATTTCCCACATTATTAGCACCTCTTCGTCTGGGTCTCGTCGCCGGCTTGGTCTCGGCTTGGTCTCGCTTTTCGGGCTCAGGGCCAGGGCGGCCAAGTCATTGAGGGATTTTCTTTGGGAACTAGTTGTCTGTGATCACAGTGTGTGTCACAGAAAGTAAGCCTACACGTAGGTGCACAGGGTTCAAGTTTGTGTGGGGAGAATGGGTAGATGCCAAAGGATTAACAAATTTGTTCGAGGTAGATTTTGAGAAAGGTACGCAAGGCAAGACAAACACCAGTGACGATGAATGAATATGGTTATGCATGAAGGCAAATGCAATTTAAAGGTGAAAACTCTCTACAAAACCATTTAAATTTCAGTGATATGCAAACTAGTGTCCTTTCATTAATATTTATTTGCAGCTAGTAGCATGTAGCTTGAAGATAGTATGTAGCTTGCAGATAGTATGTAGCTTGAAGATAGTATGTAGCTTGAAGATAGTATGTAGCTTGAAGATAGTATGTAGCTTGGAGATAGTATGTAGCTGGTGTATAGCTTTGTGGCCTTTTCTTGCATATACCATCAGTATAGTGTGCTTCAAAGCTGATTATCCGACGATCTCGCACTTGTTATGAAAACATTTGGGTAATCGAAGATACAGAATCTCGAGAGTATCTGATTGATCACTGGCGCTGCCGCCTTCAACGATGCTGAACAATGCTAAACACTTTTAATGAACTGCCAGCCAAACAAGAAGTTTGAACTTCCAGCAGACCCAGTACATCCAGCAGACCCGGCAGACCACTCATATGGAATTCGGGTAGGAGTTCTTAAAAAGGGCCGCCGCGGACTGGGCTCAATTTGATCAAGAAATTAACGGTTGCGTTACTTGTTACATGCAACCCCGTGGACAAGGGTAAGGGTTAGGTGTTGATTGGGCAACGCCCTGCACCTATCCGATATACAAATGGCCGGAATATACGTGTATGTACCGTGTATAGGGGAGCTGGCCAGAACTGATTGCGTACCCAGATTTATGACCGCACATGATGAGCTATAAAATGTTTTATGGCCATGGTCCCTAGTTGCAGTTGCGGTCCTAGGGAACACATCGCAATCGACACAAGCCACCTCAACAATTTTCGCCTTCTGTTGGTCTGAAATGGAATCGTGTGATTTATTGACGTGTGGCCCGCTTCTGTATTGGAAAATGGGAAAATGTTGTGGTTTCGGGTGAGTGCGTTTTCACTTTTTGCTTGGGGTGGTGAAAGTTCCACCTCCCCTCCGTTTCGATTCCCCCAGAATTGATTGAGATGTCAGGATTCATTAGCAGAGCCATCCTTATACCTTCCCTTATTTCTGCGATATTTTTCCAGCTAACCGGGGATTTGGCTCACCACCGTAAATCTGCCGAGGAAATTCCCAGCCAAACAAGTGGGATAAACCCGAATGCAGTGAGGTTTTCTCTCGGTAAGAACTAGGGATAATCCCCGACTACCTGAGCTTAGCCATGCAAATGAATGAAGTTTTCAGGGTCGCTTGTCAGGGTGAGAGGGCGTGCAAATTGACAAAGGAACTTTTCGCACATTAGGCCTTAAGTGCTCATGTCCCTGTCCCTGTTCCTGGCCAGCTGGAAATTTTCACGCGCACTCGCAACAAACGAGAAATAATTTTGCACCTGTTGTCACTGCATTTTCCAGCATTTTCCAGCATTTTCCAGCATTTGCTCGCTTCTCCTGAACCGCCATTGTCCTGGCCTTTCTTTCCCTATTATCCTGCTGAATGAGGCTGCGTAGCTCGTGCTGGTCCTTGTATCTCTTTATCTCGGCTTTCCAGGCAGCAGCTGCAGCGGCTCTAATTGGCCATGGTCAGACCCAAGAAAAAAAGGTTGCTGTTGCGTCGAGTGAAAGTTGACCCAAAGCGTAGCAAATCTGTACGGTTTTCACATTTTGCTCCGGTGTGAGTTGCTTTGTTGCCAGTTTTTGCAATAAATTACGCACTTTATGCATGCCCAAAAAAAAGGTTGCATTTGGAAATGTGTACTTCATATAGCTGCGGCTCAACTCGAAGTGTGTTAAAGTGTTTATTAACTTGCAGTTAGTTGAAAATAAAACACTAATAATTTGTTATTGTTATAGGCTTGGTACTAAGAGAATCCCAGTCTTTCAAGGAGGTTATATTAAACAAGATTAAGACGTTTAATAAACTTTAGGGCTTCCAAGTTATTTCTTCCCAGCTGCATTTACATTCCATCCTCTGTTACAGCATCTCAAGTGGATTTCGTCACGCGTTGGAATGACGGTTGGCAACATTATCAATAGATCAAGTGGAAAAATATTCAACAACTGTAGCACTTTCTGTTATTGTTGTTACCGACATTTGGACAAGCCAAGTGGAATGCCCCCCACCCACCTCCGCCGAGCCATTGTCATGGAAATCGAATGCAAACAAACAGCAGCTACAAACTACTGGAAATTGTTGAAATATTTTCTATTTTTTCGGGATACATGCTCGTATATTGTCTTGTGAAAGGTTTCGAGGGCACAGTCGAAAGGAAGGAGTGGAAAATTGTAAATTAGATGGCAATGTGATGGCATTTCCTGCAGACGTGTCAATAAACAAAAAACACATCCGAACAGGAGACCTGCAGTGGGGCACTTGAGGTGTTAGGGGCACGAGGGGGTTAAGTAGTAAATTTATTGGAATACTTACGTATCTGTGAAGTGTCTGTCACTGAGACTGTTCCTTCCGCAGCTAGGTGTATGGCTTTGTTGTGTGCACACTGTGACATTATTACGTAATCTTCTACTGTACATAATGCACCTGAAATCACCACCTGGAAGACATACAAAACGGATATAACGTTGTTCAATGTGTGTTAACTTAAAGAGGCTTCTGAGATATTCTAAAGCTTGAAATACGTTCATTTCGTCTTTAAACTGTTTACTCCGCCTTAGAATCTCTAACCAATAGTTTTGAAAAGTACAATTTATATTCAACCCATAACTGTTAGCTGCTTAGCACTGAATTCTAACATTTTTCCCCAATACATATGGTTTATGCCATTTCTACTTCTTTCTTCCATTTGTGTGCGCCTTATCGTCTTACTATCTGCCAACCGGGCCATCAATAATTGTATCTATCAGATAAAAACGGCAGAAAGGGACCAACAGCAATGACTACAAAAAATCACACCTAAATTGCATACCAATGTTTACACGATGTCATGACAAATACTTTGATACCCTCGGCACAGTGCAAACAGAGCACAAAAGTATTTCATGTTGTTTGTTTGCCTGTTCCTCGATTGCCATCTTTGAGTGCCCCCCTTTTCGACGCCCCTGGAGGGGCGTATGTCGGTAGCCATTACCTTCCCTCACCTGCACCCCCCCCCCCCTCCCCACCAAAAAAAAAGGCACCTTTGTTCGGTAATTTATCATGTTTGATTAGTTGTCTCTTTGGTATTTTATTACATTCATTAATAATCGTGGCTTTGGTTTAATGAATTTATTGTTTCGCCAAGCGGGCGGCGCTTGTGTTTTACCCCTTTTTCCGCCGACTTTTGTGTTATTGTGCCAGGTCAGGTTGTAAATCATTACGGACCCAGATCTACCTTCGATACATGGAAGTCAGGTGCTTCTGGGCTTGCCGTGATGTAAACAGGACTTTGACCATGTAATTTCGACCATTTCTGCGAAGTTTTTATTGCAATTATATACGATGTATTTGCCAGATTTATGGGACCAACTATATCTGGTATATCTGGGTAATTATTGTAAAAGTCGGCTACAATGCTGAATTACGTTTTGTTTACTCCAGTTCTGCTATCTGCAGTTGATAGATATATTTTGAAGCTAGTAGGTGCTCAGCCTTGCCTGAGGTATCTGAATGAATGAGAGTTACAGCTTTTTTCTGAGTATTATTGCCCCCCCCCACCCCCGCCCTCTGCCACATGTGCCACACCTTATCTCCATTCATAATTTCATCAACCCAGAAAAAGTAACCAAACTCTTTTGTGTGGGGCCTGGCTACGCTTTATTTATTAGAACTCTGTCGATAATTACAAAATAATGCGTTTGGTTGCCCCTAACCCGTCGAAAACCCCGCCACCCTTGGCTGTTCCTACCACTTCACTTCAGTTTGGTTCCCAACCTCCTACGCCCCCGCCCCTTTTGCCACCCACCTAGAGTACCTTAAAATACACTGTCGCAAAATGTGCTGAGTTGCATTTTGAAATATACTTGCTTGCAACACTCTTAAGCTCTCAATGTCACAGGGAACACCTTATGATCCTTCCCTCAATACGACTAAAGGAGCTACTATGTTACTGCAATACGTAGACCGGATTTCTCTTAGTGCAGAAATGGTTGGGAAAAGAAGCGTGCACATTGGCTATGGGGACCGAAACGAGGTTACCCAGGGCGCGGAATTCGAGGCGAGGAAGTGCTCGATAGCATTACAAAGCGAGCGCCTTGATAAGATTTTGAAGCTACCAACTGGAGAGTTTTTGGTGGGGGTGTTTGGTGGGCTTATGCTGGGTATTGAGGAAGTGTTTGGCCCGCGAGTTCCATGTAACTTGGCTAACTCGACGTCCGATAGCCGTGCTTGAGCCTGCGGTTTTCACTCGAGAGGCCTTGATAGTTATTGTTTTAAGGTCTTCGAGGGTTTTGCCATTCGAGTGGCCAATACAAGGGTCTTTCCTCATATCAATCAATTACATTTTTTAGATATAGTTAGCCAAACGGAAGCCATAGCAAACAGCAGGCTGGCTAATTTAGCATATATTTTAAGGGCAAAAAAGCATAAATGTAAAATGTTCTTGCAAAAACTAAGCCGGAATGATGACTAAAAAAATTGTAATTAAGTTTAAAATACCGAATTCTCGTTTTCAAATTATTTTCATACTATGTACATATGTAAATGTACTCATTTATGGTAGTCTAGTACTTATTTTAGGTACTTTATGTTCTATTTATCATAAACGGTATTGCTGTAGATTCTGGATTATTCCAGTTGTGGAAAAATGATGTTGAATCCCCGGTTAGTGAAGTATCCCGAAGTGCTGTCAAATCGTTTTAAAGCCCATTACAAGCATAATCAAATAATACCACTTCACCTTCACTTGGCCGGGCCATCGATCACTGGCTATACTCACAATAAAAAACAGCAGTCTCTCTAACTGATCCGACATTCATTCGGCGATTAATGTACATAATTTTAACCCATTTACTGCCGGCACAGAGCAGTAAACTAAAATTCAGAGGTGTCGTAGCTGTCGCTGGGTGATAACGTGCTGGCTAACCGATGTGGCTGACATTGGGCAGTTTCGGCGTAGTTGGCCCCGTGTAATCAGTTGACCGATAGCTATCCCCTCCAATATGTGTAATATTATATGTGCGATATTCTGGGACCTATGTGCGTTCAGAGCGAAATGAAATCGAAACTCATTGCTGGCCGACGAACAGACGCACACATGTGCACACTCGCGAACTCACACACACGCGATGTACTTCCGCTTTGCGCTTGCAATAATAGTAATCATAAAGCAATATGTATTTCTTGTTTCAATATTTGGATTGGGGGCACGTTTCTTTATTATTCGTTATTATTTGCTATATGAGGGTGTGTAAATCGCGTAATGCACGGGACGTTGGCCAAAATGTTGGCTAAAAGGCGTTGCGGCAGCGAGACGTTCAACGTCTTGGCAGGGCGATTGAATTATCGAGACTAAACCGAAGCGAAACGTGCGACATTTTTTGGCTTTGTGTTTTTCTTCCTTTCCACACAAGCAACAGCAGCAGCAGCAGCAGCAGCAGCAGCAGCAGCAGCAGCGACGCCAGCAGCAACATGAACAGCGGCAGCAGCAACAGCAACGGCAACGGCAACGGCAACGGCAATAGCAGCAACATAAGCGCAACCAGCAACATTAGTTGGCGCAGCGGCAAACATCGGCGGCAGCAACAACAAACACATTAAAAGCAGTTTGAAAACTTGCGCATTTGTTGTTGCTCCCCGTGAAAGTCGGTGCGCGTGTGTGTGTGAGCACGGCCATTGCTGCTGCAATGTGATATTTATTGCATGCGATAATCGGCCAGGGAGCAGCGTGCAACACGCCATGTTAGCTAACAGCTGTTGCCGGTCGAACCTGTTGGCAGCGGTTCGAACTGTTAACGCAGGCAGCTCTGTTAAAAGCCTGTAACGTTAATCTTTGAACGTGTTTAACTGCTTGAATCTCAGAAAGAGAAACAAATGCAATGCTAAAATAAGATTTGTTTTCTAGGGCCAGTGATTTTGTATATATTTGTAGAATTATTAAATATAGTAAATATATGCTATGTATGTATATTATAAATATGAAGACATTACAAGAAATGAATCGTTAAAGCTTTAATAAAAAACCTTTTTTTTAATATATAAATTTTTAAATTTATGTGAGCACATTACATTTTATTTTGACAAGCCCTTCCTAAAGTTGTAACAACGAATCCAATTCATCACCTAATTGAAGATTAATTACGTGCATTTGACGCCTTTCCAAGTTCGTAATTAATGGCTCATAATAAGTTTATCCAACTAATTATTTCGCTTAATTGAATTAACCAAGCGAGCTCACTTCGCAGCCTGACTTTCCAAGAACTTTTATTAACTTACAAGCCGTTCGAGATGTCGTTGCTTAGAATCATTCCCATAATCATATTTTTGAGGATAGTTTGGTCTATACCTGACACAACCATATTACAATTGAGTGCTGAACTTAAAATAAAACTCCAAATTTACATCGGCTTCAAGGAATCATTTGATTTTCCAAGTTCAAATGAAAATTACCCAAAATTGGTAATACTTCGGAACATCAGTGAAGAGTTTAAAACCTATCACGATGAGCCTGTGCTTCTTATAATACGACTTGAAAGGGATTTGGATTTGAATTTGGCCACATTGGATGTGCTGAGATCCTATCTCCTGGATAGGCAATACAATGATATACTACTGGTAGATAAAGACAAAGAAAATGTAAACAGTTATATGGATATATGTAAAGCTTACTGGAATGCAGGCTTTTCACACTTGCTTATATATAATTCGCAGGAAGAACTTTGGTCAACACAACCCTATCCTTACTTGCAGATAAGGCGTACAAACTTGAAGGAATATATAGAAAACAGGTATAATCGTAACTTGATGGGCTATCCACTGCGTGTTTTAGTGACCAACGATCCGCCTCATTGCTTTGTGGATGAAGATGAACTACCGAGTTCCCCGAATCGTTATAAAGGCAGTATTGTCACAATGTTGAAGCTTTTTGCCGATCACATTAATGCCACTTTTCAAGCGCATCCTTTTCGTGACTTTCAACGCTATTCCACCGCGCAATGTGTGCAGATGGTCAGCAATGATGAAATCGATGCCTGCGGCAGTATTTTCATAAGGACCTACATGTATGCCACCAGTCAGCCAGTTCGCTTGAATCGTGTGGTTATAATGGCGCCATTTGGCAACCCCATCGAGAAGTTCTACTATTTCTTCAGGCCCTTTGACTTGTACGTCTGGATCGGAACTGGCATTATCGTGGTCTATATAGCGCTAATGGGTTCCTTGCTCCATCGCCTGCATTTCAAGGCATGGGATGTGGGTCAGTACCTCCTGCTGGCGGTGCAAACTCTGCTGAACCGGGCACTATCTTTGCCGCAATCTTCGAGTGGCTCCAAATGGATGCTACTGCTCCTGCTATTTGCCATTGGATTTGTATTGTCCAATTTATATGTGGCACTGCTGTCCATGATGTTGACCACAAGACTGTACCAGAGACCCATTGAAAACTTGGCCGACTTGAAGGCGGCCAATGTGAGCATACTACTCCAGACGCACAATATCAGACCTAATTCAGTTTACGGAAGCTCGGAGGAGTTGAGGGAGAGATTCCTCCTGGTCGAGGAATCCCTGCACTTGGAGAAGCGGAATGGCTTGGATCCAAGTTACGCCTATGTGGACTCGGAAGACAGAATAAATTTCTACCTATACCAACAGAAATTCCTTCGCAGGCGCAGGATGAAGAAGTTATCCCATCCCGTGGGCTACACCTGGGCCGTTCAGGTCATGAAGCAAAACTGGGTCCTGGAAAAACACTACAATGATCATGTGCAACGCCTGTTCGAGACCGGACTGCAGAATAAACTGGTGGATGATGTCCACGAGTTGGCCGTAAAGGCTGGCTTCCTGCACTTCTTTCCCACCCAAACACAAACCATCGAACCACTGCGACTCGAGGATATAGTGATGGCTGCCATGGTCTTGGGCGGCGGACACGCCCTCGCCGGGATCTGTTTCCTGGTCGAGCTGTTCGCCTAATGGGCTTACTCTCAGTCTCAATCACAATCACAATCGCGGGAATGGCAATAGTTCCGGATGGCCATAAAAACGGTTAACACCCACGCAATAAAGCGGAACTACCCCTAAGTGTATCACAATTTAAAGCGATTAGGGTCACAATAGAGCAACAGAATGAGGACCCGCATGCGACATCCGTTGCCAGGACACTCGAAAAAACAAACTTCCAACTATATTTGGATGATTTAATTTGCCTTATAATTAAATATTATGTTAGCCAGAAGCCTGCAAGAAAATATATTGTAGATAATGAAATATGATATTAGTTAGAAACCTATAAGAAACTATTCTGGAACAGTTTAGCCACATAATTAACTTATTGGTCCCTAACCCGTTTAGCATTTAAGACTGGCGTTGTTCTCAGTGCACAAGAAGTGTGTCAATTGGACGGCATTACCCTACTTCTCCCAGCGGAAGTTGCCAAAAATGCAGCAGTTGATTGAACATTGATTGACAATGGCTCCCGGCCAGGATGCGAAACACAAGAAGGGGGCGCGGTCCACTGGCCATCGATTCATGGACTTGGCTAAGGACGTGGACGTGGACATGGACATGGATGTAAGTGTGGGTGTGGATGGGGATGGGGATGGGGAAGTGCCACTGCTTCTTGTGATTCCTTTTGTTCGACGAGACAATGACGATTTGTGCACCGTGAGCAGTCCCCTCCTCGCTCTTTTATGTCCTCCTTGCCATCCTTGTAATCCGCCGATGATAATGGGCCATTGTCAGTATCGATGTTCGATGTTTCTGATTTCTGATTCCTGACGCCTGCCGCTGACGACCAATGACAGCCACTTGGATCGCTGGTTGATTGCTGACGCACTTTGGCACAGACACGGATTGTATTGAATTGGACTCGATTGCCCCACTGGGGGGCACTTTAAGCTCATTAAAGTCCGGCGAAATTAGCAGCATGACAGTGAGATGATTGGCAATTGAGTAGTTGGGTGTGAAATAGCCGATAATAAGACGGCTTAAAGGGGCTATTTCGGGATGGTTCGAATTAGATGGGCTAGAAATAGGGTCCTTTTTGTATTCAAGAGTATAGAAAACTATTGTTAATGACAAAAACCATTTACAAATGGCACTTTCACTTTAAGTTACAATCAAATAAATTGGCGCTTAAATCGCTTTACTATTAGAAGTTGTAGCCCTGAACTGAAAGTAAGCATGTGGTCAACCAATAAGGATTATCTCTTGGTTCGAAACTGACATTTCGATTCCTACAGTCACGTCCAGTACTCAAGAGATAATTACACTTTTCAAATGTGAAGTGAAAATAACAGAAAACTTAAGTGGGATTTGTTTGCGTTGCCACCCCATCAGTCGTTCGATAATTCCGATTCGGTACAAAGGTTGATCCCTGAGTAGTTTGGAGACACAATTTCATCACTCCAGTGACTCAGATTCCATTGGGCCCATACATGGCACATGGCACATGGCCCATACCCCCAATAAAATCGTAAACAATTACTATTCACTTTTTTCGGCCCAGTTATCAGGCTGTTGCCAACTGCCCAGAGCCGCACAGCAGCTCCTACATTCCGAGTAAGTAGAAAGTCAGCTGAAGTTTCGGGAAAAAATATTGGCCAAAGTCACGGGCCATTGCAGATTGCCGGATTGCTATCGCTGTGACGTCACAAGGAATTTGCCACGGAGTTGGCCACCGATTAGATTCGCTTACAAACAACTCGAAGTATGTTAAGTTGTCAAGTGATAGCCGAGGGCTGTTCATTAGCGAAATAAAAGTTCTTGGACGTGGCTGTCATCGAGATAGTTGGGATGTGTTTTGGACCCACTCAAGGGAACCAATTGATCGATATTTTGTGATGTTTGGATTGCTGGCCTCTGAATGAGGTGCTTTTTAGGGGAAATCGATCAGGTGTTTTTCCGCATTACACTTGGACCCATTTAAAGGGGTAAGATAGAAACAAAATTTCATAAAAATGTGTAATTGTATTATTTCGATTACTTATCTTCACTTTAAACATTACGTTAATGGTTAAGTAACTAAGTATAAAGGCTTTCGTTGGCTGTTCCAACAATGAAACTACAAAAAACCAATTCAAAACTCAAATCAATCTTTATTTTGGCTTCTTTTCGCAGGGCTAACTGTCAATTTGGCCAATCAAGCGGATACCGCAAAAAGCTAATTAATTTTTTGCTCTACCCATTTGCCGTCAACGGCAGTTGAAAACGCTCATCAAACTAATTGGCCAGCCGACGGCGTGGGTGGTCATTTTAACCTCTTGGCCAACTACTCGGCTTGGCTTTAATTGCATGCGCCGGTCGCCGAGAACCTGCCACAGACAGGCATTTAAAAAGACGCAGCTTATTGTCTGCCTAATGGCTCCGAGTGAGCCAAGCTGCCGTTTTGGCCAGATTCATAGCCAACTCAAGGCCCGGCCCAAAGCATTTTGGCTATTTTTATTTCTTTTGGTTTCCTCGCCGTTCGCCGTTTTGGCCTTTTTGACATCGGCGTGACAACCAACTATGCCGTTTAATAAACTTAACAATTTAATTTTCCATTTGGCAAACAAATTGTTTTGTTACGTTTCGTTTGGTTTCTCAATTTGGGGAGAGAGATTTGATTAACACGATGAAGACATAAATACAGTGGCTAAATTGGAGGTTTGAAGATTTAAATATGCAATTTTTTTTTAGTTTCAAATGTTAAGTATATATGGTAAATATTGTAAAATCGACCTTTACGTACAAATAATACGAAAATGGCTGTGACTTTCTTGAACTGTTTCGTCTTAACAAGTTTGGTTTCGTAATGCTATTTTGTATCATTGATATGATGCCGGAAATGCCTTTATCCTAACGTGGCAAACTCAATTAATTAACTTTCGAACGGTGGGTGCACTGGCAAATAAATATTTGCACTTGATTATCGCGTTGACAGCCCCATGTGGCTGTGGAACGGGTTGGCAGCTCCTCGTTGGCCCCACTTGAACTTTGTGGCCAACTGCTGACCAGCTCCCAAACAGCCCTCTCCCTCGCACAGCAGCCCGGCTCACTCGCACACACTAAGCGCCGCTATTAACTGTCAATCATCGCGGCCTTCTTGAGGCGGTGGGTGGTGGATGGTGGGTGGTGAGAGGTGGGTGGTGGGTGGTGGTTGGCGGGGCACGGTATCGCCCAATCAATATCAATGACTGATTACGATTAAACTCGGTGTCCACGCGCTAGTTGGCCATTCGGCTTTTGGCGAGCCTCCATTTGGCCAGGTGAAAATGCGAAAATGCCTGGGAAATGAGTCACGCTTCGGGGTATCGTGTGGCCTGTAGTTATAAGGAAATCTTTGACAGTTGGTACAGGTGAAAGTTGTTTTCGGAAGGCTCATAAGATCGATGGGCTGGAAAACCTTCAACAGAGCAATTATACCGAGTTACTACAAACAATTATTTTGCCTGAACGCTACTTCTCTGATTAAGATTATTTGGAAGATTGAATATTTCTGTAGAAGCAAGTTTTTTACACTGAATTTTGGTGTTCTTTAAGGTGAAACGATTAGCTTAAATAAAAAGCAGTGTTCTTGAGTTATGATTGATTATGGGCAAATATATTATATTTCAAGTAGGTGCTGTGTCCCGTTACTGGTTTTAGAAAGTGCTTGAGAAATATATTTAATTGTGTGATTCCTTATTAATTAGTGTTTGGTGACCGGGCAGTATTTCTGAGTACCAGAAACTACTCTTATCAGTCAATCGGGGACAACTAGGTCATATCACATACTCGGCCGGATGACGTGCGAATTTGGCATTAAAGCGCCACGCAGGAGGAGATTTATAGCCTCATAAAGATTCCGTCAGTAGCTAAATCAAAATAAATCGTAAATAAATCGCTGCGAAATTCCTGACCATAACACCCGTTCTATCGGATCGTCTCCAGTGGCATCCGCTTCTCCACGGCGGACTTTGCTATCGGATCGTATATTATCCGTATGCGAGTATACTTATATTTGACGGGCGGACAGCGTACTTATCGCTCGAGCTTCCTGGCTATTTTTGTGTTTGGGCCAGGCTAATGAGCTTTAATTGATTCCCTTCCAGATTGGTTTACGACCACGCCCTTCTATCTGGACAGGATCTTGCGGTTTCCTGGTTTTTAGTTTTCACATTTCAGTTTTCAGTTTTCAGCTTTCGGGTTTCGGTTTTCGGATTTCGGTTTTCGGGCACGTGTCGCCCGCTTGTATCAAGTTTTTCGGGCCAACCGCAATAGCCAAAAGCATATTGAATTTTACACACATTTGCTGTTCCCAAACATGTAAACAAAAAACCGCAAAACCAACAAAACCAACAAAACATCCAGCCCACACACTTCCCCAGTGCGGAAAACGTGGCCTGCGGGCGAATCGTGTTTGACAAGTAATAAAGGTGATTAAAGCAAATCTAAACACTTGCCCCAGGCATTTCAAATGCCAGTGAATAATGCTCCACTGGGGGATAGAGACCGAGTGCACAAGGGTTGGGGGTGGGGGTCGAATCATTTGTTAATCAAAATGCAAATGTAATCAATAGAACGGAAGTGCCTGCCCCTCGACAGACGTGTAATTTGGTTATTGTAGTAAATGTAATAACATAATGGATCAGTCCGGTGAAAGGGGAAAATGAGATGGTTCAACAGTGGGTCAGACCTGAAAAGTAGAGTTCATTGCTGAGTTTACAGATACAAAAGGGTTAGTCACAGGAGAATATAAAATAAATGCTTTAAATTTCAGCAAAATATATTAAATACGTTTTAATTGTCGGCTGAGTGCAGTTTTCTTTCAAATTTGCGCCACTGTTGGGTGGCTCAAAAAGTCGCCCTTTTGGGTAACAAGTCTAGCCATGACTCTGCCCCACCTGCGTCCCCCCCCCCCTCCCCCTCACCCGCGTTGCATGTTAAGCGGCATGAACATGCTGCAAAGGGTCGCCCGAAAAGCGCCCACTTTCACCCACCTTCGGCACCTGGTCCGCTGGCCTTTTGGCATTTCGGCTGCCATTTTCGAGCGGAAATGTACGCCAAAATGTTTGCGTGCCTCCAACGAGTATGAGAATGCAATATGTTCGAAATTTAAGAAAAATAACGTGCCAAGGAGGGCTTTTTTCCTACAGCAGGGGGTGTACATATATACAAGGGGAGGGGGATGGGGATGGGGATGGGAATGGGGTTGGGGTTGGGGTTGGGAATGACTTGGCAAATGGCGCCGGCAAATGCGTTCATTGAACTGCCTGAGCGATGCAATAAAATCAACAAAAAGCACATTTAAAAGGAAAATAAATGTGTGTAGGACAACTGGCGACTGGGAAAAGTTACGAGAACAGGACAGCTGGAGATGGAAAACGGGAGTGGGGCGTTCTAAGACAAACAGTGAGCGGATTTATGGGGTCGCTTTCGGTCGAGTCGCTGTCGTCAGTCGTATGTAAGAAAAAAAAATGGAAAAAAAAAACAAAAACGGAAGCGGAAAGACGCGAAACTGGCAACTGACACACAAATACGAGGCAGAGGGGCAAAGACAGGGGGGGGGGGGAACCGCAAGGGAAGCTGTCGGAAGGACTGCCAATCCTCCCCTGCTATAGCTGCTGCACTGAAACCAAAGTGGCTAGAGAAACACTTTCAATTTTAAATGTGAATTTGATGATTAATTATAGTTAATATAACTAAATGTATTAAAATTATCGCCATATAGCTTGGATAAAGATCTGAACACATTATTATTTCATCTGTGAGAAGGAATTGCCTGTTAACAAGAAATTATTTATTCAGTTTTCAGTGCACTCATCCTTAAGCGTTCTCCTTGTCCTTTTTGTTTGGATTGGCAAACGGAAGCGAATTAAGTTGCCTTATGCGACGAAAGGGTTCAGTACCCAAGATATAATATCAAGCTCCTGGGGTGCAGATCGTGCTCTGGGGTGAAATTGATATGCGGACCCCCAGACAGATATGTTCCAAGGAGCCGCAGATACTGTATCTCGTGGCTTGCTAAATGTGCAGAAAATTTCAGATTTTAATGATCCACTGGGGTATCGGATTTTCAGATTACTTGCCCCTAGATTACTTACGCCTCGATGGGCGGGCAATCGAAAAGAAAAAAATCTGCTGTAATTGCCGCGGTCCATTGCATAAGCGGCGGTACAACGCGGCGGATTATTAATATTTGCCGACTTGCCTGTGGAAACTCAATAGATAATCGTGGCGGCAAATTGTTGTGACCGAAATTGTTGTGAAAATGGTTGTACTGAATTGATTTCCTAATCTGCATTCGCACTCCGTCATGGAAGAGATTCGCAGTTCGAGTATCAAATAAAATTGTAATCACAATATACTCGTAAGTGACTTCTTTACTTGTCCACCACGATTAGATTTGTTTGAACATATTTAAGATTTTGATATAGAACACTGAAATTCCTTCTGCATTCGATCAGATACTTGCTATTTAACGATGACAAAACAAATTCCGCTGGCAGTGTATATAGCAAATGGTCTATACTTTATACTTGGCGAATGAACACGGGAATTCCTTCAAAGAAATATCACTTATTTATGCGGTTAAACACTTTTAAATTCCACATTTGAGGAGCGTCCATAAATTTGTTTCGCCACAAAGGCCACTTAATCTACGAGTCAAACTTGTCATTCAGCTGGTTTCAAAGTGAAGTTAAAAGTGAGAGTAAACTGATTTTCCTGTCAACTGACCACGAATATAAAAATCTCCTCAAGTCAGATAATGAGGTAATCAATAGTTAAAAGGGCAGTCAAGGTCCGAAAAAGGTGAATTCCCAGAAAAAGTAATTGAACCTTTTTATAAATATCCTATCAACAGACTTGCATAATTATACATTATATTTAGCATTTTATTTGCATCAAGCTAGCCGCTTTTCCCTTTTATTTTCTCAAATGGGTGTGACGAGCTGCGTCTGAAACTGTGGCAAGTGCCACGCCCACCTGGCGAAAGGGCAATTTGTTGCGCTTCGTTGCGCGTGGAAATTATGATTTTTGCTTTTGAGAAAATCTCATTAGGCGCTGAAAAAGGACGCCGATTTTTGTAGCCATAAATATAGGTTGCCTGCCCGCGATTTGCAGCTCAACTTTAAACGCCAGCCTCGTGGATACGCGTTACGTGGCGTTTTAATTAAGCTCAGCGTTTTATGGACACTTCTTTAATGGCACCGCATAAATTCTAGAGGAGCAGTCGGCAGCTTGGATCAGGAGTTTTAGGACTCCGACTCCAGCTCCGACTGCGACTCCGACTCCGACCCCGATTCAGATCCAGGGCATAAAACGCACGGCAGGCAGTCGGAAAGTGAATTTTATGCCAATCATTAAACAAAGTTGTGAAACCGAACCGCTTTGTATCGGGAGTTATGTCGTTGATAACTTTATCCCCAACTTTGTAGGCATTGCAGAGCGAATTGGATCGGCGGAGCTCCTTTCCTTATCGATTGCCTGATAAATGTTTGACACAGAGTGTGAGCTGCACTCGAGGGTGTCATTCAACTCAACTGCTACAGTTGCAGTGTATGGCATGTGTATCTGTATCTGTATCTGTATCTGGTAAATAGGTTTTATGGTTCTCCCAATAGCTGCTCATTATAACTGCATGTTAGTACAAACATGAGTTATGGGCTCTTGCGATGACTCACAGCATTAAAATGGATTATGATTGTGCTCTGAATTGGGCCTTACATTTGTCACTTGTCATACTTATTTGCTAGTGATTCTATTTTAAATACACATTGTATTAAGGGAAATATGTGTTTACATTACTTTTGCTGTTGTAGAGCGGAAACATATTAGTCATCTATTCAAAACGATCGAAACGTATCTCAAATAAGTGAATTCATAGTTGAAGTGCATATTTAAATCACCCTATTTGCGTTCATCAGTTACTTTCGGTGTGATTCATGCACTCGAAATGCCACACCACTTATGTAAAATCCTACCTGTGGATTTTAGGTATCTCTGGTACACCGGATTATCCGTTGATATTCGATTTAATTCATAATGAATGCGTGACCATAAGCTGCTCGTGATCAGCGCTCATTTGGCTCATTTGTAGTTAAAACGCTTTGGAAGCTGATTTACTCGTCGCGTTTTTGCATATCTCGTGCATATTGGAAACCGAATGATTTATTTGCAAATGCAACACCGAAATGCACTCACAAAATGAGCTTTTAAGTGGCCGGCCCTCGACTTTCGACTTTTTTGTTGTTTTGCTTCCTCGGCCTCTGTTGACTTCACCCTTTTGGGCGGAAAAAAAAACCCAAAAACCCAAAAACTCACTGGGAACTGGGAACTGGGAACTGTCACCAAGTGCTCCACATTTGTGTGTAAAGCTTATTAAGAAATGCTTATTCCGCCTTCTGTCTCGCTCTTACTGGGGAGCCTGCTTCCCTCTCGTTTTTTATCGAGTTTAATGGATTTTTAATGAGTCTGAAGCGGGGCTTTTGACGGCATTTTCGGAAAGTGCAGTTTCATTATCGCTTAATCCTGTTTGCCTTTCAGGAAGGAGGAAGATATGAACACAACAGGCGTCTTTAAAAAAAAAAAAGGGGAGTGTACAGGCTACTGAGTTCGGATTGCCGATAAAAATATCAAAATTTGATTTTATCGGTTTTTATTTGCTTATTGCTGCATAAATAAGCAATTTAGTTCACCTGTGTATAATAATGCATAAGCACTTACAATTCCATAATCGAATTTATTGGTGCCTTAATTAAGAAATATTCACAATTTAGACATTGAAATCGTTGTCACTTTCAGTTACTTCGTCGCTGGACTCGGAATCTTCGTCCTCAACTATAGTCAACTCACTATAGTAGGACTTCACCACGATCAAACAGTATCCGAGGGCAACTTAAAGTACAACTTTGTAGTTGGTTGAAGCACATCCGATGCCCAACATACTTATCCTGAGGATCAGCAAGCCATCCAACAGCACGGTGACGAGGGTAAACAAGAATACCATGTAGTTTATCAACAGCCAAGTTCCGATCAACAGAAGTTTTTGCTGAGTTCGAGATGGATTTGTGGAATCGGATGCATAGATTTTGAACTGACTCATTCGAACTCACGTAAAACACGGCATAGATCAGCAGGAAGTGGTTGAGCATCATCAACCAGAACACGGTTGCAAATCCGGCCACGCAGATGCGGGTGTCCATGGTTCTAAAGAACTCGACCACGTATTCCGGATATTTGTTTGAGATAACCATGTCCCAGCCAATGCTGCCCACGATGAAGTCCGTTAGTCCAAAGGCAATGCCCACTGTAACAACGCCATATTTCAGGGGCCAGCAGTACAAAAATTTCCTTAAAACCATGTCTCCTCAAAGTCGGCAAAACTGAAAGATAGTGACGGAGCTCTCGGTTTATATTTTTCACTTATAATCCTTTTTGTTAGGACTTCACCACTGGAGCTCATAATTTCCGATATATAATACCTATTTTGTTGCATACTTTTTAAATGCAGTTTCCAGGACATCCTGCGACAGGAGTTTTAAGCATAAATAGTCATAATAAACTTAATTCCGTGAAACATGAATACATTCGAATGAATAAATTCTACTCGCATAGATGGGAGGGAGGCCAAGAGTCCATTTGAAACTGAATCACCTGTCGGTGCAACGAGTGTCTAGCTAACTGAAATTACAGTTAGTGGTAGCCCGTAATCCTACACACTCGTCTCTAGTATTTGGCGATCGGTAATTCCGAGAATTCTAGTTCTGTAGACAGCAATTAGATAGACAGAGACAATGCCAAACAAATCAAGTCAAATACAATAAACGCCCTGGCATTTTATCAGCTCCAAATCAGACGTAACATCAGCCGCCGGGGCTCTCGAGTGTCGGGCCTTCAGATCGCCAAGTTTTGGTTTACAACGCAAAAGCGGCAAGAAGCGAAAAAGGGTTTGCCTGAACAAATGCCTGAACATTCTCTGATCAATCAAGTGACGCGGAAGCGACGCAGATAGCTGATAACAGATATCAGCTAGCATTCCGGGCCCTCTCTCCTAGTCATGGCTAAAATATTTGGCCAAAGTCTGCAGGGACTTGCATAACCAGGGTGCACAGTCAACACCCAAGTTAAGGCCGTTCGCCTGGATCGATCGGTCGATCGATAAGGGAATTCGGCACTGCAAAATGTGCGATCGAGTGGAGGCCCGTACTCGAGTACCCGTACTTCAGCCCAATTATCGAGTTGGTATTTTAATTGGGCTGCGCTATCACAGCTCAGATCATCGAGGCCGCACTGTACTAGCCAATTGAGCGCAACTGTACTCCAGCAATAGTTTCCAAATGTGACTGACCTAAGTTACACCGATAACAAACGTGGACAGCGTTGTTTCTTTTCTTTTTTGGAACCAAGGAACCAAAATAGACCATTGTGTCGTGGTCAACTGGATTAGAGTCAAGCTAAACGGATCGGTTTTTAATTCCCCACCAGCGGAAATAACCAAAAATAGCATCAGTTGCCAATGTAAAATATGATCAAGCCTGGGTATTATTCTCTGTTCCTTAGATATGATTATATTGGCGAGGCAAATATAAAAACACAAGGTTAAAGTGCTCTTAAGTACAGTTGAGCTCGCCACGCGTCGTTTGTTATCGTTCTATCGATATCGCCGAATATGTTGCTTCAGTTGTTAATCCAAAATACAACATGGCATTTGACAAGCGTACTAATTGATTTGATTCTCGTGCCGCTGTGTTGGGCCAACGAAATGCGACGATTGCAAAACCACGCACATAATCGAAGTCATTGTACCCCATGACTTTAAATTTAAATTCAATTCCCCTTCTTTTATATATTTATTTTAGCATTTGAAGTCAATCGTGCATTTTACTAATATAGCTTGCAATGCATATTATAATTTGTCGTCAGTTGGATATCGTATCCATCCAAAGCTATGGTGGCATATTTTTGGTTGCATGGAAAGCATTTGGAATTCCTTTGGTATAAATATTTACATTTAAAATCCCGATTAAGGCCTCCATTCCCATTTCAAAGCCCATTTCGTCATCAATTTTAGAACTTAAACCCACTTAACCCCCTATTACTTAGTTTTGTTTTTGCACAACGGAATGTTTATCTTTTTCGAACCATGGAAACTAAAAGAGGTCAGGGAAAATGCCTGAATATTGGCCCATGGAAAGCAGAGTTGCACAAAAAAATTCGGCAAGGGAAAACCAAGAAACTGCCTGAGTCGCTAGACCTGAAAACAAGTTCCATTCTTTTGTAGACATATTTGTTGATAGACAAATATCGTGCTTCGCAATGTGGAATATTCCGAGAGCCTTTTCGGTTCTTTAGCCGACAGTTGCCTCACTGATAAGACAAAATGCGTTTTGCAATAGCGGAACAGCTTTATAAGCCCCCATGAATAGACCCATTTTCTGTTTGTCTCCAGACGATGGGGAGGTTTCTGGTGGGGCTTCGCCTTGCATGTTACAGGAAATAAACAACAGGCAGTAATTATGCAGCTCAAACAGTGGTGTTTATAACAGTTTTCCAGCTCAAACGTAGCCAAAACACCGAATCGTGGTAACTTGTATCGCATGGATATGGCACATGGCACATGGCACATGGCACATGGCACATGGCACATGGCACAAATCATCATCATAAAAAGCTCGTCGGCTGTCTTTCTTCGCCTGGTTCTGTTGTCAGCACAATCACAATCACAAAAAGGCCGCCTGGCGCTCCACTGGCCGCAGAACGCTCCATAAAAAATGGGGCGGGTATACACTGAGCGGAAGTTTGGACTGCGATAAAAGCCAGTCGAAAAGGGAGAGTTCTCTGTGCATATAACCCAAAAATAAAGCACTGGTTCCTGCGGGGGCCTTCATGAGCTGAAAGATGGGATGGTATGGATGGGATGTGGAGTCAGGGGATCTACAAGTGGGTCACCTGCAGTTGACATAAGCTATTGCAATGACAGGTGGGAGTGCTCGGGTTGGTTGCACAGCAGTGAAAGTGATCGTGGGGGTTCCCACATTTAAAGCTGGCATCACCTTACTACGCAGATATTGGTCATAAAAAGGTTGTTCGTTTCAAAGTACCAAATAATAATCACAGTTTTAGTTTTAACTACGCTAGGCCATTTAATAAGGAACTCAATGTATATATTTTAATATTAGTTATAACCTAACATAGTTATTCCTGGCATATAATAAAAATTTTAATTTTAATCATGCAAACATAGTAGTATTCTCTATTTTCAAGGTGCTATGTTTCCGCATGGCTATTAACTACGCATATTACCGGAAGACTCTTCATTGAACAACAGCCATTAAAATTCCATTTCGCGATAATTCCGCCCCATAAAAACGCTCCCCAACACAAAGCTTCCGAAATGCCGAGCAGCAAACAAAAACCACCTGAGAGGCAATCGATTATCACTTTTGATGGGCTGCCAAAAAGGCGCTTATCTAAGTGCGCAAATAGCTGGGGCTAAGCACCAAGCCGCGCCGTTGGAATTTCGCTCAGTGCACTGTCAGTCATTCAATGCCGCCGCCTTTATCGACAGGGGGTGAGGGGGGCGCCAAAGGCAGAGAAATGCGTGTCAGATAGGACAGTCCAAAAGGAGCCCACTATCTGCCATTATAACAAATAACAATAATATGAAAAAATAATTGTGTCTTTCTGTTTGCTCTGTATGTCAGCGCGAAGCGCCGGCCAGGTGAAAGAGGTGCTCCACGAAGGTGCTCCGGAGGGCCAGTGCTTAGCCTTTCCCATTTAGATACAGGTACAGATACAGATACAGATACAGATACAGGTACAGATACAGATAGCCACCGCAGTGCGCCGATTGGGCTGTCAGTATCTTTATATTAATCAATAAGAGCAGCTCCGATAAGATTGCGAGCTTAGTCTGCTGCTGCTGCTATCGGATGGGGCAGTGTGGTCGATGGGCGGGGGGAGTCGGGTAAGAGGGGGACTGGGGCGGCAGGTGGGTGGGTGGACTGCCCTATGACCCCATCATCGCGGGCTCCAAGTAGCTGTTACACTGAAGTATGCTACCAAACTGATTAAACATTTTGAAATTGATTCATTTAAGGTGCGCGGAACCATAACCTCATGTACTTCATTTCTATCAGTGGTCTTGATAACATTCCCGACTGACACTCGCCAATTGATAAATCCATTGTTTGTGCAGCATTTATTAATGTATAATTTATATGGGTTCGCCGTGTGGGGGCAATGCTTCTTGGCCAGCTGCCAGCCAACTAACTTGGCCCACTGTGCTCCATCAATTTCGCGTGCGCCAATAATATTTACATAAAAAAACAAATATTCGCCAGACCAATTTGTTATTCAAAGTAATATCGGCGAATGCCCGCAAAAACATCTGCGCAGTAAAGAGGCTATCTTAACGTGTCATTTATTTTAATTGGCCAGCAGAGTAATTGCTAAACAAAAAAAACAGAAAGCTTATATAAGGGCTTGAGCATCACGGCCCACGGAGTTTGTTGCTTAGATGATTATCGGTTCAGGCCAGAACATCGATAAGAGCTCCGAGCGAGCACATGTCTGGCCAAGATTGGCCGATTGGCAAATTACTGGTGGTATTTATAACGTTTTAGAGATATGATAGCGATGGATAGGCTGGCAGCGATTGCTTTTACACCCTCAATACAAAAGCGCCGAATTCGGTCGACTTAAAGATGCGATGTTTATCTGCTGGATATCAATTAATGGGATGTCGATTCGAGTCCGAAGAAGCATTTAATCCCAGGAAAAGTGCAATATTTACCCACACATTAGCCAAGTCAACAGCGGCAGATTGGTGGAACAAAAGGGAGGACTTCACTTTGAAAGCGGAAATCGTGGCGTAAAAGTCGGAAAAACATTTTACAGCAAAAGCCTTTTATGGCTGAAGACCAAATCGATACCACAATCGAATGTTTTGCCGGGTAGCATAAATCAAAATCACTGACAATGTCAAGAGGTCTCAACTGTGCTGTTTTCGGGGAATCGAAACGAAATTTACGACTTGGCTCCGGGATCATATCAAGTTCATATCATATCAAATTATGTCCAGATAGCTCAGACCTCATGTCCACTTTTCATATCTCAAAGTTGTTGAATCACTTGTCTGGGACAGCATTGTGGATCCATCCATGTTTTAAGATTGGCAGCTTGATTTCAGAATGTATCTGGATTCTGGCATCTAATAATATGCAACATTCTAATTCAAATGGAAGAAACTGTTTGATTGTGAGCGCCCTAAGCGGGTATTAAGTGGTTAGGTCACAAATGTAGCACACTCAACTTGACCTTTGGGTAACCCTGAAGCTCTGGGGAATCCCATTTTCTGTGACAACTATCATTCACCCTGCAAAAATTACCAAAAAATACCAGCAAAAATTTGTGGCATTCGTGAGGTAGCCCGATTTATCAATGCCAGTCAGAGTGATTATGGGAAACACGTTTTATTCGCACTCTCCTATCGCAGAGCACGTTTCTGAAAACGTTTCTAAGAGCGAAACTTTCCGCTGTTGACCAAAACAATGGCGATCAAGATAACGATCATGAATGCCAGATATTGAGAATAATAATAACAAGTTAGCTGGCTTGGATATTACGGTGGCCTTGGACGAATTTCCATAACGAGAAAGCCCACCAAACTCGACCCGCCGCAAAACTCTTATCTGGTAAATGCAATTAGAGAGCGACTTACATACATTTGGCTCTTGGTATTTATAGAGGCAATACCAAGAAGTATATGTTCTGGGCGTATATCTTTCGTACACCTTTCCTTCTCGACTATCACCTGTTGCCAGAGGCCCCAGAGGCCCCAGTCACCAAAAGCGGTTCTGCCTCCCCATCTATTGACAATTCAATTAACGTTTTGAAATAATTTCCTGATAAGCGTTGCTGTTTCGGGGCTACGCAACAAGAAAAAGGAAATTAAACAGCACCCAATAATAACCCGGCAGTGGTTAACTTACCCATAAAACAAGAACCCAAACTGGAGGGCCAAGCTATCAAGTTTGATCCATAAACGTGTTAGTACTAAGCCACTGCGCAACGTATGCTTTGCACAAATGCGACTTAAGGGCTAGTGTTCAATGATCCAACCTAATCCATACTTGTCTATTTCTGATATGAAGCCCAAACTTGTACTTCCTAGGTACATTTGAAGTTCACTTGAAGTCGGGAATCTTGGCGGAAATGAAGAAAATGTAAGTCGTGTGATATGATCCTTATGTAGCTCAGTGGAAACTTTTACAAACATAAAGTGGGTGAAATCCCCGTGCTATCTTCTCTTCATTGATGAACTTCACAACAATGTTTGGTAAAGCAGATTAAATGGCTTGGAAACACGACAAAGCAAGCTTGATAGCATTGAAGGAATTAATCGGTAAAACCCGTCTAGAAAAACCTTTAAAATTGCATTAAAACTCAACGATTGTTTTTGTAATTAACGCTCATATTAAGGGAACTAATGTGCATAGCCAAAGCTGAGAAATATATAATATTGCATTAAAAACATGAACATTTCCTTTGGAATTTAACCTTTAAAAGTCCACACTGAATCTGCAAGATAAGTGACTAGTTTTTGACGAATTTCATGTTGTGGAGTAAAGTAAAGGCTTGATAGTGGAGTTTTTTCTGAGTTTGCAACCTGATATCTTTGTCTGGTCTCGATGGCGATGCAAGGCACATTTTCCTGGCCCCAGCTGGCGCCAATCAATAGCAACGCTATCGAAAGCCCCCAGTTTAGATACTACAAAAGTGCCGCTAATTTGGCCCTTGATTGCTCATTTATTTGCTCGGCACACGTTCATTGCCAACGTCGGCGATGTAAATATATAGTAAATATATATTAACCCCTGGGCACTCGGCTTGCATTAGATATATTAAATTCGGACCATCCATCCAGCTATAAAGAAGGCTTCCATTCTGGTCACATTGGAGTACCTCGAGTTCACTGGGCCAGCAAAGTCAAGGTTCTACATTGATTACTACTACCCACACTTGATTGATTTACGGAGAAAGTTTACCAAAGTTTTGTGATTTCCCGAACTTATAACTACTTTAAGTGAGTACCCAAGTATAAAGGTGTGCAAAATAAGAACGTAAATTTGAAATAAAGTATAATTTCTGAGAAATAATTATTCATTAACCCATAAGGCTCCTCATTTATGTGTTTTGTACCATATTCGCCCTTGTAAAAGTTCTGGAGTGCCCTTACAATATGCAAACCTAAGTTTGGAAAAAAATTAGCACTATTTTAGGCACTTCGCTTTCGACCATCTTCACATCCGCCTCAAGTGCAAGTGGAATTTTTCGCATGTTAATTATTGCCAAAAATTAATCACACCGGCTCACAATTTGCATATTCGAGTTTATGAGGAGGTTCAGACAGTGGAATGCCTAGGGCACGAGAAATACCTGAGCGGTACGATAAAAAAAAAAAAACAAAAAAAAAATACTTGAAACGTTGAACGATTCAATCAACTCGAAGTCGCTGCCTCGAGCCAACGCATGCCAACATCATTTTGTTGTTCATTTAGAACAAATAAGCAAATACTTGCTGTAAATACTTAACAAAAAAATAATGAAAAATTGAATGGAGCGGCAAACGGAACTTGGCGAAGACATCGCCCAGTTGGCTTCACGCCCAAGGAATGCCAGGTATTCCAGGTATTCCAGTTATTTATTTGGGCACATTAACAACCCAGCTGGCATGGGGACATCCGACATCCAGTCGATACTTCAAATTGATTGCCAAATAAATTAAAAGTGTAAGCGAAGCAAAAGCAACAACCATGACCGGCTGGAGAAAACGTGTAAGGAACGGCGAACAGTATTATTTAATTAGCGTTTGGTTTGGTTGTTGGTTGTTGCCATTTTTATAAGCATTCACTCGACATTTCCAATGTAGATGGCTGATTTTTAATATTATTATTATTTTTTTTTTTGGTTTTTTTTCTGGCAAATATTTGCCCAATCGGAGCTGATAACGGCAAACAATCGATGGTGTGCCCTGATTTGCAGGGAAATTCCCTTTGATAAAATAATTGGCATAGTTTCGGTTTTTTTTTGCCTGGAAAGTGGGCTTGGTCTGGCTTTGGCCAAGTTTGTTGCTCTCTGGCATAATGATGATGATATAACGTGATACAACATTTGATAGTATTATCGAATATTTGCACACGCGTCAATATTCGCCCCGAAGGGCACTCCATGCCAATATTTGAGTTCCCGCTTGCGGTGTAAATATCTAAATATCTGCTGGATTGAATGGACTTGAAAGCGACTGATGAACTGGGCAGACAGTCAAGGATTCCAGATGACTTCGCTGTGGTTGTGTCATCGGGCTATCATTCATCAACACTATAATGCTTAAAGCCTGTTTCCACTTACCATCAGGAGGTAAATAATCTTGGCATAGACCGTAAGCTGTGGTAACCTGCAAAGAATTAAAGGTGCTTAGAAACATTTAGAATTAAGGCTTAAGCTTAAAAGTCAGACTTGCAATAATTATACCCGTTACTCGTAGAGTAAAAGGGTGTACTAGAATCGTTGAAAACTATGTAATAGGCAGAAGGAAGCGTTCCCGACCATATAAAGTATATATATTCTTGATCAGGATCAATAGCCAAGTCGAACTGGCCATGTCCTTCTGTCCGTCCGTCCGTCTGTCCGTATGAACGCCTCGATCTCAGAAACTACAAAAGCTAGAATGTTGAGATTAAGCATGCAGCTTCCAGAGACATAGACGCAGTTTGTTTCCAAATGTAGCCACGCCCACTCCAACGCCCACAAGCCGCCCAAAACTGTGGAAAAAATGTGATATTTTTTTACTTTTTTATATATGTATCTTGTAAGGCAACTACTTGCCACGCCCACACTTTTAAAAATTTTTTAAGTTTTTTTTCATTTTATTATTTTTTTCCCAATTTCTACAGATATACCAGAAAATGTTAAAAAGAATTTCTCGTTTGCTTTTCACTAGCTGAGTAACGGGTATCTGATAGTCGGGTAACTCGACTATAGCATTCTATCTTGTTTATATTCTAAGTAATTTAAATTACTCTTTATGTAGGTTTGAGAGTTTCGTCATTGCCTTGGTAGTAGCATTCATATTTTAGTTCGCCAGGGGCAAATACCCAAGGCAAATATAGCGTGTGAATCACATTAGAAGATTTATTAACTACTTTATCTTTCTCAAGCAATTGTCGAGAAATTCCACAGATTTAACTTAGAAAGGTAAGATCTTTAGATTTATCTTCCACTTAAACTCGAACTTGTCTTTCTTCTGAAATTGGTTGCAAAATAAATCACATGATTTATACGTACTGCATAAAGTTGGGAAAGTATATCTGTTCTAAGATTTATTTCTAACTTCTAAGCACATTTTTTTCAAACAACCCATTGTGTAAATACAAGTAACCAACCATTCTATTTAAAACTTTATCGACTTTCCTCGACTGATCGGTATTTCCCCGAAGTTTTTCATGACGCCTCTACCAATAATTGAAACCACAAACTGGAACACCCACGCACACTAAATTATGGCTAAATAATATTATGTAGGACACTGCGAACACGTGAGCCTGCAGCTAAATGTATGAATGCATAAATCATTTGGATTGAGCGACTTTTTGACATCGCAAATGAGCAAGGACAGTTGCAGGAGCAGCACCATAAATTCACTTGAATTTATTATGCAATTAGTTAAAGACTACTATTGCATTGTCAGATGGCAAATGTGAACGGCTGAAAGTGGAGCAGGCCCATGTTGGCTGTCATGGTGGCCATGTTCACAGTGCAAAGAAAGGCCTTGAGTGCGATTTTCGTATGCATTTCGCTGGGCAATCCCTGTCGTTTTCTCAGACTTTTATCGGCATGAACTTGGCTTTCCACAGCTCACAAGAGGCCAAAGGCAGCCTTGAAAAGTTGAAACTCGTTAGCCCCACCCGTGACCCACTTGAGCATCTTGCATTCGCATTCGCATTCGCATTCGCATTCGCATTTTCCATTTCCATTTAATAGAACTTTATATCCAGTATGAAAGTGGCCACCGAACGGCGATGCCTGCCCTTGGGCTTTCCGTAGTAATTTGTGTCGTGGAGTCGGTAGAATCCCGCTGGCAAATAACCCGGAATGCTGTGGTTCTCCAGCTGAAAGTTGCGGACATTGTAGCTGGCCTGCAGAGGAGAAACTTTTTGACCTGACCAGAGCTTTGAACAAATTGAGCTACAGTACGCACTGGCTGGATGGGACAGCGTTCGGCCAGGTTCCCGTACTTGAACACGTTCCTCAGCCAGACCTTCATCAAGCTGGACTGCAGCAGTTCCCGCAGCGTCTTGCAGGTGTCCATGTCGTAGCTGAAGAGTGTCTGGTAGCGATCCTTGCCATCTATCAGCTGCAGTAGCGTAATCGTTGTCCTCAATCCATTCCTCAAGGTGCGATTCAGATCGATGTCCAGGTTCAGCTCACCCTTGGCGGTCAGCCATCCCCTGATGCTGGAGCAGAACTCTTTGCTGCACTCCGCACTCGTGTTGATGAACTTACTCCGCATAGCTTCTTGTGAATGGGGAAAAGTGGCCTTTACTTGGAAGAATATAACTAATTGCAATGCTTACTGAACGATTCGCAAAACAACAGTAGCAGGAGGAGTAACAACAACATTTCTAACTACTGTTTTGGTTATAACTCAAAAAACAGCATTCACTGCGCTTGAATCATATTTAAAATATTTAGGGTAGTCGTTAGTCAGACTCCAGTGAATAACTAATGGTTATTTTTGAACCAAAAGCAATTCAAGCATGGAATTTTATGTTTAATTATTTTAGGTTGCGAATGCAAATTACAGTAGGCGGTTTTTCTAATTGGATGCCACATTATTAAGCGCCTTGAATAGTCACGGATTAACACTGATTATAGCAGCAATACTCCAGTTCAGCGGGAAATCTAACTCAGCCCCCCACGATGGCCCATAAATCAATCGGCAGTCCATCAATCAATCAATCAGCGGGCCATCAATTAGTCAGTCTGTCAGTCCGTATCACACTTGGTCCGAATCGCAGAGCTCTGATCTGGATCTGGATCTGGATCTGATCTTGGTGTTTGTGGGCTCTTGGGGCACTTGTGGCACTTGGGGCTCCAGGCCCCAACTGTCTGCCACATACAGATTCAAGTTCAGTGCGACCAACTCACGAACTAACCGTAAAGCAAACTGAAAGTAGCGCTGACGTTTGGCTGATCGGGTTGTTTTTGGTTGTTTGGTTGTTTGGTTGCTCAGTTGTTTGGTTGCTCGGTTGTTTGGCCGCGTTGTTTGGCTAAGCGGCGTTTAATTGGAAACACAGTTGGGTGTTGGTTTTGACCGGTCCGCTGTCTTCATCGCGGGCCATCAACTTTCAGCAGCTGCGGACAGCTGATGGACATGGACATTTGCATTCGTTCTCAGGCCAACTCCTGTGCACTACCAGATAAACCCGTTCAAAAGCCGGCCAGGCTCGCCGACTCAGATGCTGCACATATTACGCATACGTCGTGTGGTCCGTGTGACGTTTTGCTTGCCATTGCTCCCACTCCCACTACTACAGTGAGCATAATTAAGCAAGAGTGTTCAAAACAAATCTAGTTACATAGCAATATGAGAAAACAGAATGTAATGTTCTGGAAACTTTATGAATTTGAAGAACATGGAATCTTGGGACTGAATCCGGTGTTGAGTCCGGGCTCTGATTTTTCTCCCTGTGTGCTACCACCGCTCCTGCCCCCCTCCCTTGACTCCTTGCTTAATTGCTGAGCCGCGTGGAGCGTTTAATTGCAAATTATTCAAATGCCGACGCTGCCGCAGCTGTCATTGCTGTCATAACCAGTCGGCGCAGCCGTCCCCTCCGCCCCACTGTGCCACCCCCCGATCCGCCGCCCCGCCGCCCCTCCGTCCCACTCATCCTGGCGAGCCTGCAATTATGTCTCAAATTAACACAGCAGCCACCACAGAGCACCCCTCCGCGCCCCCCGCAGTCACAAAAAGCAAAAGCAAAAAAAAATAACACCAAGAAAATGTGTAAAATTATGCCCCAACTTTTCGCCGCTGTTGTTGTCAGATGAAATTAGGCGTGAAATGTAGTTTGAACTTTTGTGCAAGTATTTTTTAACAACATCCACAAGTGTTCGCTCGTGTTTCTTCAAGCCATATGTTAATGTATAAATACACACGACCACGTGAGCAATTTGTGAGGTTCATCCACATCGCTGGCTACGTGAATTGTTGCCAAGTCCACTACTTAAACTGTATCAATATTTATACCACTGAGCTGATAAAAGCGTCTGCCGATCGCCCTCAGCAATCTTTATCTCTTTAGTACTGACCACAGTCGGAGAACATGCCATTATGAACTATATGGCAAATGCAATTTCAATAAACTGTACAGCCCAGCACAGTGGGGCAAATTAGCCACAGGAAATGGCACAGAAAATTGGTAACAGGTAGCAGGTAACCGATAAGGTGATCAAAAACTCATTAGCAAGTATCTCACAAGAACAAAACTCATGGACACACATTTCTTAATTGAAGTTTGATTTAAGATCACTTAAACATTAATAAGCTCTTTTACTTTCCCTAAGACATTTCTTTATCTTTCCATGTGCTAGTTCGAATGGTATTAGCAATGGTCATTCAACTAAATTATTTAATTTAATATGCAATTTCAATAAGCCTTGTTTCGCACAGCTCAGTTTAATAAATTGGCTACAGGAAATAAGTAAAAAAAAAGATAAGAAACTCATTAGTGATTAAACTAGTGTTAATAGCAAACTTCATCCTTTTGTACTTGGCCCTAGTAACAATGTTTATATTGTTGTGTAGCTTAGCTTGGTAACAAAAATGATTTTAGTTTTAACTAAGTACAACAACGTACCTTAAGAACTGAAAGTGTATATTTGAACAATAATATAATATTTTATAATATTTTTTGCGAGCTTTGGAACTTTGTTCCACAGTGGGCCTGCAACATTTATGGCAACATCGGCGGGCAACATTGCAGCTGCAGGTTGCCGCAGTTGTGGCAGCTTTTGTTGCTGCTGCTGGTTGGCAGCGTCTCAGGTTGCATTTATATGCAAATAGCTAAAATTGTTTTCAATTTGCCACCGCCAAGCGCCTTGGCCATCGACGGCGCATTCCTTGAGTCAACTTGCAGCTAATTTTATGGCTAATTGTCTGCCTGCCCGCCTCTCGTGTTGCTGGCCGTTCAGCATTGATTGCTGATGAAGTTGTGATATTTGCGATAAAGAATGTGTGTGATAAAAATTACTGAGCAGCCGGCAAACGTAGCCAGGAATTTCCTAATTGTCAGAATGGCCCGCTGCTGGCTGAACTAATTGTGGAAAACTCCACGCACAAGGACACCGGGTAGCAAGCAAAAAAAAAAACACAAATATTATCATTTGGGCGCCGCGACATTAGCGGCAAGTGCCAAAAGCGTTAAAAGCTTTTAATTAACTTTATGTCAGGGTGTGGTTTTCCACTGAAAGATAATCGCAAACTGACTTAACCCAGAATAGCAAAATCGAGGGCAAAGGAAAATAGGTTTTGCCTGCTCATAGACTGTTATGAATCAGTATAAATCAATGAGTTTAAAGCATTTGCTTTGAAGGTACATATTTCCCCGCTTACCTAATCAATAATCTATAACTTTAGATCTGGGAAATTCAGGCTAGCTCTAGTCGGGAAAATCCGCCACTCAAGTGAAAATAGTTCCAATTGAATTCCGATTCGTCCGGCCTGATTGGCAACTCAAGGAGTTCAAAAATCCAAACACACAACCTCGGGAACTTCAGACCCCTATAAATAGTCGGCCGTGTCACTTGTAAACAGATTTCCGGGGAAACTGCGTGCTGTCCATCGGATTTGTTGGGTTAAGCTTAGCCCTTTCCAGCCCCTTCCAGCCCCTTTCAGCCCCTTCCAGCCCCAACAGTAAATACTGACGATCGGGCAACGATCGAATCGAATTGGAAATGCGCAGTATGATGTCCGATTTACTTTGGTCGAGCATGCAATGCAAATGTGATTGCCATTTTTATGAGCCAGCGACAACTTGGTAGTGGCACTGAATGGAATTGGTATGGGGATGGCGATGGGGATGGGGATGGGGCTGGGGCTGGGACTGGGGATTGGGATTTGGCTGGGGTGGCTTTATAGCCGTTTCTGATTACAACTCTGGTTTAGTGGATTGCTCAACGAACTTGACATAATGACAAGCGCAGCCAGTTCTTGATGAATGGGGTAACTGCTGGTCAAGATTTATGCAATAGTTCGATTTAATTGAATAGTATGTTGCACCTCGGATTGATTACATCGACGGGTTAATGGCTTCAGCGGTTGGAAACCCGTTCGACAAGTGTTGATCTAATGCCAACTTTGGGTGAGTAAGAACGTAATAATGCGTTCGTAATGGTACAAATCAATGGAGTGTTTTATAGCCACTTTAAAATAAATCAAACTCGCATGGCACCTCTTCTCTGATAAGAGAAAACCCACAATAATATGTAAGGCAGTGCAGTTAGCCAAATTAAACGTAATAATCCCAGTCGATTACGTTCCACACTGATTCAAAATGATATATATACATTTGAGTCAATTAAGTATTTATGCCTCCTTGGGCTGTAATTGATTGAAAGAGGCAAACATATTTAGATTCCCATCGCCCTCTCAAGAACCAAATCAAATGTTCATTGAGTCCCAACCCCATGAGCAACATTAACATCCCATCGTCGCTCGAATTGTCATTTAATAAAGTGAGTGCTAAGAGCCAAGAGCAAAAACAACTTAAGCCATATACATACATATGTACACACATAAGTTCCAATGGCTGTGAACAAAAGGGGGCATGTGGCACGAATGGAGGGGCGGAAGTGGGCAAACAATCTCATCCTAACGTCTGATGGCACTTTACAGTTAGAGATTCGAGCAGATGCAATTCAATGTCAATGCAATGTGCGGGGGTGTCCCATTCAACCGAGATTCCCCCCCTCTTCCCCTTTGGAAGCCACTCGAATGGGGCTTTTAGCGTCTGGCAAACTTGTTGGGGGCTCTTGACTGCATATAAATATCCAATAATTATTGGCGTCTAAATGCTTGGCCCGTAATTGCATTCAACATGTGCAACTGCAGTGTGAGGCGCCCTCCGTGGAAGTGGCGTTGCTATTGGTTTTGCTAAATGAAGTAATTAAATGGCAATTGAGCTGGGCAGAACATATCATCAAGTGCTCGGCTCGGAGGAAGTGGTTGAAACTAGCGTTTAGATGGGGCTCATTGGGCAAGGGAAAATAATAACAGGTTCTGAATGCTATGATGATGAAAGCTGAACTGATCACCCTGAAGGCAATGAAAATGAAATGTGTGAAACATTCACAACCCATGACTTTCGGTGCGAACTGATAACTCCAGCTGTGCCATTAGAAACCGCAAGCAAACCTTACTTATTTATGGTCCTTAAAACCTTAAAGTTATATTACCCATGCCAAGTGTCACTGATTCACACCCATTAAATGTTCGGGTAGCTTAGGTCAGTAATGCGCTGTGGAATGCAAAACAAAGCGAGCCCAGCCAGCCATGTGATAAAGTGCTTGACGCACGTTTTATTTTTAGTGAGTGTCCAGAGCCACCTGGTATTTTCATACCTAATCGATAAATACGCCCAATTGTTTATACTTAGCAATATGATTATTGTTCTTTTTTTGCATGCCCATTACAAATGGCAGTCGAGCGGCAATCGGCGAGCGGCGAGCGTTGAGAAAATATTTTCCCATGGTGCTGAAATAACGCCCACGAAGAAGTGCAACAACCATCCGCACTCCTTTCACTCGGCTTTCCCATGATTCTGCTCCGCAGCACTGAATTCTTCTGCCGCCGCTGAGGAGCAGCCCACGTAGCGCTGTGTGCACAAATTGGCAAACATGCAACTCATGATCAAGTGCAATCTTTTTGACATTAATATGACAACGGCAGCGGGAGAACACAGGCAGCTGGCCAGCGAATAACCAGCGAACAACCAGCGAATCGCCGCGAAGAAATCAATTATGCGCACGCGGCACAAAGGCAAAAGCCACACCGCACAAATGACAACTGGTACTGCACTTGGGCTCCCCCAGCTCCAACCCCAGCTCCAACCCCAGCTCCAGCTCCCAGTCCAACTGCAACTCCAGATCCGACTACCATTCCGAGTCGACTTCCCCCCTTGCTGATTGAGTATGCGACACAGGCAGCTCCAAAGTGGCGAACGCTGATGAATGTCTGTCAAATTGTTGACACGCCACGCAGACGCAGATGGAAAGATGGAAAGATGGGAAGATGGAAAGACATTGCTGACATTGACACAATGCACACGGAATGGGGGACTCGCACACGCGGATGGGGGAGTTGGTGCCGCAGAATCGAACTGGGAGTACCCAGTAGCGCTTAATCGCACCAGAAATACTCCATCATCTTATACACTCTATAATAGCATACTATAAAATGTGAAGAAAACTAGCAAGTGGTGTTTTCCAAAGTTCTAAACATTTATATTCCGATGGCATTCGTGTTTTTGTCTTTAGTCCAATATGCCCTCGCAATTTAAGTAATTTCTAGGGAAACTCCACTGAAGAGGCGACAAAGTTGCGCCAAGTCTGCCCATGATGATCACGATCGTAATCAGGATCGGCTGATGATCATTCGCGGAAATATTTTATGCCATTTAATTTCAAACCCCCCCCCCCCCCCTCACTCCGAAGCCGTCGCCACAATCCAGGCTGCCATCTAATTGAGTTGTTAGCCAGCTATATGGCCATATCGCTATATAGCTACACATATATAGCCGAAGATCCAAAGAGATCCAAAGCCCGATGGCTGGCAAATATCTATCGGCATATTAATGCAGCGTATTTCAAATGCAAAGGCGACTCTCATCTGACTGACTTACTTCCTCAGTGAGCGGCTCCCCAAACATGTTTATGCAATTTCCCCGCCCGGTCTTCAGTCTTCGGTCTTCAGTCTTCGGTCTTCAGTCCTCGGTCTTCAGTCTTCAGTCTTCGGTCTGCCGTCTTCAGTCTGCAGTCTTCAGTTTTCAGTCTTTGGCCTCTAGTCTCCCGACTCTAGTCTCCCGCCTCCCGTCTCCCGCCTCCTTGGTCTTTGGCTTGTCTTATCAAATGATTTTATTTATGCTATGGGCGCGCATGTGTGCGATAATTGGATTATTTACTTTCGCGGCTTAGCGGCCAGCGAGTTGTGGCACTCGTGGAAAATTGTCGAGTTTTCGCTTTCTATTAAGTCGCCCCAGCGAAGACGCCCCTTACATGAGCCACATCATTTTGAAATCGCCCGAATTAGATGCAAGAAAAGAGTGGTTCAAATATTGTGATTTCCCATTTATAGCGGCCAATCAATTGGGAAATAGATAATAATAGATAACATAATTACGTTAAGTTGGAGCTAATTCTGCGACTTAGATTTTATAAGGTTTCAGTATCAGAACAACATTTGTTCCAATTTTAATCGGTTCTAAAAGATCAAGAATGGTAATAAAACCCATTTATTTAAATCGAAAATCCTGTTCCTGTAAGTTAAATTGTCGATGTGACAGCCCAGGACATTTGCTACTTAATCATAGCTGCTTTGTGCTCCGAAACGCCCACTCAACTCAGGTGTGGAGCCCAACTTCAGATCCCAGATCCCAGATCCCAGATCCCAGATCCCAAATCCCAGATCGCATATCCCAGTTGCCAATCCGTTAGTTGGTCCGTGGGTTTGGGCCAACATGGGAACAACACCCAGTTTGCTACCAGACGCAAATATTCAACATTGTCGTCGTCTGGCATTAATATGTATGAGTGGTGTCAGGAGGCAATGCCACAACGCGTTTATCAAACATTTGAAACATGCGTTGACTCCCCCCTGCGCCACCGCCTGCCCCGCCCCCTTTGCCCAACGAGCTGGTTGACCCAATTAGCCGGGCATTATAAAGTCGTAAAGCATATTGCCAGACGTGAGCGGGTTGGGGCTGGGGAATTAGCAAATAGTCAGGCCCCCGGGCCAAAGACCGAGCTGCAGCTAGAGATAGATATACATATCTATATGGACGGGTAGATAGAGATAGATATATCTATATAGACGGGTAGATAGAGATAGATACACGTACAGAGCAAGGAAATATCTATTCCATCAATAAAAGCACAACTTGCCAAAGCTGCGAATGAATCTTTCATATCAATGCCACCTAAAAACCACTTAAATATATTCTCTTAGTTCTACAAACTATTTTTTAACGAGTTAAACGAGCTAAGCCATGATTTGTAGTGCTACAAAACTATGGTTAGAAAGCTTACCTACTTGAGGAGTCAAAAAGTTGTATACCACAAATTTCTGGCTGTGTAGAAAAATGAGTGACAATCACTCCCGCCACATCCCATTAAATGTGCAAGCGAAAATCGAGCGAACTCATAAATCACAAATCACTTAGGCAAACCATTTTTGGTAGCTGAACAAGATGTTAAAGCTGTCGGAACGGGAACGGGGAAGGGTGAGTGGAAGGGGAAGTGCGGGGGCGGTGGCGGCTGCCAATGGTCATGTTTTGTGCGATAATATTGACAAATTGTGCAAACATTCGCACACAATTAATAAGCGCCGCACAGATGGAGCTCCCCCTTCCCAAACAAAGAAAATATATCAAAGGAAACAGACACAAGCGGCGGCAGAAATTATTCGCCCACGTGCTGGGGCGCGTGTTCGCATTTTGCAGAAAGCCAGAAAGCCAAAGAGCCAGAAAGCCAAAGAGCCAGAAAGCCAGAAAGCCAGAAAATCGAAAGCCAACTGACAAAGCCAAAAGACAAAGCCAAAACGGAGCAGGGGCAAACAAAGAGCAGGGGCAACATGACAACATAATTCAGATTCAGGGAGGGCGCATTGGCGCTACCTAAAAATAAAAGGCAAATCAGGAATGTCGCCAGGTGTCAGCAGACAATGCCACAGATACAGTGGCACCATCGCAGATACTTGCCATGCAACACACTCGCAAGTGTCCTACAACTAGCAACTATTTCTAGGAATACCATTCCGAGATGAATTTAATGTGCTTAAATCGGATATCTATCATAAATCAAGTTCTCTGGCGTCCAAATATTGGGAAAGCAGCTCGCCACTGTGCCAATCCTCACTTACTCCTTTCCAGAGTGCGTGTCCCATCGAGAATCAAGAGTCCGACCACGTAGGGATCGCCCACACAGGAGCTGCCGCGAATGGGGGCATTCCGAATGAGTTTGCAACTTTCAGCGGATTGAGTGAGCAAAGATACGCATTTGCCGGCTCTTTATTATTTGATTGATGATTGCAGTTGGCGATGCGCCGATGCGCCGATGCGGCTTTGAAGTCTTTGGAATCATAACATATCGCTTGGCCCTGGGCCAGCACACTCGACTTGCACTCGATTGGCAGTCAGCGACTAAAGTCGGCGATTTATGCCGGCATAACTCGTGCGTTTAGGCCAAGTCGCTGCGAGTAAGCCGCTTAGTTGGCCAGGAAGCCGCGACGGACATTTGTGTTGACAAATCAATTAAATGCGAAATTTAAAGGCGCGCACACAGTAGCGCCAAGGAGGAGGCAAAAACTGGGCACGCAAATGCCGCTGGAAGTGGAAAGTGGTATGTGGGACTGCCGGGCTAGAGAATGGGTCTCCATGGAATGGAGCCAGTCCAAGACCAGGTTCCGACTCCCAAGGAAACCTTGTCGACGCTTATCGAAAACATTGATCCGGCCATGCAAATCGTAAAGTGTGAAAACAAATTGCCCGTGGGGGGGGGGGGGGGAATCAAGGGGGGAATCAGAGGGAGGTATCAAGGGGGGAATCAAAGGGGGCACCAAGAACCAATTCGAGAGACTCATTGCAGCCGTCCCGTCGGATAATTGCACTCGATTTGTAATTCAAGATTAAGGGCAGACAGCTCGTCCGTTTTCCGTTCCTGGACTTAATTTATGTCCAGATCTTTGGCCAGGCCATTGTTTCTCCACCGACCCGATGATAATCACCTGAAATGTGGGCCATGAGTTAAGTGATTATGTAAATTTTTGGCTCGCTAACCAGCTGAGCTCACCACCTGGAGTCTGGGTGCGATGGCATAACCTTCAATTGGCTTTGGGCAGATTTTTGGTAATTGCGAAGGGGGCAGGCCAAGATTGATGGCCAATTTGGGGGAGTTAGCGAAAGTCAGTTCTGGCTCAATGTATATCATAAATAATTAGGCTGAAAGTGAAAGGCTATTCGCCTTGTAACTTAATTGTCTGCTAAATGATGTCAAATTTATAGAGAGGGTTATATAGAGACAAAAATGGTTATTATCAACATTTCATTGAACTATCAACTTATCTTACACAACTAAATTATCTTAAGGTCATAATAAATGATGGCATACTTACATCGTATTTACTTGACCTCATTTTACCCATTTATTTTGCATCTAATTTGCATTCGTATTTCGTCTACGCTTCTTTGTTAAATTGAATCCAGTCGAACATTTAAAATGCGATTTCGTAGAATCGATTTTAAAGCCAATTATTCAATGTCTTTTCTTGCGGTTATATTGGCAATTATGGCGTTAGGCTTTTGAATTTTGAACACTTTGCAATTGCGATTGATTTAAGCACTTTACTTGTGTTATTTACTTGTCTCAGTTGATATATCAATTAAACAGTCTTTGATCATTGTGGCTATTGGCTAACTGAGCGGAGAGGCGACTGCAAGTGGGAAAGGGCACCCGAAAAATATTACTCATACGACACGTGCCACGTGAAAAGCAGCAGCTGACTGACTGGCTGGCTGAAATTGAAACCAAAACCGAAACCGAAACCGAAACCGAAACTAAACGAGCAGGAAAACCCCCAAAAGCGAATGGTGGCAAAGTGGCAAGAAGCAGAGCACGGAAAATGGACTACGGACCACCGAATACGGACACAGACAGCGAAATACGAAATAGGAAATACGAAATACGAAATACGGAATACGGAATACGGAAAACAGGCCACAGGCAGGAAATCAAAAACGATTCCGATAAACCAGGCTGACTGTTACTTTCAGCTGGTTCCCCGCAGCGCCCAGAAAACTGTTTACGATTCGCGATTTACGATTACGGCCACCTTGCTGTTAATGTTCTCTCGTTTCTCTCGCCGCCTTTTGGGGCTTTTCATTTTGGCTTTTCCTCTGGCCTGGCACGTTTCACTTTGCCGTGTTGTTTGCGGGAAAAATCGTTAGGCGGCAACAACAACAGCGGGAAAGCCAGAACGGCAGCGAAATGCCAAAACTGCACGAAACAGACGATGGGAGCACTAAGAAAAAACTCGAATCGAACTAGGCTCAATAAGTTGGCCAAACTTACTACAAGGATGAGTATTGAATAACTCAAAACTGCGCTCCATTCACTGTATTTAAAATTGAGGCACGAAAAAGAACAAGTTTTGTGATAAAAGTGCTTGTAACTACAATTTAACTTCAACAGTTTCTGGTGATTTGTTGCTTTAAAGCCAAAAAGCAATGAAAATTCGACGACTTTAAAGCTAACCACTCAAAATACATAGTTTCCATTTACAAGCAGCAAGTAGTTTGAATTAAACGATTAATTCAAAACTCTACACACATATTTAAAGCAACACAAGCGGCAAGATCGAAATAGTAATTTAAGGAATTCTTTTAGGGACTTTTTTCTCCCAGTGCAGGGGGACAGCAGCAGCCACGTGAAAAATGCCGGAAACAGAAATCGATTTGCAGCGCAAAGAAGGCCCCCAAAAAGGGGGAGGCTCGGGCAAGTGGTGTGTTATGCACTCTGAGGTCACGATAGCGAGGCTCTCCTGTGGGGGAATCCTTAAGTTAAAACTCTCGGCGAGCAGCAAATTATGTCACACACACGCAGCGCACGAAAGTAGGCAACGATTTCGGCTCGATGACACGGCGAAAATCACAATTTTTCGGTTAACCACATTTCGATTCGACTCTAGCAATGTCGAAAAAAATGATTCGATTTTTGTTGAAATTTTTTACCCGATTTAATGAGCGTTTACCCGATGTCGATGGGCGCTGCTGCCTCTGCTGCTGCAGCGCTGAAAATTCACGTAACAATTGATTTGTGTGTCAAAAATGTCACAAGTGTCAAAACTGCGTGGAAGAACAAGCAGTTTTACACTGGAGAGCGACACTGAGAGAAACGGATGAGCCGAGAGCATCAGAGCCGGTCAAAGAGAGACCTCACGCTGCGCCGCTGCGCAAAGAGAGCGCATAAGAGAAAGCCAACAACACGTGCGTGTCCTGCGAAACAGGACGTACTTGTGTGGAGAGTAAAGAGCTCTGAAATATTTGTTAAAATACCGCTGAGCAATAAGGATCAGATGGTCAGGATAACTCTCTTAAGTAATGATCTATTATCTGATTTATTGGTGGAACTGAAGATCTATGTTGATGTCTTCATTTAAAACGTTTTTAATAAGCTTAAATAGTTATGTTAAGAAAAGGTAAGCTTTTGTTTAAGATTTCTTAATAAACATTATTTTAAAGTAATAAAAAGCCTTTTTTAAAAAATGTAAATCTCTTTGAAAATTGTTCAACTAAAATCGCTTTTCTACTTATATAATGTATATAAGCGAATATGAATTTTTAAAAAATTCTGGTATATTTGCTGCCATACGTGTACTTGATGTTTCCTTGCATTGGGGCTCACTGTGCCCATAACTTTTCCACCTATTTATGAATCACTTTACCATCCCCCGAAAGTTTCGAGCGGAAAACCATACTTTAAGTCCTGCCAGCTAAGCCAAAAAGGGGTTCGTTTTTCGTCTATTCGCTCAGATCCTGGCTAAACGGCTTAAAGGGCTCAAATGAACGCAGGGAAAAGCGCTTTCCCCCACTTTTCGACCGCAGAACAAACAAGCGGAGTAAAAAACTGTGGGGATGGGCAACAAGGTGTTAAGCTCACAAGCACTTAAATTTGTTTTTCCTATGATTTGTTTTTTTTTTGTTTGTCAAGTAATAATTCACTCTTCTTGAAGTTTTGTTGACGCACAGTTTTAATTTGTTAATTAATAATGTTGTTATTTTGTTAATTTAACTCGAGCTATGTTCGTTGTTTCTGATTTCGATTCCAATTTCGCACGATTCGCGACTGCGGTTTGTTATGTTTTGTTGTTGCGAACCCAACTAAATGCGATGCCAAACTGGCCAACAATATTTTGCTGTCTCGGCTGCAGTCGCTGCCAGCGTCGCGGCCGCCGCCTGCGCCGGCTGAAGCAGAGCATTGGCTTTTCTTATTGGAACAAATACTCGGGAGACTTTGAGACCGGCCAGTTTTTTATTAGTTCCTGGAAGAGGGGGAGTGGGGGGCTGGGCGGCGGGGTGTATGCTCACCACTTGAGGCTAATAAGAAGAGGAAGAATCAGGGAAGAGGATGGAAGAGGAGGGAAACCAACAACAACAACAACAACAACAGCAACTACAGCAATGAGAGCGAGCTGATTGCAACAGGAGCTTTGGGCAGCGACGTCGACTGCGGTGCTGCTTTTTCGCCATAAAAAAGAGAAAAGATTTTGCTCTTTCAAGTTTGCGGAAGCAAAACAGAGAGAAAGGCGCAAGGAGAGAGCAGCTAACGGTCTATGCTAAAAATTGCATGCGATTTTATGCCTTCTGTCACATGCTCTTAGCTTGCAAAACTGAAAGAAGAGTCCTTTTCCTAGGGGTGGATTTCGATTGACCAGTAAACATTTTTTTGGTTGCTTGCAGTTGTGGAGTGACCATTTTCTGCACTGAAAAGCTCATAAAAGCTCGCAAGTATATATATCCTGAAACTTTTAGTCAAATGTAAGCGGTTTAATTTATAAACGTTTAAGTATATCATATCAAACTATCATTGCACTTATTAAAAAATTTATAAAATTAAAATCGTAAATCTAGTTATAGAAGATGACTAGAAATAATAGTGATCACCTCTGCAAACGAATCTGAATTACTGAAACTATATAGGCTTTTATTATTACTCTCTGGAAAAAAACATTGTAAGCGTTATTTAATTAATAAAAAAAATGAATTATTACCCCTGGCATTGTAAGAAATTTCTTTTTGCTAAATATTAAAGCAAAATAAATATATTAAAAATGCGTTTCCATGCTATTTGAAACTCATTTAGAGGCAATCAAAACTGGTCACCCCAATTATTTCTCTGGGGGTTGTTTGGACCTCTTAGTTACAATCGCAACACCGCACTTCTCTCCCATGCGACTTTTGCACACACACATGGGTAATTCATTAAAGAAACAACAACAGGTTTGAGTTTGGCCGAGTGTTGCATGATCCAAGCAACATGTTGCAAAGTGGCAGTGAGTCAAGTCGTTGGCATTGAAAGCATTTTTGCTTTGTTTTTTTTTTGGGGGGGCAGGATCTTTCGGAGGGAGTAGAGATCATCATTACCCACATGCGGCTGATTACTCACGCGATGTCCAGCTCACGCAATATGATCGGGATTGGGTGTGGGTTTGGGATTGGGATTATAGACACCTTATGTGATCCGGGGACGGTAATCGGTTAGCCGAGTGTTTTGTGCATATTGTGATATATTGACAGCATTAAGGCAGCGATAGTCGCGCTTCATTAATCATAGATCCTTACGGGCCGAGGCCTATTAATTTGAACGCCACGGAACAAAACAGCTTCTCTTTGGGCCATCTTTAATGGTGTGAACACGGCAGGAGTAACAAATTGCGAGCTGGCTTACACTGAGGGAAAATGCAGGGCGCCAAATCGGGAACAAATAAAATGCATTGTTATAAGACAAAAATGTGTAGGTAATCCAACAGCTAGTATTATTCTAAAGGAAATCTTAAAGCCTAACTTTAATTTCTAAAACAAAAATAATTTTAGTGTAAAATAGTGTTGGATTATTATAAATATTTTGATCTATGATGTGCCTTGCTCAAAATGTTTTCTATATGTCTGTGCTTTATAGACTTAATGCTGCAACAGAGGAGTTTTTCACAGTGCATAGAGTAAGGGAGACGGCGTGCGTGGACGCAGCAGAAAGGGAGGGCAATAGCCACCCGCTCTAGACAAAAGACAAAGCGATCCGAAGGACACAACAACAAAATGGGCAGAGGGCGAACGGCGAAAACAGCATCGTAAAAACAAAGAGAAAAAAGTTACACGCCTGCGCAGCGGGTGGCGCTCGCTTGTAATAAAAATGCGGCGGCGCGGGAGCAAGAGAGATGGATGCAGGGCGAAGGGGACAGGGGGCAGGGAGCAGGGCGAGAGGGAAGATAGCCCGCTCACATATCGAAGCTTTCGATCAAATGGCCTATCAGATGGTCGGCGTCCCCAGACACCGCCAACGATCATTATCCCTACGGCTTGTGTGTTGAAAAATTCATTTTATTAAGCGCCCGTAAAATCAAGCGCGCAGCATCTCGGCAATAAATATATGACAATTATGAATTGTTCCCCCGGATTGCTCCCCCGGATTGCTCCCCCGGACCAGGCCCAAACCGAAAATCCCTTTGGCCAGGCCAGCAGCTCCTTTCGCTATGTGGAATTTAATTCCGGCGCTCACTGTGCGGAACTGTCATCGTGCCAGGGCATTAATTTGTTGTTTATCGCACCTTGTTAAAAGCCTATCTGCAGAGCGGCAAGATGGGATGGCGCCGAAGATAAGATATCCGGGGAATTCCATAGATTCCTCTGCCAAATTAGGGAATAAACTCAAGCCAGCCGCGACAAATAACTTGGTTATAAAGTGATTAGTGCAAATATTGTACCGCTCTATACGCATATAAGAAGATTGCCCAAACTGAATAAAAAAAATGCATGTATCAATTGACTTGCAAACACGATTTGGCTTCTAATACTACAAGTTAAAATGATATAAGCCTTGTTGATTCATCAAACGGACAGTTACGCAAATATCATGAATTCTATAATTAAATTTGATTGCCGTCAAAATTAATTATAGTTGTGCATTTACTGCGGAAGCTAAATATAGATAATATTTATGATCAAAAGTGATAGACATAAAATAAATTCATTTTAAAAGTCGTTCGGGCTTGGTTTTACGACCATAGATAAACGCCACCGATAACAATGAAATTTTGTTTCCTCACCATTCCTTTGTTTTAAACAAAACCCCGAAACACGTGTTCTCTTCTAAATTTCTGGTGCATCTTATCTATTAAAACGCCAAATCATTAAAGCACTATTTCTTTATTCATGATTCCAGATCAGACTTTGGCCTCAAATCCGGTACTAAAATAAAGCAAAATACAAATATTCATAAAAACAAAAAGGCACAGAGCTATGATACTTATCATGGACAGCTTACAAAACGCTTTGCTATTTATTTACACAGCGAATTCCACGGGCTACTCCAATCATTTTTGCCTAATATTTTGCTTTTATTTTTTGGCAATTGCGCGTACCAAAAATGTCAAAGTCGTTTAATGGGAGGGTAAAAAAGCCACTAAAACGAAAATTGGACAAAACTGGGAGCAAGATCATGAACTAGTGGGGCAGCCTAATGTACGCTAATCGAAAACAAGTTCCTTTAATACCCAATAATGTTGGGATTAGTGTGTTCGATTAAAGCGACTTTCGATAATGCTTTTTTTGCAAAAGATCAACGATATCGTAACATGGTCTTTTTAAAAATATTGAGTGGTAAAATGTTGGAATTCTTCAATAAAGTAGCAGGATATTTGAAGGGTATTTCCACTCCGACTTTAAAACAGAAGGTGCGTCTTGTTTTTGTCAAATTCCGAGCGTATTTAATTTACGTTTTTTTCAGTTTTTTCCGTTTTTTCCCAACTCTATCTGTATTTTCATATTTCCAGTACAAGTTTTTATCGCACTGCCTGTTGATTTATGCAAATTATTAAACGTTTTCTAATAACTCATTATGCCGCGTAAACAACGCGTCGCATGACTTGACAGTCCTCAGATGCCGAACATACTCGCATGGGGAGTATTACGAGGTGCACTGGGCGTCCAGTGCCAGTGACCAACAGGCCAGAGTTCCATTTCCATTACACCTTCAATTGGCAGTCACTACTGTTGCGTCTTTTTAGTGGAAACTAAAGAAAAAAACTTTTTGTTTTAAGCACTCGGTGTCGTTGTCTTTTGTTGTTTTTCCGCTGTTAGCTGTCAATTTTCGCATATGTCTACCGTCTGAGTGCCGGAGTTTCGTAGCGCTTAGCCTGCCCAGCTGGATGTCAACATGGATGTATATGTGTCCATCCGTTTTGCCTGGTAATTAGGTAAATATTTTCCTACCGGAGGTCTCTCCATTTGCATAGATTTCATAGAGCCGTGTATTGGCTTTTCTTGACCCAACATGGTTTCGTTTGCCGTTTCGTTGGCAAAGCTTTTACTTTTAAGTGCAAACTTTGTGCTCTCCGGGGTCAATCGCCGGCGGGGAAGATTCGCCCAGGAATAGGAATAGGATAGGAAAAGTGTCTGTGATGCTTCAGGGAATCCATAAAAATCGAATGCCTTTCAAGGCGTTACAACACCCAACGAGAGTCGTTAGAAATTTCCACATGGCCGTGCGAAAAAAATCCGTGAGCTTGGTGGGAACTAGATAGTAACTAAACAGCGATTAGGCTTTCTCACATTTTTAATAGCATTTGTGTAGTCGATTCGATAACTGAACAAATCCCACTCCGTTTGCAGACTAACAAGTAATTGTAATTTCGTGAACCTCAAACAAACTTAAAGGCCATACTTTCGACTTTCAAAAATGGCTAATACGCATGTTGTTAACTGTTTAGATCACGCAATCAATCAATTGCTTGCTAAGCATCACAAATCAAGGCTGAGTGTTTAATATCAAGCGGTGTATTTTATAGTTAAGCCAAGTCGTATATAAGATGCCCGAAGATATGACTGCAATAAAACCAGGAAAGCCTACCTAATATATTTGATTTATAAATTTGATAATAAACAAACAAGGCGTAGAGCATTTAAACTGACCATGTAGACCCCAAGTTCTCAAAACAACTGCTGGCAATTTAAGGCCCAAGGACTGACCTACTGAACAATGGGAGCAGCACACAAGACGCGGCCAAAACCAAAGCAAACCAAACCAAAACGAACACACCTAGCCCAGGTAACACCACATAACAAAGTCATAACAACAAGTGCAAGAGCCAGTCGAGAACCACAAGTCAAATGATTTGACTGCCAGATGCAGTTGCAGTTGCAGTTTCAGATGCAGATGCAGATGCAGATGCAGATGCAGCTGAAGAGATGCAAGTGCAGACACATTGGTGGAGGCCAACTATTTGCATTTGCATTTTAGCACTTCAACAGGGTCCGAGATCCAAAAGAGAACAGATGGTGGGGGCATGGGGGGTTTTTTGGGGGGCTTTGGGGACTTGAGGTGGCTGTTTGCACTGATTGCGCATGCAAAGTCACAGATTCGGACATTGACTTTGTCTGCTGGAAAGCGGGAAAGTGGGACTGGGTCCTAACCCATGCCATGTGGCTGAGCCAACAATCGCCTCAAAGTCGCTGGGCTTTCCATATGGCTTAATTCCTGGCCACGCCCACAGCAGAACGAACGCGATTGCCTACAGAGAGGAAAATTTGCCCCAAAAGCCAATGCATCATTATTGCATTATTAAATGCAATGTTTATGTCCTATGATTGTTGATTGCGAATATATTTACACTGGGCAGGTTGCTTTTTTCTTTGTAAACAAATCTCACAACATATCTTTTGTGGTTTCGTGGATGATTACCACTCGATATTTTCACCTCTGTGTAGATTTTGCTCACCTGTTCTGGGCTGTGTGGGTTGCTTTAGCGCGTATCTAATTACAAGCAAAGAAAAAATGCCACAAAAAAACACAAAAAAAAAAAGAACAGGATGGAAACAGAGATATAAGCAAAGTCAGGCGCTGATTTCAAAGATAAATTGCCGACGACAACGACGATGACTGGGGACTTGCACTTGGACTTGGAGCCATCGTGATGGATGTATTTTGTATTTTTTCCCCCCTTTTTTATATTTATGCGCTGCTGCGACGCCGACGCTAGTGAAAATAAACAACAGTTTATTGGCATTGCCAGTCCGCCTTCTACGGAGTTCTGGGCACCACCCCCTTCCCCCCTCCCCTTTTTGGAACCACTCCTCTAGTAACTCTCGTAACTCTCGTAACTCTCGCAACTCTCGCAACTCTTGTAACTCTTGTAACTCTTTGCTCCACTGCAGTCGGGGCATTTTCATTGTTTAACAACATTTTGCAGCCGTTGGAAGGTGTCGGTTTTAGGTCCTCTGCCTGCCAACCCAGAAATATTTTTAGCGGAATTTTTATGAGGAAGCAATTTTTATTGCCCCACAGACGACTCCTTGAAACCCCTCGAAAACCCTCAAAAATAACTGACAGCACACGGCGCTCTAGCCCTTTCCAAATGGGCGACATTTGATTTATGTTACAGTTTGGCCGACGCATTTTGTCTGAGTTTTTCATGTTTTAGTGCATGTCTTAGAGGTGCATTTGTTTGCTTTTTGCTTAAACAATTTGTTTTTTTTCTTTTTTGGCATATTAAAAACGCGAGGAGGTTCTAAAAGTGTTTTTCTCAGCCGCACAAAGAGGTTTTGCAAAAAGAAAGTGTATAAAAGCCTATTTACTTAGGCCCAGATTTATATGGATATATTGTGCAGTACATAGAGCAGTTTCCTACTACTAACTCAAAAATTCGACTCTATTTATAACTACGCTGTCAGACGCACATAAATTTTATAAACCAAATATTGATAAGTCATTGGAAAATATCCTTTGTTGTTGTCCTTGAATCAAGTGAATCTCGAACTTAAGCTCCACTTAAGCTCCACGATCGCCTCGCCCCCTCAAGCTAAAGACAACAGAATCGAAGAATCCGGTGGTCGGCGGGTTGGCGGGAACTTCCTCACATAATTCATCAGCGGACAAGAACAGCAGCGCGAACAATCGCTGGGGGAATGTGCATATTGAAACAAAAAATTAAAATCTACACTTGACCTCAGCAGTCGAATCTGTCCGTCTGTCCATCTGTCCGTCCGTCCGTCCGTTTGACTGTCCGTTGGTCTGTCCGTTGCTCTGTCCGTTGCTCTGTCCGTTGCTCTGTCCGTTGGTCCGTCACATCCACTGCGGAGGCTGACCAATGCTCAAGTGGCTTTTTACATGGGACTGGGTCTTGGGCTGGTAGATGGCAGATGGGAACTGGGAACTGGACTGGGAGCTGGGAGCTGGGAATCGAATGGAATGGAATGGAATGGGTTGGTTGGTTGGTTTCGTTAAGTAAACATGCCACGCTACGACGCGTTCCTAAAAACCTGGCCGATCGGTGGACCCATTTCCATTCCCATTCCTTGGACCCCCACTCTTTCGGCTCATTACGATCTTCATCATCGCCATCGTTGTTGGTCATCAGCATCGACAGATTGTGTCGGCTTCGCTTTGCATCTTTTGTTCATTTTAGTTTAAATATTGCCTACCTCCACTCGGTCCAAACCCCGCACCCCGCACACCGTTCCCCATCCCCCGTCCCATGTCCCTTGTCCAGCAGTCTGTTTGTCCGTCCGGCGAAGGAGAGGCGATTCGAGCCAAGTCGAGTTGAGTCGAGTCCCAGCTGCCAATAGTGCATAGCATTTCATGCACTTTTCATCTTTTTCAATCAATGTGCCCGTGTGCACACCACTCCTCTGCATCCACTTTGGCATCAAGAAGCTGGCCAAGGGAGTTGGCCCAAACTGGACAGCGCAGTCAGCCACCGAAGGAGCCGGCTTCCTTGCGATAAACAGAGTATTTCGCCTTTCGAGGGCGCTAGTTCTGGCTAACCCCCGCTCCTTTGTTACTTTGTTACACTGATCAAAAAAAAAGGCCGATATAGTATTTTTATAATACTCTAGAACATATTAAGCAGCAACAATACGCATGCTTTAATATACATAGATATCTTTCATGAGGTATTACATTAAATTTCTATTTTTGTAGTTAGTACTAAATTCTCGCAGTGTACGCATTATTTCTCATTTAAGCCGTGTGTGTTTTGTTTGGTCTCCATTCCTACCGTTTATTTTAGTTGCTCAATACTTTCGTTGAATGTTTGAAGCGCGCTTAAATTAATCTCGAAGTTAATTGCTTTTCATATTTTGTTTTTGCTTTGCATGCTGGCTTAGTCGCTGCCCTTCAGTGGTTATAAATACAAGTGGACTATTTTTAGTTGCAGTTAGTTTAAACTGGCATTGTTGCGAGCACCGCCTGAGGGCTTTTTAAAGTAGTTAGCAACTGACTTTTGATTGCTTATTTAGGGCGGCTGGAAATGTGAAAAATGGGCACTAAGAAAATGAATTATAGGCATAGGTATGAGTACCGGTGTCTAGTTTGATCCACATAGATTCCAGCAAAACAGTTAGCTGGATGGCAAATGCGTCAAGTGCCCCAACCAACCAACCAACAAGTGCTGTCCATTTGCTCAATTTATGCACAAGTGTTTTGTGGCTGTTGTTCGGCTTTTGTGCCTGGGCGGAAATGCTGTGCAAAATTTACTGACCAGCCGAAAAGAAGCAAAAACAAAAATGCAGACAAAGTAACAAGAAAAGAAAACCCCCAGCAATGGCTTAAATGTGAGGCAAGACCCAGTCCCAGTGCAAGTGGCCCGAGTCCAGAGCGATCCGTCGATCGCGGCGCGCGCACGATAACAAGATTAGAAAATAAGATTTATCTCATAGATTGATAGATTCGATTACACGCAGCGTAGCGGCGACTGCAGCGGCGACTGGGCGGGCGTGTAATTACAACAAAAGCAACAGTCGAACAGCGAGCAGAGCAGGCAAGAACAAAACGAGCTGAGCCACCAGCCGCAGACCACGAGCGTCGCACAGTGGGACTGCTTGCCTGAAATTCGAGCAAAAAATATGTATGTGTGTGCATCTCATCTGAAAATTACTCCAACATATTTATATAAATTTAACTATTTAATTCTATGCTTCTGCCAATGAAACTTTGGCTTCAGTTAATTAAATATTTTACAATCTAGAAAGCATTCTGTGTTTTCACTTATAAAGTAACAACTTACATTTACATTTAACTGACTGCCAATAAAAGAAATCTCATCAAGTAATTTCATTATATGTAAAAAAACATAAATGCTTTAATTAAAATAGTAATATCGTAAAAGTCTATGAGTGCCTATCTGCCCTTTAATAGAAATTACTATTAAAAATGACTATACTAAAATTAATATTACTATAATTACTATATTACTATGATTACTATTCAAATTGAATGATTTAAAAAAAAATGTACTAACAATGTTGAATAAAACCAATACTAAGTTACAGGCTTGTAACGAATTGAATACATACCACTGTGCCAGTTTTGGCTGCAGGCAAACTCTTTTTCTCCCTGGCGTTTTAATGGACTTTTAACTGGTTTTGGAGCCTGCCTGAGTCAGAAGCCTGACTTTGGCCCCAGCTTCGGGTCCAGCTGCACCTGCACCAACAACTGCGAGCTGGTTCGAGATCTGGGATCTCGGATCTTGGATCTTGGATCTTGGATCTCGCCTCTCGCCGGGCGTTGCATATTTACTAATTTAATAATTCAAAAGCATTTAAATTCCTAATCATATCCAGCAAAGCGGCCGCCGCCTGCGTCTGGATTAGCCGGCCATTCGAGGCCCAACTTTATCCTCATCCTCATCCTCATCCCCATCCTCATGGTCGGACGCAGCCAGAAAGCCATACCCATCCTCCAGCAATGCGAAATGAATCGCCTGGCGCAATTTGTGAAAATTTCTCACCATTTTCATGGCCGATTCTGGGCGGTGAGGCGGTGGGGTGTGTTAGATTTCCACTTTACTGTCTATGCAATTTGTTGGCTAACTAGATGGCTATCTCTGCCCAGTTTGTGGTAGTTGTTCTCGAGCCGACTAGTACTGGACTCCACTGGACTTCCCTCCGGAATCTCTGAGTTTTCTTTTCCTTTTTCGTGCTATTACTACTTGTACTTTATGCATCGCATGGCGTTAGTGTTTTGCGTCTTATTAGACTCTAATTGCACTGCTAGTTGGCTGCACTTCGAGTTCGGATTGGGCAATGAATTGGTTTCGGAATTTCGGTTTTGGGGCCCTGATCATGGATCAAAAGGGTTTTCCGGCCCGCGCTGGCAACCTTCAATTATGGTCCAAATAAGCCGCAAGCTGGCCTAGTTGAAACCAATTAACCGAAAAGTTCTGGAATTTAAATAAGCGTTACAACCGAAGAAAAACGCCTCAATAGTTTAATATACAAACGGTACATAAACAGATTGTTGCTTATTAATTAAACTTAAGTCGATTCGAATTTAATTTAAATTAAGATAGAGGCTGTGCAAACTGCACAGGAGATTAAATTTTGATAATCCAACAGAGCACTCCCAATTCAATTTGCTTGTTTTATGGTTGGCCATAAACCTAAAGTTCTTCAGCCAACTTCAACCCATTGCCCCACTGAGCGGCTCCAACTGGGCCAATCCACTCAACACCACTCCAATTGGCTTCAGTCCAAGCAGCGCCAGTTGGTCTGCCCCTGTCCATCAAGGAAACCACCGCAAGGACGCACAGGGTATTCGAATGTCAGGCATTTTCGGTAGGTGGGTTCTGGTTGCGATAGTTTGTTTTCTATGGCGTCAGCGATTCCACTTGGAGCACGTCTTACGCAATGCACTTGCCAACAAACAACCCGGCAAACAATCCCATTGACGCCAACAGCCCACGACGACGTCATGGATATAGCCATAGTCATAGCCGTAGCCGCGATGTCATATTCAAATGTCCTGACGGAGCCAAAAGCTGGCGACACTTTGCCCATCCATGCATTATGTATCCCAAATGTTTGAGGTCAACTTGAGGCGGCGCCACCTCCCTCTGTGCCACCATAAAATATTCAATATTGTTCGCATCGTTTTATTAGTTTTAGCCCTGCAGCCCCTCGATGGGTTTTCATGCTATTTTTAGTCAAGGCCTAAACGCAAGCCATCCATAATTGGGCCTACCATTCGGCGTGGGCCAGCTAAACGTGAATAGGCTTTTAACTTGTTAGGGAACAGAAGGCTAAGAGGGCAGCGGTTGCTCTATATAAAATATTAAGTTACTTACTTACTTCTTATTGAATTTTAGCAGCTCCTTTAGCATCCTTTTCATATAACAATATTGTTTTAACCTTCCTATTGCAAGTATAATTATAAGTGGCTATAAAAATTACTTTATTACTTGTCTGGAGATTCGACTCACGAGCTATACCGCTTATAAAGAGTATAATTATGAGCAAACTTTGGCTTCACTTGACAGATTTATTCCTCTGACCAGCCCCCGACCAAAAGTCTGGCTACTAAAAATATAACTTTTGTCCAGGACAAACTTATTTCTGTTCTGCCACATTCATTCAGAGAATTTCGGCAAATTGTCCTTTTTGTTTGTTTGTGTTTGCACGATTGTGAAAAGTTTTTGTGTAGGCGACTCGGTGTCTGGCAGACGGAGGAATTGAGGTCGTTCTGGCCGGGTGGGTGTAGGGCTAAGGCGATAAGGATTGGGATGATGAGGAGGATGCCAGATGATGCAGCTGCTGGGGAAGTGGACTATATGGGAGCCTGAGGGCTCTGTGTCACGTTTCAATAAGCTTTGATTGCCGGCAATTATCTGGCAGTTGGCATCGGCGGAGGCCTCGAATTTGTCGCGTATCCCTTTGGCATTGTATTATTTATGAGTCCGTGATTTGGGTCCTGGATTCTGGATTCTGGATTCGCCTTGAGTTACTGGTACCCGCAGCCAACTGGCTGCCAAAAGTTTGCACATCAGCCTTTGTCGCGGGATTCAGGGCCCTAATTGAATGATTTCAAGAGGAAGGATACTTCTTTTGACCTTAGTCCCACAGATTAAGCAGGCTAACTTTTGTTGGTATTTTAACCAACTTCTTGGAATGGCATACCCTATAGCCAATTGATTGGCCAATGACTGGTGTGTTATGGGGGGCCAGAAATTGCGTTGGCTTAGTTGGTAATGGCATTATATCAGCCGTATGCATTGAGTGGGCACGAGTGTTGGCCAAGTGTTTCAGTTTAGCTGCTTTGAGTAGTCATAGCACACAACTTTTTAGCCCTAGGAATTACTCAATAGATTAGTTGGGAATTGTGTTACATTTAGTGATACTTTTCGATTGTTTCAACAATGCGATTGCTTGTTAGCGCATATCATTAGGCAATCACACAGAATCGATTACTTCTATTACAACATGATGGGCGACTGGTTCGATAACCGTGCTATCAATGAGCTTAAAGACCAATTGTGGGATAAATTCGAACTAACAGAAATGCTATTAAAGTAGTTGAACTTGAAGTGGCTTATGCCATAAAAGAGACAAATAAAATAAATATGAAAATCAACCTTTGAAAATGTACTCCCTGAAATGCCATAAAAAGTTCAGTGAACTTTTTCGGGAAAACCACAAAGCTGTGTGTGTGTGTGTGTGTGTTTTGCACCTTATTTTGGCTGAACACCACCCAATTTTCTCATCCAATTCGCGCCTCGAAACAGCGGAAATGCGACGGGGCAGACATGTCTGCTATTTTGTATGCAAAAAAAGAACAAAATAGTGAAAAACGGAAGCAGAAAGTTGATTAAAATTTCATGGCGACGCATTTGCCTGAGGAAAAACGAAGGAAAAGCCAAAGACGCAGCAAAAGTGTCTGCAAATGTAAAGGGAAAACATTTTAGCATGCAACAACTGGGGGAAAACATGAGGTGCATGTGGCGCAAAAAGTTGCTGAAACTTCATTGAATTATCGCACCCAGAGGAGCTGGAAAAGCCAAAGCAGGAGCTCCTCACTCTCACCCGAAAGAAAGCGAAATTGCAATTCATTCGCAACCACCAGTGCCAGTGAAGACATTTTCCGAGCTGGGAGCTTTTCCCTTCCTAAAGTGAAAATGGTAATGGCCGCGGTGTGGAAATCGTTGTGTGTGAAAATTTAACAAGGGTGAATGAATTTGACTCGTCGTTTGCCATACGATTCAATTTGAAGCTGCCTTTTAAATCGGGCGAACTTTCTGCACTTGACAGTCATGTGTGTGATTTGATAAACTCGTAACTTATACGCCTTTCATTGACTTGTCTCAAATGCTGGTAAGGGGATTTTAGATTGCTGTTTAAGTTTGCCTTCGACCCATATTATGGGTCTTAGCCAATTTGCGGAAGTTGATGGCAAACAAGTAGATAAGCCACCTTTCGCATAAGAGCAAAGTTTTGAAGGGACTCTGAACTTCCTGAGGGCTTCGATTCACTTCATTGTTAATTCAGATATAGTGAAAGTTAAAACAAGAAGTTTTGATAACGCAAAGTTCGAAGAGAGAAAAGTTTTGTATAATAGGTATGTATAATACAAGACTGCCAGCATTATTTGATGTGCCCCAAACTTCCATTGGTTCACCTCTATTTTCTGTCCACATGTCAAAATCACAAATGTCACTTAATCCTGGCGCAGGCAATAAGCCAGGACACCTTTGTGCGAAACAAAAACAGAGGGGCAACAAACAAACAAAGCTGACATAAATTTCATATGAATTATGACACTTGGAACTATAATGCCAATGCCACACAGCGCGTTACACAAAAAACGAGAATATCCTTTTGTGGCAAATGAAACCGAAACCCAAAAAACACGGGCAACTGCAGCACGTGATTGTGATTTTCTGATTTTGTGATTTTGCGACTTACGAATTCCCAATTCCATTTGGGCCACAGGCTCATCCATGACAGCTCCATAAATATGAAATATGCTGCCGGGCAAAAGTCACGTGCGATTGACGGGCGAATTGAAAGTGCCATTGCATTCGCCAATTGTCTAATTGCCAGTCATTTATTTTCGTGCCAAATTGAGGCGCGCACTTGTCAATGGCCAAAACGTGTCAGTGCTAAGGATCCAATTAGTTGAATGGGCCAGGAAATCAATAAGCATTCGCAGATACTTCTCCCAAGGGCGTGCTTCACTGTGTAAATACTCCGCCGGCTTATGCGAATTTTTTTCCCCCAGTTCAACAAGTGAACCAAACGTATATCTCCTCCATATGCTTAGGAAGTTATTTTTAAAGAGCTATATCTATTTATATATATTAATTTTGAGTGGTCAGTCGTTATAAAATATACCCGTATTTGGAAAAACTTATTTTATCACTTCTCTTTGATTAAGATATCGTTAAGTTTACATTAAATTTGCTTTTAAGCCCAATATATTCTCTATGGTGAGTTTTCTGTCTCTTAAATAATTGTTCCCCATTACTAATGTAAAAATATACTCACAACACTGCTATAAATGCAAATGTAAAGCAACCAATTGTATAAATGGCCCATCGAATCACCCTGAATATGAGGAAAATATAGCCCGTGCCAGGAGTATGGTAGCCCAGACATTTAGTGGATGCATCTCGCCTAGTTCTCCCCATCCCCATCTCAATTATCCATGGGCTTCAAGTGGTTCACAATGCCAGCGATAAGGCTGGGGATCCGGGTCCAAAAACAAAACCAGAGCCAGTTGTTGACTAAATGTTTTTGGCGTCCGTTAGTGTAAGATGTGGAATAAGAAGAGGTTGAATACAATCATGAGCACACTGAGAGAAACTTACATCTGAACAGATATGAACATATCAATAAACTGAAAAAAGATTTCATATGGGAAATCATGTAAACCTAAGATGACAAATGCAAGTAAAGTAAGAGTGTAGCAAATATTTGTTTTTTGTTTTACTTTTAGATCTATACAATGTTTTTCTCTGTAGCTGGGCACATTTTCTCAGTCGATTGCCAGGTAATGCGTCTAACATAAACTTCAAACGGCGCCTCGAGATAAAGAACATTTTCCCCGTTCGCTCGTCTCCTCGCTTTCCATCTACCATCTTCCTTGGTTGTTCAAGATATGTAAATATAGTTCATTGATTATTTTAGCTGGAAATGCGGGTCTCGGCTGAGATTGGTCCATCGATTTGGGTGAGTCACCTTCGTTGGCTGAATCACTGGAATTGACGAGAAAAATGCAGAAGTGCAGCTGCGTTGCAATTAAAAGCACCGCCCACGCCCCTTGAAATTCCCAATTGTGATCAATTGGGAAAGCGTGCTATTTTGGACCCGTGCCAAGGATACGTACCATATAACATATACATACGTGTAGCACCAGCTGTTTTTCCTGCAACAATGCCACACAAATTAGAGGCAGAGACAATGCGAGAGGAGGAAACTGCATTAAGGCGGCAAATTGCGGTGACCGAAGAGGGAAATGTCGGAAAACTCGGGGAAAGGTGAAAGTGTGCCATTGTGCGTGCTGCTCTCAGGTAAAAGTTGGCCGAAAAGGACGAACATACAGGCAAACTGCGGTTGACAATAAATTACGGGCAAAAATTTCATGCCAAATTATTGCCAGCCATTTGGAGGCGGAAAAGCCGTTTCGTTACGCCCCCTATTTTGGTTGCTATTTAAAATTGATTTCATTTCGCCTTGGCCTTACGCTCTGAATGGGGAAATTATTTGCTAATGGGGCCCGGCCATAAATCTCTGCCACCTTTTACACATTTTCTGCACATTTTAGCCGGAATTTTCCAGGCTGCAGCCAACAAGAGTTGCATACTTACGGGGCACTTTGCATGTACAGTTGTGATTTAGTGGCAATTTCCCGGTGCCAACCTTGGAAATAAGGATCTCCAAGCTGCCTAAATGGGTCTCATTATAATTCCTCTTTGTGCCGAGGTGAAGGTAAGGTCGATCAAGGTCGATCAAGTAGTAAAAATATGGTCAAATCGCGAAAGATGTTACTCTCAGTTTACATGCAGTTGGGGAAAATCAAAAATGTTCTCCAATAAATCACCTATTGATTTTTTATAGGTAAACAATTAAATACGTTTGTATTCAAGCTATCCACAACCTTAAGCAGCCAAACACCTGAACAAGGAATTTCCCAGAAAAAATGTGTTTTGGCTGACTCATTAGTTTAACCAAAACAATAATTTTCCTTGGTTTTTCCCATCGCCATTGGCAACAATTGAAATTATGATTTAGGTAAGTGTTTTGATATGCGGCCACCAAACAAGTCACGAAATAAATAATATATATATAGAACGATTTGATTAATAGCCAACCAAGAAGTCCTTTGCGAGAGATAACAAAAAAAAAAGAAAACCAAATAAAAAGTGAAACAAAAGGGAGAGAAACAAATTTCATTGATTGGCTGGACCGCACACAATGTTGAAAGGAATTTTGATTTATCAGAGGCGGCGGCCATTCGTATAGAGAAATAGAGGGAAATTAGTTAAGGAATTCCCGGCATCGCACAGGTAGAAGTGTGGGGATGGGCTAGGAGGATCCAACAGGTGCCCTCGGCTGCTAATTGAACTCCTTCATCGGCTCGAACACACACACACACACACACACACACACACACACACACTCAGACATCTGGCAAATTAAGTTTTCAGCCACTGAGTTGAAGGTAACAAACTGTATGCAAAGGAATCCCCTGCCCCTGTCCTCCACTTTGCTGCTCCTTCGGGCCGCCGCTTCTTTTTTAATTAAGTACAACAACGCAGCAAAATTGATTTCCAGAGTTTGCTTATCGCAGAGGCAGGATCTCTAAGAGATCCGGCGATGCCGGCGATAAGGTATGTGCCCACCCTACCCAACCTAATATAGATGGTATGATATGGCCATAATCGCTTGAAGATGGTCCCATTCCGTGTTCTGCCGCAGGACGAAGGCGGTCAAAGTGGTTGCCAAGTCATTAGGACTATTAGACTGTGCTAATTGCGACTATAAATAAGTTGAAAGTGCTAGATATTCGAGACGTTATCTCTATCCAGCAATAATCTACCTTTTATAGGAAATATTTCCCATTTTATTAGAACGGGCTTTTAGGAATAGCATGTATAAGCTCACCTTGGCATTACTGCATAAATTAAGTCAAAATTTATGCTGCCCAAGTTCTGGTTACCCAGATTTCTATCGCTCAACTCTGGGAAGAATCCAGCAGACATTGATCAAAGCGATGATAGAATAAATTCCAATTAAGCTATCAGAAAGCGGAGGAAAACCTAGTGAGATAGTTCCAACGGTAAACGGCACTGACAATGCCAAACGAACGTATAAATTTTCCACGTGCTTATCGGATGGGAAAGTATCTACGGTTCTCTCTTCCGTGAGATTGGTCTGATGGTCTGGTGGCCAATGTCTCTATAAAGCGATCATTAAAATTATGGCATATCGATTGACCGACGAACAATTCTTCGACGTGGCCCTAATGAAATTATTAAAAATGCATTTAACTCGCGCAGCCCCGGCCAGAAATATTCATAATATGCATAAAGGGTCGGGCAAACGGGTCTGGCCCACATAAATAACTAACCTTATGCCATCGTGGCCATCTTGGGCAGCAAACTAATTATGCATTCATTTTGTTTGCCAACAATTAAGTGGCCCGGGGGCGTGGCGCATTTTTCATTTTACTTATTAGTAGTCGGACATGCCTTCGTGGATGGACCCTTGGGCAGATCCTGTGCTCTGCCTTTGATTTATGGCAGGCACGCACTTGATTTACCAGCCCAAAGGATCGTTAGTGCGGCCAACAAACTCCACAAGCTCCACAAGCTCCAACATCATGACCCACTTAGGAAGTCACTTTAAGAAGGCCACGACATGATCAAATTCGGACCAGAACTATTTGCGAAATTATCAAACGATTTCTTGACCGCCGCATGAGTAAGTTTTGCAGAGAGCGGAAAAAATAAGTAATAGGTATCTGATAGATTTAAAGATGTGTAAAAATTATTGTAACAGGAAGTACTAAATTATTTAGTGTAAGTTTGCGAGGCATAAATAATAGTTCCGGGAACTCGGTTACTTTAAAATTGGAAACCTTTTCTGAATTCCAAGCAAACTTGTAGCATTTAGCTGAAATTTTTTGGCAGTGACTTCAAACGGGTTTGGCAATCAAATGACCATTTATTTGAGCCACATTCGGTTGCAGTGGTGAAAGAACCACCCACGCGACAATTACTTTCTAAAAAGCCGAACGATGCCGCCTCGGAAATCAAATTTTGCACCAAATTAGGCGCCAAATCGGTTAAAATGTTCAAATTGGAAGCCAGTTGGCCTGCTGGCTGGCTACATGCCGCATGCCGCATGCCACATGCCACATGCCACATGCCACATGCTGTGCGCCCGCAAAAGAATTCCATTTCATGGGCGTTTTTCTAATTTCTACCAGCAGCAGTCGACGCCATTGAGGCATCGCATCGCATCGGCATCACAAAAAATTCCAATGTACAAAGTAATGCAGAAAACGCCTTATCCGGTCGCCTTTTCGTTATCGAAGAGGGGGAGTCTGTTGGCCAGGGGATCTGGAACTGGAACGGGAACTGTCAACGCCGAGAGTCCCAGTCCCAGTCCAAGTGCAAGTCCAAGTGCAAGTCCAAGTTGCGGTGCCCACCCATGTTGCAGCTGTCCATTGGCTTCTGCGGTGCATTCATTTGACAAACGCTGACAGCGGCGACAATGTCGCAGCAGCCGCATCAGGGACGCAACAGCAGCAGCAACAACAGCAGCAGCAGCAGCAAATGCGCAACCGATTGCGGATGCAAGTGGCCAACGTTGGGTTTAGAGAGGGGAGGGAACTTGATTTCTTATTTGAATATTTATTTCTGGCGGCAGGGACGTTGTCATCGGCGTCGCCATCGATCGTGACAATCGCCAACGCAAGTGCAAAACTCTTCACTTCATGTGTCGATCTACATCGGGGGGGTCTCGATCGCGATAGGCAGCGCTACAGTTAACCAATCGCCACGTGCACTGACAGAAAAGAGTTCATCAAGTTTGAGCAACTGAATTCGAGTGTACAATGCACTTCAAACGCATTACAGTTACAGCTTACTAAGTGAAAATGTTTGTTAAACTTGCAACCTTGCATTTTCGTTCAGTGCACTTGGCCTGCGCCTATCATAGACGATTAAAATTGACGTTAGTGGAGTTGTGAACGCGTCGCTGCTTACACATCGCCCCTGAAGAAACCCCAAACCCCAACGCCCCAACGCCCCTCCCCCGACCGACCGCCCGCCACCCCGCGTCAACACTTTCTTTGGCTAAACGTTTTCATTATTTATGAATTGATCAATTTGTTGCTGCCGCTGCTGTTTGGCCCTGCAACTACGACTATCATCAGCGACCATCAAGTTGCATCGTTTGGTTTGTTTGTTGTGGCCATTAGCGTCACTTGGCCGGGGCAATGGGCCCCCTCATCACTCGCCTCCCGCTCCCCGCCTTCGGCTTAATTTATTTCAAATTGTTGCGGCGCGTCATCAGCTGCAAAATTATTTACCCAACTAATTTATGCAGATTTTTTAAAAACGTTTCAAATCAGTTGTGCAGTGGGCAAGTGGGAAACGAGTGGGGTAGGGGGGGTGGGGGGGATACGCCAAAGGGGTCATGGGATCAGGGTGGGTTAGGATGATAACTATCACTGAAATCGGTTGATAATTGTCATTGACTGGAGGTTAAGTGAGGATTGAGTAGCGATATTGCAAAGACAAGTCTATACACTACCCATTAAAAATATTTGAAATTAATTTTATTAAAAAAATATTTGAAATTCTGAGCCCAAAGGTCTCTGAAACTTAAAACTTACTGGAATTCCAGGACCTCTGCTGCACTCAATGTATCCTGAAGTAGACTGATTGCATGGCATGTTCTGCAAGCGATATCAGAATCAACACCAATTTGTAGTTAAGGATATACGAGATATACGAGATATACGAGATATACGAGTGTGTATGAGCTCAAGGCTGTCCCTTTTTGCCATAAATGAATGCGCACGACATACGTGTATGTATATCATTGACACACATCTGACTGACACTTATTTGCTGTTGTGGCCTTTTGTTTTTGTTTATGGGCACGCGATGCAGGTGCGGCAATTAAACTCAGATCCATGCCATTTGGGAGCCCTTGACAGAACCGACTCTACCGCCGTCTTTGCCTCTGCCAAAACCCCAAGTCGTACCCGGAGTCGAGGGCTAATGAATTGAGTCAACTATTTGGTCAGTCAATTAGCACACAGATGTTAATTTAGGACAGTCCAAACTTTGGCCCCTCTTGGGTGTGCGTTCCCCGCTCGGAATGGAATGCGAACAGCGATCGTGATGAATACAGGGCCACTTTCAAAAGCCGATTCACCCACCATCTGCCACATATTAGACTATCAAATCAGCCAATAAGTTCAATACCAAAATTGGCAAAACGGTATTAAGATGTGCGATATGTAAACAGCAAATTAAAACAAAGCTATAAATATATTCCAAGTATATTTCGAAGCATAGCATATGACTTGAAGCTTTGCAAATATAAAGCATTAAATACTTAAAAATATATAAAAATATATTAAATATTAATATATTCCATTACTGTGATCCTTTATAGCTTAATATTATAATAATTATTATTATATATCAAATAAATGTCCCATAATTAAAGGGCTCACTGTCCTAAGCTCGGAGGCCAGTTAGTCGTTGACTTCTTCTAAATATTGGTGTCACTCGGGTGGACAGGAAGGCCGCGATACTTCCTCCCAGCCGGATTGGCCGGATTGGCGGGATTGTCGGGATTGTCGGATGTACAGCCATATAGCCGCATTTTGAGGATTGCAACTGGCCGCGGGGTTTATTTTCTTTGGACGTGTATTCATTTCCAAGCACGTTGCGGTCAGGGTTGAGTTCCTGTCCTGTGCTGAGGTCTCGTCCTGGCTGATTTCAATTGAAAAACCGCAACTGCTGCAGGGCGATCCTTTGTTGCCGTTAACCGGAAGCCAAGTCCATGTCCAATGTCCTGTACTCCGTCGGCGGGCTTTTATTTAACATGACGCAACAGAATGGTCGAGAGAAAGGCCACAAATGTCCTGTCGACGTCTGCCACCGAGTCACCCCTCCATCACCTTTCACCTTTTTTTGGCCGCCGGCAAAATACTGGGACAGCATTCGTCCCATGACTCGGCGTTTTTCGCCTTCTTCCCCTTTGTGACATTCTGCTGAAGATTTCTGCCTCATTAGGGGCTTGACATCCCCTTAAAATCAATGGAAGTGGAGCGAAAGGAAAATGCGTACATGCCAACAATTTTGCACATGAGAAGCGGAAGGAAATTGGCAATTCGAGAAGCGATTAGGTTTGAATCACATTTTAAATATAGGCTATGCCATTATTTACTTCCCTTTAACAACGAAATCGGAACGGAAAATATCATAAAGATTGCACCCAAAATTAAAAATAATATTTATACTCAACGGAAGGAAATAGACAATAAAATTTATATGAACACAAAAGATTCGAGTACTATCAGTTTTAATATACACGTAGATACAACGGAAATCGGCAATTAAAAGCTATTGCGTATTCGCAATTGCGGTTATTGATTTTGCAATTAATTATTACTTTTTATACCAGTTACTCGTGGAGTAAAAGGGTATACTGGATTCGTTGAAAAGTATGTAACAAGCAGGATCAATATTGATCAGGATCAATAGCCGAGTCGATCTAGCCATTTCCGTCTGTCCGTCCGTCAGTCCGTCTGTCCGTATGAACGCCTCGATCACAGGAACTACAAAAGCTAGAATGTTTAGATTAAGCATGCAGCTTCCAGAGACACAGACGCAGCGCAAGTTTATTTTCAAATGTTGCCACGCCCACTCTAACGCCCATAAACAGCACAAAACTGCCACGACCACATTTTTTGTAAATGTAATATTTTTTCACTGTTTTATTAGTCTTGTAAATTTTTTATCGATCGGCCAAATAATCCACAAACCGCCCAGAACTGTGACGATTCAAATGTTTCTGATGTAGAAATTCAAAAAATTAAGAAATGTCCCAAGGCTGAAGTTTTAAAGTCCATAACTCAACTAATCTTAATCGGATTTTGAAGTGGCATACCTCTAAATGTTTCTGGCGCAATTTTTTAAAAAACTGCATTCAAATTTAGAAATGGATTTTTTTTAAATTTTTTTGTAATTTTTCTGATGTAGAAATTCAAAAAACTTTAAAAATGTCCCAAGGCTGAAGTTCTAAAGTCCATAACTCAACTAATCTTAATCGGATTTTGAAGTGGCATACCTCTAAATGTTTCTGACGCAATGCTCTAAAAAACTGCATTCAAATTTAGAAATGAATTTTTTTTTAATTTTTTAGTAATTTTTCTGATGTAGAAATTCAAAAAACTTTAAAAATGTCCCAAGGCTGAACTTCTAAAATCCATAACTCAACTTATCTTAATCGGATTTTGAAGTGGCATACCTCTATATGTTTCTGACGCAATTTTTTAAAAAACTGCATTCAAATTTAGAAATGGATTTTTTTTAAATTTATTTGTAATTTTTCTGATGTAGAAATTCAAAAAACTTTAAAAATGTCCCAAGGCTGAAGTTCTAAAGTCCATAACTCAACTAATCTTAATCGGATTTTGAAGTGGCATACCTCTAAATGTTTCTGACGCAATTCTCTAAAAAACTGCATTCAAATTTAGAAATGAATTTTTTTTTAATTTTTTTGTAATTTTTCTGATGTAGAAATTCAAAAAACTTTAAAAATGTCCCAAGGCTGAAGTTCTAAAGTCCATAACTCAACTAATCTTAATCAGATTTTGAAGTGGCATACCTCTAAATGTTTCTGACGCAATTCTCTAAAAAACTGCATTCAAATTTAGAAATGAATTTTTTTTTAAATTTTTTGTAATTTTTCTGATGTAGAAATTCAAAAAACTTTAAAAATGTCCCAAGGCTGAAGTTCTAAAGTCCATAACTCAACTAATCTTAATCGGATTTTGAAGTGGCATACCTCTAAATGTTTCTGGCGCAATTTTTTAAAAAACTGCATTCAAATTTAGAAATGGATCTTTTTTTAATTTTTTTGTAATTTTTCTGATGTAGAAATTCAAAAAACTTTAAAAATGTCCCAAGGCTGAAGTTCTAAAGTCCATAACTCAACTAATCTTAATCGGATTTTGAAGTGGCATACCTCTAAATGTTTCTGACGCAATTCTCTAAAAAACTGCATTCAAATTTAGAAATGAATTTTTTTTTAATTTTTTTGTAATTTTTCTGATGTAGAAATTCAAAAAACTTTAAAAATGTCCCAAGGCTGAAGTTCTAAAGTCCAGAACTCAACTAATCTTAATCGGATTTTGAAGTGGCATACCTCTAAATGTTTCTGGTGTAAAAAAATCTGCATTTAAATGAAAGCTATTTTCCTAGATCTTAAAATAAATATTTTTTATGCACTTCAAACTTCAATCAATGGTAGCCTCAACCGCTCTTACGCATTTGGCATTACCAATAAATCGAATTTTTTTCCTCGTGGTATCAAGCATTCCTCGATTAGAATCATCTGATAAGGACATTCTTGGAAAAGGAAATTCGCGAAATGAAATCATATTACAAATATGCGGGAAAATTTCCACAGCCAACGCTAATCAGTTAAAAGGCGTGCAACCCTTTTGGAATTTCCTTTCAACGTCAACGTATTTGACCATTTTGCAACTTATTATTGGGCCGCAGCTTATCGCAGATGGTGTTCCGCATTGTATTGGGTAAGATTACGTGGAATGTTGGAAGGAAATCACCCAGCTAGCCAGTACGAATGATCTGTGATCACTGATCACGCGTCGAGTGCGGATGTTTACACTTTGCTGCGCGGTTATCGCCGCGAGAAGAACTAACGCCTCCGCACCGCACCGATATTCCATATATACCATATTCCATATTTCCCACTTGGCATAACCAATTATCACCCGGCAATCGGTGGTATATGGTATGGTGCAATTGGTCAGAAGCGGTCCGTTTGTGGCATTTACCAGGCGCATTAAAGGCCAACAATCGCTGGAGGTCCCATTTAAGCCCCCATTTTGCGTCGCGCAAACAACCTGTAAGCCCCGGCACAGGTTTACATATCGAAGTCCAGGCCAGATATAATATACCTCCCTATATATGTATCTATGTACATATATCGACTAAGAGAGAAAAAGCCAGCACGATCTCAAGGCATGCCGGCGGACTCGAGGTTGTCAAGTGGGTATTACAGCCGGGTCTTAGGAGTTCTCCAAAACAAAATAAACCCTGAGTAAGATAAAAGTTTGCCTCGTTTCGCTTCCCGTGCGATTCCAAAAATGTATTTATGACGCAAGTGTAACGAAAAAAGTATCTTGTTTTTAGAGAAAATGATTTAAAACAATCAAAATGTAATACCATTTTTCCAGCAATATTTTTCCAATAGAAATATTCATATAAAGGCCACCATTGCTTTGTTTTCAATTACAATTTTTGCTTAAGACATTTTATAGGTGTCTTGTGTCTTTTATAGGTGTCTTTATAGGTGTTTTGTTGTAGTTTTTTTTTCACTAATTGGGTTTATTATTGCGCTGGGCAGTCACGTTTCGATTAAATGATACTAGAAGAAGTCACCCCGACAGCTTTGGCATATCATATATTCGCAGTCGAAAATCGAAAACACCTTGGTTTATGGATCTCTCAAAGTTAAAATCTGAATGAGGTCATGTACTTTCTTTATATAATAGTTAGGTGGTCAAGACCAAATTAGTTTCGATTCCGTCAGCATTGAAAACAAGTTGGCAACAAGATTCGGAGAGGGATCTGGTAATTTTTCCATTGTGGGTCGCCAGCCGAAAGTAAAGTGGCTAATTGGTGCTATATTAAGTCGCAATTTGGCCAAAATAAATACCTTCGTCTGACTATCACTTATCGATTGGAAATGCGACTTTATTGACATGGTTGGGGGCCCGTTACGCAAACTTGCCCAGTTTATTGGCGCACAGACCTCCCCTTAATCTGCTTTTAAGCTATTGGTTCTGGTTTATCGTTGGTGAATGGTCATGGTAAAAATGCTTTTGGCATTAGCTGTTTTTTGTTTATGGTGCAGAGACCTATCGTATCGGAAGGCTATCCTGTTGCCGTGGTCAAAACCCTAGACTCTAGATTCGAATTTGTGGTGCTAGGTCAAGGCCACGTTATCGCATATCCAGATAGTATGTGCAAATGCGTTTGTCAACCTTACTCGGCACTTTGGACAGCCCAGTTTTCGAGTCAGTTGCCAAAAATATGTGACCAGAGTAATGGCTATCAGGAGGCACGCCTTATACAAACAAATTAAAATGATTTATAAAGCAACACGTAGTGTGAATATCAATCATACACGTGATCCACGGAAAATCATCGTATTATCTACTTAGTACAAATATTTACCCAAAATGCGGGGAATCCCTTTGCACAGTCCTATTTATAAGTACGCAAAAAGGTGCAAATTCCAGTTCCATTCTAGTTCCATTGGAGGTCTTCCGCAATTGCGCGCTAAATTGGTCTCTAATCACAAATTCGATTTAGCCCTGACCACAGCAATTTAATTTCCGAGAATTCGCCAACTATATTAGAGTTATCATTTGAGGTGAGTCGTCAGGAAGCACTATAACATAAATCCGTTAAAATGACTATCTATAGTATGGTTTATATGGCAGTGGGTGTAACTGGAACGGGAAGTATACTTTGTAGATAAGTGGACAACCGGCTAGAACTGGTAACTTTGGCTAAATGCTGCCTTATCGCTCAACTAAGAGCTTAACAATAGAGAATTGCCTACTAAGTCGGTTTAGTGCCCGGCGGCAATAACACTTGAGATGGGTTCACGCAGAGAGGTCTGTTCCGTTTTCCGGGGACTATGTCTGTTTTCAAGAAGTTTATGGCCCGGACAAATCAATCATTCGACCTTGGCGCTAGCCACAATTATCCACAATTAGGGGGCATAGATTGAGTCCGTCAACCAAAACGGAAGTCGGAGGCAGCTGTTAATTGGCTGTAGTCTATAAAAATCGGTCTATCAATGGTCATATAAATCACGGCAATTGTATGGGATGCGATTCTTTGATATTCCACCGACGGCGCAGCGGCCAAAGGCACACGACGATCCTGTGCAAGGACATCAATGAAATTAAGTTTTACCAAGAAAAATTACATACCTATTACACGGCGGGCGTACCTGGCGATGGTGCAGCAGTTGCCAATTGCCAAAGGCCTCAATTATGCACGGTCTGTCACATAAATTGTCAATTCGTTGGACATTTGGGCCAGGCCGAAATCCGGACTCTACCTGGCCCGTTCCCCTTATCGCCTTAGCCCACCTCGTACCCTGTCGCTCCCTTTGTCCTCCACAGCTATTTCTTCACGATTTTTTGCAACAGTTCCCAACAGCTAAGGACTAACTACTGAGCACCGGATAGGTGTGTGCTATCTGAGGCCAGAAGTGTTTTATCTGGCACTTTACTTTTTTACTTGTAATTGGCCACGCTGATAAGGGATTGGGATCGGGATCGGGATCGGTTAAATCTTGGGTGGCATGTGACCAAGGCGCTACATTTCAAACTTGTGCAATTCTATGTATATGCTGAAAATATTGAAAGAATCCATGTTCTTAAGTCCCCACCTTAAATTTAAATCATACAGAACACATTTAGAGCTATAATAATATCTCTATATAATATCTTTATGTAATATAATAACATTCATAATGCTATAACTGTTCAACATCCGTCTAAACTTCCAGAACTTCTCATTAGCTCTCATTAGATCGCTGATCACTGAATCACAGCTTACAAATCATCAAAATCATGTCATACATGTAATGCCCATGACAACAACAGGAATGCATTTGGAAAATTAACATTTTCAACTTAAACATTTTCAACGACTGACAAGAGTTCTGGCTAACGAGCTTTTACTACTTTCTAACTGGATCGCGGGAAAACAAAGTCCGCTCAGCAGTTGGTCGTGGGTGAGTCAAGGTTTATGCTAATTTCGTGCATTTCCCAACCATAATTTATGGCTACATAATTCAGATACTTTATGGGGGGAGGGAAAACAGTCGGCGAATTCCGAGAGGGCTGGTCGACAGGCTGACAGGAGGCGACAAAACATTTTGACACTTTCCCACAACGGCTCCTCCCTTCAAAATCCCTGTCCCGTTGAGTTACATGCGAGTTATTTTTTTTTTATTGGAAAAGTCATAAAATTTTGAATAATATTGGCGCGAGAAATTATTTAAAAATATTCTTTGCTTATTCAAATGCGCCGGTCCCCTGCCTGATTGACTGCCATGAAGTCATCAGCAGCGGCATCATGATCACGATCATCAAATTGATCGGCCCAATCAAGTTCTCAGGCGGGGCGGCGAACAACAAAACCTCGATCGATTGGATCTGAAACCTCTGTGACACTCAGTCGAGTTTGAAGTTCGTTTCGGGTTATTGTTCGAGGGCGTCAATAGAACGGAATATTGACACCTCAGTTTTGGTGGGATGAGTTGGTGGGGGTCTGAGAATATCGCATTCGAGATGCTTTCAGTTCACTGAATCGGGGAACAGGGAAAGACGAGGTTTTATGGTATATTTGCTGACGTAATTACCAATTCATATGCAAAACGGCTCAATTATACTACCAATTATTTCAGCTCTTATATAAAATGGCTCATTTCGGTTAAACGGGTATGTTTAAGTGGGTAAATTCTTCTACATTTTATTTCCAAACTTGCATTTGGAATTACTTAAGCCATTTTGAAGTATTGCTTAAAATTGATATCCTCATTCATTCATAGCAACATAATTATATCGAAGGTAGCTTCCGCATTAAAAACTTGAATCTTTTAGCATAAATTCAACCAATCTAACATAAATCAAATATAATCCACATTTTCTTCTCAGCTTTTCAGCTTTCTACTCTATATTTTCCACAACCCATCACAGATAATCTTGTTTACTCAACAATATTGAGATTGAGAATCGTAGAGATTAAGCTGGTTTTCCTTTTTGGCAAACCAAACCAAAGATGGTGCGTAACCGTCTTAACAAACCGTCAAACAAAATGGGTAACAACACTTCGTAACGGTTAAGCAGGCAGCATATAACTCAAACTGAAAGCTTTTTGCTTTATCTGATTAGGGGGCGAATAAATCAAAATGCCTCACACCCAAGGAAAGGCCAGGGCTCTGTGGCTGAGGCCTCTAAGTCGACTCGACCCAATCAAAAACACATTAAAACCAAAAGGCCGACAAATAAACAACAACAATTTGTCAAAGTGGCAACAACAATCAACGCCATTTAATTAGATGCCATTGATTAGGAGCGAAGGGAATAATGCGCATCTTCGAATGCATTTTTGTAATTTTTCTCGACGGCTTTTCCCCGCTCATTTCCTACCACTTGAAAACTCGTCGAGCTTGACAAATTTGACAGGCCTGATTGAAAATGAAAAGTTGGACACAAAAAGGTGCTGTTCGACAAAAGAAAGAGGCCCCGCGAGGGATCTCATTAAAAGCCCAAGCTTTTCGGCCCGGCCAACAAAAGATGCCACAAACGGTCGCGCTGGTATGTCTTGGACATTTGAAAGTCTCGAAGTTGGGAGTTGGAAAGCACTTTCAAAAATTAAAAATAAAATCAAATACAAGTATCGGTCGGTGGCCAGGCGGCTATGGCCATACCCAATATACCCATCGCCTTCGATTTGGGTTTGCCGCAATAGGTGAGAATTTATGTAGATTTTTTCGCTGCCACCTGGGCTATTTGTCAACTAGTTAAGTCTTTAGTCCATGAGGGATTGACAGGCGGGCTAACTATCTAGCCGGCTAGCCTCCGTTTCAATTTGGCTTCCACCTTGCCTTGGCTGCAAAAGCCGGACCCAAAACACCAAGACTACGCGATATTGTATGAATACGTGTATTTTATGTCTGTGACGTGGCTGCCACGTAAACATGCCGCTTAGTTTTGCAGTTTCAGCAACTGCAGACACTTTTTCCAGCTGCTGGCAAATATTTGAAATATTTTGGCTAAGTACAGGCAAATTGCCAAGACAAGGAATTCATTTTTTTTTCTTTTTCTTTGCAAACAACAACATCAAATATGTTTTGTAGGGGATTAATAAAATGTGATGTATTGCAAGATAGTTCATAGAATTTGTTGATCTATTTATTAACAAGCTATTGTAACCAACTCAACTTGTATACTTTCCTTTGGTTCCAAGTGTCGAATTTCCATTTACATAAGTCCCACTTAACTTGATCTGTTCAAGTAGAACCCATTTAAGATTGAGAAAAACTGGGCCATTAAAATATTTAAAGACTTTAACCTACTTTTAGAGGGGCGTTAAATACCTGAGCGACAAGAACAAAAAGAAAAGTAATAGAAAATAGAAATAGAATGTGAAAAAACTGAAAACTTATCTTAGAACACAATGGGCCACTGACGATGATGATTGTGTGCACAAGGCACATACTAAGTGGACTGCCGGCGAAAACTGGCTTCGCAAAAGGTGCCAAAAGCCAAGTTCTGCCAACTGCCAACTGCCAACTGCCAACTACCAATTGCAATGGGGAAGGTCAGTGTGCGGTTAATAGCCAAACGAAGCTGCTAGACTCACATTTAGACGAATGCTACTTGAAACACCCGCGATCTGTCCTCAAATATCTATAAGAATAGTATATGATATGCGATAGTAGATAGTATATATATGTGCGATAGTATATAGCATATATATGCGAGCAAAATGCTTGAAAAGAATTATAAGTAAATTGGCTTGATTAATAAGTATGCCTTAAATCAAATCATACACGTATTGACTTCCAATATCAGTAGATAATACCAAATCGTATTTGTTTATTTTCATATACTTGATTGTCTCAAGTTTAGCAAACATCTCAATCAAAAGCTTATGATTTAAATTTTAGCGTACGTAAGAATGGTTTCTCAACGAGAATTTCTCTCAGTGCCCCTACAGATTCTATATCCAAGTCGAAGTTGAAGGCGACGTCGAAGTTAAAGTTAAAGTCGAGGTGGGAGCAACAGTTAGCATTCCGTCAGTGCAAGTGGCACAGCAACAGATGGCCAAGTGTCTGGGCTAACTGTTCACCGGCGTTTTAACGATGGTCAAGTACTGATGATGGGTGGGGAGGCGAAGGGGGAGGGCTAGTTGGGGGGGTTGGAGATGTGGGAGGGCGTGGCCAAGCATTGACAAATCATCTTGACACCTTCAGACCGTAATAAAAATGGGTTACGGACATGATTTGCAATGCAATAAACTTAATTGAGTGCGCGTCAGATTTTAATTTTAACCCATACCCCCGAGCCCCGCTAACCGGTTGTTCTTCCCTCATTCGCAATTATCGGAATTCCCACCCAACGGATCGGATCGTATATAGAATGCACAAAAAATTCCTTCAACTGTTTCCCGATTAAAGCCAAACAAAAAAAGAACGAGCTGCTTCCAAGGCGCGAAGTCGTAAAACGTTTTTTGATGCCGTCATGGTTCGCTTTCGATATTCGTTTTAACGATGCTATTAAAATCGCCGACATTGTTGTCGATATATAGAAGACAGATGACAGTTGACAGATTTTTTCGAACTTAGTTATTGCATTATAAAAAATCGTGTTAAGATTTAAATGGCGCCAAATTGTTAATAAGCGTCGCATATATTTTTTTGGTCATCATAAACGATGTATTTTCGAATTTAGTGCCTTCATTATAATGGCTACCAATCGAAACTGATTTTACGATCCAAGTGTTTACGTTTTTTTGGCAAAAAATCTGCTTTCATCAAGTTATCAAGTCATCAAGCTATAGGAAATATACATTATATCAATGAGCTATGTACATCAGATGCAACTTTTCCTTTATGCAAATTCATTTAATTTGCAACAATTAAATTACGATTCAAACTAATCCCACTTAATTGCCGCCTGTCGTCAAAGTTGGCTTAATGCCCGCGTAAGCTGCACTTGAAAAATGGTTACAAAAATCAACATGAATATGAACGTCTCTAAAAGCGAAGAGAAGGGTATGGAGTTGGCCAGATGCGCCGGCATTTCCGTCACTTAAGCCATGGCTTAAGATGTTTCTTCATTAGAATAAGTGTCATAAAAATAAACGCATAAAAACATCTCACCGATAGCAGGCCATAAGCGGATCTAATCATTTTCCCATAAACAGCCGGCGATGCTCAACTAAAATCTGCTTAAATTTCACCTGACACGCTAATTTGGCTAATAAACAAACGACAACAAAAAGCTGGGCTCAGCTCAGAAAAAAAATGTAACCACAAAATTCGAATGAAATTTCGAAGGCGCCTAGCCAAAAATACCCAAACAACAAATTTGTATACAAGAAAGTAATAAACTATACACAATGTATACAAATACATACAGTATCTAGCGACATTCCTAACCGACTTTGCTCATGTTGTTCTTGCACTTGGACTTGGGCAATAAATTCACCTCAAAACCAGTGAGCTATTTGCTTTTGAGTTATTTTGACGCCAAGCCGCGACGTATTCTAATGCAAATTTTGAGTTTTATTTGTTTGGGTCTTTGATATTTCCACTTCCTTCCCCTCAAAACCAACAAAAAATAAAAAAAAACCTGCTCATCCAGCCTGGGAAGGTGTAACATTCAAATGCCGGACAAAGCTTCGAGCTCAACAGTATGGGATGGGTGGGTCTGGTCAATTATTTAAGTTTCTAAAAACATGTATGATAGAACGTGTTGTGAGAATAATTATCCAGGAAAAAGTTCAGTATTAACACCAAACCATAAACAATAAACTAATACAAGATAATGATAGTACATAAATAACAGCAGTAGCCTAAAAATACTCGTAGATTTCATAAAGTTGGTCACAAACTCAAGGATATTTTATTGAAATATACGCTAGATTCCTGTAGTTAATTAAAGCTTTAGCATAAATAGAAGATTCTCGAAGATTCCTTCAACCAGCAGCCTTGGATTAAAAACCCATATACCCAATGTCAAATTCCCCAGCTCGAAAACCGAAGATTCTATCGTCATCTACATACACCATGTATTACATACATATGTATGTAAGTGGCAAGTGCTTTGCGTATTTAAATTTATTGCTTAACAAATTTATTTTTTGTTAAACAAATTTATAAATTATTGCTGCGAGAGTATAATAAAATTTCATTAGCGGCATTTGCCGACTCCGTATATGTGAATATCGGTCTAAGGCGTTGGCGTGGCGCGTTTCGTTGTGAACATTTACGATTTTTTATATATTTTTTTGTACATTTTTTGTTTTTTAACATTTCGCTTAGGGGCGCGATCACAGACACGCGGCGCCAGTTGGCCAAGAGAGATCTTTGTTTTGGCCAGAGCTGTCGGACTGGACGGAGATTGGCCAGCTCAATCCGATGTGAGGCCTGAAAAGCTAGCCGAATTTGCATGTGTCGCTGCGACACAGAAATCGCTGGTTAATTAATTTCAGACACGCCATACATCTCGGGTACTTTGCATAAATTAATATGAAATCTGTATTTATGATTTATGCAGTGTCAACATGGCCCGAACATCTATCAAACATTTTCCATCGATCGCTGGCGATCGCAGCACAAAAGAAGATGTGGTGGAAATATTCGAAAATCGCCCACGCGTTTTGCACGCGACTTTGTGGCGACTTTGTGGCGACTTTGGACCGCCACATTATTTATCGTTATCCGAGCAGATTGAGGTCAGGCAGTCAGGAGATTTACACATTGTCGCATTGTTGTTGATTCTTATCAATTGTTACACGATTTTCGAATTATGTCTTGATATTGCCCAGTCGATTTTTATACGATTTGCTGGAATGCCCTTTATGAATAGCCCAATTGGGTGACCACACATTTGTTTCCGGATTGCGAGATGATCTTGGGGAAATATGATGGGAAAAACACGTACATCATGTCTGAAGAAGAAACCTTGTATATGTATATTCCATAAATCTATATAAAATTGAGGTTACAAAGTACTTACTTCACCCACTTGCACAGATAATGTTGCCAAAATTTCAATGCTGAGTGCTGAAAGTGCTGGAATTTTCACAAAAACCCCTTACTATTTTCCAAATAAATACCGCATGTTTGTATTGTACTATATGTGTTTCATATTTATTATTTTGAATTCGTATCGTTTCATCGTCATTCGCAAATTGCTCATTGTAATTACTATTATGGTTATTGTTTGTCAGCAGCCCACCATCGTTGTGATTCTGATTATTGTTAACAACATTAATATTTTCGTTAGGGTTCTCAATATTAGGTTGTTGCTGCTGCTGCTGCTGCTGCTGCATGTGTTGCTGTTGCAACCGGAGGCCACGAAGGAGTTTCTTTAGAATCTGCTCTCCGTGCTCCTCGTCGTTCGGATAGCTATCGTCGATTATATTATTAGCATCAATATGATTGCGATTCTGCACAACAGTTTCGGTCGTAACTGTCTCTGTAACTGTATCTGTATCCGTATCTGTATCTGTATCCGTATCCGTATCTGTATCTGTATCGGTCTCACCTTGGGGTATTATCTCAACTGTTGTCTCAACTTGGCTTTCAGCTGAGGCAAGTTCAATTCGATCGGTTAATTGCTTAAGATTATTGTCAATATTCTGATTGAACGCGCTGTGGCTATGGCTAGGGCTATGGCTATTTGGACTATCGAACTTAGTGCTAACGTCTAAACTACTAGAATCAGTCGTGCTACTTTTAGTATTCAAATTATAATGCTCGTTACTGTACAAGTAGTTGTAGTTTTTTGGCAAGGCAGGTATTGCATGATTAACACTAACGCTATTACTATCAATTAGTTGCTTTACGTTTACGTTTACATCTACATCTAAGTTTAAGTTACTATTAACATATGGTTTTGAGTATTCGTTTTGTGGGCTCTGCTCGTCCTGCTGCTGCAATCGCTGCGATGGCAGCTCAACCAGTTGCATATCAGCATCGGGCGGACTGCTGCTGCTGCTGCTGCCGCTGCCACCGCCCCTTGTGGCACCTGCACCTGTTGCACCCGCACCCGCACCACCACCTGTTGCTCCCGCCGAGCGTTTTCGCCTGTCCCGCTTGCGACGACTGGCTGCCATGATGGCCACCAGATTGAAGGCGCTGGGTGCCAACGAGGCGGCCGTGGCGGTCAGAGCGGTCGAGGTGGCCGTCGACGACGAGGAGGAGGAGGACGAGGCCGAGGAGGTGGCCTTGGGCAGGTGCTCCACCCGCTCGCGTTCCCGCTCCTTGTCGCCCGCCTCGCGCTGCTCGCGCTCCCACAACTCGCGCTGCAACTTGTGCTGCTGCCGCTCCAAGAGGCGGCGTCTGCGCCGCTCCATGATGGTGGCATTGTTATGATGATGACGCCCATCCAGGTTTTTGGGCTGCGGCTTGGCCATCACACCCACTGTGCCGTACTGCCGATGGCGACGGTGGTGTTGCTGCTGCTGTTGCTGCTGCTGTTGCTGTTGCCGCAGTTGCAGCTGCCGCTTCTTCTGTTGCAGCTTCCGATGGAGCTTGCGATTCCTCTGCAGGATCACGTGTTCCAGCTCATTATTGTTGCTGTTGTTGTTGTTGCTATTGGCTTGGTTGTAGGACTTAAGGCTATTACTGCTGTGTCTGCTGATTACGTCAGGGATATTGCTCTTGCTACTATTGCTATTAATACTTGTTGGGCGACGCGATTTGGGCCGCGTTCGTTTTGTGACCTCCACTGGGCTAGCTGGTGTGGTTGTTGTTGTTGTTGCGGTACTGGGTGGTGGTGGTGGTGGTGGTGGTGTGGTTGTTGTTGTGGTTGATGTAGTTGTTGTTGTGGTGGTGGTGGTGGTGCTGCTGCTCAACACTTCTGCCAAATGTAAATTGAATTTCTCCTCATTCAAAGGAAAGAAAAACAGTATGGCCTTCTTCATCACTTTCGGCTTGGAAAAATCATTTAAGCCAATTGGCTTGAAATTTCCCTTGAAACCCACACGCAGCACTGGATTATAGGCGCTGCTGAAATTTTGATTGCCCATGAATATTTCCTCCTTAAAGTGGCACTCCTTTGTGGCGTTTCTCTGTAGAATAAAAAATAGTAGAGGGGAAACAGAACTTAGTACGGACTTAAAAACATAAAAAATAATTAGTTCTCCTGAGCCCAAAAACGGTAATATCAAAAAAGTGTTTCAGATAAGCTGCCTATTCACCCAATTAAACATATGAAAAGTGAGAAAGTAAGTTGAAAAATCCAATACATTACTTATCATAATCATAGAAACCTATTCAACTTTAAATATAGATTTTTTTTTAACTTTTATTTTGAGTTAATATTTTGCAAAAACTCACCTTTCCAACCAGTCTGCCGTGATGGAAGCACAGATAGTAGTTTACATCCGCCGAATAGATGGTGATTTTGAAATCCAAGCTGAACACATCGTTGACAGCTTCCATGGTGAAGTATTCTATAAGTAAATAAAACATAAAGAGATAGGACAAAGTCCGAAATTTAATTAATTATTGGCAAACAAACATGCGGTAGCTATTGTGTAAATATTTAATGGAACTGGAACCACTTGAAGCGCCTTCAGATAACCCAATTAATTGAAAGGTTTTTGATAAAGTTATGGAGGGGCTTTTGATTAGAATGAAAGTGTGTGCCTTTACGATGGCAGACTTGATGGATTCAATAGATCGCCCCAGTCAATTAACGGCACTGAGTCGTTGAACTCTCCACTGGGCGAAAGGTTTTAACCCTGAAATTGAGCTAGGTCTGATAAATCCGATCGAATTGGCTTGTGCTTGGGGTTTGGACTCGGATCTTCAGGAAAGACCTTCGAAGAACCAGCAAATCGATCATATTGCACCAGTAGCGCCTGCCGCACGATAAGATAAAATACCATGCTGACCACTTGGTTTCCGTTTCATCGGATTGGGATTTCATTTACGCATAGTTCATTTACGGCACTGGAGCGCTGGAAGTCCCTGGGACTTGGGAGTGACGCAAGGCGGCGCCTGATCTTGTCACTCTCGGTCAGTCATCAACCCACAATGAATGCTCCTGAACTTCAGAGCTCCAGAGGCTTGGAAACCGCAGCAAATGAATTTCGAATAAATTAAGAGCGGCCGCACAAACAAAACAAATACGTAACCGCAATGGGCGCCGTTCGGCGCGGTTCATAACATCAATCAAATATTAAATTACCAATAATTTAATTAAGCACACAATATGCACAGACGAAGATCCAGAGCCAGACAGAGTTCCAGATATGTATTTATGTACGTATGAGGTACAGGCGAAATTCGCTAGCTTTGACTTTTTCAAATGCCACTGTGCGTCAAAAGTCCATCAAAATACAAAGTCAAGCAAAAAACTCTAATCATATGACTATAAAAAAGTATTTTTTTTATTTTACATTATTGGTATTGGTTCACTTTAGGCTGGCCAGACTTTATTTGCAGCCATACGCATCTATAGAAGTACTTGTTTAAATGCCAATTTAATTTAAATGCCAATGGTAATTGATGAACGCGAGACGCATGAGTAGGAGCCGTCCCAGTTCGCATTCAGTTCGGAATGCTTTAGAGGTAGTATATCATATTTTGGTAATACTTACGATATGTCCGCAATATGTTCTCGGCGGTCACTTTGCCGTGCGAATTGATGTGCAGCGCAAGTTCGCTGTGTTTGCTCAATGTTAAAACATTTTTCGCGGCGATTGCTGGCCCCGCAATAGCAGCCACAAAAATCTGCAGAAAGGATGAGAAAGGTGGAGAGGAGCTCGATTAATGGACGATTCATCTGCATTACAGCCCCATCTGGCCACTAATCCCGTAATCCTGCCCCCAGTAACCCTTTTTGCCCCATAAATTTCCATTAATACGATGGGCTTTTTACTACGCCGCCCCGCACATGCGACACAACATTTTTATGTCCAAAGCTGGACCCGCAGGCCAACTGGCCATTATGGTGGTGTTATGGTAGTCCAGGTAATTGGTTTCCCAATGGGACATGTTGTTCTAAGCTTTGACATTCTGCAGGTACGACAAGTTCGTTCCCATGCATTTAAATTGAAAGAAAATGTCCTATTAGGGAATTTAATTGCTTGGAATTTGCTTGGAATGATTGTGGAGTCTGCATGTGATTTGGATTCATTTCCATGGCTCGTGGAACCTTTAGGACATCACCTGACATGGGGTAAGCTACCAATGGCCTTTGGACCACCGAATTGCGACCCACTGCCCAAATGATATCACAATTATTCTAAGATAATGAAATATGCAAATCAGCAAAACAAACGAACGGGCCAGACATATGACATTTAAAGTGTGGCGAGTGCAACTCGAGTATTTATATCGGGGCTTATATCGAACCATCCCCATACATCATCATATCGTTTATAATATCATCATATCTGTTCACCACACGGCACCAAAAGCGACCAGGAGCCATTATTAGCTATTTATGGGGGAATGGCCAAAAATAGCGCTGGACTTTAGCCGAGGGCTTAGTAGGACTTTTGGGTGTGTGAACGATGAGGTTGTGGATACAATCCGAAACAAATTGACCTAAGCACTGAGATCGACGCGTGCCGATCGATTTATCGGGACTTAACCAATCGTTTCGCGTTGTGCAAGTGGTTGACATGCCTCATATTTTCCATCATCGCGTTGACAGACTTGTGCTGTCAGTTTTTCAGATAGATGGATGGAAGGAGAGCGGGGCCTTCTGTTTGCACTTCTCCAAAAAAAAACAAAAAAAAACGAAAAAAAAAAAATTAAAAGGGAAAAAATTGAGAATGCCGTGCGACCTTTTCCATAGTTCAATGACGTTGCCCCCCCGCCGCGTGTATGTGTAACAATCATAATCATAATAATAATAATTATTATTTTTTATGGGCCGCCTCAAGTGGAGAGACCCCACAAAACCGAGAGCCACTCCAATGTACACACGCTTCCCATATCAAAACTCCGAATGGCTTCGCCCCCACTCCGATTTCGATTACACACACTCAATCTCTTGAATGAATAAAAATATTTTGACATTTCTCAAGATAATTATACAGAGTGTGTTGAAAGCAAGGCAGCTTTCGATTGAGATTGAAGATTTCCAGATGGTTTTTTTTGGCCATCCAATAACCAAAACTGGATCAAGGCTTTGCCCGAACTATTCTAGGAAAATATCAAGTTATGCTAGCGCGGAGAAATCCCCTGCGAAAGTTATTCATAACCCATTCATTTGCAGGGTCGTAAAAATACAAATTCAAAGTAGTCACAGTGGGACAAAAACTCACCATCAGTATAAAAATAGTCCTGACATTGGGCATGAACTTGTGGAACCTGCAAGTATGCGAAAAATAAGCGAAATGAGTATCAGAGTTCAATAGTATTCACAATAAAATTACGCTAGCCACTATAAATAAAGAGTTGAGTGTGACTCAAAGGAAAAACATTTGCATAAATCTTACAGATTATTATTAATGATTATTATTGCTTTTATTGATTTGTTTTCAACTTTATTCGTTTTCTTTTGTTTTTTTTCTTGTTTTTTTTTGTTTTTTACTTGCTTTCCGCGACGAACTTCCGTCTTAAACAACAATTAAGTCATTTAACGGCCGATCGTGAGATCTCTAAAAATGTATTTAAATAAAAAAATGCGTCACGTATCCATCGGATTTCCATGGAGAGCCCTTCCAGTGCCTCTGGCTCAATGTCACCCCAGCACAAGTGACCACAAGTGGCCACTCGGAAAACGCCAGAGGAAAATGTGCCTTATTTTTTTCCCCCCTTTTTTTTGTTTTTTGTTTTATTTTATCGATTCGGCCGAACAAGTCTTGCCATATTTCGTTGTACTTTCCGCCACTGCATATTTCCTTTGCCGACCAACTAATCCCCGGGCCCAAAAGGTCATTGATTTCAGCTTAGCACTGAACTGAACTGAACTACAAAAAAGCAAAAAAAAAAATAAACACCGAACAAGAAAAGAACTCAAGACCCAGAAGGGTAGTTTCTTAAGACGAAGGTCTCTCTGTTCTGCGCTTGAAAAGTGAAAACGCAAAGAATCGAGCTCGAGAAATCAATATGCAACGAACGAGAGTCAAAAGTTGAAACTGCCCCAGGAGGAGGCGACTTTGCAAGGGCCCTTAGTGCCAAATCCCAATCCCAATCCCAATCCCACTCCCAATCCCTAACCCTCTCAGTGGGCAGTCCCCAAAATGAAAATAAAGCCAAAAAGAACTCTGCCAAATCAAATGCCTGGTGGCGTGCGATTTTTATCATTTTTCAATTTCACAGCAGACAATAAGGTTCATTTGAAATGTGCAAAAAACACACACGGGCATTCTCAATGAAATTTCACAATAGCCGCCGAAGGAACAACATTTTTCAAATGCTTTTATTATTTTTTTTTTACGATGATGCTTGCTTGGCAACTAAGTTGACCTGAAGCTCTTGCAATTTCTAAGTAAATGATTGCATGGCTTTTCCAGATCAATAGGAGTAGCTTACGAAATGTCAGTTAGCTTAGGTAGTTAGACAAAAAAGAAAAGGTTTTTTTGGGGCCTGGCAACCGCACAACATAAAAACCAAAACTGAAATTGAAACCGAAACCAAAACCAAAACTTCCAAAGTTCAGAAGTTCTCTAAGACCTAAGACCAGACAAAAGGACCGAACGCATGAACCGCGGTTTTACAGAGAGAAAAACACAGCAAACCCTCTCTATCAGGAATATCAAATTTACTATCTAATAATGACAACAGTTCTAGATGAATTGTGAAATGAGAAATGGCAAATCATATTATTTATTTACCAATTTTATAAATTTTATTTTTTTATAATTTATAGTGGTTATATCTTAAGAAAACTCTGTGCTAGCAACTTTCAGTTCGCTTAAAAGAATTAAATTGTATTGCATGTATTTAAAAGTAGTGCTTAATCAATTAATGCTGTACTTTTGCCATTTTCTAGCTGTAATTTCTATGAAAACTATATATCGCCGCTATTAGCTATGTATTTCTCGCCGTGCATCGGCGGTTCCCATGTATGTAACTCGATATCGCTTCTATGGCCAGTCGCCTCTGTCTGTGCTTTACTTTTGTTCCCTTCTGCGACTCATAATTACCTTATTTGGTATGCAGACAGGAGCCCAGAACAGAGCCAAAAGGGTATCTGGTTGGTGGCCAGTTTCCTTGGTCTGGCTTACGCAATTTCGAGGAGCCCTGCGAGTGTACGAGTGTACGAGTGTGCCCTGAATACTGAATAGCAATAGTTTTGGATTGAGAGTTTTCCCTTTTCTACGTGCTCACATTTTTCTATTTCTTTTCTGTCTTTTGTTTTTTTTTGTTTTTTTTTTTGCTTGGACCACCCCAACGAGAAGCTTTCATTCACAAAGTCTCGCAATCGAAACAGTGGAGCCTCCTTTCGTAATGCCAACGACGTCACAGCGACCACATTCGACATGTGCAATCTAATCGACGGCGACATTTTCAGGCCTTTAATTAGTTTGTCCACTCGATTGCATGGACTTTCGGCCACCGACGGCTGTTTACTTATAAATCTGGAAACTAAAATTAAAATTAAACTCCAAGTGCTTCGCGGCGATCGCATCGAACGATAAAATGCTAAGCAGCGGGTCTCTTTATTTTCCATTCGATTGGCATCGCATCGAATGCAAACTAGTTTGGGCCACCAATCTCCGAATCTCCGAATCTCCGAATCTCCGACTCTCGAGAACGGGGCACGTGTTGGCATCTAGACATACATATTAACACTTGTTGCTTCCAGCTCACTTATAGCCGCATAATTGTGCCCCGCAGCTTGTACTCGTACATACATATATACATACATATATATTTAAACCAAGTACATATGGCATCTGCGGAATGCGCAGCCGATTAGATTAGGCCATAAAGTATTTGGACACAAAAATGAATTGGCACAAAGATTTGCCAGATAGACCTTAGCAGGGAGAGTGATAGTGATAGCATTGTGCTCTGATTGCGGGCACGTGTTGTTGTGGTTAATCCATCGTGTAATTATGGTCCTGCAACCGCCTGATTTTCCCTCCCAACTGCCACGTGTTCTGGTGTGAAATTTTATGCTGTCAATTGTGCGAATGATTGCGTTTGTAATGACGCTGGGAACGGTCATGATGATGATGATGGTGGGCACCCCTGTTTCATTTTTTGTGCAGTTTTTTTTTTTTCGTTTTGTGTTTTTTTATTTGGCCTGCCCGGCTGCACTTAATGCAATTTTTTCCTTTGTTTCAAAGGGTGGCTCGAACGGGTAACTGGCTGTTACTTAATACTCTTACATCATCCACCTTGCGCTTTTCGCCGAGCAACCCTAAGCCTCATCCCTCGGAAACCCCTCGAAACCCCTCGAAATCCCTCAAACCCCCCCCCCCTTCCCCCCGCCCCTACTGATTTCTCCGGCTGCAACTGCAACTTTTACGTGTTTGCTCTGTGCCGGCCGACTTAATGAAGTTCCAACTGGAAGGGCTGGATGCGAAACGTACTTTGTGCCACTTCGAGTACTCAACTGACTCCGACAGTTGCCAGTTTTGTGTTGCCATTGTTTTTGCAGCAGGGCGCCGAGCTGGTGGGCATTATTTGAAAATATTTATGTGTGGAATGCGCACAGCAGCGACTGCAGTTGCAACTGCAACAGGCAGTGGGAGGTGGTATTTCAATCGGATTCGGATTCGGATTGGGATTGGGAATGTGAAGTGTGCATTTTAATGCGACATGAGATGTAGAACAATATGCAAATCAAGAGTTGGTTTGGATTATACAAAAAAAAAAAACGTTTGGCATACAAGTTGGCAAAGAGTTCTATAACATCAGTAATTGTTTGAAGATACTTTGCGCAATCTTTAAAGCAAACTTGCTTTCTGCCCCTTTCCAGACTACTTTAATTAAGAGTTAAGACTTGAGATGCCAAAAACTTTGCATACTTTTGGCACCAAGAGTGCTCTTTCCCATTCATCTCGCCTACTTCCCCCGCGGCCCCGAAAAACCTCTTGAACTTGTAGCCGCCAAAGCAACGCCCCAAATATAATAGAGCAGGGAGCACCAACACCACCAGAGCACTGGAAACGGGAACGGGAAGGGGAGCGGGAAGGGGAACGGGAACGGGAAGGGGAACGGGAATCCGTGAGAGTTCAGTGTACTCCAGCGATAAGCTAATGTTGTTTTCAGACTGTTCAGTAGATACAATATATATACAATATAGGAGACGAATCATTTGATGTCAAGGCTGCGGGGGAGATGGCACAAAAGTGCTGGAATGCTGAAAAAGTCGACGTGCCGCCACACAAATCTCGCCTCATTAGCAGGCCGCCCTTCTCACCTTTGGCTGCACTGCGAAAAAACAGGTGATGGGTTCTGCAATAATTATTTAACATTCAAGCCAAAATGTTATATATTTACAGTTGGCCAAGATCTTTCTATGTTAATGAACATGAATTGTTGGACTGTTGTTTTGATTAATGGTGCGCATGGAATGCAGTATTGTGTATTGCTAACTTTATTAATGATTATAAACATCACGTGTTTTCGCTCGGTGTGACCACCCCCTTGTTCTCCCTATTCCGACTATAATACCGCTTTATAGGGGGTTGTATCTAATGCAATTTTCGCCACCAGGACAGCTGCACCGTCGGAGGTGATAAGCGGCTTTCTGTCGTGCTCTCAGCCCTTTTGATAAGTCCGGGCTACTTAAGTGGCAGCGAATATATGTATGTATGTGTACTTTGTTAGGCATTCAGCAACTTTCCCAAAGTGTCAACAGCGCCCCAGACAGAGCGAAAGAGACGGGGCTAGGGCTGGAGCAAGAGAAAGAGATGGGCAGATGGCGACGAAATCGATGAGACGATGGCGAGTTGAAGGCAAACATAAAGGCAAGTGCATCCATTGAATTTGTCTAGGGCTGTGAGCGGCTACTCAAATATGACACCTTTTCTGGAAGTAAATAATAATTGCCTTGCACCTGAGCTGGGGAGAAAACGCGTGTTTCGGTTTCCATTCCGGCTAAATTGCCAGCTTAAATGGCTAAGCAAATACATTTGATATGGTTTTAAAGCGGATCGCTAGATATATCGAAATCGTGCACCTTATCGGCTGTTATGGTTCTATAAAAGCCAGTTTTACATTACTGTAAATATCTGATAACCGCCGATAGTCGCTTGCCAATAAATTACCAAGACAATAAACCGAAAAGATAAATCAATCGCTAAGCTGATTAGCGTTTTTTTTTTTTTGGGGGGGGGATTCAAAGAAATGCCTTTGGGGCGAAAATACACGCACAAAACTTTCTAATTCATCAAAATACTACCTTCGATGCGTCTTATCTCCGATGATTTTTCATGGGACCTCCAAAAGTGGGTGTGTTTGTGGTGCTTTTGTATTGATGTTGTTATTTTCCTTTTACGAAACACTGGGCCAACAATGACAACGCCAATAAAACAACCAATGGCCAGCATTGTGGGTCAGGTGCAACCACAATCGTAGTGTGCAGCTGTGATGCCCAATGCAAATATTTGGCATAAATTGAACAATTAATCAGCCGTCCCTCTCGCTCTAAGCAAATATTTTCCGTTGTCTTTAAGGAAAGCCAACTTATCGTAGCGTAGTGTTGTAAAAGCTCCTGCGAAACGTAGTAAAATTTCATAGAGCCCTTCGAGGGGCGAACTTTGGGGTAGGGGTTTTTTTCTTTTGATAGGGTCTGCAAAAACTATGCGAAAAAGCAAAACAAACTATAAACACTTGACGGCCGCATGGTTTTTGGCGTATTGTTATTATTTTGTATATACTAGTACATGTACATACATACGAGTGTGCGAAGATATAGCATGTATATGTACATATGTATGAACGTAGAACGCGTAGTACATTTTGAACGTGTTGCTGATAAGATAGTAACGAACTCGTTTTTTTCGGTTTTTTTTCTTTGATACATATGTATTTTCAACTGGCCAGAATTTGGCTGGCGGCTCAGATCATGGGTTTATTGGGGTTGGCTTGGCCAGTTCTTGGCCACTTAGTCACTGGCATTGAGCTGATCATAAAGACATAAAGCCGTATAGTTAAAAAATCGACGGCGTATCGAAGATCGCCAAAAACCCAATCGAGATATCGGCGGGGTGCGATGAATTCGCGGGCTTATCGCCCAGAATAATCCATTCCTCTCCGGGTAATACCTCCATAATCCAGACAGAGCTTAATCGTACAGGTGGTGGAAGTGTGTCCGGAATGCAGTAGTCGAATTCTCCACGCTTTTGTGTGATAATGACAGGCAAATTCAGAGGCGACTTGTGACGCGGCTTTACCGTCGGCGTATTACTTATAAACCCCCTGGATCCCCAGCTGCCAATGTGACTAATCCTTTGATGTAGCTTATAAACTATATGCTGCTATACATCATCGCCGTGTTATCTCTATGAAATGGCAGGGCACTGAGGGACGTGCCTTTCGGGGAGGTTTTCCAATGCTGATACACGATTTCTAGCTTTTGGCGTCATTTGTCCGGGGGACCCAATTATTTAAGCAACTTTTCGCAAGCCACTTTTTGTATTTACAGCTTTTTTCAACCGCGCGTAACCTAATTATAAACCTGGATGTGACATTTTTTTTTTTTTTTTTTTTTTATTTAGCAGCTCTGGGCGCCAGCAAACTTTTGTTGGTCTGTTAATTTCCTTAAACTTTCGCATATATTTTACAACCGTTTAGAATTACCCAGGAAACTGACACGTTTAATGATAATTCAATATTTTTAATAGTAATTATCATAGTTGGGGTTTCGACAATTCTATAAATTAGAATTTACATATTTATTCGTTGAACTTGGTGATTTTCCTACGAGTCATGATAGAAAAGAGTGCAGTTAACGTGGCCAAGGTTGTCTGGCCCACACTAACGGTAACAAATGTGGCAAGATTCGGTTTCTGGGTTTCTCGATTGCATTAATCAAAGCTGCACAAAAATATGTGCCGAGTCACAGATGTATTTACGATGTTTTGGCATTTGAGCTCGTGCCTTGTGGCCCAAATCATAAATTTCAATAAAACTCTCGAGGGTGTAGATTAATGTACACACTTCGATGGTTTCCATTCGATGATCTTCTCCTAATGGATCTTCTTTTGGGCCCAGAAAATACCGCTATCGTTCGTGCTTATCAATCGATTTAGACCAAGCCCACAAGTTCTGTGTGCTCTCGGGTGTTATCTTAGCGTATTTCCGTTTAATTAATAAAAGGAGAAAACAAATTCGAATTATCAAATCAAATATTGTCTATTTTTACGGAAAAACGCGACGCTTATCGTATTGTCTCTCCGAAAATATTTTCGATGGGGCGTGGCACTGTTTGCCTTGTGAAATGTTGAACTCGTTTATGATTCGGACTAAGGTGGGAATTGTGATTGAGATTAGAAACAATTACTCTGAATTAATCGTTATTAAAGGCTTTAGGTTAATGCGAGTTTCGTGCGAGATTCGCGGCTGATTTTAAACGGGGGTTGGCGCGTTTTGCAATTGATTTATAACTCAGGTAAATGTCCTGATCACAGAACACGCTACAAACCCTCGAAAGTTTTTCGAAAAAGGGGTTGTACGCACACAGCAGCATTGCACGCATACACACAAGCTGATTTATCCTGACAGCTTGCATGTGTTGGTGCCATAACAAGTTATAAACGGCAATTATGGACCTGAACCTGAAACTCAAACCAAAACTGAACCTGAACCTGAAACAGAAACAGAAACAGAAACAGAAACCGAAACCGAAACCAAGACTCGGACTGCGACTGAACTTGGTCTTTGGCACATTTCATATTTCTTGTTTCGAACATATAATTGTGCATTTTATGTGCGTTTGGAAATTGTTTTTTAAGTGAAATGGCGCTGCGCCTGATAAACAGCCCTCAGTCCACAATATGTATTATTTTTATAGTTGCGTCTGTGTTTGTGTGGGAATTGTGCGAAAAGTAAAGGGAGCGAAGAACACAGGTCATGGTATTTGCGGATTATTCCTTGGATTGCGTATGGTTGGTTTGCCATCGGTTTTTTGGCCTGGGCATGGCGTGTTCCACTCTTTTTCCTTCGCACGTGGTTTAGGAATACTCAGTATTCGAGGAAATATACATATACATATAAATAAGGAAGATATTTAATACTGCATAGATCATTTTTAAATCGAACAGAAAATTAGTATTTAAGGAAACAAGAAAGAACCTACTCATTTTGTAAAAAGTATAACCTGCCAAATATTTCAAACTTTAAGTAGCACGCCATTTTGGTTTGCTGCTTCAACTAATCAGCCCAATTTCCATAGAACGACTTTTATAAATTTACCATAGCTATAAAACTTTCTGAGAAATCCTCATAAAAATATATACTAGACACTCGCGGCAACATTATGCGATTATTGGGATTTTTGGGAAATTAAATTTATCATTCTCATGAATAATGCAATAAGTTGAGTCACTCTCAGAAATAGTTTCGAAACTTACATCGTATACTTTTGGCCGCATTGTAGCCCCCAAATTTAAGGGTATAAATTATAATCCAACATGGGTTTGTGCGTAGTATCGTCGCGAGTCTATCATTTGACTGACGAAAGAGTTTTAATTTTCTGCTGAGTTTGGAGTCCGAGCGGAAATTCAGAAATCAGAAGTTTTATAAACTCGCATATGCATATGGTTGGTTGTGTACGGCGAATCCGAATCTGAATCTGATACTTTGGGCAGACAAGCAGCGTCAACAAATTTGCAATTACACCGCAAAAAAATGCAATCAAATACGGGCGTTTTGCTTGGTTTTCAGTTTTTCGTTTTTGTTTTTCGTTACTCTGGCAATTTGTATTATTTCCACCGCACTTTATGTTATGTACATGCAATATATTGCCTTGATTTGCGTATTTTATTACTTTTGATTAACAATATGTAATTGGTTGTAATAAATATATTATTATTATTGGGTGTACACGTATATACTTGTATTGCACTTTTGTCAACAGCGACGCAACGATGACACGATATTATTAGTTGTATTTATTCGAATATATCTTTTGTGTATTCTCGCGTTGCACAAAATTTCATTTATTTTGCGGTAACTTTTTGCATTTTTTTCACTAGCACTGGGTCACTCGAAAATATATATTTCGCTTGTGTGTTTTTTATTTTTTATTTTTTTTTTAATTTTTTTTTAACTGGTTTTGGGTGTGCGATTTTTAAAACAAAATCAGTATCTGTAGCCGCGCAATGCACTTTTCACCTCTGGCTAATTAATCTGGCTCGAACGCATTAGTTGCTCTCGATTGTGACTTGGAATTTTTCAAAAATATTTTCCAAGGCATTTGGTGCTGGTTGTCTGGAACGACTTTGGCTATCCGTTGCTTCCGCTGGCAGCGATCTACAACCGACGAAAGGTGAAAAGAAACTGAATCGAAATCTGAGCGTCGTCGAACATCGAGCTATACCGTTGTCGTCGCCTCGAACCGAACCGCCGCCGACGCCGACAAGCCGACAAGCCGACAATGCGAATCCGGCCAACCGCGTTCGTCCCGCGCTCGTTTCCACTCGCACTCGCACTCGCTCCCGCTTCGAACCGCCCCCGCCACCGCCACCGCTCCCCCACCCCCACCCTCACCACCGCCACCACTCTCAACCCCTCGCATTCACAGTTTGTCGTTATAAATTCTTCGCGGCGAGCAGACATGTCCATGTGGGTGATGGATGCCGCGGCGGAGGAAAGGCTGGTCCGGAATGCCTCGCCCGCTTCTCTCGCTTCCTTGCAGATCGCATGGACTCGCTCGACTCCAAGTACCCCAAATGGGGCAGTTCGTTCTCTAGGGTTTCTAGGTTCTAGGCTTTATATGAACCCTTTTTGGGAGGTCCATATATTTGGGGATACTACTATCTTCTACTATATAGTTTGCTTTCACCAAAAACATAGTTTTTAATGAAAGTTTACCAATCATAATAATATAGCGAGAAGAAATAAATGTACAATCCTAGTTAAAAAAGTGTATAAGTTCCTAGTTCGCATACTATAACTAGGAACTTATACACTTATATAACTAAATTCCTTAGTAAACACTTTTATAACTAAGAAACTCATACACTTTTATAACTAAGTTTTTAGTTCTATTTATAATAAAAAATCCTGAATATAGTAACTAATGGCTTACAATTTATTTAGACCACAAGCAAAGCTCACCTAACTTGAGAGATCATAAATAAGGAGACCGACCAGCTTGCGTTTGTCATTCCTTGAAATGCTTGCTCCATTTAGGAAAACTGGGTCTCCCGGCCAGATAATGATCTCTGGGTGGCGTCCACCTGCTCCACTTAAAAAAAAAACAAAAAACAAAATACAAAAAAAAACTAGTCACCCACCCAATTGCCGAATACCGAATGGTAGACGATATTGGGCAAGGTCCAGTTGGCGAGCCATTAGCAAAGTGGCCCCTGCGTTTTGATATTGATCGATTAGCCAGCCAGTTGTATCAGGCAGTTTTATTGATCATGCTGTAAATCAAATTGTGTGTGTAGCCAGCGACCCAGAAACAAAGCACAAATCGTACAACGATTAAATTAAGTAATACTTATTTTGTGAACAGAAAGCAGGAACAAAGAGATGTAAGTAAAAGATTGATCAAGAATCGCAATAGGTCTAAGAAAATGATCTGGAAAGTTTTCTTGATCACTGTAAGGTGGATATCCAAAGAGAAGCAGTAAGCGAATGCTTAGAATGCTCGGAAATGTTTAGAAAATTAGTACGTCAGCATCCCAATGGTATTATCAAAGGGGAACTTCCTCCGAAAACGAGAACAACAACCCGTGTGGACTTTGCTCATGTTTCAATTTCCAATTAACTCGTTACCTAGATAACTGCACAAGTTTTGTGATAGGTTCAATTAGAGCACTAGACTCTTCACAAAAGATCTGGCCATGAATGAAGTGAAACTGCTTCAAAACAAATACAGTAGCATACTGTTATCAAAAATACCAAAGTGATCACGAATATTCGTCGGTGTCAGCTATTTTGCTTACGCCTTCTTAGTTATGCCACAAATGACGCATAAGCAAAATATGAATGCTCTAGAATTCCGTTGATACATATGTGAACACAATGCTGAAATGACAGAATAATCAAATAGGATCGTTCTGTTTGTTTATGGCGCCCCATAATGGTGATGAAATTGATAAGTGGACTTAGCCAAGCTTTTATATCCGATAAAATCGTTGAAAATCAGTTAACATGCTTTTTATCGCATCTCTCGAATTTCCACCTATGTATATTTAACAGCACGAACTTGTTGCGGCTGAAACATGTTGCATGCTCTGCTAACCAAGCGGACTTTGTCGCGTACACAGCTCTGTTATTCTGCAAGCAGTGCTCTTTACCCAACGTCAAGCAGTGCGTGTGTAAGCCAGCTGTTAGTTGAGCTCGTTAACATTTCGGTTCGATGTCGAACTTGATATGCAACATGAATTTAGGGGTGAATAACAAGTTCTTGGAATAATGTAGTACCCATAGATATAAGGTTTTATTTTACCTATATTAAATATCTTATCTAGCCTTAAATACCTATTTCTTGGCACATTTCACCAAATAAAAGAAGAACCTGTGTGAAAATGTCAATGAACATTTATTAGACGGCTTGCAAATTACAAAATAATAAAAGGAACACAAAACAACAATTGATAACTGATAATGACAATGATAAATTAATTCAAGGCTTCTGTCTCAAGTGGTTAGGGAAATCAAATATCAGCAGAGCGTGCGAAAAATACTCTAGCTGATTAAACCTAAACAATTTTATTAATTTGCAGGTCACCTCTTTGGCCGGTCAGGGTAAGTTTAAGTCATCCCACCCAGAGTGTGTTAATGGAATAAAATTAAACGCAACCGCACAGAGAATTCCAAGTAGCCATAACTGCATAATCACAGATAGGATTCTTATAGTGCCACTGCGGTCCTTATTTCATTTTCTTTTTTTTTGGCCAGAAACAGCGGGGCATAAAAGGCATTGGCGCCATGTCGCGTCACAGTGAAAAAATGGCAAACGGGAAAAATGTGTGAAATCTTCACGACTGCGGAAAACAAAGGAAACGGATTCAAATATTTATGAGGATGTCAGGTGTCCTGACAAGTCAATTTTAGGTATTACCCTCTTGTTTTTTTTTTTTTGTTTCAAGCAAAACGCAGTTTCCCTGATTTATGAGTCTGTGGGTGTCCTTTCGAGACGAGCTCGTCATATCTGATGCAAATGTGTCACACTCACGACCCAGAGATTATTCCCCCCCTATTTTTTTTTTGCCGAGGCTGGAGTTTAGCCACTCCGGGCGCAGAGAAAATAAAAACCCTGAGAAATATTTTAATTAAAATTCACTGCCCCGAAAAAGAGCTGAAACGAAACTACCAAAACCACAGGCAGACAGGATAAACTTAAACCTAAACCCGAACCACCGCCGCCTGATCTCAACTGATAAACGCGAAAAAACCAACAACAAGAGCGGGCCAAAAGCAAAATAAAGCCAACGGTGGGCGTTGGTAAGAAACGATCTGCAAAAGGTAAGTAAAGCACAAAAGCAGGCAAATGCGATATGTGTATATATGGTGTTATATGACCAGATTGAATGCTCTTGTTCCAAATCTTTTGAGAGATTTCTTTACAATAACATACATATATAATAATTGTAAAATCAAAAGCTTACAAGCTTATTTAAAAACACTATTTTTGGGCAAGCATTTCAGCAGAACAAGTATATAAAAAATACTTAACAATGATAAATGAAAATATTTTAGAAGAAAAGTTTTCCAAATACATTAAATGTTTTATTTAATATATATTTAATGTATCTCCTAAATACATTTTTTTAGACAGCTGTTTTTTTTTTTATTCTATGATAAATACAGCTCGATACCAAACGTATAGGGTATCAAAAGCATAGCAATCTCCGCGTTCCAGGGAACTGTAAGCGATTGTCTCTGGACATGAAACGGTGCAGAGAGTTAACCTTTCAACGCCGATGGTGTTGCTGATGGGTTAGGCTTGCTGGACGTGGACGGTGCAGCTCCGCAGGATAACACATGATCAATCGATGGAACTCTGCTCCGAGGCCCGAGGGTCCCCCAAATTTACCGCTTGGCATATCGCGTGTATATCTGCTTTATTGTCGCCGGGTTTGTTTGCTTTCGTGTGCAGCAAATTCAATTAAACCAGCAATTCACAATGAATTTCGTATTTTGTATTTTTGTATTTTTTTTGTATTTTGTTTTAGGAACGGGAACCCGTTTTTAATTACCGAAAAGAGAAGCGCCCGTATTTGGTGTTTTTGGGCAGTCGGCCAACTGTCGAATCGAATTGGTCACTAACAAGAGTTTCGTTAATGAAATTGTAGTCAACCCCCTTTTCCCAACAATTTTCACTAGCCCAGGCATCATTTTCCCTTTAATTTATGCGTTGGGCCTCATTGAGTTTCCAGTTGAAGTGAAAGTGATCGGAACTTCTGTTAACATTAACGCGTGGCTGACTTCTGATCGATCTTGTCAAGGAGGGTTGAATGGAACCCCAAGATCTGTGGCAGTTCCCAGATCCTTAATTCCGATCGAAGCGACTTGGCAAATGTTAACAAATGAAGTGTACACAGTGAAGACCACAGACAATTGTTGATCCCTTATGATAACAAACGCGTTGCCCCTATCTTATGTACAATTTTGAATCCGCAAGGGCTGGCTTTTTTCACTTTCCCAAAAATTTCAGCTGACAAAAGTTGGAATTTTCAGTGTCTGTTGTTACACGTGTATTTGGGCAATTGATTAACAATACTAAGTGAGAACTCCCAATGTAAAAACAATGGATTTTTTCAAATTTGCACAGAGATGTATAAATATAATCACATACCCGTACAAATGCGTAGCAACAATGGACATACAAACATTACGAGCCCAAAATAACAAAGTCATATTTATGAAATAACAAAAGAAAAACGGGATTTGCATATGCTTGTCATTAGCAAAAAAACAATAACGAAAAACATGACTGAAATAAATTCCGGGATTATTCACGCAAAGAATATATGAAAGGAAACGCGTGTGCCCCAAAATTGGTAAAATCATATAGCCTCCTTAATTTGGAGCTGGCGCCAGTCTATATACGTTATATTTATGACATTTTACGATTTCTGCGAATCGACATCATCAAATCGACATTTGCGTTTTTAATATTTTCGCTGCGAATTAACGCTCTTTTGGCGAAAGGTTAAGGCCAAGGCGAAAAGGTTAATGTGTTTCTAAATGCCTTGCTAATTAACGTCCGGGTTTTGCACTGACAAAGGGATTCTCCTCCATTGAAACTGGTGGGTAAAATGGATGGATTTTGTGGCAAACAAGTTAGAGAAGATTTCGCTGATGTAGGTCAGTTTCAAACGCTTATCGCATATGTTCAACTAAATACAAAAAAAGGGAAGTTGTAAATTAGAATTTCTAAAATGTTAGATTGATTTCGTTTGAAATATGCTTGTTTATAGTTACAAGTTACTAGTTACTAGTTAATAGTTACTAGTTACTAGTTACTAGTTACTAGTTACTAGGTTCTAGTTACTAGTTACTAGGTTCTAGTTACTAGTTACTAGTTACAAGTTACAAGTTACTAGTTACTAGTTACTAGTTAATACTAATATTGAATTTTTAATTGTACAGCTATTTAATGAAAGGTTAAAGACGACTACATTCTTGAGGTAGATTAATAATAGGTTTTTAGGCTGTACTCCATAAATACTTCTAAAAATAACCATACAACAAAAAGTATTTCTATGAAAACACGTCTGTAACATTGTTTGATTTAGTTGTTAACTTTTCCGGGCTTGAGTAGCAACTATGCACGCTAATTATAATTCTTAAGAAAGTTGTGTTCAAATTTGACCAAGCGATATCTCCGTCTGTCCAAAAATAAGACATTTCCTAGTTTGCATCTAAATACACGTATGTGGTAAGATACACCTCCATCCAACAGCAACAACCATTAGCCTACTAGTCGCTTCATTACAAGGCCATTAAGGCAAAGATGCCACCAGACCGCGATGATCATGGTGATGCTAATGCAGATGGGACAAGCAAATATTTTGATCGGCATTTGTAATTTGATGCGCAATAAATCGCCGTTTGCCACCTACACGTACAAACAGAAACAGAAACAAAACAGGTGAAAATACACACATTCGCATGCATCTAAGTATTAAAGTATCAAAGTATCGAAAGTAACAATAGGCCGATGTTGGAGCCAAACATTTTCATTAGCCGGACAACGCATGACACCCACAACTACCATGCTGTTTGCACGCTCATAAGAAGCGGGCTCATAATTCATTTGGCCAATAGAGCCAAAGCGTCGGCAGCTGCTGTGGGCCAAGAAAAAATGCCCAAAACGCTGAATGAAATATTCGGTTCTTTGCGTTAGCAATTTTCGCACAAGTGCGAAGTGCCACAGCCAACGACCAACGGATTATAAAATCTCTGCTCGCTTATAAATACCCCACTAACCGAAAACCAAAAGCACGAATACCGCATAAATCTCGAACTGACGAATTTCGCGCTGCTACTTAACTCAAATTTGCATGTGTCACCAAAAAAACAAAGAAACAAAACTCTGATATGCATTCCTCTCCTAATTAGTGAACTCTGATCACCGCCATGGGAACTTACTCGAAACTTATTGGCACTTGAGGTAATTAGCAGCACAAGCAAATTTAGTGAGTGCAACCAAATCGAACAAGATTTTTTGGTGCTTTTTTCAAAAAAACATAAGATAAAATATGATGGTTGAAAAAACGCTGGCTTTCCAAACGCTAGCCCTGATCTTCCAGCATTGGAAAGCATCGCCCCCACCTGGCAAAGCAATCAACTCAGCTTGAGGTGCGTCCGCATGTAGCAACTGGCCCATCCTGTTAGTTAGCCAAGTTAGCCAAGTTAGCCAAGTTAACCAAGTTCAGGAGCCAATGGCCATATGAATGGCAATCGGCTGGCGGCGCAATCGAGTGAGAAAATTAAAATTACATGACCGTGGTCTCGACTGCGGATGCAGGGATGCCACATTAAAAGGTTCATAACTTCCAAGTCAATTACGCGATGCGCCCGCTGCGAGACTCTCGCCTGAGAATGGATACTGGATTGCTGGCACTGGATTCTCTGGGATTCCTGGGATGTGAATTAGAAAAATTGCACACTCGAGTGGAAGAGAGGACCTCTGGTCCGGCATTGGTCCAGTCTGTTGGCCTGCCTTCTGCTCCTTCTGACTGACTGACTGACATAACTCACGAGTGGCAGACGCAGCAGCAGACGCAGATACTGATGCAAACAAGCATACGGCCTCCGCATTTAACCGCTGCTCCGTTGCAGGTGAACTAGACAAGCAGGAGCAGATCCTCAAGAGCACTCCACAAATAAAAGGGACTACTGTGGGAATCATGCCGATCTGGCCAGAACCAAACAGAACAGAACCGAACCGAACAGAACAGCGCTCGCCATCAGCGAATTAATTTGTGACGCGCGCTCTCCAAGGAGCTCCTCCGGCACTCCCCTCTTGGCCAAAATACTCAGGGATCCACCGTGCACAGCCAGCCCATGCCCATCTTCATATTCAGCCAACCCAGTCCAGTCCAGTTCCAGATTGCCAGTTGCAGTCGAGGAGCCATGGCCTGGAGGCAATTTACTCTCTTCGCTCGGTGGTGCACGCTGTGGTAGCCAAACTCGTGACTGCAACATTGCACAGTGGTCTGTGTTGAATATAATCTGGCTTCAAAAATAACTGGAGAAATTATATGTATATATATCATTTACAAAATGCTTTAATGACATACTTAAAAATATAAATCAAATGATCTTAAGTCACGTGTAAGAAATTAGAAAAATCTTTTCAATATTTCTTATATTAGGAATTGAAAACTTATATATGTTACCTTATTTATCATACCTGCATATATTTTTAAGCCGAACTTTCCAATTGCTAGCTTTTGTTATTAACCAATGGACTTACTATAGCACGAAAGTAAGTTTTGACATGATTTTAAAATCTTGTAAATTAATTTTTACATCATTTTGTAAGCCATATTTGAGCGATCTGTAATCACTGTGCAACGCTGTGCTCGTCTTCGTCATCGTCGTGTGGCAAGTGGCTGCTGCTTGACTGCAGCAGTTGCAGTTTTGGCCTCCGCTGGAGCTTCAACTGCTTGAGCTTCTCCCGCTGCTGCCCCCTCTGGAACCCAGCGCCTTCTGGAGTCGCCTCCTCCTTCTTCTGAGTCGCCTTTTTGGGGGCATCATCTTGGCGGCTTTGGCGCTGGTGTCAAACGTTTTGTAATCTGTCACGTCGCATCGTTTTAATATTTGCGCGCTCATGGCCCAAGTACGAGGAAATGCACTCGGTTGCGTGTAAAAATAGGCGTAACCCTTTGGTATTTATGGTCTGGCCGGCTGGATGAGCCGAACATACAGAATCTGCCGTCTCTGCACTCTGCAGTCTACAGTCCACAGTCTACAGTCTGCAGTCTGCAGTCTGCAGTCTGCATCTGCACTGGAGCACAGTGGAGCATCCGCGACGGCGCTCCCCGATCGTTTTGTTTGGTTTTCAGCAGCGGAATCAGATGCCTTTGGGGTCTTTCGGTGGTAGCAACAGGTTCAAGTGCCTCGCATTGCACTTGGTCTGGTGTTTCAGGCCCAGCTCCTTGGGTTTCTGCCACTCTTTGATTATCTAAATCATTATTAGTTTGACCTTCAGCCCCGGGCTGGTTCTGCGCTCGTGCAACCGCTCCTCTTATCTTATTAATTATTTGCTCTTTATTGCAAGTGGAATGGGTCGATGGACTACTGTGCGTATGAGTCATCTTCGAAATGCCGATGGGTAAAATGGAACAAGCGGAAAATGTGGAAACTGAGAAAGTTGCTGGAATGAGGGAAGAAATACTTCAATAAATACTTTATTTGAAAACGTTTTGATGTAAGAGTTTTTAATTGGGAATAAGTGAAATGCAGACTGAATTTATATCTTATATACTTTATATATGTATATATATTGCCTAAATAGTAGCTAGTATATATTTTGTAGTATGATCACTTAATTTTTTCCTGTGTATTTATGCTCAGACAATTTAAAGTGAGAATCAAGAATTGTTCATCATTCTTGTGGAACGTCAGAACGGAGGAGAAATCAGCTGGCTGACAGCTTGTTATCCCCAAAAAGCCTTCACCTCGTTCCGTTATAATTAGCCATCGCTAATTACCACTTTCGCGAAGACCACCCGTACATTGACCCACTGAACGGGCCCATTCAAATGCGATTCCCACCAGATGTCCGTGGGGCCATTCAGCACGCATCTCAGCGCGTCAATTAGCCAACCCTACTCAAAGGCCATAACCACGTCGGTCATGCGGATCCCGAAGATACAGTAGTTAGCCATTGCAATGGCTGACAACCGTTAATCAGGCGCCACAAATCAGAAGCGAGCAACATACATACATATGCGCACATGGGGGATTTGGGGAGTTGGCCCCTCCAGCGCTCCGATTGGATTGGGCGCCAGAATGGATCTGCTATATTTAGATCGAGGGAAAATGGCGATGCAGACTGCGTGATTTTCCGCTCACTCGTTGGATCCGGAATGGCAGCCGCTTCCCATGACTGCTCCTTTGTGCCTGCGCGAAAATATTGACACGATCCGCACAGATATTGCACGCGCATTAGAATGGATAAGCTAAATATACTCGTAAATACCAGTAAATCATTGTGTACCAGCAAAGTGGCCCAATTGCCGTCGAGGATGCGTGGGTGGGATCGTGTTGGAGTGTTAATTGGCCCAGACCCAATCGGGCGGAGTGGAATGGAATATTTATGAGATGGGGCAATCGATTAGACAAAGTCCATTCATGTATATTCATAGCAATCGGCGGTGCTAATTGATTTCGAGACTGCGAAAAGAACTGGACAAAGGCGGAAGTGATGTCGTGACTGCCCATAAATGGAATCTCAACAGATGTGTAAGCATATCATCAGAGGTGTAACTTTATTCGGAAAATACATAGCACAACCACAGAATGAAATGAAACTTACTTAAGGAGCGGTAAAACTAAAGTTTTATAAGTGCTGTATCAAGAAATCGAAACTTATTACATCACCAAACAAATTTATTCTCATCTATCGATCTTCCTTCTACATCTTTCCCTACATCTTTCTTGATATGTATATCCTAATCCAAGCTTTCAAGTATTTGTACTCTCTATATATCTTTCAGATGATCCGTCAGCATTCTACCAATCTTCTAAAACTTCTACTATTTCTTGCTATCCCATCTATAAGGACTCATGTTCTTAACGATATACTTATTGAACTAAACCAACGCCTGCTGATCTCCAATAACTTTTTGTATTGCAACCACTCCGATAAACTTAGTGAATACGAGACCAAGTTTCTAAAACACATGTCACCAATAAGCTTGATGATCTTAACCTCAACTGAATCCTTAAATTTCACACAAGTTGAATATAAGTTTGGTGCTGATAACAAAATCTTTTTGATAATGGGCAAGGACGAACCCCCCTACGATTTCTTTCATGCCCTAAACTTACATTTTCAGTTTGCTGAATATATTATTGTGATCGATGAACCCGTTGATCTGAAACTGAGCACCAAATGGCTAGATTTTGTGAATCACCTTTGGCACCAAGGATACGTTCAGCTGCTATTCTATACCGCTTTCGATGGAAAATTGTATCACAAAATCATATTTCCCGACACCATGATAGTGGAGACATCGCTAGAGGACTATATATCTATTCGGGGATCGTTTAAGGATCTCCATGGCTATCCGGTTAGGGTGGCTGCCTATAATAATGCGCCACGCTCTATGCTGTATAGGAATCAGTGGGGCAATCAGGTATTTGGTGGATTCTACATGAGATTCATCCGAGCCTTCATAGCCTCAAGGAATGGCAGCTTTGTGCCCGTGCTCACCCCAAGTGATTCGCCCGGGAATTGTACATTGAATTTGATCAATGAAACGGTGGATGTGTGTGCAGATGCCTTGGCAGCGAATCCCGAAGCTTTTAGCCTAACCCATGGATTCAGGATTGCCTCGGCGAATGTTCTGGTGACCCATGCGAAGCCCCTTCACTCCTACCGCTATCTAACCGCTCCATTCCAATGGAGTGTATGGGTCTGTTTGGTCATCTATGTGCTGCTGGTGGTGAATTTCCTGGGCTTCATTGGATGGCTGCGGAGTGGAAAGTGGGACTTTAGTAAGCATCTCCTCGAGGTATTCAGCTCACTATTATTCAGTGGATTCTACCTGAAGGAAATCCGAGGAAGGGAAAGGTACATACTCTTTGGAGTGTTGTTCATAGCTGGATTTGTCTACTCCACCGAGTATTTGGGCTTGCTCAAGAGCATGCTGATCTCGGAGGTTTTCGAGAAGCAGATTGATACCTTTGAGGCACTGGTGGCGAGTAATCTAACCCTGATGGTGGATCCGTACGATAAGATGTTGTTCACCAAGTACAATATGCCCGAGATACTGTCCCCCATAATGGAGCTGGTCAGTTTTGAGACACTTTTGGAGCACAGAAACCACTTCGATCAGGATTACGCGTACATACTGTTCTCGGATCGAATGGCGCTATACGACTATGCGCAGCAGTTCTTGAAGCATCCGAAACTGTTGAGAATCCCCATCGACTTCTCGTTCCTCTACACGGGCATTCCGATGCGGAAGAGGTGGTTTATGAAGCACCATCTGGGACGGGCCTGGTACTGGGCCTTCGAGAGTGGTCTTACGAGGAAACTGGCCTTGGACGCCGACTACGAGGCGATTCGCGTGGGCTATCTAAGCTTCCTCTTCACGGAGCATGTGGAGGCCCAGCCGCTGAATTTGGATTATTTTGTCATGCCGGCAATTGCTCTGGCCATCGGCTACATCCTGGCCCTTTTCAGTTTTGTCATCGAGATGACGGCCTGGCGCATCAGGGAATTCCTGGGATGCAAGAAGGCGACGATGACGAGTACCGGTTGTCCAGGAGGCGGTCATGTTGATGTTGATGTTGATTGAGTGACGGATTGATGTGCTTCGCAAGCTGTTTTCCACATTCTTCATGTTGTAAAGTGTTCACAAAAAAAGCGCTACCTGTCCTTGTGCGCTATAAATAAAAAAACCTAGCTAAAGATGCCCTAATATAAGTGGTAGCACACTGTCACGAAGGTTCCTACAATTATCTTTATCTTTAATTTGTAATATTATTGTTATTGTTAGTAAGACTTGCTTAAATACTCCTAACATAAAATAATAAAATAAAAAAATAAATATTATTAAATTTTGCCTAGTATTTCCTTAAAATATCTTTTGTTTCCATAAGTGGTAGCACACTGTCACGAAGGTTCCTACAATTATCTTTATCTTTAATTTGTAATATAATTGTTATTGCTAGTAAGATTTGCTTAAATACTCCTAACATAACAAAGAAAAATAAAAATAAATATTATTTAATATTAACTAGTATATCCTTAAAATATCTTTTGTTTCCATTTCGGATGAATTTCTTCCCTACATTTTTAGCACTGATGCATCTTGTGAGTACTCAAACAAAAGTGAGAAAAGGTTGCCTAATATTTTAAATTAACTAATATTATTTTCTGCAAGCATTTTGATAACCTTATAGCTCTTAAAGCACCAACACCACATCGAGATTGGATCTTATGAGTTATCCAAAAACATGTCTTAGCAAGGTAAAAATCTAGTGACGCACCCTTAATCTGCAAAACATCCGATTTAAAATGTGTGAAACATTTACTTTTTATACAGCATGCTGTAGAAAATAATACAACATAAGATTTATTTTGGAAATAAAATATAAAACAACATTTTATTTTGTAATATTGAGGAATTACTTTCAAATTATATATAATATTATTATAATTATAATATACCTATTATACCTGGTATACAGAACCAAAATGAATTGAGATCAAATGTTTATGACCATGCTTATCTGAGCAATTTTCTTTGCAGCTTGAGGCAGTATCCAAAATACACCCACAGACCGGGTGGAAGCCATGTGAAAACCACCCTGTGGCCTGGCATCCTTCGAGATATATAGCACTTGAGATATTTCCAAAACATTTGCCAGCCAAGTCCTGAGCAATTTGCACAGCCCATTGTATGCAGTCCGAATGATAACAGAAAAACAAGAATCCGGCCAAGAAGTAAGGGGTGACTTGTCCAAAAATTGAGCTGACTTGCGCAAATATTTGCCGAAAATGGAATTTTCGGGTCAAGTCAGTGCTGGTGTGGTGGTAGATGCCGCCCCCTTTGGGTGGATGGATTTGGATTTTGGATTTTAAAGTTCGTTGACACCCACGACTGCCACGTTTTTTCGTTTTTTTTTTCTTCGTGTGTCTTGTCGCTGTGGCGCCATTAAGTATGCAGCAGCAATGTGGCGACAATAAAGTTTATGCCTCGGCGCCATGGCCAAAAGCAGGAGGAGTTGCAATAGCCAAGGAATGGAATCAGTGGGAGTTTCAGCTGGAGATAAGTGGGTCGATCTGGGGCACCATCGTCAGCTTATCCCAATTATGCGGTATCTCTGCACTTTCAGAAAATTGTTCCAGCGACGTAGAAACATATATTCACTTAACATCAACTATAACTGAGCGAAAAAGCTTAGTAGTTAGTTGGAACATATGATAACTTTGTGTTGTGAAATATAATAAAAAATGTGCATAATCCACATTGATGTTTTAAACAGATACAAATAAATGTATGTTTAAATAGTGTGTGTAATTCGTGTATACACATTACATGGGTATAAATGATTTTAAAAAGAACGAAATATTAAATCCACAAACTTTGAGTCATTGTTTTCACTGTGTGGCACAGTTCCCAGACAATGGAGTTGCCAGCCGGCTTATGTGCATCCCGGTTTGTAGGACTCCTCTTAATGAGTGGGAGGGTCATGTGCGTGCCTTGCATCCATATCGCAAAAATCGGCGATAAACTCTCGCCCTTCAGCCGCTTTAATTGCCCAATTCCTGGGTTTTCAACGCGCCTCGAATCGAATCGAATCGAATCGAACTGAATCGAACTGAATCGATTTCGTGATTGCGCGATCCGTATCTGCTTTAAAGTAAACATTTGTTTTAATCTGGGGGCGGCTTTTAATTAAGATTGCGTACGGCGATAAATGGCAAGTGTTGCAGGAGTTACCGGCCATCGCGTTTCGATTGAGGGCAAGAAAAAGGGGATTTCACAGATTTTATTTTTTTCTACCTATATATACTAGTATATATATACACATACTATAGATATATAGATATAGATATACATATACATATCTAGTTTTGAGTGTTGCTAGGAATACCTTTATTTAAAGCCTGCTCACTTCAATCCTGGTAGCACTGCACCACCTTCTTTCGCCTGTTACGTCATTTTGCGAAGAGCCATTCAATCCGTCAACTCTTTTATCAGCCAGACAGGGCGACACCGTAAATCACCTGGCAGGCAGACAAAAGGCCAACGGAAACAATTGGCAGCTCGGACTGGACCGTCATTGATACCAATATCTGATTGACTGGATGGATGCGGCAGCAGCCTTTGCTTTTTTGCCGGCTAATTGAAATGGCCAGGTAATTGTCGTTGATTCCAGCAGCCTACACCATTGCCTGGTTGGTTGCACAGTTAAACACTATTATTTAAATCAATGCTGCGCGCTTCCTTTTTCTCTTTTTTTTTTTCGCCGCATCGCCACATATGAGATGGCAATTTATGGGCCATGCCTAATTGTCCGCACCGAACTTCAAAGTGGGTTCGCTCCTCGATCTTGGCCAAGTCCGAGGAATGCAATTATCGCGCTCCAAGTTATGCTAAGATAAATGGCCACAAGTCCCCGGCACAGTCGGTGGAAATTGGCAACACTTTCCAGTCGTCTTTCCCTTCGCGGTCATAAACAAAACCAAACGAACGAGAGAAATATGAAAAAATGTGTGCTCTTGTTGGAGGAGTAAAAAGTAAAAAAAAGTAAAAAAAAAAAAAAGATAAGCTGCATTTTTGGTTAATTCAACAATTTATGGCAGCAGAGGGGCGGAGGTGTGTCACTGGGCCCAAGTCGTCGGCATGACCAAAAGACCCACATAATAATCACGGGCATAAAACCTATATAGAGGAGCCATATTTCTTTTTTTTCAGGTTTTGGTCTTTGATTTTGGAAAAAACCAGAAAAATTACTAAGGTTAAATGTTATTTATTTTATCATATTAAGGTACTGGATATGTTTAGTTTTCAATGTAAGTATACACATATTTCAAACATAAGCTTGTTTGTTGGCCCAAACGAAAAGTTATTAGGCATATTTCAAATAATACGGATTGTTAAAGTGGTAAAAACCAGATTAACTTAAGTTAGCCAAAGTCCGAGCTTTTATTCCATTGTACAATTATTTAAAGTCGATCATATGAAAGCTTCATCATCCATTTTCTGTTTGTACCCCAATCAACTGAAGATATTTCCAAGAAAGAGCCTCCTGCCGACATTAATCGAATAAAGATCTTTGGACATCGCCTGGGGCATTTGATGGCACTTTCGCTGGATGCCATTTGGCCACGTCTTTGGGTCAGTCAGATGCCAAAGATGCTAAAAATAAAGAGTAAGTAAAGGTAGCAAGGCGAGCAGCCGCGAAATGAAACGCTGTCCAATTAAGCGCAACAAACAACTTTACGCCACATGCCACACAACAGGCGTTTATCGGGCACACAGATCGCATCCCGACGGATCGATTCGATCCTTGGTTCCACGGCCACATCCCCTTCCCCATCTCCATCCCCATCCCCATCTCCACCCCCATCCCCATCCTCCTCTGCCAGTTCTCTCGCCAGTTCCGTCAGCCGGGCCATTGGGCCATTGTAATGGCCAGCGATTTGTCGCTGTCCCAGCCCCAGACCCTGGCCCATAATGACACTCGTTGATCGTGGGGCAGCGATAAGATTGCACAAAGATAAAGCGCCGATATCGGAACCCGAGGGTTAAAATGCATAAAGGGGGCGATGGGCGGAGGCGACAGCAGCAGCATTTATGCTAATAAGTTGACATTTGACCACCATGACGAAATAATGAACCGATCAGAAGCCGTCAACGTGACAGGTACTTCAAGGTAGCAGTACCATGGGCTAGGTATCACACAAGACTGAGGCATAACTAGTGTATTGCCAGCGATATAACTATAATTCAATTATTTATATCTTTGCATCGATTTCTCATGCTAAACGAGATGATACCTCTATTTCTTAAATGTATATACTTATATGTATACTTCTTCACCATTTAATAGGTGCAATTTCTTTGCTATCGGCCACCGATTAAGCCCACTGTGCTTATTAAGCGCTTTGCCGGACAATCTGGACATTTGTTTTGACACAGGCGCAGACCCGCCGGCACCGCTGGCCATGATGATCACTAATTTCCTGGAATTTCACGCGCTCTCCTCGCTTATCGCGATGCAAATTTTTATCAGCTTTTATTGTATCTTCACACGATCTGAGCCGACTGCTTGTTAACTACCATCATGTGGTCTCAAATGAATTTTAATTGTCGTACTTGTACTTGCAGGTAATTAGCAATAATTTACAAATCGCTCAACACACCATTGCAAATTTATTACACCCAAGTGGGTGTTTTGTACAAATTTTAAATATTAAATGCAACTAAGTGGCTACTCTTGATTTCTTCTACTTTGGTTTCTTTCGCCGTAGTTTCTGTCGCTGTAGTTCCTGTCGCTGAAGTTTCTTTCGCCGTAGTTTCTGTCGCTGTAGTTCCTGTCGCTGAAGTTTCTTTCGCCGTAGTTTCTGTCGCTGTAGTTCCTGTCGCTGAAGTTTCTTTCGCCGTAGTTTCTGTCGCTGTAGTTCCTGTCGCTGAAGTTTCTTTCGCCGTAGTTTCTGTCGCTGTAGTTTCTGTCGCTGAAGTTTCTGTCGCTGAAGTTTCTGTCGCTGTAGTTTCTTTCGCTGTAGTTCCTGTCGCTGAAGTTTCTGTCGCTGTAGTTTCTTCTCCATTGATAGTTTGGATCATGGTCCCGATGCTGGCGCATCCAGCTCGGCAGTAAGCCTTCTCCTGATCTGTTCCCTTGAGTCCTATCCTGCCGTCCCTCTCGATCCTGTCCATAGCTACGGGTATCAATCCTTTGGATCCAGCGGTTGTCTCTCGGATGGTCGTGGTGCTCCTGGGAGGATTCCCGTTTCCAGCCCAAGTCCCTTCTATGAATTTTACATTATAGGGTAAAGTTAAATTAGTTTTTTTATAATTAAATTATTATATATATTATTATATTAAACTATAATATCATAATACATCATAATATTGTATCTTAACATCACAGGGTGGGTAAATATTCTTAAGAATTACCAAACACTATATCAAAATAAGTGAAGTAATTAAATTATTTTAAATAAATTATTATTTAATTATTGAATTAGTGAAAGGCGAGGAGTTGAAAATGAGGGACGACGCTGAGAAGACGCAGAAAACTACGAGCTACACTTAGCACTATTTTCCAGTAATCAAACTATTAAGCATCAAATATTTGAATAATCAATAAAAACCCAAAACCAATCCCGCATTATTTATTTATAATAAAAATGTATAAATAACATACGGAAATGTTTTCTTAAATTTGACATTTTTGCATTCCTTTAAGCTGATATGCATATCATCCCATGTCACTTACTGTCGCCAACTTTCAGGTTTGCTGCTGATATGATTCGCGAGTGTCCTTAGGGAGCTCAAGTAATTTTCGCGTTCGATTTCATGACCGCGGGCCGAAGAAAAGGCTGCGAATCGCATATAGAGTATGCGTGAATAACAAGACTGTATTGAAAGAAAGAACTACGAACTTTGTATCGCCGCCTCAGGGGAAGTCTTCATTACGGTGATCATGAAGTAGCAGATCAGGTATCCAGTTCGATTTACTCCGTGTGTGCAATGGACTCCAATTAGTTTGTCTGCAAGAAAACAGAAGAAGTGTTCATCAATTTTCAATATTTGAATGAATAAGTGAATTAATGCAAATGTTTATTAGGTATCCCAAGTAGTTTGTAATTCAAAACGCTTCTTGTCATCGAAGTCAAGCAAGTTGGGTGATATTTCTTTCCTGTTTGGAGGCAGCACCACAGCCTTTCTGCAGTGCAGCATGTTGCTGTTGCTGCAAATTGCTACAAATTTCATTTCAAACACGGCCACAGGAATGTCCCTCTCCCGAGCTCCAAGCCTCCCAAGCCTCCCAAGCCTCCCAAGCCTCGCTCCACGCCCATTTGGTAACACCCACGCGGCGGGACCGCAACAGAGAAAACCGGCCTGGCAATTTGGCATAAAAGCAGAAGCGACCTGGGCTAAATCTAGAAAACAGCGCGCTCTGCCAATAATAACATTGGCTATAAATTTCACAAAAACATGTCAGCAGGAGGGATTCGCGAGCGGTTTCCAGAGGGGCATGGACAACCCACCAGGTCGCGGTGGCCTGCCTTTGTGCACTGTGCGGGTGCTTTTTGGTTTCGGCTTGGCTTTGGCTTGGCTTTGGCTTTGGCTTTGGCCTGGTTGCTGGATTCCCTGGTCATTGGCAGCGGGCGAAGCTGCCAGTCAGTCAGTACGTCATGTTTGGTTTGCATTTAAGCCAACTTACAGGTAAAACGAATAACGAAATTAAATTACGAGAACGCACGGCGCACCCTTGTCGATAATACCAAATACAGTGGGATTAACATCACTTACTTGACGAAATATTTCAGAATTTCATGGAAACCTAACATTTTTGATTATATATTATTATGATTAATAAAATAAAATAATGCTTAAATATGGTTGTTTAATATGAAACGGCTGATTTAACGTAAAACTGCTGATGATTCCACTGTGCTCTGCGCTGTGCCAACGACTGTGCCTTGTTTTCTAGCCTCATTGGTCGTTGACAAGTTGCGACCACCTCGGATTTGACTTATTTCCCTGATCTGTTTCGTCGTAAATATGTTGGCAGCCCGCTTGTATTTATTTATTGTTGGCTCCACGCGACTTTCCGCGGCGCCAGATCGTGTTTTAATTAAGCCCTAGACGGCATCAGAATCTGCGAAGGCATTCTGGCCAACAGTTTTGCATATTGTAAGCCAAATTGGTTCGCACATACATTAGCGCAAGATGAAAGTGCCTGCAAAACATAGGTCTTATCCGCGCCCACTTTATCGAAAGAATGTGCAGCACACAGACGTTTGATACCCTAAAAACGTATTCCACAATTCATGAATAATTCGATTGGATATTGAACTAGTTGAAGAGTTTTCTTAGACTGTTAGTATACTCTAAGAACAATAATTCTCTTAATACTATGAACTTCAAAAGGGAAAATGAACCAGAATTTAATGTGTAATCAATCCAGACAAGGATTTTTAAGATTTAAAGCTAAATATATTATATAGTATATACGCAAGTCGCAAAGAAGCTGCATTGATGCATTTGAATTTTAAACATATAAATGAAAAGATGCTTGCCGATGGCCTCGCATGCCTTTGTGCACACGTGTAATTGGAAATGCCTTTTCCCCACTCGCGGCATGACTTGGCTCCGTGCTCCGTAAGTGATTTGTTTGCCCGGCTCCCGACTGGCAGACAGCCTCAAGCTCGGGCTCAACTCAAAGGCCAAACAACTGACTGGCTGAATGGCTGACTGGCTGACTGGCTGGCTGACTGATTGAGTGTGTGCGCGCCCACATCGGTGCGCCAGCTGGCTGTTAAAGGGTTAAATAGAGTATTTCTCTTTTCAGCCACTTGGCTGCGAGCACATTTCACCGGTTTGGCCATGTTTGCTCTGTGCTTGCCGGCTGATAGGAATCTTTGGAGGCAGTGCAGCCAGGGATTAGGATACGTGGTAATTGCGGGTGCCCCCTTTGATACGATTTGTTTGCATATTTTGCGGCTCTAATTGCGTGGACAGATATGCATCTGAATCTGCATTGTTGACGGGAAAGCGTTTCCCACGGCAGCGTGCCCAAGAGATCATGATGTGTGGGATGATTTGTCAGCACTCACCATTATCCGCATTGCTCTCAAGGAAGTCAGCCACGATGCGACAGAATCTGCAATGACATAGGAAATAGATCAGTAGATCGTTACATAAATTGGTAATATCTAATGGCGAATTAAAATTAGATTGGGCATTTTAACAGTAACCTAATGGTATACATTACATCAATTGTAAATGATACGCCAAGGATATTTTAATTTAAAAACAATGTTATGAAACATTTAGTTTATAAAACATCTCGGTATTATAATATGTTTCTAATTGTTCACGAATTGCCTACAATATTGCTCCTATAATACTGGAGTTGTTGAAGACTTTAAGCAAAGTGAGCTTTGTATACACCAGAATTACAACATTTTCACACGAGACCTAATACATTGTCCAATTATTAGTTGTTTAAATGTATAATTACGTTTCGGCTAGTTTCCGTTTAGGCGTCAGCTTCCCGGGGATCATCAGCTTCTGGTGACGCACATCGTGGTTGGTTATGTCACTTTGGCGGTAGTAGCGATTCGTGTTGGTCAGATCGATGATGAGACCCAGATTGGGGACGGACTCCAGAAGGGATTCGGGCGCCAGGCGGAGATTCTCCTGCACTCTGGCGTTGACATGCTGCAAAAGATAATAAAAAATAAGGGAACTGAGCAAATATACGAGGGCATTACAATGGGCGGCTATAGATTGCTCAATTTATGCAAAATGTCCGGCGGGCAGGCAATTAATAAAGGCCGAGGATCCGTGGCGTTATTTAATTAAGCAAAAACAATTTAATTTAATATTCATGTGGGGTCCATGTTCCAGTTGCCACTTTTATGCATAATTACAATGCACAAATTTTCGTCGTCGTCCGTTGTTATTTATATTTTTAGACGACCGCGCAGTCGGTGGTCCAGATCCTGGGTTTTCAACATCCATCAATTGGCGGCTCTCCTGTCAACCGGTTTGCCTTCTTGGATCTCGGATACAGTGTGGTGCGCCATTGGGCGGGTGGGGAACCATTGTTAACTCACCTTTTGCAGCGGCACCTTGAATGCTATGAAGCGAGTGCCAGGAACACGATCTCCAATCGGTTTGTAATTCAACCATCTGCAATTGGAACAAAGACAAATTCATGGGACCAGCGTAAACAGCACTGATTACTTTGGGATATCCAGCGGGCCAATATCTCTGGACTGCACTCACCTGTCTGGTATAGCTTTGCTCATTTTCCCTGTTTTTCTACGCTTTTTACATCACTTTCAAATGGAATTTTTGAAATTTCGTTCTAGATTATTTGTTTTTTCTTTTGCAATTACTAGTGCCTAATGAGGTGTTGCCAGACTACGCAAAGGCAACATATGCTGCTGAGTTGACACTGTTAGCTAAACTGTGACTGGTCACGGGTCACGATTACTGTTAAAACGCAATCAGTCGCGCTATAACTGCAACAATCGCATTCATACTTTTATGAATGTTCTTATTTAATAATAAATCGCATTGCATTTATTAATTCATGTATCGTTAATTTTGTTATACCTATACAATTTTATCATATCATTTTATTCTTATATTCTTCTTATATTCTTATATTACTAAATAGAATAAGAAATTTCATATATAATTTAATCAATAAGTTGTATGTTTATATTTCTAATTTTTCCACACGATAGTTTCTCACACTTTTGAGCTTCAGTGCCTGCTGTTAAAAGTACACATAGATAACAGACAGCACCTGTAAAGTAACAGCTGTTGTGTATTTGCTAAAAGGTACCAAAAAACGGCAAGCGCTTAAATCGGCGAAAACCTTTGGACTTTCTGTGATTTTGTTGCGAAGGTAAGAGTTTTAATTAAATATTAATAGACCTAAATTAATCAAACAACACATCTCGCTCGCGTGGCCAGCTCCTTCAACCACCCAACAGCCAAAATGTTCGCCAGCAACACGCGTAACCTAATGCGCAGCAGCATCGTAAGTACAAAATTATTAGCCAGATAAAAAAGCGCAGGCGCTGATGGATAAAAATTAAATAACAATAAATGAATTTCCCCATTTGCAGTTGCAGCGATGCAAGAGCACTTTGGTGGTCGCCGAGCACAACAATGAGGCCCTCAACCCGATCACCCTGAACACCATATCCGCGGCCAAGAAGATCGGTGGTGACGTCACAGTTCTGGTGGCAGGCACAAAATGCGGACCCGTAAGTCCCAAGAAGTCCCCCATTAGGGTGGTTCCATTCGCATTCAATAGTGAAATAATCAAACCAAGTTGACTGAGCCTGCATCCGAAGATCTTTGCGATCAGCCAGCAATCAAACCGGCAAAAGGTTATATAAACATATCTCGTTTTGTATTGTTTGGATGGAATACTGTGTTGAAGAGACGGGAATTGTTATAAGCCTTGATTATTTAAAAACTGCCAAATCTATATGATCGACTTATCTCTCGCAATATAATAAGCGTCCCATAAAAAACACGAAACACGTTATTCATCAGCCTCAAGTCCAATTATTTTCTTTTACACTTAAACCAACAAGAAACGTAAACAAGACTTTTAAGGATTAGGTGACCACATCTTAACTTCAGCAATATAATTAAGATGTAAGAACCAAGACATTTCAATTGAGAACATCGAACCACCCTGAAACCTCCTCTCCAATGAATATAAGTTTTTGCTGTTGCTGATAATCTTACGTAAACACTATTATTATTTTCCAGGCCTCCGAGGCTCTTTCCAAGGTGGATGGTGTTACGAAGGTTCTGGTGGCCGAGAACGCCGCCTTCAACGGATTTACCGCGGAATCGCTGACCCCATTGGTCCTGGCCGCGCAATCTCAGTTCAAGTTCACCCACATCCTGGCCGGCGCTTCGGCTTTTGGCAAAAACGTGCTGCCGCGCGTGGCGGCCAAACTGGATGTGTCGCCCATTTCGGAGATCATCGATGTTAAGTCGGAGGACACCTTTGTGCGCACCATCTACGCCGGAAATGCCATCCTCACCCTGAAATCCAAGGATGCCGTTAAGGTGATCACTGTGAGGAGCACCAATTTCCCACCAGCAGCCACCAGCGGTGGAAGTGGAGCTGTGGAACAGGCTCCAGCTGGAGACTTCGCCAGCAGCCTGTCCGAATTTGTATCCCAGGAGCTGACCAAGTCCGATCGCCCTGAGTTGGCCGGTGCCAAGGTTATTGTGTCCGGAGGAAGGGGCCTGAAGTCCGGTGATAACTTCAAGCTGCTGTACGATCTGGCCGATAAGTTTGGAGCTGCTGTGGGTGCCTCTCGTGCGGCCGTGGATGCTGGATTTGTGCCAAATGATCTGCAGATCGGTCAGACCGGAAAGATTGTGGCACCCGAGCTGTACATCGCCGTTGGAATCTCAGGCGCCATTCAGCACTTGGCTGGCATGAAGGACTCCAAGACGATTGTGGCCATCAACAAGGATCCCGAAGCCCCCATCTTCCAGGTCGCCGATATTGGCATCGTGGCAGATCTTTTCAAGGCTGTGCCCGAACTAACCGGAAAGTTGTAAGGCGAGATTGTCACGTGTTATAGTATAAAGATTGTGTACCGATGAATTGATAACTGTTGCATTTATTTGAACCTTTACATAAGTCCGTGGAAGATTTTCCCCTTCAATTTTGTAATAAAACAAGCAGATGACCTATTCTATGTATGTGAAAATTGAAGTCTTATCAGTTGAGTGCAATTGTGCAACTGTTAACATCCACAAAATAATTAAACAAAACCCAGAAGTAGACAAAGTAAATTCAAACAGGATAAACTGATTACTGAGCACTGCAGATTGTACCTTATCGTTTTCGCATCGTATGTTTATTTTTCATGAAGCTTTTATCAAAGCTTTATTAATTAAAGTAGTAATACTAAGAGCATCAAAAAGCTTTCTAGCCATTTGCAAAAGTTTTAAAACGTGCGGGATATCGATGATTTAATTTGAATTAAGATTTATATGCTTAATACAAACAATTTTTAAGGATCAATTCGTAAATCGCTGATATATTTTAGGTACAATTAAGTTGAATATAAATCGCACAATCATAAAAACTAGAATTAGGCCAAATACAACGCCTATGACCAAAGTGGTCCACTCTAAAGGATTCAGGCTGTTGGTGGTGGGTAAAACATGTGTGTTGATCCCGCTCTGAAACGGAAAATAGTGAAGTTAAACCCTTGACACATTAGTAATTACATTGCGGGGGAAACTCACCCAACCACCATTCTCGTTGATCCACGGAACCAGCTCATCTTCGATCACCTCCGAAACGCTCTCCATCAACTTGGGCAGGTATTCCGGATGTCCTTGGCGCACGCAGTCAACGGACAGCCCACCGGCGATGGCAAACAATGAGATCACCTTGCTCCAGGTGATCTCCACCCGAAAGAGCTCCCGCCCCACGGCGCCCAATAGCAGGCTCACTGCATCCGGAGTATGGAACTCACCACCCGGATTCCGGCAAATCTGACGAGCCACTCCGTTGTAAACTCTGGGATGCATGCGCTCCAGTTCATCGCCCAGCTAGTGTAAGGTTTGTGAAATTATAAATATTGTAATGCAATTAAAAGGCTTTCTTTTGCTCACCACTTGGACCGCTGGAAACACATCTCGCACAATGCCCATGGAGGTGGAACCCAGTATGCTACGTATGCGCTGCAGTCCCAGCTTTTTATTGAACAAACCGGATCTTCTAAGACGTCTCTTGATATAATGACCGCACAGGCAGCGACCCTTTGGATGTGGAAATATGTTGGGATTAGGCGAGCAAATCCTGGTCAACTACTCACCTGAGAAATGATATCCTGCGCTGGAATCTGTGCCGCCTTCCAGCCAATCGTATAGGATAGTTTCCTGGTGACGGCATCGCTCACATTGCTTAACCTCCGCCTCGTGGTCTCCTTGGGGCCACCACCCACCTCCAGCAGTGATGCGGAATGGAGGGTGGCTGGAAAACTGAACTTTCTTCGATTCTGAGCCTGCAGGAGGCGCTCGCTTTGTGTGTTCGCCATCGGAAATCCGTTGCTGAAATTATCATTATTCGTGGGATACGAGGTGCCGGGCATGTTTCGCTATCGAGATCGCTTGAGATCCTGAGGGAAATCGCTTATAAGTATGGCAAGAGGTGGCGAGCCTTAAGTCATATGCGAGTATATCGACTCAAGCTGGCTGAGGATCCAGTTTCAGTTTCTAACGATCCCCCACGAAGATTGGTAGAGAGTGTGTTGTTAATTCAATAAATTGCATTCAATTTGGCAAATCTTCCGCTGGGAATCATAACCAGCTGAAAGGAAAACCAGTCCCACAGTTACATCAAAAATAATTGGCTCACTGCATAGATGTCATGTTTAGCTGATTAAAGCCCCATAAACGTGGCTCAAAAGCTAGTGAATGAACTCTGAAATCAGTTTACAACTAAAGAGAACTCTTCCCACGTGTAAAAATACTTAAAAAAAATGTGAGTCCACAGAAGAAAATAATTATATTTTATGAAATTTGTAATACATCAAAAAAGTCTAATCAAATCGATTTCAAGTTTGAATGTATTACCCTCAAAACCTTATACAAAATTCTATAATCAGTAGATTCTTTTAAAGTTCTTCGAAGAATTGATATTAAGTACGTGTATGTGATTTCTCAATAATATTTTTAAGAATAGTGTCCCCTGTTTAGATTTCATTATGACGCTCTGCGATGACTGTTTGTTTGAGCCTGCCCAAAATGGGCACATTAACGGACAGATTGTCGGCTCGTTAGGTTTGATTGGCTTCTGGCTAACAGCGGTCAGAAATCCGCAATATGGCCAAAATGCTGCTGTGTCGCTGCTGTTGTCATTAGTTGTCCACAAGCGAGATGTCAAATGGCAAGTGATTTGTGGGACAATCCGGCTGGTGCGGCAAGTGAATCGAAGATGGAACTTGGAAACGAACTCGGATCAATGGCTACTGGCTACTGGCTACTTATTCCCCGGAGAGCACTTCGCAATTAGCTTTACATAACCTGACCCACTCAAGGCTCGGCTCATTCGTGACCAAGGAAAGTCAGTTGGGTACAACAAAGTCGTGTGGCACTTATTTTTCTGGGGGCACCCGACCATTAAAAGTGATAGCTGAGAAAGTGTGAGCTTCCAGAATAATTTAGCCTTAAATTAATCCAGGTCATAGGAATCACGCCCAAACGGCTCAGCCTGGAGCTTATAAAAACCATATCACTTGCGCCCCAATCAGTCAGTTATTGGTCGAAATGTCAACCAAGCGGATCTTAGCCCTTTTTGGATTGCTGACTATCCAAAAGACCCACGCGGATGTGTCGCATTTCTTTGCCTCGCCATTGGAGGACTACGGGAACTATCTGCATGGCCAAGTGCCTTTCCAAGTGGCACTATCGCCTCCGAACCTATATGGTCCGCCGCCTGCTGCACCCACAACTCCTGCCCCAGTGGCTTCTGTGGCCACCACCGAATTCAGTCTGCCGGAGATCATCGAGAACCGCAGTGTGAAGATTCAGGGATCTGGGCATGGCAACTTTATACCTCTGAGCCAGCACTATCTACCGCCAGCTGTGGATGAGCGACCCAACTATGAAAGCCCCAAGCCAAGGTGGGTTCCAAATCTCACAGATACACAGTTCAGATCCTAAACTATAACTAACACCTATATGATATATATTGCGAGCCACTTAATCATGCATTACTGTACTTAGCGAGGAGACTTATCCAGCTTACTACTATCCGCAACCTGGAGGCAGCATCATTACCACCTCCACACCAACCACTACCACTACTGCGAGACCCATCATTGTGCAAGATCCTGGAGAGGATGTCGAGACGATACACTCGCCAGGCTACGACTATCATGCCCCAGTGGCTGTTCCGGTTTTCCCCCAAAAGCCATCCACACCTGCTCCAGTTTACCTGCCACCCAGTGACGGCAGCCAGGATCAAAATCAACTGAGACTCCGGCTCAAGGACATGCGTTGCCTTTCGGCGGGTTACTTCCGGGCAGTTCTCAAGTTGGACAGCTTTTTGGCAGCTGCACCCACTGTGGACCAGGACAACGATGATGCTCAGCAGGATAAGCGCTGCGAACTGCGGCTATCTCGAAGTTTTCTGCTCTTGGATATTTCCGGCGAGAATTTCGAGCGCTGTGGTGTGAGAACCTGTGGCCAGGATCTTTGTCTGCGTCTGCGATTCCCCGCCATCAGGGGGTTAAGAACCAGTGGCGATTCGATATTAACCCTACACTGCAAGGCTCAGGAGCGAGTGGCTGTGAAAACACATGCCCTCAAAATGGGCGTGGCCAATGATGTGTAGGATACGTATTTTCCATGGTCATTTTCTTTCTACTAAAAGCTATTTTCTCAGGCAAGCACGCAGTGTGGGTAGCTACGCCCATGGAGGAGATCAAAACGCCTTCCGCACCCACGTGGAGTTGTTGAGGAGAGGTAGCACTGGATACACCCGCCATTTGGAAAGCAACGGTGCCGTCCAGTTGGGCGAAGAGCTCCTCCTAAGAGCCCACGTTCTGGCCGGAGATGGTAAGTCATCCAATGATGAAGGACTGTGGTCTTCAAAGATAGGCCTTCTCTCCCTTTCAGGCTGGAACTACACCAAGCTCAGTGATGTCCAGCTGCAGAGGATTGCAACCGGAGGAGAAGTGCTCAACACGGTGCAGCTGGTCAGTGCGAGGGGCTGCCTAAATCCCGCCATGCAGGCCATCTGCGCCCAGCCACCCATTCTGGACCCACCGCTCGGCCAGCGACTGCACTTCAAGGCGGTCATGTTTCCTGGGATGCGAAGCGGAGAGGTTCTGGTCATATCCATGCGCATCACGGGCTGCTTGGAACGCGAGGATTGCCTGGTGACGGCCCAAGATTGCTTGCCATCGGTGGGCCAACGCAGACGACGGAATGTCTCACACGGCAATAGCACCGAAGTCTCGGAACTCTCGCATCTCACATTCCGGGTGATAATGCCCGGTGGCGAGGATGTTTCTCTGGAGGAACGGGATATGGGTATAGGAGATGCGGGGGTCAGAGCGACATCCAAATCACTAGCTCTCTTTGGGAGTCTGGGATTTGTGGTGGTGCTGCTGGGAGTTGCAGTTGTGACATTGTATAAATTTGGAAAGTAGTTGGATTTTGCAAGTCTTTAAAACTTTTTCAACTTTTTGAATTTTGAACAGTTATAATTATCAAGCACACAACCCTATATAAAAGTTAGTCGTATAGTTTCAAAATAGCTAATTTTGAGGGAGGTCTTCAATTTGATCATTTCTCACAACTTGAATATATGACTATGATATTTTCTATATTTTATGACTAAAGCGTTCATTTAAAAGTTATCTTAAGTGTTATGTGCTCCCCTTGTGAACCATCCATTAAAAGCAGTCACAAATCGCCATCCATATCAATCGTATCTGTATCTGAGGCGCCAATCTGAGCCTGACTTTTAACTATCTGGCTGCCAAGTAAATTGACTGGCCAATGTTTGGCCATTTCGAGATTAGAACAGAAATTAGCACTTAATAAAATGTAATTTATGTTCATGTCGCCTGTGATTGAGCGAGCCTGAGAATAAAATCTGGCTCAAAAGGCCAGTAGGCAAAGCAAGTAACCAACTGACTGACTGATTTCCAAACTGCGCGCGCAATTCGCAAATTGCGAACTGCGATTTAGTTATGGCCAGATAGATACATGGATACATAGATACAAAGCCAAAAACCGAAATTTTATCACGTTTTCACGCTTCGAGCGCGGCTAATGAAACCTGGCTCACAGTCGATTTTTGGCTTTGTTATTTGGTGCAATTTGTTGTCGGTCGGTTTTCGTATATGATAATCCATTCATCTGGTGGCCGACAGTTTGCGCTTAATGGGCATGAAAATCGCAGCCAATTAGCCGTTGATTTCAGCCACATTTGCGCGATGGGTGGTCAAAAGTCTAGAGTTACAATTTAATTACTCATTGGGGCCCAAAGGAGATACGTAGTTATTTCGGAATTCGTCGTTTGCCAGTTGGGTGGCGTTGGAATAAATGATCATCGTTTCATTCCTTTAACTTAAATGATTAAAGCACAAAATATATTTGTTTTTCCTATGAATTATAGTTATAAATAATTAGTTAAGCACTTCGATGTGAGTTTTTTGAATATAAAAGTTTTCTATTACAACACTCTTAAGTCAAAGAAATAGCTTCCTTAGGTTTTAATTAGTTCAGCCTAGAAATAATTTCAGCTGGTTTTTAAGTGTTTTTAATTTTTAGGTGGCCACCAAAGGAATTTGTTTCACTTAACTCGTATATATGTACATGTAAGTGACCATAAAAATATTTGAAAATTACTTTCTGTTTGCGGCTATAGGAACCCATAACGCTAACTGGCCTTTTGGCATTTTTCGTTGACCTAAGCCAAGCGTAAGATGCATTCCCACAGCTGAGATCATCGACGGCTCGGCGAGATGCCCCCAATTGCATCCCAAACTGCACTTTGGGGAATGTGGCGCGATGTTTTGCGATGTTGGCTAATTAATAATCCCGACACGTTCCGGCTCGAGCACAAATGGGAACGGGGTAATCTTGTCGGCGGGGGAGGGGAATCTTGGAGCTTGCAGGCGAGGCTACTTTGTCTTTGTCGCCTAAATGGCAGGCAAAATGCTTGCCGAACATAAATTAATGTCGTACCCAACTGGCGCTTAAGTTCGTGCTCGATTTGGCCGCAATCCGTGTACTCCACTCTGCAAAGTGAAGTCGCAGCAAAGGCTCTTTCGCCAAAGTGGCTGCAATTTACACTCTTCATTCAGCATCCAAATCGGACCAGTATGTGTGTGTGTGTGGACCTGGCCTAAACAATTTTCATGTCTGCTTAAATTACCGACTACTTAGTGCCCAGTTTAGCAATGCCTAATAAATATTTATGAGCGCACTTCATTTTAGCCAAGTTTCAATGGACACAAGCAAAACGCAGTTCTATGAATGGCCATTCGATGTTCACGACTGCATTCGACGATTTCGCTGCTCATTAAAGGAGTCGCCAACTCAAAAGGTTCCGAAAGGGAGCAGCTCGAGTTAATTAAAACATCATGTCTGTCACTGATTGGATCAATAAATAGGTAATAGCTTATCAAAGCTGGAATGAGCAACCCATCATCAAGCTTTAATTTCAGTGGAAGGTTCCAGAAAACCGAGCATTCAGCTGCAAAATCTTGAACCCTAAACAAAACTCCTAAAACATAAAATTAATAATAATTTACTAACAACTGAATTGCTTTATGTAGCAATTAAAAATGCGTGATAAAAGTAGATTTTGCTTTCTCTTTTTAATACCATAATCAATTTAAAACCAAATCTTTATATATAAAACGTAGGATTATTCTTCTATATTTATACCCATTACTCGTAGAGAAAAAGGGTGTACTAGATTCGTTGAAAAGTATGTAACAGTCAGATGGAAGCGTTTCCGACCATGTAAAGTATATATATTCTAGATCATGATCGATAGCCGAGTCGAAATGACCATGTCCGTCTGTCTGTCCGTCCGTATAAAGCCTGCATCTCAGGAACTACAAAATCTAGAATATGTTGAGATTAAGCATGCAGCTCAAGTTTGTTTCTCTCCACTCCTACAAACCGCCCAGAACTGTCACGCCCACACTTTTGAAAATGTGATATTTTTTCATTTTTGAATATATCATGTAAATTTCTATAGATTTACAAAAAGCTTTTGTCCAAGCCCACACTTTTAAAAAAATGTTCGGTTTTTCTTTCATTAATTATTTTATTCCAAATTTCTACCGATATTCCAAAAATAGTTGAAATTTCTCATTTGCACTTCCACTAGCTGAGTAACGGGTATCTGATAGTCGGGGCACTCGACTATAGCATTCTATCTTCTTAAATTTATAATTTCTAAGGAAACCGTATCTAAACTTTTATTAATTTCAATTTGATTCCTAATATGCCTGATCTCAACTTTGTTTAGCCCAGTTTTTTGATACACAGATACAAGTCATTAAAAGGTACATAAATAACTAAAACAAAAGTTACCAATGTAACACATTCTGCCTGAGCGATTCAACGTAACTATTTGCTAATTAATTGGATTACACAAGCTGTTATTTATTTATGCACAATTAGTGGCCCTCCCAACACCCAATTATTAATGCTCTGCGATTGGCCAGAGCACAAAAAATATGACTAAATCAACAACTCGGAATCGGCGAGTTGCTCGCACTCATTAGCAACTTTTATTAGCCAAAAGTGTCAAATGCTTTATCTCGGGCTTGGATTGGCCCAAACCGAGTTGCCTTTAAAGCGTCGCCAGTTATTTCATTTGGTTTCGTTTCGTTTCATTTCATTTTTTGTTTTGCCAACTTTATTGGCCGTTTGTATCGACTCGTTTTTTGCGGCCTGCGTTTTTAGCATTGTGGGCATGTTAACATTTGTGTTATTGATTTTTTACAACATTTGACAGTTACGCAGACTCCGCTTGGAATTTCGTATATGTTTTTTTTTGTAGTATTTCCAAGCTCGCTTTTTTGAGGCGAATTCGGAGCGCATGACAAGCGATTTGGAGCAATTTGACTTTCCACTGCTGATTGGTTAATCAAATCGGAGTTCATTAAATTGCCATTTTTATATTTAATTGCACAGAACTGACAGCGCATAGTAATACTATATCATAAACGATACATAAAGTGCTTGGCAATACTGCCATTTATTGTAGCCGCAATCTTGCGGTTTTAGTGTTTTTTTTTTTTGCTGTACTATTATTATATCATTTTGTTTTGTTTGTGCTTATTTTTTGTGGCCACTCAGCTCGAATGGAAATGGGGAAATTAGCAGACGCTAAAACGCCTCTGTTTGACATCGTTTGCAATTGGAAATTTACACCATTCTCGGGCGTTACAGGTGGCAAACATTGTTCAGTTCATTAATTGTTGATTTTGCACTTTTTCACTCCATGTGCGTCATTCAAATCGAACGTGAACAGCGTTAAAGCCAAGTTTTCGTGGGTTCGAGGGAGGGGGAATGGGGCTGCAGCTGTTTTTCGCCAGTAAATTGCATTTGCTTCTAGAGACTTTGAGCTGATCTTGCTCTACATCCCTAAAACATAACATAAAGTTATGTTTGAAATCAACTTATAGCTGGAATTTAAGACATTTCTGTTCTGAAATTGTCAGTTTCCTCAAATTTCCAGTGCAATAATTATAAAATAATATAGTGAATATTTTTGTATTTATTAATTTCTCAGTAAGCTGTGAAAATTTATAGCTTATATGGAAAACAAAACTGACCTTTAAGAGTTTCTTTTTTTATGACTACAGCTCCACCCTCCATGATTCGATACACACTCTTAATCCGATACACCCACGAAGTGTCACATTTCCCATCCAGATCTTTGAGATACAGCACCCCCATATCGAACATACATGTATCTATCTTCGGCTGAAAATCATAAATAGTTTCGCCGAATGGAACCGGCAAATTAAAAGTGTCCAACGGCTTTGTCAATAAACATTTGTCGTTCCACTAATTGCCAACGTTTTTCGCCGCTCGAGCAACAAACAAACAGAAAAGCATTAACAAACGAAAAACAAAAAACGAACTAGGAAAGAAAAAGAAACCAAATCATTTATGGCAAAGTCAATTGCGCTATTGCTATCTCTTTCGGCGGCGTGGGTGGAAGCATTACGGTGATTATCCAGCAAAAGCAACACACACACACACACGCACTGAAAAAACAACGAAATTTAATTAAATTAAAATTGCTGTTGGCCCGTTTCGCCTTCAGCAGCTGCTGCTTCTTAATTCCGGTTAAAAAAAGGGCGTTCAACTCAAGGGTTTTATTTTGCAATTATTGATATTTATCCATATCGCTTTTGACACATATACTTGAGTTTGCGGAATGACCTTTATTTGTTTTACTATTCTGTGCTTGGTTGTTTTGTATTAAATTACACATTTTTATTATTCACAGGGGACATTTACTTTTTATTGGCACTATAGCACGTCATCACTTCGTACATTTGCTATTTGAAATTTGAAAAAAAATTCCAAAATTTCAAATAAATATATAATTTGTTTTGCAACACACTCTAGCTCGCTAACAACTAATTTCAGTACATTTATTCAGTAATACCACTCCCTTTATCGGCTTATCACGAATTTGGCATCGGATCGCATTGATACGGATGTTTATCTTTGATTGTCGGATGCGCCATTTGTGCTGATAGTGATAATGGGTCATTTGTTATTATCTTATTCAATTTCGGTTTACGATGAGCGAATAATAAGGTAAAACGGTTAGATTCCCGCCTGTGCGGCATGGAAATTACTTAATTACTTATGCGGTGCGCGTTCTGGTTGGTAACTGAATCGGAATCGGACTCGGAATCAGGTTGCTGAATATTCACGGTCAGCTTTTTGTCGTTTGAAGGTTTTCATTGCAAAGTAATCACCGGAAACCACAAATAATTTGTATTGTCAAATTTGTTAATGCATCATTGCAGACCAACCGTTTATTTTTCAACGAAAGCTGAAAGCTGAAACAGCCGCAAACGTTCCGCGCTCGTCGAAGTCTGAAAATGAATTGAACCGAAGTTGAATAAAACTGAAAACCAAATCGCCAAACAAACTAGCCGCCTTATCGATAGCAAAGTGCGCAGTTATCGGTGCAGTGCCGTCGCTTAGTGTGACCGTAAATTGAAGTTTTTGTGATTATCGGCTGTGGCAGCACTGAAGACAGTTTTGCCTTGTTTTGGTGTGGCCACACTGACTTTTTGCTTGCTATTGTTTACATTCATTTATTTCGACTTCTAATTTGGTGGTAAGTAAAACCGGTGATATCTTATCATTAGCGCGAAGTGAAACGACAAGCGGGAGTGCGTTTGCCGCCCTAAAGAACGCTGTGGTTTCCTTTCGATCGTTTCAAACCGAGAACTAAAATTCTTTGTTCTCCAACGAAGAAGTAACTTTTTTGCAAGTTGGGCAAACCATTAAAATTCATGACCGCCTGTTTGCTACGACATAAATGCAGATTTTCACTAGGAATCATTAAGTGGGTATATCATCTGCCTCGCTTCTCTCCAGTTACCAGTCTAAAAACAAAAGCCAAGAAGAACGCGCTTAGTCGCGTGCCTCGACTATCAGATACCCGTTACTCTGGTAGCTAATAGCAATATGCATTTTTTCGTTGAATAGGCGCCATCTGTTGGCAGAAAGCGACACCTGTTGATCATTTCCATACTTAAAATATATTTGGAGTAACGTTTCAAACAAGTATTATAACTAAGCAATTTTTTACTGAAAAGTTTTTACGAAATCAGAATTTAAAACAGCGAAAATACAGAAAACTTAAAAATAGAAATTGAAAACATATTTTAGACCACAATTTGTAATGCTAATTAATTAAAATCTCCCATACAGCAGGCTACGCAACAAGCTAGACTGTGATATTACACTCCTATAAAAAGAGAAAAGGGGTATCTGATTAATCTAGTAGATTGGCCAGTTTCCGAGACTATTTGACATGGCCGATGATCCGGAAAACTCAGTGGACAGGACCACAGACGACGGAGATGCCAGCAAACCGGAAAAGATGTTCACCCTCAAGAAATGGAATGCAGTTGCTATGTGGAGTTGGGATGTGGAATGCGATATCTGTGCCATTTGCCGTGTTCAAGTTATGGGTGAGTCTTGAATAGTAATATTAATAGTAATAATGTTCAAATATGTTACGTGCCAAGAAAAAAGGTCAGAAATTGTAGGAAAATGTGCTCGTACGCATAACTATTAATCTTTAAGATGTATACCTTTCATATGTCTAAAAGAACATCAAATAGGTATAAGAATTATTAGCTGTTAGGTATTAAAAATGTACTTTAAATCGTTATCAGCATCTATTATGCACTTCCTTTGCGTCACTAAGGGTGAGCTATTATTAGATGACATTTCTACTATATTGGCAAACCGTAGCTATGACGGAAAATGCCAGCAGATCTGATTGCATTACCGGTTGCAACTGACCCAATTAATGACAGGACTTCGCATGAATAACTACAAATACGTAAAAAAAAATCACCTACAAGTAAATAATTAACAAACTAGAACGTTGAACACATAATCGCCCAGCCATTGCACGGATGCTACTTTCGCAATTGTTTATTCGCCCACTGGCCGACCGATAAGATGCGAACCCAAACAGATGCAATCCGGGAGCCATGTAATGCTCCTCCTTATCGAGGCTACTCGGTCGAGTGCCGGCAGCAGCTAGATTGTTGCGATAATTGCCGGGGCAAAATCGAGCGCAAGCGTTTCTGTTTTAGCATTCCATGTGCCTCTGGAATGGCCATCTAGTCGCGATTGGTCATCTAGACACTCACAAATGTATATACATATATATATATATATATATATATATATATATATTTAGAACGGATTGCGAGGACACATTCGGCATGAAACTCACGTATCTGAGGCGCTGACATTGCGGCTACTGTAAACTGCATTGTGAAGGTCGTATGCAAAGCGATTTTCCGACGAAAGTAAACGTAACTTGGATTTGGTTTGATTTGTATTTTAAATTAGTCTACATATAGATACACTTACAGCGTAGGTAAAGTACAATGTATATTCGATATATATAGCCAATTGGTGTATTTTTCCAGGGAGATTTTGGTTTGTGTTTTTTTTTTCTTTTCTCTTCGCTTTTGCTTGCATTCTGCATTACAACTAACTACGATTCATGTCATTTTTTACACCGATAAATTCACGCAACATTCATCAAAATGTCAACAAATTAGTGCTAGAAATCATAATTTACATAATAAAACTATGCACTTAATGATTATAAATAATAATAATAACAATTATGCGTGTAGAAAGGAAATTCTTTTGCTAAGCATTACAAGTTAGCTAGGACTAACAATATCAGAGCGCCTGGATGGGGTCCTTATATCATATCATCTCAGGATCTCAGGATTCTCAGGATCTTAGGATCACCCATTGCGTTTTACACGTTTTACACACGTCTCTTAAGCACTAAAGGCACTAGTCTAGTATTTGGTTTGATCGCATATTCAGATCCTTGGCAACACGCCGTTTACATGTTGAAGGACAATGGCTTTATGTTGGCCACCGAGGACATGCGGCGCACACGGCCCATCATTTTTCGCTCGATATCCTCCAGCGTCTTGCCCTGCGTTTCCGGCACGTAGATTATCACAAAGAACAGGCCCACAAAGCAGATGGCGCCGAACAGCCAGAAGGCTCCATGGGCGCCCATTGCAACTGCACGCAAAAATATCAAATATTATTAAACCACTCAATTAAGCCACTTAAGTTGGCTCAAAGCTAGGCACTACACACCCGTGAGGTCCTGGAAGGTCTTGGTCACCACAAAGGTGCAGGACCAAGTTGAAAGCCGTGGCCACCGAAGCAGCCGAACCGCGAATCTTGGCCGGCAGAATCTCGCCCATCATCAGCCAGGGAATGGGTCCGAAGCCCAGGGAGAAGCCCAGAATGTAGATGACGAAGCAAGTGAGTGGTAGCCAACCCAAGTTGGATACATCCGGACCATGGGCCTTGCAGTAGAAGAAGCCGCCCAAAACGAACAGGGTCAGGATCATGGCGATGTTGGATACATACAGAAGGATCTAAAAAACAAGAAACCAAATTACAATTAGTAAACTAGGACTTTCATTTATATGCAGCTTTGAACCCACCTTTCTGCCCGCCCGATCAATCAGAACGATGCCGATAAACGTGGCCAAGAAGTTAACAACACCCACAATGATCGTGCAGATATTGCCATCGATGGTGGATCCCGCATCCTTGAAGATCTGCACCGTGTAGAAGATAACCGCATTGATGCCGCTCAAGCTGCTGGAAGAACATCAGACCCAAGGAAATGGACAGCGGCTTCAGATTGTTGCGCTTCAGCAGCTCCAACATGGTGTTCTGCGTGGCCTGACGATCGGCATCGGCCTGGGATCGCATCAAACCCTTCAGCTCGGGCTCCACATCCGCCTCCTTGCCGCGCAGCCAGCTCAAAGCCTTCCTGGCGCGCTCCTCGCGACCACGGCTCACAAACCAGCGCGGTGTTTCCGGGATCAGGAACATCAGAATCAGGAAAGGAACGGGCAGAGCTGCTCCCAAGAAGGCCAGCATCGACCAGTTCATAAAGGATCCCGCCACAAAGCAGAGCAAGATGCCGATGTTACCAAAGGCCGTGGGCAGCAAACCCAATGTGCCTCGCACCTCCGGCTGCACAGTCTCACCCAGATACACGGGCAGGGATAGAGAGGCAATGCCGACACAGAATCCAGCCAGGAATCGTCCGCACAGCACCATGGCCACGTTCACAGCACAGGCAATCAGCAGCGATGAGACGATGAAGGGCACTGCGGTGGCCAGGATGGTGTTGCGCCTGCCCAGATATTCGATCAGGGGTCCTCCGGCTATGCCACCTGCCAAGCCAGCCAGCGGCATGATGCCACCAACCCAGGAGCCCTGAAAGTAGTAGTCGATTTCAAGTGATTAGACAGGGCTTTAGCTGCGTTTAGGTAAAATATTGGTCTAGAAATTCGGGTTTCGCTGGTAAAGTGTGTCTTTGAAACGCTCTTTTGAAATGATCTCAATTATTCGACATTTTTCCGTACTTAGATATAGCTGTAACATTTTTCCGAGATGCGAACAAAGAGCGCACTTAACTTTGAGGAAATACGATTCGTACGATCCGTAGTACTTACAGCATCTTGGGTGACCTCAAATGAGGTGATATTCCGATCGGTCATCGACACAAGAGCAGGGGACGTATAGGCGCTGACAAATCCGACCACCAGGGAGCCCAGCGAGACACTCAGAGCAGCCAGGACCTGGAAATACGTTGGAATATGATTCAATATGGGTAACGCTTCGATTTTTGAACGGTATTTGTGTATGATGATGCTATGTGCAGGCACCTGGGAGAAGGTACAAATGGCCTTGGGCTCCTCGACGGGCACGGAGAAGGACACATGGGTGTCCGCTCGCATGAGGATCTTCATCGCGCTGCAGTATCTTTAAACTGAAATCGCGAACTGAAATCGTTTTTGGCTGGCAACAAGGCTGCGTATGTGTAGCTAATACAGCTTCAGCTTCCTGCCTTTCACTTTGCTCCTTGAAATGGAATACTTTAGGCGCGTTCGCTCGTCAAAACTCAACTGAAACTTGTCATTTTGCCCGAGTGCAGCGGCAGTTGCGTTTTCACTAGTTTTCAATATTCGAGAATAGTTTCTGCCGTGATTTGATGGGGCCCAGGCACGTACACGAAGCCGCCGAGTGCTGATCGGATCGATATCGCTTATGTGGGCAACGGAGATGCTGTTCGCAAGTGTTTGATCAAGACCGAGCTTATCAGTTTGTTTTCGAACGGCAAAGACAAAGAAAAGGCGCTATGCCGATTTTCAAAAGCGGTTTCAGGCTGTTTTCAGCGAACGTCGCCAGCGCGAATGCAAGCTGCAACTGCCAAACATCGACAGAAGTTGCAGGGTCAGCAGTCAGCGGTCAGTGGTCAGTGGTCAGCTGTCCGAGTTTACCACACTCAATCGAATATGAATACAAATACGAATACGAATCCGAATCCGATCCATCCATCCATCCATCAGGCAGCTAGCGATATTTTTAGTCCGGCCATAACTAAATGCGTTAATTTCAATTAAGGCAAGAGCGCCTCAGACATCGTGCGAAAATAGCTCAAATGGCCCACACGGCGGCAGCTCAATCTGGAGGCCCCCTAAATTGCTCAACGAGTGCTTTATGGTCGCATTAGTGCCATTCATAATCTTGGGGCCCGGGAGGCGCCAACGAGCTTAACGAGCGGACAATGCATGTCCTCCACCGCCCCTGGAATTCACAGTACGCCGCATCGAAGGACTACACTCGCAAAATTTGGGGCAAAGTCCTACTCTTAATGAGCAAGCACTCCATAATGCCTAGAATGGCAATAATGAACGGCAGCTCCGAGTTGCATCCTAGGGATGCCTAGATTTTTGAACTATGAACGCTTAAGTTTTCTAAATACAAAATCTTTCGTTTGAACTAAGATGTCTTGCTTAGGCCCTAAATGAATACGATGAATGAATGAATAGGATGCAAATGAATAGCGATTTTTCGCTGAGTGCAGACCCACCTGTGTCCAAATGAATATGGGATTCGTTGTGGGACGGTAGACCTCCAGCTTGGGCTTGCCATCCTCGGTTATCTGGCGCACGAAGGGCACCGCATGACGGATGTTCTCGCCACGTTTGTTGCCCATCTCGTCCATCTCGTAAAGTCGTCGGCTGCGGGAGGAAGGAGGTTGCAGAACTGTATTGGAAGGTTGCCTTTGCTAACAGTCTATTAAAGTGTGTAAGGGCACGTGTACGGCGGATTAGCCGGAGCCGTAGCCGGAGATACAACTATGAGATCGCTCAAAATAGTCGGAGCAATCGTCGGTGGCTCAACAATTTGTATGCCACTTGGATTAAGTGAATCAACGAAAGTGCGCAAATAGCTTGAAAGCAATCTTAGGCATGCGAAGAGCTAACTATTCAATTACTCAGATTGTTCAACATTTACTACGCTCGTATTTGCAGTGGCTTACTTTTCAATCATATTTATATTGGGCTCTTCGAGTTAAATATGCAAAAACAAATAAACAGCATTATTTTGATTAGTGTTCGTAATCTGAGGCTTTTCAAACTACTTTGTAAGCCGAAATAGTTTGAAGAACAATTCGGATTTTGTAATCGCATTTTGTAATCTTTCTTCGTATCGAGTGACACCCTTTCACTGAACTTATCTGTTCCAAGAAATGTGTGATTAATGACAGCCCTATCTCGCAGGATAGAGCACAAGGTGATATCCAAGTGTATACTAGGCTAACGAAATATTCACTTTCCTCGGAGTGTTCACTTGGCTTTTGGAGTACATGTAGTTACCATGCGATCCATTGCATTGGTGGTACTTCCATATAACTTTTCCTATACTACAAAGTCCAGAGACACAGATAACCCCTGGCTATGAACTCTCGCGGGTATTTCACCCAATTTGCATGCTGTTTTTGATTATTTTCCATAGGGAAGACACTCACCTCTTGCGGGAATCTGTGCTGATGGAACGCTGCTGTTGGAAGTGCTGACGCGATGTGAGGAAGTCCTCGTCGCTTTCGCTTTCCAGATCCTTGAGATCGATGATCACCGGCTTGGTAATGTCCTTGGGTCGGTGGATCAGGCGCTTGTGCTCGGCATCTTCGCCCTCTTCGTCACTGTCCGTACTCGAACCCTGGAGGACCTTATCGAGCTTGAAGGTGACACGTGGATCCAAGCTCTGGTGCTTGCGTCCTTGGAAACTCCCGCCGTGTCTTGTGGAACTCCTCCTCCGACGACGATTCCTTCAGTAGATCCTGCAGGAAGCGTGTGCCCTTGACGTCCAGGGAGACGTGCTTCTTGGCCTGAAACTGCCGGCGATTGTCGTTGGCCAAAATGTGCTTGAGGTCCTTCAAGATGCCCTTGTGATCGACGCTGGTCGCCTTCTGTTGCTGGAAACCAGTTCGCTTCTCCTCGAAGCTGTCCTCGTCGCTGCTCTCGGCCGCTTTGTTACTGTTGTTATTGCTGTTGCCGGTATCGCGGCGCTCGAAGGACACACGTGATCCTTTCAAGCTCTGCTTGCTGCGCTGCAGCTCGTCACCCTGGGCACCTCTCTGTTGGCGATCGCGATGCTCGCGAATCTCCAAGGATGTGGGCGGTGGTGGCAGAGGCGTCAACTCCAAGCTACCACTGGCGCGCAATGGACTCCTATGTTGTTGCTGTTGTGTAGGTGGTTCGTTGATGTCGTCGTCCTCCAAAAGCGGGCGAAACGATAGCGGTGGCTCGTCCTCCAGCAAGCGCTGTGTCCTCACGGTCTGTGGATGCCTTTGCGGTGACACCTGGGGAAACAGGAACGGATCCTCTGGCAGAATTGTGTCCAAGCTGGTCGCTGTGTTCGAGGTGGACAAATTGCTCTCCACACGATGATAGCCCAGCTCGTCCTGTGAATGCAAAAGAATCGATTCGAATCAAAAGACAGTCGCGAATTGATTAAATCGAATCATAAGCATGGCATATTTATGAAGCCTCCCCATCTCACCATCAAAACCGCTCCGAACCGCCCCAAAATCTTTGCGATTAAGTCGCAAGACTTGTTCTTGAACACCAATCTCAAAGGTGCCAAGAGGTCCAGCATTATCGATCATGTGCGTACTTAATGATGCTCTCTAAAATGTTGTTTTTGGATCCTTGCTGATGTGGCTCATATAATACTACTAGTATACTACTTTTTGGAATTTTTATTGCTAGTTTTTATTCAAGTTTTTAATAGCCTAAGGAGCTATTTAATAATTTGTTCCTAAGTGTTAAATCTAACAATTCTATGCTGTAAAATAGTTTGTATAGAAAGCTCTTGGCACTTTTCAAAGCTGTGATTAGGAGTATGTAAATAATCTCCATGTCCAGATTAAAAATTAGAAATCCCAGAATGCCCAGCCATCTATTGAAAGTGGATCTGGACTCCAGGTGGCTGGTTCGACTACCCCAATATTATTTACCGCTGGGATACTTACACCTACTCGGGTCAGTTTTTCCTTGAGCTTGCCCATGGCGCTGCTCAGCGGTTGATGACCGCCGCCTCCGCCGCCGGCTCCTCGGTTATCGCGTCCACTCATCTTATCAGCTCTATAGCTTTGTAGGTGAACTTGAACTTGTGGGTTTTCCTCGGGCTGTTTGTTTTTGTGTCAGATTTTCACTTGTTTTTGGTGTCTGCCAATCGACCACATACACAATGTCTTCTTCTCTTGGTTGGTTTGGTTTTTTTTTGTCTTTGCTGCAAGTAAATAGAAGTTTTCAGATCGTTAAAATAACAAAGTTACTTAAGCTTTTCACGTATGCCTTTTCACTTTTTAACCAACTGCATTTATCAGCGGTTTCCAATTTGTCTGTTGTCTGGCACAGTTCTATTGCTTTCATAATATTGTTTGATAGCAATTGACTACCGATATACTGGAACAATCTAGAGTATTATTATGCATTAATTTGCAATGGCCTGATGTCTGAAAAAATAGTTTGATAATAGTTTGATATCAGCGATTTTGGTCTGCTTTCAAATCGTCTGAATTTATGTGCTGGGTTTTAGATAACGCACGAGCCCCCCGAACACCCAAACACACCCACTTTCCTCGATTGCCACATGTGACCAACTTTGTAGCCACAGTGGAGGCACTGGTTTTCCGCACCACATACTAGTATGTTGTTTTTATTTACTTTTCACGCACACTTGTGTGAGCGGCTGGTTTTCGCGGCAACGTGGAAAGTATTTATGATCTTTTAAATTTGGCATGCGGCATGTTGGCTAAAAAGTATACATTTGAAACGTATGTATTTCGAAAATTTTCCACCCACTTTCCATGGTGCATATATTGGCTGATTAATGACCGCATCGCGGTAAAAAAGGGAAATATTTTCATTTTTTTTTTTTGGCTTTGTCAAATTTTGTACGTTCTATTTGTATTTATGTTGACTTTTCACTTTGCGTCATGTGATGCCTGGGAAAATGTGTGGGCGCCATGACGTCGACGAGTCCGTCTCTGTTATTTTTTGCCAACGCTTTTCCACCAAACCCCCTGCTCTTTTCCCTTTCTATCTATCTATGAATTTTTTTGTCTATTTTCTGCAATTCTATTCTGTTTTCGGAATTCCGTGCAAATATCAGCAGGCGTGACATAACGCTAGGTGTAATTCATGTGTGTGGGGGCGTGGCCTCCCACCCGAAAGTTGAATTGCAGGAGCACCGGAAAAAATATTTCAGTATTCGAAATATGCATATAACATAAAAACATAAATGTGTCTTAAACTTTTTTTTAGCTTAAGTTTTGCATATATTCTGTAATTTTTAGAAATAAAAATTATAAATTACCGTTACCAATTAAAGCATATTTATTAAGTTATCTTATAGCTATGTATACTATCAACTCTATAGTACAACAAGTTCAAAAAACCTGTTGCGTTATGGATACTATGATATAGATATTGTATGTATGTTTCAACCATAATATTCACAGTGTGGGCATTTCCCTGCCAAAATAGTACAATTTTAATGGCCTAAACTAATAGTATTTCTCCGCGTGTCGCCTGTTTAGTTATCCATTTATTGGTTAATGAACGTGCTGCGCTTTTCGCCAGTCTGAAACGCAATTGCAACGCCAGTGTTTATATGCAAATTCTTGCGCGAAAGGCGCGAAAGGCGCTAAAAGTTGCCATTGACCTTGAAGGCCGCCGCCTGAGTGGGCGGTTGGGCAAATGACACATATTTTTGGGGGCCTGCGAGGCGAAGGCGATAACGATGGCTAAGAGATCGAGATCGCAGCAGCAGACTCTCTTAAGCCGTGGTTGGACCCAGAGCCGCTCTCTTAACAATCGAACTCACGTGCCGAATGAACCCCGCTCTCACACGCACGCACACTGCCAAAGGGTAAACGCACACAGGTGCGCAGCCTACGTCAACAGTGCAACGTTGCGATTTTGTATTTTCTACACTCGTATTCGGATTCGTATTCGTCATGATCTTGCGGGCATTTTATTTTTAAAAAACGTTTTTCATGCTGACAGCAGATTAAGAAAATCGTAATCGGAATTCAAATTACCAAAGGCAGCCGCCAGACGACGAGTATTATAAGTAAATTCGCTTCAATTAGCGCAAAAGATCGCCCACACTCGAGTTCGACATTAAAATGTATATTTTTGTATTTCTTTCTTGTTGTTGTTTTTGTTGTCCAACTTTGTTTTCACTTTTTGCGCGCCACGCCACTCACAAATATGCACTACACACCATTCGCAAATATTTTTGTAAGAGATAAAAGCCAAGTGTTCTTGTCTAAAATTAAGAATTTTCACGGTCGCCACTCTCCCAAAAAATTTTCTCGACTTTTCTTTATTTCCTCGAAGATTGCATTTTACCCTTGGCCAAAAAGTTTTTGCCTTTTCTTTTTCGCTTGTTTTACTGCTCTTTTACAACATTTTTTCGCACATTACGTAAAATAGTTTGCAGTTCGCAACGGGTTCATTAAAATGTTGGTTCATAAATATTTCCCAGTTTGACGTAGTATGCAAAAATGCGCATAAATTAGGCAGGTTTTTTTATTTATTTTTTTTTTTTGTTATATATGTATATTTCTTGTATGGGCCAGACAGCCAAGAGACTGCTTAATTTTTTTATCTGTATTTTTTATACGAATAGTTTCTGCAAATTTACTCGAGAAACGCGATAAGGTGGCGACCGGAACTGCTCGAAATCCAAACTATTCAGAAATAAACAACTGGAATGTAACACACTGGGTAGTAAAAGTTTTCTTATTCGCTTTATTTGCGGCGATTTCTGTGGTCCTTTACCTTTGGAACAAACTACTAAATGTGATATCCACTATTGTGGCACTGAAGTTCGAGATTCGAATGCGCAACGTTTATATAGCGCACACCGATTTCGTTGCTGAAGAAGAAGAGTTATTCGCTCAAGCTTTTTGTTGTTCCCCAACGGTAAAACTCGCGCTCTCTGCGCCCTCTCTCGCTCATCGCTTGCTTGTATGGGTGCGTTGGAGAGAGTTGGGACTTAGGTATTTTTGGTGAGAGAGCGTCGAGGCGAAGGTCGAAAAGAAGGCATGAATGAATGGGGCTCGTCTATGTGTGTGCCTGTGTGGGTGTGCGTCCTGTGTGTGTGTGTGTGTGTGTGTGTGTGTGGGACGCCTCCTAGCCGTAGGTGTCTCCTTAATAGTTGTTGCTCGTTGCTCTTGTTGTTGTTGTTGTTGCTCCTGGCAGTTGGAGGCTGCGAGAGAGTATGACGCGTGTTCTTGAAGAGAGGCCGCGGCGACTGGCGACCCAGTGGCACCATCCAAAACCCATTTTGTACTCTTTTCGCGCAAAGGGTTTCCCTGGCGCATAACTCCCTTTGATTCATTGTTGGAAATTTCCAGTTGCGCATTCATATGTCAAATCTCATATCAATCAGATACATAGTTATTATTGCCACAGTCATGATTTAAAATTGTAATGATTTATGCCCGATAAATGGGTAATGTAATGTTTAAAACTTTTGGGCCTTAAAATATTTGTGTATTATTTATTATTCAAAATGTAGTTATTCACAGTTTGTTTTTGCAAACTGTTAGATTTTTGAAATTAAATGCAAACGGAGTAGTCAAGCAATTAATCATAATCACAATTTCTTATAAAATTTCTAATCTCTGTAGCCGAAACATAAGGCACAAAGTCTTTGGCTTAAAATAAAACGTTGATTGTGGGATTATCAAGATAATCTAAACCTTTATATTATATCAAGGTTAAGCTTAACTAATCAGCTAATTTGAAGGAACCTTATGTACATACATATATAGTATGATTATACTATTTAAATTAGGATATATCCGCAGTCGGCGTCCTTTCAGCTAGCACTTTTATTGATTTGTTTTGGCCACTACTTGGTTATAGTTATGGTTATGCTCAATGACCAATTGTCGTGGCCGGGAAGCTGAGAGTTCCTTCGCTCCGTCAATTGATTTTTATTTACACACATATTTTCAATTGATTGTTATTAAATTGACTTTGAGGCGCGTGCAAATTTTCTGGAAGCCTTGGAAAACATTTTGCCTGCGACTCCATGTGTCCGCCACTCGATGTCAATATCAATTCACTCAACTCACTTTAGTTTTCGGGGGCCTGACGCAAGTGCAGCCAAAACAAACGATGATGGATGTTGTTATGATATAGGGAAACGAGCATTAGGCAAATAATTAAAGGCATCACAAGTGCTTCGCATTTCTGCGACGCTCTGCATTGTTCAGCAAAAGTTTATTGGCTTATTTATTTGGCTTTCGTTTAAAAAACAGCAAACGCGCCCCCTAAAAAAAAAAGAAAACCACGCGGAGGGCTCGTCTCTCTTTATTTCATAACGTGGCATAAACATTGCGCGCAATGAGACGACACTATTTCCAAGTACCAGGCCCGCCAGCCGGTTTCAGATACAGATACAGATACGACTGCACAGCAACAGATACGGATATACATTACGCATTCAGCAATGCTCGAAAATGTGGATGGTCACCGCGGTCACCCTGACCAACAGAAGAACTTTGCATTGCATTTCACCCATAAGGCTATCAACTAAAGTTAAACTAAGAGGACTTAACCTGACCTAACATAGAGAACTATCTTCCTGACGAATTGAAAACAAACTGAAAGGCTGTAAACTCATAAATTAATCAAGCTCAGATTGCAAAAACTATCAGGCATACCCGCCATTACTCACGAACTAGATTAACGCCTGAATCCGAGTTAAATACATTAAAATTGTAACAACCGATGGTAAAACAATCAATTAATAGGTATTTATGGGCAACTATTATCTCTGAAGATTGGGACCCCCTGCTAATCTGAGCCTCTGATTCGATTTTTGGACAATTAACGGAAAGTTTTTAGTCACGATTCTTTGCGGCACGCTTAAGATATTTCGGCATTTCCATTTCCACCACATCGACCCTCATTTGCCCTCGACTCGAAGTTGCGATCGGTTCGTAATCGTATCGGATTGAATATGGTGTTGTTCTTGCTTTTTTTCCGATTTTTTTTTTTTTTTTTTGCATGACTCAAGGCTCAGTTGTATCGAGGAAAAGTAATAAAACACGGATAAATAAATAGTTGTATGTAGCTCGCAGATGTTGATGAATTCTGTTGTTTCTCGAACTGTGGGAAGGTCAAAAAGGCGGCACGCAAAAAATGTTTGAATACGAAACTTGATTGACAGGAATCGGCGAGAAAGAGAGAAAGATCTCAAGAGAGGGATGGCGAGAGAATACGAGCTGTCGAAATAGGAATTTAAAGTGGTGTAAAAAGTGTCAAAAGTGCAATGAACTTTAAAATAATTGCACAAATGTGGAGTACTGAAGGTTTGACTTTGCTAACGGCACTGAGCAAAAGTTGTGGTAACTTGGCAGTTTTTTAAATATGTATCTCTACTTTTAATGGTAATTAGTAATAGATAAGTTTTCAGGTGATAAGTTTACAATGAATACCTATACCTATCGCTTAGAAACCACAAACTTTGGATGATTCATCACAGCATAATGGGCTTTTCGCATTCAAGGCCTATTGACTTATCTGTGGAAAGATAGGTGTATCAGTTCTGTTTCCCCGCACATGACGTAATTAGCAGGGAGCTTTCACGTAATTACCGAACTGTACTCGCTTTTCACAGACCCACTTCCTATTTTGCCTATTTTTAGCAACTAGGTGGACAGTCTAAAAAGAATTCAAAAACCACAACACAAATGGCGAACCAAGCGCAGAAAATGCCAAAAGAGACGAGCCCCCCAGTTGCACGTACTGGCTAGAGAGAGAGAGAGACAGAGGGGTAGAGAGAGAGAGAGAGAGAGGGGATATATATGTAGTGACAGAGAGGGAGGTATAGGATGCGAAAAGGGGAGGCAGAAGCACCAGGTAACAGCATTGAGGAAAGAGAAGGCCAAAGAGAGTGCATCGCGCAGGCGCGCGATTCAAAAGCTGATGCAATTGCGCACTTATTGCATCAGCCTCTGGCAACGAGGCTCCACTGTACACATAAAAATAACTCAAACTCTTGTACGTGAGCCGAAATTTTCCATACGCTAATTAAGGAACTTCGACAAAGTCAAATTGAAGCAAATGGCAGAAAATCATTAAAAGCTTATTTATCTAATTGAAGTCACATAAAATTCCGCGAACAAGGGAGAATGGTCGAAAGAGAGTCTCCCCACGTGATCTCTTTTCGTTCTCTTTTCTGTTTTCTTTTTTTGCAGCTAAATTTAGCGCTAAGATATCAAAATATGTAAGACAAAAAAGAGGCCAATAAGTTAAGTTAAGCATGTGATTCCGCATCCCAACCCCTTTTTTCCTTTTTTATTCGTCACGCGGCAAAATAAGCACAATAAACAAGAAAATAGATTTCCGATCTCAAGGCATAATAACGATACATTTTATGGGCCATCTTAAGAATAAGTATGAAATATTCTACAGCGGATTTGATATTGACCTGTTTTTTTTTTCTGTGTGCATATACTATGTACGAACTACACATGTTTCTGTGTATACAACTGAATATTCGATTGCGTCTGTATGCGTGGTGACGTTGCTGCTTTTGGCAAACCAGACGAGCCTCCAACCCATACTAAGAGAGCCCCCATAGTACACACCCATGCACACATAAGCAATTAAGCTCCACATGGGGACTTTGTTGAACCTTTGGAAACTGCTTTCAAACTTTGGCTGGCACTTACTCATTTGGCTTGCTGATTAGATCCGATTATGACGAGCGGTTACGGTCTGCAGGAATTTTTATTATATTCCCGATCGCACTTTAAACTCAGTCCAACTCAGCGATGCACCCGTCGGATTCATCCGATCGATCGCTGCCCCCTAGAGAAAAGCTCCCCCAAAAAAGCTTTGTTCCGCCACCTAATCATTAGAATTTGACTTTTGTTTTCTATTAATACCCGGCTAATTTTCAATGGGAAGTGACTGCCTAGTACAACAACTAACACGTGTGCAAATAAGACCTGTTTTAGTTGTGTACCGGAAAAAATTGCACATCAATAGGAGGGCGTGAAAATGAGTATCTTTAAATCAAGTCGAAAATATTTATTTTATTTGACTTTAATATGAGTCATAGTAATAAAATTCATGAAAATAATACAAGTTTTCAATATGTTCCATATACCGGTGTATTGTTTGGAATGGCTGGTTGAATATGAATTATTTTTCTGTGTGTACCGACAGGTGAGACAGCAAGAGGTACTCAGACATCCAGGTAATTAAGGCAAGCTAAATGGCAAGACCGGTGCCCTTCAGCCAAGGTCAAAGTCGCACTGTCCGACTGTCTAACAGCATTTTTGTCACCAGCCGCCAGTGGGCAGTTCAAAAGCTGCGAAGTTGCGTCAGATCGCTAATAGAAAACTTAACTCTACATACCATACACCTATATATGTATGTACTTATATGATATCCACGAGATACATATAGGAATAAACCCACAAACAAAGCGACGATCGGCGGCGTCTGGCTTGACTAGTTAGTCATACAGTGTCAGTCTGGCAGCCAGTATGCAAAGATTAAAATACTTAACCGAGTCTGGTTTTGGCGGCTTTAATTGATGGCGTTTATTTATAAATCATCTCATGAATATGCACATTTTTTAGAGGGTAAAACAATGTAGGTTCCGTTTGGCGTGGAACTATAGCGGGTCATTGGGTAGATCAACTATCGTACGATGATAGTAGTACGGCCACTAAACAAACTGTTTTCAAAGGTGTTAATTAAATAGATGATAGAAAATGGTGTGCAAAAAGTTACTAGAAGCTAACTTGTTGCCATCTATTAGGCACCGTACATTCCGAAGCACATCTACTACACATAGAAGTGTATAATTAAAGCACAAAAATGTCAATGGAACCTTTAATTGTATAAATTAAACAACAATAAGGGCACATTATGTGCTAAGTAATAAATAGAAGCCCTGACCTACGTGCAAAAATGTTCAACGCGTAGTAATTAGCTTCGATATCGTTTGTTTTCAAAACAAATGCAAAATAACAAAACTCTGAAATGTCCAACTTATTCTTAATCCCGTATAATTCCACCCTGCTCAAAATCTCGCCACGTGGACGATTTCAACTTGCGCTCCGACGGCGCCAAGAACATGGCCTCGGTGGCGCAGTTGGCAGCGCGTAAGTCTCATAATCTTAAGGTCGTGAGTTCGAGCCTCACCCGGGGCATGTAACTTTTTTTTCTTTCTCCTATTGAATTTTTCCTTTTTTATGATGATAATTATGATTTTATCTCAACTGTTTCTGTTTTACTTTTTACCTTTTGCGGTACCAAACATTTTTCACCAGTATGTTAACAATTTAGATATTATTTAATAATTGTTAGAATGGTGCTTTCTCTCTGTTTGCTTTCATTTGTAAACCGATTTTTGTATTTGATTTAAATATTATCAGCAAATATCTATCTATCTAGAATGTGCAAGCTATTTATACTTCAGTTTTACCTATGTTAATCAAATATTTTGACATCGTGCAAAGCATTTAGGCATCCCTTCATAAATTGCAAGTGCACTCGACAAATCCGTCATAAAATTACGCTGGCGTGCGGCCGGGATTATTACGGTTACAAAATGCAGTGCCGTAATTTAAGCTGTGCAATTACACGGCCATTACGCCTGACATTAGCTTCTTCCAGCTAGCAATGAGATCCGGACAAAGCAAATAGAAACGGTCCACGGGCGGCGCGATGATCAGATCGGAGCCACCAGGCAAACCCGGGATGATGGGCGACGTCAATATTTGGACTAAACCCACATCCACATCCACATCCACACCCACACCCAAGTCGTCTGAATGTCACGCGGTCGCCAGTGGGTTAAGGCTGTTCCAACCGGAATTTTGTGATAGGTCGGTTTAATAACTAATGATCTCAGCTGCACTCGAAAACCAGAATTCAGAAGAGCATTGGCCAAGCTAATTGGAAATGGTGCAGCTGGAAAACGAGAGATATATGCCTTGTTTAAATTTAAAAATATATTTTTATAAAAAAAAATATATATATTGTATATGTATATATATATATTTTATGGTTTATTTCTCTAGCGCATTAAAAGAACACGTTTAGAAGAATTTTTTCCCCCCATTTAGTTCGTAATGTTGCAAAACTGCATCGGCTTTGGCTTCAAGCCTTCGACTGTTGCAAGTTGAATACTCCTTTCATATGACTCCTTGTTTCAGCTGGCCAAGTGGCATGGCTTATGTAAAGGGTGCCAAAAAGACGAACCAAGGTCAGCGAGAACTGGTATTGTTACAGGTACATAAGATGCTGATAGCAACTGAAAATCCCAGACGGCGGATATTTTAAGAGAGCATGGAGTGCGAGTACCACTTTAAAAGACGCGTGGAAAATTTGTATGGAAAATTACCAGTGGAGTGCAGAGATTTTTAAAAAAAAGTTCCTCTAAAACAAAAAGAAAAATCCAAAAATTTTCCATTCAACGGCTGCAACTGATCTCTCGATGTGCGCGTGAGTGAGAAAGTGCCTCTGCCGCACAACCGCATACCTCTCGTATTTTCACCCCTCTGGGTAACCACTACCCTATACAGCCATCGATTCGTTTCTTCGAACCATCGGCGATCGCCATAAATTTCAAGTTTACACCGTGCTCGCCTCGTTCTCCGATCCCTGCACATGTGATTGGTCATGTACGTATCTGTGTGTATGCCATATGTGCGATACATATCTGTCTCTGCATCTGTATCTGTATCTGTATCTAAATGTGCCAGATATTGGCCACTCGTAAGTGGAACAAGCCAGAAATTGCTACGCTGTGTCTTTTCACTTGGTGTCTGTGCAATTCCGTACACTGTATGTTTCTCGAGACTTCTCTTCGGCGTTCAGGCTTTTCCGTTTCAGAATTCCCTACCTAAGTTACCTTGAAAATGTTGAGTAATTAAAATGATCCAATAATTGAATAGTAGTGTGCGATTTTAAGGAAGTCAACTAACTTGCTAAGTTTCTAAACAAATCATATGTACAAGCAAGTGATTGAGATTAAATCGTAGTATCTATTTGTCTACCCACTCAAAGATCACTCACTAATTGCCTGATCTTGGCACCGTAAAAACGTATTTATCTTCACCTTTTGTGGCAAGGCATTGTCCCTTTGCTTTCGGCTTGTTAATTTGCAGTAAATGCCTGAATTATTTTACCGACCACCCGAACACTCTGCATTAATTAACATTTATCTACTAACATTCACACCTTCAATTCGGTCACATGTGCGACTTTCCACGAACCGATATGGCAATGTGATTTGCCAAAAGATATGTGAGTGAAAACACCATTGCCCTCACCACAAAAATTTCCACGAGCCGAGTGGGGATCTCCTTTAATGACGTATGTACCGTGAAAGCTAATGAAAATTATACTAACTTGATTTAATTTGATTTATTTAAATCAGTTTTTGATACTATAGTAGCCAATTTATAGTACCGAAAATATTTTGAAAGATTTTAGAAACATATAAGTACATACAAATCTTATTCCAAGTGGCATGATCACAATCTTCAGGATAGGGCATTAACCGACTCTTTCATGAGGATGCACTTAAGAGAGCATTTCGCGCAGACAGCGAAGAGCGCCAAATGCAAAGAGCAGTGAATGAAGAGCGGATTTGGGGGCACGTTCGTTGGCCGTTTTTCTTTATATTTGTTTTCTCGAATTTCTTGTTGTTGCTGCTTTGTTGTTTGCTGGCTGCTGGGCGACAAGCCCCCGTGCATGACGTCACGTAAGCGAGACCGTTACAACAAATGCGAAACGTGTTGTGCGGGGGGAAGCGAGAGAGAGTGCGAGAGTGAGAGAGGGAGAGGGGGAGTTGCTGTGCAAAGGAGATAGCAGCAAATGCAACGTGACACGCAAAGCGAAGCACAAATAAATAGTAAAATATTTATAATAATGCCGAGCATGTGACCAATTTGTCTGTATATCGACTGCAGCGATAAGACGCAGATATTAAGAGCCCGATAAAATAGCCATCGAGGTGCAGAAAACGCGGGTCGCAGGTGCGAAAATTCTCGATCGCTTGCTATGTACATACATACATATGTACATACTGTACGTACATACATACATATGTATATGGCAGCGACTTAAGGGCTATATTTAGGCCCGATCCCAGACAGATTCGCCAATGCACCCGCCAACCTTGAACTTGCAACACACACAGATGCACACACATACTTGCATGCATGCACATGTACATACATACATACATACATACATACGTATGCACTTGCATAACGGCCAGACATTTTCGCATTTGCATATGGCATATGGTGCACTCGACTAGATCCAATTCCGATTCCGATCCGCTCCGATTCACCCATCTATATGGCCGGCGAGCGTCTGGTCAGGTGCGGCAAACTGGAATTCTTAATCAGTCGGCTGTCGACTTAGTATCGGCAGACCTGAAATCGCAGCAGTTACGACTAAGTCAAGTATGTCCGACTGGTTTGCCGGCCATTCCACTGATACCCTCTATTAGAAATGGGGCATATGGGTTGCTCGGTCGTAGTACGTATTCAAAGATTATGAAAGCATCTACAAGGAAAACCGCCGTTGCAATTTTAAGCCACTTTCCATATAATATGATAATATGATATAATATAATAGTACACATCGAACTGATTTCCAGCCATTACACTTGCACCTATCTATAGAAAAAAGGCTGTGTAAGTAACCATGTTAAAATGTTTAAACTAGAATCTTTTTTAAACATTTATCTGTGTAGCACTTGATCTCAATTTAGAAAGCATACTTTTAGGATCTTTTTGCAGACATTTCGAACTACTGTGCATCGGTTTCAGTGACTACTTCCACACAAGGAATTCTTTTTAAAAATATATGCAAGCCAGGAAATGAAGTAGTAGTAGTAGTACAAGGTTTAACACTTTTAAATAAAAAAAATGATTATTTCGAATATTGAAATATTGTAATATTCTAGTATTATCTGCTCTTTCTAGTGTTTCTATGGTTCTTCAAGATACATTGAAATGCTCGAAATGGTATTTTTCAAATTAAATAAATCTACTGCTATTTAACTTTCCATTGCAACAGTGAGCTGGTGTTACGTACCTGGCTCAAACATTGTTGAGCGCCCCAAGATCACTCGATCCGATCGACTTGGGAGCCTCTTGGGTAGCCAGACGACCAGCTTCCGGCTGGCCAAGTCAGGTGAACTGGGCCCAGATCGGCTGAGGTGGGCACGTCATTGTCACGTTTCGTTTGACTGCGATTCGACGGCCAGCAATATATGCACATATTGTGCAATTAAGTCGGAGCCGGGCTCAATTGTCACTTAGACTAATGCATATGCAATGGGCCCATAAAACGAAGTCAAATACCGATCCGAGCGACTTGATTTCCAGCTGCCCAGATGCCCGGACACGCCCCTCCCTTTTGGCAGCCCAGCTAAACGATCTTGAACTAAACAATTGAACTCGACGAATACTAGATACATACATATCTACATAGTTTCGCAGGGCGAACTTCGCAGATTCGCAATGACGCAGTTCGCTTGGTGCGCATATTTTTCCAGCAACTGCACCATGGGTATTCCATATCGTTGTGAACAAATCAATCAATTTCGCTGGCGTACTGGTATCGATTTAAATGAAAACTGCCTCCAGTCGGTGAATTGATTGATTATATCATTATGGAGCTGAGAGGAAGAATGGGTTTGTGATTTCTGCGCCTGGTACACTTTATTTCTTCCACTGTGCCTAGGCCGAGCCCTCTAAAATAAAATTTTCCATTGCTCGTTATTGTTTATTGACTTGATTGACTTTAACTTGCCACACAGACTTTTATTACGGGCAAGAAAATCAAATCGTAGCGCAACCGTTCTATTGACTATAACATTCGAGCTCCAAGCTTACGCAATCTGGGGCGCCTCAAAACAAAAAAAAAAAAAACAAAAAAAGAGCAAAGCCAAGATGATGTTCGTGACGCCCGCGTTTCACTCGATTTTCTCGAAAAACACCTGTGTCAATGTACGTGCAACACCGTACGCGTAAAAGGTGAAATCCAAGCGGTAGGTTCCCGCGGGCACTGGCATGCTGATCTTTGTGAAATTCAGGGCGAACTTCTCCACCGTCATGTGATTCTGGAAACAATACGAATCAAAGGGTAGCCTATTCATCAATGATGTAAAAATAACTCAGTTCAGGCAATGAAAGCCAGATCAAATCTAAACATCATGCTGTTTTCGAAATACCATTATCATTTTAAAAATGTTGTTAGCTTATATAGTTTTCAATGCAGAACCTCTAATTGTTTGGCAACTTACCTCCTTCCAAGGACAGGTTTGATTGAAGTTACTCTGCTTCCGGATCGCATCGAAAATGAAACGTTCGAAGGAAAGGCCATAATTAGTTCGGGCCATCAGCTTGCAGAAGTCAAAGAGTATATTGTACATGAAGGGTCGGTAGCCATCACGCCGCTGAAAGCACTGCAATCTGGTGGTCAGATTCCGGATGGGAAGCTGCAGCAGGCTGACCTTCAGAGAGAGTTCCACCTCGTTCCTGCGCACCACCTTCAGACGACAGTACTCATATTTGGTGAAACCACGGGATGTCGGCAAATCCATGCACTTGACGTTGGTGAACTTCAGCAGACGAGTGCCCTAAAGTGCCCTAACATGAATATAATTTCAAGAAATATTATAGAAAATCAACATACCATTGAGTCCTGCAGCAAAACAGACAGAAATAGAAAATATAATGCAACAATCGACGGCATTTGGAATGCGTGAAACAGTGACTCAGGTCAATCAGAAATGTTCGAGTTTGCAACTCGATAAATTTTTGGATAAAATAGTAATTATTTCTAGATTTACAAGCTATTAAAATATCGTTTACCAAATACAACGCCATTTCTCGCAACTGGAATTGGAGTGCAAATCCATTCCACTAGTTCAAAGACCCAGGAAAAGAGCAGTCAAGCATTTTTTTGTATTTAGGCACCCGATTAGAGCCATAGTTCGTGACCATTGGCTATTGACTTCTACTTCAATTACAGCAAATCATTAAATTCTTGGAAGTATGTTAACAATTTCCTGTTCTTGTGATCGTTTTTCGCTTACCCAAAAGTGCTAAATCCAGGGGAAATTGTAAAGCGATTTTCACACCAAAAAAATACAAAAAAAAAATGCAAAAAAAAAACATTATTCCTTGACTCACGCGGGGTGTACAATTCGCTTGTTCTTTTTTTTCTTCGCTGGTTATACTTTTATTTGCTGGCTTCTTGTTTTCTTTTCAACATTTCTACGGGTCAGCGAAATTCTCCGGTGCAACGCCAGCCAAAGCGGCGTATACGTGATGCCTCAAAAGCCCCACCATTCGGTGACGACGCATTTACCTTAGCTGCTTGTTCTGTTGATTGTCGTTGGTTTCGAAGGTGTATTGTAAATTTCTGCCGACGCGATCGTATTTCGAAATGTCAACACCAACACCTGCAGTGGGTAACTCAAGCAGCTCAGGTGATGCCAGCTACACGGCAAGAAAAATAGGTCATCTTGGGCTTGAATACCATATAAATATGATATCCCCCCAGAGAAGCTTTTGAGCTGCAAAACTTTTCAATCTTTTCAAATCTTTTTTTTGGTATTTCGAAGAAAGCACTAAATTCCGGTGCAAGCCAATTTTCAAAATCAAGTACGTTTTGAAAACTCTCACATTTTTTCCGCAGTACTTATAATGAGCCACTGATTGAACCATTTTTGCATGGACTTGTCGAATTTCGGCAGTGATTCTGAGAAATTTTTTTTTACCGCCAGTGAAAACCGACGCGTTCCCAATTCGGGCCGCCCAGTACAGTGACCTCTCCCACGAACAACAACCGAAATAACTGAAACGAAATGCCAATTTGTGATTTACGTTGCACTTATTTTTTATGTGCACCACCTCTTGTTGAATGAACATTTTTGTCGATTTTGGTGTGAATATTTTCTGAATGAAGGCACTTCCGCTGGCCAAGAACATTCATATCGAATAACTGCAATCGGAGGACATTGTCAATAGCTTTTGGCCATAATCAATTCACGGGAAATCGCGCTGGTGTCAAAGATACATTTGCGTCACGGAATCAGGGATTTGAAACGGTTGCCATTTTAAGCTAATTGTGACTCAAAGTCGCCAGTGACGCGTTTTGCGAAGAGCACTTGCGGATCACTTATTGCACTTTTCTACAGTTCTATTTTCGAACTGTCTTACGAGTCACTTGACCTTTTCACCCCGTCCGCTTGATTCAATTAAGTCGATATCTGTGAAACCTACGCAGGGTGTAAAAATGAATGTTCACCTGGTGATTCATGCATCAATTCAAAAAGTTTATAACACAAAATATGCGAAATTCTAATAAAGATGCTGTCCTATTTCTTAAATCTACAAATGCGCATCAAATAAAAATATCATTTAGTAAGTACATTTATTAAGAGGATAACTCTATTTTATTGCCCTTTGAATAACTGAAATACCTATTGCCCCATTTAAACTGATCTTGTGTGGAAGCTGTTCAGTTGTTTTAATATTTGTACTATTCTTTCCAGATTCCTGCCTTCGCTGCCAGGCGGACAACAAGCGGGATGTGATGGGTCGCCAGGACTGTGTGGTGGTTTGGGGCGAGTGCAACCACTCATTCCACCACTGCTGCATGTCGCTGTGGGTCAAGCAGAACAACCGATGCCCGTTGTGCCAGCAGGAGTGGTCCATCCAGCGCATGGGAAAATGAATATCTCCACCTGATATTACTTTATGCTGTATTTTAAAACAATTATAAATAAAAAACTTAAAATGTATGTATATGTACAGGACAGAAGTCACTGAGCAATGTACCTAGAATGACCCATTCAAGAGCAAATGAATCCTTTCTCAAAATTATTCCAAAATTAACAAGGAAAAAAACAAAAAAGTCTACATGCCCCGGGTGAGGCTCGAACTCACGACCTTAAGATTATGAGACTTACGCGCTGCCAACTGCGCCACCGAGGCTATGGTCGACGTCCGGCTAGCGAGAACTTCAACCCTCAAATGTTCTACATCGAGAACAAAAGTTGTTCTTAACTGTTAAACAAGGCATCGATGGATTATTTAATGTACTTGTTGAATAATAAGAGAGGAGTGAATGATGTTTTATCCGTTTTACGACTGCTAAAACTCCCCTTAGCTCCTATGAGTCATTGGAATGCCGTCCACCACCTGTCCCTTTGGCGCAGAGGATAGCGCGTTGGACTTCTAATCCAAAGGTCGCGGGTTCGATCCCCGCAAGGGATGAAACGATTAGTTCGTGTAAATTTTTTGGCGTATCTTTCCTTTTTCTTTAATGATAACAACTTTCTAATTTTGATAACAATTCATGGTGTCTTTAGGCCTTGGGTTGCAGGGACGGGGAGAGGTTGCGTTCGAGTACTGGACTGCTAAGTCGTAATTTCTCCACATTAGCGGCATCTGTATTCAAACTTTCTTCTGTCAACCGTTTAGCGCGTAATTCTTGTATGGATGCTGGCGGAGATATAAGTTTATTTAGCTATAAAATTCCATTTCGCAATTCAAAAACTCACGACTGTATGGAGTATATTTGTCAGATATCCAACTCTCTATATTATAGCCAATAAAACCGACAACACCGGCTATTGGTAACGTGATGTAAACGGCGTTACGCCTTACTAGAGCCATTACAATTGGCCACATCTCGAATAAAATTCTTGTTTTCGCTGAAATTCAAGCAATAGAGCAAGAAAAACACGAAATAAGCGGCGTGCAGAATTATAAAATCAGGTGAACAGCTGATAGAGCTGCCAGACTGGTGGGAATATGTGGCGAACCAGTTCACTAAGCAGTTCCCATTGAAATATTGGTACTCTCGGGGAAAGCAATAGTTATTCTTTGCCAAACTTGTATTAAGGGATGTTTTTAAATGGTAAATACTATTTCGAACACTTCAAACTGCTTTTTATTGAAAAAGTTCAAAATCGACAATGCAGTCACACTAACGGCTGATTGTGCTGACATCTGCGTAATTTTTTGCTTGCGTCGAACGGTCACACACAATTTTTTTTGTGTTTTTGTGCTCTCTCCTTTCGTCGGTAGTGCAATATTGCAATACAAATTACATAAAAACGGGAAAAAAGCAGGCAAAACTAGAAGATCGCGGTGAACGGGCAAGCGGATACTTGCACAAAGGCAACGGCGAAAAAGATGCAAGAACGGGAAAAACGTATTTACGCATTACGCAGCGAGTCGTTGTTTTACCGTTGTTTTTTGTTTTTATAATGCCAATATCGGGGTAGCTGCACCAAATGCAGTTTACTGAGATCTCTTGTGATGTAGGCAAAACCTAATCATAATAACTGCAAGCATCAATAACAGAAAACACCGATATCATTACTCTCTTTGCAATAATAATACCAACAACAATAACAACTGGCAGAACCACTACAACAACAGCAGCAACGTCGATTGAGTGCAATCAACAATTACAACGCAATCGGAACAAAGAACTACCAGCAGCAGCGAAAGCAACAACAAACAAACAAGCGGTGGACAGTGCTGAGAACGAGAAGGAGGAAGAGGAAGAAGAAGAACAACAACAATAGCAGAAGACGACGCATAATTTCCTTCTCGCTCACCCAAACAGCCACACAGCGAAACAACAAAGAAGATCGAAGAGCGTGGGAGAGGTAGAACCGAGGAGCGAGCGAAAGGGAAAGGAAACGGATACAAAGTGGGAGAGCAACTGCATTTCTGGATTCGGATCTGGATCTCTGGATATATCCACACGTAAAATGACCAATTCGGGACGCAATCATCATCGATTCGATGTAAGTAATCCAGCAGGTTTACGATCCGATCGTTAAAACTTGCAGTTCGGTTGGTTTTGGGGTAAGATTCCTAAGATCTCGACAGATTTTTCTATATTTATACCAATATTTATATCTATGTATATTTGGTATACATATAATATTGTATTCTAAACATTGAAATCTTAGCTTTGTTATGGCTAATAGAGTAATTATACATAAAACGTTTTTTTCCCTACTCGCTTAATTCTTATTGCTTTTTCATAGTGCTTTTACCATATTTTGTATAGGTCTGTTTAAAATTTTAATACCGTATTGTTAAAACAAATAGGCGACTTCGTATCTTTAGGTTTGCTTCTTTCTTCTTTGTGGTTCCTTTGTGACGTTTTACACAACAACCTCTGTAGGGGGTTTTTGACCTCCCCCATTTCACAGTTCATTTCCTTGTTTAGTTTTAATTCGTTTACGTCGAAGCCCCTGGAATCTCAATGGACTTTCAAGTGGACGATATGAAATCAGCAGAGGCAATTAAAAATGATTCCTCCTTCATATCTCATGCATAGGGTATTGAGAAATTATTTAGTTCGTTTTAAAATAATAAACATCCCTAGTTGATAGCTTGTTATGTAATTTATATGACGGTTGTTTTAGTATTTAAATACCCAAATTATCTGACCTCAGAGCGAATGTGTTTCTTATTCGTTTGCTATTCCCCCAAAAAGCTGACTTTATAGATATTTCTAATTAAAAAAGGAAGCGAGGAAGTGCAGGAATATTATTTGGCTATGTTGGCTGGTCAGGGGGTTTCCTTTCCTGATTTTTGCGAGCTCAGGACGCACTGTTGCTCCTTCGTTTGTTTGCCCGTCCAGACAGTTAGTCAGCCAGTTCAGTTTCCCCGGCTGCCGCAAAGCCACCAATAAAATAGACTGCATCTCGTTTATTTTGATGGCAGGGCGGGTTCTTTGTCCTTCGTTTGAAGTCAGGAATAAGGAATATGGAGAGGAAGAACCCAGGAGTCATCGCCTTTGTCGGTGCTCAGCCTTTAAAAGTGTAAGTGGCTAATGCCTCACCCTCCCTCAAAAGTTATATGTATGTACGTTTGTCTTGCGACAAAAGTGCAATAAACTCGCTGACAACACACCCCCCAGTATTAGCACCCCCTCCCCCGAAAACCCCCCGCCCTCTGCCGTCAAACTCGAGTAATGACCAGTTGCGAAGTGCGGACTTCTGACAAATTGGAAATTCTTTCGCCAAGTGCACTGCAAAGTAAGTAAGCAAACAGAAAAGAAGTTCACAAGCGGAATTTACCAATTTGCTGTCCACTAAAAGTTATAGTTTGCTCATATCCAAGGTTAAAAGTAAACTATTCAACGTTGTCTAAACTTAAGGGTTCATTTTTAATACTTCCAATACAAAATTTCTTTCTGTGGACAAATCTCAATTGCTGGGAAAGAAGAGCGCGAAAATGGAAACGAAGACTCATTTTAATTGCGTTCTCCTATGCTATAATCGCACCGAACTGCTTATTTATTTTGGGGCTTACTGACTGTCCATTCTTGGTATTCGGCATTAAGTACTTTACTTATCTGGAACCAAACCCCCCAATAGCCAATCACAAACGAAAGTAAACAGATTGCCCGATAAACAGCTGACGAGCATTGCCACAAAGTCTGGCAGCATTGCAACCCTTGCAGATTTTCGAAATCGTTGAGAATGGGGAGGAATCCAAGGAAATGAGAGTCCGTCTTCGTGGGATTTACAGTTTCGATTGGGAATGCCAATACCCTATAAACAGACGGATGCCATTTGGTTGCTTGCCTATTATCTCTCTTAGAGCTCGAAGAGTTTTCATGTCGATTTGTTGCAAGACATTAAAGTGAATATATTTGCCTAACTGATAAATAAATAGTATATAATTTATTGTTTATATCGTTATATACGTATATATATCATACATATATCAACAGTTAATATAAAATATTTTAATAGAAACTTATTTTTAACTTAACTTAACCTAAGTATAAACATATAATATGATTTTCCAAACAAATCAACCTGATAAATCTGCCTAAATATTATATTCCAAATTGTATGATCTTTGTATCGCTTTGATCGTAATATTATATGCTAGTTTAGTGTCTTGTTGTTATTTGAAGAAACTATTATTTTGCCAAAAGAGTAGTTGGGTCCTTTGTTTATTCTCCCAATGAAAAACGTAGATCTCGCATGGGTTTTGGTGGTCTTTCGATTGACCCTGCCTTAAGGTTCAAGTAGATGGGCAAGGGCATCTGAAGTTCTTTGCGTTTGCCTCTCACTTGCACTCTCTCTTTCGTCCCGAAGACTCGCTCTCATTGAGATATTTTAGCTGGCTTTTTTTTTTTTGTTATTGTTATTGTTGGCCTTTGTGTGGGTGCATTGCCCCGCCCCCTCGCTGCACTTTCTACGACCGAAACAAAGAGAGTGGGAGAGGCAGAGGGAGAGAGAAGAGAGAGAGTGCGGTGGGACAGCTGTTTGTGGAGCTTCGGTCGCGATGCGTTCTCAATTCTCCACTCAGTTCTCATTCGGCGCTCTGTTGTCATCGATGTTGTCTCGCGAAAAGTGCAGCTCTCGTTCGCATTTCGTGCCTCGCGTTTCTGCATTTACACGGTTTTTCCTCGCAGCTGAGGAAAAATCGAAAGAAAATCTATTCCACGCAAGCCCAGCTGAAAATATAAACAAATGGTAGGGTGAATTGTGTGCAAAATTTGCTGGCGAAGTTACTGAAAGTGTGTTTTGTGATGTGCACATATTGCTATTCTGGTTGTCTTGAGCTTTTCCGCCTGGGTTTTCCCCACCAGCAATGCCAATCAGCTGTTTTTTTTTTGGTGTTTTGTGTGTATATTGTTAGCCAGCTTCAAAGTTGTCTTGCAAACCTTTTTAAAGACCGCCTTGTGCTTGTGCTTGCCCCTTATGAATTCTATATTTATCGACAAAGAAAAAGACATATTGAGTGCAACCCGATTTGGATGCTGACCCAGTTTTCGCTATTGCGCTGACCTTGCCTACATGCATGTACATACATACATACATACATACATACATACTACATATGTATGTACATATGTATATACTAGCTTGTATACTATGTACCGTGAATATATAGAACGGAAGCACGCTTGTCTGTCAGTGCTATCAACTCTCAACTTTTTGTGGGCCAGCTGACCCGGCCATGGCTTATATAAAATGCAGCCCATATTTGTTGTCATGTGGGGGGCTGCCCACCCATACATATACATAACAAACGATACAGACACGAACAAATATTATAGATGCATTATTCCTCTTCATTCTGTTTTTTTTTTAGATTTTTTTTGCTTTTTTTTTTGTTTGCTCGAGGTCACTTGGAAAGTAAATGCCCGACTGGGAATTTGTAATTTGTTTACTTTTTTCCACACGCACCAACCGCCCACTTTTCCAGCCCGTTTTTTTGCTCCTCTTTTTCACGTCAGCTGTTTCGGCTTGTGTTACGTATACGCCATGTGTTGCATGATCAAATAAATAATAAACTATGCAAAACGCAGCAATCAAGCGAAATGCCTTGCACTTGTCGCTGCCATCACTTAAAGCGAATTGAGTTGAAACTGCACTTGAATTTGCATAAGTACGTGCAAAGATATAGCGCCTTGGAACCGATACGAAACTGCAGTTTAATAAGCCATAGTTTTAAACCATATACTTAAGTAATACGCCTATACAAACCACCGAAGAACACTGCAAATCTGAGATACAATTCTTCGCCCTGATTGAATTCAGGCCAATTAAAGTGTTTTTTTTTTTTTTGCCACAAATTGATGGCAGTTTGTCATCCTTTAATGGTCTAATTGAATGCGAGCACATGAATATTCCTATGTATTTATTTCAACTTCTAGTCTAGGCCAAAGACGTGTTGCAATCAATAATTTATTGGACCTTCAATCGCTTTATTCGTATCTCATGCATATGAATGCCTTCTACAATTGTGGAAACAGCAATTTTATAACTGACTTGTATTGTGTTCATAGCGCTTCTGTAATTGTTGTTCCATTTACAGTACTTCTGACAATGAAAGGAATTCGTATTGTTAACTTAAATAGGTGTATACAATAACTATTTTGTTTTTGAGCAACTATGAAGTTTTGTTTTTGAACAGTACGTTAAATGCTCTAAAATATGGTATATATGTACCTCCTCAGTCTTATAGTTACTTCTCTTGGTTATCAGTTGAATCCAGTTGTATTTGTCATTATTATTTATACCCACATTTATTTCTTGTTCGCGCTTCGCTCAAATTCGTCACACGTTCGATCGATTGCCTTTTTTAAATTGCCTTTGATGACTTTTCATTTAAGTTGAATGCCACCACCATGCCACCGAGTGGGCGGTGCGGTTGGGGGTGGGGTTGGAAGTGGCTTAAAGTTGGGTGCGCATTTCAATTAAAGCACGACCGCAACCTTGATGTCCGAAACTCTGTTTTTGTGTCGAGAGTCTCGTAATAAATTCCACTGTTGTTCTATTTTTCACGTGCAAAACGACGCCGTTTTGGTTTTATTTTCGGACAAACTCAACCAGTTCCTGCTGCAGTAAGTGATTTAACAAAATTAATAAAATAAAGCGGCAAAACCAAGCTGGGCCAAAAATAAGCTGAAGAGCGGCGGCGAGCAGTCGAAAAGCAAAAAAAAAAAAGCTGAAAAAGCTGAAAAGCCGGGAGCAACGTATTGAAGACGCAATTTCTGAATAATTTAATCGAGCGTTCACACGGCGCCAGCTGTGGAAATAAAGAGAGAGTGCTGAAGAGTTAATTGAATCGGCAGAGGCGCAGCGCACGCAGATAAGAACCCCGGGTATGTTTGCCAGCAGCGTCGAGACGGGCGTCATGGAGGTCGGCGGCACCAGTGGCACCAGTGCCACCAGCAGCAGCACCAGCAACACCAGCAACAATGGCGGCAGCGGCAGCGGCCACAGTGGTGGCGCCGGCGGCAGCATCGAGCTGCTGTGCCCGCCCAGCGGCAGCAGCAGCATCAGCGGCAGCGCCAGCTTCAGCAGCAACAGCGGTGCCAGCGGCAGCAGCAGCCAAACGCACAGCACGGCCATCAGCAGTGCCACAGATCGCAGCAACAACAATGGCAGCAGCAATCACAATCCGAGCTTACAACTGAATGGTAACGGTGGCAGCAACACGAGGCAGCACAGCAGCAGCAGCGGCAGCAGCAGCAGCGGCAGCAACAGCAGCAGCAACATAAGTCCTCCCCCCAGCAGCAGCAGCAACAACAACAACAATCACAGCAGCAACATCATCAGCGGCTTCTGCAGCACCATTTGGCGTTCGGCCACATTTGGCAGTGCCACGCCCGTGATTAGCCCATTACCAGCGGTGCACATTAGCCCCAAGAGCATGGAGAGCAGCAGCGACAGTTGCTCGTTGAGCTCCTCGACCACGCCGGATGCTTGCCTGGCTGATCAGCAAAGGAACGAGGCCAGCGGCGCTCAAGAACAGACAGAGGATCAGTCCGTAAGAAAACCCAATACTGAAAAACAGATGATCACAACCAGTTCAAGCCAAAACCAAAACACCTATCGTTACCACCTTCGAAGACATTTCTCCCACTTCAGCGGTCGTATAATATATATATTATATATCATCTGATCCAGCATTTTGTACATATTGCTCAAGAAACCCACAATCGTTCTGTCGCTCTATATCTATCTTGCCCCATGATTCGATTCCTCCATTAATTAATTTGTTTTGCTCGGGAATTCAATTCAGTTTATTGGTTTTCATGGATGTTATAATTTTGGGACCACTCGAGGAATCAGCCAGTTGATTTTGTTTAGCCATCACATCTCCGATTGCGATCTTCACAGCCATAGAAATAAACATGTGTGCTGCTTTGAAATTCCATCACTCATCCGCCATGTGTTGTGTCCGTTTCAGCAAACATTCCTAGGCGCCACCGAACTGGACGATGAGTTAATCAAGCAACTGCCAAAGGAGGTACTGCTGCGCGTCTTCTCCTACCTGGATGTTGTCTCACTATGCCGCTGTGCACAGGTAAATGAACGAGTACAAGTTTAGGGCGTTCCGTTTTTCCGCCACTAATGAATTTTTCATGCCACAGGTATGCAAATATTGGAACGTGCTGGCCCTCGACGGTTCCAGCTGGCAGAAAATCAATCTATTCGACTTTCAACGTGATATCGAGGTAAGCCATGGGGCATCTAATGCTTAGCGGAAGCCATGTGCATCCCATATTTTATGCATTTATTAATAATACACATTGAATACACACAGGGTCCAGTGATTGAGAATATATCGCAGCGATGTCGCGGTTTTCTCAAGTCACTGTCGCTGCGTGGCTGCCAATCGGTGGGAGATCAGTCCGTAAGGTAGGTGGTATCTGTCTGGTCCAAGACGCATTCCAAGTCCAAGCAGCAGAGCACATTAACAAGTGGACTGTCTATTTCAGAACTCTAGCGAACCACTGCCACAATATCGAGCACTTAGATCTGTCGGATTGCAAGAAGATAACCGATATATCCACACAGTCCATCAGCAGGTATTGCTCCAAGCTGACGGCCATTAATTTGCACTCGTGCTCCAACATAACAGACAACAGCTTGAAGTATTTATCCGATGGCTGTCCAGTAGGTTTACTTGCATAACCCATACGAAATAAGCATACTTTATCGGGTTGTTCCCGCAGAACCTCATGGAGATCAACGTGTCCTGGTGCCATTTGATCTCCGAGAACGGTGTGGAGGCGCTGGCTCGTGGCTGCGTCAAGCTGCGCAAATTCAGCAGTAAAGGTTGTAAACAAATAAACGACAATGCCATAATGTGCCTGGCCAAATACTGTCCCGATTTAATGGTGCTAAATCTACACAGCTGCGAGGTGAGTGCATTGCCAATTAGTTCCATGATAATAAGGTTTTAGAATCCTTTGCCTTTCGCAGACCATAACCGATTCATCGATCCGCCAACTGGCCGCCAATTGCCACAAGCTGCAGAAGTTGTGCGTGTCCAAGTGCGCGGACCTCACCGATCTCACTCTGTTGTCCCTCTCGCAGCACAATCAGCTACTGAACACCCTGGAGGTGTCTGGGTGCCGCAACTTCACGGACATTGGCTTCCAGGCGCTGGGGCGAAACTGCAAGTATCTGGAGCGCATGGACTTGGAGGAGTGCAGCCAGATCACAGACCTAACGTTGGCTCATCTTGCCACTGGCTGTCCCAGCTTAGAGAAATTGGTAGACTCAAACAGCCTGATATCTAAATTAAATGATTAACCTCGTGGCTTTTCCATAGACCCTTTCGCATTGTGAGCTGATTACGGACGATGGCATTCGACACCTCACCACTGGCAGCTGTGCTGCGGAAATTCTGTCCGTGCTGGAGCTAGACAACTGCCCCCTGATAACCGATCGAACGCTAGAGCATTTGGTGTCCTGCCACAATCTGCAGCGCATCGAGTTATTCGACTGTCAGCTTATCACCCGCACCGCCATACGCAAGCTGAAGGTAAGATAATGCAATTCATTTATAACATATAACATGTTATATACAACATGTATGCCCTCGCAGAACCATCTACCAAATATCAAGGTGCACGCCTATTTTGCCCCCGGAACGCCGCCGGCTGTGACCAGTGGCCACCGACCACGCTATTGCCGCTGCTGTGAGATTCTCTGAGATACGGCCATCGGCTTCGCCAGAAAGATAATGCGAAAGACAGCCACGGACTGATGCTGGCCCGTGTGCATCGTCATGTTCGCCATGGTGTTCAGCCTGACCCTCGTCTCGATGATCTGCATGTACTTGCTGGGCCTTCTCGACGCGGCGATGACCACATGGCCACCAGATTCAGATTGAGAACCGACACAGCAGAAGCAGCATTAGCAGCAGCAGCAGCAGCAGCGGCTTCATCGAAACCGAAACCTAACCCTAGTTTTAATTTAAAGCGAGTTTCAAAAACTCGCAGAAACCAGCATCAAATTGTGATTATTTTATTTAATATGCTACGTTAACTACTAGACCCTCACTTGTGTAAACTGTATTAGCACCCACGCTCTATGTTTGTTATTAACTGCAGCCCGATGAATTGCTAGCTTATATAGAACTGTATATATATACATATATGTAGTCGATCCACGGCAGTTTCAGATGGTACCGCTGAATGTCCTGTGTCTAGCCTAAAAACTGCAATTATGTGCGTTTAGTTTTAACTCTCATACACGCATGCCTGTATTAAATGTTTGCTAAATTATGACTAAATTTTAAATCCATCTGAGGCATGCTTCGGATTTTATCTCTCACTGGTCCCAAAAACGAAAGAAAAAAGAAAATACTGGAGTTTTCCAAATTCCGAAACATGTCGATAGAACCACAAAGCGTTCAAAACACTTACTATCCGAGATACTATTAATTTCAATTTTAGTCCACTCAAGTCTAGTGCCAGCTAAAATGTTCAGCAATTAGCATTATCTATGTATAGCCATGTATGTATATTACACAACGAACAAACGACTCACACTGGATCATCTTTCCCAAAACCAAACACATCAATAATCCAATAAATCTATATACATACACCTTTTGGGTTCACACAGATATTTATACAGACTATTTTGTAACGTACGTACATGTATTATCTAATGAAAAATGTATAAACGGGCCACGAAAGTTATCGTTGAGCGATAAGCTCACAGTCGGTCCAACACCACTAAGTAGATAATATAGGGTTTTTCACCACTGAAAGGTTTCCCCTGTCCAGAAGAACTATATCCAATCCTCGAGAGATCATTTCGATCCCAAGTTGTGAGCTGGGGAATTGAGTAAACAATGTCGTGACGAACGCCCCTAAACCATTACTCCCACAGCAATCCCCTCGACACATACAGATAAGCACAATAAAACGCAAAACGATGCCAGATGAGATATTTTCCTGATTCTCTTTATTCTGTCTTAATGTTAAGCTAAGCAAATGGTGTCATACAAACATATACCTACCATATATTTTCCTAGAAAGAAAAACCAAAAAGTCAAAATCATATTTACACAAAAATAAATGAAAAAAAAAAATTGCAAAAAGATAAACAAGAGTTGTAAGTTGCGTATTTTAACGGATCTTTCTGTCTGTCTCTTGTAGTGCGTTTCAACTTTGTGTTAAAACTGTTTAACAAGAAAAGAACTAAAGAATCACAACTGATATGTATTAATTAGACTTAGAGTTAAACAAAGAACACAAAAAATAAATATATATATATTTGGAAAATTGCCGTAAAGTGCAATCGAGTTCCGTACCACGCAAGAAAAAACTTTTGGTTCAATAAAATTTACATCTAAAAGGAGAATTAAATATTATATACACCTCTATATATATATATATATGTATTATGTAAAGGCTTTACAATGCAGACTAATATATTTACATCATACTATGTACGTGTGTAGTTTTGCAATCAAAAAATAATAACAAGTGAAATTAACAAGAATTAATATTGCAAAACACAAAAATATGACATTTTAAACTGAGGAACGTTTAACATAAATAATATTTTAAATATCAAAAAGGGCCAGCGTGTTTTATTTGACACTTACAAAATAATTGAATTTAAAGTTCAGTAATCTATTTATCAAGCATCAAAATTGAAATTCAAGTATTTGGTTGGGCAAAGAATTCACAAACTAGGTCATCCTAACTAGCTTTATATTATATATATTACTAATTCGTATTTCTAACATCCGAATTCTTTATGCTGAATAAAATAATTTTGAAAAAGTTTATTTTCAACATGCTTTCGTGTCATACAGCCCTAATAGCGCAGCACACTGGGATTTTCACCACACCGCGATAGGGTCACACTGACCCGCCCACAGCTGGTCTGGTCTCACAGTCTCACCTCACAGTTGTTTTGTTGGGAAAAAAATAAACAATAATTTAGGTAGTGTTGTGCGCGACCCAAAAGTGGAAATTATGCGAATCTCGACAGCGAAAAGGCAACGCGATGCTGGCAATGAAAGTGTAGGCGTGAGTTTTCCGGATTTTCCAGCCTATCGGCACTCTCCGTGCACCTGTGTTGGCATTTCCACCGATTTTTTCGCCTGTGGAGCTGCAATGGCGAATATGTTGAGAACGATCAATTCCGCTAAATAGAACGAGCAATCAAGGATAAAGAGCGGTGTGTAGTGAGAGAGGAGAGCGAAGCGAAGAGAGCGGTACGTGGATGCAGTCGAAAATAGCGAAAAAGAACCGTTTTACCCGTCAAAGAAGAGTTCATAAATGGCGAATAAGAGTGTGAAATGCCAATGAAAGCTTGCAGTCCGTGGGTTATATAAAAGAAATATATATGCAATTCAAGTGCCACGAAATGCAGGCTTGCAAAAATCGAAAATAAATCAATGATATAGACGCAAAGTCCAGGAATAAAAAGAAGCAGCAGCAACACAGCTGAGTGCGTGTGTGTGAACGCTGATTGCTTGCAAGTGTGTTTGTGTGTGTGTAAGTGGGCATCGAGCAAGTGAAATCAATAATATTTGCAGCCAGAAGCAATTAATAAAAACTGCAATAATGTCAAAAAATCTAATTGAGGCAACAAATTAGCAAAGCCATTAAAGCAGGCTGCACTGCGCGAAAATTGTGCCTTTCCACGGATCTTCTGCTGCAAAGCGAAAGAAGGTAAGTCGGCCATTTTATTGCATTCTTCTCTGCTCACTTCCTCGCATTTCGGGTTTCAAATAAAGTTTGCTTATTGCCATGTACCACTTAAATACATATTAACTTAAAAATATAATTTATATGAATTCTACACTTGGAAGACTGCCTTAGAAACTGACAACAAAGCAGGCAACAACAAAACGTACACAAAATAAAACGAAGATGTACCCACAATTAAAATTTTTGGCATAAATAAACCAAAAACGCGTTAGATATGATGTTTTGCAGTAACCCATTATAACAAACTTTTTGAAGCTTTTGGTTCAAGTTGTTATGGCGTTTACCAAATTTGTGAGATTAATTTGACCTTTCCCATAGTTGGTCATAGGTATATTTGCCTTTGGTTCATTACTTATTTGCTGTCTCTTACTTCCCCTACTTTCCCCCACTCCAACCTTCTTTTAATCAGCTGTGCCATGTCTGTGTGTGTGTGTGTGTGTGGGAGCAAATGAGAAAGAGAGCGCAAACAAAGAAACGGTTAGCGTCGACTTTGCTGTATCCTTGAATTCGCTTTTCGCTTCGCTTTGTTTCCTATTCCTTTTTTGCGCAGAAGGAACGGACAACAAAGGAAATCACATTAAAAACGGTTGACACTTTGAGTTTTCCTCCACATCCATATTGATTTAATATTTGCATTGATTTGTTTAAAAGATTGCCAAAGGCGGACTGCTTGCATAAGCAATTAGCTGCTGCGATTTTGCTGCCAAGTGCGCATTGCATCCGCAAAACCTTGGCAGACAGGTTAAAGATGTTGCTCTCTAAGCGGACTAACGGTTGTCGGCGCCTGGCATTCCCCCCCTATTCGTTGGCGGCCATTTTAATCGTTCGAAAGGAAAAGAATGGGTACCTGCCATTCTAATAACATTAAAGCTTTTTAAAAAGTCAAATACATTATCCTAGCCAATTAAATTTTAAAATTAAACTTCTAAACACAAATGCATATTTATATATAATGTATGTACATATGAAGTGGAAGATGCCTCTATTTATGAATACATAAATAATTACATATTGTATCTTTTTATGTACATGTACATATGTCGTGTATGTATGATGACGTTTTTAGGGAGATACTTTTACCATTAACATTTGTATTCGTTATCCGTATACATATTTATAATAGAAAATAATTTTTATTGATACCATTTTTTGGGAATTAATTGCAAATATAAAAAGCAAACTCAATTATATGAGAATTATATTATAGCGAAATAATTATGTATGTATGTATATCTGTAAACTCACTTGAATAACATTTGAATAACAAAGATATGATTAACACCCGCATATGAATAATTCAGAATGAATTGATTTTTAACCCGGATTACGAACAATACCCTGTATTTCACCATTCCCAGCCGAAGAAGGTCGGTTCTTTTCCCATTAAATATGTCAACAAATAGACTTACTCACCCAAGGGAAGGACACAGTAAAACCCCTGTGTGTCTGGTCGTTTTTTTTTATGGTTTTTCACGCTGTTAATGGAAGCCATAATGTGTGGTGTTGTAGTATACCGTATACCCTGCACTCGTTCTGAACTTTCGACGATAAGGTGAAGTAAACCGTAGAGAAACCGCAGGCTTATCTCGCAGTCACCGAAACCCAAATTCGTTGTTTGCCTTGCTGTTTGGTAACTCCTTTCGATGTTCCATTTATTAGTAGTTAAAACGGGTACATGTGGTATGTGGTTATGCGGCGGTCAGTGATAACCCGTTTCGAAATACGAAACTGGAAACCCTGATAAGGTCTATCTCAGTTCCAAGTTCCCAGTTCCCAGTTCCCTGGGGTTATTGCATTACGATTCAGGGTCGTATATCACATTAGGTCTTAGGCTGATAACGACAGAACATTGCCTCACTTAACTGCCCTTTGTTGGATTGCCCGCTTCTTTAAATGAGTTTCAATGAACATATCCTGGTTCTTTTTTTTATTGAGGGACGTATAAACAGTGCACCACCATAAAGCTATTACACACTTTGGAAATCGCACCTTATTATACAATACAATTAATAGAAGTATGTTTTAAATAAAAAATAAAATAATTATTAATGTTATTATATTATATGTAAACTTATTTGTTTTTGAGCTAACGTTTATAAATGGGGGTTCAAGAAACCATAAGTATCTCAAGGATAAACTTGGTATTTCGTAAAACAGAAATCGAATTGCTGAGAAAACCTTTGTTTGAGACTTATGGAACCTGTTCCTGGATCTTAGAACGCTGCTATCCGCGTAATTTCTTTGCCGGACTCTCTACTACGCATTATAGGTGTTCTCGAAATTCGCACGAAGAGAATCTCGATGAGGGGGCGGGATGAGAGTGGGAGGAAGTGCGACGGAGAGCGGCAGACAGGGAGAGAGAGAGAGAGAGTGGCTAACACTCAGTGACCCCAACTTTTCAGCCGTTGACTTTTTTCCGTTCCGTTCCCGTTCCGTTGTTTTTGTTGCTGCTACCGCTCCTTATCCCCCGCTTTTGCGTTTTATTTTACGTTATTTTGTTTGTCGGGTTGAATGACTTTGGAACAACAACAAGAATAGCAAACACAACGTGTGCCAGCTAGCAAAAAAAGAAAAAACAAGAGAAATTAAAAGTAACAACATTTTTTGGGGGGGACAATCGTCTTTCTCTCTCTCTCTTTTATTCTCTCCCTTGCGAGAAAACAACAGAGAGAGCGAGAGAGAGATGTAAAGCCAACGAACCCACCAAAATTTTCAACAGCTGATTGGTTTGGGAGGTAGAAATGGAGAGGTTTTTAGGGGGATGGTATGTGGGGATATAAGTGTACGTCTCGTCTGGAAAATGCTCCTCACCCTTTCGAATTTTGTTGATTTACTTTGTGTTTAGAATAACTCGCTGATCCGAGGGTTCTTACAATAGGGTAAGGGGGGGAGGTGTGAAGGGTATAGCAACAAATTTCTGTTTTGATTGATATTCGTGCAATGGCTTTGATGGAATTTGCATTTCTTTCAATTCGCCACTTTATCGCTTCAATCAAAGCAAACAGAAAATATAAAAACAAATCGAAATCCATGTTCCATATGAGTTGTCTAAGTAGCCAACAAAAGCTTTTTGTTTAGACTTTTGTTTGTATTTTTGCTTAGGCGAATTTACAAAAATAAAAATCATGTAGTCATCACATGATTTTGGGATTGGTGGCAATGCTCGTGGAGCAACGGAATCTTCTTGAGTAGTTCCCAATTTTATTAATAATTTTATTCCCTTTAGGCAAGTATTAATACTATACCTAATTGCGTCATGGCAACCATATACATATCTATTTGAAAATTTTAAGGTGTATAAAACAATGATAAATCATCAAAAACGATGTTTCTACCCATTTATTGAATACATTAAGTTGGAAGTATGGTGAAATAAATCTTATATGTTTAGTAATTGGGTGTTATGTCGATATATGTATGTACTCTATCTCGACAAGGCAATTTACTATTACTAACTTGATTTGATAGTCTTCAATTATTCAAGGACCCCACCATTCCAAATGTCTGGCTGTCAACTGAGGCAGATAACCAAAAACGCTGGGTCATTGGCCGTGTATATATTGTTGGGGCCTTCGCCACCCCGTTTTTCCAATCACTCCCACAATCAGCTCCCCCAATGGTCGCCACACTTGGCTTTGATGTCGCAGCTGTCTACGCTCTCAACCTTAAACTTTTCGCTTTTCCGTGGAAAGCTCATTACAGTGCCACCTCGTTCGCTCGCCCCCATCCCCCCATTTTCACCCCTCATCGCTCACCTGACGAGTCAATCACAGTCACGTGTGGGCCAAATTACAAGAACAGCTGTGTTGGTGTGCCGGAAAACACGAAGGAAAACACACGGCAGACAGACACAAAGAGCAAAAATATCGGAAAGTAGACAATGCCAAGGGTTGAACAGTGGCTTTTCGGTATAATGGACAACGCAAATACGATTGCATTTCCATAACTCGAAAATTATTTAGTGAAAAACGTAGAAATCCTTACTCTTTCTAAACAGTTTAAACGAATTAGTTATATTTAGTTTACATACTAAAGTCTTTATTCTTAAGCAGCATTCACTGTACAATGCACACGCGCTACATGAGCTGCCCTCAGCCGTTCTTGTGTGAGTACCTCGTCTGCCTTGAGTCTATATTTGCTCGCAATCAATCCAAGGTTTTTCCAAGGGTTTAAGAACTCGAAACTTTTCAACTGCGTTATTTGCAAACGTACAACTGCTGGGACGGCAAAACGCCCTATAATTTATAAGTTATGGCAAACAAATCAACACATGTGGACTTTCTTAAAGATTGAAACAAAGTATAAGCACAGTGATGACTCGCTTATGTAGTCTTTCGTGAAGGTGAACAAAAACGAAACAGGAACAATTACTTATCTTCTATATTATTCAAAACTAAGAAGATACAATTTAATTTAGCAAATAATATTAAACTAAGTATGTATGAGTATGTATTTCAGCTACTCTTGTTTTATTCAACTGCATTTATATTTTAATAAGTTTATAAAACATATTATACAAGATTATCATCGCACTTGGTTCGTTCACAGCAGCGTGTACTGTAATTTTGTTAGACGAGTTTTCTTTTCCTCCTTTGCGGACTGTCTGCTTTCGTAAGGTTTTTAACCGTTTTATTATCAAAACAGCTGATCGACGCAACTAAGTGTGTGTGTGTATCTGTGTATGTGTGTATCTGTGTGTTGAAAACAACTGCGCATATAAAAAGCAGAAGAGAGAGGGATAGAGTTAGCCCTTTGCAAAGAGCGTCCGAAAGAGTGAGACGAAAGAAACGAGCTTTGAAAACATTTTGATTCGCTTAAAGTATTAGTGGAAAAATTAACAATTAACTTAAACTATTCCACACATGCTCACTCGCACACTTGCACGTCTCTCGCATTCCAACTTAATTAAAATTAAGCGAAGAAAGCCAGACGTCAATCAGGGGAACTTTTCAAGCTCTGAAGCCAATGAGTAGAAAAAAAAGCAAAATATAAGGGGTCAGCAAAAAATCACAAAAAAAAGAGACATTTACGCCCAAGGGCTTTTGTGATCTCATCTTCATTTATGTAAAGCGCCCCCTGGCGATATGTTGTGCGTGGAAAATTTTTGGTTTCAAGCAAGACTTTCCATAAATAGGTAGGGTGTACATACAAACATAACTACCTGTAACTGAAGTTCCCTTAAATGTATTCCACAAGATAAAGGGAAGTGGGGAAGGAAAACAGTAAATATTTGTCTTGAACTTGTTATCTGGGGTTGGGAAAAGTGATGGTTGGGTGATGTCTGGCTCGCAAGGCGAGAAAAAACCCAGAGAATCGATTGATGGATAGAGCTGCTAATCGGTCCACGAGGTTTCTCCATTAATTATTGACGTCACTCGACAAGCGTTGTACATTTAATAGGAAAAAGATATAGATTTCAAAAAGAAGAGACATTCAGATCATGGTAGGAAACATTTGTTTCAATTAATACAATATATGGCTTAAAAAACTAAATATTTACAAACAAATTGTTGGAAGAGATGAGGTTCCAAATGTGTCAACGCCAAGAGAAAATGTCTAAGTGGCATCGGTAACAGTGCGTTACTAAGGTTTTTTCTTTGTCTGGATGAAGGGGGTCAACAGCAGTTCTTGTTTTCCTGTTTGGCCAGGATGGCGGCGAATGGTGTGGAGGGGAGTGGGGAGAATCCCAGAGGCCAGACTTTTTCGTCTGGTCTTCGCTTTCGCATTGGTGTCTGGGCATTTCTTTGTCTGGCTGCTTGCTTCTTTGTTGTCGCCGTGTATCCGTGTATCCGCGTATCTGAGTATCTGAGTATTTGAGTTTGAGTTTGAGTATCTGAGTGTATCCTTCGGTGCCAGCAAGTTGGGTTACTCGAGTTCACTTCTTCGCTTCCTCTGCAGACGGACGACTGACAACTAACTGTGGACATTGCGACTCTGTCGGCTGCTCCTACAGTGGCCAACGGTTAAGAGAAACTCTGGACATGCCAGTCAACTTTGTATGCCGTTTGTGTGCCAACGATATCGCTTTCGGGCATAAATCAATCTAAGATGGTTAAAAGGTTTCTTTTTTTTTTTTGAAAACAGGCTTAAAATAAAAGTACTTATTACTTCGCTTTTTTTTATACGAAATACTTAGGGATACAGGGCTATTATCTCTCGATATATGGAGTTTTCCAAAAACAGAACAGAAATCTTTTGAAGCCATATCAAGTAAAAAATCATATCAGCATGTTGAGAAGAGCAGCACCAATCTGAATGTACGGGCGTGTGGGTTCCGCTGATAAGATTCGCATCGCAGCAGAATGGAGGAAATGAAAGACAAAGATAGGCGGAGCAAGGGAGAGAGAAGAAGAAGGAGGGAGACAGCGAGAGAAGTGTGACAGAGAGAGGGAGAGCTGGCAAACATAAGTTCTGAATGTTGTTGCTGTTGTCTGGGTCGCTGACGATTTTTTGGGGCCTGCTATGTACGGATATATGTATGTATTTATAATCGCACATACATACATACATACCCACATATACATACATACATATACACTGAAAGCGCATGCGTTTTTGTTGGTTTTTGGCGCTCAACGCCTGTTCCGCTTCTTCAAGAAATCTGCCAACAAGTACCCAAGTTGTGTGCATGCATGTGTATATACTACATATACATATACACACATACAATATCGCTATATACATACATATACAAATGTACGAACGAACGCTATTTTCGTACATAAGGCAAAACAACACTCGACAACATGGCATCGCGAACATATGGAAACGGGTTCTCTATCTCTGTCTTTTTCTCTTTTTGTTTAAACTACGCGCATGTGTGTGTGTGTGTGTGTGTGTATCTGTGTTTTTTGGTGTATTTGTGAGTCGCTTTTGTTATTGAATCGCTATCGCAACAACATTTGCTCTTGCCCCACTAAAATGAAAAAGGGTTTCACAAAAGCAAGCCATGGCACATTCCATTTCATAACAAACACCTAACATTGTGATAACATTACAATCATTCCATTTTGTTTCATTTACGCTTTGATATATGTATGTATGCGAAGAAACCACTTTATGTAACGATTTGTAATATTCTTAGTCACGCAATATGCGATTAGGTTCGCGTACGCGAGTGTTCCCTGTGCTTTGCAGTTGACGATCTGTGGCTTACCTATTTACTGGGCTTATCATATGGGCTTATTTATTTTTTTTCCGAGCTCTGCCTTCGTGTTGGTGAGCTCCATATGATTTTTGTGTACATTTTCGGGCTGCGCAACAGCAACATATGTTGCCACTGTGCTGGCCAGCAACATGTTGCCACACAAATAAACCCACAAAAACTACTGGCCAAAATACGTACGACGTAGTTTTCCCCGCCACCGCGAGGGTTGCACATACATATCTACAAATATCTAGCCACAATATATATGTATATGCATATGTATATGTATGTACATACACACGTACATAGTATATACATACATAAACAAAGCGCTGCTGGCTGCGCTCAGCTGTTTTAGAAAGTTGCCGTCAGCAGCAGCGAACGGTTCGCAGCGCTTGGCTCCTCCGCTCATTTTTTCCATTCATTTCATTTCGAGACGTCGAAGCGAACACACGCGTCACAAGTCATTGAGCAGAGTACTGAAATTCAGAAATTCAGAAATACAGAAATTCAGAAATCCAGACGAGCAGCAAAGTAGAAAAAAGAACTCGAGAGTTGTAGGAATAATAATTCGATCCAATATAACCCGTATATATTTTTTCTCAGTGTGCGCGCGTGTGTGAGTGAAGTGCAGAGACTCTCCGAAAAGAAATACGACAAAAAGTAAAGGCCACAAAATCTAAGCAAACACGTTTGTTTGGCTAATATTAAACGCGTTTACCTGCGAAACACACGAACCGTATACGAAATACACACATAACGCGCTGTTCAAAAGCGTTGAGAATTCAAATGCAGCTAAGCGAACGCCCAATAATATGTGGCCACTGCCATTTTATCAGCCTCAGGACTAAAAGCCAATTAATCCAACAAAATCAAAGGCGACACAAATCCGCATCGGTTAACACCTAAAAACATGAACTTCTAGCCACCACTTGAGTGTATTTCAATTTGCAAATTCATCCGTAATAAAATTGGGAAGTTTTCGTAAAGCTGTAAACAGCTGCAAAACACAACAAAAAAGCAAAAAAAAAGGTTGGTGCACAAAAACCAAAATAATTGTATGGCTTTATCTGGCCTGCCAAGTTAGTTAGTTGTGTTTGCCTATCTCAGTGTTTGTGGCCACTCAGCTGGTTAGCTGCGCATGTGTTGGTGACGTAATGCCCAAGCACACGCCACTAACACTTGGGCAGCGCAATTGGCGATGCTCCACAACAGCCCCCACCCCCCTCCCCATTCCCATTCCCATTCCAATGCCCACCCCTATCACCCACTACACGTCAGCCACCCACACAGTTAAAGAATAATTGAAGATCGCTCACAGTGACAGTGGGGCGTCTGTAAAAGGAATTTTTAGAGAGCTCTGAAGACCTTGACAATTAAAATTATTTACAAAGTAGCATTTTCCTTTATTGTAAAAACCGAAAAAGAGAAAATTTCAGAAACTTAAAGAAAAGTTCGTGGCTGTAAAAGAAAACTATTGCATTCTGAATAAAATAAAATTAAATAAAACCAGTTTAAAAACCTTGAACTACAAAAGTTTTACCAAAAAAAAAAAATTTTTTTAGTAACCTCATTTTAAATTGCTTGCGTAATAATGGTAATTATTTCATTTCATTAAATATTTAAGCATGTTTTTTTTAGTTCAAAGTCGTTATAGAGAAGCTTCTTCCGAAAGTTGTGCAATGTTGAGCTTAGTGAGCGGGGCCTGTGGCTGGTCACTTGTGTAGGTGAAGCACTTTGGGAGACTATGTGACGCCCCCTTCGATGTTATTTGACACACACCCATGCACACACACACACACACACAGCAGCACACATAATTTACTGAAAAGTCAATTCAAATCATGCTCTCTGGCCCCCCTGTTCCCTTCCTCTCCCTCTCTTTCCCCCCTCCTATCGCTATCTCCACTCCCTGAAATGTGGTTTTTGTGTGCTGTAAAGTCAGGAAAACTACTCGAGTTTTTCTTTTTTTTTTTTTTAATATAATTGACACACATTTTCTAATTGTGGCGTTGCATTTGCTGTGTGTCAACACTCTGGTTGCTGCTTTGCATGGGGCACTTACTATGTATCCAATCTGCTTTTGAACTTCTTTAGTCGTCGCCCCCCTTTGTAACCTGTTTGACTCAATCAGCTGTGCGGAAACAAAGCAAATGACAACAGCCAGAGATCATGAAATCATGTAACAGAAAGCTACACGAGCTCAAAGAATAAAATGCGCAATACTTTACGCCACCCACGTGTCCGGGTTGTTAGATCATATCTATAAGAATAAGGAGGGGGAAAAGATGATGATTATGTATGATATACTTTTAAGTAATAACGGAAAACTTGATGGAATAATACATTTTTTTTTAAATTACTATTTAATATATACCTAAGTTATTAGTTAGGTTGCTAGTTCTCTTTATCGAGTGAGCACTTTACAAATAAACACTTTAAATGCAATATAAAGAATTCAAACAGAACGATAACAGGACCAACTTTCACTATCTGTGAACCTGCCTTTTATATAAGTGAAAGTGTTTATTTTTTTTTTCGTTTTTGGCAGATAAGCAGAAAAAAAAACGAAAATAGCTAGGTCACAATACAAGAAAAACAAACAGCACCAGCTGTTCTTCTTGAAAAATTAAACTTTGGTTAAAGTTATGCTGCGGTTTTTACACGTACACTCGACCAATTTATACCAATTCAGATAGGGCAGAAAAAAGTACATAAATGAAATGTAACGAACTCGGACCCTCACACACACATACATACATACATACATTTGTCATAGTAATTTTATACGTGCGCAGTTGAAATGTAAATGAACGAGGGAGAGGCAACCAGTGGGTTAGGGGGCGTCAGAAAGAGAGGCAGGAAAAAGAATTGGAGTTGGAAAAGTATCAAATGAATAAGGTGGCGAGCGAGGGAGAGGGAAGATCGTGCGGATGGGGGTTAAAGGAAGGCATTAACACGTCTTGCGGTCATTTGCTTTTCGAGAGAATGTAAGTGCGTGTGTTCTTTTCATTTTTGCTCTCGATTTGCAAGAAATATTTTGGCTAAAAATAAAAACGTGCTCGTCCTGTTCTGGCTGGCTCCCTTTACCTCTCCCGCTCCATACAGTCCTCTCCCTCTCTATCGCCCACTCCAGCTGCTGGCCCCAACTCCCCATGGGTGCGAGCGAGACGCGCGCACGTGCTCTCGCATTACACACACTCTCGCTCACCCACTCACACACACGTGGAGGAAGAAGAGCACCATAACTGGACTGCGTTTGTTTACATTTTTGCTTTGTTTTTGCCTCATTGTTTTTGCCCACTTTGATTTTGCGGCCGTGTTTTTATTTTTATTTATTGCGCACATGTGAGCATCAGCAAGGCAATGTGTCTGGGGAGGGGGAGGGAGGGCGAATCGCGAGAGAGGGAGAGGGAGAGCGCAAATACCTCAACTTTATCTTTATTTGTTGTGTAAGAGAATCAGGGTGCCTCACTCTCTGTAATAATTAGGCATTCTCAATGTTACATTTCCTGCTCAATTAACACTTATTTTAATGCAAAGGAATTTCCATTTCCATTTCTAATCTTATTTCTATTTATCTTTTCGTTTTAGCAAAAAAAAAACCCAAAAATAATGGAATTTTAACAAAGTTTTGAAAGGTAAGTGAAGGGGGATTTAAAAAAATAAATAAAAAAACCTTGAAGGCTTTATTGATATGATAACCGACCTATTTAAAACTTAAGATATTTTAGTGTAACCTGTGGAAAATAAGTTTAATATAAGATATTTCAGTGGAACCTTTGGAAAATAAGTTTAATATACAAGTTTAAGCAACTTTGAAGTTTTAAAGCTGTATCTCTATGTGATGACCATGCTGATAAGCCTTTTCATCCAACAAAGAGTTTGTTTCTGCCGTACGTAAGAAAGAAAAATAGCGATAGATAGAGAGGATGGGCGATAAATGGGGTGGGCTACATGTAACCTATCAGAGGTGCGGCCCCCTAGAAACACAAAACACAAAAAAAAAAACGAAAAAAACTGAAGCTCGCTCAGCTGTGAAGGCTTATGATTGGGAGGGTCACCACCACATGAGTTTTCAAACACGCATACACACAGAGAAAATGGGGTTTTTGTAAGGTCGACGGCAAAGTCAATCAGTGTTTGGAAAAGCGATTGTCTTAAAGTCTTCCTGGGAAATGGAAATTGAATAAGACATACGCACATACAGGGCAAATCCCTTACAATGGAATATTCAGAGAGCTATTCACAATTGATTCCTCATTGAGCTTTTTACAATTTAACCTTTAAAACGAAATAAAGAAATACCCAAATTACTATTTAAGCTTACTTTAATTTCCTAGATGTTAGTAGTAATTTTTTAGGTTAATAAGCCTTGAAAAGCGCATTAAAAAACACGGATTTTAAGCTGTATCTGACTTTTCTGCACTGCATCTCAAGAAATTTGTTGTGACTTCCGTTTTAGATGACACATTGCCACTTAACGAACTTCAGTCAACGAGTATTAATAAGTATAATTAGCTGTTTACGGTGACGCATTCGGCAGGATGACTAAAGGGAAACAAAATCATACGAGATGATGTTGAAAGCAACCGAAATAAAAGTAGTTTTCTTTGTCTGTGCCTTTTGTGGCACTCACGTGTTAACTTTTCTTTTTCGTTTCATAATGCCGAAAAGGGGGACGCCGAAATGGAAACCTCAAAAACAAACGAAAGGCGAACGGAACTTGTTTTTCTGAAAAGTTGCAACATAACAATTTTCCACTCGCGGCCGTTATTCGTTTTCCTATCTGCTTTGAACTGGTTATTTTTGCTGTGCAGCGCCCCTGGCGGCGGTTTTCGTTACCTGCCTTTCACTCCGCTTGGCGCGCCTTCAAAATTTGCTATACTCTCACAGATAGTGTATCTATCAGATCGTTTCACGAAGATGTAGTTTTAGGAGTATAGTTAATACATATTAATTTATTATAATTTTGTGCTTATACAAATATTAGAGTAATATTTCTGCCACTAGGTTAATGCATTTTCTTTCCTATTTTCACCAGAGTAGGGTATAAAAAGTGAAGTTGCACTTTTTATTTCCCGTTCCCGCATTCGTTTTCCTTCTGCCATTCGCCTCGCCTGCATTTTCCGCTTGGCAATCAAATTTTGTAATGTGCGTCAAGAAAAAAAAAGTAAAGGGAAATACACGCAATAATACAATAATAAATGGGAAAAAATCAAACGAAACGAAAATGTGCAATAAATAAATAATTCAAGCAAGACAATCTACGTACGGGCACAAGTGCAGCGCGCGTTGCAAAATCAAAAAGCATGCCAAGGACGTTGGCCGAGCTAAATGAAATTAGTCCAACAATGCGCCCCCCACCCCACCAGCTTTTCCGCCCCTCACCACCCCCTTTCACCATCCTCATTCGACCTGCTCTCGATCGCGTTGCCAAGAAGAAGTGGGGAAAAAGGTGGAAAGACTAGCATATGACAAACCTTTTTCGATCAACTCGATTGCAGTGGCTGTTACATCTGTTTTTTGCCTTAAGTGCAATTATTTTAGCAGGCATTAAAGATTTCCTCGAGCAATTAGTTACAAGGCTACTATCTACAATCTGCTGAAAATTGCCTCAATTAGTTTTTTTTTCACTTTTGCCAACAGAAATATTTTGCTTTTACAGTCGCGATACTTACAAAACCGATTTGCACGAAAGTGTATGTATTACTTTCCTTTTATTTATCTGAAATTAATGACAATAGAAATTAGTTTTATTTATCTAAAATTACTTACTTTAGAATAAATTACATTACTTTAGACATTAGGAATTAGTTTTATTTATCTAAAATTAATTATGTATATTAGAAATTAGTTTTATTTATCTGAAATTAATAACATTAGTAATTAGTATAGTATTACGACTAAAATAAAAAAATGTAATTCTATGTTTGTATTGCACAATCTTTATTTGTCATATTAATAAACAATGACAAGTGATGGCCAAAATAATAAATATTTCCCTACGTGTCCCATGCGATTTTCCTCTGTCATTTTCTGACATTTCCCTGAACAACGTAGCGCGTTTTTGCTTCCAACTGCGTCATCGAGTTTAATTTCCATTTTCGGTTGGCAAGCGAATTTTTCGCCGTTTTCCGCCTGCGAGATGTAAATGATAATGGCCAGCTGAAAGGGAGGGAAACCGAAATGAATTTGGCAATAATGTAATCGAAATATTATTAAACTCTGGCGTACCGTTCGCCTGTCCCCATTTCCATACGGGCTTTTGCGTCTGTATGGGTTGTCTATTGTGGGCCAAGAGTATTTTATATGGTATATATGTATCTATATACACGCGAATGTGCCATAAACAAAACTCAACACAGACACACACACACACACACACACGCGCACAGCAAACATTGCAAAGCAATACAAAAATCAGATGTTTTCTAATACAAACACAGAGAGAGGCCAAAAGCTCGCGCTCGCTTGCGCTCTTTTTTTGTTTTGCCTTATGTATCTGTGTACTGTCTCGCGCGCGCTACTTATGTATTGTGTATGCAGGTCAAGAAGAAACGCAAAAACAAAAGCAAAAGTAAAGACAAACATGTTTACCCAAGAGAGCGCGCTCTCTCTCACTCACTCTCTCTCTTTTCAGCTGGCAACATGTTGCACGCGACAATCGCCATACATGTGCACCACTTGCATGTTTGCCTCTTAAGTTCGTTTTGTATTTCGATTCGCGATTCGCGATTCTGCTGTTGCCAAGCAAAGTTTTAGAGAAATAATAAATAACAAGAAACGCATAAATAGAATTGCGAAACGCAAGATGAGTTTGTGTAGCAAACAGAGTTTTTACTCTCTCCAAAATATTTATCTGGATATGCAAAACAAAATAATTTCATAAAAATATTTATTAACGATAAGCATACAAATATTTTCTGCTTAGTGGGGCGATTTAATTTGCTTCATCTTCCGCGTTAAAATTCTCGCATTTCCATTACATTTTAGATTCTCTAAGTAAAACACATACATATCTAATATCTTGAAATTTGAAATAAAACCGGATATGTTCTTTTCTAAGGACCTGTTTTTTTCTGTTTTTACATGTAATTTAAAATAGATTAAAGTAAGGCATAGATTCACCTTTAAGCAAAGCACTATGTAGTGCATCCCCGTAGAAGGTGCCATACAACGACCTTCAAATTCTCACGCAGATACACACCCACACCAGTGCGCTGCTGTTGCGAAGCTTGGCTCAATGACGTCACACGCTAGCAACATGTTGTTGCCAAGCACTCGAGCCGTGTGACTTTCGTGGGACTGAAAGCTGCAGGGGAGGGGGTGTTTGGGGGTGTTTGATGCACTGTGCATTGCCAAACGGCTGACATGTTGCTCCTAACTGGGTCTCCGGTTAAGTAACGACCTGGTTTCCAACTCTGCTAGTTTTTTCTCGCTTACTGCTCTGCTTATGTGTGTGTTAGTGCACTTAGTGCGGTGCACATGATGATTTCAGGCCAAAATGAGGCCGTGTCAGTGTGTCGCAGTTAAACAATTGGCCAAGAGAATTGTGCTGATATTTTGTTGCTTCCGCACCGGAAGGATAAGGCAAAGTAAACCATGTCAGGAGTACATAGTGCCCCAGTACATAGTCGACGGACCTTGGGGATTCGATTCAAGTTGAGGGCGCTGCTTTCGCCACTCGACCTTCGCCACTTGCAGTGGGTGGCGATGGGCTGGCATCTGCCAGCTGCATCTGCTGCTGGGTTCATTTATGGAGCAGCCTTGCTGATTTCGCAAGGAAGTCAAGGATACATTAGCATGAGTCTGCCAACCTAGTTTTAAGCAACCTAGTTCAATCCTAGTTTAAGCCACAAATGGCGTAAGTTAAAGCCTCTTTATGCAACCTATTCTAGTATTGGGCTCTAATGCTTAACTAAAAATAGCTTATATGTCCTGGAACGCATGACATTTTGAACAGGAAGCTAGGCAAATCAGTTCTTTAATCATTATTACATCAGTTTATCTGCCACCACACATTTTGAACATATCCCGTTTATGTTTCCAGTGTACTTCTGGTGCAAGAAGCAGCAGCAGCAGCAGCAATAGCTAGCGGAATCGGATTCGGAACCGGAATTAGCATCAGATCCAGCGGACGGGCAACCAACCGACCAACCGACCATGATACCGACAAGCGTCACCAATTCGCCGCCGCCAGCGGGTTTGGGCCAGAATGGAGCGTCTGCCTCATTGGGCTCGGCTACTGCGGCGGCTGGTGGGCTGCTCTCCGGCTTGGGCATGGTGGGGGTCACTAATGGCAGTGGGTCGGCAGGAGCCGGTGCAGGAGCAGGAGCAGGAGCTCAGAACAACTACAGTTCCGTTGTGCTCGGCCTGGCCTCGCTGATACTCGGAGGGCCGACCCATTGCAGACGATGAGTACCAGCAGCAGACGGTGGGCATAGTCGGATCGGGATCAGCAGCAGCGGGATCTGGGGGCGGACGACTCTCGCCGCGACCCTCCACCTCCAGGGCGGCCATCAACATTACAACGAATCCCTATGGTACCATGGGAGGATCGGAAAATAGAGCCGGCTATGGAAGTGGTTCGTCCGGGTCGTCCAGCAGTAGTTCCCTAACCCACCAGCGCTGGACACAGAAGCTCTGCCAGCTGCGTCAGATTTCGCCGGCTGCCCAGACGATGACCGCTGAACCGGAGTTGGTTTCCCTGGCCATCAATGATCTGAACAAGGATCATGGCGACTATGAAATCGTACGACGCGTCATGCTCAATCGAGCTGGTGGATCGGCTTTGGTTAGTAGTGCTGGTGGTGGAACGAACAATTCCAGTGCCGCCAGTTCACCGGGTTCCAATTCATCGGACAACATTTTGCACTCGCTGCAATCCCTGGCCACCACCTGCTTAAGAGGTGGACCCGCCTTGGCACCGCCACCAGTTGAGTCGAGGCCACTGAATCTCGCCTTTCATTGGTCGAGTTTAGGGGGCGCGGGTGGCCGAGGATTGGGTTTGGGATTGGGAGCAGCAAGCATTAGCAATACACCAACAACAACGGCAACTGCCACTGCCAGCAGCGGAGCAAGTAGCTCCGCATCGCGGCCCAAACACGGGCCGCACTGTGATCAGTTCCTCAGGAAGATGGGTCTGGCCAAGGGCGAGATGCCATCCGAGGCTGAGGAGCACATCTGTGATATGTCCTACGTGAATATGACCGTAAGTCCAAACATACTTGCTTTTGCCCATTTAAATCCTAAATCCTTGTTTGTTTTAGTGCAACCGTTGGCGGGCGTATTGCATGAAAATGGAGGCCATCCTGGCCAGACGCGAACCCGTTTGCATCGAGGTTTACCTGGGTCCCGTGAGCCATAAGCTCTTGCTGGAGCAGTGGATCATATGCGGCAAGGAGAAGTAAGACCTAATGGAATACACTTACCTTTGAATGTCTAATGTGTCAGCTCATTTCTTTCTAAAGAGTTCCACCACCCACGATGACGTTGCCTTCGCTGTGCAGCGCCATTCGAAGTCAGCTGTACTTCTCGCAGATTGTGGCCTGGTGTGATCTGCTTCGCAAATGCGATCCATCGGTGTACGACAGTGGCCGCGTCATCTTCTCCAACTGCGGCAACAATGCAGGAGATTTGGCCACCAGCTATACAACATTGCGGTGGCCAGAAGCGACCACGTCTTAACATCTTCTACAGGATCAAGCAGCACAGCAACAATGGCAATAGTGGGCTGCATCAGGGCGATGGCTTCAGTGCCAAGGCCAATGTGCACAATTTTCCCAACGTCAATGTTTCGGAGAGCTACAGCATCTCGGTCAGCGTGCGCAGTTTGCCCCGGATAAATGGTGGCCTGCCGCATGTGGAGCCATTGCCACCTAGTCCAGCTCCACGGAGCTTGAGGCCATGCGGCGGAGATCCGGCCAGTACGCCCACTGGAGGCGGTGGTCTTCATGCTGCCACACCGACTGGCCTGGGTGCCAGGACTAGTGCACTCACCCCAACGACATCGGCTGGCGGCTCCAACTGTGATAATGGAAAACCAGGAATGGGACAGGTATTGGACGAACTCGATGGGGACACGAGTTTGAGCCATCGGGAGAGGCAGCTGCAGAAGTATCGCAAGCGAATGCAGCGTAGGGACAAGAAGAGGGAGAGGAAAGCTACACCCGAACGGGAAGGTAGTAATCCACAACCATCCGAGGAACCAATGGAGGAGGGCGAGGAGTCACCGACGCCGTCGCAGACGCCGTCAGAAAGCCAAAACCTGGCCTTGACATTGCAGCCACCAAGGCGCATCGCCATGATCTCCACGGGCACGCAGACTTCTCTAAGCAGTTGCCAGCAATGTGGCAGTGAGAAGACTCTTCTCTGTCTCAGTTGTACGGGTGGAGCACATGGTGGGTCTAACGGAGCAGCTAATGGATCGGCTAATGCATCAGCTAATGGATCGGCTAGTGGATCGGCTAATAGATCAACAAATGGAGTATCCGATGATGGCGATGATAGCGACACCACAGCATCCGAAATGGAGGATACCTCCACTTGCAGCCTAAGTAGCGCTGATCTCATTGTGGGCACACCCCGCAACAACGCGGAACTCTTACTTCAGGCCATCCAACGCACGCCAAAGAACCAAAATCGCAAGCCCCATCCAGGGGCTGTGGATCAGGCTCCACTGGGAGCCGCCTGTCGTAACGCAGATCTCAATGGGGGGCAGAACAACAATCTTCTGAAGGCCACGCCCGCCGCCAGTGGCTGTCAGGTGTGCAAGCGCCAGAAGACCCAGCACAACTTTGCAAATGGAAAAGGTCCACCAACCCACCAATGGGGAGCAGGCGAGCAATGGCTTTGCCAGCCTGCATCAGGAGGCGGATAAGCCACCAGATGTTCAGGTGAGTTCTTGAGACTAAATCCGAAGCTGACGTTTAGCTAACGAAGCTATGCTTACAGATTCTATCCACCAAGCTGACGCCCAACATCGAACGCTGCTCCCTGAATCCTGCAGAGCCGCTGCAAGACGCCACCGCCGGGAGTAGCAGACCACATAGTGGTGCAGTTCAAGACGCCGCTGAGTCAAGTGCCAGCAAAGCATCAACCGGACGCGATGGTGCCGCTGCAGCAGCAGCAGCTGCACAAATCCTCACCGAAGCCAGCTCAGCTCAGATTAAATTGTGGCTCCAATTTGTTGGAGAGTGAGACTCCGCCACCTATAACATCGCCACAAATGCGAAAGGTCCTGCCCAAGGTGAACCTTACAACGATCTTCTGCAGTTCGGCTCCCATCGCCATCGGCTGTCCCGCCTTCAGTTTCGATCCAGGCTGCCTTGAGTCACGCCCACTCGCAGTTGCTAGCTCCCGATGTCAGCGTTACCCCGCCAGTGCAGAAATCCTTCTCTGCTCCCACACTGCCACATGCAGCTTCTCTGTCCGTGTCGCCCAGATTCTCCAAGCAAGCGTTGGCCGCCCACAAGCGGCGCTCCCGCCATCTGAGCGATCGTAGCGATCGGAGTTCCCTTGGTTCCGATGAGCAGTTGTCGGATGAGGATCTCGAGTCCGGTCTATGCAGTCCAGCAGGTGGATCCCCGTTGAAGTGTCGCGCCAGATTGGCGGCTCATTTTGCGGGACGTCCCCTGCTGGGCAATCTGGAGGAATCTCTGCTGCAGAGAAGGCTCATGCCCAAGATCGAGGTCATGGGCTTCAAGCTGCAGCTGGGAGCCTCCGGCGGATTCTGTCCCACCCAGCTGACCATCCCAGCCGTCTCCTACTTCTACGAACTGCATGGCGAGACGCTCAGCACGCCTTATTTGGTAAGTTCCTAAAAAAAGAGCATCATCTCAATGAAACCATAAAGATCTTCTGCAAAATACATTCCCGATAGCCATTGAAAAGTTCCGGAGGCATGTTCAATACTAAAATCCTTGTTTCCCTCAATTTAGTTGGGTTTTTCAGAAAGAAATGGAATTAAGGCATGTGGAAAATCTATTTTTTGCAGTGCGAGATTCGTTTGCCGCGCAAGGGTTATTCGGTTCCAAGGTCGGGCACCGTACAGGCCACCCTACTGAATCCCATGGGCACGGTGGTGCGGATGTTTGTGATACCCTACGACATGCGGGACATGCCACCGCTGCACCGCACCTTCATCCGGCAGCGCATTCTGGCCGAGGAGCTCAGCCAGGAGCAGGATGAGGGGCACAAAATGCCGCGCAGTCCCACAGTCACCAGCACCACCAGCAAGCTGGGCCACTTCATCAGCGCCGAGCAAATGAAGCGGCTGCGCTACTCCATACACCTCAGGTAAATATAGTATATAGTGGCGATCACAAAGATGCGATATATAACACTTGCTTTCGCAATGCCTAGGTTCCAGACATCGCGCTCCGGACGTTTGTGCCTGCATACGGACATCCGATTGCTGATCTCACGCCGCACCGATTGCGATACGGCGGCTGCACACGCGAAGGGCGTTTTGGAGGCACCCAATGAGCTGGTCACGGACACGATGATGCCCGCTGAGCCGCGCTACAGTGCGCGACAGGAGAGCGCCGGCAGGATTTAGTAGCTACTGCAAGCCCTGGGCGGCACCTTTGAGCTGCTGTGCCGCCTGTGCAAGCAGCTCCAGAACAAGTGGCAGCAGCGGGAGACAAGGGACCTCTGGCAGTGGCCCAGATACCAATTGTAGGAGGAGGAGGAGGAGAAGGAGGAGGATGAGGAGGAGGAGCAGAAACGGGAGATACCGGGAAGATGCGGAGGAGGGCAGGTGGCGGAACAAACTCCTGTGTGTGTGTGTGTGTGTGACAACCAACCAATTGCTTTACTAGTTATCGTTTAATTTATACCTAAGCTTAGTTTCCTTTAATATTTTTTGGTACTTCATCTCACCTCGTGCGAGGTTTTTGTTCGTTTTAGTTTGAATTTGAATTGATGAGTTTGAACTAATGGAAAAATTGTGTGCGAAAACATTGCGAAAGTAAAAATGTTGAATATGAAAGCAATCGAGTCGGTCGGTCGGTCAGCCAGACGAGCGAAGCAAAAGTATCTGTATCTGTAACTGCAATTTTATCTCTATCTCTATCTGTATCTGTATCTTTTGGGGTCCACAATACGAGGGTGAAGCGGAGCAACTAGCAATACTAAAAACTATGCAATGTGTGAGTGTGAAAACGCAAGGGAGGTAACTACGTATATATGTATCTACATACAATATATATATTTGAATATATATTTATGTACCATAATCGTCGAGTAGCGTCAGCAATTTTAAAGGCAATTTGTGAATGGGGTCAGCGATTTGTAGTAGGTTTTTGGGTAATAGGAGATGGGATGGAGATCAGTTCGGATCAGAAGTGCGCTCATATCGATCGTTGTTGTTAGTGTGTAGTGTGTTTTAACCAACCAGAAATTAATGAATACAAAAGATTTCGTTGAGTGCAAGTTGCAAATGAATTAACCCGCTAGTTTCGATTTGAATTTCGTATTTCCGTTCTGAGAGTGTTTATTAAGCGTGCCTGTGATACGATATGAGCTGCATGTGGGGGTATTTCTAATAGAGTTCTTAGTTAAATACAATTGACGACTAATTTTTTGTCATATTCCTACTCTTATTTTTGTTTTTGTCTGTTTACAAACTACGTATAAGTTACCCTATTTTGTTTTCCATATGCAATAAGTGCTTGGAGTTTTTTGCACGCCATGCAAACTTCGCCAACTTCAAGCGCATCTGTACTTCAATAATATGACTACTATACGGCTCTAGATGTGTTGAATTCTAACCAACTTCTTATTTTCCAATTGATACCTGACTATAACTATTGTATAACAACGTACTACACAGCTATTAACAAATTTTCAATCTAGGTGGTATGAAAAATTACATATAAAAATGAGATAAACTCGAAAAAAAAACCAACAAAAAACAAAAAAGCGAAACAATAAAGAAATGGTCGATGGGGATATGCATTAAAACCATCGACTGAGAATCATACAATTTACTTTGTTCAATTTGTTTTAAGTAGAGAGCTTAATGTGCGCTGTCAATAGCAATTATATGTGTAACAATAACACCAATATACAATACAATGATTCAATAAAGGGAATGTGTTTTCTTTTTGGTTAAGGTAATCAAATTCAGAAGTAAAAAGTAAAAATTAAATATCAATTCCTAATTTCATTCAAAAATAAGCTTTATAGTTTTTGTCTTTATTTTGTTATTGAGGCATTTCAATTGAATTTACTTTTTTATCTCTAACTGACAAAGAAAGTTAATCATTTATAGAATTCAGTGGAAAATTGTTTTAAAAACCTAATTTTTTTTAAGAAAATTGATGTAACGGTCGTTCTTTGCAATTTTTATAGCACTTCGATCAGCTGAGCAACGCTTTAGGGTATTTTACAAAAGCACCGCTGCGAATTTGCGGTATATTTGGAACCATCTTTAGCTGGTCCCACTGGCCAGCGCTATCGATATATCCGTGCGAACCTATCGGGGCTTACCTAATTTCTTGGTAAATATGCGGCCCAATTTGTTTTCCGGCGCCTCGCGTCTCCTGACATACAGCCGCAATGGAAAAGCTGCTGACTCGGGGCAGGAGCACCAAGGCCACCACCAGCAGCTTGGACTCCCAGCACCAGGATGCGGCGACCACCGAGGGCGGCAGAGCGGAATCCGTGGAGGAGTCGCCGGAGCAGCAGCAAAAGCTACCAACCAGGGAGCCGCTGGCCAAGAACTTCTTCATCGGGGTCGTGGACAAGGAGCTGCTGGCCTATCCGGAGGTGATACCCCGGGACGAGATGGCCCAGCTGGAGAATAACCTGCTGCCGTTGAAGAACTACTTTGGCGAGGCCCGGGAAACGGAGGAGGCCTCCCCGGAGACACTCCGCCAGCTGGGACTCTATGGCCTGAATGTGGGCACAGATTACGAGGGCAAAGGCTATGGCTGGACTGCCAGTCTAATGGCCAGTGAGCCGGACTCAACCGATATCAATGTAACGCTGGGCCTGCAGACGCATCGCGTGGTTGTGGATCTGCTGAAGGAGGTGGGAACTCCGCTGCAGCAGCAGAGGTATCTCCAGGACTTGGCCACGGGTAAACTGATAGGTACCGAGGCTATATATGAGATCTCTCCACCCGAGGAGGATTACTTTCATACCCAGGCGGAGCTGGTGCCCGAAACCGGAAAGTGGCAGCTCAATGGCGAAAAATCATTTGTGATCTGCACACCCGGCGAGCGGCAGCTTTTCCTGGTTCCTGGCCCAAACGCAACAGCCGAATGTTCCGGGAGTTTTGGGACGTGGCACCACCATCTTTCTGGTTGATTCGCAGCACGAGGGAGTGCGGCTGGGTGAAAAACATGCAACATTCGGTTGCCGGAAGGCGGAAATCAGGCGTGTGCACTTCGATCGCGTCCAATTGGCAGAGGATCAGGTGGTGGGCTTAGCCCACGATGGCAACCGCTACTCGGAGCAGCTGGTGCGATCCTCCCGCTTGAGGGGCAGCCTGGTGGGCATATCGTTGGCCAAGAAACTGGTAAACGAATTGGCCCAGTACACTGTGACCACCGCTCAGTGTGGAGTCCAACTGCAGTAAGTACACCACCATTGATTTCCCAGTTTCATTTTATATTGGAAACATATGCATTCAAACACAGGGACCTAGAGCTCAGCCGCGTCCACATGTCGCGAGCCATGTGCTCAGCTTATGCGATGGAGAGCATGCTCTACCTGACCGCCGGCATGCTGGATGAGTTCCGTGCCCAGGACTGTGACACTGGAGAGTGCCATAACCAAGTACTTCACCCTGCGACAGCTGTACGCCATTGCCTCCCAGAATCTTGGACTCGTAGGACCCAGGAGTCTGCTTAGCGGCGAGGCTACGGAGCTGGGACTGCGAGATGCAGCGCAGCTGTGCACGCAAGGTGAATCCCTGGACACCCTGGGCATGTTCATTCGCCCTGACCGGATTGCAGCATGCGGGTGTAAGTTTCTTGTGCATTCCAAATTTTTCAATGGCACTGAAGAACTCGACATTTTCAGCAAGTCATGAATGCGGGCGTGCGAAAGTCCAGAAATCCCCTCTTCAATCCTGGTCACATTTTTGGTAAATTCCTGGACACCAACAGCATCGACAATCCCAAGACCAAGATGCAGCTGTCGGAGCATGTGCATCCCTCCTTAGAGGCGGCTTCCCAGTGCATTGAGCAGTCGGTGGCGCGTCTCCAAATGGCGGTGGAGCTGATGCTCACCAAGCACGGCAACGCGGTGGTGGAGCGGCAAAGTGAAATGCAGCGCCTGGCGGAGGTGGGCACCCTTATCTATGCCATGTGGGCCAGTGTAGCGAGGGCATCCCGCTCCTACTGCATTGGACTTCCGCTGGCGGATCATGAGCTGCTCACGGCCACGGCGATTTGCTCGGAGGGCAGGGATCCGCGTTCGCACCCTTTGCACGGAGATCTATGTCGGGCATTTCGTGAATAACGACAACAACCTGCTGCGACTCTCCAAACAAGTGGCCAAGAGCAAGGGCTACTTCGCTGTGCATCCGCTCACATTTAACTTCTAAGCCCAGCTGGTAGTTACGCTTTATTATTGCCTCTACGATTAAAGTACACACTTGTTATTGATAACTCGCATATGTTGGATCTCGCCAAGGGGATTCGGAAATTTGGGGCTGACCTTAAGGCAACCATTTTGACCTTTATATCATCTATTTATTACTAGACGAAACCCGTCTCTATTTTGTTTGCTCATTTCACTTTTCAATGTTTGATTGAGCGTATCATCAACTTTAAATTATACAAATTTCAGTTTCTTGGATTCTTTAAATATTTACTAAAAATTATACTAAAAGATACTGAATATTTGTTCAAAAACCTTACAGTAACCCTATGGAAATGAATACAATCCTAGTTTTTATGTTTCTATTAGTGAACGTAATGAAATTAGACCAAGAGACGAAATGAATGACTTAAGTAGCATACTTGAAATTTTGAAAAAAACACTTTCTTGAAGATCCCCTTTAAGCCATCACAAATAATCTACCATTCTGGGAAACCAGCGTGAAATGGCGTAATCCGTTGAGTTTACCACCTGTCCGCCTTTTCCGCTGCACTGGAAATTGGATTTGCATATCGTTTAAGTGGCTGAACTGGGCGAATTGATAAAGAATTGACAATTTGGTAAGCGGCGCAGGAAGACGGCCAAAAGCGGCGTGAGTGTGTGCACCTTCATGAACGCGTGTGTGTGTGAGAGTTTGTGTTTGTGAGAGCTTGTGTGGACAGGTGGTAAGATAGCCTGGGAACTGTACTTTCAACAACTAAAGCAAGTAGCTTGCTCTAAGTGCTCTGTCAATGGCAGGCCAATCAAAATGTGGTTAAAGGTTTTGCGCAAACAAGCGCAGAATTCCTAATAATTTGGATGACTATTAAATGATTAATAGACAGAAGCGTGTGCATGTGTACATGTGTGCGTGTTTGTTTGTGCCCACAACTACATGGCTAGATTTGGTTTCATTTCCACTTGTTTCGCCGCTCCGCTCTCATCTCTGTTAGCTAACATAGCTCTGCCAGTGCCTGACATGCACTCACACTCGCGCAGCGGCAGCGACAGAACTGCAGGCAGCGAAAATCGAAGAGAGCGGAATCATGAAAGAGTATCGGTTTCTCTATCGAAGCGTTCGGACGTCGAAAGATAAAGCGAACTTAATTTAAAGCAAATCCCTCTGCGATCAAAGTGAACAACAATTATGATTGATTCTTAAGCGGCGCGCACATACGTATTAATTAATCGATTTTGATGCTTAACAAATAATATAGAAAGTTGAAGTGAACTTGCCGAAATTCGCGAATCGCTTGGAAATTTGCGCGTGTGCGGGTGGAACAGTGACACTCGTGTGAAAATCATTCGCCAAGGAAAAGGCGGATAATAAAAAGGAAAAACGCCCGCGGCGAAAATTATTGCATTTGTGTGTGTGTACAAAATAAAGAAGAAGGCAGAAATATCAAGAGCAAAGAAGTTCGAGAAATTGCTAAAAAAAAAAAATTAATTAAGTGTAGTTTGTGCTTGTGTGAGTGGGTGACAAATGAATGGGCAGCGAAAAAGACGAGAAGTCAATCAGCGATAAGCAGTTAAAACAAACAAAAAAGGTGAGCTGAAACTCAAAGCCAAATTAAACACATTTATATATCATATAGAGAGTATAATGTTCTGTGATAGAAAATTATATGTATTTCACCCCTAAATTATTTCCGTCGAGTTCAATACGACGCCTCCACCCCCCTCTGATCAGCCCTCCCCCACTCCCCTTCCCCCATCAACCGCAAACAAATAAAATAGGCAGAAAAACCGAAGCGGACAAAGAAGAGGAAGAAGCGAAAGAAGTAGCGTCGCCGATTTCAGTCCTTCATTCCATTTCATTTCGTTCCACATGCTTTTGCTGCCCCTGCGTGTTGTTGTTGTAGCTGCTGCTGCTGCCTTTGTTGTTCTTGCTCTTGCTCTTGTTCTTGTTCTTGCTGTTTTTCGGCTTGACTTCGGCGGTGACAGTGAGCAATGGAAGGCGGCGAACGGCGAACTCTGGAAATTGCCACAAGCAGTGGCACACGACGCGGCCAACAAACACACGCACACACACACACACATACGCATGCGAGCATACTCTGCTGGCCAGAGCAAATACAACGTACAGTGGGACCTTGTTCGGAGGGAACAACCATGAATTTCTCTTTGCTGACAACTTTAAAATCTAAATCTAACATCTAATTAAAATTTAACAAGCGTGTAAAAAAATAATGATTATAGTTTCATTAAACTTGTTTATCTATGAGTTTACAGTGGTAATCGTGTATATTTCAATCCTAATTACAAAACAAATAATTTTTATTTAAAAGATATGCGTACATTGGTCTCATGAGCTATTACACACATTTTCAAGAAACATCATTTAGCTAGACATTAAAGGCAAGTAATTTGAAGTAGCCAATCTCCACTGTACCCGCACGAATACAGTGACAAATGCAGGGGGCCGCGACTGGGGCAGCGACGGCGGCAGAGGCAAAGACACCTCGAGGAGTCAACTCACCTCTCAAAAGCGATACCTCTGCTTCAATTTTTTCTTTTATTCCTCTTTTTGCGCTCATATTGTAGTTTAATTTTTATTTTATATTTTTTTGTAGCCCGCCCTGTCCGCATGTGTTATGCGTGTGAGTGTGTGTGTGTGTGTGTTGGGCTCACACAAATACAATTCATCAGCGGCAGAGAAGTCGGCGTCGCGCGCTGTTATTGTTGTTGCTGCTGCTGCTGCTATTATTTGTTGTTGCTGGTTCTGCGCGCTTTTATTTGAGATTTGCGCACGAATGGCTTTTGCTTTTGCTCTTGGAGTTGTATATAAATTGTAAAGCGGTTGGGTGGGGGGGCAGCCGGAGGGGGATGGGCTTTCAGGCTAGTTTCGTTCTAGAGTTCGCGAGCACACAAACACACACACACACTCAGAAATACGGGTATACAACATAGAGGAAAAATAAGGAGGAAAAAACAAGACTGCAAGTGGATTGGGCTTTGAATTTTGTTTTGTACACTTTTCCTCCCGCCCTTCTCCACCGCCCCTCCTCCTTTTGAGTGAATTCCTCACCTCCTCCCCCAATTACTGCTGTTCGGTACCTTTCTTGGCATATTTCGCCATTTCCCCAATTCCACTTCGCATGTTAATTGCCGGCGTTGAACTTTTAGTTGTTAATCAATTTGGTTTGGCTGCTCTTTTGCCTCTTTTCACTTCTTGGCCGTGTTTGTTTTATAAACACATGCCACTTGTTTTATTGTCTTTAATTTCAAATATAGCATTTTGGTTCGCGCTACATCCACATATAATTGTTTTATAATACGAATTTATGCAATACAACTGACTTACCAAATAAGAAATGTATGTCAGTATAAATTTGAATTAACGATAATTAGGAATTAATGGTTTTTATAGGACTAACTGCATTTATACTGACAGCTAATTAAATAACTAATATGTGGCTGCTGTTTAAAAATATATATTTTAGTTACAATACATGTCTAAAATGCAATTGTTTCGTTTGCCTTCAATCATTCTAGCAAATCAATTGACTAAGCTAATCAAAACGTTAGCTGCGTTTACTTAAGTCTTCTTCTTGTTTGATTTCAATTTCCCTTTTGCATTTCCGATTTCCTTTTTGGCCAAAAAATTAGAAGAGGTGCCCGCCGCCAGATGTCGCCACTGTTAGCTGATTCCGGCTGCTGCTGGTGCTTCTTCTTCTTCGCTCTGCTTTTACTCTGCCCGCAAATCGATTTCGATTCGATTCCATCTCTTTCGCACACACCCTCAACTTCGCTCTCTGTGTGTGTGTGTGTGTATGTGCGTGTGTGGGCAATAAGCTTAACATAAATCATTATAACGGCACATACAGGAGGGACCTTACATGTCACCCCACCCCCCAGTCGCCCCTCGCGCCCACAACCCCCCTTTTTTCTGTATGTCTGTCTTGTATATTTGTTCGTTTCGGCTGTCATTTCATATGGAATTCTATATGAGAACGCACAAAATCGATTTCTAATCGTGTAAATAAATGGCGACAAATGCTGCGACCTCTCCTTTCACACCCCTCCACTCCCCCCTTCCCTCCGTCCTGCAACAGCTCGGCCATCTCTTCTTTCCCATAGCAACAAAGAGGATGGAAAGAGGGACAGAGCGTGAGAGGGAGAAGGTTTGCATGGGCAATTGTTTCAAAACCAAAAGGGGCACACTGAAAGAAATACTCATTGTGTAGCTGTTTAGAAACAGTTTTTAGTCATAATCCCAAAGTGGTGAAATAAATATGTCAATGCCATTTATTTTAACATTGTATTAACATTGTATTGTGTAGGTTAAGATAAGCACTCTAAACGTCGTAAAACATTTTAAGAGAAAAAAAAATCATGATAATATAATATATAATAAACATTGTTAGATACTTTTTCCCGTGCAGTCAACAGATTTCTGGTTGCACCTTGAGTTTTTTCGATGGAGAATGTGGGGCTGGCCAAAATCAAACAGGATTCGAACCGAAAGGTGGGAAGTGGTAAGGAGCGGAAGAAATGGGAGAAGAAGGCCAAAAGGAGGAGGCCAAACAGCAGCCACAGTCACTCTGTTTAAATGCGAGAGATAAGCGAAAGGACATCGGGAGGGGAACTTCCTGAAATTCGAATTCCAAAAAGCACACACAAAAACCAACACAGCAAACAGTAGTAGCTCCCAAAAAATCAGCAAAATGGGTTTGGGCAGCAAAAGTATTTAAAATGGGTTATATGTACATAAACGCATATATTTGATATGCCTACTTGAAAGCATAGAAACATATGTATATACCCTTTCGCCAAAGAAAAGAGTAAAGCAGAGTTGCGTCACTTAAGTAATTCACTGAAAACATGAAAAGCTGAAACTTAAAAGATTGTTTTGTGCATGTACTGCACTTTATAAGATGGAAACACCAAGTTTGAGGCCATAGTGATAATACCCACCGAATGCAAGGCAGTGGACAACAAATATCTGCAAAGGGCTTTACATTTTGTTAGTTGATTTTTGGGGCGGAGAGGGGTTTTTTTTTGGGCAGATGAACAATTGCATTTTGAAATGCACACACATTTTATTTGTTTTGCTGCTGGAATTTTGGGGTCTCTCGCTCTACCCCAACTGCAAACACAATTCAAAGTGGCGGCTAAAACAGGGGGCAAAGTAAAAAATCGCACGCCCGAAATTCGAGGGGGAATGGTGAAAGGGGGAGCGGGAGGGGGTGGGAATTAACTCTATACCTCTGTCTCTTTCCGATTCTCTGGGGCATCATCGATGGATAGCACAAAATTGAATTTACTACTGTGTGCTGGCTTCGTTTGTGTTTTCATTGCAATTGCTTTGCACGTTTGCAAAATATTGGCAGTAATTGAATTTGTGGGGTGAGAAGAGAAAGGGGGGGGGGGGTTTGGGGGGGATTGTGAATCAGGGCGGGTCAACACTATCCAAAATTGAAATGCTAAAGATGAGTGCGCTACGTACCTATGTATATATTTGCAGGGCCCGCTTTTCCAGCCATTCGTGCTTTTCCATTGTCCACTCATTTGCCGCTGCTGTCGGCCATCTCGCTCGCACACAATGCTCGCCAATTTTCATTGCGATTTTCCTTGTGGTCGGAAAATTCTCTTATTTCTGCTTGATTCCGTTTATTTGCGGAGCTTATTTCGTATTACGAAATATATGTGCGCATATTTTTCATCAGTTCAGTTCGGTTTTTAATTGAATCGCTTATCGGCGGTTTGGGGCATTTATTTTGGGGACTTTGAATGCTCGATGTCTGAAATGTTGGGGGCACAATGTTGCTGGTTGTGTAGATGATGAATGCTATGCATAAATTGCAATTGTATAGCTGTATAGCTGTATCTAAAACTAACTAAACGTAAGCTCTATGAGATATCTGAACTTAAAGCATTTTATCTGCTTAGTAGGCTAATGATTGCTGAAATAATTATAACAGAAATGTACCTAGATATTCGTTTCTCAGCTAATGATTACTGGAATATACCTAGATATTCGTTTTTTAGCTGCTTAAAAATAACTAAGAAGATGGTGGATTTCCTATATTATATTATATTATTCCTATATATATATTTTAGAGTAACTAAAATGAAATGGTCTAAAATCAGACGATGGACAAATAGGAAACCTTTAAAAGTTAATTTAGCTTTCATTTAGTTTTGAGTTTTCAGCTGGTTGATAAGGTGTTGGCTTTATAATTGTACATAGTAATGGTTATAATTTTTGTCCAGAAATCCATGTTGCTGCTGCTGGCTAATCTAGTTATTTTCCAGCTTTCGGTTTCGCGAATGCCGCACCACCATCTCGTCTCTACTTATTCCTTTTGTTGGTTTGCTTTTGGCTGGCAAGTTCCATGTGAACTTTAGCCCCGTGCTGTGGCTGTTCTTGTTCTTCTTCTTCTTGTTGTTGTTGTTGTTGTTGTTGTTGCATGTTGGGCGATTGCCTGCAAAAGGAGATCCTGGATAAAGAGCATATAGAAGGAGGGGGCAGGAGGGGGGCGGGATGGGTGGCTAAAGGACAAGGGTCGGGGTCTCGAGTGGGCAACTGTTTGGCTTTGGTTTCGGCCCATCATCCAGTCACCCCAAAGGCATTTGTGCTCTACTTCATTATGTGGATATATATTTGTACGTACGTATGCTGCAGCACACATGTGTGTAGCTGTGTGCACGGCAGGCGTCCGTGTGTGCGTGTGTATCTATGGGTGGGCTAAAGGTATGGCCAAAGCTGGAGCTTCGCTTCGTTTCGCTCATGTCCTCGGTTTCGTCGTCTATTGAATCCTGCTTATTTCTGGAAGGGAGCGCAAGTGGCGGCATTTTCGTGGCCCTCGAAAGGAGATTGGGAAAATGACAAGGACGCGGTTGAAAGGGGGAGGGGATGAGGAGGAGGAGAAGAAGGGGAGAAAATAAGGACTGGCGGGGAAGCAGGAGAGTCAGGATATCCTCGCCGGGCGGCGGCCTTTAACCAATGTTGTAATTATATGCTCACTAGGTGGCATATGTGTCCAAGTTTCTGGCTATTTTCTATATACAAAAACACTAGGCAACAAGGTTGTTCCAAGTTTGAACACAATAAGTCTATCAAATTGAGTCTTGGGAATGAAAATGTACCTATATTTGTTGCAGGCTACCAAGGTGTTTAAGCATAACTGCTGATTAAAAGTGCGAGCATGTGCAGTAGTTAAGTTCTTTCTTCTAATACAAACTTGAATTCCTAGTTTAAAGTAAATACATTGTTTAATAGTACCAATATTTTGCCTGCTGCATAGCTGTATTGATTGAGATATTTAATAGGAGAACCGGGCAGTGTTGACCAATGTAATGCGAGGCATCTCTGTTTGCATGAAACGCGAGCTCAGACTCGGCTCTCGTTCTGCAGCTGCCTCCTGCCAGGAGCCGCCTCCCACGCCCCGCCAAAACGCCCTTGCCCCCCGCCGCTCCACCGAAATTTCAGCAGCGAAAACTTTGCAATTTCGCTTTTGTGCTCCGAAACTCATGTGGCTGCTCCGTGTGTGAGTGTTGCAAGTATCTGCAACTGTTGTTGTATCTGTATCTGCGCAGCGAGCAGTTTCCCTGTGCCATTGTGCAAATTATACAAATGCTGAGGAGGATGCCGAGATGCTGGGAAGACGCTGGTGAGGCTGGCGACGCTGACGACGCTGGCGAGGCTGTCACCATCGCCAGCTCGCCATCCATGCATCTGCGAGATACATTAGACAGTTTGCTGCGTGCCAAGCGGCCACATTTACAGATACAGATGCAGATACATTTGCAGATGCAGATACATTTTGCTGGTACAGCTGCAGATGCGGATACACATTCTGTATCTATTTCTGTGCGGCGTATGGGAAATTGTTGTAATTTGCATGGCTCAACTTTGGATGAGCTGTCGCCGACGCTGCTCTTGCGTCCGCAAAATGTACAAGTATTTGCGAGTGTATCTATGTATCTGCTAGATGCGTGGGCGTGGCAGCCCGCCGCTGCTCATTAGATTTACTTGAGATACTTTCCACCTCTCATAACGATAACTCATCGATAAAATGTGCACTCACATCCGATTTGTTCGCACTGCTAATTAGGAAATACGATTAGACATTCGGCAATCTATTTGCTTATAAATTGCATTGCCCAAAGAGGCAGTTAATTTATTAAACACACAATTTCCAATTTCCCAGCTCAACTTGAGTCCCTGGAAAGCACATGTCTTTTGGTTTATTTGATTGGAAATGGCTGAATCATTTATTGTGTGATTTAAGCAGCTTGAAAATCCCATGCAGCCTAAGCCCATTAAATTTAGTTTAAATTGTCACGCTGTAAGGCTTCGACTAAAAGTGTTTGGCCACTGAATTCAATTTGTTGTGAAAATATGGGCTTAAATCCTGGAGTATTGAAGCATTTAAATCGATGCGGAAAGTGATGTAATCCAAAATGACACCTTATGTTTGCGAAATGAATCTCCTTTTAGGCACTCAAGTGCACATGCAAATGCTGCCAAAGATGTTTACTTATTGATGTGAAGGAAAGGAAGCTGACTGTCAAAAGGCTTCTCACTGATGAATTGACTTATGATTAAAGTACGACTTTAAACTTTGTTGACCATTTTGTAGTTCCTTTAACAGCCCAAGAATAGAGCCCAACTAATCACAGTGAAACGTGCCTTGCTCTTACTTGGATTCGGACTGTCCAGTCCGAAGTCTCGTATAAAAAGTATGGAGACACAGTGGGGACACACAATCACAATCAGCTGCAAAAAGCTGCGCCGTGCCAATTAAGCTGACTTTGAGGAACTTCGTGGTGTCCTTTTTTGTGCCTTTTCTGCCTATCTGGACCCCCAACCCCCAGGCCCCCCGTCCCCCTTTTTGGGCCCCACTCATTTGTGGTTCTGCTGATGAAAATTAACAAAAAGCTGAAACGTTGCTGGCTTTGCTTTTGGGCCCCTTGGCGCTCATTTCGTCTACAGCGCGCACTCGTTTTAGTCAACACAACCATTGTTTCACTTATTTACACTTTCTGTGTATATAAGTATAGATTGGGAACCTAAAATCTTGTTGATATGCTTGTTTAAATAACTTACTGTTTGTAACAGTATCTCATTTCAACTTTCTTGTAGTTTAGCTAGAAAAACAGTGTTATTTTATAGAGGATCCACTGTATTTTCCGCTGGCCGCAGTTCCTTTTCCTCCTGCTTCCTCTTCTCAAAAATTCTCTACTTCTTGCTCTTTCTGGCTGCGTTGTTACCCTCTCTTTTCCGCACACACACGCGTGTGCTTAAACATTTTTTCTTCCGCACATTTTTTATGCATGTGTGTGTGTGTGTGTGTGTGTATATTCTTTTGCAAACTGCAACTTCGCTGTTGGACAGGGATGTGGCCAAAAGGTTGGGAGGGGGTTACGGGGGGGTTAGCAAAGTGTGCGGTGGGATGGGGGTAAAAAGTCGTACGGGGGATTTCAAAAACTTGGCCTGTGTGTTGTTGCCTCTGACTCTGGCGTCTTTCTCTGCACGACATCCCTGCTTGCGCCTCGCTGCTCCTCGATCGCCCCGTCCTGCTCCCTCTGTCATTTCCTTTATTCCGCTGTCGCCCCTGCCATCTGCACCACCACCCCCTCACCCCTTGTGGCACACCCCCCTCTCCTGGCCCACGGCTATGGCAGCCAGCCAGGCTGACGAGCAAGTTTGAATTGTAATCCTGGTTGTTGTAGTTGGCACACGCTCTTCACCGCCTCTTGTCTCTCTCTTTCGCTCCTCCTTGTTGCTGCTGCAGCAAGTTTCTGCCTCACAATACCCTCCTCCCTCCTCCCCCCGCCCCCCTCCCACCATCACCACGCTTCTTGACCCCGCTCCCCCCTTTTATCAAGCTGCGTTCGACAGCATCAGCCTCTGCTTTTGTCTGCTGCCGCCACGTCGCCGCTTCATGCACCTTCTCCAGCTCCTCTTTATCCGCCTGCTGCTCCTCCTGCTCCTGCTCCTGCTCCTTCTTCTCCTCCTCGAGCTCCTCTTTCTGTTTGTCCTTCCGCCCCTCCGCCCCCTCCTTAGCCTCTCCACCTTTGGCACTGTGCACGTCCTTCTTGTCGTTGCCCTTTTGCATTTCACTCCGGCTCGCAGGTCCCACAACTTTGGCTTGAAAACATTGCGAAAAATGTGCAATATTATTGATGACGCTTGGTAAATCGATTATGTCTGTGGGGGAGGGGGGTAGACCACTCTATAGCATATATTACATTAGTTAAATAATTATGGTTTTGTAATGCTCTTGTGGGCAACTCCATGGCAACTTGGTTCATTCTATTGTTCGAATATTAAGATTTCTGCTACCCTTAGTATAGTATAGTATTGTTTATTATAAAATGTATAAATATTTATTGAAAATCAATTTCAATCTCTAAGAATGAATAGAATCTATTCATTAAATTACGTTATAAGATTAATCATATAATCGGAGGTATCTGTACAATTCGGATTTATTTCCTGGCAAGTTTCATAAACGTACTCCAGAAAGTATGCAATAGTTTTCGAATCGAATGCAAGGTACTTGGCTGTCGACTACAGTAGTTCTTGCTTTTTTAATCACGCTCTAATAGCTGTTTTAGCACCTACGCCTGTTTCTGAATGAGCGCGAAAGAGAGTGGACGGGGTGAGAGCGAGGGAGATGAAGCGGTTGCTTGGAGAAGACATGCGTGTGTGTGTAATTTTCCGGCATTGCCCTCTCCGCCACACCAGAAAACACACTTTCCGCTTACAAAAACGCAATTTCACTTGACATTATTTAACAATTTGCATTGCTGCTTCCGCAACAGCTACATATATGTACTCATGTATAAACAACAACAAAAACAACCGCCGCAAAGTTTCGGCTGCAACAACAAAGTCAACATTAACAGGACAACAAGAAGGAGACACCTTTTCATTGAGTTCACACACACGTACATACATATGTATGTATGCATGTACTACTCCAGACTCATTCACCCACACAAGCACGCATGGCGAAATTCGCTTGCTCACTTCCATTTTGCCGTTTCCTTTTCCCCCTTTCCACCTCACCCCGCTCACGCCTTCTTTTGGCATCATGCATTGCTTAATTTCTCACTTGTTTCCTTTACATTAGGGTGACCCTGTTTCTGGCTAGAGCTGTTGCATTTTCGGATGTAAGCTGGGATTAGGAAGTACATTGGAACAAGCCTTTAAATCCATAATAGTTCGGTAATCCTCTCCTATTGTCGTACTAGTAAGCCTTTAATCTCTCAAATATACAAAACGTATACTTCGAATCTAATTAATTTGAAACGCAACTTTAAAAAATTGCGTGTAGTTCGGCTTTACTACGTAGTATGTACATATGTTTGTAAATGAACCTGAAAAATATGATTCACTTTTAGGATGCTTAAGGTACACTATTTGTTTTGCTTTCCAAAAAATTGTGAATATTAAACATTTTTTTTTAGTTTTCACTTCATTTGTGATGTCTTAGGATTGATTTAAATACATTATTACAACTATAGTTTGAAAACGATACTTATAATAATCTACATTGGATCGCAATTGAATTATTTATATGTTTTGCTCAATATTCCAACGCCTAGTGTGGTTCTTTACCAATTTTAATTGACCCACCCTAACACGCTCACACTTGTAAGTCGTCAAGGAAGCAGTGTCATCTGCTTTAGTTGTTATAGCAATTTTAATTGCCAGCACTCGACTGGACGAAGCCGGCCTGAAAGAGCACCACAAATTACGGAAGTGAAAATTAAAGGCGAAGGAAAATGAAATAAAGAAATTTAAATCATACAAATGCTCTCCGTCTTTCTCCAATTTCTGTTGTCGCCCTCTCCCTTCCACTTTGGCCCCTAACAACGACACCTTCACCTGACTACACCCGCTCCTTCGGCGCTCTCTCCTCGTTCTCCCCTCGCTCTCACACTCACTCTACCCCCGTCCATTATCCTCCCCGTCCCCTCCCTGGCCCATGCCCTGTGGGCACGTTCGTTAAATGTTGAATAAATTTTCTCATATAATCGCAGTCGTCGCCCGTTGCTCTCTGCGGCGACTCTCTTCCCCCCGCCATCCGCACCAGCACCCGCACCCGCTCTCAACCACACATTTTCTCCCTCTCCCAATCAGCAAACAACAACAGCAACAACGCGGTTGTCTCCGCAGCGCCGCCGCCGTCGCAGCTGGCTTCGCAGTCGCTGCCGCCGATGTTGAATGTTTGATGTTGAATGTTGATGGTGTTAGTTTGGTTCGGAAACTCGTCGGTCGCGCAAGTGAAATCCCAAGCGATAGATAATAAATCTAAAACAAATGCTTAGAAAAGTATGAAATATATAAAGAATATGAATGATGATATGATGTCGGTGCGAAATAATTAGGAAAGTGAATGTGCCCAATATTTGTGATTGTGCCAAAGTAAGATAGCAAATGTATAAAAGTAACCAATAACAAAATAAAATGTTTTAAAAAAGCCACCAAAACAGCAAAGGAAGTGCGACAGATACAGATACACAAAGCTAAAACGGAATCCGTTTGGGCCAAGTTCTGCTGCTTCTTCTCTTCCTCCTCCGCTGCTTCTTCTTCTTCTATAAACGCAGCCAAGCGTGGCAGTGTATGTGTGTGTGTGTGTGTGTGTGTGTGTGTGCTGTGCTGTGTGTGTGCGAGCGCGCATTTTCTTTTGTCCATTCCGCCACCTTATTCTCCACGCTCTTCTTTCCGTACAGCCGCCAAAGGAGACGGCGAAATAAAAAAGGATTAAGAAAAGAGTCAGCTTGTTGGATTATATTTATATCGCTGCCCAATTGATCAAAAAGGTGCCGTATTGCGATTAAAGCTGATAGCTTTACTAAAGATGCATTCGTAAGATAAACATACTTCTAAATCTGAGATGTTCTTAAAGCATTTATAGAGCTAAGCCGGCGATGCTACTTTAAATATTGGCAACAAAAAAGGGTTGATATATGCAAGACTTACAGGCTGAGTTATCAGAAGAACAATATCTGATTATAAGCAAGCATTCTGATTACAACAACTCGGATGTTTGAAAATACTTAGTGATAACTAAAGTACTTTCAAGATTATCGGGTGGTCTTTCTTTTGATTGAGATGCTCTTTGTACTGATTGATTGCTTCGGGAATATATACATACATATATGTATATATAATATTATTATAATAATAATACATATGTACATATGTATACTGTTGCTGATTAGATTTGTGACAAGTTTGCCATCTTCGCTTACCTTCTCCACACAAAGATGAATTTTTAAAGTCTATTATGAAGTTAAATTGGCAGCTGTTTAAGGGATGTTTCCTATAAATTCAGCCTGAAATTGACCAGTTAGTTGGTTGGCAAAACCTTTGTATTGGGTTTTCAGCGGATATTGACCCTATGACTAATTAACGAAATTGTTTGATAACAATCTTGCAGTTAAACGTAGAAAATGTGCAATTTGCAGTGTCGTTCAAAGATTTCTCACGATATTTGTAGTTTTCAAAGCAATCTTTGTGAGCAGCGCGCAATAAGATTTATTATGACCACAATTGCAGTCCGGCATTTCAACTTGCTTTTGTTGTATTTATATGTATCAATAATTACAAAGAGCGAGCGAGAGAGGGTGTGTGGAGAGGAGTGGCGAGGCAGCAGGCACCAGGCAGCAGGCAGAGCAAGAGGCAACAACAACGACGACGCTTGGGAAACGAAATTGAAGCACACGGATGGAAATGGAATGAGAGGGAGTGCGAGTGCGAGAGCGAGTGTGAGGAGGGGGGGTGATGGAGTGGGCCAGTGCGAGCGAAAGGGAGAGGGAGACGGGGAATACGTAACGGCCAGTCACAGCAGAAAGCAACAACAATAACAATTGCAACAACAACATCGTCAGCAGCAACAACAACAACAACTACAACAGCGACAACAGCAACGGGTGAACATTGGAGACATGTTTGTGCGGCGGCGCTCATTTATTTTATGTCTCGGCTTGGCTTTGTTGTTGTTGCTGCTGCTGCTTTTGCGCTACTTTGGAGCTGCCTATCCTGCTCCCCCTCCCCATCTTCCCCCAACCAGGCATGCATGTGTGTGTGCGTGTGTTTGTGTGTGCATGACTCGCTTGTTACTTTGTTCTTGTTTTCTGGTGCTGTTTCATATTCTGCCGACTCAACTTGACAAACGAAACGAACCGAACTCAAACTAAAAAATGCCGCAAAATCGAGACCTTAACGGATTAAAACTGAAATACAGAGCAACTTGGCTAAGCTCAATATAAACATGATATTAAGAGTGAAAGAAAAAAGCGAAATAATTGTGGCTTAAGCGTATCTAAGCCTTAAAGTGCTGGTGGTCGATAGTTTAAAATTCTTGTATTTGTGCCGTTAAGTTGTAATGTTTCATCGCCTAAACGATAAAGTTGCTATATGAATATCTGAAAAGTACTCAAACCCATGGTTTAATATACGGAAAAATTAGAAATGTATTTACTTGGAAAGCATTACCGTCTGGAATTTATTCAAAATGATTATGTGTGATAACAATTTGAATTTTTTTTAATTCATGTTCGTGAGTAAAAATGAATAATGCCCAATCTAATGTAGTGCTGTAGGGAAGTTCCACTGTGAAATCATTGAGGAATTGACGATAAACATGTATTGCGTGGGCTCAATGAGCGAGTGAGTGAGTTGTAGATACGACTGTGAAGTCATCTGTTTGTTATGGAAGTGGAAGCATCTTTCCGGATCATCTCGACATATTAATGCCTAACCCTTTGGTGGCGAAAACCAATTAAGGTGGCTTTTTAAAGCCTAACCACGCGCAGTAGGAGCCAAAGTTGGCTGAAATTCCTGTGTATTTCCCCCGTAGTGAATTGTATCTGCGTTTTGGCCAACTTACCGGCGTCGCTGTCGCTGCTTCTGCTTCTGCCTCTGCCGGCGTCGCAGCGCGGTCAGGCCTCCATTCGTTGTTGTTGCTGTTAATATTTTTTTGTTGTTGTTTTAGCTCTCGGCCATTCCTCTCCACTGTCCACCGTCTGAATTCCCATTCGTTTCTAAAATAAAATCTTGCGCTGTGTTTGGACGCGTTTTTTTGCATACCCTTTATCAGAAAGTGCCATAATTTTGTTTTCAGTTTTAAAGTAATTATCGAAATACGATTCTATGGATTGTATTTAAACGAAGTTCAAAGAACTTAAATTCTGAATAATTCAGATTCCCATTAAAGCAAATACTTTTTGATTTAAAATCCCGAAATATAAAATATGTTGATAATAATTTCTTTGGTACATTTTGCATTCAAAAGATGTGTGTTCATACATACATGCATATGTACATATAAAATATTTTTAAGATTGTTACTAACTTGAAACGCAACATATTGTACTTGAAATGTATGCAATCTGACTTCAAAGTCTTGCAAGTATTTTTAGTGTATAACACTTTCGGCTTGACGCAGTTTAACCATCTTTATGGTCTTTTTTTTCGTGCTGTTGCGGATTTGTGATTTCGATATTTAGTTGGATTTCTGTCTGTCCCCCCTCCACCCCCCTTCCGTTCCGTTCGGTCCCCTTTGCACCCGTTCCGCCCGCTTGTCCATCTGTCAAGTTTTGTTTCGTCTGTTGTTTTGCCGTCGGTTTCGCTTCGCTCCTCGCTGATTGCTCTGTGCCCCGTCCAGCTTCTCCTCCCCTCTTTCCAGTCCTCTTTTCCGTCCCCCGCCTCACCTCCCTTTAACGCTGCCCCCCCTCTTTCGTTGGTTTTTGGGTGTACGCCATCGTCTCTGCAGCGTGTTTCTTTTCATATTATTTAATTTATTTCGTTGGTTTTCATTGTGGCCATGCTCGTTGTTGCCCCTGCCACTGCCCCTGCCGCTTGCCCCCTCCCCAACGGCATCCTCATCGTACTCCGCCCTGCCCCACCTCCTCTGTTCGTCGCCCTCTTCCTCTCCCGCAGCTCTTCCTCGTTCTGGGTTCATCTGTATCTACAATTCGTCATGTCGTTTGTACCTTTTTCTCTGCTGTTCAGCTTCATCATCATCCCTTCAACGGATTTTTGAGGCATTTCAGTGATGAATTTGTTTTCTTGTTTAATTTTAGTCATTTGCCCAGCACCCCTCACCAACACAAATGTACTTCTAAACACACACGCACACCACACAAATGCACCCGTATAAATGCCCTTTGAGAAATGCATCTGCTCTTTGATCGCTTTGGATTTACAGCTTATATTTTTCTACCTTCAATGACAGGCACTGAGAAAAATGCTAGGCTTGCAACCAAAACACAAATGTTTAAAGCAAAATAAAATCGATAATACAACTCGTCTTCAATTAATGATGCACCAGAAAAGACGTTATTATAACATATGTTTATAGTATTAGTATGTGCAAGGCTAGCCCAACTGAAGAGATTTCTCATTTCTCACTGTACAAAGTGGTCAGCTAAGTAGCCACGCCATTTAATAACTTGGCTAAAAACGAGGGATTGTGTGTGTGTGTGTGTGTATGTGTAGAGCAATTAATGTATTTTGCAAAACAGATTTCCAGTTCTAAACAACTAAAGGTTTGTTTAGTTAACGGAAGAGCCGTGATATCATTGGGGCACTCAAAGCACATTAGAAGCAAATGCCGAAGTCCCGGGCAATCGGTTAATGAAATTACAAATGTTTTTAGATTTGCCAAGAGTTGGAAAGCGCAAGCTCAAACCCAAACGATAACACTTGGCCAAAGAGCGATAATTTACGGTTAGGTTAGGTTCGTTCTGTTGGCTGTTGCTATCTGATTGATTGCATTGCCCAGAAGTACAGTGGAAGCTTCGTACGCTTGAAAATCGTATAGGCAAACATTTGAAAAAAAGAATGGAAGGTGGGGCGAGAGCGTCGCCCTCGATAATTGTAAAAAATTTGAAATAACCTATATAGTTTTATATGTAGATACTTGTTGTCCTAGTACTTTTGTTCTATGATAGCTTTAAAGATTTGCAGAGTGCGACTTCAGGCATTTTTATTGAATATTCACTGTAGAAAAGTACACAGACGGCAGGGCACAGTTCTTTCGATTTAAGGCGAGTTTCGTTTGCTTATTGTAGCCCGGATTTATTGAAGCGCAGCGCACAGACAGGCTATTCGCTTTCCGTCTCGCTTCGCTCTCACTATAGCTACCTCTTTCTTGCCTCCTCCAACGCACTTACTGACTGACTGTCAATTGTTTTCTTGGCCTCTTTGGCCTCTCCATCTCTTTTTCGCCCAGTCTTCGGTCTCGTTCTGCCAACTGATTCAATTGAAAAATGTTGACTCTTTTCTTATTTTGTTCTTCCCATTGCTTTTTCGAATTTCGGATCGGACTCGGACTCGGCCGTTCATTAGCTTTTGTGGTACAGAATATTTAACCCCCTGACAGTCGCTGGCTCTCTTTAACCCCCTGACGCCACCACCGTTCTTTGAGAAGTGCTAAATTACCGGCAGCTTCGGGAAGTTGACCAAAATGCTGCGAACGCCATTGTTTATACAAAGTAGTGACTCACCATCCATCTCTCCATCTCTATCCATTTTTTCTTAAGGAAAAAAAAAAAAGAAAAATAAAACAGAATCCCATAGAATACACATGATTGTTGTTGCTTGTCTGCTTAATTTCAGCAGAGAGTGAGGAAAAATTGTAGGAAAATACCGAAATTATAATTGTGCATTCGCATTCTTTGGGATTCTTTAATTTTCGTTTTTCCCATAAAAGCTTTTCTTTTTTGAACGACGGCGTCCCATAAATTTCAATAATCATTTTAAATTTATTGTGTGTTTGTGTTAAACAGCCCAAAAAGAGCCAAGCGAAATTGTACATACAAAAAAACCAAGAAACCACAGGAAATACACAAAATTCATTAAGTAATCCATGTATCCCCTGAAAAGAGAGTGAGAATAAAGTGAAAATTAAAACAGATAGATGAAAAAGAAAATGAAAGCAAAATCGAGTGGCGACAAAATGAAAAGTTGAATTATAATGAAAGTAAACAAATCGGCAACTAAGCGAAACTGAAAGAACTACAAGTCTATCTTCAAGTTTTGAATTATTTCGAAAGGTGAGTTTTTTCTAAAGGGATAAAAGGTGCTTAAGCATTTTAAAGCAATCTTAATATGAGTGGCAAAAAAGATATAATGTAATAATATGTCGCTCTAATATGTCGCATCCGGGGTATAAAATGTATCTGAAAGTTGTTTATCTCTTGGTGTTATAAAGTATGCACATTTGCTATCCTGTTCCCCTTTGCCCCCTCACTGCATCCATTTATGCCACCCCCGTTATTTCAAACGCAGTTCCGCCTTTTGTTGGGATAATCTGATTTAAGCATTAATTAAATTGCTGTGCGGAGTGACGCATGTGTGTGCGTCTATGTATCTCTTTATCCGTGTATCTATCGCCGTCCCTCTGCGGCCGTGCGTACCAAATAAAACACAGATACAAAAACACATACGACTGTGTGCTGTCCATATTAGATTACGTGCAACAAGCTCTTTAATTGTATTTGCCGTCTAATGAAATCACCGCAGCGCAGACCAACATTTAAAAGCTTTGGCCAACAAAAAGCGAATTGCGTACAGTTGTGCAACGGTGAGCATTCGATTCGATTCGACTCGATGGATTGGATCGGATCGGATTGGATTGTAATCGCTGGCGGTACAGAGGGCACAAGCGAAATGAATCGGTCATAAACCACACATGTAGTTATCGAGATATATCGGGGAAATGCCAGGCGCCAAGTGCAGGAAATCAGCGGAAACAGTTGTGACTCAAAGCGGGGTGGTTTGACCTGACCGGCGCTAAAATGCGAGCTAAAACTGATGATACTTAATTTGACACATTTACATTTTCCAGCAGAAATGTATTACAAAATGGTTACACCTTAGGGGTTCCTGAGAACTTTAAGAGTAGCCAAGAACTACCATCAGATCTAAAATACTATCTAGATCTAGATTACTATCTATCTAAATTCTATCAGATGTCAGATCTGCCGAGAATAAACTGTAATGGTATGTAAACCTACTGCAGTTTTTCTCGAACGTAAAACACAGATAAAAACACATGATAAACTACATGATAAAACTCTTTAATCGGCAATAATTTAACCCGCACAACTCCCAAGATACTTTTAAATTACTATTTAAAGCCGATTCATGAGCCATTTACGAAAACAGTGGTGTCAGAGGTTTAAGTTAAGTCCTTGAAGAATCGAACATGTCCCCGATATCAGATGATTGTCCAGTGAAGGGAGAACCGAAGGCGGAAAGGAGAAGTGAAGGCGAAAATGAGAAGGAGTAGGAGAGGAGAGGAAGTGGTGAGGAGAGGAGAGGAGAGGACAGGTAGAAGCAGGTGGCTGGTATAAATTGGCAACTGCACATGGTCAACTGCACATGACTGGAAATTGCATCACGTTATCATCATTTTGCGAATGCCAAGGAGAAAATGGGGAAGGGATTGCACTGGCTGCAGCCACTAAATGCGCCCACTCCGCCCACCGCAAGGGTGTGAGAGCTGAGGGAGAGAGAGAGTAGGTGGGAAGTAGGTGGGCGTAGGAGAGCGAGAGGGAGGGAGGGAGACAAAGACTCCGTCACTCTTCTTCTATTCTCCTGCTCTCCTTTGCTCCTCCTTTAAATTGCTCTGGCACCTTGTTGTTGTTCCTGCTGCTACTGCTGCTGTAGTTTCTGTCTTTCTGTTGTTGTTGCAAATGGCAAATACGTCAATGTTGTTGCATTCCTTTCACCCCTCGTCCTTTTACCTCCTTGAAAGAGCTCTCACTCGCACAGTCGCGCCTTCTCACTCTAATTTATGGGTCGTGCGCGCTCTCTCGTTCCACTTGGAGCTTTTGTCCCTTGTCCAATGCGCCTCCATCTCTCCCTTTCTCCCGAATCGCCACTTTTCCACATTCACCTCTGTCCCTTTGCCCCCACATTCCCCATGCATTCCTCTTACTCCTGCAATCCTGCAGCAGTTACAACATCAACCACACCAACATCGCTACATAAATACCAACTACAGTCCGACCTGACTAAGTCGTAATCAATTATGCATACTCAGTTCAAGTTATGACACTTGAACTTTTCTAGGACCTTCAACTAGCTTTCGCAACTTCGTGTAGAATATCTTTTACATTACAATGATATCTAGAAGATAACTTATTAAGTTACAAAGCAGCGCTAAGCGAAACACTTCTGTAGTTTAATTTCAGTTCGATTTAGGGAATCTTTACTGTGATAGCACTGCCTGCGGTTGTCATTGTTGTTGTTCTAGCCTCGCTGCATAAATTCATTTGTTTGCTCCCATTGCTGTTTTTGTTGTTGTTGTTGTTGCTGCTGCTGCTACTACTGCAGTTGTTGTCGTTGTTGCTAGTTCTGTTTCGCTGCCGCTGTCGCTGCGGGCAGAGCAGTCGACGCCAGCGCTTACTTGGACTTCATTTGGTTTTGTTGTTCTTGCCATGGTTGTTGTTGCCAGCTCCTCTGCTTCTCTGCTCTGCCCCTCTCCTTTCGTGTTCCTTTTGCTCTGCATCTCCTTCCCGCTGGCGTTGCCATTTTCAATTTTAGTTTTGCTGTTCTGCTGATGCCGCTACTTCGTCCCCTTGCTCTACACCCATTCGCAATTCTCGATTCTCATTCGGCTCGTTTTACTGCCACTTCACTCTGGCTAACCCCTGCCACGCCCCCATTTCTGCACCCACCCAGCCGCACAACTCCATCCCCCCCGGTTCTGCACCACCCACACGCCAAAAGTTGTGTGTCCTTGCACGCTCGTTTCCTGTTCGTTTTGTTGGCCTGTTCGTCCTGTGTGCGACAACCCACGATTTCTCCGCCTCTCTCTCTGCCCTCCGTTCGTTACACGCCCCGTTTCGGTTCAGAGTTTACATTTTATGTGTGTCCTTTTCGTTCTTTTTTTTTTTTGTTTTTTTTTTTTGCACAGTTTTCTTGCCCAGGCGAGAGACCCAACACCTCCCAATTTCCCATCCCTCGCCGTCGGGTTTTCCTCCCAAAAACTGGTTGGCAATATATCCTTCATGATAATGTATTCCAGCCCGGAGAAGTGCAAAACAAGAATAACAGAATCGGCGCAGGATTTTCGTTTCATTTCCAGTGGGCTTTCTTGTTTCAAATATAATTTTCACCCCTTTGTGCCAAGGATTTCATCACATTAATGTTTTTCATAAGTGCCAGATGTTTTCCTGCTGAAAACAGTTATATTTCATACAAGAGCAAGTTATCTTTCTACAAATATTCCTATTTCATACAAGAGCAGTTATCTTTCTACAAATATTCCTACAAATTGCATGACTAAAGTGCAGGTTGTTGAATAATACAACTTGTATGCCTGTACAAAATTGAAATAATAATAATATATGTTGATATGTAGTTTCAGATAGGATTTGTAGAAACAACTTTTAATGATGTTTTTTCAGCTTTACATCAATTTTGGGACTTGGAAATTTTTCTATAACCAAACTAGGCTTAGATGATACTTATGATGTTCTAAAAGCTTAAAAACTTAAAAGATAAAAATTACTACCAATTATGGTATAAAGTACAGACAGTCTTACCTCTTTTCGAGTATTTTCTCGTCATTTAACTTTGTTAAGAGCTTTAAAGGCTTTATTTTCCTAACAATTTCACACACTGCAAACCTGTGAAAATGTCTGGATTTAATAAATGTGTGGTAGATGGCTTAATTGGACCAATTAATGAAATTAAACGATTATGCATATTTTATATCACTGTTGGTAAATTTCACAATTTGAAAAGGCGCACAATTTAAAGCATTTAACAGGAAAATTGCTTAAAATTCTGGTTAAGTGTGCCAGTTAGGGTGATGAAAAGGAAACGGGAGAGATAACGAAAGGGATTAAAGTTTCCTGTGTGAGAGTTTCAGGGAAAATGCTGAACACTTAAAATAAATGCAATCAAAAGGCAATTTAGGATGGAAAATGAATTTGATTTTTGATTTATGATTTCTACTCCGAAGAATGCTCAGGACCAGGACCCTAAATTGATTAATAAAAACGGGTGAAGAAGAGGAAGTGGAACTTGTTGCTGCTGAAGCTGTTGCATTTTCTTGTTGCAGCACTCGATCGCAAGGCGTTGCAGAGCGTTGAAAAGGGAGAGGGATAAAGCAGGCGGGGATGGAGAAGGGGAAACGAGACTAAAGATCGCGCCAGACGATGACGCAGACGGCAGGCTTGTTGGCCGCTGAAAAAAGGGCAGCGGGTATTGCTTTTTGAGTCAATAACCTCGCTCACTTCACTCAACACAAAAAAAAAAAAAAAACGAGGAAGAGTCAGAAGCACTCACATTGTCCCCCTCTCTTTTACCCGCTCAATGAACATCTCTTTCGCACACATTCCCACACCGTAGGCCGTCCATAAGAATAGGGGGAAAAGAAGAAGAATCAAAAGTAGAAGAATGCGCAGAAGAAGTTAAGTCAGAAAGCCAGAAAAAATCTTTAATCCAGGAAAGGCAACTATTCAAAAATGCATTCAATCTTTTGCTTGCGATCAAGTGCACTTCAACTACGAAAAACTCTAGCAACAGATACAATAATTACTAGTTTTCTTATCAGAAATCATCAGCAAAACATCCTGACTCATCTTGGCAATTACATTTGAAAGCACATCGTGGCTGTATCTCAACACTAACAACATTTGAAATACATTGAATCTGAAAGATTTATTACATTATAGGCTTTGTATCAAAATCTTGAATTTTGTATCCAGCTAAATTAACTTTCTAGAATAAACTAGAATAATCTATAAAATGTACATTAATCAGACGAAAGAAAAAAAACTGTATAGAAAAACTATAAAAATAAAGTATAAAATCACATAATTTAGAAAAGTTTTTTTGGAAGCGACATATGGTAGAGATAACATGCGATTTCAAATAAATTTCGAGCTCTTCGAATCTATTTTAGTTATACAAAAAATTCGTATCCAGTTGTTGTGCCGTTGTTCGAGCAATTGATTAGCTTTTCGGGCTTATTGACCAAAGAAAACAGCCGTAAACTTTTTTTTTAATAGCAAATCAAACGAAACGGCGGCGCTATCTGCATGTGTGTGGGTATAAGATATAACACGAAGTCAAACCACACGCATACACAGTGGAAAGCAACAAAAAAGGTAGGGGAAAAAACACAGCAAATGAAAAAGAAATAAAGGCAACTCATGAGCGATGGACAGACAGTCGGCCAGCCAGCCAAAGCCAATTGAGCTAGAGAGAGAAGATAATCAAGAGCAAACAACAACGGTTATAACAGGAGAGGGGCGGTGGGCGGTGGTCGGCTGAGGGGGTGGTGTGGGATTGGGCTGGTGTGTAGTAGTGGAGTGACGCCAGCACAATATGAGAAGAATTTCACATTTGTTCGCTGCTGTCACTCACAAATATTGATGTGAAAAGACTTGCAGAAGGAGGAGGAGGAGGAGCGGCAGAGGTGGCAGTGAGATGGTGTGAGAGGCGGCGAATCACACACAAATACAGACAGTGCAAAATGATATGGAAACAACAAGAACAACGCACACACCTTCCCAGTCGCCTGCGTCGTCGTCGACTGCGCTGCCGCCCCCGCGACGCTGGCAGAGGCAGCAAAGTGTGGCGGTGTCAAAGACAAATGCCCGAATCATATTGCTCGCTCCCTCTGCTCTACCTCCCTTCAACCTTTCACCCTCCCCCATCCACTTGCGGTGAACCCAAAGGCAAAAGCCCAAGCTGAAGAAGAAGACAAAAGGCAAAGTTCTACAGTGCTACTTCCGCTAACACATTAAATGCAACATGAAAAGTGGAAAGAAAGGGATTCAAAGAACAGGAATTGCAGACCATTGAGTAATATTCACAGCCAAATTGCAGAGAACAATCAAATGATCTGTGCTCAAATGTGTCGAAGCTTTACAGTACTAAATACTTTAGGTATTAGGTAACCCAATTAAAATGGACGTAAAAACATTTGTATATCTCGATTCAAAAAGGAACAATATGCATAGGAAACCCTTAAAATGCCATAATCAAATTCCCTTGACAGTACTAGCGAAGCCTACCGTAATTAAGCAAGCTCCACTGTACCAAGTCGTTCTGTTCGTTTGTTTTATTTCTTGCTTGTTATAAATTGCCGGAGCTCTTTCGCAGACTCCCCCCTCTCACGCATTCTCTCTCTCCTGGGCTATCACCTCCCTCCCCTTATAAGAGCGCACATCTGTCGCCTGCCGATGCGTGACAACAAAAAAAAATAAGACCAAATGAAAGAAAGCAGGAAAAAGAGTGCGCATTTACAGTTATTAGCGAGCCACAGTGGGCCCATCTTAGGCAAACTAAACGTTGGCTCATTAAAGTGATTAATACAGTTAAAACTAATAATAATAATAAAAATAATAAGTAAAGTAACAAAAAGAAAAGTGCAATCATCAACCACGGTGCGTGGCAACAACAAATATAAGGCGGCCCTCTCTGTCTCTCTTTCTCTGCCGCCCGCGTTCTCCCTTTTGCGTTCCGTTCCCGATGGTCCGCCGCCGCCACTTGCGGTTCTTGCGCTCTCCGCACTCTCCACACGCTCATTCGCCGCGAAATCACAAACACAGACGGACGCGTCGCCAAACGGCGCTTGTAAATATTTTTGTTAATTGTATATTTGAATCGCGGAAAATGCAATAGCCACTGCAAACAACTGCCGTTAACTGCTGTCGCAGCGCAAGTAATAAAAGCAAAGCCCTTAATGGTTAAAGCGACGTGCAGTTTGTCTAATAAATCGCCATAACGCAAAAAGAAAAAACAAGGGAACTTTACAAATTTCATGAATGAATTTACTAAAGTGATTCAAACAAAAAAAACACTGCCGAAAAGAAGTGCAAATTGCTGTGAACGGAATTTTTTTCTTCTTTCTTCGCTTGTGTATGCATCGCTTTTCGCAGTCGCCGCCTGCAGTCTGCGAATGTATTTGTGTGGGTGTCTTGACTTTTCTTTTTTACTTCTTCCCTCTTTTTTTTTCATTAGTGGATGTGGTAAACGTTGCGCATGACTTGTAAAGTTCAAGTTTTCTTCACAAGAGGGATTTTTTCTTTTATTGTTAAACAAAATGCAATATTGTGCGTAATTTGTCAATTCGCCGTCGCCGACGAATTGGCTGAGTGCTGAATTCGCCGCTCTGCCGACGACGTGCAGGTGTAGTGGTAAAAGAGAGCAGTCAGCTTCTGCTTCCGTTTTGTGCGTGTTAGGCCTCTCTCGCTGGCGTGTAGTTTTTTTAGTTTTGTTTTGCTTTCCATATTTCGGCCGATTCCGCTTTGTGCTCGAGTTTCGCCCAAGCGTTGCGGCATTGCCAACACAGAGAGCGGAGTAATAGCTAAGATTGAAGTTGAAAAATGAAACCGATTGATGAATGGTATCTTTGAAATACAAGTGTTGCGTATTCACATGAGTTACTATAACTGTTAAAATACTATAAAAAGTTTTCTTGTCTACATAATGTGTAGAAATGTTGAAGAGAATAGTTTAATTTAATTTAATATGAATTAAAATAATTTTACATACCATTTAATATCTCAAATACAAAGAATATCTCATAAAACTGCTATTTTCTGTATTCATTGCAGACTCCAAACGCATGTTACGCTCAATAGCTGGTCCTAAGAACTAGGGGATTTTGAACATGAACAAAAATGCCGGCGATGGCAGCGATGGCAAAAACTCAAACAAAAACTTCAAACGCGGGAGGGGGTGCTGGAGCCGGGGGGCCGCACGACCCCACCGGCCTTCTAGATGCAGCTTCCCTGTTTGGTAAGAATTTTATTTTTCATTTTTAAGTTATGATCTTAAATGCTTTTTTCCATTTTTCCAGCCTACTGGGGACGTGACCCTACTGGAGCGGCGGCTGCAGCTGCCTCCAATCCGCTCTTCAACTCTCAGTTTAATGCGGCCGCTGCTGCCGGCTTGGGTTTATTGCCACAAGCCGGAGGCGCCTCTGCCAATGACCGTTATTCCATGGCAGCAGCAGCGGCTGCGGCGGCGGGAGCCCATCACCACCAGAACACGATGGCAGTGGCCGCTTCCCAGGCCGCCAGTTTGGCCGGTTTGCATCCAGCAAGTGAGTAAAATGTCGGCACATTCCGTATTTTAGTAGCACACCTCAAGAAGATGTTTGTGACGCCACGAAATTAGCGTCTGCTTTGGTGCGGTGCGTTAAGGCGACTTCGTAACCCATGAAGAATCGTACAAAAATCTACGCGAGTTCGAATCCCGCTTGGTGATATCAGTTTTTATCTGCATTGTAATTCCCCAAAAATTGTGTGGAGTAAAACAGCAAACGTCTTGTCTATCGCGCAGATCGTTTAAAGAGAATACTCCTAGAGCATTTAGTATAACTTGCTATTCGCTTTACACTGGCCACGACGCTTCACCCAGAGCGGGACAGTGAAAAATGGTCAAGCACAAATATTTTAGTGTAGTTTTGTATGTTGAAACGTTTGACCTCTCACTCTTGGCATAAAATTGCTTTTTAAATCATTACTTAGCCAATGTGGTCAAGTCTTGCAATGCAATATTTAGTTTGCTCTTTCCACCGTTTTAATGGCTTAACTTAACTAACGTAAAAGTATGGAATTAACTTTACTACATTACATTGGCATACATTATTGTAAAAATCCGTATCTAACCCGCTGCTAATCGATTTACAGGCTGGTGGTCAATGGCCCAGTTAGCTGCCCAGGATTACTTCAGTCGCCTGCAAGCCTCGGGTCTCTCACCCTTCCCACATCCCGATTTGGCGGCTGCCTTCGGACCAGCTGGGATGGGAATGGGCGGCGGTGCTGGTGGAGCGGGTGCTGGAGGAGGTGGAGCGGGTGTACTCGGCCAGGGCGGCGGTGGAAACGGCGGTAGTGGCAACGGTGGTGGTGGATCCTCATCCGGCTCCTCCGGCAGCAAGTCAAACAAGTCGCGCAAGGAGAAGCGAGCTGCCCAGCAGCAACAGCAACAACAGCAAAGTCTGGCCAACAGTCTAAATGCGGCAGCTGCGGCGGCAGCAGCAGCAGCAGCCAATAATCCAGCCGCCGCGCTGGCCAGCATGCATGGTTTTGGGGTAGGAGTTCCGGGCACTAGCATTCCGTCGGTGAGCACGGGTAGCGGATCGATATCCACAAATAGTGGAGGTCATGGAAGTTACAAGGTAAGAATAAACACGATATATCTAAATTACAAATTGAAATCCTTTATTTAACTTATTAGAGCACGGCCAGCGCTTATGGTAAGCCCTCGACTATGACGAGCAGCAGCATGGCTAATAATCCGGGCTCTGCCTACGATCCGGTGACCCTGCACAAGGAGCTGCTGGCCATGCAGGCCGTGGCAGCCGCTGCTTCCGGCTCAGGATCAAGCGGTTCCTCGGGCAAGAAGTCCGGTGGGGGTGGCTCCTCATCGTCCTCGATGCATGGTCTTGGCATGGGAATTGGCAGCGGCGGTGGCATGATGTCCAGTGGCAAAGCATCGACCAGTGTGAGCGCTAGCAATTCCTCATTGGGAGGAATGCATCCCAGTTTAACCAGCAGCAATCCGCTGATGTCGCCCCATGCGGGATTGGGCTCCTCGTCGTCATCATCGAGCAAGGATCGTGACAAAAACAATCCCTCGCTCAACGCTCTTAACTCGCTCTCACAGTTTGGAGCGTTGGGAATGACGCCGCAGCAGAGCATGCAGGCGGCAATGAATGCTTTTGCAGCCAGCACAGGTGTGTCGCCATCCGCCACGGTAACGTCCTCGCCGCATCACTCCTCCCAGCAGCAGCAGCAAATGGGAGGCAATAGTTCCACGTCGGGATCGGGCAAATCCAGTTCTAAGGATTACATGATGGGGTAATTTAAGCTTCAGTCGTCACACTGTCTTACACTACTAATTATATTGTCTCCTAACAGAACTGGTAGTGAGCATCCGTCTCTGCTCGGAGTTCGTTTACCACCGGACACGGAGATAATCAAGTACACGTCCTCGATTGTGGGACCTAAGATTCCTGGTACTACCTCGCGCGGTCGCAAAAAGACTATTTCCGAAACAGAACAGCAAACAACACAACAACAACAACAGAAACAACAACACCAAGCAGAACAACACCTACTCCAACAACAGCAACAAGCACAAAAAGAGCTCGACAGCACCAAAAATGCCATTTCCTCTCTGCTTGCATTTCCAGGTCTCAGTCCCGCGAAGCGGGCTAGACTCGAAATGGAGTACGCGGCGATGGCTGCGGCCGCCCAACAGCAGCATCAGCAGGCTCAGCAGCAACACCAGGCGCAGCAGCAACTCCACGGGATGCTCGGAGCAGCCGGTATCCCGGGAATGGCTGGACTGGTCGGTATGCCTGGCATGAGTGGTAATCCCCTCGATCAGTTGAGTGTAAGCAAGGCCAGTTCTTCAACGGCTCCCACAACCAGTACCAGTTCCTCCTCAGCAGGGAGCAACCTGCTCAACCAGAGCAATAGTGATCGCGTGGAGGTTATCAAACTGCCACCAACAATCACTTCCAACGGAGCCTATAATCTCTCAAGTAAGGGAAAAGAGGTGCACGACCTCACCACCGACATGGCACCCACCTCTGGAGGTGTGAATCTCAGCCTAAAGTCCAACGCGAGTGGCAACGCCTTGACGCCCAGCGGTGCCGTCGGCTCAGCCAGCAATCCCATTACCATCGATGACTTTGACGCACCACTTAATCTTTCCATGAAGCCCTCGGATAAGAGCAGCAGTAGCTCAACAAATGCAGCAGCAGGGGGCTCCTCCTCTTCCACCGCAGCATTGGCTAACTTAGCGAGCGATTATCAGTCAGCGTCCAGTGGTCAAAGCGGCAATAGCCTGCAGAGTTTGAGCTCTATCACAGCTGCTCTGGGTGGAACTGGGGGTATGCCTGGTGGTTCCATCTCCGGCAGCGGAGGAACCTCTCCAGCACCGGCTGGTGCCGGATCGGGAGGCACGGGTGGTTCGGCATCCGGTTCCGGTGGTGGATCGTCCTCTTACAAAGAGGGCAGACCACGTAACCTGGGACGTGGCGTATCCAAGCCCAAGAAGAACACTGTGGCTTCATTGTTGGCTCAATCCCGAGCTGTGGGCCTTAAACCTATGCTAGCCACCCAACAACTTCTTCAACAGGGTGCTGATATTGTGAGTTTATCAAGGAAATCATCAAATACCATGAAACTTAATACTTTCGAATTTTTAGGAGAAAATCCGCCTGGCACTGAGCGAAGCCAACGCCCATATGGAGACTTCTACGGATTCCGAGAGCGTAGCGGCCGAAAGTGGACTTTCAGAGTCTGAGAGTGAGGATGCCAACATTCTGAATGTAGCGGAGCTAAGGGTGCCACTGGAATTGGGCTGGAAGCGGGAGACGGTGATTCGTGGCCTGACTAAGCAAGGCCAGATCCGTGGAGAGGTCACCTATTATGCACCAGGAAACACCACGCCGCTGAAGAGCAACGGACAGGTTTTTGCTGTGAGTTTGTAGGGCGACTTTTTTGAATATATTAAAGCAGATTCTGTAACACACAATGATAACTCTAAACTACTACAAATTTATGATTGGAGTTCAACATGTAATTAGAATAGCTTTAATTTTTCGTAATTCTAAACCATTTAGAAGCAGAAAATTTAAAAATTGGCTACAATGCACACAAGGATATTCACTATCTAAGAACTTAGCTAATCTATTGAACCCTTCACAGATCCTGGAGCAGCAGCCATCGAATCTAAGCCGTGAAAACTTTAGTTTCTCCGCGCGAGCCATTGTTGGTTCATTCCTGCAGCCCGCACCACCGCCGTACGCCAATGATGGCGAGTACATACGGATGACGGACGAGGACGTGGCCAAGCGGCTGGAGGATCTGAAGGTCTTCACCCGCCAGACACTTAACGTGGAACAGCGGATTGAGATCGCCAAGCAACAGCAGGCGATGCGTGATGCCAAGAAGCTGCAGAAGGAGGAATTGGCCAGAAATAAGGAGAAGGCTCGCCAGGAGAAGAACTCCAAGTTGGAGCAGCAGCGCAAGGACAAGGAGCTCAAGAATCAGCAGGCTATTGAGGTAATTTGAAAGTTTTAAGACTTGTGAAGATTATCTGCTTATGCGAACTCATATTTTTAGGAGCGCAAAAAGCGTCAGGAGGAGCTAGATCGCCTTAAGCAAGAGGAATTGCTTAAGAAGCAACAGGTTAGTCTAGAATACTGGAGCTCCGCTGAAATCAGTGTATAATTCTGTTTTGTTTTGCAATAGGAGAAAGAAAAGCGTCGTCAGGAGGCCATTTTAGCTAAGGAACAGGTACTCTATGCCGCACCTTCTCACCTTGTGCTTGATACCAATCCGATCACTTTCCGTTTAATATTTGCGAGAAAAAAAAACCAGACAGATTTATTTATTGCTTCAAGATTTGTTTCTTTATGCCTTTAATTCCTGTTCCTTTCCTTTGTCTATACTTTAAAATTTCTAAAATATTTTTACTGATGCCTGGCTGGTGGTGATTTGGGCTTTTGAATGAGTTATATTCTAAATTTGTCTATTAAATTGAGCTTTTTTTCAACCTTTTATCGTGTTTCGGGATGTCCGAACTATCCGCTTGTTGGTTTTTGTTTAGTAGAGGTCGTGGAAGACCAACTTTGCCATCTCGGCATCAGTTACTCAAGTTACTTTCAAGTTATTAACCAAAACTAACCTTATTTAATTTAGGAACTACAAAAACAGAAAGAAATGCTCTTGGCTGCCGAAATGGTAAGAGGACTAGATAAACCCCTTGGTTTATGTAATAATATGCATTAATTTATGTTATTTCCCTTTCATAAAGGAACGAGAACGTCGTCGCCAACACATGAGTCTCATTCGGATGTTGGAGCTTCGTCGGAAATTCGAGGATCGTGAAAAGAAGAAACATCAGCTGGTGCTGGACCGTTTGCTTCTGCGTGAGCGCCGTATGGCGGAGCGAAAACGTGATGCGGAGATACTGCAGTTGATAAGGCGTCCTAATGAGGACTCTGAAATGCCACAAGATCTGGTAATCCCAGAGCTGGATAGGATTGCGGGCAACAGACTGCCCGGCCAGGCAATGGCCGATTTGCTCATGGTCTTTGAATTCCTGCATAATTTCGGCGAGACTCTGGGTTTTGACATGGAATCACTGCCCTCGCTTCAAAACCTGCACGATGCTTTAATGAGCGATAGCAACGCGGATGCCGAAGAGGAGTTGCTGTCGGTGATGACGCATCTATTGGTTTGTGCCATTGAGGATCCAGGTGTTCCTAATCCCGGCAGACACACCACTTTACTGGGACAATCGCTACGCAATGCGGACATCACCAATTCGAATGTATCCGAAATCCTGAGGATTTATCTGTATGCAACGGCCACAGGTGAAGTGCGTCAAATGCACGGAATCACGGTGGATCGTGAGCGTGAGAGAAGGGTGCCGGATCATCACCAACTAGATAGCGATACCACCACTCATTCACACTCGGTGAAGAACCAGGAGTATTATAAGCTTCTCCATGAAAACGACACCTGGAAGTTGTCGCAATCGCTGAAAGATCGCCCCTTCGTTGCGTTGAATCCCACACGTAAAGCCCAAATGTTGGCCCATCTTTGCAATGACCTGCTCATGAACAAGGCCGTGCTCCGCCAGATTGATGGAAGCCTGGAAACTTGCGCTCAGATGCGAAAGGAGAAATACATGACGGACATGAAGGTGCGCAAGTACAAGGCTCTCCACATGCGCAAGGCTCGAATTGAGGCCTATGAACGAGCGCAGGCGGAGCGTGAGGCGGCCATGCAGGCGTTGATGGCACAGCAGAAGCTGGATGCCGAACGTCTTAAGGCGGAGGAGGAAGCCAAGGCTGCGGCAGCAGAGGAGGCAGCAGCTGCAGCGGTCGGAACAGATGGAGAGGCAACTAAAGGTGGCTCACCCAATGGCGAGAAGCCAGAAGATGGCGATCAGGATGAGGAGGGAGCCGCCAAGGAACCCCAGCAGCAGCAGCAGCCAATGGAAGTGGATGGCGTGGTCGATGAGGAATCTCTTGTAAGTCCGGCCAAAAATATCATCCAAACGGAGAATAGTCTGACGCCCAGCAAACAGGACATGCCCACACCAACCTACCAAATTAATGGATCCAGCACACCTACCACAAGCGGTGTCACTGGAGGCGACATGAATGCTCTGCTGCAGGCCAAGAAGAGTGGGGCCCGGAATTCCATCAACGATGAACACCAACATGATGTTAGTATTATTGACGATGATCTTTCCGATTTGGATTCGGAGATCACGAATGTCGAGGAGGACGAGGACAATCGCTTAAGTGCCGATGAGTTGCAGAAGAAGCTCGACAAGATTGTCAGAGCTTCCCTTAACTGCAAAGAGGCGCTGGAGAAGAGCACAAATCAGCTGAGAGCAGCGTGCTTTGGACAGGATCGCTTCTGGCGTCGCTACTGGAAGTTGCCCAAGGCTGGTGGTATTTTTATTGAAGCACTTGAGTCGGCCCAGAATGATATATGCGATTATAATGAGGCATTGGAGGCCATGGATGACAAAAAGGACGCAAATAACGAGAAAGAGAACTCCGAAAATGAGAAAGATGTTCCGGCGGAGTCAAGTGAGCAACCAATGGATGTGGATGAGTCTGACACGAAACTGGAAGAGGGTGTTCCTCCTCCGGACGTCGAGATGCCTGAAACTAATCAACAGAACGCACATCAAGATGAGGAAGATGACGATGATGATGTGACTGAAATCAACAAGGTGGAACCGGAAATTGTTGATCTGGGCGATGATGACGACGATGCAGCTCCTCCACTGCCCAAGATAGAACCTTCCAGGCCAGAGATCAAAGTTAAATCAGAGATGGAGCTGATGGGTCCACCACCGACGACCATGATATCCACTAAGACCGACTTTGAAGCTGAAATTAAAATACCCTCTATGCCCGGCATCTTGATGCCGCCTACCCTCAACAACAACAACACCAATAATAATAATAACAACAATGGAAGCGACAACTGTGATAAGTTGGAAACTGGTTTGGGACTAGGACAGCAGCAGCAGCATCAGCAGCAGAACTTTAGCCAGGCTGTGATCAAGACGGAGGATGTGAAAAAAGAGGATGACTGCATAATAGTATCTACATCCAGTGTGGACGATACACCAAAGTGGTTCTCCATTGTCCGGCGGGAGGTTCCACTGATCAGTGAACTGCCAGCGGAGGAGGGCGGCGTGGTGGGCCAGGAACTGCAGATCAGCTATGCAAATCAGAACTGCTCGGCCCAGCTGCAGCTGCAAGGTCATCCGTGGGATCTGATCAACAACATGCAGTACTATTCGATTCCAATGGACGAATGCAAGGTGGATACCAGCAAACTGGGCAACGAGTGCATCTTCTCGCTGAGTGGGCTCGATGAAAAGCAAATGCTAGCCAAGGTGGAGGAGTATAAGGCCCACAAGGTGGAGTCAAAAAACGGTCTGGGCTCTCCTCATCGCCACCACGAGACTAAAGATGATGAGGAGCAGGCCAAGCTGAAGTTGGACAAGGAGATTGACACCGAAATGGAAACAGATGCAGATGAGCTTGCTGGCAAGGAAAAGTTTTTTCGCTTGCGCTCTGATGCACCACCGGATACGGGAGGAGGAGCCGGCGAGGGAACTGATGGGAAGCCCAAGATTGAGCTTCGTTTGGATGAGGCGCTATCACAGGCATATTACCACAACATAGCCAATATGTCATTGAGCAGTGTGCAAACATATATACCCATCGATATCCCTCTGCCGCTTTCCATGACCCCCGATGAGCATCGTCTGCTGGAGCAGGTCAAGCTGGCCGGTTTTCCGGAACGAGTTCACGGAGTTTATGTGCCTCGCAGGCAGCGCTACGGCTGGTGGCAATTGGACGATGAACAGAAGCTGCGCCAGCTGCTCAAAACTCTCAATCCGTCCGGTTTGAGGGAGCGCGAACTGCAGGAGAATCTCCAACGATTCCTAGGACTGGAACAGCCATTGGGTGTGAATTATAAGCTGAAATCGGACACGGATTATCCGGAGGAATTCCTAATGCCTGACAAGAAGGGCGATTGGAATCCCAAGGTAGCCAAGCGTGTGGAGCTCGCCGTCATCGAACAACTCGAATCGCTGGAGGACAAGGTGGCCAGTGCTTCCATGCAATTAAAGAACTGGCAACTGCCCAATCGCGTGGAGAGTGAACTCACCTTGGACTCGCAGGAGGATGTCACCGAGGAGGATTTCGTGAGCATCATACCCATGATCCGTGAAAGAATCATTGATTTGGAGGCAAATATCGAAAGGCGTTACTTGAAGCCGCCATTGGGCTCGCAGACAGGCGATGCCCATTTGGCGGTGATTGCCCAGAACCAGCATACCACCACCCAGACGCAGAACTCCGCATCGGCAGCCGCATATCTCCTGCAGATGCAACAGCAGCAGCAGCAACAGCAGTTGGCCCAACAGCAGCAGCAGCAGCAACAGCAACAGGGTTCGGGTGCGGCAAATAACCTGAATGCTTCATCCTTCAACGAGCGTACCATGGCTCTGGCGGCGGCAGCAGCAGCCTCGGGGCCAGGAAACCCAGCCGGAGGAGCAAACACGGCAGTCGTAGCAGGAGCCACGCCCTGCGAATCGGGCAGCGGCGAACCGAATTCCGGCAACGCGTCACCGGCCAGCAACTGCGACAGCGACCGGGACGAGAAGGTGGAGCAGATCCCCAAGGGATTGGTGCAGTGGCGTGACGCAGTCTCCCGATCGCACACCACCGCCCAGCTGGCGATGGCCCTGTATGTTTTGGAATCCTGCGTGGCCTGGGACAAGAGCATTATGAAAGCGGTAAGATTAGGAGGGTTTTGAAAACCTTTCAAAAATTCCCGATAAGAAAACGATAACCTGCTTGTGGCACCCGCCTCTATATTTGTGGTCCATTTCATTGTTGTTTTGGCTGCACACACTAACACCCACTACTCACATCCCACACACACATGATTGTACACACATGCATTGCACAACCATCTAATATTGCGACACACTAACCGGTATTCACCACAACTGAAACGGAGGTTTTGAAAATTTAGTGAAGAGAACTTGTATCACGGTTGTCTTACGATTTTTGATTTGTTCTTGATTTGCATTTATTAAGTTTTCCCAGTACTTTTACTTTTCCACATAACGTTATGGTTTTTAATCCAATTATCTTATATTGAAATAGATTAAAAACTTGTGATTTATACAAAAATAGTAAGGCACTTTTGAGTTTTTTTTTATATGGTAGACTTTAATTTTAAAAGAATAAGCAACTGTGATTACACTTCTCAATTGAATTATTGTTTTTTTTTAGTACATATGTAGTTAAGTAGTTTTGAAAACCCCCTTTGCATAAAGAGGAACGTGGAAATTGCCTGTGAAATTAATTCGAATTTTGTTTTGTTTCTCCTTCCGATTTTGTTTTTCCTTCTTAACTGTCTCTTGCTGAATGTTTAACTTGTTTGTTGCTTGTGGTGTTTCATGGTGTTCTTTAAACAAAATACAACAAACTTAACGCTTTCATACTCACACACGCCACACAAATACATTATCCACCACTCACACACACACATGTACATGAATGCTTTGGTTGCCCATTACCGTTTACCGTTTACCGATAACCGTTAAACCCCTTACAAACGAAAACCCAACCCACCAAACCCACCACGACTGTTAATCCCACCCTTCAAACGAACCGTTTCGAACTGCCATCCGAAAAGTATGCAACAAAAAACAAGTCCAGCAAAAAGAAGAGCAGCGCCAAAAAGCAGGCAACACCCTCGAAGAAGCAGCAGCAGAAGAAAAAGAAAAAGGAGCAGCATGTGACCACCAATGGAAAAGACAGCAAAACCGCAATCAATAAGCCAGAAAACAAGGCTCCGCTAAGCATCAAAATCAACCTTAAGGCTTTGGCCCAAAATGGGCAGTGTTTGTTGAATCAAGCCCAAACTAAAACACCCCATACTCTAACCAAATCCCCAACCGCATCCCCATCCTCCCATCCAAACACTAGCGACTCCGACTCGGACTTTGGCAAACGGACGAAGAAGAAGAGCGGCGGCAAACGCAGCAGACGCTCGGCCAACAAAACAAACTCTAGCAAATATTCAAATTCCTTACAGAATTGCCAGTTCTGCACGTCCGGCGAAAACGAGGACAAGTTGCTATTGTGCGACGGCTGCGACAAGGGCTATCACACCTATTGCTTCAAGCCCAAGATGGACAACATTCCCGATGGCGATTGGTGAGTACCAGTACCAAGTACCAAGTACCAGTACCAGTCCTCTATCTCTAAACATCCTCATTCCTCACATGTCACTGTCATAGATTACAAAAAAGAAAACACATTAATCCGCGTTGTCTTGTTGAGCGTTGATCGTTAACCTTTGAGAAACTGTGGCACTGTTCCTCTATCTCTCTCTCTCTCTCTCTATTTGTTCCCAACGACAATCCCTGATCTGATGAACATTATTTAGTAACTTGAAACCCCTTCCTTCTGCTATTTCAGGTACTGCTACGAGTGCGTGAACAAGGCGACCAATGAGCGCAAGTGCATCGTTTGTGGCGGTCATCGTCCTTCGCCCGTGGGCAAGATGATCTACTGTGACTTGTGTCCCCGTGCCTACCACGCTGATTGCTATATACCGCCGCTGCTGAAGGTACCGCGTGGCAAGTGGTACTGCCACGGCTGCATCTCGCGGGCGCCGCCGCCGAAGAAGAGAAGTGCCGGTGGCACGTCCGGCAGCAGCAGCAAATCCAGGAGAGACAGGGATAGGGAGTCGGGCGGTTCGGCCAAGCGGCGTAGCGACAACAGCAAGACACCAGCCATGGAGCACATGCAGCACCAGCAGCAGCAGCATCAGCAGATGCCACTGGCAGGCGGGGATTCCCACCATCATCATCATCAGCAGCCGCCGTCGCTGAACTCCTCGCACGATGAGTCGATGAATTCTCTGCCGGCGGCTCCTCTGAGGTGAGTGTGGGGGCCTGCGGGCGGCTGAATGGGCGGCGGAGTACACGGTCCGGGTTCCAGTTAAAAAATAATGCCTCTGCTCTCTGCAGTCCGGCGCACTCGGTGGCCTCGGCAACGACCTACGATGACCAGCACCATGCCAACAACTCGGTCGATGGCAGCAGTCGCTTCCACGCGCATCTCATTCCCCCCTCAAATAATGGCACTGTGGCTCTGCTGGAAGATGTGCCGGGCGGCGGCAGTGTGATGCCCAGTGGTTACCCAGTTTATACGCCAGTTGGGGCTGGCAACTTCTCAGCCGGATTGATTAACCAAGCGCCGGTGCCGCCAGCGTTGCCGTTTGCCAACGTGGTCGCCATGTCGCCACGGGCTGTCACGCCCACCCGCACCCGAACGCCCACGCCGACGCCAGCACCCACTCCGCCACCACCACCGCCGACACCGCTGCTCATGCAGGCCTCGCCCACAGCTACCGCCCTCCATGTAAACGCCTGCCAGTCGCCGCCCCAACAACAGCATGGACAGCTGATGACCATGCCCTCGCCACCAGCCATTGGAACGGTCGGAACGGCAACTAACCAAATGTCGCCGCCGCCCATCAACATACATGCCATTCAGGAAGCCAAGGAGAAGCTGAAGCAGGAGAAGAAGGAGAAGCACGCCACCAAGAAGCTCATGAAGGAGCTGGCTGTCTGCAAGACGCTGTTGGGGGAAATGGAGGTGGGAACAAAAACGAATCATTCAATAACTTGGTGGTTACATAATGTGTACTTCTTGCAGCTTCATGAGGACTCGTGGCCATTTCTTTTGCCAGTGAACACCAAGCAGTTTCCCACATATCGAAAAATAATCAAAACTCCCATGGACTTGTCCACAATCAAAAAGAAATTGCAAGATTTGAGGTTAGTAACGCAGCTTAACTCCTCTAAAATCCATAAGCTCACTAGTTGAACTTTGATTTCAATAGCTACAAAACCCGTGAGGACTTCTGCGTGGACGTGCGTCAGATCTTCGACAATTGTGAGATGTTTAACGAGGACGATTCGCCCGTTGGCAAGGCAGGACACGGCATGCGCAAGTTCTTCGAGTCACGCTGGGGTGAACTGACTGACAAGCACTCCTGATCCAGCACCGCTAGCCTGCCACAGATCCAGTTGGCCACCAGCACCAGTAACACCATCACCATTGGCACCACCGTCACACCGAACAACATGGCCATAGCAGCAACGCATCCCATTGAAATGGTCACCCTGATCGCGGCAACGCAAAAGGATGAGGAGGCAGCCGTGGAGACGACAACAGCATTAACTGAAGCAGCACAATTTTGGTCAAGAGATTAGATTAGGTTAAGCAGAGATTGTACATAAATGAGAGGAAGGAGGAGGAGAGGGTTAGTTATAGTCTAAAAGCGCAGCATACACATTAATATATATATTTATATATAGTAGATATATAAACACACACGCGAGAGTATTCAACGTCCTATGTCGGTAAAGACCTTGGAAAGGCGTAGCTTTGATTTAATTAAATCACCAGCCAAGGCGAACAACAAGTATGCAAGTGAAAAAGTGTATTCAGATTTTAAGAATCCAAGGGCGGCAGGAGAGCTGCAGCAGCAGCAGCAGCAACAGCAGCAACAGCAGCAACAGTATAAACAAAAACTATTAGCCGACATAAACTAGCAGTTAGAAATCGTATCGCATAAGAAGCCATCTACAGTAGACGCCCGGACTGGATGAACGCTGACAAATGACAAAAGAACACGTACAAAAAAAACTGTCTACCAATTTCCGATCCGATCCGATCCGATCGATAGATCCATCGTTTGAACAGTATTTTGTGCACAAAGCCGCGTCGCTTTATTTTCTACACATATAATTCGAAGTCTAATTTTAGCAACTATTTTTTAAGCACCAACGAAGCGCTCATTTAAGTTTTAAAGTGTATTTTGTACTTATAGCAACTCCGAAATCTGTATTTAAACGTATTATAACTAGAGCTAACAGTTGCCCAGGCAAACAATGCGAACAATTATACTCAAAAGGCGGTGCGTGGACGACTTGTAAATGTAAATGAAAGCATATTAAAATTAAATGTATTAAATTATTTAATCTGTGTAAATTTTCCACACTGTAGTTGGTACTTTGATCGTAACTTTGGCAAATCGCAAATGCAACTCGAAATCAAATCAAATCGAAACAGAGAGTAAACTTAAATTAACTTATCCAAACGAAAGAAGCCGACGAAGCAGGAAGGACGCAGTGCAGTGGACATATCCTAGCGGGATCTAAGCGCAAATCCAGGACGACAGTATTAGAGGCAAGGCATCTGCATCTAACATTTTAGCTGTATATAGGAAGTAGCCCGCATACAAAATTGAAGCCGATGCAAGCAATACAGATACGCCTATATAGATGGTGAAATTGTTGGGTGGGTGGGGTAATCACAAATGTTACATATAAATTAAATTACTATATACACAGAATACGAATTAGCAAAGCAATGATATTTACACCAACTACATTTTTGAATAAATCGAAACTCATTTGCAGTGCAGCACAATAATTGAATGAAATTGTAACTGAAACTGAAACAGCAACGGCAACAGCAACAGCAACATAGAGCGAATAATGATTTTAGAGCGTACGAGGGCGTGGCCGGCCAGTCAATATCTTTTGCAACAAGACGATAATAGTTTAGAACACCAGACCAGAACTACCTAACAACTACAACCCACAGATAGCAGCCAGCCAGCCAGATAACCGAACACAGAATTAGTTGAGCGAAAGCATGTATTTTTTAAAGCGCAGCCATTATAGTTTGTAAAGAGGTCGAGATATTCAGTGCACGGCTTAGTTGGAGCCGTGTTTAACCAGAGGGCCAGAAGGCCAGAAGGCCAACACAGGCGGTTATGGCCAGAAAGTGAGAGAGATTCGCATTCGCAATGAGTTGAGTTGCTTGTGTAAATAGGAAGCGAAAGCCCCCTGGTCACCACGCATGTACATTGTATATAGGATAACGATACGCATTATATGGCATAAGAGCCCAAGTTCAGTGCCCCCTACCCGCATTATCCATGAGCTACCTTATATTGGCATGTTATTGGCATTCATACAGTTGTGTCACTTCACTATAATTGATTTGCAATAATCCAAATTGCATGGGGTGGATATTGGATATTGGATATTGGATATTGGAAGCTCCCCGCCATAACAATAACTGCATACATAATGGAATCTTGATTTGTACTTATGTGTGTGTTCGTGGTGATACAACAGATAGAAATATATATATATATATATATACATATATATATTTTAAAATTATATGTACCCAAACTATGCATATGTGAATGTAACTTACTCATTAACAAATATTAAACGATGGATATACTCGATAACCAAGCATCCAAAATATGATTGTGAGGGCATAGCTGCCAGCTATGCCCACATATGCTAAAACAAAACAATACTGAAAATTACGAAACAAACAAAAAAATCCATACATTTTGGTGGGGCATTTTCGACTTTGTGCACAAGGAAAATATAAGTAAATCATATAAAACATAAAATGATCATTTCTTTGTTGTTTTACTTGGAACAAGTATCTGGGTTCTTGACAGCCAGTTCAAATAGGTAAATAAAACATCGGAACTTCTAACTAAACAAGCTTACACCATTCGAGTAGAGATACATAGATACATCCGCTTAGAAAGGGATCCCAATTGTTGACTACCATCTTGAAGTTCTTCTCAGACATGCAAATAAATATATGATGGTCATGTAAACTTACAAAAACCGAGTCGCATTCTGATGGCCAAGATGCTGGATGGCCCGCACGCTCCAATGACAGCTGACTGAGCATGGCTCATCTGACCAATCCAATCCAATCCAATCCAATGCATGTCTGTAAGCCACGTTAACCACAAGCTATTGAGCCTGGCCATTTGCTTGGCCATTTACCGTTCCATTCCGGGCCATGCTTCGTTGGCTGTGACAGGCCATAATCATACAAATTGAACGGGCCGAAAACGGAACAATCTGCATTTTGAAAGCGCATTAAAAACTCACCGCAACTGTCGGATTGTCGGAGTTCTCAAGATAAAAGCGGTGCTTTTATTTGCCCATCCAATTTAAGACCTCAAATCAATCAGGCAGCAGCATAAATCACTTCTTTTGTTGCTTGCGCTAAATTTGAATTGCTGACAGATTGGCCAGCATTTGAGAACCCTTTTTTTTACGTAGTTTACGTAGGTGCGAATGGCTTTTAGCGCGAAAATCTTTCGGAAGCATAAACATGAAATTTTGTTGTGGGAACGACGGTAGCCTGAGGTGTTAATACCTTAGCTGATTTTAATCCGCCGCAATCAGGGCTCGAAACGCTTGACAAAAGATGTGCTTACCTTTTTTTTTTTTTGCTCCAGGCTCGATTTTCAGTCGCCGGCAATATTGACAGTTGGAAACTCGAAACGCTTTAAATTCACTGATTTATGTAATTATTCGCAGCGACAAGAATTTCGTGCGCAGCCCAACGAATGAAATACTAAAAAAAAAACAAAAAAAATCCCAAAGGTGGATAGGGACGACTCCAGCGGAGGACCACGACTGGAGATTGGGTCCGCTGCTCCAGCCACATTATCAAAACATCATGGAAGATGACCAAATTAACTGGTCCCCAGCCGAAGACGACAGACTGCAAGTTACACTGCGAGGAAATGCGAAGCAATGTGAAATAGCTCGGCAATCTGAAAACATGTAAGTTTTCACAAGCCAACTTTATTTGTAAATTTTAATTATATAATATATAATTATATTTGAAATATTCAAAACAGATATATGATTTTAAGGCACTTTTACATTTATAGTACTCGTACAATGGATATAGAAAAAAGTCATTTCTTATCTTCAGTTCTACATTTCAATTTGTATTAAGTTTACTTTTTTATGTTTCCTGCATAAACTTCTATTTTAATACGCATTTAATTTCCGAGGGTATTGAACTAAGTTTCTTAAAACAAGTGTCAAATCGAAAAGTATCTTAAAATGTATAATTTTTGTTATTCCAAAAGTAAGGCTGCCATTTTGTTAGCTTCTTTAAAATTGAATTGTGCCCGGCTTTAATCATTTATCAATGAATATTCCTTTCATTCGGGATGATCTTTCAAATGCATTTAACATTTGTTCCCTGTGCAGAGGCATCTTCTGGCCAAGCTCCGCTGCAATGGCGACTACTTAGCGGTGCTACCTGGTCAGAGCCCCCCTCCTCCAGCCCCACCCCCCTTTGCTCAGCCGCTGAGGGCAATAAAATTGACTCCATCGAAATTAAGAACGAACCAAAGAAAATTGTATTGAAAGGTCTTTGTGGAACTGCAGGCGGGACGGGGAGCAGCCAACTAATTTAGTGCCCTGCACCGAAACGGGTTTGCCGCCACTGCATCCTCCGATTCCACTCCATGCCAGAAATACCTATAAGCCCATATGTACCTACCTACCTACCTACCCATATCCCATCCCATATACATATGCATAAATGCATATGGAAGCAGTCGCGGTTGTGGGTTCGTTGCCCAAAATGGAGATTTCGTTGCTCGCGGCCAGTCGTGGGTCTCATTTCGGATTTTGTTGGCCCCATGATTGGGACATTAATTAAGACACAAATTGCTGTACCGAAATGTGCTGTCCATGGAACTACAAAACCGCTCGTGAATACAAAAATTAAGTACACCAGCTATCCATCCCATGCATATTTATGCTGCGCTGGCAATTAATGACAGCTCAATGGGGGCATTGCTTTTAAAATGGCCTCTGCTGTAGTAATGAATCGATGAAAACTGAAAAATGCAGGGCTATTCACTAGTTTAATTTAACATCAGCCATTAACATGAACGTTTTTGAGTTATTTTGGTATATATGTACATACTCTAAATTATAAAAACTCATTACTTGTGGGATAAATTCCATGAGGTATGCGTATTCTTCATTAGGAAAACTAGCGTTGTCCGTTTGTCCGCTTGTCCGTCCGTATAAACATCGAGATCTAGGGAACTACAAGTGCAATAAAGCCTGTATTTATACGAATTTCAATGCGTTTTGCTAAATGTTTATGATGCAGGCGGCAATCACTGCGTTTTGTTTCGTTACGAGTATGTATAAATATTTCCCAGCAAAAATGTGATGAAATATCTTGAACAATGGTCGTCCATGTGCATTTACATGCCCATGCAGGGAAAGGGGCGAACTGAAGGCCAGAAATCGATGGCTACTGACGATGCTGATGATGCCATCTCTGCCGGGCAGCCTGACATGGCAGTTGCTTGTCCCCCGACCGCGTCCACTATCCCGAGACTCCTCCTCATCCGCCACACGGCTCCTCACTCTATTATCGCACCGCAGCGATCGTCTACGTAGTTTTCCTGCACTTGGACCTGAAGCTGGACTCGGACTTGGACTTGGACTTGGACAACATCATATTGGTGACACATGAACACGATTGCGGGCTTCCAGGCAGGAGTCAGTCTATAAAGTTGGCAAGCGGTTGCTCTTGCAGCAGTTGCTGCTGCATTTGCTGCTGCTGCTGTTGCTGCGGCTGCTGTTGCTGCTGTTGCTGCTGTTGCTGTTGTATGTCTGGCCGTACAACGTGCAACATTTGCATTTTTTTAATTTGCTACAACTGCAACGTGCTGCGAGTGCAACTCCATCTGCGTTTCCATCTCGCTCTCTGCATCTCCATGTTGGCGTGCGCTCCACTCGCCTGGCTTCAGTTGAGTTAGGTCCGTGCCATTTACGGACCTCCTTTATCGGGAAATGAAAACATCAGGGCCCAGCCCCAGAGGCGTTTTTGTTTTGCGGCCCAAAGAAGGAGCGAAAGCCAACAGATGGCCGGTGGGTCAGGTCGTCTTCGAGATGCTTGCACGGCAAAAAATAGGATCAGAGATCAGGAGGTCCCACGATCTTGATCGGAGATGCATCTGCCAGCCGATTACGAAACTAAGATCACGTGACTTTGAACTTCATTTCTATAAGTCGAAAGTACTTTTAATTTGCAGAGATTTCTTTATTCGCTTGCTTGTAACATATTTCGGATTTCAAGATACGGATTTCATATCTTTCAATTTGTAAAGAAGGTACATACATATATAACATTGGTAGATATTATATTATAATCAAAAAGAATAAACAAATTAAGGATATACATCATATATATTTATGCAAATTAATGAAAATAACACCTTTCCTGGTTCGAAATGCTCCACTTAAAGACTAATCAACATGTGAATGGTTCTGACTGCGAACGAAGGCCACACTTACCATAATTCCATACAATTTTTCTGTGTGTCCCAAAGAGTCGTCCAAATTGCCATGGGGAAACCGCCGGCTTTAATGGCCCGGCTAATCATGATTTCCGTTCGCACTATTTAAGCCGCTCACAAATCATGATGCGCTCGGTGTCAGATCTTCAATCTAGTATCTTCAATCTTCAATCTTCAGTCTCCAATCCGAGAAATGAGCCAACAGCTCGGGCGTTGGCGGCTTCGCGCTTTTCATGTGTAATTGTCTACGTAATTCTAGAGAAATTGCAGCCGTCGCGTTGGCCACTTGATTTATGCGTAGGGGAAAAGGAAATGGCACGGCTGGTGGAAAAGAACAACAACAACAACAAAAAAAAAAAAGAAAAAATAGTTTTTAATTAAAAATATTTTATGCTCGATTTCTGACGAAGCTGCATTAGCCTCCTTCCCTCGCCGCTCCTCACTGCTCCGCCATATTGTCGGCCATTAAAACAATTCTACACATTTTCCACAGCCCATCGCCAGCTGCCGGCCAACTTGGCCCAGACCAACTCAAAAAACCCAGACCAAGACCAAGACCAAGACCAAGACCAAGACCAAGAGTAAGACCAAAAGTAAGACCAAGAGTAAAAGACCACGACCAATCCAGTTGGCCGACACCCATTAGTGCTCAACATGGAAGCTTCGGCGCTCATTCGATTTTAATTGCCACCTTTTGCCGGGGCCCTTTTCGTGGGATTTTTGGTTTCAGTTTTGGTTCGGTTTGGTTTTGGTTTTGGTTTTGGTTCGGTTTGGTTGGGGTTTGGTTGGGGTTGGGGTTTGGGCTTGGGTTTTCGTTTTTCGCTCCTCGCATTTGGTCATTAGCGCTGGCCTGCGTGTAAAATGGCAGCTCATTGCGGTTGTCCACTTAAAACCACTCCAATGCACTCGGAGAAATATTTGATACTAACGCAAAAAGTTATAAGAACCTAGATAGAATCGTGATAGAATCGAGATAGAATAGAGATAGAATAGAGATAGAATCGAGATAGAATCGAGATAGAATCGAGATCGAATCGATATAGAATCGAGATAGAATAGAGATATAATCGAGAAAGAATCTAAATAGAATAGAGATATAATCGAGATAGATTAGAGATACAATCGAGATAGAATATAGATAGAATATAGATCAAATCGAGATAGAATCGAGATAAAATCGAGATAGAATAGAAATAAGAATCGAGATAGAATAGAGATAGAATATAGATCGAATCTAGATAGAATCGAGATAAAATCGAGATAGAACCGACATAGAATCGAGATAGAATAGAAGTAAGAATAACATATGGATCAATTGTCAAGTGCAAGTTAATATCTTGGTTTTCATGAATGATTTGATATATCCCAAATATATCCAATTCACATTCTGCACTATATAGAGTTCCTTCCGATTTCTTTCCATGTTGTGTGCCTACAAAGTTGTCGACATATTCAGGTTGATTCGTTCGATTCAGTTGAGTTGGGCTCGGTCAGCTTGGCTTGGTTAGGTTTGTAACTAATCCGTGAGTGGAGGGATCGGGATCTCGTGTTTCTGCCGCCTCACATGTGCAAAGTCATCAAGCAGGGGAATGTGCTCGGCCCTGATAATGATGATATATGGCACATTATATACACCAACTCACGAGAGGCTAATGGGAATTATTTAAACTGCTTACCAAGAATCTCTCGAAATATTTCCTTTGATTGCCCTATAGTTATGACTGCAACCTTATTGGCCGCTTTGGCCTCGTCTTCGATTATTATTATTATTTGTGATTTTTGTTGTTGTTTTATTTGATTTGATTTCTGCAGGTGTTCCAGTTGGAGGACAGGAAATGTCGTAATTGCTGCAAATTTCGTAGCTCTTTCGTAATTAGGATTGTTTGTGGTAATGATTTTGGTCATTCGTTTTCTTGGCATGCAACCGTTGGCCATAAAACAATGAGTAATTTGGCTGGCGAGTTGTTCTTGGTAAATCTATAAAACAATTTTGGAAAATTGTTAAAGTCCGGGTCTAGGAAAAGGATCTATTAATGTACTTACAACACTTTGGGGTGAATATTATGTACTTTTACTAACATGACTTGTGTTCCTTTCAAAAAACGTTTTCTGTTTGAGTTCAGCATAGAAATTAGGTAGTACACTATACAATAAATGTATTTGAAAACTTTTCCTTGTACTTAGTTTAATTTTGAGGCTACAAATTTAAAAAAAAAAACTCTTTCTCTATAAAATTAAATTATTTTTTCCTTCTGGGTTACATTTAATCTGTTTTCACTTACAACACAGCTTATTAATATTTATGAGCCCCAGATAAATGGCGTTTTCCACCCCCATTCCTAAATTTTCCGGCCCTGGGAAACACAGTCGATGGTTTCTCCTGTGTCATTCACTAAATACCGATATCCGGCTGGCAATCCGGCAATCGCTAAATGGCTGTGAGCCGCCCCACTGGAAATGCAGAAATGCCATTGTTCCATCCAGTAACTAGCTAACTAGCTAACTGCTAACTACTAGCCAGCTAGCTGACTTACTAGCAAGCAGCTAACTACGCTTAAAGGCTGACGAACGGTGATAAATAACTATTTGCCTCCCATCCAGCGGGCATCAAAAGTGTTGAGAGCACGCAATAATCGCTCCGAAATGCCAGATACAGATGCAATTATTTAACGCTTCGAGTGCGATTGCAAAATCAGCTAACACAAACACTAAACAATGCCCACTCGGACTCGGACCCGCACTTAATTGCTCATTGTAATTGGCCTTAATGATCTGCGTGAGTTGTGGCTGAATGTTTTCGATTTTGATTCGCTGCAATTCGAGTGACGCGAATGCATTTTCGCCATTTTCGCCATTTTCCCCATTTTCGCAGCTCGCACATAAAATTGTGTTAATTAGCACTGGACCATGGCGGCTCTGCGCACTCCCACCAAATGAAGTGCCCCATGCTGGCCAGAAATAAGATATGGCCGCTAATAGGCTACAACTTTATTGGCCAGCCAGCCTTCGCTTTTGGCTCCGACTCCAGTTGCAGTTCTCCGCCAGCCACTGTTCAATTAAGTTTTAATGACGATGCCAACTCCAATTGCGTCGTGTGGGTTTAATTAACTTAATGAACCCTGCTCACTCACACTCACAAGCACCGCTGCAGTTATGGCTTCTCTATATAGAAAGTAACTACGTACGTGTATGTGCACGCAAAATAATGTCCATCGATGTCATTAGCACAAAACCAGGTTTATCTTTTAACTTGATGTAAAAGAACTTGATGTTGCCAGCGAATGAAAGCTTATCAAAATTCATTGCCATCAAAAAAACTGCTCAAGGAAATATATTGGTCAAAGATACACATTTATTTCTCTGTGTACATGTATCTGATGGATACGCCGCTTGAGACAATTAAGAGCTGCCATTTCTGCGTCCACTGATTGGCAACGACTTTGGCCTTGGTAATTGCCATCGCTCGACAATTTACACTCTGATTTCGATCAATTATTGTTTTCCGCTGCCCCCTCCAACCATCCATCCATCCAACAATCCATCCAGCCATCCAGCCATCCATCCACGCATCCATCGAATCACAGATCCATCGGCGCTTCCTTATAGAGAGTGCTCCATGTGCGGGTTCGGTTCATTAACAAATATTAGTCTCAATATTGTTTTATCATTTCCAATTTATGACGACTTTTTTCCCGACTTTGGTTGAAAAATGCGGGTAGCCGCTGCTCTAGTGGCTCCATAATTATTGTATTATGAGAAATGACAGTAATTGGATCATTATTAGTGGGAGGAAATGGACCATCCCCCCCCCCCCCCCCCCCACAGAGATCACAATTTATGACCATTGTCAGAATGTGTATAATACTTTAAAATATAGTAAGCCATAAGGAATTCACGCATAGATGGCGATGGTTATAAATTCGCAGAAATGAGTTCATTGATTAATTTGTATTTCGCTGTTTGAGTTCTCAGATCTTTGCCAAAAAGTTACCTTTGCTGAGGATTTTCTACGTGGGTTTCTCAGCTGAGGAGGGCTCATACTTTCTGGCCTGTCCGAATCGCAGATTCCCATCGTCTAATTGAGTATTTCTAACCATTTTTGGCGTATCCAATTATAATTCGCATATGAAGCCCTCGTTCCGCCGGAGGAGCAATCTCTGCTCCGCTCAAAAGTAAGTTATTTCCTGGCGCTGGCCGAGGATCCTGAGGTGCTGGCTCTGTGCGCCATTTGTGGAATCGGACTCGGAATCGCAGAGCTCGCGGTCAGAACGTGAGACACAGCAACGTGAATGGGCGGAGAATCGTCGGAGAAGAATGGTGGAGTGGAGCCCCAAAGATGGTGCTACTACACTGCGCCGAATTCGGATGGCTGCCCCAGAAACATTATGCAAAATACAAATCAATTGGAAAAGAACTCGCTGCAAAAGGCATAGCTATAGGTTTGTAGAAGTTAACTAAATTCAATGATTTAATTATGGAATTATATTTCAAGTGTATGCTTGTATGTATGTTTCAAGTGCAAAAATCATTAAAAATTAAACCATGTATATTCTTTTCTTTTATATATCTCATTAAAGATCCAGACAGGTATTAGCATTCATATATCGTTTTTACCATTTAAGTTTCGTTTTTAGTTATTGAAATTGTAGTGACCTTATTTTCTCGCTGTGCACTAGTAGGGCAGCCATCTGGCGGAGGAAAAGCGAGAGGCAGCCAAAAGGCACGAAGGATGCTTTAAATGGAATGGCTAACTCTTCTTCTTTGCGCCTAAGTAAGTTATAAATAATAACTGGCGTGTTGTAAATCAAAATTATCAGTTTGCGTTTGGCTTGCCCTTCTGCGAGTGGGTTTCTGCGCCTTTAGCTGCTTTTGCTGCTTTTGCTGACTTGGCTGGCTTTCCTCGCTTACCTGGCCAAAATGGCCAATGCAGACGAGCAAATTATGGCCATGGCCCGTAGTCGCAGTACCACAGCCAGCCGGCTGTCCGTTGTGATTACACGTCTGGTTGGCCCGATCGCTCTGGACGCAGCTGTAATTACAAGGAGGGATCGACTGGGGATGAAATTGCCAGGGGGCTGGTCCAGCGTTTAACTGCATAATGTAAATGCGGCTTACCCTGCCATTTGGCTATCAAGTGTTGGGGTTTCGGGATTCGGAACTTGGCTGGCACTATGAGCTCATCCTGTGAGTCAGAAATTGTGAAAATGTCACCCCTTTTGGTTGGTGGGGTTCAGCTTGCCATGTTAACTGGCAATTGAGCCATGTTCGATTAATCTCTTTGATTTATGCTCACGTGAGCCGCCATGCCGGCAAACAAAAAAAATAAATAAATAAATAAAAACCGAACATTAACAAATGTCGCCTGTCTGCGCCCTGTTTTCTGGAACTCCAAGCCCCCAAGACCCCCACCCGGCTCCATATTTGTCCATAAGGCCATGTGTTATGCGACTTTAATTGGCGTTTATTGTGAGGGACGAGACGCCTGGCTGTGAGCAGCCAACTCGATCGGTTCGGGCCAAGTCGGTCCGAGCCAGGCCCCTGACTCAGGCCAAAAGCCAGGCGAAAAGTAGCCCGAGCTGGCTGGGATCGGGATCGGGATCGGGAGCTAGAGCTGGAGCCCACTGCACACTTGGAGAAAAAGCGAGAGTCTTTTAAAGACTCGCCTATAAATCAGAAATTGCTTGGGTTTTAGAGCTAACAACTGCAGTTAATGAGCAATCAATCTAATACTTTGTTAAGTTAATTGTTGATAAATTATTTTCATTGCATTTTTCATTAAAGGTTACATCAGATATCAGCTGGATTTTTATACACACTTGTTGCATTAAAGTTATATTAGTTATATAGCATACAATTAAATACGTTATGAATATAAAAAGTTTATAAAAGATAACTGCGATATGTTAAGTTATCACAAGTTATCAAGGCTAGAGTTGTTGCAATAATGGTTCAAATAGGTAATATTACTTGTTTCTGAGTGCATTTCCTAGGATGTTGGCGGCATTTGTGGCAACTTCTTGGTGCCGCCATTTGTTGTTGTTGTGGAATTATGAAGCCATAAATATGAAATTCAGCACATTTATTAGCGTTGTCAAATGTCGTGGCCCAAAGTTGTAGTTGTAGTTGTTGCCGTGGTTGTTAGTGTTGTCAGTTTGCGGCTGCAGCGCTTCGGCTTGGCTAATGGCTAATGGCTTTAACTTGAGCTCTGGCTCTGGCTTTGGCCGTGGAGTTTGCCACGGAGTTGTGGCCAATAGTGGGCCTTGTTTTCGGCTTGTTTAAACAGCAGTTGGGCTCTCCGCATCGCGCATATAGGCTTTATTTTCGTTTTCGTTCCGTTGACACCAAATTTATTGCCAGTAATTTGTGCTGAGCTGTGAAAAATCTTTGCTGGCCAAGCGTTTTGGGGTAGCTTACTGAGTTACAGATCACCGGCAGATTACCGATCTGGCTAAAATGTACGGCTGCGTATCAGGGTTTCAGTGCAATCCGTTTAATGGCCAATGCAGCCTGCAGCCACTTTGCTGATTTTCCATTTGCCACAAAGGTTAATAAGTTGAAATTCCCCCCCAAAAAGAAACAAAAAAATAAACGTTTTCAATGAAAACAAGTGCAACAACAGCGCTGATCGAAGCTTGTTATTAAGAAATGAAATTTTGTTGCTTTATTAGGTTTTCATAATCATGGTCTCCTCCACGACTTACGAGTACTAGACCCCCTCCCCCTCCCATCATCCAGTTGATTGCAATTTCAACTTTAACTTGGCTGCTTAAACATTTTTTATGGCGAGTGAGTTACGCCCCCTTTTGGCTGGGGTGTAATATTTTTTTGATTGCCTTCGGACACGAGATGCCTTCAGTAAAATTGCTTAAGTGAAAAAATGATGGAGTCGCCGGCTTGGCCTGCTGGCCAGAAAATTGATTGGAAAAACATGCAAGTCCTGCTGGGGGTAAGCCCTATTATTCGGGTTTCGAATGTGCCATTAAGGGGTTCCCTAACTCCCTTCCTCTTAACTGGGTTCTTCAACTGCGTTCCAGGTAGATTCACGAATATGAAGGGCATGTGTTTTCTTCCTAATTAATATTTTAACAACGTTCTAGGCTATGGCAGAGCCGTACTATTATTTATAAGCCTTTTAGCAAAGCTCATGAGGAAAAATCCTGTTTAGATACATAGTATATAAACAAGATACTTAACGTACAAGATACTACTAACCTAAGAAATGATTTTATCATTTCACAAGCAACATTTTATATACTAGATACTTAACTTACAAGATACTACTAGCTAAACAAATGATTTTATCATTTCACAGGCAACATTATATATACAAGCAACATTATACATAGCTACATAGATATTTAGATACATAGTATATATACAAGATACTTAACTTACAAGATACTACTAACTTAACAAATGATTTTATCATTTCACAAGCAAAATTATACATAGATACATAGATATTTAGATACATAGTATATATACAAGATACTTAACTTACAAGTTACTACTATCTAAACAAATGATTTTATCATTTCACACGCAACATTATAATTACAAACTTGAAGTATGGCTAATAAATCTATAAATATTTGTTTATATTAAATAAAGCTCCAAGTCCAAAAGGAATGTACATGCATGAAGGAGTTCAGCTCTTCCAGGAATCGATTCTTCTCACGCTGCTTGGGTGGCAGATCCTCGGGAGCGGAGCGGCTCCTTGGATCTTGGCCTGGCCCATAAATAAGGCTGCTAGCCTTGGTTGACAAAGGGATGAGCCAAAGTGCCGGGCAATTTGTGAGTTGACAAAATATCGAAGGCGGCCGAAATCAAAGTGGCGGCAGGAATTGACCTGCTTTCCGTATCGGCATTTTGTATCTCGGCCGGCTTGTGTGTAAATATTTGGACAGATATCCTGGCTGAAAGGACCTTTGACTGCTTCCTTTAAGCCGATTTGTGTGAGCCGATCATTGTGCAATCGCTGCAGTGATCTTGTGATGTTTTGATGCTGATGCTGCCGTTCTGGCTGCCATTGACCATTGGACTTCTATGGACAATTGGCGCTTTGGGTGGGCTAATCAGGGGAGCTGGAAATATGTTGGCACTTGTAAAACGCTTCGCCTCGAAATGGTCAGCTGGCTGCAATGTGGCCAAGTTAACAAGTTGTTTGGCATCTTGTCCAGCCGCCGATCGGCCATAATAAAATAATTGTCAATTGCCAGACGGCAATGCCAGTTGACTGTCAATATTGACAGCTCATCAGATTGTTGGCGGCGTACTACTCGTATATACGTGTATGTATATATATATAAGCCATTCCGCTTACATGATCATCGCACATGCGCATAATCATTCATAATTACACTGGATATCGGGCCATGACTGCTTCCTCTTCTCGCTTCATAACCTGACACTGATGTCGCCCGATTTGGAATGGGAATGGGAATGGGAATGGGGATTCAGTTGCTCAGTTTCTAGCCAGCTCCGGGAATCTCGCAGCTCTGGCACTGGAGCACTGGTGGCTCTAACTGCTAACTGCTCCTGGCCACTTGGAACCGCATGCCGGGCGTGTTTGGGCTAATCGCTGATCTCTCCCCAGTGGAAGACCACGTCCAGAAGTCGGTCACTGCGCAGTTATGATAACAAGACACCCTATATAAGGCGGATCCGACGAGTGCCGCTGGATTTATGAATTAACTCGGAATAAACCAGTCATTTCTGTGATTTCCAGGTAATTCTATTTGTAAAATTTCGCAAAAGTATATATATAAATATAGTATTTTATTAGTAGATAACTAAAAATGATCACCTGCAATCCTAAAAGCCTTTGTTCGCTTGCAGTTTTAACTAAAAGATACCTTTTGATTATAGAAATTATAATAATTTACCCGTTACTCGTAGAGTCACTAGATGTCTAGAATAACTAAACTCCTTCTAAACTCCATAACTCAACTTATCTTAATCGGATTTTGAAGTGGCATACCTCTAAATGTTTCTGGAGTAATTCTCTAAAAAACTGCATTCAAATTTAGAAATTTATTTTTTTGTAATTTTTTTTTAATTTTTCTGATGTAGAAATTGAAAAAAACTAAGAAATGTCTCTAGGCTGAAGTTCTAAACTCCATAACTCAACTTATCTTAATCGGATTTTGAAGTGGCATACCTCTAAATGTTTCTGGAGCAATTCTCTAAAAAACTGCATTCAAATTTAGAAATTTATTTATTTTCCATTTTTTTGTAATTTTTCTGATGTAGAAATTGAAAAAAACTAAGAAATGTCTCTAGGCTGAAGTTCTAAACTCCATAACTCAACTTATCTTAATCGGATTTTGAAGTGGCATACCTCTAAATGTTTCTGGAGTAATTCTCTAAAATACTGCATTCAAATTTAGAAATTTATTTATTTTCCATTTTTTTGTAATTTTTCTGATGTAGAAATTAAAAAAAACTAAGAAATGTCTCTAGGCTGAAGTTCTAAACTCCATAACTCAACTTATCTTAATCGGATTTTGAAGTGGCATACCTCTAAATGTTTCTGGAGTAATTCTCTAAAAAACTGCATTCAAATTTAGAAATTTATTTTTTTGTAATTTTTTTTTAATTTTTCTGATGTAGAAATTGAAAAAAACTAAGAAATGTCTCTAGGCTGAAGTTCTAAACTCCATAACTCAACTTATCTTAATCGGATTTTGAAGTGGCATACCTCTAAATGTTTCTGGAGCAATTCTCTAAAAAACTGCATTCAAATTTAGAAATTTATTTATTTTCCATTTTTTTGTAATTTTTCTGATGTAGAAATTGAAAAAAACTAAGAAATGTCTCTAGGCTGAAGTTCTAAACTCCATAACTCAACTTATCTTAATCGGATTTTGAAGTGGCATACCTCTAAATGTTTCTGGAGCAATTCTCTAAAAAACTGCATTCAAATTTAGAAATTTATTTATTTTCCATTTTTTTGTAATTTTTCTGATGTAGAAATTGAAAAAAACTAAGAAATGTCTCTAGGCTGAAGTTCTAAACTCCATAACTCAACTTATCTTAATCGGATTTTGAAGTGGCATACCTCTAAATGTTTCTGGAGTAATTCTCTAAAAAACTGCATTCAAATTTAGAAATTTATTTATTTTCCATTTTTTTGTAATTTTTCTGATGTAGAAATTAAAAAAAACTAAGAAATGTCTCTAGGCTGAAGTTCTAAACTCCATAACTCAACTTATCTTAATCGGATTTTGAAGTGGCATACCTCTAAATGTTTCTGGAGCAATTCTCTAAAAAACTGCATTCAAATTTAGAAATTTATTTTTTTGTAATTTTTTTTTAATTTTTCTGATGTAGAAATTGAAAAAAACTAAGAAATGTCTCTAGGCTGAAGTTCTAAACTCCATAACTCAACTTATCTTAATCGGATTTTGAAGTGGCATACCTCTAAATGTTTCTGGAGCAATTCTCTAAAAAACTGCATTCAAATTTAGAAATTTATTTTTTTGTAATTTTTTTTTAATTTTTCTGATGTAGAAATTGAAAAACACTAAGAAATGTCTCTAGGCTGAAGTTCTAAACTCCATAACTCAACTAATCTTAATCGGATTTTGAAGTGGCATACCTCTAAATGTTTCTGGTGCAATTCTATTAAAATCTGCATTTAAATTTAGAAATTCATTTTTTGTAATTTTTTTTGATGTAATGTGTTGTTAAAATTCAAAAAATTTATGAAATGTCCCAATTATGATAGTCAATTCTCCATAACTCTGATAGTCGGGGAACCCGACGATAGCGTTCTATCTTGTTTTCTTTAAAATAACGATAAAACAGCTTCCTATCGTTATTGGCTCTTATAGTTTGACTTGTTCTCACCAAGCTAAGATATATTCCATAACCAGCTGAATATATATTCCCACTCTTGTATTGCAATTAAAATTCAATCAAATAAAGCGCTTCACAGACTTTTTATCCCCTCTTCTAGGCTGTTTCCCCAGCAATATGGTTAGTGAACCAACTTCCAGTTATCCTTCGCCATCCAGGCGCATCCTTCAGATCGGGGTTGAAACAACCCTTGGCCACTTGCGGCCTCTAGCCATCTCGCTCTGCAGCATTCGCTGGCTCGCTTCCTCCACCAGGCACCCCTACTGCGCTCTAAACGTTTCTAATTTGCTGATGGCTCACAAGGGAGTGTTTCCGTCTCCAACTCCATCCTCCATCTCCATCTCCACCTCCATCTCCTCTTCCATATCCATATCCATCCACATCTCCACCACATTCTTCGCCCCTCTTCTCGGCGATGGCGTAATGCGGCATTTTCCATTTTCCACCCCTCTCGCCGTCTTGGATTTTCCCGGCCTCACTTCCTTCTGCTTTTGTGGCTGTTGTGCTGATGGAATAATAAAACCGCGCGTGTTTTTACTACAAATTGACGCTGCTAAAGATCAAATGGCGAATGCTTCGCCCCATTTCTACCTTTTAGTGCACTGCAAGAAACGATATAGCTAAGGAGTATTTGGATTCTATTACATAAAATGTACAATCGCATCATTTTAATACTACTGATATGATAGTTTCCTGCTAGAAATCAGCATTATCTGCTAGATATATGCGTCTGTAAGATGGGTTCTTAAAGTAGGAGTTCTATAGAGAGAATCCCTGGAATGTATAGCAATTTTGTTACTTTTTTTTTTAGATGTTAAACAAATACTTTCGCATCCAGTTTTCTTCCGTGTGCCTTGGGTTGTGTGTGAAAGCTCCACGTGTAGATTGAATTGAATTGCTCGGGGGATTTTATGGCACGTTGCGGAAATCGTTTTATTATCCTTGTTGGCCGTTGTTCATTTCGGACTCGTCGTTGCCCAAAGTGCGTGGGTGGCACCGTGGCGGCTAGGCAATTTATTATCTGACGCCAGCATGTGTAAATAAACTTGCTGTGCGCCACGCCCCCTTCGCCGCCTGCATTTTCCACCCAGGACGACCGCAACGCAAACACAAACACAAGCACAAGCACATACACAAGCACAGTGGAAAAGGCACATGGACAGGGAGAGGGACAGGGGAAAACAATTGCGTGGCAGTGTCACGGATTCGCTCGTAACGAGCTAAACAAGATGCGGCGGGGGCGATAAGGACGTAATCAAATTATGCACAGGACCAAAGGGGATTCGGGTTGATTTTAAGTTAATTAAAAATCATGGCTAAACAACGCCCTTGCGGCCAAGGTTGTTCGGCTCACTGTGCTGAGCTTTGGGATTGGTTGATAAGCGTGTAAGTGCACAGATTGAATTAATTACATCGCCCAAGTGGGTGGTGGTGCTTCCATTCCGGCTGGTTGCTATCTACCCGCTCCCAGGCGGGTGAACCCCAAAATGGTGGTGAACCCGACGTGGTGACCCTAATCAGGCCTCGTACAAGTTGGGACGTTTAATTACGGACTTGCGGCCTGGCGGAGGGACTACCACTGTTATTAGGGGTAAAATTAATTAGCCAGCGAAGCACCGAAATGTTTGGGCTTCTATTCGCCTCTCACTGCCTGCATAAAAATGAGATTTTAATTAATTCAGTTATTAGTGTAAATATATGTTATTGCAAAGGTACGTGGATGGAAAGCTTTGCCTTTTTTTGGTCGGGCTGAAAAACTACGTGTATATTAAACAATCATCATTACAATCATCATCATCGCTGGCAGTAGTCATCTATTAGATCTCTTAGTGGCGGAAAATTATTCAAAAATTTGGTTCATTTTTGGGCACAATTCAGTTTAGATATGATCAAAACATTTGCCTAATTTGGGGGCATTTTAAATGTAAATTGGGTACATTTTGAGCCAACATGCCGGATGGAAAACAACGGCTTGGACTTCATGTTGCTTATGAGTCATTTTAGAAAATGTTAGAAAATAGAATCGAATGCATTTCAGGTTCCGCCAGTATTATTATCTTATAGCCAACTTATAGCCAACTGTTTTCTTACTGTTCTTACTGTCTCTAGGAAGTTTAGGTGCAGTTTCTGAAAGTTTAAACCATTTGAACCATTTGAAGTAATTGTTCTTTATTGTGCTGAAATTGCGTATTCATTCGCTGCAAACTTTCCAAAGAAAACCCATTCACATTTCCCCCATTTTCCACCCGCCAATGACTTTAACAGCTGCCAGGTTTTCCATTCAATTAGATGGCATGAAAGGCAAATAGGCGTTGTGGGGCGTCAAGAAAACGAGGGCGGCGTTTGGCGTTTCCCACTACCTCACGATGAAAAGCTCAAAAGGTTAAGTTGAGAGTTTAAACTTTTCGAACTTCGGCCAGTGCCACGCCCACTTCTGTGCCAAGCTGGGGAGGTAGTGGCATTAAATCGAATGATGCAACATTTTAAAGAACCCTTGGGAAAAGCAAATGCGGCACGCCATATGCGTTGCAGACAAGTGCGATTAGTATTAACTTTCGAAAGAAATTAATTAAGTAAATTAAATGCAAAAAAAATTAATAACAAGCTCCTTAATCTAGGAGTTTTATATGTACAGATGTACAATATGAACGATTAAATTGATTAATTTATATTATCTTACTTGTTGAAAATTGTAGTCTTAAATACACTTATCACAACCTGTGGATATATTTCTCTCAGTGCAAGTGGGACACAACTCTTTGGTTATATTTTCATTAGCGACTTTTAATGGCGGGTTGCAGCGCCTGGGAATCGAGCAGCCTGGTCGGCAATCGTTAAGTTCTCCCATCGGAGCGGCCGTCTAATTATCTGAGCACCTCCCGCTGTTTGTATTCCGGCTGCATTGCGAGTAATTAAAATAGCCGGAGGACCTCGAGCCGCTCCTAACTTGGCCTAATCAACATGGCCGGCGACACGAAACGGAAGCGCATGGCAGCGTTTAGCGAATGCCAACACCGACGCCATTTCCACACGCATGTTGGTGTGAGTGTGTGTATGATTGTGTGTGTGTGTGTGTGTGTGTGTGCGTGCCCCTTTTCTTGGGGGTTGATGTGGCCCAGTAGGTGTGCCTGTGGTCTGCGGAGGGTTAACTAGGCCTATGGCAACCATTGAGGCCATGTAGTTAGCGCTAATTATGGCCAATATTCAGTGTGGAAGTGGACTTGCTGCTTCCTGGGAAAGGTCGGCCAAAAAGCAGTAAGTAATTAAAACTTAAGTCTTTTTAGGCACTAATTCATTAAGTGTGTGTAATCTAGTGCAGTATAACGCTATGGAATTTGAGCTCCTTAAGTAATTTGTATACATACGTTGAAGCAGAAGGGGTATATAGATGTATATATGGGAATATATGTAGATCTATGCATGAATGCCCCTAAAAATAACTGAAATAGTTGAATAATTGAAGTAGCATACCATGGTTTTAATAAATAAAACAATAAGAAAGTTGATTAGCTAAAAAAGAAGTTCCTAAACCTACGCCTTCAATTTCATCGAATTAGTTTCTGGCTTGCGTGCCAGGAAAACCTTGTCAAATTTCGGCTAGTAATTTGTGCACGTGAAAAGCTAATCACTAATTAGTGGTAATTTCAGTTAATTGGGCAAGTTCTGCACTCAGTTAATTACGGCCTATCGCAGGAGTTCATCTATCGGACGGCAACATTTACAACTTTATCATAATGCGTCCATAAAATGCAACAACATCTGATTGGAAACTCGAGACGGGCAACCAGTTTCAGTTACTTATTCCGCCGGCGGACCAGCGGCACTTCATTAGCAAAAAAAAAAGGGGGGAAAAGCGTAGAGTGGGGGGAGGGCGATGGCGATACATTAGCATTAAAAGCCACTTAGGAGGCGACAGAAGCAGCAGCAGGAACCCCATCCTTTCCTGCTGCTCGCAATTGCAGTACGCCATTAGGCCGCAACTTCAGAACTTCAGAGTTGCAGAACTTCAGAGTTGCAGAACTTCAGAGTTGCAGAACTTCAGAGTTGCAGAACTCCAGAGTTGCAAAGCTTCAGAGTTGCACAACTTCAGAGTTGCAGAACTTCAGAGTTGCAGAACTGCAGCAAATCAAAGAGCGTCCTAGCCGCACTGGCCAAATGAGGCAAAAAATTAAATAATTTAATCTTGTTATTGCTGGAAAATCAAGTTGTTGACTTAAAAATCAACTCGCGTGAAGATCGTGCTGGCTGCTTTTCGTTTCGTTTCGTTTCTCTTCGTTTCGTTTCCCCATGGCCAGAACTTTGATAAAACTGGTTCCAGCAGTTGGCCAGAAGGATCCACTTTCCAGCACACAGCCACACTGCCACACGAACCCACACTCGTGCACTTCTTATGACTTCATAATCTTAATTAACGTTTTCGCGTTTTGCTTGCCACAGCCTGGGATCCCGAGATCTGGTCGCCCAGCTCCCATGGAGCCCGTGGAGCCCATAGAGCCCATGGAGTCGATGGAGTCGATGGGTCCCCAATCAAGTGAAGTTGTAGCCCGAAAATGAGAAGGAAAAAACAGCAAGCAAAAAAAGGAACGTGTTCGTGGGGTGTTGTGCTGCCTCTTGGCTTGGTGCTTAATAAATGCAAGGCAGGTAGAGGATCCCCGATTCCAAATGCCACATCCACATCCACATCCACATCCACATCCACATCCAATTCCGAGATCCCGACTCCAGAGCCTGTCCAACCAGTTCGTGTCCGTGGAGTGGAGAAGTGGTCGCTGGTCGGCTGGCCGGCTGGTCGGCTGGTCGGCGGACCCTTATGTATCTGCTGGTTTGCTTTGGGCCTTGCTTAATGATGCCTGGAATTCAGCATGGCCGAAACCCAACTGGCGATCGTTCTTCCGAGCGTTTTTGTGTGCAATAAAGATATTTGCTGTAGAATTCCGCTGTTCAATTTCAAATGGAGCAATTTGCCGGGCTACCAAAGTTCTGACTCCGCGAAAAGCGCGGCGAAGGAAAGGCCTCGCCTCGCTCGTTCGTGTATTATTGAAGAACATTTATCATGTCCTGTCAATGGGCATGTAAGCGATACTTAACCACAAATGTTGCCACATCCTCATAAATCCACTTAACACACACGCTCACAAAATGGCCGGGCAGCATCTGTGTGGCAAGTGCACGATGTGCGGGATGTGCGGGATGTTCGGGATGTTCGGCATGTTTAAGGACGATTGAGGAGGTTTTCAGGACATTTCAGGGAACACACTGCTAACGAGGGGTTGAGACTTACGGCTTATAGCTCAGCCTCCGGGAGGGTGACTCCTGACATCCTTCCCGCTCCACATAATCGTCAACTCGTGCAACTTGTAACAACTGACGATGACATGGATGTGTCTGCGGTTGTGGATTTGGATGTGGATGTGGATGTGGATGTGGATGTGGATGTGGATATGGATGTGGATGTGTACGTGAATGTGAATTTGTGTCCCTCATCCCCGTTGGCCATTTGATTGCTGTTAATGGGCTCTCCCTTCCTAGAACCCAGCAATTCTTGGCCATATTCGCATCGTGGTGAAAGTGCAGCAGCTGCTTGAGCACGTAAGTGGATCTGTCGGCTACGATTCGCTTAATTGCTTATGAATACTTATGTATGTGGCTCTCCGGCTGCCAGGAATGTACTAATCACCAATGTTGATGGCTAAGACCGTTGAGAGGCTGGCTGGAAATCTGCAAATGAAATTGCATCAGCTCTAGTATAGTTTCTTCGCACATTTCGCCGGCAACTCGGGGTGAAGTGGGTCAAATTAAGAAAGAATTTCGCAAATGGGCAACTTTCTAATGCCGTTTTAAATGCTTAAATAAAAATGAGCGGTAAGTTAAAGTAGCGCACTCAAAAAAGTTCATTAAACCTCAAGTCATTAAAGAAATACAATTGGTCGAATTCCTCAAATAATTAACAAAATGATTTTACACGTGTGTTATAGTGAAAAAAATATATTTGTTCCTTATTGTGAAATATACTTATATATGAATTTAAAAAAATAAAGATTAAAAAATATTACTTTCGTTCTGTGCACAAAATTTAAAATCAATGATTCAACCAACGTGTTTCTATTATTTTTTCCAACACTGTATATAGAATAAAATGTATCGAACTTCTGCAGGCTATTAAAACTAACTAAGATTAGCCAATTTCTTGGGAATTCATTTTGCTTGTCATAACGTACTATGTTGTATAGAAAGTTGAAGCCAATTACATTGTCTGGATGCAGATGGGATGTCAAAGCGGATCGCTCTTGTTTGCCGATAACTAATGATAGGGAAACGGCCGCTTGAGCACGACTTGGCGAATTGATTTAAAAACTGTTAGCATTTGACACGCCATTTTGTGGCCATTAAAAGATAAAGTCGAAAATCAACAGACAGCCATCAAAAGCCGCGAAGGAGTGACAGGGGGAGGACGGCGCGAGTAAGCCGAAAACCCACAAGTTGGCCAACAGAGTGATCCAACTGGCGGGCGGGCCACGTTTTGCATTTGAAATCAGCTCGGGGAGGAGGGAAGTTCATAGCCGGCGGGCAAATGGCACGCAGAAAACACAAAAAGAGGGCTGAAAGTGTGGCTGGCTGAAGAGATTCTTTTGTGGCAGCAGATTACATTGATGCGACGATTACGATTACAAGCGGCAACGGGCATAATAAATGGATAATGCTGGAAAATACGCTTTTCAATTTCCACAGGGGGATTGGCGGGAGACAAGTCTGGGATCTGTTTATATTGATTGTTTGCCCAGAACTATGAGATTATTAGCACTTGGCTGCAGCTGCCGCTTCGCATTCAGTTGCGGATACGGACACAGTTACATATACAGATACAGATACAGATACAGATACAGATACATAGATGCGGCCGCATAGATACAGATGCTTATAGGGGCTGATTGGAACGCCCCTCACACACACACACACATACATACGAGTCACAGACATGGGATGTTGCGTGTTCTGCGTCCATTTTCCAAATTTTGCTGCTTCATCATCACATCGCATCGCATCTCATCTCATCCGTGCTGTAATCCCCCTCCCCCTCCCCCATTTCGCTCCTCTGACTGGCTGATGATACGAAAGTAAGTATAGGGTTTTACATCCCTCCCCCGACTCCGCTGCATATCGCCATTCCTACACTGAAACCAATTTAGTTGGCAGTTATGTATTAGGTGAATGTTTTGTACCTGTTAATAATGTTCCATTTCTATTTACTGGCTTATAAGATATGTTTACAAGTAGTGTTAAAAAAAGGTGGTTCTGAAAATGCGATATCAGCTCTGCTACTTAGTTTTATTAATGAAAATATGTATAATTTTTAAATAATTATTTATTTTGACAATGTAGTTTGATTGTCTTTCATATACTGTGTACTTTCCGAAAGTTAACGTGTTTGTAATACCATTGTTTTCATTCCATTCCATATGGTTTTTCTTTCTGTGCACTCGAACATTGCTGGCGGCATCATCAACAACGGGGGCAACATTCGGGAAAATTTATGACCCGCTGGGCATTAGGAGAACATCGATTTAGTTTTCCACCCCCTCCACCAGCAGCGACCACATTATCAACTTCAATTTTTTATGTTTGATTTTGGCCCTAATGTGTTTTCCAATTGTGCGCACATGACGATATTCGATGTTCCATGTTCGATGTTCGCTGCCCGCCATCCAATAATCCAATATGCTGTAATTTGTTACTGATGACCAGGATGCAGTGCATCATTTGTTGGCGGGGGGAAGCACCAGCGTCACGGCCAAAAATGGAGGCGCTAACGCACATTTGCCAAAACTGAAAGTAAGGATGGTATAAGAGTCGGGCATGCGATTGCGTTTATCTCAGCCAGACGGCAAATTATTCCTTATTTATAAAGCTCCATTTTATCGGTTCCACTGGCAGCTGGCTTAAGCAGCTTTTCCTAATGGAGCGGCACAGTGGAATCAGTCAGTCTATATCAAAAATAAATACAAATAAAAGAACACGCATTTAAGTTGTCCTATACCTTGGGAGTCACTTCTATGATTTAACTAAGATTTAAGTATATATATAAAACCAAAATCTCCTGATATCATTCTGTGGATTAACATAGCCTTGTGCTCGAGGACAAACGAGTAGGTTAATCTGAAGATTTTACTGCCAGCAGCCGCAAACTTCATAAAACGCATGCTCTTAAGCATTTATCAAAAATACCACTTAGACTTTATGTGTTTATGGTTGGTTTATGAAGTTCATTGGAATTTACGAGATCGTATTCTCAGCTGAAAGCGCACTGAATTTAACCAAATCGTCCCATTGTTCGAGCTGCTCCAGTCCTTTTGTGGCTTCTCCTTAAGCCAGATCCGACTTAGAAGTTCGATCCCAGACCCGCTTGCATATTCATAAAGTCGGGCTTTGCCTTGGGTTATCCCCAACCCCCTCCCCTCCCCTTCAATCCTCTATATGGACTGCTCACATTTCGTTTTTGGCCAACGGAGCAGCCAAGTTGGCCAATTCAGAGACGTCTCTATAGCAAACTTAGGAGCTGGCAGAGGCATATGGTGCGTCGCCATATTTAAAGAGTGCAGTACTACCAAAGGGGCATTTTGGGGGGTGGGGGGATCAAGGGTATTGGCGCCTTTTTTTATATATTTTAACTTCGGGTTCCTCAACTTAATTGCCAGAAAGAGGCGCTTTTTTGAAGGGGAACCGGGGGCAGTCTGCCTCTAATTTGTTATTGTCCCAATATCAACAACAAATCAATCAATCGATCATTTACAAAGCGTTCAGCGATCAAATTTGATCGGTTTTCGTTCGTTTCGTTCGCTGGGAAAAAACATCATAAATTATAAATTTACACACACGTGGCGGGGTTACACAAAAAAAAAAACCAAAAAAAAAAAAAGAAAGAAACCATATACACACTTTATGTAGATGTAGTATGTGCATACTACACACCGTTGTGATCGTTGCGACTGAGGGACCACATAAAAGATATTGTATTATTATTTATGTTTTATGTTTATGCTTTTCCATGCGGCCGGCTGCCCGGGGCAACTCCATTTTTTTCGTGGCCATCCGCAGCGCACCATCATTTCAATATGGCTGTCGTCGATTTGGTGGGCTCCTCCATCCATAGCAGATAGCCCCATCCACAGCCCCAATCCCCACATTTTTTTTTTGTTATTTTTTGTTTTGGGATCCCCAGCTGCTGCAGCTCGTCGAATTTCGAATCGAATCGAATCGAATCGATTTCTTAGCTTTTTCTTTCGAAAAAATCACGTTGCGCTCATAAAATATTGTTGACAAGTTCCTTTCGGCCGCTCGTTGTTCTGCTTTTGGCCAGGCCTTTGTATTGAAATGAGCTTTTGATTTTATACCCGAGAATTTGCTGTTAACTGTTACCAATTGCGCATAAAATTTTATAATATACACGTCTCTGGCCATAAGTTTTTTTATGATTTCGTTGCGGTCCTCGTCGATTCGGCTTGGAATTGGGGTATATTGGGTTCTTTTTTTTATTAAATGAACAGAAAACAAAAGCAATCAATGCCAAAAATAGCAGCTAAAACGAAACAACGTTTATAAGGCGGATCGTAAAATTAGTGAACATGTTAATGGTTGATTGGGCGTCATATATCTTTCATCTTATGGCGCTTAGTGGTATGCATATGCCAGTTGACTTTTCGGCCCCTCTTTGATCGCAATCAAAATCGGTACACTATACCATACTATATATGAGGCGGTAGTAAACTTGATTGCTGTGTGTTGAAAATGTCATAAATCGCTTTTTATTTTGGGCATTAGAATGGAGTGTTTTTTGTCGTTTTCTATGAACTGTGGGAACTGAAAAGCAGGTAATGGGTGCAAGAAGTTTAAATGTTCGCATTGAATAGATATAGATATATAGATAACAGCTGAAAAAGATTCAGTTAGTAATTTTTACTACTTATATATATGAAAAAAAGAAATGATGCTACTTGAGTTTAAGCGCATGTGCCTAGTATCATCCCCATTTGTATTCTTTTTAATAGAAACTATTCTAAGATGGCCTAATGACGCTCGACAGCTGCAGAAAACTAAGCCAATAAACAAGGGAAAATTTGGGAAAATGGCAGCCGGAGGAAAAATGTAGCAAACAGCACGCGCACAAAGTTTTTATATGAAAGAAAATTAACTTTTTTTTTTGTTTTTTTTTGTTTTTTGTTTTGTTTTGTGGAGACACACAGAAAAGAAAGGCAATAGAAAAATGTATGTATGACAAACAAGGCTGGACGATGTGAGGGAAAACCCATGGCGGGAAAAGTCAACAGCAATAAAATGACAGGCTGTAGAACACGAGCTGACAATGGCCAGAAATCAGGAGCAGGACCAAATCAGGAGCAGGAGCAGGAGCAGGAGGAGGAGGAGGAGGAGGAGGAGGAGGAGCAGGAGCAGGAGCTGAGGCAATAAAACCGAAATCAGGATAATGGCAGGCAGCCGAATGCCGCAGAATGCCGCCTGAAGTCAGCAAATTAAATAAATCCCCAGGGCGGCAGATGTCCACAGATCCTTCGCGGGGTTGGGCCAAGATATCTGGCCGCAAAGGACATTTCTGGGCTATAAAAATCAATTACATAATGAATGAGACTGTGGAATGGGTCGAGGCAGGGGATGGGGCAGGGGCAGGGGGAGTTGGAATGACGGGCACAAAAGCAGCTAAGCCAACCAAGCTGATTCTGGCCCAAACGCATTTGGCAGTAGCCCCGATGTGCATTGGGCCAACAAAGGAGCAGCATTCTCTTCGTTTGACTTCTGTGCGGTTGGCGAAATAAAAACAAACAATGTCGCATGTGTGCATCCTGTTGCCAAAAAAAAAAAGAAAAAAAGACAAAGGTGTAGGGCTCGCACAGGATGCGCAGCGGGACGCGTGTTTGTTGTCCTCCTGGTTTTGGCCTGGCCCAGACAAATTCCATTAAGCAAAGCGGTGCGCTCACAAAAAGAATATAAATAAATAAACACGAAAACCAGCAGCACTTGCCAAAAACAACAGAATGCCCATGAAAGGCTAGGGAGTGAGTAAATAAAGGCAATACGGAAATACTTTTCAGTTTAAATAATCTGAATGTATCTCAGATATGTTACAGTTGATAAACAAAGTAACAAACTAGTTAATATATTTATAAACTATTTAAAATAAAAAGATTTTCTATACATCAAAGTTCTGTGTAAAGAAAACTATATTTACTTTTCATATATATATTTATTAAGTGAAGAATCTGTACATCATAATATTGTATCTTAACATCACAGGTTGGGGAAATATTCTTAAAAATTAGAATTATCTTTACCAAATTCATTTCTGTTTCTTTACTTTATTTATTTTACCTAATTTATTCATATAAAGCCTAATTAAATGTTATTAAGTAATTTAATTGTAAGGTAGAATAAGGTATCTTCTTAATTATATGTTTATATAAAAAGACTTTTTAATAAGAAGTAGGAAAGGTGGTTAAAAGTGCTTACACAAAATGCATTGAGATCAAATGAAGGTCAGTAAAAACTTTTAAACAACCTTCTAAGTTTGTTAGCAAGGATGCATTTAAGAATATACTTAAGTTTTTGTGTACGACTAACAGATTTCTCTCGGTGCAGCAACTTTTCCTTTGCGGTTGGGTGACAATTGGTACGCAAACTACAACAAAGATCCCGAAATCGAAGGGGCAGTGAAAAGGGGACACAAACCGCCGTGTTTTTGCTGCTCCTACTCATTTAGCAAATTGAGTTTTTCTACGCAAAATATAATACAGGCCAAAAAAGAAAAAAAAAAAATCCAACAGTTGCCCCGACAGGATTGCGTGACTCAAATGTTTTCATCATTTCGGTAAAAATATAATTTACCATATAATGGGCTGAAGGTATAAATTATATTGCCAGGAAAAGCAATAACAGCCCAACCAGGACCTCGTCCTTTATGAGTAATGCACTGCCAAAGGAACCCCATATTTTTTGGGCTGTGTGTGGGTGTGTGTGGGTGTGGGTGTGGGTGTGGGGAAAGCGTGGGTGTTGCCCACCGTCATGAAAAACTAAAATGTCAAGAATTGTGACAGCTAAATGATTGCTGGGCCAATATGGATTACAGGTCCCGAAGGACGGGCAAAATCGGGTAATTTGTTGTAGCTCGTAACTCGTAACTGGTAACTCGTAACTGGTAACTGCTAACTGCTAACTGCTAACTGGTAACTGGTGGGGAAAAGGGGAGCGATGCAGTTCACCAACTGCTGGCAATTGGAGTCTCGTTTGCCAGACAATTGCCGGACGGACAAGTGATTGAGACAGACGCCCCAACGGGAATGAAGTTTTAATCAAGGCGTTCCGGAAAATGCCATTGCCGAAGAAAATCAATGGTTAAGAGCTTTGTTTTGGTGTAATTGGGTGTAGTTTTGCAGTTTTTGCTAGCAGTTTGTATGTGAAACATGGGCAACTTTTTCAAATATCACCGATTGCCGAGAAATGTGAGTGGTAGGTAATAATTAAGCCAATGGAAGGTACTAATAGTACTAATACATAAGCTTAGAGTTTTTATATAAAAAGAATATATATGTTTGTTTCATATAGAATGTTATGACACCAGATGCCTGAATTGTTTAGAAAATCAAAGCTTAACTCGTTTCAAAATCAAAAAAAAAAAAGGAAAAAAACAACTGGCCTATTTATTGTAATACCTCAGAGTTATAAAACCCCTTCCCCATTCCCTTCCACCACTTCAAGTGGTTCAAATAATCACTTCTGTGAAGTGGTCTGCTTATCACGCTCGGCCAGTTCGCAACCCTTTTCACTCTAATCTCGCCGAAAACAAGAAGGGGTTAACTCAAACAGCTGCTTAGCAATTTGCATGAGTCAAAATATTTGCTTAATAAACGTCGTTTGGAGTCGCAGCGAAAAAAAAGGTGCGAAAAGCAATCATTAAGTGGAGAGATGACTCGCCTTGAGATCACATCTGATGCGCGGATGAGCCCGGAGCTGCCTGGTTGTTGTTAGTCGCATCATTAAAATGCTTTAATTAATTTTTTATTTATTTGCTTTCCCCCCCCACACACACACACACACACGGGGGGTTTCTGGAGTTTTTGGCAGAACCCATCCTTCAAATGGGGCCCTGCATTTTTGGTCTTTTGGGTGGTCCATCGCGGAGGCGGCGCCTCTGAACTTGGGCCTGTAAGTGGGATATGGACAGCGGTGCTCCGACACCAATGCCGACACCCATGGCTAATTGATCAGCGCTCAGCGGGCAGCCGCCTGATTTGGGTATGGTTATTGGTATGGGTATGGGTATGGGCATGGTTATGGCCAGCAAATTGGCCAAATTAATTCTGTTTTCGCTGGAGCTGCGGCCGGTGATCTCTGTTTTGACTGCCGGCAACGCGTGCGATGAATTCCGAGACCAAGAAAATTAATTAAAATAACAATTTACGCCAGAAACATGTAAATTTCCAGCTAAACGGAGAGTTCAGTTGGTAGATGCACAGCGGGAAATTGGGGGGTACAAATGTGTTAACTAGCTGCCAAAAATTAAAGCATTACAATAATAATAACTTATAACTTATAACTTATAACTTATAACTTATAACTTATAACTTATAACTTATAACTTATAACTTATAACTTATAACTTATAACTTATAACTTATAACTTATAACTTATAACTTATAACTTATAACTTAGAACTTAGAACTTAGAACTTATAACTTATAACTTATAACTTATAACTTATAACTTATAACTTATAACTTAGAACTTAGAACTTATAACTTATAACTTATAACTTATAACTTATAACTTATAACTTAGAACGTGGTGTTTTGTTCTAAGTTTTTGAATTGAAACACTTAAATTGGAACTAGCTTTTCTCCGTGTACCTGATCTTTTTCGGGTTTTACGAACTGTCAGCCCTGTCAGTCATAAAAACGTTGTTTATGTGCACCTTCATTTCCATTTCCCTATCCCTATCCACACCCCCAATGCCCGATCTTAGCCATTAGTTCTGCGTCAGCTGCTGGCCCTGCTGCCATTGGGCCCCATTGATAAGCATCGTCTTGGCCGCTCTGCGTCGCTTTCTGGGCCTCCAATAAAATGTCACGATGCAGCCCGATAAGCACCTGTTAGCCCCCCCTTCACCTGTGCGATTGAGTGTCTTCGGGTTCCGCTTCCAGCCAGATGCCATACCATTTACGAGTACACATACACATACGCAATACACATACACATACGTATGTGTATGCATGTATGTATGAGGGCATATAAAACGCACTATTTTATATACAGCTCGGCCATAAATTGTGTTGGCCATGTTTGAGTCGCTCACTGTCCCCTGTCCGCCGTACTGCATCCGCCGCTTCTTGCGGTTAGTTTTATTATCCTATTTAAGCCACATTAAAATCAACGGGGTGCGCGACATTTGACAAAAACAATTTATTGCACATTAATGCCTGCCGACAGTTGCAGTCGGAGGAGCTGGAGGAGTTGGAGGAGCTGGAGGAGCTGGAGGAGTTGGAGGAGCTGGGGTAGCTGGAGGATGGAGGTCACAGAGCGGCCGGAATGGCGTGGGAGGGGGGCTTCCTGGCGGGGGTCCAAGTGTCCATAAGGCTGTGGGAAGCGGGAGAGGCCTCAAGGAATTCCGAGTTCCAAGTGGGAGCGGCGGCTTCAAATAAGGTGACTTACCCGATTTGTGCCTGTGATTCAGCCATTTGCTAGTAATTCTGGCAGGGAGTGTCCTGAGTGGTAAGTATTAAAGAATTCACATCAAATCTGTATGTTATTACTAAAAAGTTGTATAGTCTCACATCCACTATATGAAATTTAATGGTTAGATAATGTAAAGTATATGAATGCTAGGGGTTGCGTTTGGCTTGTGAAAGCATCGTGAGCGGATGATCTAAATCGCCTTAATTATGTTTGCACTGCTCGAGGGTAAGTCCATTAAATGTAAAGCACTCGCAGCCGGAAGCACCCGAAATCCTTTCTCACCCACTCGAGCCGCGTCCGTCATGGCCACTCAACCCACATCCAGCGCGTATTTATCGCCCGCACGGCCCTCAGGATTCCCAGAATTCTGAGATGGGGGTTCATATTGCGTATAGTATGTGTATATATGGTTGTGGAACCATGTTTGGTGGTTTCGAATCGAAAACCGGAACCGTGACCAGAACCGCAACCATAACGATGCGACGCCATTTTGGCGGTGGATAAAGCAAACACAGTTTCTAATTGCCACCCTTAGTTTTCTTTTTTTGTTGTTGCTGTTGTTTTCCGAGGGGTTGAAATTGAAATTCATACGCCAGACAGTTGGCTGTCCATGATTATGATTATGTCATTTGGCTGAGAAATCCACAAGCATGCAGCATACAATGGCACACCAAACAGGAAGCAGGATATATCTGGGTGGTTGCCGGAACATAATTTAGTTTTCTGTTCGGGCTTATTAGCGTGCACAAATCAATTCTCAAAGGATTTGCACAACAAATCCCTTTGTGGCCTGTGCTGCTCGGCTTTCCAGCCCGTGATTTATGTCACGCGTCCTGGGAAAGTCCTGCCCCTCCTGTGCCTCCTGTGCCTCCTGTGCCTCCTGTGCCCCCTGTGCCTCCTGTGCCTCTCTTGTCGTTGTGTAACAGATAGCGATGCGGGATGGGAACCCGGTCCCATCCCGTCGCTGACTTTTGTCTGTGCCGATAATGGGCTTGCCTCGCAAATAAAAGGGGTAAAACGAGATCGAGATTCGTCAGGAGTCGAGTGGCGTCGGGAGTGAAAGGCGCAAAATTGTCAGCGGGTCACGTACTGGCGAATAGCTGGGAATCGGCAAGGACCTTCGTCGAACGGGGTGGCCACTCTAAACAGTAGCTTTCAAATTCAATTAAATATAATTAACTAAATTATGCGGGTCGATCGGCATCGCAGTCATAGCGAGGGGCGGCAAAGAGCCAAACTTGAAACACGCATAATAGCTTACTTAGCCCGGCTGAAAGACACGCACTTAATCAGCGATCTACGCAGCGAACAAAACCAATCTGGCCGAAAGCGAACTCCAGTGAACCGGGCTAAAAAACCAAACTGGGCTGCACGGCAAGAAAAATTGTGAGCACCCTAACCAATCAATTGGAACAAACTCAGATCGAGCTTTCTTAGTGCGGAAATGTGAATGTGAGTTATTTAACTAAATAATTTAAAAATGAAAAATAGAAAAAAAGCCAAGCGGTTCATATGAATTATATAAACAAATTAACGAACTTACATGTAATGCTGCAAGTGCACCGATTTTGTTTGCTGTGTGGCAAAAACCATTTAAAATGTTGAGGCTGCCGTTGCTGCTGATCATTATGCGATCAATGTTGATCATTTTATCCCGCAGGCTGTTGACAGCCCCAGCGCATGGACATGACAGCGAGAAGAGGCCAAGAGTTCTGCTCCGCGTCTGCCCGGATACCCAGATGCCCCATACCCATACCCAATCCCATACCCATACCCGTACCCAATCCCAGATCCACATCCAGAGACCGAACCGTGCCGTACCGAACCGATCTTCGTCTTCATCATGGTGTATATAATAATTACCAGGGCATGCACACGCACAGGCTGGCCAGAAAAAGACTGAAAAGGGCTACAAAACTCTGCTTAATTTTCTCGTCTCCCAGCCAGAAGAGTCTTTAAATGGCCCTGGTCCGTAACCGACATTTTGTTTTGGCGCAGGAGCAGGGGGAGGAGCAGGAGCAGGAGCAGGAGCTGGAGATGGAGAAGGGTTCTGCTGCCTTATAAAAATGCAAAATTATGTACAAGCCCGAAACGACGTTGTTGTATATTGATCCTGTCTGTCGGGCCTGGAACTGGGCTCCTCTTATATAGTTGTAGCTATCGCTGGCATGGCTGCACTTCGTGGTAGCCTCATGCTCATCCTCTGGCCTTCCTGCCGCTCCAGCTGCCTCTTTTCATTTCGTCTTTTTTATCTTTTAGTTTTTTGTTTTTTTTTTTTTTTGGGATACTTAAGCACGATCGCCGTTTGCCTGCTTCTTAAATGATTTCTGTAGGTTTTTTGTGTGCCCTGGTCGACTCCACTCGACTCGACTCGACTCGACTCGGCTCCTTTTCTTATGAACCAATCAACGCACACACTCGCATTCGCATTGGGGATGCTTTTGGGCTCCTTGTACGGCGATCTTCCGCAAATTGGCGGCCATAAGCATTGCAAAATTATCTCGTCGCTGTCTCTGTTCGATTTGGACAGACGACCGGCGACCAACGTCCACTGTCCAATGTCCATCGTCCATCGTCCACCGTCCACTGTCCAATGTCCATCGTCCATAGTCCACCGTCCAACGTCCAACATCCGACGACCAGAAACAACAATAACAACGGACAACAACCGATGTCGGTCCCCAGAAATATTCCACAAAATGTCTCTCCGATCTCGAAGACCTCGAGTCCCCAATCCGCAATCCGCAATCCCCAATCCTCAATCCACATGTGCCCAACCCAAAAGACACACAGACTCCTTTTTGCTTATATTTCATGGACTTGGCTCGAGATAGCTTATTTCTGTTTCAAATGTTGGGAGCAGGAAACAAGGGTTAACGATTAACTTCCAGCGAATTTTCGGAGCCAAATGGTTGGAAACATATTTTATATTTCGGTACAAACTAGAGAGGAAATAATGTATCTTAGCTCCACTGATGAATTTATATGCTATCAATACTTTAAACATCCTGAAGACGTAGGAAATCTGTATTGCATTTTTTATTTACTAGACACTATTAGTCTTATTACTATACTTATTACTAGTCTTATTACTAGTCTTATTACTACTCTTATTACTAGTCTTATTACTAGTCTTATTTCTAGTCTTATATCTAGTCTTATTTATGGTCTTATTTCTAATCTTATTCCTAGTTTTATTCCTAGTCTTATTACTAGTCTTACTAATAGTCTCATTACTAGTCTTATTAGTAGTCTTGCTGTCCAACTTTTTCCAAATAAATTCAAAAGCTGCTTTTAATAAAACTGTGTTAAGTGGTTTTGCATTAAAAGTCTCCCTCAACTTTCGTAGTTTTCAGAGACTGCGCCGCTTCTATCATCAACTAATTTCAACTAATATACCTTCGCTTTTAGAACCACTTAATCATCTTTCATACACACCATTGGAGCCACTTGATTTTCGCACTAATACTTCCCCCCATTGGCTACGTGTTCTGTAACCATTTCCTTGGTCATTCGCAGACGCCACACCCATTTCCATTCGATGTGCTGAAAACTCATTTCGATATTTATGACTGGACATTACATGAGCCGCATACAAAGTTTCGCCAATATATCACGCAAATTACAATGACTTTGGTCCGCAAATGCCATTAGCATTAATGGGGCTTCGAAATAGTTCCGGTATATCCACGGATAGTTGCTGCTTGTCCGTTCCCGGTCCGTTCCCAGTCCGTTCCCGTTTCGTTTCCAGTCCAGTCCGAGTTCGAATCCGGTGGTCATAAGAGGCTTAGTGGGCGCGGAGGTCATAAAAGGCTTAAAAAGTCGAGGTCATGTAAGCGGAGACAAATGGATGGAATTGCCGCGCTTAGTGTCAAAATATTTTGTGCGGCGCAGCACGACTTCCTGGCGAATGGATGGATCGATTGATCGACCCTCGATGACTTAACGCTTTGGCCCTGGCATATCTGTGAGTTGTATCTTTGTATCTGCGACTCGTTTGATGCAATTCATCGGTGCCGACAAGGCACACAAAACACTTTCTCCCCCGGCGGAATTGTTCGGCTGATTCTCTGGCCGATTCTTCTTGCCTCATTGGTCGCTTACCGCTTACCGCATCGAGGTCCTGTGCCCATTAATTTCGGCCATTGTCAGGCCATTTACTATATATAATCTCCTTGGGCCAGGATCCTTTTTGTCCCCACCCCCATTGTTTATGTGTGTGTGTGTGTGTGTGTGGCTGTGGCTGTCACAACAATTATGTCGGCATTTGGTCAAACGACTGAGGAAGGACAAGAAATGTCAAAAGGATTTTTATTGACTTTTTATGTTGTTAACTGACCGACATAATGCCCAGTTTTGTGGGTGATTACCCAGCTCTAGTCTGGGTGGTCCAGGCATCGCCGACAACAAGTGCAGGCTCCGATTTCTGTCGGCATCGCTCTGATCTTGCAGCACATTGCACCCAGCACATGTGTCCTGTGTACCAGTGTCCTGTTTGTAAGATATATGACTTGTAATTGCCGAGTCAGTGGGTGACCATCGAGGGTTTTCCCATCCATTTTTCCCCATCCTCAGCTGCGCATTTCCGATATTCTCGAGGAGCCGGTGAAAGTGTCACGGCGACAACATCAACAACGAGTTTCCAACCTCCGCGATTCCTGCGATCATTAATCGATCGATCGCGCGTTGAAAGGCGATCGCGAGGAACATCGACGACAACGACGACAACGACAATCAGCGGCAACAAACAACTGAGGCAGTCGCAACACAACACAGCACAACACAAAACAAAACAACTGCAACGGCAGCCAAAGTAGCAGCAAACAAATGCAACAATACAATAAATATCCCCAAACGGACGATGGCAGAACAAATGGGCCCCGAATGGGGAATACCCTCAAATGCAAATATGTGTTTACTGGATAGTTTAGGCATTCGAAAAAGAGTTATTTTATATATTTATTTGGAAATACTCAAGCATGCTACATGTGTAAACAGTCTATTAAAGCAATTGCATCATATAATAATGAAATATTTTAATAATAAATAGAAAACCACTTCTATTGTTTAGAATTAGGATTACATTGTTATCACTATAAATAAATAAAAATAAGTTTTTTTGCGTGGAAAATGTTAATATTTAACCATTTCCATAGTTAGTAATAAATATTAAGTGTCGCGTTTGAATAGTACAAGCCTCTCAGGCATCTCCATAAATCACAGGGTATGTCCATATTGAGGACACCAAACGGCAGACGAAGGCTGATCGTCTCCGATCGTTTCACTTCCACCTCGAATGGCCATATCAGCCCGCATCCCCTGGACTCCAAAGCCATCAGCTACCAGTGACAATACGATCCGGCTTCTGGGACCAGGCCGGTGGCAAAGGGTTCCAGAGAGAGAAAGACTCTGTATTTTGCAGCGACTTGGACTTGGGACTTGGAGGAGTTTCTGGGCGATGCTATCAACGCATTGAGCATTGAATTACAGTCGCACATAAACGGCAGGAGTTTGTTTTCGTATTCGAATTCCCATTCGGTATCCTACGGATACGAGTACGGATACGTACTCGTATCGAGATCGGTGTCTTCGCTTTGCTTAAATGCTCATTTAAAGAGATTTACAATGTATGCCACTTAAGTACAAGCCGGGTTCTCGGCTCTTTGGCCCGATAAGAACGGATTGTTGCATTAATTTTGCTGTCCATATGGCAACACGTATGCCTTTGCACGGAGAGAAAATACAGCCGCAGTTTCGGGCGAAAAAAAAATACTTTGCCAAACTAAGTACATTGTTTCGGAAGCACAATGCTATTATTTGAAATAAAGTTTTAATATAAAAATTGGCATAACCTATAATTTATTTCATTCTATAACTTCTATCTTAAAAAAAAGTTTTTGGTATTTTTTTCTAGCTGGTTTATTGAAACGCATTATATGTAATAACTTATTTTGGGCTAGCATGTCACTAAGAGTTGAAACATTTTTGCGGTAATCTATTTACCTATTTTATAAGAGCAGAATGTAGCTAGCAGATTAATCTCGCTGTGTACGCTGTGCTGCAGCGGAGGCGGCAGCGGCTCCGAGATTAATTGCTGTAGTCATTAAAAGCGGCCACCAGGCGATGGCATCTAATGCACGATCCGTCGATCGAACATACATCAACATCAGCGTTGGTCCTCCCCATCCCGAATCCTGATTCTAGCTGGGATCCTGTCCCTAGATCTCAGTGTGTGTGTGTGTGTGTGTATCTGTGAGTGCACCTTTCGAGGGCGGCGGCAAATACCTTGTTATCCCGATTGCTCTCAATACAAAGGCATAAATCGTCTTGTTTTGACAGCGAAATCGACCGCAGGCAGGCCGCCTGGAAAGGCAGGGCCTGGAAGGCAACTCCTGTTTGTAAGCCTGGCCCACACACACACACACACACACACACACAGACACACACAGACACACACTCTCATCTCGATGCGCGTCGAAGTAGACTCCTTTGACTTTGACCGAAACTAATCATTGTTGCGCCAACAAGAAGTCAACTGCATTCCGCATTGTTGGTCCTCCGATGTCCTGCTGCGTCCTGCTGGCCATGTGTTCCTTGGCCCGCCTGCTTAGCTAATTCTTTTTTGTTTTTTCTTCCGTGCTTCCTCAGCCAACGAAAGGTGTCCTGATCCCGATAGCCGTTGGCATAGCCGTTGGCATAGCCGTTGCACTGTGCCAAATTAAATTCTCTGCGGTTTGCAACATGCGGCGCTGGCAATTGCGGTTTGCCAAATGTTTAGTACGAGCCACAAAAACTCTCACGATTTTAGCAGCTACAGCAGCAGCAGCAGCATCTCAGTTACTCTAATTGCCTGACTGGCTTTAATTAAAAAGCCAAATCCACAGCCACCGCAAACTTAACACTAATTAGATTGCCAACTTCGAGCCCTGTCTATATAAGGCAACTTGCCAGCATTTCCCATTCGCATCGTTTGTTTAATGGTGTAGATTGTTGCACGCTGACAATTTGCAGCAGCAGCGGCAGCAGTAAATGTTGCAGCACAGCAACTCCAGCAACTGCAGCAACTGCAATTGGCAGCTGCATTTGGTTCACAGAATGTCGCGCCTATATTAAGTAGATGGTAAATTGTGCTCCGCGACTGCAGCATTCTTATGTCAGCTCTCGATTCAATTCGTTGCGATTTGGCTTAGTTCGCTATTTTGTATTGGTTGTCGTTTTTTGGGCTTCTTCTCTAAAGGTTAGAAGGCGCCTAAGTGAAACTTTCGAAGGCTCCGCGGAATGTTGGAGCTCTGAGTTGGGCCCAAATTGTGTGGTTCCTGCTTATATGGTTAATCGAAGTCGAATTTCGGCTTAATTTGATAGTTGCATGATAGTAGCATGTATCTGCTTAGGTTAAGATACATTTTCAGATATTACTTTAAGTAAATAAATATGTATATTAAGATCATAACCATGCTATACTCGTATATAACCCAATACTAATTGATGTTAAATGCTAGCCCTTCATGGCACTTTCAAGATATAGTAATTAGCCCAGCTTCCCGACGAAGATACATCGCTTACATGTGGCAGGAGTCACTCAACTCCCTCCCATCCAATCCACTCATCTTGACGCGTCTCCACTCTCGGCCAAGTGGATGTGGCTTTATGTTCAGCCCGAGGGCCAAAAGGGGCAGCTGTTTGGCTGATGCTGCTGATGCTGCTGCCATGAAAACCATCGATGGGGATCACTTAATCGATTTTAAGCGCCTGCAAGCATAATTTCCATTTTGGAGCCCGACAACAACAGCAATTGCACGGCTATCAGCGGCAATCAAACTGAGCTTAAGACGCATGGACCGCTCATCTTCTGGACCTGCTTCTTCTTCCAGCCCGATTCTCCCGATTCTCTCGATTCTTCCGATTCTTCCGATACTCCGCCATATTCTTCAGCCTCTTCTGCTGTCTTCTACTTTCTCGGATGCCCAGTTAATGCAAAATTAAAACATAAATCGTGCGCTGCGCGCCATTATGGTTATTACAAAGCAGCATGCCAAAGCTGTAAAAGGCGCAGGGGCAGTGGGCGTGGCAGGGGGGGGGGGGGTGGAGTTGTGCCAGGCGTGATTGAGTGGGGCACATACACACACACACACACACACTCGTGCAAAATTGCACTGAAAGTACGCGCAAAATGAGCGTTCGATCAAGTGAAAGATTGCCCAGTACACCGAAAAAAAAAGAACGAAATCATTAGGATAACAAATTAATTCTCAAAGGTACTGTAAGAGTATGTTATGCAGTATGAAGAAAAGTACAAATGATTATTAAATATATCTCAAAACTATTACTTCTACAAATCTATTGCAATCAGGGTTGAATTTCTTTGAGTGTTGGAAGGAGGAGTTGCCGCTTGCAACTTGCAATTCAGCCATAAAGTGGAGAATTATATATGAGCGTTGGCCAGCACTCTTGGCCATGTAACAGCTATGGCGGCCCGACTCGCGTTGTTATTACCAAAGGCCACAAACAAAAACAAAAGCTTAACTCAGAACTGGCCAAATTGCAATGATTTAATAATGCTGCCCGATGAAGACTCACTCACTTAGCCGCTGCACTGAGCCGCTGAGCCACTAAGCCACTAAGCCACTTAGCCACTGAGCCACTAAGCAAGTTGAACCACCAAAACCAGCTAAAAAAAACACTGCACTTGGTGGGGCGGAGCCAGAAATTGGCCCTTGGCCCTGGAATAAAATATGGAAAATAAAACAACTCGACTGCTGCGATGGCTGAAATTGCTTAAGCGGTTAAAAACAGCCTCGTAGATCATGTGCTTATTAAATAATTTATTTAAGCACCCAATTCAATTTAATAATAAAAATGTAGCCGCAGCAACGAGAGCCACACAACATGGGCACAACAAGTGCCACTTACCGATGGCCAAGAGCCAACCAGCGATACCACGATACCCTTGATCCCCTGGATCCCCTGGATCCCCCGGGCCACCACTGAACCACTATGGTGTCCGGACCTGGACATGGACACCATGGCAGCCACCATCAAAGTGGTTAATTGCCAGGCGATTTTGTTCTTGCCCATATGCAATTTCCTTGTCGTCTTCGTCCCCCTCGCTTTTCCACATTACCCCCCCTTTTTTACACGGAGAAAACAACTTGTTGTTAACTGATTGCAGGATATTTTAATTAGAAAAGTTTGCTACAAGTGGCATATTCTCCTTCGTGAGGCATATTCACATCATTTCTGATCATTTTATTATTTTAATTTTCAGCATGTGCACTCCCATTGTTTTCGGTGCACACTACGCTTCTTACCTGCTTCGCAATTAAATGGGTGGCAGCCAAATGTGGGCGTGGCCGACTGCATACGCGCTTTTCATTTAACTCTCGACTGGCTGCCACTCCTGCACTTGTCGCTTCAGCTTCTCTCGGCCAGCTAGCTCATTAATTTAATGGTTTAATTGCAGGTCTTGTCTTCGTCTTCCCCCGGCCAGCGACACCCCTCGCCATCCCCCCCATTCCCCCCTTCCCCGCCCTCATCACGATTAAAGTGCACTTGTGCAATTGGTTTCTGTAACTAAGCTGGATCAGGCTGCAGTTCGCCATCAGCTCGCGGATGATGTCCATTAGGTTCGGCTCTTCAATTTGCAAATTTATGTCTTCATAAGCCGGCACTTGGCTAATGCTGTTGCCGCCATAGCTGTAAGTCCAGCAGCTGGCTAACTGATCCATGTCGCGATCCTTTTTTTGGCCTGCAGAGCGTACGTGACTCAGTTGCTAAAATTTCGGAACGCGAAGATCCCATAAAAATAGAGTTTGCTTGGGCTCTAAATGTACAATGATGGGGGATTTGCAGGATGTCGAGGTAGTAAAATTAGTTTGGTAGCATAGAAAGGAAATTTTATAATGGAAAAGGGCACATACGAGTATAAACTTACACCTCAGTATAATAAACATAATGTAACAGTTGTGTAAATAATTCCTTACTTATCATCCTCAAATTCATAAGGCAGAACTCGAGAAGATGCGAAGTACTTTAGGTTGCCCAAAAAGTTGTACATGCTCAGAGATAACTTGTGCAATTAATTGTGTTCCTTCCCACACTCACTGGATTCGACCTTTTGAGTGTGAATTGTGCAAACAAAAAGCAATCGAATGCGAGAAAACTCGTCGGACAACCCCATATTTCAGTGATATTTAATCTCAAACAAATAATAATAATAATAATTTCCTGCCAAAGCAAACAGCCAGGGCCCAGAGCGAAAAGCCATCGAAAACTGGCCAGCGAAATGCCAGTGAGCCAGCGAGCCAGTGAGCCAGTGAACAGCGGTTTGAGCCAAACAAACGCCTTAAACACGCCCACACCGACAAGCGCATTTTGGTCAATCAATATCGTAAAATGCAATTTATGATTTGTGGCTTCGATTGGCCGAAAACAAATAGCGAAGCAGAAACAAAAGCCCGGCCGAAAGCACGAGAGGATTGAGCAACAACGGCAACAAACAAGCAACATGCCACATGCAACACCAAGGAGACAGCGGCTGCTTGCTGCGGCAGCAGCAACCAAAAGTTATGGCACAATTTTCACATCATTTTCCAACGCCCCCCAACCCCCTAACCGCTCCACTCTCCACGCCCCACGCCCCACGCCCCACGCCCCACGCCCCACGCCCCACGCCGATCTTTGAGTTATGGGATGCGATGGAGTCGAAGCTGGGATCTGGCCAACTTGGAGTCCGATCCCAGTACGAAGTTTCCCCGGCTTGAGAGGCACGTAAAATAATTTAACCAGCGTTTAACCTTAGTTTTTCGCCACTCGCCAGTGTCTGGGGATCGGCGATCGGGATCGGGATCGGGATCGCAGGCCATTGTTGTTGCCAGTTGGTGCGGTGCCGCAAGTTGCGATGTTGCAGCTGTCCGAGCGTTGATTATGATGAAGTTGTGCGCAATTTGTTGGCCGTCTGTTGCCCACCAGGCACAACGGAAATTGGAGATGCGAGATGGAAGATGCAAGATGGTTTTAGTTCTTTTTCTTCATTTTTTTTTCATTTTTTTTTTTTCTTTTCTTTTTTGTTTTCAGGGGAGGGTGGTGAGCTTTGGCCATGGCCAGATCGCTTAATTGGCCTCAACTGGAACCGAAGTGGAACCAAAAGCCTTCCAAAACTCCTCTTTCTCTTAACCGTTTTCGTTTCGCCCCGGCACACGAGACTAATTAAATTGCGAGCGCTATAAGCCAGGGTCATAAATAGTCGGTCCTCGAGATGAACAGATGTGCTCTACATGGCTCCGCCCCAGAGTTTTGCGACTCCGAGGCTCCTTGGGCTCCTTTGGAGAGTTGGTTGTGGAGAGTCTGCTGCTCTCTCTCCTTTTCTGGCAGCTCAGCCCTCTCTCAACTCTCTTCCTGCGGCAAAAGCTTGCCGTCTTTGTCTGGCTTGAGAAACTGGTTTTCGAAGTTTCGAATTTCGAGTTTCCCCAACTTCGAAATGTATCTGACAGATACAAATGCCGCCACAGTTGCAATTATGACTTAATGTCTGGCCATTCGATCAAGAGCGGTACTAAAAACCAAGGGGTATGTGTCATGGAAGGGGTGGGGAGGGGGTGGGGGGTTCTCTCTAGAGCGGCAGCGGAATGCGCAATTTCCTGTTAAATGATACGTGCTATGAACGTTTAATTTATGCCACCTCTGGTTTAATATTAGCTTTGTTCTGCCTCGGTGACCCGCTCTACCACCAACCCCCCCCCCCCCCCCCACCCCCCTGTTTGCCACCCAAAATGGCCTGATAATTCCCCCCATTCGAGGGAATTTTTAATTCCATAGCAAGGGCCACGCATGCGCAGACCATAAATTATGTGCAACGTTTTCATTTCCCCATGTGCAATCCAAATGGGATCATGATTAAAGCGGCCGAGCTACAAGGCACTACATTTTCCCACCCCCCCAACATTTTTTGTGTTTTTTTTTGTTTTTGGGGAGCTCCAAGCCGCGCAAGATCCATCCAAAACCTTTGCGGAACGCTGAGCACTGAAATTGCCATCTCAATCTGACAATCCCTCAGTGGAGCAGTGGTGGTTACCAATTCAAGTGGGTGGTGGTGCTGGTGCTGGTGGTTGGTGGTTGGTGGCAAGGGGGGCGGCGCTCTGGAAAATGGGGGAAAACCAGGTGGAAAAGACTCGCAACACTTAGCGCTTTTTAGCCGCTCGTTGGTCGCCGGTCGTCGGGGCTCTCCGGCAATTTGAGCGATAAAAAACAAATAATACATTGCACCCACTTATTTGCACTGACTTTCCCCCTCTTTCCCCCGCCCCCGCCCATTTTCATTGTTCTCGACCCTCTGTTGTTTGTTCTTCTTCATTGTTGTTCTTGATTTGTTTGCCAGCTTGCTGTTTGCCAGTTTGCCAGTTTGCCAGTTTGCCAGCGATAATGAAAAGGTGTAAAATGTCAGTTTTGTTTGCTGTGCCCCCATTTTGTAATTGTTTGCTTATTATTGTTGTTACTCGCTTATTTACTTATTTGCAGTGGCGCCTAGTGCTGACAAAATGTGCACAGGTGTGCAAAGGTGTGTACTTGATGTGGCCAATTGAAGAATCCCAGGTGAGCAGTGGAAAATTAATTACGGATTAATGCAAATGAATTTCCAATGACTTATGCACTCTTGTTAGTCACTGATTTGTGCTAGTCAATTAATTATTAGCAAATAGTCAGGCACACTAATTCTGCTCCTATATTATCTATGGTATTTGATTATACTTTCGGTATAAGAGTACATATAACTTTATCTTAAGCACAGCTAGAATTAATAACAATTAAAGCACACTAGACAATGAAATTAAAACTAACAAAGTTGCCTGATTGCTATCTGATAAACACCTAGCTCAGAGCCGTGTGTGTGGTATCCTAACCATTCCTAGCCCTTGAAAAGAGCTCACTTTTCCACCTCCCAATGCATATTCATTGCCGTGGATCTTCCCACTTCCCGACTTCCCGACTGACGCTACGTGCCGTCACGGAGTAGCTGGAAATCAGCCAAGCCTACAGAAAATAAAAGAGTTGAGATATGCCACAAGGCTTCCGAGTGAGTTATGTCAGAGGGGAGAGAGATAGGTTCCCCCATTCAGGTGGCCAGCTTATTTATAGGGTAGCTCCCAATCCGATCTACGCAAATCGCACCTTTCGAGCTGTTGATTTAATCCAAAGCTGTTCACACTTTGCACTCATACCCAATTGTGGCATCAGTTTCGATGGGTTATAAGTGTTGGATCTAGTACGGGTACTATTATTAGGCAGCCACGTTTCACAGTCGAGTGTGAGAAGTGAAGCCATTTGAGCAAATCTATTGATCTATTGATGTTTATATGAAGAAGCAAGCTGTACACATAAAAATGCAATTAGTTGAATTCCGGGAGTTTCTATGTACATATGTATGTACATACAATTGAAATCAGATGATACTCAGCCGCTGAACGCGTGTGCCTTGATATTTTAGTAATCGGTTTACGAAAATTTTTTCAGTGTAAAACTGACCAGCTGTCGAACGAAATGAAAGCCCATTAATTTGGAGCCCAAATCGGCAGTCAAAATCGAGCGTGCCACACGCTTTAGCCTTTGGGCTTCTTTCGACTCCATTTTCCCTACCACGCTCCTAATTAGTTTTTTTTTCTTTTTTTGGCCCAGCTCTTTAGTCAGCGAAAGTTGCCAAGTTGCCAAGTTGCAAATTTGCGAATTTGATTTATGTTGAAAATCGAACAGGAATCAAAGCCCATCAATCAAGGGGGGAAATGGGGAAATCTATTTCGGCGGACCCTCCAACCAATCGGCAGGGTGATTAATTTCAATAAACTCGAACAAGCCGCCTAGGAAATGGTGCAAAATGGGTCATGGATCCACAGAGATCCACAGTCCAAGTCAGCGTCCGAGTCAGGGAGTCTGGTCTTTTTGGCTCTGGGGGATTACAACGTCTCCCGAATGTCTCTCAGAATTTATTATTTGCACTGGATCCAAAGGCAGCCCCGCGAATTGAGAGGGTGGGCGATTTGGATGGCGATTTGGTTGGCGATGGTGATGGTGATGGTGGTAGTGGTGGTGATGGTGGTTGTTCTGCTGCTCGATCCTCGGCGAACGAACACAACTCATTTGCAAATTCCAACGAAACACTGTTCCGCAGAATTTTCAACGATCATTTAGAATTCAGTTTGGGTGCAGAATCGCTTTTGGCTGCTGCTGCTGCTGCCGCGAAGTCTCAGCTTTTCAGTTGCGGTTGCATGCCCCACAGCCGCAGCATTCAGACTGGCAACAGCACTGGCACTGAAAAAGGAGCCTGAAAACTTATATTACATACGTTTTGGATTTAGTAAGTAAATCCCCCCCCCCCCCCCCCCCCCCGCATTCATGGATATTATCATTGTATATTTGAATGTTATGATTTTATAAATCCGTAAGATAGCGAGCACTGCGAACATGAGCGATCAGATACATTTGGTTGCCAAGCCCAATCCCGATCCCGAGTCGCAGGCATTTTCTCTCTGTGTGCCGGGCATCGCTGCCCCCGTCTCGTTCTCAATCCCATTCTGGTTCCCCCGCCTCGGTTTCAGGTTCAGTTTTAGTTTCAGGTTCAGGTTCAGCCGGAGCTTGAGCCCGAGCTTGAGGTTCGGTGCATGTTCAGGTTCGAGACGGGGCTTTGAAGATGCGCCGCGAGTTGTTCGAGACCACCCAAGTGGACGCAGCGCTAAGGATGCTGGGATTCTGGGTTGCTCGCTTGCCGGGTTGCTGGGATGCTGGGATGCTGGACGGTTACTGCTGAATGCTTTAAACTGCTGCAAAGGGCGCTGCGTGAGTGTGTGTATGTGTGAGTGTAAGCACGAGTATCTGTGTGTGTGCTGGGCCGCAATAAATGCGCAAATAAAGTCACAATTAGAGTTGAACTGGTGGGAACGTCGAGCAGCCGCGACATCAGCGAACTGGGCAGGAGGGCCACGATGCTTTTGGCATACGCTTTTGGTTAATATTTTCGACTCGCCGATGGACTGGGTACCCAAGAACCCCCTACGCCCCCACCCATACACCTCCCTCCCCCCCTCCGCACCGCACCGCTCCGGCTTCTGTGGCATATTTTGAGATGCGTGAAGAATGCCTCCATCTGCGGATGCAGCTGCATCTCAACTCCAACTGCCAGCTCCGTGGTGCTAAAGTAGAAATTCTTGTACTGCCCATGGATCGCATTGTTAGTTGGGGTCCTGTCTTCATCTTAGGACTCTGGCTGGACTCCTTGGGCGGGGTCATTGATTTGTTACGAATTTATTAGTCAGAAGCGGCATTCGGTCAACTAAGTAGTGGTGGAGTAGAAAACATGGTTATTCGATGCGTACATATTTTCACATTTTACTAAGTTTATTGAGTTAGCAAGAGATCTCGTTTTCCAACTTCTTTTGGGTGCCACTTGCTTGTAAATATAATTATTGTGGAGCACAATTTGGGATCGCCATTCCATTCCAGTGCAGATGCAGTGTCCACTCCCATTGCTCGGAAGCAATCAAATCGCAACTGCTTCACACGCTCCATGGTTGTTCCGCAATTAAGCCAAATGTATCTGGATAATTGCGGCGATGTTCTCTCACTATCGCCACCTTGTGGATGTGGATGTGGATGTGGATGTGGATCCATGGTTGTGGATGCTACGCGTCGAATGGATCCGAGAAGTAATTAACCGGGCTCATCCATCCCATGGCGAGTGCCCCATTGATTGCAGCTCGAGGGGATCCGTTATCGGGCGCACTGGCGATAATTGCTGCAACCAATTTGTAAGATACTCTGCCTCTTATGACAGTTACAGATACAGATGCGGCAGTATAATGCAAGATCTATGGCCCGCACCGCACATGCGGCGCAAATGAATAATGCAGGCATGAAAATGGCCAACGCATTTATTTCACTTAATGCGATTTTTATCGATGGCGGGCCATGAAACTCTGGTAACTCCCATTACAAATCACCGTTAATGAAGTCCAAGACCAGCTCTCGATATAATCGAGCGAAACATGGAAGCGCTGCTGGAGCCGAGGAATTTGCGAGCTGTTCATCGGATCGTTTGGGCCAAAGAAAGTGCGCCATCCAAGGCTGCAAGGCTGCGAAGGCTGTCAGCGCAATTAGGCCGGCAAGATGGGTAATTACAAGCGGATCGTATGGCCCATTTGGCTGCCACGCGTTTCCAGCGCACTCACAATGACCGATGACACAAAGGACACACGACCTGTGACCTTAGGACCTGCTGCACGCGTGCCACGCGCACCATTTCCACTTCCAAGGACTAACAGTAGGCAGGCATCCTTGAGCTCGAGATCCCGGCCAGGTTTATGACGCTGCCCGACGACCTTGCCTTCCGTTTGGGGGGTCCAAAGTCAAGCGGAGCATCGCTCCCGACATAACCTTGGCCACCAACAAATCAATCAGTCACAGTAGCTGCTGTCTTCCACGGAACACTTTGTATCCGCATGTCCTGCACCTTCGAGAAAATATTCAAACCCGGCTTTTTTGCTAAACTGCACTAAAGAAAATAATACACATTTTACCCTAATAGTGTTTAGTAAATGTATCTAAGGGAACAACAAAGTTGTATGTAAAAGCAGAAATGAATAAGCTAAACAAGCTATGAATTTTAGTATGATTATTAGTTTTTGAAAGCGCCTAGAGTTCCAAGTATTCGATACCGTCTTTGTTCTCTGTGCATTCGCAGTTCGCCCGAAGCTGTCATTGTTTGTCCCGGATGACACTAATCCAGCTTATCATTTTATTGGGCTTGCGAGCAGCACTTGGCGTGGGTGTCCATAGCCCCGCAAGTCCCCCCTTGGCCGCCGCATGTGGCAACGGTAGCGAAATATTCTGACATGCGGCTTTTGACAAACCCAATTCATCAACGCCGCAAACTTGAGGAGGGAAGCAGTCCAAGCGGCTTAGTGTCCATGGCTGTGATGCATGATCGTTTAATTGGATGTGGACTAACTGGAGTACAGTAACAGTGGAGCCCCTGGCTGGACGGCCAAACTGAAACTCACACAACTCAATTGCAGACAAATTAAGTTTTCATGGGCCGGACGAGAATTTTCCAAATTGAATTTTTTTTCAACCGATTCACGGGAAATGCGCCGCTCAGGTGTTCGTTCAACCAAAAAGCTTTTTATCTGCCCATGCGATATACTTTATGACTCAACAATCGATGGAGCCACCGCAGAGTTCATTTTCATGCCTTTTTCGAAGGAAATGCCTTTTGCCGGCTTTTCGGTGTTCGTGTTAATAATTTAGCTGCTTATCGCCAGTGCCGACGTTCAAAATGGTTACTGGTTGGGGGGGGTAGAGAGGTATCCTATCCTATACCACCATTCCATATCGAATGTCTGTCAGCCAGTGAATAGTGGCATACACTAGTTCTAGCCCCTTCCCCTGCCAATTAGCGGGCTCTTGGCACTTGGCATTAGATACTCCGTTCTGGGCCTAATTGGCAGGCGTTGAGTTTGGCTTATCAACGCAGCCACTCGATAACTTGCCACAGACAATGGGCCCACAAGGGTGGGGCAGAGGGGCGCTGGGGATGGGGATGTGCGGGGTTCGAGCCAAACTGGAACCCAAACACGAAGACCACACACGACGCATGCGCAAACGAGATTTAAATGAGTCGCAACTCTCTCACGATTCTGAGTTTCAGCGAAATCCGCAAGGGCGCAGTACATTTTGCCATCTCCCTCTTTTGGGTGCCCGGAATGCCACGCATTTCAGAGATACTTTTGGCACCTCAGCGGCGATTAAATGCACACGCACGAACCAGATACTCAGAGAGAAAAACAGATAGTTTTTCGCTGTCTGATAACAAAGCAGCTACTGAACGAACTTTCACAAATTTTCAAATGGCAAAATATGCATCTCAAAGATTGTTATTGGGTTATAATCGTATAGATCACTAAATACATCTAAGCTTGCTTTAAAGTTTTGACTTTTAAAGCATATGGCTTGTTACTAATTAATACACAGGAAATATAAAGAAGTATAAAATAGATTAACTGGTTAAAGTGTTTTCCATAAAAGCTTAATTTTTACTCTGAATGACATTGTAAAGGACATACTGCTTAGAACTAACCATACTTTTAGAGCTAACCATTTTTTTCAGTGCATTTCTTTCAGGAGGCCCGGTAAGCGGCTTTTGGGCCGACTCTCCCTTTTAATTGCCAAGTACAAGGACCACACACGCGGTCTGCTCCGCTGAAGAGGCTGGAGATTAGGGGGCATTTTAAATGTAAATCGACAGCCGGCAGCCCAACGGTCGCCCATCCATTTGTTGTCCCAACAAAGGGGCAATGAAAAATGAGGCAACCAACAGGTTGCCCATCGCCTCTAAGACGCGATAAGATGACAATGACCTGACCGCAAAGTGCCCCCAAAATGCAACCGCAGCAGCATCCCAATCCCAATGGCCCATAGCCGAGCCGAGCTGCCCCCTCCATGGCCCTGGATCTCCAGCTCCCTTGTTCCCAGTGACACTAATGTCCTGTATGTCCATTTGTCGGTGTCGGTGTCGGCATCGGCATCTCTCGTTTGTCCACCGCCGCTTATCGGATTGCCCCGAAACAAATGGAAGGTAGGAATAATAGACGGGAAAATCGCCCCATGCCACAAAAAAATTAACCATACCATTTTCCGATTCTCTGACCCCTTGCCACTTGCCTCATAATTTACGATCAGGCGGGGAAAAGCCTGTAAGTGCTTTCCTCTGATTGTAATAACAATATTTTGCTTTCGGCTTTCGCCGCATGATTAACTGAAAAGCCGAGAAAACCCGATCGGCGGCTTGTCAGCTTGTTAAGTCCAAGTGGATCGCAGATTGGCTTCGAAACGAAAGCGCGAAATGCGTTAATTTCGCGGCCAATTGACGTGTTCGATGCTCGGTGGCAAGCCTTTCGGCGGCATGCACTGCAAAAAAAAGTTTTTGGAAATTCAAGACCAGCAATTGTAGACTAAGATTTGTATTGAAGTTGATACAAACAGCTAGTTCTACATACAACTTGTTATAAATGATTATTTAAATTGTTATATTAAAAGGCATTAGTTTAACATACCTTTAAAAGAGCTATAATGTATAATGTATATGTAATATAAAGATAGAATGTAATGAAAAGTTGCCAGCTATATTGACTAGCTTTTATTTCAGTTCTCTAATTTTGTACCATGTTGCCAGTCGCAGAGTGCGCCACATGGACGTGGACGTGGACGTGCCAGGGAGCTTGTCCAGCGTGTTGCTGCTGCTTGTTTGCTGCTGTTGGTTTTAGCCGCTAATCAGAGTTGGTCGCTTGACTGATTCAATTGACTTGGCCGGCGAGTGTTAGGAGGAGGAGGGAGATCGGAGGAAGTGCACCTCCCATGTGGCCGCCAACCTGCTGCTCACTTTACGCTTGATTTGATAAATGAATAGTGGCTGGAAAAGGGGTCGGGAGAGGGGGGAGGGGGGGAGCTCAGCTGGCTGCCTGCAAATATTTGCACTGCACTTAGCACTCAGCCCCCTTTGGGGCCAGCCCCCCCCATCACCCCCACCCCTCTCCCGTTTGGACGGCATTTTGAAAGCTTCAATCAAGCAAAAGCAAATGCGGTAGCAACCAGCGGGTTGAGCTCGAGCCGCCTCAGCGACTGCAATTATGTGGAATGAGGTGCTAATTTATGGATTTGAAAATGAAGAAAAAAAAAAAAACAGAAAAACACTTTTTACCCCTGCCGAGCAATTTTCGCGTCCATAATTTACACTATTCCTCTGATTGCTCAGTTAGCTAACGGTTTTCGCCAGTATTATGCATTTAAGTGGAGCTAAACGCTCGTTTGGTGGGGGAAATAGTTTCTTACTTTCGGGAAGTAGTTTCATCTTGTTTTGTGGGTGGAATATGTTACAAAAAAAAATGATACCCTATAGAAATCATGTTCAGGCTGGTGCTGATGTCATGGGTGTTTTTGCAACAAAGTTGTGACTCAAACTGTCGCTATGTTCTGAGTCACAAATAGTTGGCATACTTTTGTTATTTGATTAGTAAAACAATTGAGGTGCCAGATGGATAACGATTAGTGCATTTCTGCATCTACTTAGTTCCTTTAGTGCAGTGTGTATATAATATAGTAACAATTAAGTAAATCGGTCTGTATTCCATTCGTTTTGTAGATGAATCTACGCCTAATGTGATATGATCTCGACTGAAACTAATATGCAGGCTCATTTCATAATGATAAGTAAATATCCATTTCAAGTAACCCAAAACGCACTAATTGTGCCGACGTGACCCGAACTCGAAGTTGGGAACCATGTAGAGCCGAATCCAACAGATATCATCCTCGAATCGAATCGTCCAATGGGAGAGACGCATTAATTTAATGTGAGTTCCAGGTCATTGGTAGGAAAACCGAAATTGATTGCCCCAATCTGGGCGAACGATCTCGCAGTGCGCAGCGGTCGGGTGTGTAAGTGAGAAACCTTGTAGATACATCCATCCAGCCATGTGTATCTGTATCTGGCCGTTGATGGGTCCATATCTAAGGCATCTTTCATGGGTTCGTAGCTAAGGCTTTAGTTTGTCAGATTTTCGGTTTTCGGTTTTCGGCATTTTTGAGGGCGTGTTTGCCGTTGTTGTTACCGCAATCATTCCCTCCACTAATTATTTATTACGCTTTAGCGTCCGCGCAGCGAGATATAGATACATTTTCGTTGCGGCTCCACCATTCTCAGGAAATTTGTTTATTTATGGCCGATGGTGGCTTTGTTATTAAAATGTTATTGGATTTCTCTCGCTTTCCAGCTGGGAGAGTCCAAGATTGGGCCAAGATCATTAGGCCGTACATGTAGTGTGGTGTGGTGTGGTGTAGTGTGGGGTGGGGGGGTGTGTTGTGATAAATGATTTCCATTCTGGCCATTCCGACAGTTTCCCTGCCTGCCATTTGCCTCGTTTTATGTTCCCTGCGCTCTTCTGTGGCCCATAAATTGGCTTTATTTTTCATTTCGGGCATTTTCAGGTGTCAGCCACGTTAAAATGGCCGCCTTGGAGTGTTCTCGATCCTTTGAACTAGCGCCGAATGTCGGGGAGTGGTGGAAAATGGAAAATGACTGGATTTTCCCAGTCAAGGACAAGCCACCCAGAAGGTATTGCTGCTGGTCGTGTGACTCCAGTGGCCTTGATTAAAGCGAAAGAAAGAAAGAAAAACAAAAAAAAGACGACTATAGGGAAAACATCATTAGAAGGCAGGCGAAAGCACCTCAATTAGTTGGGCAGCAAGGACGAGTCAAGGTCGCCGGTGGGAACCCATTTGCAGTTGCTGCCGTTCGCAGCTTCCGTAGCCTTCGTCCTGTTTTCCAATATTTTGAAGACAAGGCCCAACCTTGTCCTGCCAACCGCACAATTATTTGCAGCCGGAAAGAGGACCTCCTGCCGCGTTAGCGTGGCTAATCGCCCGGCACTTGTCCTCGTCCTTGGCCAACATCTGTGGGCCTCCGTCTGAGCCTGGCTAATATCCTTAGAGCGCATCCCGGCCGACTTTCATGCTTTGCGGTTTAATCGAGTTAACAGATTTGCGAGGAGCTGTGTGTGTGTGTTTTTTTTTGGGATTGTTTGCAAACACCAGTTCGCTTAGGTTTTTATTGGATTAACCGCACACAAAACACACAAAACACACAAAAGTGTCTTAAGTCGCTCAACTCGCTTATCCTTTGGCTTATGCAATTCTGTTTGGGCAGATTTCCGGGAAAATGCCTGTGGCAAATCGCCAATTAAGTGGGCGGCGAACAAGAGATTTGGGACACCAACAAAGGCCGAGATTGCGATCGCAAAGAGTTCGGCAACTTTCACCGGTCTTTAGGGAAAATTCGAACTAAACCAAATCTATGCGAACCAACAAGCCAACAAAATTAATTGCCATTCAGACATTAAAATAAGATATTAAACACTTAGGAGCAATTAGCGGCCAAGAGAGACGAGCAAACATCAATAGCAAATGGCAGAAAGCGGCTAACAAGCCTGGCTAAAACTGACAAATTAGCTGAGAAAACGATTTGCGACGAGTGGCAAATTAAACAAATTACAGCTTTGCCGGCAACTTGCAGCGGAAATTAGCCAGCAAAAGTGAGTGGGTTAATTGATCGCAAACGAGTTAAAAGGCTTATGGAAATTTGGCCAGATGAAGTCATAAAATTCTTACGACGTTCGTCGACTTTTTTTTGGCTCGACTTTGAGTTCTCCAAATGCCATTCGACTTAATAAAATTAATAAAATTCGCCAAACAACGGCCAGCCAAATAGCAATAAATATGAAACTCGTTCTTTTCTTTCGGCCAATCCATCGGATCTATTAGCTTGCTATTTTCCCTGGGCAAATAAAGTAGTCAAATTTATAATCAACAAGTTCATTAACATTTAACCCTAAACGAAATACGTCGAAACAACAACAGTCACGATAAAAACAACCAAAGGCGACAACTCAACGGATGAGCAGCAACCCAAAAAAATGTATTTTTAACAAATTAAAAATTGTTTTAAAGCCTGAGGCATTGTGCGTATTAAGCGATGGACGGGGGGGCGGGGCGGGGAATGGGTCATGTTTGGGGCAACAGGAGGTGGAAATGATGGGAAGGCAGCCAGCTCACTGACAAACGATTTACGAACAGAGTTAAATTTTAATTAAAGCGAGCCCAGAAAGCTTCGCCTGCCACCCAATACAGCACACCGAACCAGGAAATACCCTAATCACAAAGGCATAAGAAAAAAAGAGTAATAAAAACCATGTTGAAATAAGTATAATAAGAAAAAGAAGGCAATAATGTGCACTTTAAAATATAACTTCCCCTATTCTTACCGAATTGTAGCTAATAAATCACAGGCAAAAGTATGAACAATATTTTAACCAAAAATCTCTATCTAGATAACTATTGTGTATCCCAAAATAAATCATGCTGACTATATCGAATAACACACGGAAACCTTTTATCTTCCTAAGTGGCGCGCTTTCCCCATTAATTCCAGTGTTACTTCCAGTATCACTGCCGCAGATCGCCAGTTCCAATTACGAGTGGTAACTCTATATCCGAATAGTTCCCAGAAGGAGTGCACCTCGCCGGAATGGTAGGGTATGCAAATGACGGACAGACGGACAGCTCATTTGTCCCTAGGCAGGGGGGGGGGGGGGGAGGGGGCGAAGCGGGGGCAAGGAAGTGGGATACGTGTGTACGTACGAGTATATTATGACTCGCATGTGTGGCCATTAATAACTCCCGATCGCCACTCGCCGGCACTCAGCACAGCGGACGGATTTACGCATTCGGCTGCGTAAAATATGAATTTTAAATTACCCAGTCTCAGATACAGTTTCCCGCTTCAGTTCCCATTTCCAGTTTCTGTCGTTGAGGCGAAGAGAAAATACGCTTTTTATGAAAAGGGGCAATCGTCACTAGGGCGTTCATTTAGTTTTTACCAGTTTTCGATCCAGTTTTAATTTCGATTCCAGTTCGACAATTGAGTTGTAGCCTGCGATTAAGTCCCTTATGCAATTGAGATTGTTATTGCCCAGCAATTTCGATATAATTGGATTATTTTAATTCGAAGCAATAAGAGTTCTACTTACTACAATTTTTTGTATCGTTTTTAATATATTTTCTAGCCATTAGCGCCTAAATATGCAATTTGTTTTTGTATAAGGTTATTATTAATTGTTGACTTTAATAATGTTATTTGATATGCTCAACGTTTCGAAACCCAATGATAAGATCACGCATATAAATTAAAGTTGAGAATGCAAACGATATAAAAAGACAAATCTCCATACAGCGCAATATGTATCTTTGGTATGTTTTGGCACCCTGACAAGTTCGTTGTTTGAGTCTTTCGTTTGGCCGGCAGCAACGAAGCTGAGAAAAGGCCATTAGAGATCGAAAAGTAACCGAAACAGAAACAGAAACAGAAATAGAAACAGAAACAGTAGCCGAAGTGGTGGAAAGGCAAAGCTCATTAGCAGTTACCATTTTATCCAAACAGACGCATCATTATCATTAAGGGCAAACGGGAAAGCAGCAAAAGCAGCCACAGCAACGACAGCAGCAACAGCAACAGCAACAACAGCAGCAGCATCAGAAACAAGTTGAAAACTTTAATTAACGCATTTTTACGCAACTGTCGGCGGCAGTTTAACCCTTTTCGTGGCCAAATGCTGAGCAAACACGACAACGGTAATAATTGAAAATCATGGCAATCAAAGCGGAAAGTGTGTAGGGGAATGGAACGGAGTGGAAGGGTGGAAGTCGAGCGGAAAATCAACAGCTGCCGACGGCATCGGCACATCGGATAAGAGTGAGTGGGACAAAGGGGGAGTGCGAGAGAGAGGCAGCAGCCATTGTTGTCATGCGTGAGAGAGCAGGGCAGAGTGAGCGAGAGGCGCAGAGGCGCGGAGGACAGAGCGAGAGCGAGTGGGACAACCATCTATTCGAAGTTCGAAATTCAAAAAGGGGAAATAGAGCGGACTCCGTTCCAGTTTCCAGTTTTTCCAACTTCGACTTTTAATGGCTGACCGCAGACTGGAAGGTGCGTTCGAACCGGTTAAGACCGAATCGAAACGGTTAAGGCGTCTCAACAGCATTTCAATTTATGCATATACGCTGCTCAAATATATTTATTAATTTATATTCGATTCAAGTCCATTCGATACTAATAAAATGCGCATAAAAACCGAATAAATTTCGTCCCATTGATTGTGGAACAGGTTACACACGAATTTTGCTCTAAATATGGCTTATGGCTTATTGTCTGGGCGTTAGTTTATTGGCGCGAATTGCTTAGGTCACAATTGGCAACAGGAAATAGGTGGGAGTGGTGGCGAGATTACTCTCTAATTAAATCCTTTGCCCCATAAATCAGTAACCCACATGGCCACGATTGCTTTTATTATGCAAAAATTAACACAACAAATTCCGCTGGCTATAAGGCAATTCATTAGCGTTTTCTTTATTTGATTTCGGTTTTATTCAGCTCGAACAGATTCGTTGATTTATGAGCTATATATCAGTGGCTATATGTTCGGAATCCCACATCTCTACATTATTTGCAGCACATGTTTCACATTTGTAGATCTTCGGTTGATTAGAGCCCCTCAAAAAAGCGTTATTGTTAATGTCCAATGCCAAATGGCGGTCGTTTTTTACACCTTCTAAAGTTTATTTTGACAGTTAGCGCTGGTTTTGCATTCGTTTGTCTGCCAAATCGATATTCGATGGGCAAATAAATAAATTAAATGTCAATTAAATATCAATCAATTGCGTCAGCTGTTTTTCAAGGCACATTTAACTGGTTAATTGAAGGCCCCCCCAAAAAAAATTGTCATTCGGTGTTTAGCGTATTTTTGTGAAAAATCGCACATGATTCTGGCGGTGGGGATGGGGGTGATAAAAAGTTTCCCTCCATTTAAATTAAAACAATTAGCTTTGCGGTTTTGCTCCTCTCGCTCGTTTTCCCCCTCTTCACATGGCCCAAAGGTGGTGTCGATAAAGTTGTAGGCTGTAGAAAACGCAGATTGAAACGTCGCGGCCGAAAACAAAATCAACAAAAACTAAATGCTTATGAAAAGTGTCTGAAGAAAGAGATGGCATGTGGCTCTCCCCCTCATGGAAAGGCAGCCATTTTCCTGGCCTACTCTCGGTGGGAGTGAGCAGTGCGGCTATATGGCCCCCACACGGTAACGCCCCGTGAGAGAGAGAGAGCTTGCGCCTGCGCAGTTCGCTGGGGACACAGTTGTCAACCGACTGACAGCTCCAGCATGCGCATAATAAAGTCATATTGCTGCCTAACAAGCCCCCCTCGCCAAATTGGCAAGAGAGAGTGAGAGCGAGAGGGAGCGAGCGAGAGAGCGCTCGGGCCAGCCAACAGGAGGGAGTGAGCCGGCGAAACCGGTTCGCATGGGGCAGGTGACAAGGCTAAGAGAGAGCGAAAATCGATCAGTGTAAGGCCGAAAAGACCCATCTTCCACTCTCATCTCTTCACGTCACTGTCACCAACTGCTGTCACTCACTCACTCGCTCGCTCGCCGACTCGCTCGCACCCACCTCGTCAGCTACTTGTGCGATCTCGCCCTCTCGCTCCCGCACTCGGACCTCTCTTTCGCCCGTGACAGTTCAATCGGCTCTCGCGTTAACTCTCCCCGACGTCGGCGCTGCGATTCCGAAGTAGTCAACTAATTCAGTCGTTGCGCTCGATGTGAACAGACGTGCGTGTCGGAACAACAGTTGCAAATCAAACACGAAAGCAGAAGCCAAACAGAAAACACCAAAAACACATAACAGAAAACAGAGAAGAGAATCAGAAGAATCTGAGCAATCAGAAGAATCAGTGGCCCAGTGTCAAGTGACCCAGTGACAAGTGTCTTAAGCCAGTTGCGATTTAGCGCCAAGTCGAAACCAATGGCCCTGGAGGATCGCTGCAGTCCACAGTCAGCGCCCAGCCCCGTAACCCTACAAATGCAGCACCTTCACCACCAGCAACAGCAGCAGCAGCAGCAACAGCAGCAAATGCAGCACCTCCACCAGCTGCAGCAACTGCAGCAGTTGCACCAACAGCAGTTGGCCGCCGGTGTCTTCCACCATCCGGCAATGGCCTTTGATGCCGCTGCAGCCGCCGCTGCTGCAGCAGCTGCTGCGGCCGCCCACGCCCACGCTGCTGCACTGCAGCAGCGCCTCAGTGGCAGTGGATCGCCCGCGTCCTGCTCCACGCCCGCCTCGTCCACGCCGCTGACCATCAAGGAGGAGGAGAGCGACTCCGTCATCGGGGACATGAGTTTCCACAACCAGACGCACACCACCAACGAGGAGGAGGAGGCGGAGGAGGATGACGACATCGATGTGGATGTGGATGACACTTCGGCGGGCGGACGCCTGCCACCACCCGCCCATCAGCAGCAGTCGACGGCCAAGCCTTCGCTGGCCTTTTCCATCTCCAACATCCTGAGCGATCGTTTCGGTGATGTCCAGAAGCCGGGCAAGTCGTTGGAGAACCAGGCCAGCATCTTTCGCCCCTTCGAGGCGAATCGCTCCCAGACAGCCACGCCCTCCGCCTTCACGAGAGTGGATCTGCTGGAGTTCAGCCGGCAACAGCAGGCGGCCGCCGCAGCCGCCACTGCAGCCATGATGCTGGAGCGGGCCAACTTCCTCAACTGCTTCAATCCGGCTGCCTATCCCAGGATACACGAGGAAATCGTGCAGAGTCGCCTGCGCAGGAGTGCAGCCAATGTCGTCATCCCGCCGCCCATGAGCTCCAAGATGAGCGATGCCAATCCCGAGAAATCCGCTCTGGGATCACTGTGCAAGGCGGTCTCGCAGATCGGCCAACCTTCTGCCCCCACGATGACCCAACCGCCGCTGAGCAGCAGTGCCAGCAGCCTGGCCAGTCCGCCACCCGCCTCCAATGCCTCCACCATCAGCAGCACCTCCTCCGTGGCCACCAGCTCGAGCTCCTCCTCGTCGGGTTGCTCCTCGGCGGCCAGCTCCTTGAACTCCTCGCCCAGCAGCCGACTGGGAGCCAGTGGCTCCGGAGTCAATGCCAGCAGTCCCCAGCCGCAGCCCATTCCTCCGCCATCCGCCGTTAGCCGGGATTCCGGCATGGAGTCCTCGGATGACACGCGCTCCGAGACGGGATCCACCACCACAGAGGGCGGCAAGAATGAGATGTGGCCCGCCTGGGTGTACTGCACCCGCTACAGCGATCGTCCCAGCTCAGGTTAGTATCTTTGAGATTACCTAGGGTCTAAGTGGGTCAGAAAGAGGGTTCCATCTTCTACATTGTCAAAACAAGGAACTCCCATAAAAAACGATGTAATGCCACATGAAAATGGCAAATGGAAAATGGAAAATGAAAAATGGTATATGGTATATGGTATATGGTATATGGTATATGGTTACATGGGGACCACCCTTGGGGAGCGTTATGGTGGCGGCAGCCTTTCAAGCAGCTCTGTTTTGTGTCATAAATCCGAAGGACACTGCCACAATTAGGCGACACGCGGACAATGGCAATGAGCCCGAATCTGACTCCCATTTCAATAACCATGCCCATTCCCATACCCATACCCATTTCGTATCCGAATCCGAATCCGAATCCGATTTTGGGCCTCACGCAGTGCTGCGCGCCTTTTGAAGAGCGACACTTTATGTGACAACATGTAGCGCAGAGGCAGCGCTTGGCTATCGGAACTGTTAGATCCTCGGGTCGAAGGTCACCGGGCACGCACACACACACACACACGCACACACACACACACATACACGCCACGCAGAAGCAGCGACCCTAAAACGCGCTGACGATTGATGGGGCATTGCGGGTGCGGGGGAAGCCCCGAAAGGAGAAGAGTTTTCCCATTGACAAGCGGAGATTTCCCTGGCAGCTCTTCTTAGATCGTGTGTTAATTGACGAGTTAAGTGCTTTTTTATGGCCGGCAATGGTTTTTTAATTTGGTGTCGATGCAATCGATGGCAGCCCATAAGCGAGGCGTTGATGGCCCCACTCCGCGGCTAGGAATTAATCACACGATCTCCACTTACTGCCGCTCAATTAAATTATAATTTACAATGTGTGGAAATCTAATAAGCACTTCGCATCGCTGCGATTCCGAGTTGCCAATTAGCCGGTGACTTGGACTTGGTCGCTAATTAGAGAGTTTGGCGACGGCCTGGCAAATCATTTGCCTAAAATATGCCATAGACCTTTGGGTTCGTTAGCTCGCCGGAGTTCCTCTCCGCTCTTCCTCCGCTGACAGCTGACAAATTGAACGCTTCCCCGCCAGCACGCGAAAGGGAGCACCAGCACCAGTTCCAGCTCGGGCTCCGGGCGAGGAATTTCGCCCAGACATATGCTAATTGAATCATTAATATTATTAATAGTATGTGCCGCATTTATGCAAATAGAACTAACGTATTTCTCGTGTTCTGTGTATTCCAGGACCCCGCTACCGCCGCCCCAAACAGCCAAAGGACAAGACCAACGACGAGAAGCGTCCACGCACCGCCTTCTCCAGCGAGCAGTTGGCCCGCCTCAAGGTGAGAATCTGTTCCATTTTCTATATACATACATACACCACCATACACCATACACCATATGCCTATCCCTATCCAATTGCCCTACGCTTGTTGTGTCATATTTGCACCAAAATATTGACACCGCCCGCTGCTAATGCATCCTGGCCACCGCATCCCGTCCCGCACTTAACCAATTGGCCACGCTCGGCCCAAAACCGCAAATAATTGATTTTCCCTACCTGACATGGATAACCGTGCCATCCGAAACTCATCCAGCAATCCATTTCTTCCACTTACAGCGGGAGTTCAACGAGAATCGCTATCTGACCGAGCGGAGACGCCAGCAGCTGAGCAGCGAGCTGGGCCTGAATGAGGCACAGATCAAGATCTGGTTCCAGAACAAGCGGGCCAAGATCAAGAAGTCGACGGGCTCCAAGAATCCGCTGGCCCTGCAGCTGATGGCCCAGGGATTGTACAACCACACCACCGTGCCGCTGACCAAGGAGGAGGAGGAGCTCGAGATGCGCATGAACGGCCAGATACCCTAAGTGGTGACCACCGGTGGTGACCATCCATGAGGGGTTACTCCTTCTGACGGGGGCGTGCAATATTCGAGGGCGTACAAATGGTTTTCATGTGATATAATTGTAGCGTACATATGTTTCTGTATATATCTATCTCTATATATACATACACGTATTTAGGTAACCCTAACTTAGAGTAAGATGCATCCGTAGCGAATTCGAGGTGTAAGTTGTTGGCGTATTTATTTAACCACCCCTGTTTAGCCGAAAGTATTATCGTAATCAACCGACACAAAGCCTTTCGCTATCGCCGCACTCCAAAAGCTTCGACCTTCAGACGTTTATTCCTACACAAAACTATCTATAGTGATTACTCCCTATGAACGACGTGCTTGCAGCCGCTCTCTGTACATTAAGTAACTTAACAGTTCCCTAGCTTAATTCCTAGTTTACACACTTAAGGATTGCTATGAAAGAGTATTTTAGTTTCTAAGCGCAATGTTAACGAGCAACTTATAGCTGGCAAATGCACCTAAGAAAATAACAAGGAAATGTTTGTGCTAAAGCAAGATGAAAAAAAAAACTAAAAACAAAATAAAACAATTATGGCAAAAATTCAAATGCAATTGCTTTTCTTCTCGGAGGGGCAAGCCTACAAGATTAAAGCCAAATACCGCCCATACTGCGAAGGACATGCTGGCTAATCGGTGGCATTATTCGTAGTGCATATGTACATCCCTATGTATCTAGATTCTTCATTCTTCATTCTTCATTCCTCATTCTTCGCCTTTTCATCTGTCACATCAAAGGCTATAGAACATTAAATCACGAACACTTGTCGTAGGACGAGGGTGCCGCTAATTGCACCACAATCACATTCCGAACCAAAATCGGTGGCCGTCGCCGAGTAACGGCAGCCCTGGCTCTTCGATTCCATTCCGTTTAATTAAAGCCAAATCCGCGCGAACTATAAACAAATATCTGTGACGAGACAGCAGTCCAACAAACAGAAAATGGGAAGCAAAAAAAAAACTGAAATAAGCATAAAATGCAAAACGAAAGCGGCAGGGAGCAGTCGTCAAATGATTTATTGGCACAGATCTCGCGGCGAGCGGCGTTAATTTGCTGAAAATAAATGCAAAAATTGTGCTGGTGGGTGGAGGGGGAGGGGGCGGGATGAGCAGCTGACATTTACTGGCAAGCGTTGATGTGCACATACGATGCACACACACACACACACACACACACACACACGAGTGGCTGCATTAAACGCATATGAATTGATGCCAAACGCTAATTGCACAGCTTGAGGCTCAAATCCGTTCGCATGTCTCGAGGGGTCTCGATTGCTCGGTTGCTCAGCCATCCAGTTACTCAGCCTTTTAGCCAAGGCGGATTCAAATCGCCCGAATTATAGAGGCGCAAATCCATTTCTGCACGTAATGAACCAATTAGACAATTTGCCCATTAGCAATACACACAAACATCGCCGCAATCTGTCTCGCCATCAGTCTATCTGTATCTGTGTCTGTGTCTGTGTCTGTGTCTGTGTCTGTGTCTGTATCTGTATCTGTATCTGTATGTCTGTCAGTCGATCGGTCGTCCGTATCTGCAAATCGAATTAAATGGAAGCGGAAATCAAGTAAACTTTTTTATTAGGCACCCTAAAGTTTGGCGGGTATATGCGGACGAAGCAACACGCCACTATTCACGAAGAGTTTGCGCACTTCATTTCCTTCTTTTCCTACTTTTTATTTTGAGTTTCCCTCCTTTCCGAAAATGAAATTCAAGATAAGTCTAAATCACAAATTAAAACAATGTTCAACTAAAACAACTTCTACGGATTTCTTAATTTCTTTAGAAATTTTAAAAAATAATGAATGTCCCAAGGCTGAAGTTCTAAACTCCATAACTCAACTTAGCTTTATCGGATTTTTAAGTGGCATACCTATAAATGTTTCTGGAGCTATTCTCTAAAAAACTGCAATCAAATTTAGAAATTAATTTTTTTTAATTTTTTTGTAATTTTTTTGGTGTGATGATGTGTAGAAATTCAAAAAAATTAAGAAATGTCCCAAGGCTGAAGTTCTAAACTCAAAAACTCAACTTAACTTTATCGGATTTTGAAGTGGCATACCTCTAAATGTTTCTGGAGCAATTCTCTAAGAAACTGCATTCAAATTTAGAAATCTATTTTTTATAAATTTTTTTGTAATTTTTATGATGTATTATGTTGTAGAAATTTAAAAAATTGAGAAATGTCCCTAGGCTGAAGTTCTAAACTCCATAACTCAGCTTATCTTTATCGGATTTTGAAGTGGCATACCTCTAAATGTTTCTGTAGCAATTCTCTAAAAAACTGCATTAAAATTTAGAAATTTATTTATTTTAAATTTTTTTGTATTTATACCCATTACTCGTAGAATAAAAGTGTAGACTAGAGCATATAAAGTATATATATTCTTGATCAGGATCAATAGCCGAGTCGATCTGACCATGTCCGTCCGTCTGTCCGTATGAACGCCTCAATTTTAGGAACTACAAAAGCTAGAATGTTAAGATTAAGCATGCAGCTTCCAGAGACATAGACGCAGCGCAAGCTTGTTTCCAAATGTAGCCAATGTTGCACTTCCACTAGCTGAGTAACGGGTATCTGATAGTCGGGGAACTCGACTATAGCATTCTATGTTGTTTCAATAATCGCTTTAGCATTCTATAATGGAAAGCAAATAAACTACTTAATTCTTTATCTGTTCTATCGCTTTTCCCACTCCGCCATTTCCATTCCATGTGAGATGCACACTTTCCTTATGTAGAAGCTAGTATTTTGCACCGTTTAATTCAAGTCGTGCCATAAGGTTCGCGTTAATTCTAATGAATCACTATCAAAACAGTATTGATTCATCGATCTGATTGTAACTGCCGCACGACTCTATCAATTTAGTAACGTTGGGGTCACCTGTAATTGATTACCTGTAACTTGGCGTGTGCAATGCAATGTGTGAGTAATTTGCCGTCTAATAGTTGGGCTAACAAAACGAAGGCAAATTATATAGCCAGCGATCGATTAGCAAGGAAACTATTAAGATATCATCAAAGCACGTCGGGGTCACCAAATGCCAACTTGACTCGAAATCATACGTTTTATTGGCGGGTTGCTCCTCAAAGTTAGTACATATTTCAGTATTTTAAGAGCGCTTTTTGTTTGCCTCGATATCAAAGCAAACACTTTCAACACTTCTAATTAGCAGAAATTGCCAAGTGACACACTAAATTTCACTTTCAGACAGCTCAGGGAATGGAATTTCAATTGCGCATACAATGTACGGGGTATTTAGTTGGGGATGCAGATGCGCATAAGTGCGGAGTTTGGGGGAGCGATGCGAACGATGCGATCCATCGAGCTGGCTATTAAAAAGCCACAAAAACACATATGCCATATATAGAGACGGTGCTCCATAAGTCAGTCGTCTGTGTGGGCGCAGCCAACCCTCCTAACCCGATCCCCATCCATGCCATATCCATCCCCACCGTGATTTATGCCCCTCTGTCGCTGGCTACAAATACGAAATGCAAGCTACACAATCTGCACCGCCGAAAATGAAAACAAATCATTTTAATTACTATTTAACATTTAAATTCCACTTGTAAATGATAGAAAAGGTAACTAAATATACCGCCGAAAATGAAAATAAATCATTTTAATTATTATTAAACATTTAAATATCACTTGTAAATGATAGAAAAGGTAACTAAATTCTACATATATAAGCAAATAAATAATTTAGTGCATTTAATCTTATCATATGTACTCAAAAACATTAAATCGTTCATTTCAAAGTAGCTTTCATTGCTAAATGTGATATGATATTTAATTTAAGGCATCCTAAGATACAGATACATTTCTCGCTGTGTGCGGATGCTGCTTAAGATGCCGGAGTGAAGAGCAGTGCTCCTTTTGATTTGGGGACTACGGACACGTGTCCGCAGCCCCATAGCTCCACATCCCTCATCGCGGGAGCCCCCGGAATCGCTAATTGCGCTTTTTGGGTGGTGCACTTTGCAGTTTTGTCGCCTTAATTGCCGCATCTTGCGGCATCTAGTAAACATCCAAATGGGCGACGGCAGATTTATTTGGCCCATTGCAGCGCCACTTGTTTCCGCTTCGCTTTATCAACTGATTTACGAGATATATGTACATACGAGTATGTATACATACATGTATGTGCATATGTACTGACTCCCTCCATCGTATTATGATGGAAATGCGAAACAGTCGCACTTAAACGTTACGATTACGAGCGCCTGATGTTCGCCATTTGCTGTCAGTGAAACTAAATCTGAAGCTGAAGCTGTAGCTCTGTAGCTGTAGCTGTAGCTGTAGCTGGAGCTGTATCTGTAGCTGGAGCTGGAGCTGTTGGCATTTCATAATCGCTGCTGCTGCTGCTGCTGCCAGAGTTCCGTGGAAAGTGCACTCAATTATGGCCAACAGACAGGCGCTCCAAGTCGCGGGCCAGCTCTCCCGCTTCTTTTTGCTTTTTTCTTCAACACTCGGTTACTTTTACACTGCGGCGCTACCAATGGCATGAGGAGTATCTCATGAGTATCCCACATTATGGGCTGCCAAGTTTCAGCTTCAGCTCCAGCCTAAACAAACATTCAAATGGCTCGCACACTTGGCGCGCATTTGGATTTGGATTTGGATTTTCAGCAGAAGTCAACGCCAACATGGCCAGAGAGGCAGAGAGTCTCAGTCTTCAAGCCCTGGCATCATCATCTCCTTGAAGTCGAGACGTCAATGCGCTGTTGACTCAACGCATTTGATCGGCCTGCGTACGTATCTCAGCCGCCGTGTATCTTAGTATCTTCAGTAACTTTGTATCTGTATCTGCACGCCTGCAAGGCATGGGCATTGGGGGAATCTTAGCTGGCGCTTAGCACTGGCCAAATATTTGTGCCGCGCTTGTTAGCCCATTGTAATTGATTGTCTTTCGTTAGGCGCATTCTGCACTCCGATTTTTGGAAGCGGACTCCGTGAGCGGCTACAATTTGCTGCCCGCTAATTGCCCAGCTGCTTGCGCCTTTGTTTGGCCGGCGATTTGCACCTCCTCAGCTGCTAACTGCTCTCAATGCCCAGCTAATTGAGTTGGTCAACACGGGCGCCGCGATCCGACAATGGCTCAATGGCTCAGAACTCCCAGCTCACCTTATATGATTACAGGCAACATCATGCGGCAGAGTATCTACGGGGCATTCAAATGTATCTGTTCAAAATGGAGCACGTTTTCCGTTCAAAGCTGCAGTTGTGTTGCTGGGTCAATTATACCACTAGCATAAATAACAAACGTAACTATAGTTTCTTGCACTTAACATCATTAAATGAGTATTTAATTACAATTATTAAAATATATATTTAGTTGAAATTCCGTTAATAGCATATGGTCAGATTGCAAATGTGTCCATTAAAAGCTTGGGAAATTTCAACTCGTTAGCTCTCACTTCACTTATCCCAAGCAATGTGAAAATATTTCATAAAAAACCAATTCTTAAGATACAAAACTCTTAAGCGGCGCCTTTTTAGCGGTGGGTCCCCGGATGTAAGTACATAATTGCGGCCATCAAACGGCCAAATGAATTGAGCATTTCGTTTATGAGCACTGTCAAATGGCCATAAATATATTATTATTGTATTATGAATAAATGCATGTGGATGGTTGGGAGCCAGGACCGCCGTTTATTACCCGGCTAAAAGAAAAATAACCATGTTCGAGTGTCTTTCTGGTTTTCACCTCAGCGGTGGGTCCCCCCAATGCAATGATGACATTATTAACATGATTTTCCGCTTATTAATGCCTAATGGCAAACGCGTAAAACGAACATTATTTCGTGTATGTAAATGTCATTGAGGTGTCCGCTGCCAGCTGAGGGAGGAGCAGCTGGTTATTAAGTTGAACCGCGGGTCAAGACGCCGGCGAGCCAAAGACTTTGCCTAATTGAAATGCAGCAACAACCTTGCAACTGAGGGAATGACTGACTGACTGGCTAACTGGCTAACTGGCTAACTGGCTAACTGGCTAACTGGCTATCTGGCTAACTGGCTATCTGGCTATCTGGCTAACTGGCTATCTGGCTAACTGACTGGCTGACTGACTGCATGGCTAACTGACTGACTGGCTGACTGACTGCATGGCTAACTGCGTAAATGGCCGACTGACTAACTGACTAACTGACCAGAAATGCATTAGCCAGCAGATATGCGAACGCAGAGGTGGTCAATGCCAGGGAGACAAATGATGCCCCACAAGGGTGCATCCCCCCCCTCCCCACCCCAAACCACATAAAAACAAGCTCTCCGATAATGACAATATTTTGGCATTTGAATATGACAAACAATAAGGCTCCAAAGAGGCTACTTTCGGTTCGCAGCGAGTGCTGCGGAAGTCCTTCATTTATCATGCGATGGAACCCGCGTTATGCCAACCAACCAATATTGCACCATTACGGATCGTCGTGGTTTTTGGGGCCTGCAATCATATATCAAAATCTCACGTACACATGCGTGTTAGGTTTGTGGGTGGCCCCAAAGTTGGCCCAAAGTTGGCCCAAAGTTGGGCTTTAATTAATCAAGCCAGGCAAACACGGAATTCGTCCCGTTGGCAAAGTCAATATTTGCCAAAAAAAAAACGAAGAAAAACACGCCAATTAAAGGGAAATTCTTTGCGCAGCGATTATGGTATATATGGTATACATATATGCAAAGAATTTGTTGGCTTAGCAGGTTTTACTGCCTATTATTTATTAATCACATATTTAATAGCTAAAAAGTGTGAGTATACAAAATGTTTGGCGCATAAGAGCTAATAAATATTTGATATTAATTTGCCAAACCACTAAAACACTAAGGCTATTAATTGAACACTTTAGAGTATGTCAACGTCTTAACTACCCTCTGCCGCGTTGAAAACTTGTTGTAAAAGTTACCAAACAGCCGTACAAATTGTTTTCCATATGCAAAGCGAGCAAAAAGGCAAAAAAAGAAAAAAAAAACAAAAACGGGGCACACACCAGGGTTAATTGGTAACGGCGGGCTTCATAAACAAATTCAGCGCTGATTCCGCCGATTAGGGGAGTAAAATCCGCGGCACTTGGAATTCAATTCGCTTGGCTCACAGCCGAAACAGCCAACAAAAACGAAAACCCACTTTTCACACCCCAACCCCCTTGGTTTTCTTTTTCTTTTTCTTTTTTTTTTTTGGGTGGCTGTGTAAAAATAAACATTGTTCGCGCAAGTTGTAAAATTTTCAAATTAAAAACGTGATCTCAGCGCGAATTGGAAAGTAAATTATTTGATTCTGCACTTTTCAGCCAGGGCGCCACCCCAAAAAGCCAAAGCGAAACAGGGCAAAAAGCGAGGAGAGCCAAGCGAAAGTGCTGAAAGCTCAATAAGGCAAACAAAAAACCCGGCAAAAAGGCGAGGAAAACGGGAAGAAAAGCGGGCGAAACTGCAGCCTGAACATTGGCGCAATAAAACGAGTGAAAAGCGTTGGGAAATGTGGGGAGGGGGGTTGGGTGGAAAGCCACCCTGCCAGCGCAGCAGAAAAAACGGATGTATGTATGTATATGTATCCTGGAAAATGTGTTGAAAATCGCGCGCCGCCGTTCGGTTATCTCTCCATTCAGGAGTCAGTACGTTTTCAGCGGAACATTTCGGCCAAACAGTTTTTATCTGACGCCGTGCAGCGCCTCTGAGCACGAACCTTGGCCATAATTCATGGGCGTCGGGCTAAAAGGGGGGAGTGGGGGCTCTAGACTCCGCCCGACCCTCCTGCCCGCCGGAAACGGAAATGCGCCACAAGCAGCGGAGCTTTTTTGCCCCACTGTGCCACGGGCGACGCCTTAATTGAGGTACAAATTGAGCTTTTGTTGGCCACCAGGGCTTCTTTTGGCCAAAGAAGAATTGCCCGTTCAAAGAAAGCAAAACAACTCGCAAAATCCACCTATTCCAGTGGGTGGCTGTTGGGTGTCTGAATTTAATGCGCGTTTTCTTTTGGACCCCACCATTTTCTAAGTTTTTTTCTGGTTTTTGTTTTTTGTATCCGCTGTTTCTTAAATGCCTTTTTTCTGTTGGCCATAAATCCGAGTGCTGCGAACTGAGCGTTTTAGTGCATGCCGGGTAATTGCAGTTTTATAGCAACTAGTTTTCGAAACGGACGCGACTTTGATGTGATTTTTATGGGCCCAACTCCAGAGACCCAAAGACCCTAAATCCCCCAGTCGCTCGCAAGCCCAGCAAATCATGGCCGTGCCAGTGTTCCAGTGTAATTAGTGCGATAAAACGCAGAAGTGGTGTAATTGAGCTGATCTCCGCGTCAAATTAATGGTGAAAGACATCCAATTCGCTGGAAAGATATTGCTTTGCCCTTATATGTGACCGATAAGCAAATTGCTTTAATTGAGATCAAGACAATTAAGTGCGCGAGTTGTGTGGGGAAATCAATCTTGTGCTCAACACTGACACTGATCAATCTCCTATGTAAGGTTAAAGGTTAACCTAACGCTCCTACTAGTACTAGTAGTGTCCTCATAGAAATCAAGGTTAATATGTTCATGTTATTGGTAAAATATAACTTTCTTTTCAATTAAATTCAGTTCATATATTTAAGATCATACCTTAACTCTCATCACTTAAAACCACATAATATGTACATCAAACTAACTATTTCAGAGCTATCGGCAAAGTAAATGCACACAGAGATTTAAATTACCCGAGTGTCTAAAGCCTCGAAAGATAGAGACGTATCTGAAAGCCCACCATGTTTCATTAGCTTCATTAGCTAGTATCTCAAACGCACTTATCAGTTATAAGGCAAACCCGGAGCCACAGTCACAGAAACTGCGGCCTAATCAAAATACATAAATTATTACACCCTTTGCAAAGGCGCTAACGCAGCGAACGAGTTGGGCTCGTCTGCTCTTAGCTCGGCAAGAATCTCGGCAAGCTCTCTTCGAGTCTCCGGTCTGGGGTTCTTCTGCAGATTTGTGGACGCCAGACCTGACCAGGATCATTACAAGCCGAATGCTAAACGCTGTTTTACTTTGCTGCAATTTGGCGCCGCATCGGGAGGGGGAAGATTTGCGCGATGATGACGTTCTGCGGACCCCACGATCAACGTCATGATGAGCATGATGAGCATGATCATGGGACTCGGCGAAGAGTCAACGCAGCAAACGAGCCGCAAAACTACTGTCGATGTTGCCGCCTTCCGTTGCCCAGAGCAGCTTGTGGCACAGCCTCGATCGTCGTGTGTGGTCCCAGGTTGCAGTCCCCAGTCTTCAGTCTGCAGTCTTCAGTCTGCAGTCTTCAGTTTGCAGTCTTCAGCTTGCAGTCTTCAGCTTGCAGTCTTCAGCTTGCAGACTTCAGCTTGCAGTCTTCTGTTTTGCAGTCTTCAGCTTGCAGTCTTCTGTTTGCAGTCTGCAGGCCTTCAGTCTGCAGTCTACAGTCTGCAGTCTTCCCTCTGCCCGCCCGTCTTTCGGCTGGATTCTTCCGCCCTTTTCGCTCTCTTAACCGCTCTCTTAGCCGCGGCATCACGGTAGCCGCCTCACGTAGCCGCATCGATCGCCAAAGTGTCAATAATTTTAAGTGCAGTGCATTTCTTTTTTTGGGGGGCCTCTCTTTCGCCCGGCGATCCGCGCTCTTAGTTGCCGCACAGATGCTTTTGCGGCTGCCGCCGAATCGCATACATATTAATCACTCCTAATGGACTGCAATTGAATTTCAAGTAATCATCGAGTGGTCCGGCTTGGGGCTGGCTTAATAGCCACTCGCTCGCCAATGGCACAACTCGTACAGTCCGAGTCCAAGCCGGCAACTTGGGTGGTCCAGATGCCGTGTCTGCGACGAGTCGGGTATGTGCACTGCGCCAAAATGTGCGCAACTATGTTGCAAATAATACAATGAACTGCAGTTACAAAAAATAACTACTGGCGATTTCTGTATGCTTATTATTAGCTTAGATCCTTTAGGTAGACAGCTGAGTATGCAGACATGGGGAAAGATTACTTATTGCACTTTTTGCAGTGTACAAAGTCGTTGTTCTTCCGCTCGCCGCCCCAACACCCCCCAACCCCCCTTTTCGGCCTTTTCAGTTGCTGTGGCTGCCGCATTTTGCAACAGGGCCAAAGGTTTCTGCGAGTCGGAGACGCGGAAAAGCATTTTACACGCTCCACGCTCCACGCTGCTGCCTCAGATGATGACGACGACGATGATCGGGTCGTGGTGAATGGTGATCCTCTTCCCCCTTTTTTTTTGTTGTTGTTTGGCTTTTATTTACTTGGAAAAGAAAAGAAAACGCATTTTGATAGGCAACCGAAAAACATTAACGACTGCAATTTTTCATAATGGGTAATTAAGCGCGGCTTGAAAATTGATTTTCGTTTGGAGACGAGATGTTCCGTGGAAACGCACTGGCCGCCGGAGATCGAAGATCGCCCCCCTCGATACGGTAGCCGGATTGGGTCCATTGAGCAGCCTGATGAGCATCATTAGTTAAGCGTCGAATTCCAGGTAAATCGGGCCACAGTCACCTGCGCACCGCATCTCCTCTGGGGACAACTGGCAACGCTGGACAACATGTACTGCTCACTGTTTTTTTTTTTATTTTTTGTTTTTTTTTTGTTTTTCGGTGGGTTTCGAGAAATTGAAAAATTTGAATCAACCGCCACGGCAGCCATATAATTTCTCCCGATCCGTGTATTCGCATCGATCAAGCGACCAAATGCAACCAACTGGGGGGAAAAAAAGTGAACACCGAACACAGTTTTCGGTAAAAACTCCAGAGACAACATGACATGGTTGGGGGACTTTAGTTTAGTTACCTCTCCCCGCTGGCTGGCTAATTGACAAGATCGTTTCTAATTAGACCACCGGGCTGGCTAATTCACTCCCAGTGTTTTGTTAGCTGGCCAGTGCTTTGTGTGCACTTCTCGGCCAGCTCTTTGCATACGGCCAAAAGTGTCGCGTGGAGCAACTTGGCCCGCTTTGTTGGGTAATTTACACGGGCAGGTGTCGGCCAAGTGGGCAGCAAGTATACAAATATTCGTATATATATTATATATACCTGTATATACTTATGTGCATACGTATACAGGTGAGTCGAGGCGACCGCGACGAGTGTGGCCCTTTCGGTATTTTTTTTCAGGCCTGCGTGTCCGCGTGCTGTTGGCGATAAATTATGGCTTAATTAAAGTAAAAATGGTTGAAAAAGCTACAAAGAAGTATACCACATACCACGGCAGGCATGCATGCATATTAAGACAGTTTTGGGCAGGCCTAATTAAAATACCTATGGCCGCACATTTGCCACTCATTGAACGTATTCATCAGCGGCTTATCCGCCGCTTGATCTTCCAAGTCGCCGTCACTTAGCCCTCTCGATCCCAACCAGAATCGGGATCAAGTCGCATGAGTCAATGGACAGCCGGTGGACAACAATTCATCAGTCTGAGCTCTGTGATCAATCTAAAGGGCGGGGTGGAGGAAAAGTGTTGAGCTGGCTGGAGATGGATCGCTGTCCGGTGGAAATTAATCTGCGGACAATGATCTTGTGACTCATGCAATTACCATGGCTTATACTTCTTATCGAGGGGAAGGGAGTGTTGAGGGACGGTTGACAATCGCTCAGATGAGTGTTTTGTACACTGACAAATGGGCGACAACAAATCACTTTCGTTGATTGGCATCTAAGCAGATCAATTGAGGAAAAGAAAAGTGTGCTGAAAAAGGGTAGAAGATCTAGCCAATTTAACTGGGAATTCGAGAATCATTCGTCAATCATTCCAATTACAATATAAAACTTGATAGAAGTGATCTCTTACTCTTTATCGTAGCTTATATTAAAGTTGCTTAAAGCAAATTTTTCTCCTGTAGTTATATAAACTCACAAAGTTTGCTGATGAGATCACCACTCGGCAAAGAATGGGAAGGATCACCCACCTGGAAGAAGAGGCTTCCTTATCGCCAGATCGCATGTGTGTGCCTTGCTGCCGGCCAAATGGATCAAGATCTCGGTGGTCCTGCGATCTGTCATCTGCATATGAGCCGATCCGACACAAGAAGATCATCCAGAGAAGCCCTTGAGTCGGCGGCAACAGGTTTGCTCCAGATTTCGGGCAACTGCCCGTGTGGTCCCTCGATTGAGCCATCATCAGACATCGGACACACCAACGAAAAAAATCAAAAAGCGGGGGATGGGGGGAAATGAAAAAAAATCGAAGTGAAGACACCGAGATAGGGACCAATCTACCCTCCGTGCCAACTGGCAACTGCCAACTTTTATTAACCGAAGTCAGCAGGGCGTGGAGTGGCACTCGAGTGCCAAATCATGACAACGCAAATACAGATACAGATACAGATACATTTCGGACCGTGGACCGTGGCGCACATTCGGCTTCGGATTCAGATACGAATTCAGATTCGAATTCAGTCAGATTGATCCTGCAGTACGTGTGGCCCGATGAAGCGCCCCCAAAGTACCAGGAATCAAGCACTCAACGGCTTAAGTGTGTGCCCCGAAAAAAGGTCGCACGATCATCATGCTGCCACAGCGCAGCGTTGCATCAACAGCAGCATCATCCCCAGATCTCTGCGCCAGCTGCAGCCTCTTAATTTGACACAAAACAAGATCAAATGTCACTCATCATAACTGCGAGCACGTAGGCATATGAGCATAATACTAATGAGCAACATCGATCTGCCCTGCCTGGTCTGGTCTGGCCTGGAGTTTTGGTTTCGGTTTCGGGATCTGGCTGGGACTCGGATGGGGATCCCCACTCCTGCCACCGACCTCGCCTTCTGCTTTTAATATGCAGGCGCGCATGCGCTGACCGACTTAAGATTGCCAAGTGGCAGCCACAACAAAAGCGGCAACAACCTCGTTGCGACAACTTGTGCAACAATACAGAGGAAATGTTAAGCCAAAAAATATCTCACAGTAGAAAATAGTGTAATATAGGCTGATTACTATTAAAAGAAGCGAACTGCTACTTGCTAGTGAGTATTTCAATTTATTTGTTTCCTACAGATATATTTCGAAACAGTCTCGAGATGACTGAGTTTAGTACCCAGTTTCTCTGCGTGTATCGAACAGTTCGAGGACCCCGAACTGCAGCGAACCGCTTCCCGGATTTTGGCCTGGTCTAATGCGCACGTTTGTTGCATAATGAAACGAGGGCTGCCCGAAACCTTCATAATTTTCGGTGACATTTCCTCCGTTCCTTCGTTTCCGCGGGCCACTTTCAACGAGAGCCTCTCTGTGGATTTACGACCATTAATTTGTATGTCCGACTCGACACTCGATTAATTGGACCTCCCCGAAGCCCGGCTACTGTGCATATCATTTAGGGTTTAGCGTTTAGGGCTCCTGCAATGGGCCTCCATTCCGGGCTGGGAAATGCCACTTTCACTTCAACCAACATCGATGGCTGATGGCTTGCAGTAGGGTCCCACACCTGCTGCGTCTGCGATCACCCCTTTTCCCCTAGAGGAGCACCGTATTAGCCGTAATTGTGGTGTCTTTCCAGGGTAGCATAGTGCTCGTAGTATTAGGGGCTGCACTTTCTGGGAATGTGCGACCTTGCCACCGTTTGTCATTTGCCAATTGTGGATGCTCACCGTTGCGGCTTGTACAGCAATGGTCAAAGGTTCATCAATTTATGCAAGTAATGTTTTGATTTGTAACCTTCAGGTGCGGATACACACCCACCATTGTATGGTTCTGTGCCGGAGTCTGTTTTCCCCGATTCCCAATCCCAGACGCGATCAATTTCTGTTTTGACAGCTATCCGACTGTCAGGGGAGTTGAAGTGTGTCTAATTGATGTGGTGGTGGTTGGTGGGCACAGGTCCCAGATGTTTGGCCAGGCTTTAATCGAAAAAACCAATATCAAAGGCAGGCACTCGAGTGACATCTGCCGTTTGTCCTGGTGACAGTTTTATAACACTTTAAATATTATTTAGGCCTCGGGTTACGTGTTTATTGCCCGGACTTTCGCTCGCAGTCCCAAAATCCCCTTTCTTTCTCAGACGCACGGACATGCGTGACCAATCGCGTTTAGGCCAGAAAAAAAAGGGTTGCCGGGTTGCCCATTGATACAATTAAAATTGCGCTGCAAATGTGCCACGAAAATGCGATCGCAGGGTGGGGCCCACATCGTTAGATTTTACGATGTGGCTTTCGCCGTCCATCCTAGCCCCAACTACATACCCATTTTACCAGTTCCGATTGCCCGCGGTATTTCCTAATTGAATTGAGGAGGTGGGATCGCAAGACAGACCATCCAACCAACCAACCAACCAACCAACCAACCAACCCACCAACTAACCATCCAACTTACGGTGAGTCAGTATCCGTATCCGTATCCATATCCACATGCACAGCTCCACACTTTCGGCGGCTCTATAAACAGCTCGTTCCCCCCCGTTTTCCGAATGGCTTGTTTTGCATGTTAACAAGATACTTCCGCTCGAATGGCACTTTGAGTACGCTCCCGTTTGTCGGCCGGGCACGAATGAAAACGTAACGTAATTTCCCATTTTCATATGTCACAGGCAGCTATGAGGCATTTTCATTGCATAATTAACCCAGCCCACCCAGTTTTCGCTGCTTACCTGTTTGGTAAGCAAAGAGTGTTGGAAAGTGGTGGAAAGAGTGTTTTCTCTAACTCCAGTTTTGCTTAGGAAGTTTTGATAATAACTTTTCGACTTGAAGGACACGTAGGAGTCCTAGGTATTCAATTTGACCTTTAAATATATCTTTGTTCAAAGAATTTATCTTACATTTGTATTACTTATTCAGCAATAGAGTTGCGTAATATAATTATGCTTTCTTTTCCAAAAAGTGAGAAAGGTTTTCATGACCATCCTTTCACTCTCCTTTAAAGCAATTATTTTTAATTAACTCCTTAGCATTAAAGTCTAAATAACGTGTTTCCTTATTTTTAGCTTGCTATTATATATTTATTTTATGGGCTAATAATTTTTATTGCTTTCGTATATATGCAGCTAGTACACTTGGGCTTAGTAAAGGATTTTATTTAGATTATGTTTGCGATAACCGATAATAACTAGCTTTTATAACTGCCAAGATCTGTTCGCTCACCTCTGGCGCAATGCCGTACTAAAACTAACCACATTATGATGGCCATAAAACGTTGTCTCTTGTTTCACACCAATTCAAATTTAATATTATATTATCCATTTTGAGGAGCATACAGCTCAATAAACGGCCTGCGTTGAATCTCATTTGCTCAATCGAAAGGCGCGCTGAAATTATCGCGGATACTTCGCTTGCAGCTCCCACGCTGTATCTTAAAGATACTTTTATACCCCTCTCCCCTCTTTTATTTATTTACCTTTTTCGCTTGATCTTGGCGATTGTCTGCGCGCAGGCGTAATGAGGCAACTCCACTCGCTGAGCAGCAATGTCAAATACGCAGATCTCTTCCTCCGATTGGCGCTACGTGGGTGGTCCCTCGATTTGTTGCCTTTGATCTCTGTCCCATGAGACGAGCCACACCCACACACACACACACACACGTGTAAAGACGACCAAAACTGGGCGAGGGGTGGATAAAACCCAGCCCTTCAGTGGGCACAGTTGGATTTGCATGCACCAGCCCAGAAACTCATTAAGTTCGGGAATTAGAAGCGCCGCCAAATGGCCAAAAGCTCGTAAATCTCTGGCTAGTTTTGGCCGGCATAGGAACGTTGGCATCACCACGCCAGTGTTGGCCACAAAGTGTGAGCCCGTTTCGCTGTAAGCTGGTGTTTCATTAATAATCCCGCAGCCGAAAGGGCCGAGATGGCCGGCTAAGTTGGCTGGCGGACTCTTCATAAATCTTGTGTCGCATAATTACAGTTAAAATTTATAAGCTTATCTCCTTAGCCGCAAATTTATTGGCGAGTCCAGCGGCCAAGTGACGCTCAACGTGGAGCGTCCGTCAACTCGCAGAATGTCGTTCAGGATGCAGGCAGCGAAAATGTATGTAAATGCATTTTAAAATCCCTGATTTGCATAAGAACTTCTTGTAAAGTACTTCTTCTCAGTGTATTGTGCTAGGGAAATGTTGAAAATCTAACGGATCTCCCTAGAAAAACATTCACAGTTTAAATACATTTTAAAAAGATTTCTTTATTATTGCATTATATTACAATGGTTCTTAAGTTGTTTTAACACTATTAAGTACATGTTTTTGTGACAACCAATCCTTAGAGTTAATTAATTGTGTGAATTTCTCGCAGTGCAGTTCTCAGTTCTCCGTTCTCGTTCCGGTCACCCGGTTCGCTTTTGCGTTGGTTCCTTTTGGCTTCGCTCATTAAACGGTCTCCAAGTATCGGCTAAAAAATGTGTATTTAAAACGGCGTGAAAACAATTTGTTGCCAATTTTATGACGCCTCGCCACTCAGCTGCCCCCCGCCCCGCACCCGCCACCGACCCTGCCCAACCCCTTTGAACCCTATCGCCCCTCTAAAGCCAGCCGTGTATCTGCAAAACAAATTCATTTGAAGTCTGTGGTCTTTGGGTACTAAGTGTCAACCCCATAGATTTATGCGTATTCTCTTTTTTTTCGGGTTACTTGCGCTGGCATTCCGGGAACACTCGGACTCTGGACCCGGGATTCGGGATTCAGGATGCTGGGTGCTGGATGTGGCTCTGTTTTCTGGCCTTAACGCGCGCCAAGGCTGAGAGCTGCCAGACATTAATCATTTGGTGCAGGGGGGTCAAGAGCGGAGCAGCAGTTCCAGCAGTTCCAGCAGTTCCAGCAGTTCCAGCCGTTTGCGGCAGCATTCGAGGCGTTGTAATGTGAGGCAGCAAAGGGTTACGTGGGGGTCACGGGGCTTGGGGGGGGACTTTGGGGCGGAGGACAGCGGGATTAATGTACGCGGACAAGGTATTTGAATGGGCCTTTTTATGGTCACATTTATTGAATTTATAACGTAATATACCCGCTCCCATGACTCATGGCGATTGCTCCACAACAAAAAGCTCCGATACGAATCCAGTTCGCGAAGCCACTGCCAGAGGTAATAAAAAATTATGCTTAAACAAAATACTCGCAACTATAAATTCAGCAAAATATTACTAAGCTTAAATTGACTTTTTATGAAGTTATATCTTCGCCAGACGCGTGCCATAAAAAATCACTTAGGCCGCGCGGAAAACTCCCACGCACAGTGGAGCCTCGCGAATAAAGTGCCGAACGTAGTAACGTATGTACATACACATACCAGTATCATACGCCTTTGTTCGCCTGTCTGATACGATACGATACGATACGATACGATACCATATGATACACAAACGAATGTCGCCTTCGATGTGAAACCCAAAACCAATCCGTATATCATTCACGGCGAATTAAGACGTTTTTTATTTCACGCGCGAATTTGTTGTCCAGTCAGTCGAATAAAAAATCAAAAAAGGCAGGCCGAAGCCACAAGTTAAACATTCCATACTGGTAAATATACAACTTTGCAATACTTGCTATACAAATTGTTTATGGACTGCAAGTGGTTTTGAGTTGCTCATCGGGAAACTAAAAGCCAAGTTGATGTTATATATAGTAAATAAATATAAAATAGTAATAAAACTTTATTATTTTTCCAAAACTTTAAAAGACAAATAAATGTTTTTATATCTTTAACTAAGTACCATTTTCGCTCAATGCTAAATTCCATTTAGGAAACAACTATTTTTCTTGATATGACTTTTTAATAAAATAATAACTGGAATAAAGCGCTTTATTATCGAATGTATAAACACAATTCAAATCATTTAGAATTATAATAAAATGTTAATTGTTTATTTGGTATATAAAATCAATTAATTGTTATTTCAAAAGATTGATTTACAATCGAATTGATTGCCATTCTCGTTAAACTTTTTTCTGTATTTAGACATTACCTTCAGTTGTTTATTGTTGTCGTCCACTTTGCTTGGCCCCTTGAACTTCTGCAGGTGTTACGTGTCTGCGATCCACTGTACCGCCATGCCCCGCCCCCACACCGCCACCTTAACCCGTGCCGCCCGCAATGACAGACACATTTAACACCTACGCGATGTTGACGCTGCACTTCAGTTTGGCCAAAAGCAAAAGCAACAGCAACAGCAAAAGCAACATCAAAAGCAAAGGTAAAGCTCGGCGGGCGCCGTTTTGGCCGTCAAGGTGTCAATTTGTGCCGTTGGCAGACTCACACACTCGCACACACACTCGCACACACACTCGCACACACACTCGCACATACACTCGCACATACACTCGCACACACTCGCACATACACTCGCACACACCTGCACACACCTGGATTTGACGACTGTATGCAAATTTAATGGCTAAATTAGACGAGGGAGCCAAGCGGGAGGGAGGGGGGGAAGGGGGGGTTGAAAACAAAGCGGCAACGGAGGGAATTTAATAATATACGTGGCTAATGTTCGGCATCGAGACGAGACGCCGTTTATTAGGCGTGATTATGCTCGCAGATAGCAGTTTTAAAATTCAATTTGCATAATGAATTCAATTCGAATGTAATTCCAGCAATTGCTGCGACCGCTGCCCAATCTTTTGATCCGCGCATTGCTAATTGAGTAATTAATGCCGACGCCCACGGGAAAATGGAAATGCGATCGATTATCTGAATGCGAGTATTATATGGCCATAGGATGGTGGGGGGACCACCCACTTGGCCAATTCGATTGGCTGCGGCCCATAAACAGATATGGCAATCACATTAAAATTATGCAAAATTCTTTGATAGCGAACAGCAACAACACGGCGTGTATAATTTAAATGTTTATTAAATTATTTAGTTGTGAATTTATGCATCTATTATACAAAACGCACACGCAACTGTAGCTCGTTTCCTCGGGGGGATTCCTCAGCCGCTGCGGTCAATCTTCTCCAGAAGATTCTCTACCGCAGATTCTGCGCTCGTCTGCGCGTGTGCGGCGGACTAGAATATGGTACAACTTAACCGCTACGAATGTCTAAGACTAGCTTACACGCTACTCCATTAAATACTAGATCGTAGATATTGCCGCACACCACGCCCACTTCTAGCAGGGCTCCTTGGCGGCAGCGGCGGCGGCACTGGCCGCCTCCTGCAGCTCCTGCAGCTCCTCCTCCTCGCGGGTCAGCGGTATCGTCGAGTGGTTGTACAATCCCTGGGCCATCAGCTGCAGCGCCAGCGGATTCTTGGTGCCGCTGGACTTTTTCAGCTTGGCCCGCTTGTTCTGGAACCAGATCTTGATCTGGGCCTCGTTCAAGCCCAGTTCCCCGCTCAGCTGCTGGCGCCGCTTCTCCGTCAGATAGCGATTCTCGTTGAACTCGTGCTGTGGGCGAAGAAGTGGGGAAACGGGTGGACTTAGTCGGACTCAAAGGTGGTACTTTCAAATATTTATGGGGTAGTGCTAAAAAACTAATACCAAACCTAGGCAGAGCACTTAAAAGCTGTAAGTACGCATTAAAATAAAAACAAGTAACTATATATCCATATATCTACTCTTTCTAATTATATTCGTAAGACTTACAAAGTTTCTATAGTTTGTATGGCTTTTTAAATACTTTCGAACTATAAACAATATATAATATTAAAGCATTTACGTAAGCAAATACTAAAAAAAGAGCAGCTCGTTAGAATTAAAAAGGTTATTTAAAATCAATTATTTAAAATTATTTATTTATTTTTTTTTTTTTAATAGCCGCACTTAACATTTACAAGCTTGTTAGCTGGTGATTTAATATTCACGTTATACAGTGTTGGAAAAAATAATAGAAACACGTTGGTTGAATTATTGATTTTAAATTTTGTGCTCAGAACGAAAGTAATATTTTTTAATTTTTATTTTTTTAAATTCATATAAAAGTATATTTCACAATAAGGAACAAAAATATTTTTTTCATATATTAACTAAAAATAGTTAACTTCATTTTTGGCGCTTTGAAAAATTAATAGAATAAAAAAGGAATAAATAATAGTGCATTATTCAATTAAACTTAAAAGAAACTTTGGGGGGAAAAGAGCGGGAATCTCCGTCTTACCTTCAGTCTGGCCAACTGTGTTCCGCTGAAGGCCGTTCGCGGCCTTTTGTCCTCCGGCACCCCGCCCCCATCGGCGGCCTCCCCCTTCTCGAGGCCACCGCCCGCGCCCCCGCCCCCGCCTCCTGCCGCCGCACTGGACGTCGCCGGCTTCTTGGGCTTTCGCGCTCGTGGACCTGCAAACACAAAATGCAAATACACAATGAGACGAGATGCGGGATGAGTGAGGAGGTCATAAAAATTCCAGGCAGCGCTTAATGGCACCAACATGACTGGACCAGGATCTCAACCTGCCAGACTGCCGACTGCCGATTGCCGACTCATCGGGCGGACATAAATCCTGCGCCGTATATATGTATGTACATACGTATGCAATCCAGTTCGGCCCGGCAATTAATTCACATTTAAATGCGCCCAACCCCCCCACCCAACTTTTCAAAGTTTACCAGCTAAAACAATTAAAGTTGTCGGGTGGAAATTCGCTCGCGTCATTTTCAAAAAGTAATCAACGCAATGACTTTTGACTGTGGCTAATTTTCCCGAAGGATAACACCCCCAAGAAAACACACCCCCAACGCAGCGACTTGAGTTGTCTTCGATTTAATTAACAGCATTCGGGGCGGACAGGCGCAGAGAATCGCTACACTTGATGTGGGTTGGCCCGAAAGTTGGCCCAAAGATGGCCAAATAAAATTCTATTCGAAAAGGGGGCTTCACAAAGTTTGAACCGTTTCGGAAATAGTTGGGAAAACTGTTAGCGCTGCGCAAATGGAAAGCGAAAGATGAAGCAATTATGAGGTTTCACTAATGGGAATATTTTGGTCGAGGCAGAGCCAAGTCAAGTGACCACAAGATGTTCGCAGCGAAACTCAAATATGTGGCAAGTATTTTGTAATTTGGGAGCTCCATCTATCATAAGGTATTTGTGAGTGTCTGCCAATGAATTTGTATCTTTCGAGCAGTTTGGTGTTGCAAAAAAAGGCTTTAAGACCTTTATTTTAAGTTAACTGGTTGTGGAAAGTATTGTATTTAGTTCGAAATACATACCGCTAAGATATTTCAATTGAAAAATGAATCTATTATCATTCAAAGGCCTGCAAGGAAGGCAAGACCTGTTTTTTGGGAAAAGTAATATAATCTAAACTTTAGAAAGCCCTTAATTTGGTAAAAATAGCAATACATTTAGCTATCAGCTTAGTCACAGCTGCAGAGCCGCAATCATAAAACCTTGACCCATTTGGACGAACTATGAAACCATTATATCGATCCTGAATTTCCAGTTCACCGAGTCCTGTTCAACGTCCTTTGTGTACTTACTTCGACCTGCAAAGAGAGGGAATTATAGAGAAAGGTTAGAGCGATTTGGGGTAAACTGCTGGGGACAATTTAAAATTTAATTTACTTTTAACGCGAATCAATAAAATATCGGAAATTGATTAAATTCCTCGACGTCAGCGCGACTCAGCGTAAACTTTCTGATGGCGAAACGTGCAAAAATTCCCGGCGACCCCAATCGGCCACGCCCCCAAGCCGCCCAGAGCGCCCGCCGCCCCACAACAACCTTCAAAACAAATGTAGCGGCACTAATGGCAACGCAACCAAGTCATGCCCTAAGTTAAATCGTTGGAAAAATTGAACAAATCAATTTTGTCAACAAAATGCCAAAGCTGCCGACGGGCGCGAAATTAAACCAAAATTTGCTGATGGGCGGCCAAAGGGGCGGCTGTCTGACAAGTGGGCGTGGCTGTTGTAAGGTGTTATCACGGTTTTAAATTTCACACGCAGCCGACGATAAAAACAAACAACAGGAGCACAAGAGGCACAAGAGGCAGACCTTGAACCTGTCAGACAGCCGGGAGACGTTGACGACAGGAAAATCCAAGTCACGATGACCTCCGCCCCCTTCGCCCTACACCCTCCACCCACCCCGCGGGGAAAACTCCCCCTTTTTATGCCGCTGAAGAAAAACGCATGTTGGCATGTTGGCGGAGATAAGCAAACTCGAGCTGCATGCCACAGCGTCGCAAGGACATTGCCAAGGGGTTGCCAGTTTCCTCTTTCCGCCCAAGGAAATCGCCTCACAATGCAACAATTGCCAGCGTGAAATCTTTTGCTCTGCTCTCCACTCCGCTGGTGGAAATTGTGATTTATAGCGTGTTAAATTTTTCATTGCTCTGCTGCGCAAATTTGACACAATAAAAGTTTCAAAGTTGTTTATTGGGGGGAGCAATTCGCCCGTTTGTTGTTCCGCGGGGGTTACTTCAAATTGGCTTTAATACAAATTATATGAACTCAATCAATGTTGCTCAAGTATTGCAGAAAGTAGTTAAGTCGTAAGTGTGGAGGGTGAATAATTCCAGATCATTATTACTGAGTAATAACAAGTCAGCTTTAAGGCAAAGTTTCAAGCCTTACCAGCCTAAATTTTGTTTTGGCTTTGGTCACACTTTATGCGCCCTTCTCCGCGCTTCTCAAGATTTATAGTTACCCAAGTCCTTATTTCTGGCCGCAAATCGAATTCGCTGAAAAGTGAAACAGTGGCCTTGTTCACTACTAAGCTCGTAAGAAGTAAACAAAAACAGAGACGCACATTCACATAAATTCCTGTTCATCAAAAAGAAAAAAAAAAACAACAACAACGGGCCAGAACAGACGGCAAAGAAAACAAAAACGGGAAGATGTCTTCATCAGCAGCCTCAATGACCCAACTTGGCGAAGCCAACTGCCAGCCGAGTGAGTTGAGGCAACAAAAAGCAGGCTTCTTCTGCCACTGGGGCATATGTTTAAAATAAACGCATTTGTTTTATTTATGCTTAACATGAGTTGCAAATGCCAAAAGCAGCAGTGCGAGCACACAAAAGGCATCCAACCAACCGGGTTAGTTTACCTTTTAGGCGGGAAAATGAATGAACCTGTCGCAGAGTGCGCAATTAAATCCAGGGAATGGTGACTCCAGCAGGAGCCACATATCCAAGGATCAGGTGTAGCATCTCTGTACGAAACTCGAAACTCACGCCCCAAAAGCACCGAAATTGACTTATAAAGATCTCAAACTAACGGGCCACACGCAGACCACGCCGATCGCGTCACAGGGGAGCCAGAAACCGAAACAGATACAGATACAGATACAGATACATATGGAGATACAGATACCGACTCAGATTCAGATTGCGATACAGATGCAGATACAGATACAGATACAGATACGGATACAGATACGGATACAGATGGAGCCGGTCTGGCGATCGAGAACCAGTCACATACACGTAAGTTTCAAACGCCGAGCTTCGATGTAAGCGATCTGTCTCGAGACGATCGCAACTCGTATCTGTATCTAATGATCGCACATTCGAGCCCAGATCATTAATAAGCCATAAAAGACAACACATAGCTGGGGGAAAATTTACATGTGAAAAGTGAAAGCGCTCGTTGTTGATTGATCGGTGGTTATTCGGCATCCATGGTTCTGATTGCCGGATCGCAGATCAGTGGAACCCACGCAGTGGAAACCCACCAACCAACCAACCAACCAACCAACCAACCAACCTGGCAGACAGGCAAATTAACGCTGCGGTTTGGCGACACTGATCAATATTGACATGACGACGCGTCGATCATCGGTTTGATTGCACGTTTAATTGAAGTGATTGACGCGGACAGCGCGACACTCGCAATCACAATCGCAATCGCCGGATGACAAACGATGCCGATCTGGTGGATCGTGTATAGCTGGGGAGCTTCGTCAGCGTTTTGTCTATCGCTCAATCGATCCACCTATCCAGCGATCCACCGATCCACCGATCCAGCGATCCATCTACCGACCGGTGCTCGAAAATAGCCATTTCAAGCATTTTAGCCCGTCCAGCCTGACCAGCTGGCAGCGCCAAAGGCTAGCGACCACATTCAGCATTCCATCGCATAATTTGCTCTCCTGCATGAAAATATTTTTAAGCATATTTCTTAATTGCTCTATCAGTGCGGTGGTTAGCTATTTGTTCGCCACCGCCGCTGGCCAATTTGCATAGCCCTTGCCGGCTTTGCATATGAAATTGCTGGAGGGGCACACCAGTTGTCCTCGCGGCGCTTTCATCGCAGGGCGCTTCATTGAATATGCTCCATGGGCGAGTTGGAGGTGTCAAAACATGTTGCTGCGAATGCGATTTGAAGGCGGCAAATGAAAGTGGAAGAGGTGAGCCAAACTTTGCGACAGCAGCTATAATTACACCATCAGAAAATTAGCAGTCAGGGTTATAAATAAATGTAAAATCAAAAGGAAATTAAAACTGAAATCCAGCATAATGCTTCTACACAATCGTTGAAAATCTATAGTATCTATTAGCGCCGCATAACTATAACTTTAAGTATGGCTCGGCTGAGATTATCGCAGTGGAAACTGCCGGCTAGGAGGACATTCCTCCTCCATGATCCCAGCGGATTCCGAGGCAACCTTTTACGCGCTCTCACACCTTTGGCGATTCAATACCCTGCCCGGGGTATCGGTTACCTGCAGCATTGATTGGGTCCATGAGGCAGCCGCAACTGGCTTGACAAATTGCAAACCGCATTTTCCGCTGATATTAGCAAACAATTTCATTAAGAAACTGTAATCAATCCGGCAGTGCTGAGCATCAGGTGGCCTGCAACTGCAACTGCAACTGCAACTGGGATTGGGATTGGGATTGGGATTCGGTTTGCAACTGTGACTGCGATTGCCGGAGGCCTCAAGTACGCGCGACACCGATATGTGCGGCCAGAGTATCTGTATCTGTATCTGTAGCTGCAGCTGTAGCTGTAGCTGTATCTGAATCTGCAACTGTGCATGTAGATGTATCGCGAGCTTAGCGCGCCTTAATAGACACATTGCATTGCCTTTGTGCAATTGAGGTGTGAACATTTTACGCTTCTATGGATATTTCGACTAAATTAGTGCACTTTTATGGCCTCTCAATTAACGCAATCCTCAGTCTCGATTTCGATCACAATCTCAGCTCCAGTTTCTCCAATTAGATCAGTCAAAGTCTGACAGTCTGTCGGTCTGGGAGTTACTTTCACCCTAATGAACACATCAGTGGCGCTGATCTCGTGGGACCACCCGAAACGAAAGGTATCGCTTTAATATCGGAAGAGTGTTTGTTTATTTGCTCTTTTGTCGGTTGCGGTAGTCTTTTTTTTTAGGGTGGGGGGCTATAAAAATAAAATTAAATCGAAGAACCCTGCGATCTCTGAGGCGATCGACCGACCAATCAAGCCGCCCAGCCACTAATGAATATTTAGATAGCCCACGAAAGCAGCATCCAACAGCCAAAAAAGAAATACATATATGAAAAAAAAAACTGAGCTGAGCCCCAGAGCGGCAGCAGCAGCGCCCAAATAATTTGTAGATCAATAAATGTTCGCTTTATGGCTCTATTAGCGGCGATGGACCATCAGCGTCGTGTGTGGCCAAAAGACCGAATGGCCAAATGTCTGGGTCGCAAAACAAATATGCGAATAAGTGTGTTCACACCAGGGCGATGCCGACATTAACATCAATCTTCCACGGATCACCGGGATGCAAACCACTCGCACTGCAGACTGGACCACACCAAAGGTCCTCTCAGCTGCGATGATCGTCTTGGGGTCCATGATCACGATCCCTATCGCGATGATGATCATGCTGATGATGGGGAACTCTTGGGGAAAGGCAGAAGATACGAGCGATACCCACTCGATCCCAGATCCCAGATCCCAGATGCAGCAGAGCTCCCCGACTGAAGGTCCAGATCTCTGGGCTTAGCCCCTTTTGGTCGGGTTTGCTGCACTCACTCAGTGCCCTGCACAAACAAAGATTCGCAGTTTAAGTTAACTTCAAAATTGCCCGCATTTCATAACATATAAGTTGACCCGCTTTCTGGATATTCACTTTTACGTGAATTATTTAAACAATTTTAAGGAAATTTGTTAATGAGCTTTTGGCAAAGTCGGCTATGCCTGGGCTTTTGTGCGGTAGGGTGTATGGCATGTTAAATCTTGAAATGTCTTAATAAAACAATTAATAGCACAGCTGAGCTCATAAGGTTTTTTCCTTTCATATTTTTCTTTTTGTTCCAATGCAGGGGCACAGTGCCTCAGAAGCAGGAGCGCAGTCGGGAAATCAGTTTAAGCAAATAATATTTAAAATGTAAAAAGTATTTTTATAGTTCACACACTTCAAAGATCTTTTAGAATGATCGTTGTACTAAGTTGTAATCCTAAGCTCAAGTTGTATAACCTTTCAACGTTCTAAGAAGCTATGCTCACAGATAGCACACTTGGCTGATTGAACGATTTGGGCTTAAGTCCCACCAAGTCCCTCGACCGATTGGCTCCGCTCCTGAAACAGTTTTTATGACTGGCCTGTGTGTCGGACAAAAAGGCAGCGTCAGAGGCACAGACTTGGCCAAAAGCCAAAGCCAAAGCCTGGCCAGCTAGCCAGTCAGCCAGCCAGCCGATCGTTCGTATGTCGTGTACGTAGTATAAAGTAATTGAAAAGCACAACAGTTTGTTTTAAATATCAGCAGGGCGAGCCGCCCAAGTTGACCACCTGTGCGGTGGTGTTCGAGTTGGATTTATGGCCCGGCTTTTGGCCGGGCCCCTGTGTTGGCTCTTACGCTCACTCTTTGTCCATGCAGCTGATCTCTCAGTCTCAGCCTGAGTCTCGGTCTCAGTTCGGCCAGCATAATCATCATAATCATCGGCGTCATCGTCGTCAGCGTGATCATCTTCATCTTCCTCATCTTCATCATGATCGTCATGATCGTCATGATCGGGCTCTTATGCTAATTTCGAAGACGTCGACTTCGCCTTGGATTCCGCCATGTGGACCACACACGTCGTCCGATTCGCATGGTCTCCAAAGGTCGCCCTGCCCCTCGCCGGGAACTTTTGTATGCTCTCGTGGATCCATGCCCTTGTCGGAGTAGAGAGTATTCGCCACTGGGTTTTTCGGCTTTGATAAATTATCGATAAAACGATGCGATCACTTTTAATTTGGCTTAGCCTACCTACCGCATTCTTTTGGCTGTGAATTCTGGCTTACTGCATGGATATGGATATCAGTTTCGGTTACTGATATTTCAACAAAAATCAAGGGTAGCGCTGCCGTGGAATTTTGAACCTGAGTTGATTGGGGATGCTGCTGCTGCTGATGCTGCTCATTCGGCTCTTAATTAAGTTATCAAAGTTTTTATGACGTCAGCGGGCTGAGCGAGAGTGAGATGGGGAGATGGGGAGACGTTGGGACAGGGAAAGGAAGCAGCTGGCGCCAGAAGACGCCGCATAGAAGAATCTTCGATCGGCTCTTGGCCTAATCGATGCTGCCCCTTCTACTGGCATCCTGACAATTTCCAGGAGCCGGGCCAAGTTGTGGTTAATATCGAGAAGAGGCTAGATACCCTATATGTGAAAATGACAATATTTCTACGACAAATTTTAAATAACATTTGTTCGTTTGTTAACTGTTCCTTCCGACTCAAAGTGCAATAATAAATATACTATCCAAACTAATATCCATTAAAATTATATTCCACCTGTGATAATTAGAAGTACCCTTATCGAAGTAAGTGTATTGAACGTAAACAAACCTGCTCAATGTCGGATCGAATCGCTTTCATTCAGTTTCAGTCGCGGACCCCATCGATATGCTCTGAATGTCGCATCAGCTTTTTGTTAAAATTCTCACGCTTCGATCTGGCGACTTTTAATTACTATTATCCTTTGGTTAGTCCGATTTTCGCGTGTTTGTTGTGCCTGCGCCGCTTTTAATTAAGTAATTATGGCAGACGGCGGAGCGGGGAGGAGGACGAGCCAAGCAAATTTCAATTCAATTTCAGCCTTTTGTCGTAATCTCTGCTTCAATTTCAACTGTCATCGGAGCTGCACTTGGCCCTTATCCTCCGATAAGTGCCCCCACGACCCCCCGCTAATCCCTGCCCCTCTTCCTCTCCCTGTCCCTGTCTGCCTGCAGCTTACACATCCTTCCTCGATTTGCCCTTTTCCTTCTGAAGAGGAAACTGTCATTTGTCTATTTTTAACAGACACGCCGACATGAAGGATTTAATTAAATTCAACTCGAGCTGACAGCTTCCATACACGAGCTTTTGATAGTCGTCGACGGCTGGGGAGGGGTGGCAAAAGTATCTGTATCCGTATCCGATGTGTCTGTGTGTCCGTATCTGTGTGTCCGTATCCGTGTGTCCGTATCTGTTTGTCCGTATCTGCGCTTGTGGGGGAGTTCGCCGTTGGCTTGTTTGTTTGTTTGTGCCGAGTTTCTCTGCTGCAGATTCTCAATTTCCGATTCGATTTGTCGACTCCTCCTCGGCTGCATTCAATTCACTTACTTTTCGCTTTTGACTTTTGTTTGCTGTTGTTTTGCGCAATTTGCCAGCAAACTTTCAATCGAATTGGATTTCGAAGTGATTGAATAAATGAGGCAAGGAGCGCATCAAGTTAAGTGGGTGTCGGCACTATCTACACAACTTTTGCTACCACATAATGTACCGATATTCATTGAGAACGTTAATCGATGTAGTAAAAAAGTCTTATTTTTCAACATTTGCTCATCAAATTTCCGTTTTTTACCTTGTGAGATTTCTAATTTATCGCATCTTGCTGTTTAACTTTTAATTCGCACTTATTGAAATGTAAAAGTACATATATATTTTGATGGTTAAATGAATTACTAATACCTAATACCATACCTAATGTTAAATTTGTTATTTATCTATCAATTATTACCCAAGTCTTGTGTTGAGCTCACAAAATATTTTAATTGGTTTTATTCCACCGTTGTTCAGGTAAGCAAATTGGCTACAATTTGGCATTACTCATACGCCATGTTCAGCGCCGTTTAATAACTCACTTGTCGCGCTGCCCGGACTTCAAGTCTTTTGGCCACTTCCAAAGCGGAGTATCTTGCAGGCCCAATTAGGCATGGAATGAAAATGTCACCATAATAATTTCCATAAGCCACAGTTGGCTGACTGGCGGCAATTTGGCTGTATGAAAAAGCCGACAATCAATGCAAATGTTGCATGCAAGAAAATGCAGAAAAACACTGCCAGGCAGAAGGCAATTTTAGCATATGAAAAGAAGAACGCTAGAGGAAAAACGGCGGCTTTGCAAGCATAATTAAGCACACGAATTGGCCAAGTTATTAGCGCGGCCACAACTGGAGAGAAAAAAAGCACACTTGCATGGCTGATTGCTTACTGGCAACGTCAATCAGTCGACTGGATTCAGAGTCAAACATGGCAGCTAAATTTTTCAGCCGGCTAAAAGCCGTTTTCCACTTTTGCGACTCTCCGTGGCCATTTATGAAATTAAGTTATTTTGCTCTGGGGGCCACTGTTGCAGTTGCTGTTGCTGTTGCAACAGCTGCGGCAGCTGCAGCAGCGTTGTCAAGCAGTTATTTTAAATGAGTTATTAGCCTCGAGTTGATGATTTCGGCCAACAACAACAACAACAACAACAAGTTTTCTGGCAACGCCCCCGACAAAAATGGCAGACTTTCCATCCCCTCCCAATCGCATGAGGGTTGTGCATCCGCATGAATAACAAGATGAACAAGACGAACAAGATGACAAACCACAAAATAAGCGGAAACAAAAAGAATGCCTTGTTTATTTTCCACGCTAATCATAAGCCACATTTTGTCACCCCCTTGCTGGGGGAAAAGTCCATGGAAAACCACCCACGAGTGCGTCGACAAGATAAGCCGCACACTCAAACAGTTTTCCCTCGGAGTTTCCCGGCGAGGTGATGATGCGGCGATGAGGGGTGGATTTTATTGGATTCGGGCTTATTGAATTTGCTGCCTGAAAGCTTGTTTAAGCACTTGTACACCCACCAGTCAGCAGTCACCACCCTTCAGCAGCAACCACACTCAATTATTAAGTGGATTGGATTGACTGCGAGGGGCGGAGATGTGGGGGATCGAAAATTTAATTAAATTTGTTAGTACTTCGGTGGGCGGAGATAACGGAAAAGTGGTTTATCTGTTACGTATAAAAACGTATAATAGGTATAATAAAGGAAAAGTTCCTTTGGCTGCTCCCGGAATCATGACATGAACAATTACTTGGCAGTTAGGTGCAGATTATAAAACAGAATCTTAGCGTAGTGTGGAGTACTATTAAATAGCTCTTATATCCTGTCGGAAATGAGTGGTGCAATCATAGATATTATCAAATAAACAGCTAATTTCACAGCCTTTATTATACGTTGGACTTAGTCAATCGGAAATCAGACAATAACCCTTGACACAATCGAAATTGCTGGACCGTGTCAAAGCTTTTGTAGCGATTATTCAACGTATAAACCAACCCCCAAGCTGGAAAATAATCCATGGCAGCCCTTGGAAACCGTCAACTCATGATGTATACCCGGGATGAAATTAATTTACCGAGATGCAAATTGAACGTAAAAGCGGGGGCCGAGCATATCAATTAAGCCCGGGCCTCAATTTACATTTCAATTACAAGGCGTTTGTCGAAAATGTCGGGCATTAGGAGTGCGGCAGGTTGATCTATCTATGTATGTATGTATGTATGTATGTATGTATGTATGTATGTATGTATGTTGTATCTTGTGCAGTGCGACATTCGCTCTATATACTAAAGCACATTCATTATTCAAACTCGGCAAATTCTATGCCATTAGTCAGGAGGCGAGGACACAGGACAGAAAACGTTACCAAACAGCAGCAGATGTCAATTGTTGTTGGGCTTGTTAACACGAATGTATCTGCGGCCAAGTATCTGTATGTGTATCTGTTTGTGTATCTGTATCTGTATGTGTATCTGTATGTGTAGCCCAGGCTGAGCATCTGTATCTGTGATGCGAGTGCACAGAATATTAATTACACAAACTAAAAATGCAACCGAACAAACAATCGGCCGGCCGAGTTTCTCACATTGATTGATACTCTCTGGCCGGGCCAGTTGTGCAACATATCTGTTCTGCTTTTGTTTCGCAGTGAGCTGCATTTTTTTTTATTGAAATTGAAACAATTTATGCACGCAATTAAGCTGAAAGCGGAGGCAGCTTGCAGCTGAATCTGTGGCATGCCAGTAAATTTGTTTTCCTCAACTTCATGTGCTGCATACCCAATGAAACGGGCTCCCCAGCTCCCCAGCTCCCAAGTCACCCAAGTCATCCAAGGCACCCAATGCACCCAAGTCATCCAAGTCTCCTGGAGGGTGCGAAGAAACCCCAGCGGATGGATCGAACCGCTGGCGATGGATGATACATGAATAAAGAAATTAGCGCCATCGAATGTGGATGATATGCTGTGGGGGAAATCGGATTGGAAAGCTCTGCTGTGCGGCTGGCTGGTAAATTACTTACACAACGAAAAGTTCAGTAAAAACCATATAGCTTACATACATTTTGTAACATTTTTACAGATATTTTTACCTAATGTACCTTGTCTGGGCACTGCAACTTGAAAAGGAACTCAACATTAAACAAAAACTCCAGCGCCTCTCCTTGCCTCCCGTCTTTCTTACCCCGCACTCTCTCCTGACCTCCCCGAAGCGAGCCCAGCAACCGCGTCCTTATCTTAGTTAATTGTTCAATTACCTTAAAGTCAACTCATTTGGAGTCATTAGCATGTCATTAAGGCACCACCACCACCACCGGCTAACAAAAACCCAACCTCATACTTTCTCCTCAGCTGCAGCCGCGTCTTCAGGTCCCTCTTCTCGGTTCTCGTATGCCCCTTCTCCGCTGCAATTCTTCGCCGCGGAGCGTGCAAGATGAACATGTTCGATAACGATATCGGGGATCTATGTGTGTGAGATACGAAAGATGTCTCATCTTTGGGGGCTTAATTACTTGCACGCGTGCTAGAATCTTTCATATGAGTCGTGGTTCGGGGATCGGGGAGCGGGGATCTGGGATAGTTGATTCATCATCTGCTAGCCGCGCCTCGTTCTCCTGCCCTCTCTTTCTCCTGATGCAGCTGCAACAAAGTTTATTTAAATCTCCCGTAAAGATGCCCTTTCTTCCGAACGCACTTCTTCTGCATCTCGAATGTTTTTTTTTTATTTATGCCCATGTTAGCTGTCTGTTTTGTGTGGCTGAAATGCTTTTGCCTTCGCTAATGAACTCATTAAGATTTGGCCAACAGTAGGGATTCGGTCCGTAGAAACATAGTGTTCACAAATTAAATAATAAGCTATTTAAATATGTCATAACGTATTTAGGAAAATGTATTGTCAGCCAATAAGTTTTCGTATTACTTGTTTTATTGATGAGTTTCTATAGAAACCAATATACCATGTACACCTACAGGGTATTCATACATCCCCATATGTCTGCGGCCATAAACTAAAGTCTAAAACTGTTGCTGATGAGTTCATTAACGAACTAATTTCAACTTAAATTAAACTTAATGCGAAATGATCGTCATCAGCAAAGCAAACAAAGAATCGCGACCGAAAGAGAGCGGTGAAGAATGTTTTAATTTGCAGCTTCTGCGGAAGAAATCAAAGGAGCAAACGGGAGAGTCCTCTCCTGCGCTTTCTCGCTCTTAATCTCAACCTCGCTCTCTCTGTTTGCCCCTTGCTCACGCTCTCTCGCGGATCTTGCATGCAAGTTGCAGTGCAACAAGTACGAAGGCAACAACAAGAACACATCCGCTTTGTATTGGCGACCCCCTCTCCCCGCACCCCACACTCCCCCTCGGAGTGCTGTTGCTGTTATTAATAAAGACCACACATTTTGACAAGAGAGCAAAGGGGACCACCCAAGTGCAGCTGCGCAGTCGCAGTCGCAGTCGCCGCCGCTGCCAACGCCTCAGTCGCCGCGACGCAGCTCATGCTCGCAATTCCAGGCTTCCACGGCTTAATTATATGCGAGGAGTGGTGAGGAGTGGTGAGAAGGGGTGAGGAGGGCGAGAGGCCGTGGAAAGCAGAGGCAGTTAAGCTCGCGCGCGTTACTTAATTCCCCAAATGCAAATTCTTTTGCGAGAGCCAGATGCCTATCGGTGTTTTGTAATTGCAATCGAGGGTAAATAATTCACTAGCGAATTTACAGCCGTGTGTGCGTATGTGTGTGTGTGTGTGGTCAGGCTCCGTTGGTTTTCATGGGTTAAGACCATTAAACAAACTACTCGCTTAATAAAAATGTCATTGCTGCATTTACGGCATGCAAATGTGGCGCAAAGGGGGCTAAGAGGGGCGGCGAGCAGCCGGTAATCCCGAATCAATGTAAAAACATTGCCTACAACAACAACAGGCGACTATCGGAATCAGGTGAATTACACTGGACTGCGCGATTTTGCTTTTAGATGGGCTATTTCTCACGCTGTCTGAACTTCGAACTTTTTTTTTAAATTAAGAAACGGTAATGGATTATACATATATAATAAAGGATATGTTTTAAAGCCAATGATAAAATATTAAAAGGATTATCAGCATAAACATTTGTAACCGTTTTGCTACTAAACAAAAGCTCTGTAAATAACAAGGAATATTCTTTAGCGATAAGCCTACCTACTTATGCAATAACTCAGTGTAAACCCGAATTCTGTTAGACAGTGTAACCAAACTTTACACGGCCGCTGACAGGGTAAGTTGACCGCAAAAAGTGTCTCGTCTTTCGACCTGTCCCCAGATTATGTCGTCGAGTGTTAGGGGAGAGCCCGCTTCGCTGGGAGCTCGGAGCTGTGGACCACCCTAAAGGCAGCCTGAGAATGGAAATGGGAATGGGTCCCGGCTTTGGGCCATCTTGCTAGGTGGTCCGCGGCTGCTGCTCCGCTTCTCTCATTGCTGTTGTTGTGCCTTGAGCTTCTTCGGCTTGCCAAAAAAGCTGGCAGCTCTAAGGTTCGATCCGTGAGTCATTCCCCAACTCGAATCTCTGGGGGCAGCGACAGAGAGATAGAGAGAGAGAGAGCAATAGCGGGGGAACTCCTAGGTGGACACACAGATGCCGCAGCGCACACACACACACATGTGTGTGGTCCTCGCTGATTTACTGAATCATCGGGCAGTGCACTCAGAGAAAAAAGTGTCAGAGATCCTACTCAACCAGGCTTAGAACCTGACCATTTGTGGGGATAAGAACCTGCAAAAGATATTCCCAATATTTTATCCTTTTTATGGATACATTTTTGAACACACATTTTGCTGATAGTTTTTGGTTACTATCACTGGTGTTTACTTAACCCTATTTTGTTTGTAGTGCATCATGTGAAGATGATCATAATGATGATCATCTCTGTGGCTGTTCATCATGTGGTTCCTGTGTGCGCCGCCGCCTTCGAGTTGCGGGTGCGTCTCGTGGTCACTGATCTGGCCCGATCCGATGCCCCTCCGCCCTCATCCCGACTGCCCAATCCCAGCATCAATCCCTCCTTCCCGTCCAGAGACCCACTCCCTGAATCTCCGTATCTGTGGCTGTCCCCCGGTTCTGGTATCCGTTGGATGCTGCGATCGCGGCGCAGATCTCCAATTAGCCTGCCTTCTGGTTGATGACTTAATTAAGTCTGTGTGGCGCCCCTTCTCCACGTACTCCTCCCCGATAGCTCCCCTTTCGTTGCCCCCGTTTCTGGTATTTGCTGCATCGATTTCGGTTTCGGTTTCGGTTTTGTTTTCTCTACCATTTCGATTGATTTGTGAGCGCAATGGAAATCTTGGCTGGTTAATTGGTTGTAAGACGCTGAGCAGACATCGCACACGCATTAACCCCTTATGTATAATACCACCCAGCTATAGAATCAACCACCCCACCCCCACCCCCCCACACTCAGTGGGGCGAACAGTGTGATTTATGCTCCCCATTCCATGGGGATCTTTTAGGGGGAAAACTGCATCTTTAAGTGTTTTGTGCAGTCGGTTGACATCTTGCTGCATCGCATTTCTCATGTTGTGAAATATTTTTGCAAATCCCTGACATGTCGGTGCCTTTGAAGGAATACTGCTCCGCCTTGCCTACCCCAAAACTCCATGTGGGTGGCCAGATGGACGGATGGACGGCTGGACGGATGGACGGATGAAATGGATGGATAGATGGATGAATGGTTGGTTGCTTGACACGGAATGGTTTGGCTTAAAAATGCGCACACGCTTTTCCCCACTTTAATAGCTTACACTGAAAACGCTTCCCATCCTGCCCCATCTTATTCGGAAGTGTGTGTGGTCTGCGGGCTTTTTGGGGCTGCCAGATGGAAATGGAGATGGGAGATATAGCCGCGCATCGCCGGATCCAAGTGAGTCATGTGGCAGGCGTGACAGAGACATACTCGTAAATTACACTACACAAAAATGCCATTTGCCGCATGCCACAAAAGTGCTCCATTCGGCTTAATTCGGGTCAGATAGTTTGCATTCTGTGGGTACTACGATTAATGGGTGGTCTTCTAAGTTTCGGGCCAACTTTCGATTACCAAATAAACTCATGCTGGCACTGGAAGTATTGGAAGCTGATGGATATAACTTGTGGATTTCCCTGAAGCTGTGCCTTTCTGTTTCGAACCACCCCGCCCGTAAATAACTTAGCCTAAATACCGCCCCAAACATAACCAAGCCCACTTTCCGCTACTTTCGCTTTCGCTTCGCCAATTTCTCTCAGTGTTAACCGCCTGCTGTCAGGCCAGTAGTCACATGCATATGACCTGCCCCCAAAAAAAAAAACACACGGATCGAACCACAAAACTCCTTCGACAACAGTTGGCTACTATAGTTAATGCATTTTTAATGACAAGTCTGCGGCCTGCCATTGGCAAAGTGGAAAATAACTCATTTTGTTGCGGTAGTAGCCATGAGTGCCTAAGTACACCATATATAATGCTCAAGTGAATGCGAGCGGCTAATGTCAACAAATTTACAACAGTTAGTTCCGCCTTACGCAGCTTTCACCGCCCACTATTGTGCGGCGGTGGGCGGGGTGTGTGGGGTGCCTTCCAGCGGCACCAGCCGCATTTTCCATTGGAGCGCAAATATTTGCCCGTTTTCCGCCCGATCCTCACCCACTTTTCAGTTGTCTGTCTTGGCTTTGCCATTGTTTATTTCCCTAGTGCAGCAATTTCCATTTACCTTGGTCCATCAAATGGGCATTTGGTGTGTGTGTGCGAGTGTGTTCTGCGACCTGCCTCGTTTCCAGTTCTCTGCCTCTGCCACATGCCACATGCCAACGGATCTGGTGGAACTGGTGGATTCTTCGGCCCGCTTTAGACACACAAACAAACTGTCAGCCAGCAGCTCGCTCGCCTGATTTGCAGTTGATGGATTCTACATTATTCACCATTTGTAATCGTTTTGCGGTTAAGTTCTGTTCGGACACATCGTTTGTTGTGTTCGCCGGGGGAATCTGGCCCAGTGAAGAGGGAGGGGTTCACCAAGGGGGTTTAACAAGTTCCACGATGCGAGTTAATTGAACCAGAAGGTCGTTGCGAGGATCACTTGGTTGTGGGGGGGGGACTGGGTGGAATAAGTAGTTGGACTCGGCGGAAAAGTCTTGGAGGAGATGTCCATGGAGACTCAGGAACTCAAATCAAAACAGTGCTTTTGAAAGTGTTTCAAACTTCTTTTAAAGGTTTTTAAGTTAAAGAAACAGCTATAATCCTGAAATACCAAACAACTGGCACACACATAGTTGTTAATTATGTTAATATATTCACCAGTTAAATGTTCATTTCAGCAGGTTTATCAAATTCTGTTCAAGTTTAAAGCTAAAGTAGTTGTGGTATTGTGCCTTTTTTGCCGCAACTCATTTTCAAGCGATAGAAGCTCTTGAAAAGCCGCCAGCAACTCAATTCACCTTCAAGTTACAAGTGGCAGTCCCCCAAAAAAAGTCAAATAAAGCAGCCCGAAAGAGACAGAACGAGCGAGTGAAGACAGAGACGGCGAGCCAAAAACGAACTCAACTCTGACAATTAACACCTGCTCACCTGCTCAACATCAGTGGCGGTGGCAGTGGCAACAACAATAATAAATAATAATTGCTCCAATGTGGAAAACATGGCCAACACACACACACACACACACACTGGCAGTTGGCCACACAAACGCGTTTGTCAAAGAGCAGCTAGCAAAGTGAAAAAGAGAACCGCGCAGCACCTGAGGCCGTTCGTCTTGGCCAAGAAGGTGAGGTGGCAAGAGGGTGTCCGGCCTGTTTGGGTGCGATCACGACACACGACACAAACACGACAACAGCAACAAAATCGGCAACATAAGCACCGCAACAACATCATTAACTCGAAAAGCACAACTTCAACAAACAGCGAAAAAATAAGTAAGAACAGCACAACCCAAAATGTGGGGGGTGTAAAAAGTGCATACTTACTTGTACTTGTATTTGCCCTTTGACCTTATAATTTTGCATTTCAATAAAGGCGAACGCAGCGAAAGTAAACATGAAAACACAACATGGCAGTGCCCATTAAAAAGGCATTAAATGAAAACAAGTGTTGTCCCACAACAAAAAACAACAACCACCACAGTGTACACAAAAAATAAAAAAGAAAATTTAAAAAAAAAAACCACTAACGACAACTGCAACTGCTACGCCAATGGCCACTAAAAATTACAGACCCAGTACCAAGCGAACCCGAAAGCAATGGTAGCCATGGAACCATGATATGGTCTATTACCATTACTAGAACCCATTACTAGACTTCGTAGCGCTGCAGACGAGACAGAGCATACGGTTCGGGCTAAGTGGGAGCGGGACAGCTGTCATCGATCATGTGCAGAGCTTAAGGTGATAATTTCTTACTCAAACAAAGTTTTCAAGAGAACTACTATATCCGTGATATGGAAGCAAGATATTAACATTTAGAATCTAGTAAATTGTAAAATGTGTGTTACCATGTGATTTACTAAAAAGGCTAAGAAATATGAAAAAGTTGGTATGATTAGAAGCGATCATTTCGTATCCAAAACATACCACATAAAAGAAAGAAGGTCAAAAGTTTCCAAATACTTGGAAATGCTTGAAATACTTAATACTTGAATGCCATTCCTTAACAACCCACTTTTAATAACCAATAAGTGCTAGTAAAGTACCCCAAATTATGCGAAAAGGGGCGAAGCCACATCGAAAATGGCCTGTACGGCCACAAAGTGGCCTAATGAAGCATCCAGACCGCAGAGCGGAGCGCAATCGCTTAACTTGCAAATCAATATTAAAATACCATAAATTTGTTCCTCTTTCGGTTTCAGTTTCAGTTTCGGTTCGGTTCGGTTTGGTTTTGGTTTCGGTTGTTATTTCAAGAGTTGTGCAACTGAAGAACCGCAAGGCTTCTTTCTGCCTTGCAAATGAATGGCAAATCGTTTAGTCAAGCAGAAATTAACCGCAGAAGTAAACCCAAGTTGGTTGTTCTTCTTTTTTTTTTTTTTTGTATATGTATATATATTTTTAAGGCAGCTGCAGAGTGGATCCCCTGCGAAGAGGGATCGGTGGATCGTAGGATCGGTGGATCAGGCGCCAGAGGAAATCGGACAGGAACTAAGATCAACGTCAACTCGAATGCAGATTGAACGTCGTCAGTTGGAGCCCCAAATCTGCAGCACTCTACCACACGCATATCCAATTATTTAAATCCAGGGCAAAGACAAAAAAAAACCAAAAAAAAAACCAAAAAACAAACAACGGGCAGGGAACTTCAACGGCCTCGGTAATGAAATGTTTCAATCACCGGCAGTTCAATCATCATCCAAATTGACAGAAAAACTAACTGCGAATAATAAAGCATAAGAGCTCGAAATATGATTACGATGTTTAAATGCAAATACTCGAGTGCTCCCCACAGATGTCGAAATCAAGGCAAGGCCGGACACATCCAGCAGATGTTTTGCGGCACCAACGGGTTAAGGAAGTGGCTCCTGGGGACAACTTGTTAATGGGGAACATTCTTCTGATTGAGTTGGGGTCTCTGCGATGCCATCGCAGATTTGTACTTTTTGTCATTTCAGCAATCTGGTCATATTAGGCGGTGAATAAGATGGGTTACCCCTTATGTGTACAGTGAACTTCGCATACAGCGAACTTTCATTAAGCTAAATGAAGACTTAAGTTCTATAAAATTCTATATAATTCGATATAATTTATAACACTTAAACTCGAAAACCCTCAAGACACTTATATTATATCGTGTTGTCTATTATCCCATCAGTATTTCACTGTACTCCGAACGAACGGCTCCTTTTGGACTGATTTCCGACCACTTGTCACTCCATTTAGCCGCAATCATCACACATAAGTCCGAGTCCGAGTAAATACCCTACCGTTTTCATTCAGCATTCCATTGTGGTTTCCATTTCGTTGCTCAATTGCGAATTGAGACTCGATTTCGTGTCGGATCGAGTTGAATCGAATCGAATGGAATCGAATTGAATCGAATCAGAACGCCGGATCGGAACCCAGTAGCCAGTTGCCGATTTTGGCATAGAGTCAATTGCAATTAATCAATACCAAATGTGGGCATTAGCTACAAAATAATTTAACCTTTAAAATGGCAATTAAATGGTTGCCCGATCGATCAGCTTCGTATCAAAATGGTAACGAAATAGTTGTTGCAGTTGTCGGACAATTAATCGATGTTGAAGGCCCTCGACCCGCAGACAATTAAATAACAAATTCGTAGAGTAAACGCAAACGCAAACGTAAAAGAGCAACAAATTAATCGAGATGAAGTCGAGTTGAACCCATTTTTGTTTCTAATTAAGCAATTTTGTGGCGCGTTTGCCAGGCGATTTTAATCGCGAGCGCGTTAATTACCGCCACAACTACACAACTGTGTAGTTGCTGTTCTGGGAAATGTGCGATTTGGCCAAGAGGCGGACAGGCGGACAGGCGGACAGCACAGCCACCGATCGCAATTGGCCGCGATCGATAAAATGACTCACAGAGATTACGAATTCCAGAGCCCCATTCATTCTTTCGCTCACTCTCAATCAAAGCGACTCAATGTCAATGCACTCGAAGGCGGCACAATACGTAGTATCTCAGACAGAAATACGTTTTAATCAACTTATCAAAAAGTGTCAGTCAAGTCGGCAATCAACATTTGCAATGTGTGTGGTCCCCACATCATCGTGCCCCCTCCAAAAGTCGGGTCTTCAAGACCCCGCTAGCTGACTGACACCGAACTTAAGTGGCGCACAGCCGCACACGGATGCCCAGATACAACGATACTCAGATACTCAGATACTCCGATACTTGGATAGTCGGATACTTGGATACTCGGATGCTTGGATACTCGGACTCGCACAGAGATACTCGTTCTCACTGCGAGCCAGTTTTGAATGCAGCTATCTATGAGCTCGTGGTGGACACTCGTCAGCTGGCAGTGGGCAAAGCTTCGAGCCATCAATCTTATTGACACTGTTTCTTTTGTTTTTACACATTTTTTTTTGTTGTGTTTTGTTGAGCATAGAGGAAAACCAAAAATAAAACCAAATCGGTGGCTATTTGCTAGTGCCCCCGAAGCAATTGAAGCAGTTTAACCGATCTCGATCTCCATCTCGGGCAGTTGAGTTTCCACGCACACCAAGTTTACGTATCTTTTGAGGTGGAGTGAAGTCCAGTGGAGTGCGATAATTTGTCGCTAATGGATGGACTCGTAACACGAAATCGCCAGTGGATTTATCGGGGTGTCTTTTAAATGCATTCTATATGAATATTATGCCAGCCTTTAACAATGGCTCATCCTTAACATACCCATTTAGAAATCGGTTTACTTTCCGTTGACCATTTCCTCAGCTAAATGCTGATTCATCCGCTTACCTACAAGCCTACTTTAGCAAATGTATTACATCGCAAAACGATTCCCTCCAACTTTCCCTCCATTGCGCATAAATTCACTGGGAAATGCTGAAATGCTATTTAATTACCCGAGATGAACTCGCGTCGGCCACCAGGGCAGTAATGATGACAAAAGCGATCATAAAGCTGCCTCCTGCGATCATCAGCATCGTCATTATCATCGATTGTCAGCGAGGCCGTAGTCGGATTCGCATTTGTTGTGATTGTCACAATTATTACGCACATAAATCGCAATGAAACCGGCGACGGCCAACGGCAATCGACGATCCCAGTCAACTGATGATGAGTGGTTGTGGACGTGGATGTGGATGTGGATGTGGATGTTGTGGATGGGGCTGCTCGAAGATCGAAGATCGCGACGATCACGAGTCGGGGAATGGAGAATCGGTAAATGGGGGACCTGGCGTACATACATCAGCCATTGGCAAGGCCGGCAAATTGAGTAGCTCCACGGCTCCACTGTGTCCAACTGATCGCGGCTACTGGTTAACCTGATCGGATCTGCTCCCCAATCGTATCCCCTCGGCTTAGACCTGACGATCGGATCGGCAAACGGATCATCATTGTACGCAACCATCGCTGCTTAGGATCAGTGCAATTAGAGATGTGTGAATGATATGTAATGTATATCGCTTTGTATATCGAACATCGAAATTGATCGTATACAATGTAAAACGGAAATAGAACTATGAACACACTACAATACCTTGCAATAATACTTTACAAGAAACATTTCTTAAATTTAAGACTGCCTTTTTAATTATATATTTTTACGTTCAGAATATGAATCTCAAATCTGCTTTAATTTGCAGTATATCCGTTAATTGGTCCTTCCACTTCCTCCTGGCCTCTTGATTCGTTTATCACATTCTCACGCACCCATCTCCCATCCGATCCCATCCGATCCCATCCCAACCGATCCCATACCATACCATACTATCCCATCAGACATCCGACTGTCTGCTCGTGGTGCATTTCATTAAGCCTTGTTTCTAACTGCTTAATAAAATTTATTTGTATGCAGTGGAACGACGTCGTCAGTCCGCCTGGCCAAAATGTGAGGCAGCAGCCTCGCTGGCTCCATTCGAAGCTCCATCTGCAGCTCCATCTCCATCTCCAGCTGCAGAGTATCTTGCTGTTGGTCTGCGAGTACAGGACAAGCTTAAGCGTTGTTCGTGTTCGCTGTCAACTTGGGTGGTCCGAGAACTTGGCTCGCTGAACAACAACTCGGATGTGGATCGAGGACGGGGCTACGGGGCTACGGGGCTATGGGGCAATGGGGCCTCAAAGTGGCTCCCCCACTCCGGGCACTCCGTCGTTCGATCCTCCTCTGCTTAGCTGTGACTCAGCTGTGGAGTGGGGAGCCTCCTCCGTATATAGATCAAAAGTTAGACAATAGCTGATCCCCAGTTGACATTGCCTTCCCTTTTCCTTCTTCCAACCACCATCCCCCTCTGGCGCCCGGCGCACAGCCAGCTTCCTGGAACGATGCTAGAATCTCTCAATTATCCGCGGAGTAACTAACGAAACTGATTATTTACCCAACACTCGACGGCTGATGGCTGGGGCTGTGCTCCACTCCATTCGGCTCCATCGGTGAACCAGTTTTCTGTGCATACATATGTATGTACGTGCGCTGCCTTTTGTTTTCCCACTAACACTCCAAAGTTGGCCAAAACTCTTTAGAGATGATAATGAAGCAGTAATTCCAATAAGTGTGACTATCCGATTTCTCTGCGGGCCCATCTCTCCTTCTCCTCCTTCTCCTCCTCCTCCTCCATCTCCCTCTCCATCTCATCATCGTCGTCATCATCACGAACAAGTAATTAAAGCGAAACAAGTAATAAACAAACAATAAGACGACGTCCAAGACGCCGACGCCAAACATATGTCTGAAATAAAGGGAAGCATCAGCGGCTCGCTCGCTGGGCATGCAAAGTATCTTTTTTGGATTGTTTCAGTTTCAGTTTTGGTTTTTGTGTTTTGTGTTTTTTTTGTTTTTTCGTTTTTTTTTTTGTGTTTGGTTTTGGTTGGGGAAAAGTGAAACCAGGGGAACCCAACTCGCTTCCCAATTAAACTTGACAAATGCGGCTGACCACACACACGCACTTCGTTCGATTCCCCAACTTGGATATCTGTCGTGACTGACTGACTGGCATAAAATAATCAAAGCGATCCCTGCAGACATGTCAAGCTGTATGACATCCACATCAACATCTTCCCGCCCGGCCAACCGAGAGCTGTCAAAGGAAGTCCCCAAATTTCCCCATTTCCCCACACGAAAAGCCCTTGGCTGCGATCTCAGATGATCATCGGAGGCATAAAGCCACACTTGGGTGCGAGTTATGTGCTTCAATTAACACCGAAAGTTGCGGAAGGGTTGAATGACTGGCTTGGGGGGAAAACATTTCCACAATTGATCGAGGTTTAGTATAGACTCCACTTTACTCTTACTTGATAGCTTTTACTTCATCATATAACACAATCCAACTTGGGCTTACGTGCATGGTATATACTAAGAGTAATAAATACTAGGAAACAATGTTAGCGACTAAAACTTGTTGGGAATTATAAACGATTTACCTCTTGAAATATTACAAAGCACTGAGTTAGCAAGTCACTTTAAACACAATTGGCAACTTAAAGAAGTCCCCTAATTAAGCCACTCCACATTTTCCACGAACAAACATTTGACTTCACTTTAAGCCCTAGCTGCGCCCTCAAACTTTCTAATCAATTAAACGATAAGTTCTAACAAGCGATCGTAAGCTGGAAATAGTGCCAGCTACCGAACTGAAAAATGAGTTCAATTAAGGCGCTGGTTCTCGATCAGATCAGCGATCTATTGAAATATTCAAATCGCATATCGAGTAGGTAGACATGACCACAACCTGAAGCGGTTGGGCTTATAAGCTCATTATTAGTGACAGAATACCGAAGTCGATTCTGAGTGTGAGCAATAAATAATCGATTAAGAAAAAGCAAACAGTTCGTGTGTGTGTGTGTGTGTTTCGGCCGTCAGGCTTAATTAGATGGCCGATAGAGGCCCAGAGTTCTCGATTCAAATTATCACTGTACCCCAATACTCGTATATACATATGGATATGTATATGTGTATAAGCCCCACAGTTTGCAGTCATAATAATGGGGCTTATGGGGATTATTTGTTTGTTTGTTTTGGCTGATGCATATTTGGTTGCGAGTGATTGACTGATTGACTGCCCGACGAATGCCAAATGGGAGACCCTGCCCCATTCCGGAACCTCCCACGTATCTCAAAACATTATTTGCCTGATGAATGAAGTCATTTGCTTGTAGAAAATATTTTGACAGCTGTAAATATCTCCTCCACACCCCACGACGCGTTTTCAAATTAACACAAATGAAGTTATAAAAATGATTTTTATATGCCATGCCCAGGTTATACAATATGAAATCCCAAGCCCAAATGCGGAAACTTGTCTTTCATTTCATTTCGATTCAATTCAACATTTTTGTTAGGTTTCGCCTTTGCTTTTTTTTTTTTTTTTTTATTATTGTTTTTTTTTTTCGTTTTGGCTCGGCTTTTCGACCAGCTTGGGTGGTCTTTTGGGCCTAAGCTCGTCGCTGAGTCTTGATTGTTGTGATCTTGAGGCTTGTGTTACATACGAAATTGAAATTTTTGAATTTTTAATATTTCTCTTTTGTCTTTCCGTTGGACGTTGTTGCTGTTGTTGCTGTTCGATGGAGCCCAAGTCAAATGATAGATAAGCAGGTCTCAGTCTATTGAGTGTGAAATTGGGCGAACCTGAGATGGTTGGGGTAACTTGGATAGCAGAGACTTAACACCCTAACTGTCAAGTGATTATAACTGTTCCTCGCTTGATTGGTAACATTAAGTTAATTGAATTAATTTCCAGGTCATAATAGATTCAATTTAAATGAAAGAGCATTGGTGTTGATAAGATCACAGCCGGCTGCAGTACGCGTAGTGACGAAGCGCACCAAGATAGTGAGAGACTACTAAATATAGCTGCAGCTTGAAAAATCTGCCGCGATGCTTCGTCACTTAGCGTCATTTATTGATTTAATCCTTGCATGGCTCTAGCTCAATCACTTGCCCTGCCTAATACACCCCACATCCGCGCTCTGGGCTAGGGTATGCGAAAACAATTACAAAATGCCTGGCCGATGCCCAATTTGAGGCCATATTAACTGTTGAGCGGAAAATGCAACTGTCCGCAGCAGCAGCAGCAGCAGCAGCAGCTTCAGTTCACATTAACCAAATGCGGTCAGCAGTCCAGTCACAGTTTAAACGACATTTTTCGCTGCTGCCGCTGTTATCGTGCCGCAGGTTTAAAAAAAAATGTATATACATATATACATACATATATATTTGTACATATATATGGGGCATGTGGCATGGGGCATGGGGCAAGGGGCAAAGGGGCGACTGGGGCTGCGGGTCTGACAGTTTTATTACCAAGGCGCATGGCTGCTTTTTCCAGTTGCGGCAGTTGCAGTTGCCAAAGCCTTAAAAGGCGCTACTAGTTGTTGTTGTTGTTGTTGCTGTTACAGTTGCTGCCGCTGATCGTTGTTGTTATTGTTGTGTCTGTTGTGTGTTGCTTGTTGGTTGTGCGATAAGTTAACAGTTGAAATTAATTTTTGTCACTTCATAAATCGCCGCCGTTGATTGCCATTGCCTTTTCTAACCAACACCCATCATGCACTGCAGGAAAATGCGTCTATTAAGTTAATTAAGTTAATTCTTAGATGCAGTTTCATTTGTTTGATTTCATCATCAGTGAAGCAGCAAAAAGCAATGCATTCTGTATTAGTTTTCATTTCTGAGCCATCTCATAAGCTTGTTCTTTGTGACCATCCCTATTACCAACCATTCTACCAGTTATTTAGGCCTTGATATGGGCACATCCCAGCTTGGATTATCCTATAACCAAGCTTTTATCTCCTTCCCCCTGAGTTGGGATTGCTTTTGACCCACATAAGCCCTGAGACGTAGCACCAGCAAGTGATTGAGTGAGCGCTTTAAGTGCGCTCGCTTAATAGTTTTTAGCCATCTAACCACTCACTATCCGCGGATGGAGTTTTCTTAAAGTGTTTGCCGGGAAAGCGGCTAGCACATGGGCCGGCAAGTATTTTCCTCAATGGCTCAATTTGGCGGCCAAAGGGAGTGGGAAAAGCGGTGCCGAGTTCTCTTGAGGGTCTGGGTATCGTGATTATCATATGACGTGACAGCCCCGCATATTTATGAATGCATTTGGGTCATAAACAACGGTGTTCTGCTGCGTTTGCAACGCAAATTGCGCACTTCAGACGTAAAATCATTTTGGCTAAGAAACCTTTCGTGTTGCCATCATTGATTGAGTTCTTCGATGGTTGCCAATAATAATTTTAGGCCTTAACTCGGGCTCAAATTGGCCCAATTGCATAAATTAAAAAATATTGGGTGTAGAGTGTAGGCTTATAAGTAAAGTAGATAAGTAGAAGTATATATATGTATATACATATAAGTATAATTATTCTAAGTAAAAGTAATAAGATTTAATTGAGTTGACAGTTTGTCTTCAATATATATCCATTCATATTTAAAATCGCATTGCTAAATCGTGTTGATAAAAACATAAGGGGTACTTCCACGTACTAAAGTGTCGGAAAATCTCTGATAAAAATGCTCCTCCACAAACCCCTTCGCCCTTATTGTTTAAAGCAATTTCCTAAGTGAATTTCCCATTTAGAACATGCAAAGGCATCGCAGCCAAAGAAACTTTTCCAGCAATTTTCCAACGGCAAGCGCACGGAGATGGGAAAATCGGAGGCTTTTCTGGAAATGAGGGGGGTAATTGCAGGACGGTGTAATTGAAATTCGTTTGTTTATGTTGTCATTGTTGTTGTTTTGCTGTTGTTGTTTCTCTGGCTGCTCGGAAAGCGTCTTCTGCGCAAATTGAAAATTACTTAATGGTTCAGTGGCGATCGCGCTGTCGCTCCCGTTTTCCCATTTTTTCCGTTTTTCCCGCTGGCCCTCTTCCGCTCAGTTTTCCCGCTTGTCGCTGTCGCGGCTACCGGTTAAATGAGCTCAAAGTGCCGGACAAAATGCGAAAATTGCCCACCAGCAACCAGCGGCAAAGGTCAGAATGTGGGTTCGCCGAAGGAAGAGGTGAGTATCTGGTCCTATCTGCGTCGTTCCAAAGCAAAAATGTTTATCTTGTAGATGGGAGCTGAGAAGTTGTGTAGAAGATAGGTCAGTGAAAACGGATGTGGGCGGAGCTGAGTACACAAATGTGCAACATATGACTGATCATTCAAACTTTTTACCCACTTTATTGTAACTCACTCTTGGGGGAGATACAAATGTTGCATTTTTTGCACTAAATAAGGCCGTTATTAAATATATAGTTGGTTTACCATTTTTTAAGGTTGCTTTTAATGATACATCTCGAATGGGGGAACTTTTTATATAAAATGACTTTATGTTTTTGCCCAACGAAGGCGCAAAAAAGTGCACACTGTAAGTTAATTATTGTTTTGTTGTACAAATGCGGTTTTTGTGGAAGAGCTAGCAAAAAGCACTCCACTTGGAGTACACATTGATTAATCCTTTCGACCGCGCAAAAAGCCTATCATAAATAATTGCTACATCAAAACGGTAAATAGAGCCACTCCCTCTCCCATGTTCATGCTCCAATAAAACACATAAAATATGGCCTGGCAATTATTAAGATTAAACGCAAGCTTGTATCGATTATCAAATGCTTTTTGTGATTTTAATACAATGCCATTAATCTGCATCGAAAATGGCGCACAAATAGACGGCTTGCCATGTTTTAGCCATATATCATGTGGCCCACAAATGGCCGTTAAGTGCAATTAACTAATTTGTTGTCGAATGTACGTTTTTGGCAACTGTTTTAATCGCCTACGCGCACACGGAATATGTTGCATTAATTTGTCAAATTAACACCTTTGTTGGGGATTATAAAAACTTTGAATATTTTTCCCAACTACGGCCGCACTCATTTTTCAAAAGCAACAAATTTATGACTTTTATTCGAGCTGGCATTTTAATTCGCCGATTTTGTAGATGACTGGCTCGAATCTCACGCTAAATCATTGTTTGCCATAGCAGCTGCAGCCAACGCCACAGCCACAGCCACAAGCCAACTCCACATGGCCAACTCCATTATAGCCCATATAATGCCCATATAGCCACTCCGAAAAAAAGCGATTCCGAATCGGAGGACTGACGACGCCATCGCCTACAACATTCATTCAAATTATGGAACCGCACTGCGATCGAGATCTCGTTTTAGTCACGCTAAATTTATACAAAAAAGCGCCTGGAAAAAAACCTAAACCGAAATGAAACTGAGAAAATGAGAAAATGAGAAAATGTGAAAAAGCCGCCACAACAATAAACACACCTTAAAACCCCGGAGCGAGCGAGACGGCCAGCCGCAGAGCGAAAGAGACGGCCTCTGTGCGGCGGGGAGCTACGAAATTCGGTTCGAGTTAATTAGCGAGCGCGACAAAACCCACCCAAAAGCGTAGATTTATGCACTCGAAGGTTCGTTTTTGGGGAATACAGTTACTTAGGGCTCCCCCCCAAAACTCTATAAGTAATTATGGGTTTGACATCCATCTGGGTAATGAGTAAATTGCCAAGGAATTACTCGCATCCGAGTTTATTTTGGGGCAAGTTGTGTCTCCCAGTTGTGTAATTGGGCATTAGGTAGTGTATTACAATTATTTACTCATATTGCAACGTAATTTCGATCAAGCTGTGCATTTAGATCTGTAAAACGTGTGGATAAGTGGCTAAAACTGTCGTAAGTGCCTAAACAGCTGAGTACGGCAATCTTGCAAATTGCATTCAATGGATACTTAATAAAGCAATTAAATTTAGCGCGCCAAAGATGAAGTAACTCTCGTAATTACATACATGTATATAACCATTTACAGCTAATATTATAATTGAATAATGCTATTGTCAACTACGCTGTTGGGTTTTAAGCGTTTTAATAGTGTGCTATAATGTCAATAATTTGTTAAGATAATGCATTCAATCTGTTAAGTAAACTTTTGGCAATGAACTAGCGCAGTCAGCTAATAAAGGTAAAAAGCTTAACAAAATAGCGCAGCCAGCTAATAAAAGTAAACAGCTTAACAAAATAGCTGCCATCAAGTGGCTTAAATCACACTCCATTCGCCGCTGGAACCACATGATCCATGGATTCACCCGAGATGCCAGGGGATTAGCCAAAAACTATCAAGGCATCCGAATGGCTTGTTCAAACAGCAATAAGACACCCCATAAATGCTGGCTGCCAAGCATATGGGGCACCCAGCCCCCCCACCCTCCTCACCCAGAAGTTTTAGCCATGAAATTATTAGGCAAACGATTACGAATTCCCTGCGGTGGCATAAACTAAATTCATGAGAGTGCCATGATTGCTGGCAGATTGTTTTGGGGTTGTTCTCGACGGGGGTTGGGGTTGGAACTTCACACACAACACACACACACTCACACACACACGCGCGAGGGGGTGGTGGGGGGAGCGGCATAATGAGCTCAAGTTATGTTACATAAGCCATAAGGACATGAAAACCACTCGAGCAGACACTCCACTTTGGGGTGAGCGGAGCGAGTGCCTCGCCTCTCCCTTTCGCTCGCACTCACTTCATATCGGTGGTTGGCAAACTAATGAGCTGTGGGTTGCTGTGTGTTGCTGTGGGTTGCTGTGGGTTGCTGTGGGTTGCTGTGGTTTGGCTCCGTTTGCCGGCTCAGTGGTGTCTGTCGCTTGTTTGCACAACCGCTTTATGAGCCACCACTCAACAGCTCGTCTCCTCGAGTGTGTTTGAGTTGGGAGATGGAGTGACTGACTAGCTACATCCTCTGCTTCAGATGCTTTGGAAAATGCAGGAAATCTCACCTATTCGCAAAACCATGTACTAGTAATTTGATGCTGCCGGAATCAGCTGATGCTAAGTGCCAAGAACTGCAGTTTTCCATGAGAAGCACTACATAAACTACATTATTATGCAAAATACCCAGACGTACTTTAATAAACTTTATTTCCATTGACAAAGTTCATAGAAGGCACAATAATATTGCACCAATATTCGCACTTATTTTCCTAACTAAAGCACAATTTCCAAGGATGCCTTTCTCTGGCACATTTGTTGGAAAGGACATGGACTCACCTGAGCTGGGGCGATCGCTGTAGCGGGTGCAGTAGACCCACGCTGGCCAAACGATGGGAGTGCCCGAATCCTCGCCGGACTTGCCGGCTGCTCCTGTGGCGCCCGCTCCAGCCGCTGGTGGCGGCGACTTGACCAGATCCACCGGTGCACCCGAGGTGTTGGTGGTGCTGCTGCTGGTGGCGGTGCTATTCGAATCGTTGCTGTTGCTGCAGATGTTCGCCAGCGAGCTGGAGAAGCTCAAGCTCGAATTGGCGACGGCGTTGCTTTGGGCCAGATTCAGTGGCTTTCCAGACTTCTTGGGCGCCTTGAGGGGAGATCTGTTGCCATTGGTAGTCGCAGAATTTTTGCTGCTGCCAGTACTGCTGCCACTGACACTGCCAGCACCGATGTTGCCACTTAAAGCACCAATCTTGGGCAATCTGGAACCAAAGTCCGCCTTCAGGATATTGTCTATGCTGAATTTGAGTGCCCGTTCGTGCAGGTTTTCATTGTTATTCAGGTGATTCTGCATGTGATGATGGTGGTGGACCTGATCCCTTTGCAGCAGCAATTGCTGATGGGGATGCGCGGCTCCACCTGGGCCCAGGCCCAGTGCCGTGGCCGTCAGCTGAGCCAGTGCATCCTGACCGCTGGGCACTGTGGCCACTGCCGCTGCCGCCATGGCCATTTGCAGCTGTTTTCCCGCCGCCGCTGCCGTGAGAGCATTCACCCTGGCGGCGGCCATCAGATGCATCTGCTGCTTCATCAGCTCCTCGGCGTAGAGCTGGGACTTACGCAGGAACTCCTCCTGGAAGGTACCCGTGGAGGGAGGCAGTTGCAGGAGGTCCTCGGGCAAAAAGGGCGGACCTTCGCTGGGCGGCAAAACAGTGGTGGCGGCGGTGCTGCTGAATGCCGACGGTCGGTAGATTTGGCTAATCAAAAGCCTCTGCCTGGCCTGAGCTTGAGCGGATAGCGCCGCCTGTGCTGCCTCCGATTGCTCCTGGCCCACACTCAGCACACTATTCTCACTGCAGCAGCTGGCTGGATCCTCCAGGTCCAGATCGTGCTCCTCCTCGGCCTCCTCATCCTCGATGTTCAGCTGCTCCTCGCACTCCGTCTGCTCGTCCTCCTCGTCGTCCCGCACTTGCGGCGAGCTGCCCGGCTGGACAAGCGGTAAGGGCAAGCAATCCGGATGCATTTTACCCACTTCCTGGCCACCTCCGCCCGCTCTCCTCTCCTGCGCGTGGTCCTCAGCCTCCTCCAAGGAGGGAATAGTCAGCTTGAGCGGGGGCGGTCGACTGCTGGCCAAGGTGGACATCAGTTTGAGGGCTTAGGTCTTCAGCTGGAAAGTTCACGGGGACCAAAAGCCGACGGCATTGCAGGGCAGCCAGAAAGCATTAAAAACATTAACCACAGCCCAATGATATCACTTCGATTGGCAAATACGCCGCGCTATCGTCTGCGATTGACAATTGGTTTTGGCTTGGGTGATAAACTTGTCGATACCGACGTTAATCCGCTCGTCCGTTAAAAACGTAACGTGCGCTGTTACGAACCGCCGACCAACTGATGCTCTCGCGAACTGAATAGCAAAGCGAGACGGCTGCAGCTGAGAGCCGATTCAAAAAGAGAACTCTCTCTCGCACACGCTCTCTCCCACTCTCCGTCCCGCTCTGGCTTTTCGAACATCCAATCAGCGGCTGCGGGGCGTGCCGTACAGTTGTCCCGCTCGCGCACACGGCCTGTCGCCTGTCAGTTGAGGTTATGTTAAGTGTTTGTATATTTGTTAATTAAGTGCGTCGTCGCCCCAAAGAGAAAAAAAAAATGAAAAAGAAGGAAAAGAAGGAAAATAGGGATAAGAACTCCACTCCATTTCCATCTGCGCCTTGTCGTTTTGATTATGCGCTGCAGCATTTAAGTCGTAAATCTCACTCTATGTAGGCTGCTCTCGCCCTGCTTCTCCTTCTCCTCCTTCTACTTCGCCACTACACTCCACTCCACTCCCCATTTCCTTCGCTCCTCTTTGCGGTCTGGCATCTGCAGTCCTTTTTTGCTGGCATCCTATCCGCCGTCCTGCATTATATACCCACACACATATGGAGTGTGTGCCTGTTTATATACAACACATGCCACAGCTTCCCCGTCTCCTTCACTCCTTCGCCCATTCGCTTCCTTTTACTTATTGTTCTTGTTGCCCCGATACAACGAAAATGTTTGCGCTTTTTGATGTCATTGTTGTTGTTAGCTGCGCTTTATAAATCACCACCACAATTTTTGTTGCCCCAACATCTGCCGTGATTTCATAATTGCTTTTGATGCTTTTTTGTCGCCGTTTTATTGTTTGTTGTCGTTTTGCCTTCACACATCCCATCGTACAACATTGATGATAGTTCTGCGTAAATGAATACCAATACGTGTGCAATTGCATACGCTTAGTCAGGGGCGTAGTTTCAAAGACACTGAAGGGGGTCTATGGTCAGTACAGCTGGTTTTCTACTGAAAACTATTCCAGACATTTCAAGATTTCTTAGCACTGCCAAAATAATTATAATTTGTATCTGATATCAACAAAAAATTTCAAGCCATTGATTTCCTTGATATAAAGTAGTAAGTAAAAGTCAGTTATTTAACAAAAAAAAACTCCAGCATTGAGCATGGAATATTTATATTTGATGAGTACATCATTACTTACAAGACACATTATTTTGGGAATTTAAAAGTCATCATTACTTACAAGAGCCATTATTTTGGGAATTTACAAGTCAGTTCGTCTATGTACCACAGCAATTACCCTCCATTCCTGACCAGTTTGAGTAGCCCCTTCCCCTACCGCCAGTGAAAATTTGACATACGTATGCCTGGGCTTGTCTAATTGGCCAACATATTGCATTGTTGCAGTGCTTTGTGCTCATAAATCTGTATTTAGCTTTCCTTTCAAGTATTTGTGACATTTTTTGTGTGTGGCATGTGTGGGGTGAAAACGGGTTTGCCCCGTTTGAAGTGTGTTTATGCAGGGCATGCCGATCACTCTTTTAATTAAATCAGAAAACTTAGTTGTAGTCCACGAACAGATGTATAGGAATGTCTGCAGTCATTTGCATTATCATGCCGCGGACCTCTTTAGTGGCACAATCGAAATCGGCTAATGGATCATATTTCATATCTGAAATCGACTATCAAAGTTGCACCTTTTCCCTGTTATCACCGACAGATTGGTCATAAAATATCGGAATTCCAGCGATCTTTTTATCGCTGCTGTTGAACCCATAAAGCCCGAATCATGGAGTTTTTCGGGCTGTCCGCGCATTATTATCGCTTCGAATCAGATCGTCGGAGCCACGCCCCAAAATGCAAGCCCATCCGAGCCAGTTTAATAACTTTGTTGCACCATTACAAAGCAGCCAGTGCCTGATGCCGACACTGCGATAGCATAAGCACCGCCAAACGAATTAATCAGGCTTAAAATCCAGCACTCCACAAAAGAAACAATTATACACAGCGATTAGGGAAAGGAATGTGGCACAGAAAATAGTTGCGTACAGTCGAGCTTCTGTCACGTAGCCCTCAACATTTATTTGCCTAAAGACTCAAACACTACCTTGTACTGATCATTACCATTGTTTGCGTGACTTAGTGCTATCGTAGCTCCCAATTTGAATGCGCTAAATGGCCGTTTGAGTTACAGAAGTTTGACTGTGGCAACCCAAGACCACGAATTATGAATAAAATTAAACGCAATTGCTCAAAACGTCTGAAAAGCCAACTGATATTCGCGTTCCCGTTCGCTCCCCTCACCTCCAGCCATTAACTGCAGATTCCATCCGAAGAGGAGACATGATTAAAGCCGCGCACGAAACGCTTTTCACATAAAAGACGCCGCGGAGCGTAAGGCGATCTCGCTAGTTAATCGCGCAGAAAATCTTCATCAGAAATGGACGGAAACCAAAGGCAAGCGAGAGCAACAAAAAGCTTCGCAGTAAAGTTACTCAAACTAAAATAAATACAATCAAAACATGAAGCCTACAACGCAAGCAATAAGTAACAACGAAAACACAACGACAACGACAACAAAAGAGCAAAGCGCGCCGGCAAAACATTACAAGACCTCTAGCTGCCTCTCTCTCCCGCCGCAGCATCAGCTCCGCCAGCAGCAGCAGCAACAACAAATAGCATAATCGCAATGGGCAACTCCTCCACCGCCCGCCCCTAACAGCTCCCCACTGGGGCGCACAATTTAGATGCGCGGCAATAGATAAACTTAAAGAGGCTTTTATTTAAACAAAGCGCAGCAGCATCGCAAGAAACGCCAATGAAGCTGCTCACCCAGGCAGACAGAGAGCGAGATTGGGGCCGCTAGGGGAGCGGTTTTAGCAAAACGGAGGTTGGGGCGACAGAAAACGGTGCCTCAGCAGCTTTAACACTCCGAAGGTTCTTTGAAAAACTGTATATCTCAAAGAAAGGAAACCCTTTACTGTGATATCCTACGAGTCGGAAAGTAGCTTTTAAAAATCCCTGCTTGGGCGCCAATTATGTGTTTTTCAAGTCTAAGTTTATTATACTAATAAGCTTATTACACTTTCTGTTGCTTGTAATACCTTTAGATGCAAGAGAAACCTCCTGTTTATTTGTAATCCTCACTTTAGAATGACAAGTTTTTGATTTATTGGAAGCAATGAGCTTTCCAGGATCCATAACATGATGCTCGGGCGCCGTCACATAACATAACATAACGTAACATAACATAACGTAACATAACATAAGATAACATAAGTCTCATTTTGCAGGAGCCGTTAACTGCAAAACATTTAATTTAGTGCGAAAAGACTTTGCCACTTTAAGGCAGCAGTATTACGCCAAGTAGCCACTTGGAGTCCTCGAATGCAGCCCTGTACCAGCTGGCAGTAGCTAAGTGAGCCAGACTGGGGACCAGGACTGGGGACCCACAGTTGAAGCCTGATCTCTGAGGCCCTGCTGCTGCTGTCGGCCGAAGCGCAAAAATGTGTGTAGCTTACAAACGAGCAACATCAGAACAGAAACTGAAACAGAAACAGAAACTGAAACAGAAACTAAAACTGAAACAGGAATAGAAACAGAAACAGAAACAGAAACAGAACGGAGCGCGGATTGGTGCTCTCTTTCTGGCCCGCCAACAGGATCGATGGCCCTCGTTAGGTTCGCGGCTCTTTTTGTCAATCTCATGGGATCGCGGTGCTGTCGCTCTAGCTATTTAAACGACAGATCTGACTCGCTTCGAATAACCTGTGCAGATCTAGCTGTAGCTGCTCCCAAAAAGTAGCAACTCTGTCGTCGCGATTTTGCCGCTTTTTGTCTCCGTTTGCGTTCGTAGTTGCTGCTATTCGAGCTGATCTTTTAATCGAATCGTAGCATTTATTATGTTGCGACTGGGGATTGGATGTGGATTGGAGACTGTAATTGTTGTGATTTTGTGGCCAGTTTGTCTAATGTCGTACGGCGAACAATGGACATGGCTGTGTCATAAGTTAACAAACAATGAAACAAGCCGAGCAACAAATAGCTGCCATTGGCTGCACAAAATCGTAACTCATAATTCGCCATTCTGCTTGTGCAATTTGGCATTGACTTGCGTTGTGGACTCGATTTGATTTTGTTTTGATTGAATTCCATTTTCTTGTCTCAATTGAAATTTGCATAATTTATTCGCTTGAGAGCGTGCAGCTCTAATTGCAATTAACACGTGACGACGGCAGTAATCAACATTACCACCACCACCATCATCATCGTCATCATCATCATCACCGTCTATTCCCAACTCTGTTCCACTTGTCTACAGTTTGGTTTAGAGAGAAAAATCAATAACAGGCATGTGGAAATTGTATTTAATTGACAGCTAAATGGTTTTCAACTCGCCATGGAAATCGATTGGGCTTGGTCCGTAGATGCCATTTGGGGTTGTTGGGGCTTGAGGGAAGGGGGGGCTTTCCGAGGGGTGGTGCGTAACAGCCAATTAGCATTGGAAAAGTTTTCGAGGAAAATTAATAAGCAGGAAATGCGGTATATGTCAAGGGGAGGCAACTGATTTGTCAGCCCAAAGCGAAGAGGTGGTTTTACAAAAAACCGGGCGGAATATTTAAAGCAATTCAATGTGAAAACGAGTAATTACCAGCTATAAATAAAAATTATTTAAATAGCTATTAAAGAAAGTAACATTTAAGAGATGTTTTGCACGTTCCGCCCTGCTAAACATCATTTGTGTAGCTTATTTAACTTATTTGCATATGTATGTACAATCCCTAAGCATATTTAAGGAGTTCTCTGTAGAATATAACCCTTTTCTATGCTCTTAACTACAGCCGTTCCATTCCGATTCCCCAAGGCAAATAAATAAAACGCGACATTTGAGCCCAACTGACAATCACCTAATTACATGCACAAACACAGCCGCACACACTCTAATTGAAGTGCGAGCAGTGCGGCGACACAAAGAGCGAGAGGGTCGTTGGCAGGGGGAAGTGGGGTAATTGCAAGGCGATGGCCTGTCATCAGTTGCCGTGTGTGTAGCTACTGTTGTTGTTGTTGTTGTTGTTGTTGTTGTCTTTCGGGAACGCTTAAGCAAATAGCATTAAATAAAAGGTTAATAAATAGCACAAAGCACACAAGTGCGGTCGAGCGAGTGAGCGAGATGGGTAGACAATATGGCCGACGAGGCTGACATGTGTGTGACGTGCTTGTGCGCGCGAGGGAGAGGGAAAGCTCGCTGGCTTGCGTGTGTATGCGAGTGTATTTGTGTGTGTGTGTGTGTGTGTGTGTGTGTGTTTGTGTGAGCAGGCAGTTTGTAACGCCTGCTTATTTATGCACGAGGGAAAGAGAGGACGAGAGAAGGGGGCACTTTGGCGGGTCCTTTCAATTCAACCGTCGCTCCTCCATGCAAATGTCAATTGTCAGTTGTTGTTGATTTAAGTTTATTTGGTACAACAATCAACTAATTACGGCTTGTTAAATTGCAGCCATTGAAATGACCGTTTAAACCATTCAATTTCAATAGCATGCAATTTACCCATTCCCCCTCTCGTTCCCTCCCGCTCTTGCGGTCACCCCCCTCTCTCTCTCTCTCTCTCTCTCTGTTGGCTCACTGTCATGTGTCATTTGCGTGGATACATATTTGATTTATTCCCGATACTGTCCTGACCGATGGTCATCGCATATCCACTGTGAAAGGATTGGGAATATGGGATTTGGATTTTTGGGTGGAGCAATACTTAAATCTAGATTTAACTTACAGAATGCTTGCATACTTTCTGGCGTTAGAATGTGATAATAAAAGTATTGCGATCATTTTCCAAACCGATCGATGTGAAAATTGGTATGTGGGTAAAGAATGTCCAATGGACTGCAGAGCATAAAGCTACGATGGAGTGGGTATTGATCAGCTTTCACCTTGGGAATTGCCGTAACGCCTACGATCTGTGGCCTATCATCGATAGGATCTGCCAGGAAGACCAAGACGAGAAACAACAAAAGCAACGACGCCTCTGCAATTTGTTGTACACGAAATGCAATTTGCTTAAAATTTATCGCAATTTAATCATCAACATGGAAATATGCCCCCAAGCCGGACGAGGGAGTGAGATGGAGAGCCCCGGGCGAGAACGAGACGGTGCGAGTGCAACAAAACTATTAACGCCAAACGATCGAGATGCCGTCCAAGATCTCGCTTCTTCTACCCCCCCTCCCGACCACCCGTTTCTTTCCTCCGCGAAAGAAGGGGTTCCAGTGCTCTTTCCACCTGCTCCCACCAAACGCTTGGGGCCAAATGTTTTCATTCATGGCATCCGCAAAGTACATGCAAATCGAGTCGAATAGCAAATGGCCTATACATTAATGTTTATTGCGAAGGTAATCAAGAGAACTAAATGACTCAATCTGTGCTTAATAGTTTTGTAATAGAGTTTTTCCAAAGTAATTAACATAAGCTTAAAGTCGGGAGCCCTTACCTATTCATTCTTTTTAGTAGTGTTTTAAAAACCTATTAAGCTTTTAGATATGAATACGTTTATTAAAGAAAATAGGTAGAATCTAGATTTAGGGAATTATCTAAGTATGTGGTTATCTAAGCTTGATGTTCCCCACAGATACCCTGTAATGGCAAAGTTTAAGAGAAACAAAAGGTCAGGAGACCCAGCCAGGAAGAAGAAGCAGACAAAGCCAGGGATCAGCGAAGAGAAGAGGCCACAAGCCATAACCGGGAAAATTAGCATTTTTGCCACATTTAACGGTTTTTGGTTTTTGTTTTTTTTTTCGTAAAAGCCACCGCTTCATTGCATTCAAAATTGATTTGTTCATGACGAACTCATTTCGGCGGGGGCTAGTGGGGGAATGGAGGGGTTAGCAATAGCCAACTGCTGTTAACCCCAGGGACGAAATGCCAGCGATGAAAGCGACTCGAACCGGCACCGGCAATTAACCAAAAAATTTGAACACACTTAACGCTTAATTGGATGGGGTCAGTGAGGTAAAAAAGCAAAAAATGAATGACAAAGAATCCGCGTAGCATAACTATTTACATTGAAATGCGAAAGAAAGCCGACTCTGCACCAAGGAATATGTGTTGGTATTTAATCTGAGGGCATCGGACATTGACACATTCAAATCGATCAAACTTTTTGTGTTCGCTGTTGGGCGCCAAAAACTCATTTAAGTTTTGTGACCGGAAAGTGTCAAGTCACTGTAGCAAACGACAAAAGAAATACACATTTCTATTGATATTTGCACAAAATGACACTTCTGATTGCTGGTGACATTTGCACGCGACTTTGAGGCTTAAGCAATTTGAAAATTATTGGACAAATACAGATTTTGAAAGCTTTATATCCGGAGCGTATTGCGTTGATTATGTATTTCATTATTTTGTGACTTTCAAGCAAGCGTCCTACTTTTAAGCATTCACTGCATAAAAACGTTTACCACTTCAAAATCCGATTAAGATAAGTTGAGTTATGGAATTAAGACCTTCAGCCTAGGGACATTTCTTAATTTGTTTGAATTTCTACATCAGAAAAATTACAAAAAAATTAAAGAAAAATAAATTTCTAAATTTGAATGCAGTTTTGTAGAGAATTGCGTCAGAAACATTTAGAGGTATGCCACTTCAAAATCCGATGAAGATAAGTTGAGTTATGGAGTTTAGACCTTCAGCCTAGGGACATTTCTTAATTTGTTTGAATTTCTACATCAGAAAAATTACAAAAAAATTTAAAAAAAAATAAATTTCTAAATTTGAATGCAGTTTTTTAGAGAATCGCGCCAGAAATATTTAGAGGTATGCCACTTCAAAATCCGATGAAGATAAGTTGAGTTATGGAGTTTAGACCTTCAGCCTAGGGACCTTTCTTAATTTGTTTGAATTTCTACATCAGAAAAATTACAAAAAAAATTAAAAAAAAATCCATTTTTAAATTTGAATGCAGTTTTTTAGAGAATCGCGCCAGAAATATTTAGAGGTATGTCACTTCAAAATCCGATGAAGATAAGTTGAGTTATGGAGTTTAGACCTTCAGCCTAGTGACCTTTCTTAATTTGTTTGAATTTCTACATCAGAAAAATTACAAAAAAATTTTAAAAAAAATCCATTTTTAAATTTGAATGCAGTTTTTTAGAGAATCGCACCAGAAACATTTAGAGGTATGCCACTTCAAAATCCGAGTAAGATTAGTTGAGTTATGGAGTTTAGACCTTCAGCCTAGGGACATTTCTTAATTTGTTTGAATTTCTACATCAGAAAAATTACAAAAAAATTAAAAAAAAATAAATTTCTAAATTTGAATGCAGTTTTGTAGAGAATTGCGTCAGAAACATTTAGAGGTATGCCACTTCAAAATCCGATGAAGATAAGTTGAGTTATGGAGTTTAGACCTTCAGCCTAGGGACCTTTCTTAATTTGTTTGAATTTCTACATCAGAAAAATTACAAAAAAATTTAAAAAAAAATCCATTTTTAAATTTGAATGCAGTTTTTTAGAGAATCGCGCCAGAAACATTTAGAGGTATGCAACTTCAAAATCCGATGAAGATAAGTTGAGTTATGGAGTTTAGACCTTCAGCCTAGGGACATTTCTTAATTTGTTTGAATTTCTACATCAAAAAAATTACAAAAAAATTAAAAAAAAATAAATTTCTAAATTTGAATGCAGTTTTGTAGAGAATTGCGTCAGAAACATTTAGAGGTATGCCACTTCAAAATCCGATGAAGATAAGTTGAGTTATGGAGTTTAGACCTTCAGCCTAGGGACCTTTCTTAATTTGTTTGAATTTCTACATCAGAAAAATTACAAAAAAGTTTAAAAAAAAATCCATTTTTAAATTTGAATGCAGTTTTTTAGAGAATCGCGCCAGAAACACTTAGTGGTATGCAACTTCAAAATCCGATGAAGATAAGTTGAGTTATGGAGTTTAGACCTTCAGCCTAGGGACATTTCTTAATTTGTTTGAATTTCTACATCAGAAAAATTACAAAAAAATTTAAAAAAAATAAATTTCTAAATTTGAATGCAGTTTTGTAGAGAATTGCGTCAGAAACATTTAGAGGTATGCCACTTCAAAATCCGATGAAGATAAGTTGAGTTATGGAGTTTAGACCTTCAGCCTAGGGACCTTTCTTAATTTGTTTGAATTTCTACATCAGAAAAATTACAAAAAAATTTAAAAAAAAATCCATTTTTACATTTGAATGCAGTTTTTTAGAGAATCGCGCCAGAAATATTTAGAGGTATGCCACTTCAAAATCCGATGAAGATAAGTTGAGTTATGGAGTTTAGACCTTCAGCCTAGGGACATTTCTTAATTTGTTTGACTTCTACATCAGAAAAATTACAAAAAAATTTTAAAAAAATCCATTTTTAAATTTGAATGCAGTTTTTTAGAGAATTGCGTCAGAAACATTTAGGGGTATGCCACTTCAAAATCCGATGAAGATAAGTTGAGTTATGGAGTTTGGACCTTCAGCCTAGGGACATTTTTTAATTTGTTTGAATTTCTACAACTCATACATCAGAAAAAATACAAAAAAAATTAAAAAAAAAATAAATTTCTAAATTTGAATGCAGTTTTTTAGAGAATCGCGCCAGAAATATTTAGAGGTATGCCACTTCAAAATCCGATGAAGATAAGTTGAGTTATGGAGTTTAGACCTTCAGCCTAGGGACATTTCTTAATTTGTTTGAATTTCTACATCAGAAAAATTACAAAAAAATTAAAAAAAAATCCATTTTTAAATTTGAATGCAGTTTTTTAGAGAATTGCGGCAGAAACATTTAGAGGTATTCCACTTCAAAATCCGATGAAGATAAGTTGAGTTATGGAGTTTAGACCTTCAGCCTAGGGACATTTCTTAATTTGTTTGAATTTCTACAACTCATACATCAGAAAAAATACAAAAAAAATTAAAAAAAAAATAAATTTCTAAATTTGAATGCAGTTTTTTAGAGAATCGCGCCAGAAATATTTAGAGGTATGCCACTTCAAAATCCGATGAAGATAAGTTGAGTTATGGAGTTTAGACCTTCAGCCTAGGGACATTTCTTAATTTGTTTGAATTTCTACAACTCATAAATCAGAAAAAATACAACAAAATTTAAAAAAAAAAAATTTCTAAATTTGAATGCAGTTTTTTAGAGAATCGCACCAGAAACATTTAGAGGTATGCCACTTCAAAATCCGAGTAAGATTAGTTGAGTTATGGACTTTAGAACTTCAGCCTTGGAACATATGTTAATTTTTTGAATTTCTTCAACATCATACATCAGAAAAAATAAAGAAAAAATTAAAAAAAATTCATTTGTAAATTTGAACTTCAGCCTTGTCTGATGTCTTCAACACATCACATCAAAAAAATTACAAAACAAGATGGAATGCTATAGACGAGTTTCCCGACTATTAGATACCTGTAACTCACCTAGTGGAGGAAGTTCATGATTTTCTGGAATATCGGTAAAAATAGAGAATAAACTTTAGAAATTAAAAAAATATTGTTCAGAAGTGTGGGAGTGGGAGTTTTGGGTGGTTTGTGGATGGTAAAGTGCGCGTAGCAAAAAGTTTTTCGGCAAGTAAAAAAAAATCCAAACATTTTTCAAAAACTGTGGACGTGGCAGTTTTTGGCGGCTTGTGAATCCCAAATGGCTTTCACAGCTCTGACAGCCTGCGCTAATGAGCTGCTAACTGCACAAAAAAGCTTAAACTGATTTTCCCATCAATTCCCAAACAGCAAAGAAAGCACACATGCAGCCCGACATGGCTGCATTATAATAAACATCATGTCAAGCCAAAAGGTCAGCGGCGAAAGGAAAGTCCTCCGATATTCACACAGCCTGCGGGTCTCATCGATACGGATTCCGAATGCCATTCCTGTTCCCAACCAGCTAACAAAAGTGGCTTAAATCAACGGATGACAATGCTAACGAAGCAGTCAGCAAACAACAAACAAACTGCGACACTCGGCAAGAGGAGCGGGCTAAAGCTGGGCCAGGATGGGGCTGAAGATGAGGAGGAGTAGCCAGGAGTCGCCACCTGGAATTGAGTGCAAAATATGGCGCAGCAGCGAGCAGGACAACACTGCGGCAAAACATCAGTTAGTTTAAGTCCTGATAATTTGAACTTATTAAAAGTCGTTGTTCTTGAACTTGGGAAACTTAAGAAACATTGAGTTAACTAGTAATTTTCCGAGTATATTATCGTTTTTAGAACTATAAGTTTAAGTAAACCCAAGGTTTGAACTCGACTTCAGCGACTATTTTTCGCACTGTATGCAGTTGGAGGAGGTACTTCTTATGTCTTGTCTGGGCCATATCCATGTTACTTAGCGTCTTAGAGCAGTTGGCGCGTCATGTAGCCAATTAAAAAAAGCGAAAAACGACAAGCGCGAAGAGCGAAGACTGTAGAGCGGAGAATGGAGAATGGTGAATGGAGAATGGAGCGGGAGGGGGGGGGGGGGGGGGGGGCTGCAGAACTCGTAGCTGAGATTCGACAATGGCGGAGGCTGGAGGTGCGGCAACAGGCTGTCCTGGTCACGATCTCTGCAAGCGTCGCCCAGAAATCTAAGCGAGGCAATCAAATTAGGAAAGAAACAAAGTTGACTGCTCCCCGCAGACCTGACCCACAGGGGAAAGTAAAAGGGGGCGGTGGGAGCGCCTTAATTGCATCTTTAATGCGGCAGGAGCACACACTCGTATGCTAATAAAGGTCAGGCGATATGCACATCTTGATAGGCGAGTGTCAACGTACCGTTGAACAAATTTCATGCCAGATTTTTGGTTTTTCGGCTCTTTTTTTTTGTGTCTTTTTTCTTTTTTGGTTTGAACGGCAGCTGGGACATTGCAACATGACACCTCGACATGACAGCAAAATGAGCTTCTGTTGCCCGACTCCTTTTCGAGATCTCTGCCGCAGCAGCAGCAACAGCAGCAGCAACAGCAGCAGCAGAAGTAGCAGCAACGGCAGCGGCAGCCACCGGAGTGAGTGACAACTGCAACGGCATGGCTTTCAAATATTTAACACCAGCCTCCAGCAGCAGCAGATTGGAAGCCCAAGTTTCGACGCACCAAATGCATGTGAAATCGATGCCAAAATCGAACTCACTTCGCACCAACAAAAAGATACATACATATAAACAGGACTGGGAGAGTGGACACTGCAAGTACAGTTGACATTAGCTACAGACTAAATCTAATCAAATTAAATTGACTGCACAACTTTCGCCCCAATGGTGCTAGCATTCCATCCAGGATAGAACCATTTTATACATGAATTATTACAGTGGCAGTCCACGTAGTGACGAAGCGCACCTGCAAAGTGTGTAAGAGGGACAACTAATTGGTCCTTTCTCAATCCCTTCAAGAGGTCTTTTTATTTTTTCAATTAAAAAAAAAACAATAAAAGGGGGGAAAGGGTTTTGTTGTTCACTATCTAGCCCAATATAGAAAACTGTTAGCGATGAAGTACTGTAGCTTTTGCATTCGGGCAACGCAACTCTCTTTGATTCGACCAATGCCAGTTTGGCATTCATTTATTCGCATCTGTTGCCAATTTACAAAACTCAATTTCAGTCTTTTTGCGTTTCGTGTGATTTTCGATTTCGATTTGGTTTTTTGCTGGTTTCTCAAAGTTTTTTGTCAAACGTCGAGCCGCCCCTAATTGATTTTGGCGCTTTAACGAGGCGCAAAAGTAAACACACTCCCAGCCAAACAAAAAAAAAATATATAAAAAAAATGAATAAAAAAAACCAAACCCATTTGACAGCTTTGTAGGCCGAAACGAACTTGGCTATCGGAGTGTTAATTGAACGCGAAATTGTAACGCGATTGAAATTGTAATGTGTGATTAAAGTAAATAGGTTGGTATCTAATTGAATCAGATTGCATCTTAACGATTCCCATTTGACCTTAGTTGAACAAGTGCGATACTTATCGGCCTCCAAAAACAAAATCTCACAATGGTTTTTAAATTTTTTATATTTTTTATTTCATGTCGTAATCATGCACTCTGTCGTTTTGCATTTAATTTTGGTTGCATTTTTGAATTCTGTCAGCTTTCAATTAGTTTTTCCGTAATATTCGTAATTGCTCATCACCGCTGATATTTATATTTATATATCGGTTTATTATATGTACACCTTTGAAATTCGGACACTTCTATGGAAGGGATATGGCCCGCAATCCGTATCCGATTCGTAATTACACAAATTTCAATGAGTTCTCAGCTTTATGCACCTAAATGTGTAATGGTAAACTTCTTGTTTGCTTATGCAAGAAACAGTTAAAATCGCTTAGGCTGTTTATTATTTTCCTTTTTAATCATAAGTATATTTAATTATCCATCGATCTCTACGATAATATTGGTTTAATATTCTCGTTAATCGTTTGTCTTGTTTTCTTGTGCTTCGTTTAATTTTTTACAGTATTGCAAGTAGTCTCATTAATGTAGATTAAATATTTATTAATTAAACATACATACGTATTCTTTTTGTTTTGGATTTCATTACTTAATTACCACAACAAGCGTTTCCAGTTTTCTCTTTTTTTTTGTTTTTGGTTTACTAACAATACATTCATATACAATATTTGATAAGGGAATCAGCACAACTGCTAAGTGGTTTGGATTCGATTCAATGGGCCCTAAGTCCCCGAAAATGTAAGAAAATGTTTAAAATCATTAAATAAAATTTAAAAAAATACCAAGTATTTCGTAAAAAATGAAAGAAACTCAAAATGTACCTTAAATGTACCTTTAGAATCTCTAGTACTTTAAGATCTATACAGAGAGGCTACATGCAGATTAAGCTATTAATACTCGATTGGTAATTTTGACGTATTAGTTAGTTATAGAGCGTAATCGATAGTCTGATAGGATGTACTGGAGTGAAATGGGAGGGGTAACTTCTACGCACAGAACCTCTGGAACCTCTAGAATCTAGAGTATCTGTATCTGCTGCCTTCGCTGTAAACAATTTCACATGTAGTTTTGGTTAAGTTCGAATACGAATACGCAAAATGGCTGTATCGATTATATATAATACATAAATATTTGTTTTTCAATATATTGTATAGTTTCCCTTTGTTTTTTACGTTTACACTTCATGCAAAAGAAGTGGAAAACTGTTAAGTACATATAAAAAATATGAATATTCAGCCTTGTTCTGAACACAGCTTGCAACCGAATCACAAAAATGAATCTTGGAAATCTTAAGAAATGTTGTGTTTTTGCGTCAATGGAAAATTAGTTTTAATGGAAAGAAATATGTAATTACGGAATTAATCTCAAAGAGCAATCGGAATTCAGACCAAGGCTGGTTATTATAACTATTGTTAGTCATAACTATTTACAGATATTGTAAAGTACTAGACAAAAATGAGTTAAAAAACTCTTACAAAGTCAAAGCTATGATTTCATGGATTTTTACTACATTTCTGCTCAATTTCTCCTTAAGTTTGTTTTGCATCGATGATCCGAAAATGGAAAATGGAAAGTTAAATGTTTACTCGGATGTCAGACAGTCGGCATTAATGTATTTATATTTATATGCACAGCTCTAATTCACTTTATATATTCTGCTTACTAATTTGTTATATGTTGACTGGTTTCAAAGAGTTTCGTGTTCTTGTTTACCCGTAGTATTTGCTGTTGCAGAAGTGTCAAATCATAAAAGTTGTTCGCATCACAATCGGTATATATGTTATATGTTTCATGTTTTATGTTTTATGTTTTATTGATGATAAAGGAAGGATCGAAGAAGACTGAAACTGTGGACATCGTCAGATATTCCGATACTACACATTTAAGGTACGAGATGTAAGATGTAGGATGTAAGATGTAAGATGTAAGATACTAACATGCAATCCCTCAGTTGGAGGTGGATTTGGAGAATCTGATGAGGGGTACTAAGTGATGAGTGCTGAAACTGAAAATGGGAAACCAAACGGAAAATGATGATCTCGCTTTCAGTTGCTGCTGAACGAATTTCGGATTAATCAGAGTTCTGCTCGGTTTAAGTTTGCAATTTGTTTTCCATTTTATTATCGCTCTTGCTTACGCTCTTACCGATCTACAATTTACAAACTACGAAATTACATCGCTACATAATTATTGTTAAATATTTTTGTTTTTTCGTTTTGCTTTACTCGGTTTTTGTTTTGGATTTTAAAATATTATCGTTATCATTATAGTTTATATTATATCTTTATTATTATGATGTTTATGCTGACGTAGCTATTGCCGCCATCGCATTATCATGCTTTTATGTTTGCCGTTACGAATACAATTAAAATTATTACCTTGTACAAAAAATAATAATAATAATAGCATACAATAGTAGTGTTCATCTGCAACTCCCAACATCTCACACAATCAGTTGCCTTTTGAAGTTGCATTCCTTAGTTAAAAAAAACTAAATATAGTTTTAATGTGTTTTCTTTTCGTTTAAGTTACAGGATAAGTTAATTTAATTTACGTACATTGAAAAATGTTTTTGTTACTCTTTTGTTTTTGTTTCTCCAGGCTGCCCTCGAATTGGCGCGCCCCAAATTTTTGGGTTCAGGGTGGTGCCAGATGGGGGCGACGGGTCATCGGTGGAGCAGCCCGGCTAAAGCGCGTGGTTCTGAAACGGCATAAGCCGGAGAGAAGTGCTTCTTCTCCATCGTTACAACTAATCGTATCACTAAACATAGTTTTATTACAATTATTTCTTGCTGTTTTCTTGTGTGTGTGTGTTTCGCAATTATTATCGAATATTTACAATTTGCTATTAACACTTGAGTTTTTTCTGTGGTTATTGGCGTTGGACAGGAGGGGGGAGAATGGAGAATGGAGCTTGGATTGGATTGGTTGACATCTCTACCCCGAGAGAAAGAGCCAAGTTCTCTGTATGCATTTTCATATACATTGTACATATATATATATATATTTGTTTTATTAATTTAATTCTTATTATGGTTTTTAGGGTTAGGCGATCTTGAAAAATAAGACCTAAATCATTATACACACATATGCTTCTATATATAGGCTATAGAAAATCAAATTAAGCGAACTTTGTTAATGGTGGCAATTATCTATACAACATCTCCTATTCATCCCGCTCTCTTGGCCCTTTCCATTCTGGCTTACAACAGATTCTCCATTTGATGGTTACATTTCGCTTCTGAATGAATAAGCTTTATTCACACCAACAAGTTGGAGGGATTTCTGGGAGTGCGCTGGTTTTGTGTATGCGCATGAAGTTGTGAAAAACATGCTAACTGATCGACTTTAGACCAGCTCGCTTTTCTTCACCAAACAGAGGGTGCAGCTGCAGTGGTGCTGCTGCAAGAGCTGGCCCAAGGCCACTTGGGCGTCCGCCAAAGGCAGGGATATGGCCACCGCCTGGGCTTCCGCCTCCGTTTGCGTTGATGCCAAACTGAGCAGAGGGCCGTTGGGCACTTGCAAGGGTTGTGCTCGATGTTAGCTGTTGCTGCCGCTGCCATCCGCGTCTCATCTGTTGATGGTGGACGTCACACCAGCTCCCCCTACACCCGCGCCAGCAGATCCTCCTGCGCCAGCTCCCGTGGCATTGACACCGCTGCTTAAAGGTCCTCCATTTCCGCCAGCTCCACTGCCATTGTTGTTATTATTGTTGTTGCTCGTGGGCAGCACCACACCTCCGTTGTTAGCGCTGGCTATCACCTGCTCCACTGTCAGGGCTTTCCCTACTTCCTTCGCACTCAGTAGGTTGCCATCTTGGCTGCTCACGTTGTTCGCGTTCGTGGTAACCAACTGCCTAATGGTCGAGGGACCTACAGCACCACCGGTACTGTTAACAGTGGTGCCAAGCGGCAGCGTTCTAGTAATGATCGCCGAATTGTTGAGTCGTCCCCGGAGCACCTGTTGCAATCCTCCCGGTCCCAGTTGCATCTGCATCTGGCCACTGTTGTTCTTCTGCAGCGGTTTTACATTCAGCAGGCTGGTGTACAGCACTCGCTTGTCACCCTGGCCAGTTTGCGAATTTCCCGTGGTGGCCAACGTTTTCATCTTCTGATGCTGCTGTTGTTGCTGCTGCTGCTGGGATTTGTTCAGCAGCACAGTTGTGGCGCCCACCTGCTGCGCTTGCTCACCCGTCCCCGCACTGCTCACAAAGTTCAGCTTGAGGTTGGAGTTGGGCAGCTCCTTGTAGTGAAGCTTTTGGCCGGCTGCTGCCGCTTGCAGTTCGCTGGCAGTGGCGATGGTAAAGTTGCCAGGGGATCCGCCGCCACCACTGTTACTGCTGGTCAGGAAGATCTTGTTGGCCTGCTGGGGTGTCGCCTGGGTGGTGATGATTGCCGTTGAGGCGGGGTGCAGGCTGTAGTTGTGATTGGCTGCAATCGCCGCAGCGGAGTTTGGCTTTAATTGCTGCTGCTGAGCCTGGCCAGACACCGACTGTTGCTGCTGCAGACTTACATCCGAGACGAGCAGTGGAAACTGTGACATCTTGATCACCTTGCTCAGCTTTTGCAGCTGCTGCTGTTGTTGTTGCTGCTGTTGCTGTTGTTGTTGCTGCTGCAGTCCATCGCCGGTCTCTATCTGATCGCCACTGTTGCCCGTGGATGTGGCCACCAGCTCATCCAATTCCTCATGCTGCACTAATTGTTGAAGCTGCTGCTTGGTCAGTTGAATCTGTTGGTGCTGTTGTATCTGTTGCTTACGCGGCAACTTACGATTGAGGAGGAATTTGTGGATGTCTGCAATGTAAATTATTTATTTAATATATGATAGCAAATCCTTAAGAATATATAATGGAAAGAAGTCGGACAACAGATACCAAAGTGACATTCGAAAGCCGAGAAAGTTTTCAAAAATCCAGAGGGTACTACATCACGACATTTTGATTCCGCTTCTTACCTGTGTTTTCTGGTCCGTTTAGCTGCCTCTTTTGGGTGGCCCGGCTGGTCCAAAGGATCTGGTTGGTTACCGCCTTCGGCGAGGAGTCCACCGTGGTGGAGAGCACTGCTGTGGTGGCCACCGCCGTGTTCGTTCCGCTCACCTGGCGCCAAACAATCGGTTGCTGCTGCACCAGCTGCTGCTGTTGCTGTTGCACATTGTTTCGAGTGGGTGTGGCGACAAGCAACGGCGTACTGGTGGTCACCTGTTGCACCTGCTGTTGGCCCTGCTGTTGCATTCCGGCAATGCTGTGCACGGCTAGCTGCTGGCCACTGGCCGTGTTGATGATATTCACACTGGATCCCGAGTTGCCACTACCACCAGTGGAGATATCATCGTTCTGCACCTTGACATTGGACAGCGTGATGACTGTGTTGGGTCCAATGGAAGCGGTGGTGGCTCCTCCACTTGAGACTCCGGCTTTCTGGATGGCATATGTGACCTTTTGAGAGGCAGAAGCTGCAGCTCCTGCTGTGACAATCTCGCCGCAGCTTGTTGTGTAGATCAAATGGTTGCCAGTGGCGCCAGCGCCGGCAGCTTGTAGGGGCGTCAGGGAGCGCGAAGGATCCCGCTGCATTTGGAAAAGCAACTGCTGCTGGGGATTTTGATTTTGATTGGGGTTTTGGGGTGTCGCCTGCCGCTGCTGGACGGTCACATTACGGAGTTGAGCCTGCGCCAACTGGTGCTGCAGTTGCTGCTGGGCGGTGAGTGTGGGGAGTGGACTGCTCCCCGTGTGCGGGGTTATGGTCACTATATCACCCACAGCTGCTCCTCCGCCGTATTCTGTGCGGGCGATGATCTGCGGACCAGCGTTGGCAAACTGATTGAGCAATTGCGTCACCTGTGGCTGCTGTTGCTGCTGCTGCTGCTGCTTCTGCGTGGTAATCTGGGCGGGTATGTTGATCAGCTGCGTCGTGGGCAAAGCAATGGCCTGTGGCTGAACAAGTTGCGGCTGTGGGGCAACGGGAACAACCTCCGACTGGGGTTTCTCCACCAACTCAACCTTCACAGGCAAATTGGGTGTTTCCTTGACCACAACTTCTGGCTGTTCAACTTTTGCTGGAGGTTCCTCTTTGGGCGGAACTCCTACTGGCGGTGCTTGACTGAAGAAATGTTCACGCTCCTTAAGAGTCTCCGCCGTCGGACACACAGTAAATGCGGAGCTACCCACCGGAGTGAGGGTCAATCTTGTTTTGCGGTTCCCCCCTGGCGCCAAACAATCGGTTGCTGCTGCACCAGCTGCTGCTGTTGCTGTTGCACATTGTTTCGAGTGGGTGTGGCGACAAGCAACGGCGTACTGGTGGTCACCTGGTTGCACCTGCTGTTGGCCCTGCTGTTGCATTCCGGCAATGCTGTGCACGGCTAGCTGCTGGCCACTGGCCGTGTTGATGATATTCACACTGGATCCCGAGTTGCCACTACCACCAGATGGAGATATCATCGTTCTGCACCTTGACATTGGACAGCGTAATGACTGTGTTGGGTCCAATGGAAGCGGTGGTGGCTCCTCCGCTTGAGACTCCGGCTTTCTGGATGGCATATGTGACCTTTTGAGAGGCAGAAGCTGCAGCTCCTGCTGTGACAATCTCGCCGCAGCTTGTTGTGTAGATCAAATGGTTGCCAGTGGCGCCAGCGCCGGCAGCTTGTAGGGGCGTCAGGGAGCGCGAAGGATCCCGCTGCATTTGGAAAAGCAACTGCTGCTGGGGATTTTGATTTTGATTGGGGTTTTGGGGTGTCGCCTGCCGCTGCTGGACGGTCACATTACGGAGTTGAGCCTGCGCCAACTGGTGCTGCAGTTGCTGCTGGGCGGTGAGTGTGGGGAGTGGACTGCTCCCCGTGTGCGGGGTTATGGTCACTATATCACCCACAGCTGCTCCTCCGCCGTATTCTGTGCGGGCGATGATCTGCGGACCAGCGTTGGCAAACTGATTGAGCAATTGCGTCACCTGTGGCTGCTGTTGCTGCTGCTGCTGCTGCTTCTGCGTGGTTATCTGGGCGGGTATGTTGATCAGCTGCGTCGTGGGCAAAGCAATGGCCTGTGGCTGAACAAGTTGCGGCTGTGGGGCAACGGGAACAACCTCCGACTGGGGTTTCTCCACCAACTCAACCTTCACAGGCAAATTGGGTGTTTCCTTGACCACAACTTCCGGCTGTTCAACTTTTGGTGGAGGTTCCTCTTTGGGCGGAACTCCTACTGGCGGTGCTTGACTGAAGAAATGTTCACGCTCCTTAAGAGTCTCCGCCGTCGGACACACAGTAAATGCGGAGCTACCCACCGGAGTGAGGGTCAATCTTGTTTTGCGGTTGCGACCCGCGCGCTTCGATGAATCGGCTGCACCCACCTTGGGTTTCTTCTCGTCTATACAATCCAACAGCTGATCGTCCGCTGCCTCACCATCTAGGATACCGTTCCAAAAACTAGTAGCTTGGTTCAATGCCTTGGGATCATCCATGGCGCACTCCTGCAAAATGTTGTCCAGCATATGCTCGTGGTTGTTGTCCTCGTCATCATCGCCCAACAGGTTGTTGATATCGTTTAGGGAGTCACCACCACTGAGGTTAAACTCAAGAGCAGATCCCGAACCTGACCCAGAGCAGTTTGGACTCTTGCTGCTGCCGCGAGCATAGTCCTGAGCTTGAACCGTTTGCAGCAATTGGGCATCTGACTCGAGATCCCTGTATTTAAAGCCACTGCTCAAGAAGTACGAGCTGGAATCGCTTTCCTCTGCTTCTCGCTTCCCTAAGCGATTGAGTTCCACACTTATGGGAGTGTCCTGTGTCCAGTCGACAGCATGACTATCACACATCTTACCCACTTCGCAATCTTGGCTATCAGAGAGCTCATCTGTGGGAGTTTTGGGCCGGAAGTGAAGCCAATCACGCCGAATCTCCGAGAGAAGCTCATTGCAGATATCTAGCCGCTGGCTGGAAGTGGGCGACAGTCCACCCATGTAGTCCGCATTTAATTCTTCGCCAACAGGAGCTTGTATAAAGAGGTCCTTGGGCCTCGCATGCACTTGGCTGTTGCGGAGATTTCGTAAGCGAATCACGTCCGGCAGCTGGTTCAGACAGGGAGCAGCTTCGTCCTCTTCCATCTTCCTGGCGGCCTGCATCTGTTCGTGCTGTACCTGTTGCTGGTGCTGCTGGGCCTCCAGTTCCTTCTTGACCGCTGTATGCCGAATGATACTGCTCAGCTGGGCGAGATTGACATCGTCCTCCGCTTCATCGTCCATGAGTTCGGAAACGGAGGTCTGCGCGGACTGCAGGACAGCTGCGGTGCGAATGCTGCTCAGCGGTTCGTTGGAGTCGTCGGCATCGATCAGCTCGCGCTTTATCGTCTTCGCCACTTCCTCCAGCGAGGGTTCCGGATTCGTTGCCGCAAGCGTGACCGTCGATGCGGCTGCCTCCGCTGCAGCGGCTGCTTCAACGGCACGAGCGGCGGCCGCTGCTGCCGAGGTGGAGGCTACCGGTTGATCCTCGCATGCGCCGCCGACGAGCTCCTCCGGCTCCTGCTTTATCACATTGATTTTTTCGCTAATGCTAACATCCTTATTCATAACGTTACTACTACTACTATTGTTGTTGTTCAACACGGTATTGTTGTTGTTGTTGTGGTTGGAACGGTGGTGTTGCTGATGATTGGCTCGCGGGGGCTGCAACTGCTCCGGATCATTCTTCTGCAGCAACTCTGGCGACAAATTCTCGGAAACTTCCGTATTCTCATCCTCTTCCATCTTCAGTTTTTGACCCAGAGCCAATGCCAAACGCTGAAGGTAGGCCCTGGGCAATGGACGCAGATCTGGTTTGGTGTCCTCATCCTCCAGTTGAACCGCTTCAGCTGTTGCTACCGCTTCCGAAGATCTCTTTAAACGCTTCGCGGCATTAAGTTCTCGCAACTGTTGCTTCTTGCGACGCAGGCGTCGACGTTTCTGGCGATGATCGACCCAACTTTGGGGTAACGTAACCGCTGAGCTGTAGATTCCTAGTCGTGACACATTGTCATCATCACTGGCTAGGAATTCATCATCTACTTCGTTCTCAAATTTCTCCTCAAGCTCCCGTTCTTTGCTCTCCTGCGCAGATTCCGTTCCAGTAGCAGGTTTCTCTGCATCGCTTGGCGGTTCCTCTTTTATCAGATCAGGAACAGAATGCTCACCATCGACGGGTTTTCCGGCGGGTACCAGATCCACCACCGTGGGCGGTGAACTAGGCTTGCACAGCTGATCGGGTTCCTCTTGCTTGATTTTTTCGCTACACCTATCGCCCACCACACTTTCCATCACCGTGTAGTCCAGCTGCGACCAGATGTCGTCGAAATTCGTTGTGGCCCGGTCCAGCAGGATGCGACCACCACGACCCAATCGACGACGTGCGAAGCCAATGCAGCGTGGTCTGTAAAATTAGCCCGATTTGAAGTGAGTATGGGCATTTACATTGGCCAAATAGAGTGGCAACAAACCTGGGATAATTGAGGGAGGTCAGTGTGTAACGGTATTTAGCATCCGAGCAAGCACCACTGGGCGCCATCTCCTCGTCGGCCGAGTCCCACGGATAACGACCATCTCGGTGTCGAGTCTGTTGTGCAAATGGAAGCAATTAAGCTCTGCGTAATTTTTAGATCCAAGCTTGGGTATTAAAACACTTACCGGCAGGTAAACACAGCTTGACCTGCGCCTAAATGCAAACGGCGTCTCTTCTTCGCTCTCGGAGCCCAGCTTGTTGCCATTCTGGGCACCGCCGCCAAAGTAGTCATCCTCCTCGCTGTCTGCAATCGAGTCGTTTGCTGCCGGCGAGGCACTCTGCTGCCTGCTGAGGTGGTGCAAATGGTGGGGCAGGTGGTGCGCGGGCGAGACTCCGGCGCCACCAGACGCCGGCAAATACTGTTGTTGCTGCTGTTGTTGGTGCTGCTGCGGTTGCTGCTGCTGGTGCTGCTGCTTTTCGCGTGGCAATTTGTGCTTGCGCTTCTTGTACGGACGCTTCTCCTTCCGACTGCTGCTCCCGTTCCCACTGCCACTGATGGCATCTAGAAGAGCCATTGGAAATTCGGTTCAATATTGTGTGACAGAGAATAAAGTTTTGCATAGATCATTTTAAGTGTATTGTATTAGAATGTATTAAATTGTTTAATAGCCCTATAGATTTAAATGAAGAATAGGGAGATAATACTATGTAAAAGCATAGGAAAACAAAAATAGCAAAATAAGCTGATAAAGCAGACATTGTTAATTAATCCACAAAAATTTCATTTACGACTGGAAATTTCCTGATTGATTCAACGCAATGTGATTAGGACATATGCAATCAAATACTAAATGTAATCCCTTACCCATTGTCAGATTCGACGAGTTCAGGTACTGCGACGCTGAGCCGAAGACATTCGCATTGCCTGCCGCTCCAGCACCGCCCGGCAGCAGACCCGTGGGCAGGGCGGCTAGAATGGCACCAGCCGTTCCCACCGCCGCCGCCCCTTGTGAGTATTGATTCGTATACAATGGATTATACGCGGGTCTGCAAATAAACAAGGAGTATTTCAGTACCTTTCTGCATAAAACGAGAGGTGTTCGCAAACGCACCTTGTGTTCTTGTACTGAGAATTCAGCTCGGAGTAGACAGCACCATTGAAGTCGCGCATTTCAACGCGCTTCTCGAAGATGTTCACCGTCATCTTGAGATGATCGCGCTTCGTCTCCTCGCGTCGCCTCACCATCTCCAGTATAGTGGTGGCGCGCTGCAGGTCACGTCTAGAGGAAAGGGAAAGAGGGGATTAGTTAGGTTCAGGTATGGAAAGCTGGGCAATAAAATATGCTGGCTAACGAAAACTACCTGGCCATTTACAAATGGAATGTTATACACGGGATAATTCTTACTTAAGGATATGCACAAGAGAACTCTATTTGGAAGAATTTAAAAAGGACAAAAATCAAATTTCTATGCACCAAAAAAGGGGTTCGATTAAACTTGATGATTCAAATACAGCGGAGGAAAATGTTGGATTGCATTCAATAAAATGTTTTGAGATGCATCAGCAATAAACTTTTGCATGCTCAGTGGTCCAGTAAATGCAGTGTAGCAAGATTAGCCAGCATTGAAAAATTTCTCAACCGACATTAGGCAAACTTCACTCGATTCTTACCGCAGCTTGAGCATCTTTTCGTAGGAGGCCTCGTCGTTCTTACGATTTTTGCGAGTTTGCATTTTCTCGGTGCGACGACGAAAAGCCAAGTACGGATTGTTTGAGCTGGCGCCCGGTCGACTCTCAGTTTTCACCGTGAGGATCAGCGGATGTTGCTGGATAGTAAATAAGAGAGTTGCTTTAGTATATAGCCGTCAGCCAGTAGCCAAGTTAAGGGTTAAATACCATCTTGAGGCGTTTGTTCAGCCAGTAATCGTAGACGGATATGCTAGTCTCGTCGTCCTGGTTAAGCAGCGACTTGGCCTCGTTTAGCGTGACCACCGTTTGGCCGGAGCTCTTTTCTAGCCGGTCCATCATCTGCTCGAACTTGAGTTCGGTGAGCTCCAGGCGCTGCTGCTGACTGAGCCAATCCTCATCGGCACTGTCCATAGTCGTAGTCAGGGACCTCGGTATCCAGCCCAAGAGCTAAGGGTTCAGAAATTGTTAATTAGTTGGTATTGTAGATACTAGTTGGGTCTACCACTTGCACAACATAAAAAAGGAGTTGAGCAGCCGACAATTACTTAAGTTATTAATTTTATTTTGTAGTAGTAGTTGTTTTTTTGCTTACGTTGCATGTGGATCATTTGGCGGGGCATCTTGTAGTCCGGCGGATAGTAGGCATCGTAGAAGGGCTGATCCGTCTGCAGCACCTCGGGCGTTGGGATGATCAGGCCCGTGCATATGGCCCGCTGCAAGTGGTGCTCCTGCAAGAGATAAGGGACAAAATTAGTCTCGTTCAAAATATGGGATCAGTGATAAGCCACTTACCGACTCCTCCTCCTTCTCCATGCCACTGGGCATCTGAGGCACCTGCCCGATTGATGGCTGAGTACTCGGGCAGGTCGGGCAGCTCCTCCGCCAAGTAGATGGGCATCTGCTTGGACGGATCCAAATGACGGGCTCTGAACGACAACTTGGACATCTTGCTGGCTTTTGTTTTGGGTTTGGTTGTGGGTGGTTTTGGATTGGGTTGGGTTGGGTTGTTGTGGTGTGTGGAACGTTTCTATTTGCTGTTGCTGTGGCTGTTTTGAGAGTTTGCCTAGTGGAATCGGCTGCTTAGGTGGCTATGGATGCTATGGAGGCTACGATTGCTCCGGCGGTCCAACTGCAGTGGGCAGGACTAGTGCTGCTACTGCTAATTTGGATTCTGGAGGATCTACTCCGATACGCGGTCGGCGTTGTGTTTGCTCCTCTACTCGCTGTCGATGAGGGGGCTGTATTTGTTAGCTGGAGATAGGGCTTGCTGGGGTAGAACAGGTGCTCCTGCTTCTGATCCTGTTCCTGACACCGATCCCGATCGTGAGCACCGGGGCTGCGGTGGCTGTGGCTGCTCTGCCAGCTGGTTAACGCAGCCCCTGTGCCCGTTGCCCTGGCCGAAGACGTAGTGCCACTGCTGGTGAGGATTGGGTGTGGATTGGCGACTATGTAGGGCGTGTCCTCCTCCTCCTCCCCCTGGACACCCTCCCGGCGGTCCGCCTGCCGCTCCTCCTCCTCCGCCTGCTCCTCCCTCGCCTGTCGTCCTCCTTGATCCTTGGGAGCTCTGGCTGACAGCGCCGACAGCAAAATAATGGCCAAGGAAACGATCTGGTGGCAATTACGACGACAACGCAGTGGTAGCAACAACAGTGACAGCGAATGCAGCAAATGTGTCGACGACATTTTTCACGTTGAAATCGAAGGTTCTGTGTGAATTGGCATAATTACGTTCATCAAATTTGCACATTTCAGTTCATCATCGTTTTAGGCTAAATCAAAATTGTGTCCTTTTTTTCTTTATCTTTTCGATTGTTTGTTGTCTTCCTCTTCTTAGTTATTATTTATTGATATTTCGCCTTGACTGTTATGTTATCGGTAGGCTGATAAAAAATCTAGAATTGAGAACAACAAAAACGAGTAAGTAAACAACTCACAAACACACACACGCATACATTGAAATGTGCGGGCAGCGCGCGCGGGAAAAAACTCACAAATCCACAAACAATTGTATATTTCTTAGGTTCTGCTTTAAATTAATATAAGCACGCACAAAAACACGATTGCCATGAGTCATGGTTTTTTTTCTTAAATTTAGATGCGATAAAGTGCAAAATCATAGAAAGCCGAAATGAAGAAAAAGGCGGCATAAACAAACACACGCGCGAAAACACACACCTCGAACAAACGCGGCGAATTTAATGCTGCTTATTCCGCGAGATATTTCACTTTGCAGAGCGCTGTTAGCTAACATTTTGTTTGTACAGAACTCTGTTAAGTGAGAAAAAAAACGCAATCAAACTCCGCCTCATGTGGGTTTTGTTTTTTGCTTTTATCTAGTTATTTAGTAATCAGCCATCGAGTGCGTATATTTTTCTGGGCCAGCGCTAATTTTTTACACACTTTACCGCACTTTTCATGCACCAGCGAACGCAATCTGGTTGATAAATCGCCCGAAAAATTTACACATATTAACCCGATTTTGCGTATAGCGTGGTTTCGCTGGAAAGCAATAATGGCGGCCAGAGAGCCGAACACCGACGACGCCGCGGACTGCGGGGCCGCGATTAATTTGCACCGTCGGCGGCGATAACGATGAGCGGTAGCCGATTTATTGGCCGCAATTTCCCTTCAGTACCCCTTCAGATATTGTTAATAATTAAATATACACAGCTATAATTGTTAAATAACTTCAACATATCGTTTTCCTGTCAAAATATATATTTTAAAACCGCTGCCGTTATCGATAGTCGCCGTTGGCAACGCTAAATAGCCGGCCTCTCGTTCCGATGGCACTCCGAACGTTTTGTCGGCGCCCCCTGGCGAGCATTTTGCGCACTAAGCCCAACGCTGCATGATTTTTTTTTCACAAACAAAAAAATCGATTTAGATTTTTTCACGCACTTTTTTCACACTCTTTGCCGGGCATTGGGGCCTCTTATATGATTAAATGATGGGGTTTCCAGCGTATTTACCACTGCCGCACCGTTTACAGCTAAATTTTAGCAGTTGGCTTAGCGCAAACGTTCAAAATCGTTCTTCAGCAGCGGGACACGTTTTTACTTATGGGCGGCCATTACGAATGAAAATTCGGAGTTGTCGGAGTCGAACGAAATCGTCATCACAGTGGCGAAATTATTTTGGCTAGGCCTCCGGGCGATATAGTTAACCGTTTTGAGTGCGGTTTTCAGCTAACTCTGTGGAATTTTGTGAGGGGTCGCATGCATACATTTGGATTGCCGGGGCCCAGCTGCATTTATTTATTTGTTGTTAATTTACGCAGCCCCAAATCACCAGGTGCCCAGCTAGTGGTGGGCAAATTATTCGGAGTGCTCAGGCGCTAGTGCATTTCGTCCGGGCTATCGGAAACGCTCAATATTGCGTTAGCGGCAGCGATGTGCTAACGTGTGGGTTGTAACATTCGGAATTTCCAAACTGTTTGTTTAATTGTACAATTTTGTAATTTGAAATGCTTCGTTGCATGGCCGACCAAAATTGATGAAAAATACTTGTTTTTGAATGTGTGAAACAATTTGTTCTTTTATTTCGCATGAAAATTAAATCTTTTTCGCAATACAGCATACAAATAATAACTTCACTTTATAATTTCGTTTAAATGCTTTTGTTTTTATTATAATCTCTTACAAGGCTTTTCGTACTCGCTGTTTTGCTTAACTTTGTTTATTTACTGGTTACAATGTCTTGCTAGCTTTAAAGGTGCTCGTTGACTTAAAGTTTGCTCAATTTGTTTTCGAATTCGTTTTGCTAGTCCTTAAAAATTTCTTGGTATAATGCTGAGTTGGCCAAGCGATTTTGTATGCGAGGGGAGATTGGTAACTTGTATGTTGGTATTTGTCCAGCAAAGCGAGTTGGAAGCACCTGCTTAGTAAAAAGAAAGCCTCAAAGCCTTATTCTTGAAAAGCCCCAAGCAGAAGAAGCTTGATTTCCCAAGATCCCGCGCCGATCCTCCAACGGTTTTTTCAGCTGCCTTGCGATCCTTAGTTCTTTTTGGGTTCAGGTTGGATCTCGATCATGCGATCATAATGCACAATCATTTTTGGGGGCAATGGCCGCACGGACGTTCACAATTACAGTTTGGGGCGGCGACCGCCTGTGGCCAAAAGCGATTTTTATTTGGTAATACTCGCCGGTGACAGGCGGCTGCCGATTTTCATTTCATTTTCTACCCTCGACGTTTCAGATGCTCGGCAATGCACGCGCGCCTGCCGCCCACAAAGTGCAAGGTTGCAAGTTTCTCGAGTGATTTTCACCATCATACATACTATCAATAGTATTTCGTGGCACTTGTGGTGCGGCTGTCGCGGCATTGCGACCACTGTGGCATGGATTGCGATGGCGTACATGATGAAAAACATAGTCAGACAGTGGTGTCGTATGTGAAAAAGCACCATTTTCGTGGGTGGCTGTGGGTGGTGGGCGTGGCGCAGCTGCGAGAGAGGGAAGTTGTGTCTCTCTGTCGCGCCTGCGCAACCTGGTTGGTGGTGGAACAGAGTGGCGTGCGCAGGGTGAGTGCTATTCTATTATTATTTTCGCATATAAAACATAAGCTTAACGTATTTAATTGCAAAGTAACTAACATCTTTTTAGCCTCATTTCGAGAAATGAGAAATTCCTGCGTACGCCACTGGTGGAATTTTGGGCGCGTGCGCCACTTGGTGTGGTGAGTTGGGGTGAGTGGGTGAAATGGTGATTTGAGGTGAGCGACGGGACGTACTAGATGTGTGCGTGGTGAGCTGGCTGAGGTGTATAGACAATTTAAAATCTGAATTATCTGCTATTTTCAAGATGGATAAATCGAAACCGAAAACTAAACCATAACTCAAATGAAAACATAAAAGCGTCTGCTGATTCTTCTAGAGAGTTGGTTTTGTGGGCTTTTTGTGTCTCATTGGTTTTTTTCTCATTTCCTTGCAATATTCATCAACCAATACCAATAATCACTTAAGTTAGCATTTCGCTATATTGGTAAGATCTTTGATATTAATTTAGTGCTTTTTGTATTGTGAGGAATCTATGGATGTGAAGCTAAGGCCCAGCATTATTGGGCTGTCAAACGGATTTAATATTTTGATTCAAAAACGCGCCTACAAGTAGTAAAAATTCACCATTGGTTTATAGTATATTCATGAGTCGTTTGTTGTGTGTTTCTCTAAGTGCATAGCTAATTTTGTAACTGTATCGTCTTTTCTGTATATTTTTCGCTAACATTCAGTGAGTGTATCTGTGATTTCGTGTACTCTTAAAGATTTTTTTTTTAGTATATGCTACAGGTGTTGCTCTAGTGATAGAGTTCTATGTGGTTTCTGTTTTGGAAGAAAGTTAGTAAAAAGATTCTTAGGATCAAAGTTAGTTGTTATAAGAGTGAAAGATAATTGAACAGATAGAAAGATATACAGAGAGATAGAGGAGATACAGAGAAAGAGAAATAGAGAGTATGTAGGCGCTGAGATAGATGTTGGAACTACAAAAAGTACTAAATTAAAATATGTTATTTTTTGCACTACAAAATCCATGTGTTTATTTTTAAGTTCATTGCCTTTTTCGATTTATGTATTTTGTTTAAACTTTCGAACGCATTAACCGTCAATCAATCAATCAATACTGGTTATAAGAATATTGTCAACATTCACAAACCAAAATCGTTAATATATTTGTGGTTAAAATATATAAGTTTATCTGTAATCGAACAAACCAACATACCAGGAAAGCAAGAAATAATACAAATACAAACTAAAGAACGATTGGTGTAAACATTGCATAGGGAGTTTTTCGCTAAGTGTTTGGGGTTTCTGGAGCGGAAGGGAGGCAGGAGGGTGCTGGATCGGGGAAGGAGTGAAAGTGTGTATGTGAACCACCAAGATAGGCCGGCTAAAATCCGATATCCCATCCATCTACGAGTGAGGCAAGATCGAACTAAGAAAACGGTGCGCAACTGTACTTGACTTTTTTGATTTTAGTATGTTTTTTCTTGGCTTGTGACTTACCTGTGCCCAAGCAACGAATTTAGTTCTCATGCTTCCCTGTTGGACGGATACGGATTTTCTATTGATTTTTTTAGTTAGTTTTGGTAAGCATTTTAAAACTAAAGCCAAGTCTAGGTTAAGTATTGTACAAATGCGTGGGCAAAAGTGCACGATTGTTGAAAAGTTGGTTAAGTGAGTAGTAGCAAGTAGATAAAGCAAATGTAAGCTAAAAAGTAACAGCAACGGTTGAGAGTAAATTTTGCTAGAAATATACGTATGGTAAAAATGGTTGTTTATTAGCCAATCTTCAATTATACAAATGAAAAGGTTTACGCTTAGAATACAAAACTTCAAGTCGAATACTCTAGCCGAGATGATAATCATAACTATTCATTCATAATATTAATTCAAATTCGAAAAATGTAAATAATAAACTATATAAGCTATAATTCCGATTCGATTCGATTCGTTTTAAAACTATCACTAGCATGAATGAGAATTGATTCAATTTCAATTTCACAATGAGGGATACGGGTTATTTACGGTTCTAGGGCTTGGGATCGGAATTGGGAACTGGGGGCTCTACTTACAATCTAATTATCACTTGTTAACATAAACCAAAGGGACCAGGGTGATTGGTACTTTATACAGTTTGGTGCTGGTGGCAGGTTCTACTCTAAGATCGATAGTTAGATTCACCAAAGCTCGGTCTCATTGTTGCTTCGGTACGTGATATGATGCGTGGGATTTTAGTTGGTTTTGGTGTCCAAGCGAGAACCGAGAGTACAGCTTAATGGCTAAGATCTAGGATACAGAGTATTAACAACAAAGTAACGTATTATGCATTATGGAGTTTTCCTCCGACTTTGGAATAAACAAGATGAGCAAATGTTCCACTTGGTAACTGCAATACTTTCGGGATGAACTTTGATGTTTTTTGGGGCTGGCTATGTACACAGTGTGTCTGGGGTCGAGTTATTCCAAGTTTACATATGATTTAGACAAATGTTCAAAGTAAGTCTATATATAAACGAATTAAAGTGTGAATCGATTACTGGCTTTGGTTTTTGGTTTATCCCTCTGTTCGGGGCATTTACAAATGTAAGTAACAACGAAATCAAAATGTAATAACCACTACGATTCCTACTTAAGCGCTACATGCTTCAGCTTTAGCATCAACAACATGCAATTCAAATACCGATTCGATTCGGATTCGGATTCGACTTCGATGCGATTCGATTGAACGCGCATCTCAAGAACTCTGTGCATCCCAAGCTCGCTTAGGGTGTGTTTACTGTGTGTGATAGAGAAATAGAGAAAGCCTTCTGTCTTTGGAAGCTTGGTATGCATTCACATTCCGTAGATTGGCTTTTCGAGTCTTCTTCGCTTGATGCTGATCGAAGCAACTCGAAGTCCGACCTTTGCAGACTGTGCTCCAAAACAAATCAATCGTAACTGCTATCGTAATTAAAATGAAATCAATCTACAAATCAAACGCTTAGATAGAGAGAGGAAGAGAGATAGTGAGTGTGTAGGGTTTCAACTGGCTGTGTTTTGTATGTTCTGTATGTTCTGAGTGTGTGGATTTCTGTGGGTGAGCCTAACACTTTCTATCTGCTGAGCAATTGACCCATTAGCCAAGACATTGCCACTGCGATGGGTATGAGATGCAGCTGGCAACCATTAGTGTGTAAATTTTTACTAGAATTGCACATATCTTCCTCACAAAAGCACATATGTCCATTGCCTGAACTTTCCATCATGCACACGTGATCGACCATGAATAAATTGATCTGTAACTGTGACGTACACATGCGTCGCACCACCTCGTACGCTGAAAGAGAGAGCGAGAGAAGAGAGAAAAAGACGGCAAAACGCACACACAAGGGTTACGATCAATCAGTCAAAGGATAATCAATTGACACTGGGCAGACATCTAGGTACAGTCACGTCCCAAGTCCGGGGTACAGTTGTGTCGGGGCTGCTAAGTACTCACGTGATCTCTGATGCCGCACCATTTTCACGCAGCAACCGTTGCAGGTCATCAAGGGAGGTTGGTCCCTTGGCAGGGCCGTATAGTTGAAGGGATCCTGCAAAATTACAAATAGTATAATTTCAGTTTATATAAGTCCGCATCTATTGTTTGTTTATTTACTACCTTGCAGCGGGCATCTGTCCAGGAGTCGCACTCATAGCAGTAAATCGATCGCGCTATATGAAAAGATATCTCGTTACTATCAACTTTCGATCATAGTACGCTACTCTGCTGATCTTCGGACTACTTTGTTAGGTTTGGGTTAGGTTAGTTTGGGTACAGGAATGCCAAAACGTGCAATAAACAAAATCATGCCAAGAGTTGCCAACGCAAACAAACAGCAGGCAGAAAACATTTATCGAAATAAATTCTTTCTAAATCTTTTAAATTAGGTTAAGTGTTGAACAACCATTTTTTTTCACTGAACTACAAAGGAAATATGTACAAAACAGAATACACATTGATGTCTTAGGATGTACTAGGGTTCTATTTTATGAAAAAGTGTAATTGAAAGCATGCACGCACTCTCACATATGAAGTATACAGGCATACAGAGGCAAATATTATGTAAATATCGTTATTCCGGGTAAAGTTTGTTTCAGATCTTTGGTCTTTTTGATGATCTTTGATTCTAAAGGAGCTATATTTCTTCCGAAACGCTCTTTACCACAGATGTTAACCTCATTCAATGAATTTTTAGAGGGTAGTAACGAAAGTAAAACTAAACAAAGAATGCCGAATGGATGTCGGAAAGCTGTGGTGCCAAACAAACTAGAGAAAAAGTGCAAACGAAAGATAGGTGAAGTTAGGAAAAAGGTAATGGGGATGCCCCAAAGAACTGAATGGATATTGGTGGCATAGCTTTAGGAGTAAACGAGATAGCCTTAATCTATCGGCAGATCGAGCTTTGAATACGAAAACGATAAGATCTTGAGTAACACTGATAATCCAAAAATATTTCTTATTCATGGCGCACTCGAAATAAACCGACTCGAGTTAGTTAGAAATAGATTGTACATATACTTATGCATGACTCTTATTTTTTTTATATTTTGGCAAAAAGGTAATCGATGGGTTTAAGCAAAAGGTTTCTGGTTTGGAAAGGCAATGGACTCATACTTTGACATTCGGCTGAGGTCTGCGGAATCCACATGAAAGTTAGAAATCCGATAACGGCTGCAAATAAATAATGGAAGAGAGAGAGCAAAGTAGAAGTGGGCAGTAGAAGGAGCACAAACCAAAGATACAAAATCAAGGGGCTTGGGTTTCAAGTGGGCACCAGACTATGCCCCGTGCCAGGTACAGTTGATCCCTCAGCCTGTTCCGATTCCGCATTTCCCCGAGCAAGCACAACTGTACCTGTCATTGAGTTAGTTATCAGCTGACTTTGGGTAAGTTTGAGGGGAAAACAGTAGTAGTTGGTGGGTGAAATGTTAACACTACACACGTTGGGAATTACGTTTACACCGCACACAAGGTTCCGATGCCATTCGACTCCACCGCCTTCTCAAATATTATATGAACATTACCAAGGTGACAGTGTTGTATAAGGCAAAGAGGAAAGACTTTTTACAAATTACGTTTACATATTGGTGTGAACTTCACTGCAAATCAAGACGCATACGTGTTGTTGTTGGATGTGACCAGGAATATGCAATATATATGGGTGGATAGAATGTATAGAGTACAGACAGCTGCTTACAGTCGATATAAAACGGCATTTACAATCAACGGCACGTACGAAACGAAACCAGAAATGAAAACCAAACCAAACTCAAATCGAACGCAACAATTGCTTTTCACGTTTTTACAGGGGATTATTTTCTTTTTAGATTAGTACAAAAACTGAAGGCAATTCTGTTCAAATCGAATGGGGAAATCATACGCAAAACGAAACTTACTTGGAAAACAATTATCGGTGGTAGCGAATTTTGCCAATGCCAAAAAAACTATATGTATTTTTTTTTGTTACCGATGGAAAATGAAAAATAAAAATAATGTAAAAAATGTTTTCAATCAAATTCAATTGAATTGTGAATGGCTTAGCGGCTAAACAAATGAAAATCAATCATCTCGGTGCCTCATCTAAACAATTTCAATTCGATCGATCAGCTTGCTCTTGAATGGAACTCACCAACTTAATCACATTAATGCGGTTCTTTTAACTGAGTGTGTATAATAAAATATTTCATATATGTATATGTTTATGGAACTGTCAGTTGAAGATATCCTTAGGGAATTCACTTTCCCGACAAAATCGAAATCTAAACTGTTCTTAGTATATTTAATCGTTACATTCTTCTTTTTCCCCCCTGTTTGTTTTATTATTGATGAAGCTAATATACGTGTATATCGTTATCCACTAAATTCTTTGAATAGAATCTGTGATAGAATCTAATGATCTGTATGTCCCATAAAGCAGCGAGAACTTATGCTGGCCTTTGTTTATCACTCAATGCGATCATTTCTCGAACTAAATCTGAGTGCTAGTTTTGAAGTGTTTGAAGATGGATGAGTGAAGGGATTACCTGTTAATACCAACAGCCAATTGCCAACTGCATTTCTCTGCGTCCACATCTTGCCGCTTTTCCGCCTTTCCACCCACCTGCAATTATTTATTAAATAAACTTTTTGAATTTCTTCTCAGCTTTGCTGCTTACTTGGAGTGGGCCAAATATAAGTCAGTTTATACTGTATGCTGCCTGCAATTTGCACTCACTTCCTGTTCCTGTAGCGAAGCATTATAATGCCGTCACTAAAAGTAATTATTAATCATGTAATAATTAAATTTAAGTAATTCAGATCAGAATTACATCTTAAGTTCACGGTTTCTTAAGCAGAATCCCTGCCCCGTATGCTAGTTTTATTTATTTATATTTATTTATATATGCCTAAATTTGACTTGCAGTAATTCCAGCAAGTTTTCCCCCGAAACGTGTCCTATTTTAAGTCCCCAGTGTTTTCCCACACTGGCATGGGAAGCACCAAGATTAACACTTTCCCGAACTGTGACCAACTCTGCTTTCCCCACTTTTATGTTTACGCGTTAATGGTGCACACGGCCGAGGGTCGATCCATGAGTTTCGATGAATTTGATTTGTGGCGACACTCTAAGTTGCCATGAAACAGCCTCACAGGCGTACGTCAATATGACAATATGAATGTGTGGCGTATACATATATAGACCGCATAGATATACATAAGTGGATCAAAAACATGGCTCTAAAAATAGAGTCGCACAACCTCTAATAAGTGTTCTAGGTCAATGGGTGGGAGTGTTGGTGGTGCTTTTCCACGGCGGACGAGTTCAAGTCACAGGCTGCTGCTGATGTCAATGGTTTCTTGGCACCCGGGGATTGACCGGCATTTCCAATGCTGACCATCGGCTATGATATGATATCATATCTTTCGGCTTCCACATTTCGAATTTCACACGCCGCTCTGCATTTTACACACATTTTCTTGTTCGGTTTCGCTTTATTCAGTTTATTGTGGCATTTTTTTGCATTGAACTTTGGCAAAGTGTCAAAATACCGCGAGGGCGGGCGAACAGAAAGGCGGACCAAACTATTTATATTTATATGTATGCCACTGCTAAGAATATTCTTTAAGCGAGCGAAAACCAGTGGGTATAACTGACTAATGGATACCTATTGCAAGTGCGGTTGCTTGAATTTGTAAATACGAATATGCTGACCCATTTTCTTGATGGCCCATAGCTAGACTTTAAGTAATTAAACGAGTTATTTGCTGCGGCAGATATCGATATATACAATCAGACCTATTTTAGGCCTGCTTATAGCATAACTAATATACCCCTCGATATCGGGGCAGCATTAAACTAGCGCCCCGTCCATCGATCTTTTCAGGTTAAGGTTTTGGCTTGCCACCTACCAATTTAGCACAAAGTCTTGCCACTTTGGAAGCCACCAAGCAAACATACACTGCCTAAAAGATAGTAGAACTATGGGATACGAGGTATATTAAATTGGTATTTCACTTGTATTTGGGTCGAATTGTGGTGGCCGAGCAACAAGTGTTCGCCATGCCACGCTTTTAGCGATGATTATAGCTGCCGATCACATTTCCCGGCCATTCATCAAGTTTTAATGGCTCTAACGAGCTAATTGCATAGTGGCTCAAATGCAGAGCAGGGCTTCAAATGGCCTATTCTTAGACCTTTGGACCGCTTGAGTACTTGCCTTTAGTGCCAGTTGCTACTGGCCAACTGGATTGGAGTCCTCGTTCATGTTTCACTGCCTGTTTGCTTTCGGTGGCCCAGACACACGCGAGTATTGATTTTGTGTGGTTGTGTTTACGCGACGCTGCAGCCTCTCCACTTTGCCCAGCACTTTCCACTTTCCCCTTTGCCTTTCCTTTCGTTTCACACTTTTCCGGGTCGGTTGGGTCGTTGTTTCATAAGATGTTCCCGATTCTCGAATCGATTGGCCAGCTTAGCTTGGCCAACTTGTGCTCTTAGCCTCACCGAGGTCCACTGCAATTTGCATTCGACCCTCGCCGTGGTCTCGGTCGCTTTTCCGTCGACTGGTGACTTTTCCTTCACTGCTTTTCTATTGATTTGGCCCACAACACTTTAGTGCATCGCTTCGCCTTGATTTTCCACTGGCTCTGCACTTAACCCTTGCACACTTGCCATTCGTTTAATTCACTAAGTCGAATAATTTAACAATTGTTCAACAATAAGTTGTGGCCAATTTGTGTCGATGGCCGTTTTTTATTTGTTAATTTTGTAATTTATTTAGCAGGTCACACGCAACGACAATGCCAACGACGGAGACGACTGCGGATTTTCCGATTTTCCCTCAACGCTTTTTGACAGTTTTGGCGCATGACGCTTTTGCCGTATGCTGCCATGGAGCTTTTCCGCATACCGAGTGTTGGAAAACTCGACGGGAAAAGCTCGCAGCATAAACTTTTCCTGGCGCTCTTTTCGAAGGTGAAGAACCAAGGAAAATTGTTACAATGTAATACCACTTGTATTTCAGTTAATGATTTCCACTTTATTGTGAACGCATGAGAGTACAAGTAATTTTGTTGTTGATTGCCAGGTAGCATTTTAGAGCAGCTTACAAACTAAATAGTAGTTAGTTGAAAATGAACTTTCCATGAATAAATACATAAATACACACGAACGTAGAAGAACACGACATTGGGTGTGTTAGACCCCGAAATGAATGGATTAAACAAACAGATCTCATCTGAAACAGATCTATCCCTAGATTCGAGTCGCATAGGTTTCCTTATATCTAGGCGTAGTCGCGGGCTCCCTCCAGTTTGCGCATCTGCAAATAAATGAATTGCCATAATACAACATTTAGTTGGCTAAATAAACGGGGATGCAAACCGATCGAAATGGTGGACGGGTTCGGTGGATAGGGATTGAAGCTCTTCAATGAAACCAATGCTATCGGTTCACAAAAGCGGCTTAGATTAGTTTTGCGTGCAGGTCGTAATAGCTTTAGTATACGAATATCTGCTGCTAAAGCGATAAAACATAACACATTTAAAAGTAATAGTTAAGCGAGGTATGGACAAGTGGTTCGTGTTGCGATTCGGTTTGCATCCCTGAAATCAAGTAATTTGGGAGTATTTACAATGCAGGTGTGAGTGAGTGTTTGTGTGTGTGTGATGGGTGTGTGTGTGTGTGTGTGTGTGTGTGTGTGTGTGTGTAATGGATGGGTGCGATCACTGATCAGTAGAAGGACTCCTCGCTCCAGGCGCTTATCAACCTGACTCTCACCTCGCGTTCATCGGCGTGCGTTCGGTACTTCTCGGATGCCTCGTTCGCCTTCGGCACGGGCTTCGCCTCCAGGACCTGGGTGTAGAGCAGGGCGGCTGCCACGCCCCCCAGCACAGGTCCCACCCAGTATACCCAATGCGATTTCCAGATGTTGGTGGCAAAGGCGGTGCCCACAGTGCGAGCGGGATTCATGCTGGCCCCAGTATACCGAATGGTGCCCAAGTGGCCCAGGGTCACCGCCATGCCGATGGCCAGGGGCGCCGTGTAGCGGGAGTCCGGCTTGTGGGGATCGCAGGCCCCAAACACGACGAGCACCAGCAGTAGTCCCAGGAAGAACTCGATTCCCAGGCCCTGCAGCTCGCTGATATTGGGCGCCAGGGAGGTGTGCCCCAGTCCACTGTAATAGTCCCGATCGATGAGAATCTAATGGGTTGGGTGTACAAAAAATATTAGATATAGATCATTACATCGTTAGGTTAATCGTGTGCTTAATCCGAAAAAAGAAATAACAACTGCTAGTTTTAAGTGTATTTCTAATGGATAATATATTGCAAAATATATAGTATATTGCATAAACGCATTTGTTTTTAAGTTGAGTCATTTTAGGGAGCTGTTGCCCTCTGTGGAATTATCTGCTCATTGAAATGTTTAGCTCTTTTTTTGTTTTTTATAAAATTAATCCAGAAAATGCGAGTGTTTAATCAAGTCACATCAATCACCGCCGTTGACTATATACTTGACATTGGCATATGTATATGTATGTTATACTTCAAATGGACGTAGCCGTATCATTTATCCACTCAACGCAAGAAAGCTGTGGTCAAAACACAAGTCATTTTTGACCGCAACCGGATGTGGGGCAATCAAAAACTTAATAACATATAACACACATACATATGTGTGACATTTTAAGTAAGCGAGATAATTTTTACTTCTTTGTTTATATACAACTTGGCAGCCTTTTGGAAGCCTAAAGTTCTCAACGAGTCATTTAGGCAAATGAATGTCTTAAAAAATAGTAAAAAGTATATTTCAACTTTTATATAGTATTGTATTCACTTATTCGAAAACTATGATGTAATGAATTTAAATCGGAAATTGGCTAGTTTTGATGAGTACTTTGTTGAGTACTATGTATTAGTATTATTTTTTTCTTGAGACATACACGTATGTATGTAATGCCTACCTTTACCGCTGCAGTTCCAGCAATGGCACCCAAGCACTGGAAAACCACATAGAAAAGGGCTCTGATCAAGCTAATTCGTCCTGCGACCAGCATTCCAGCGGTGACGGCAGGATTCACATGACCGCCACTCAAGTGGCCCACAATCTGCAAGGAGACATTGTTATGAATATGGGTATGAGTAATGTCGCAGTTAGGGCAGCATCTAGGGAACCCACCGTGATGGCCATGAAGATGGCCAGGCCGAAGGCCAAGGCCTTGAAGGTGCCATCCTCGCTTTGGGTGCATGCGCCGCAGGCAAAGAAATTGAGGATCAGATTGCCCAGGAACTCTCCGATCAGGGCCTGCCACAATCGCAGCTCCTTGGATTTCAGCTGGAATGCGCATAAATAAGGTAGATTTTAATTAGCTTACACAATGTGATCAACATCTAGTATTGCCATTCAACTTCGAGCTTTGAACTCTGAACTCTGAACTCACCTCATTGAGACCCAGTGAGTACTCGAACTTTCCCATCTTCTTGGCTGCGCTTTCCAACTAAAACTGACGGACTGAAAGAAAACACAGGTAAAACCAGTGAACGATGTGTGGTAGTTAGTGTTAATGCAAATGGCAATCCAAAATGCAAATGGAAATGTGTTTGTAAATGGACGTGGACAATTGTCAGAGCTCAGCGGGTATTTAGCCACTTTTATCACTCATTTAAGGTGCGATATTGTTTTGGCCTTTGGTGACAGCCTGGCAATCTGCATTTCCGCCGCAATTGCCTCGTTGCCTAATTGGCCGACACTTTTGTCTGGTCAGCCAGCAATTGGAAAAGTCCCAGTTTCGCCATTTAGTCGAGGCTTCAGTGCCAAAAATGTTCAAGCTTTATCTTCGCTTATTTATTTAACGCTCAACCCAACCGACGGTCGTGAAATGTGGGTAACTGGAGGCAATCCTCGTGCCCTTAACTCGATGACAACCATCTTATCAGCAATTGCAGCTGCAAGTGAGACTACATTAAGGCAAACAAAGTGTATAATATTTAATTGGCAACGAGTCATAAAAGCGCGGTAAATATTTGCACACAACGCTTTCTTGAATGAGTGTTTAACCGGCGGTTAAGGGGGTATTAGTGGGTTAAGTTGCCGCGGGGGGATTAGGCCTGCTTTGGAGTGTTCTAGAGTGGCATCAGTGGAAACCGTTTGCTTTGCACTTCTTATTTGGCGCAATGCGGTCACGAACAGGCCCAAAAATGGGCTAAGACTCGTTGGCCATGCCCCCACACATGGAACATCAAGAGCTTCAAAACTACATATGTACATATGTACACTATGTATAAAATAATTTATGTTGCATACAAGTATATCACGTAGAGTATTCCATTTGCCATCAATCAGTTGAGCGCTCAATGTTAATCCCCATTTTCTATGCTCGCAAATTCATCATCACTCTGAGTATTCATACTTCTAATGCAATCTTAATGAATTTCGTGTTTCATTTGCGTCATCTACGAGTAGGAGTGTGAGCCCCATATCGATATCAGCCAATAGACTCAAGTGCTGTGATATGAGAACGCGAGTTCTATTCCTTGATTGAGGTGCTGAATGGGCAGATAGTAATTGAGTTGACTTGAGGTGGGGCCCACGGATAAGTGGAATGCCTTGCAGTGGAGCAACAATCGGCCCACACAACTGATTCCATTGACTGGAGGCTCGAGCAAAAGTGGGTGAAAAGCTGAGACTTCCAATATTTGTCATCGCCCGTTAATCATCCATTGTAAGTGCAGATTGAGCGTGTAATTATAATCTCTATTAGTTGCTATGAAATGCTTTAATTGGCCAGCTACTAACTGGCATTCCATAGTGCGGATTCACAGTTGCTAATTTTATCTCTGTGGAGCTAATGTTGCTGGATCCTCGAATGAAAAATCTAAGCAATTAATCGGCTCTGATTAAAGTTTGCTTTGCGATTACTTTGGAGCACTATTTATGGATGATAAGCTCGTTTTACAAGTGGAAACCCAATACCCCAGCACCAATTCTGGAATTTTCAATAGCGCGTTTACGAATATGGGTATTTGGCAGTGTATAAGTGGGTCCGTGCCAATTCGCATAATAGCCGAACGAACAATAAAGTAAAAGTTTGTTCAACAAATTAACACAAATGGCGAGAACAAAACCCACATAATTTGCACAATTCACAGAATTCACAGAATTCACACACCCAGCCAAGTCGAATGCATTTCAACGCATTTCTGGCTGATTTTCGTCATTCGAGGCATTTTTGTGACTTTCGAAACGTGTACGAACAACGGGTTCATGAACTTGAACTCTCGCCGAATTCAATCGAAAGGCGGCGAAAAATGTGTTCCAATAAAGTGTAATTATATGCAAATATTTAAGAATGTCGTTAAGAAAAATCGCCGCACACAAAGACATTCGTCATTAATTAAGAACGTTAAAAACGATTCAGATAACACGGGAATAAATACTTCGTTGCTAATACTTTGATGAGCTAATATCCTTGAGTTTGCTTTTATGATGTATTTTTATGACCTCTGAAAGCGAGTATACAGATTATCTTGACCACTTTTCAAGTGATTTCGTTACTATTGCCGTTTTGAGTAGCGTTTAGTGGCATCAAAGTGATTGCCAAGTAGTGATGTATTACCAATATGGTGGTCACCTGACATCTGCCTATTCTAGTGTTATTTTAAAAAGTTAAGGGATTACTATAGCATAGAAACTAGTAGTTAAGTTTGGCTAAAATCAGGAAACATGCTTTTCTGGACTTGATTTTTATGCTCTTTTAACTGTTGTATGTGGGCCAGCCCCAATTGCGTTTGTCGGCCGATGGCATTTGACGATATAGACGTTGGCAATTGTTTGCCGCAACTTTGTCACTTAAAAAGCCATAAAACTTACTTAAGCCTTAAATTTGTATGCAGCGCCGAACGTGGGAGGGGCGGGAGTGATAAAAGTGGGGGGAAATCACATGCACAGATGCATGCAATTGCAGAGTTAATAGCCCAAACTCCCACACGTGTTCGGGGCCACAGTGAAGCCCTGGCTGCTGGTGGACAGGGCAGAGCAATTACCAAATCAGAGATCGCAGAAAATTGCTGCGGTCAAGCCCATCAATCACAAGTGTCAGATATGAGGCGAACTGAATGCCCCAAAGCTCTGTAAGCCCCATTACCCATTACCATATCATCGGATCATGGCATTGCCCTGCCTAATTAACAATTAGCCATTGAACACAATACCAAAAAATATAGAAATCTTAAAAGCTTAAACAGATCGCACGACCGCATCGTTTCACGCAACGCTGCTCACAAAATCAAAAGCACAATAAAATGTCCCAAAGTTGTGTGTACATTTTGAAATGCACATCTTTTGGCACGACTTGATTTCATTTTATATTCGCGGCTTTTAATTACTCGGACAAAAGTAAAAATTGCACATAAATTGTTGTATTTTTACGATTGACACATGCGGGGGCAGACTAGCCAATTTCAAAACACAATAACAAGAGGAATGGCGATCAAAGTGGATTTGATGAATTGCGAAGAGAGGGGGAAGAACCAAATGCAAAACGGTATTACAACATTAGTTTCAGTGCACAGGAAGAAATTTGGGTAAATATAATGTATAACTGCCTAATATGAAGAACAGTAAACTTGTTACTATTTAACTATTCAAGCATGACAAGTAATTAAGTCTCAATAATATTAAATTGAGCTGGAGAAAATTCTAATTAAATATAAACAATTTGGAAAATGAAATCCCATTAATATAGAATAAAGTTGGAAAATATGCAATCAAATAATAATAATTTGAAAAAAGTTGTTAAATTCCTTTGTTAATTCCACTGGGAACATGAAACAAATATATAAAACATTTAAAAACACCGTAATATTCTAGGGTATATGATTTGATTAGATCTGAAATCATTCAAAAAAGCATAAGCATATATCTGTTGGAATATTAATTCATTTTGATATGCCCATTTTGAGTGGATGTTCTTTATGCATTTTCATGATCACTTTCAATTAGAAGTTTACCTTGTTTTGTTATTAGCTCACTTTGGCACCTTTGCACCTGCTTACGAACTTGGCTTAACGGCAACAGCAACAACAGCAACAACAGCAACAGCAACAAGAACAACAACTAACACCTAAACTTGCACTTAACAAACACTGAATTTAATTTGGCAGGAATTTCAGCTCACTCCTCGAGCGATCCGCGCACTTTGACTCGACGACAGAAACTGCGCGACCGCGTTTGGCAGCAAAAAGCCAAAGGCCCCAAAAACGGTGACGCAGAAAGAGAGCGGCGTGCAAAGAGAGGGGCAGAGAGGGAGATAAGCCCACGCGAAGAGCGCACAGATTAACAAAATATTTAATAAGTAATTAAGAGCTCAATAATATTTAAAATTAAGCATGTGTATTAACTGTGTGCTTGGATAAATGTGTAAGTAATATTTAAAAACAAATACGTTTTTATGAGCTGACGAAAATGCTTACATTATATACGCAACAATATAAGTTTGATGTTAAAAAAAACAACTTATTCTTAAACCAAAAAATCTTTATCAACTTAATGCAATTTAAATCCAAAGTTTGAAAAGGATATGAATTCGAAATTAATTGGATGCGCTGGCGCACCGCTTAAAAACCCAACATACCACGCACAGAAACTCACCACAACGACCAGCCAAGACACAAACCCTGCGAAATGATTAAATTGAATATTGCGTTCAATCAGCTAATTTATGAACTGCAAATAGTTATTTAGGGGCAATACTTACACCCCCACCCATCATTCACGTCAGACAGTGACGCTTGCAGAAAAGTTTCCATTGCCTTTTGGTGTTCTTATCACACAAATGGGCCCAGAAATCATGGGTTCACAAACAATTTCTTTAATTAATTTAGTGTACGCCAAGCAGAGAAGACTGAACTTTTCCACGACATTTTGACGTAAAATCAAAATCACTTTATCTTTATTGGCGTTGTCTTCGAATGTTACTTGCCTTTTTAAATGAATAACCGAAAAATCGTGATCGCAGATCACAAATCCAAGCACACTTTTATGAGGCCGCCATAAATGCGTATGATTACAAATTTATGACTGTGAGCTTGGTGTAAAATAAAAAGTATTCGTATAATATAAGTAAAATTTAAGAGTAGAAGTGATCGTAGGGTGCACAGCAAACATTTTAATTCTATAATACATTCTATATTCTATATATATAATTCTTCTATATTAAAAAATAGCTAAATATTAAGGTTAATCTTCTTAAAAATGTAAATTATTTAAAGATTGTGTATATAGGAATGCTGGTGTATTTCCTGGTGTTTTAAAGTTTATGTCACGTCTTTGTTGGACTAGTGAATTTGGCTTAGATTAAGAACACCACTTAGCATTATCTTAAGGCTTCTAGATTAGAAACGTTAAAGTAAGAAGTATGTGCACTTCACTAGCAGGTATATTTGAATAAAGGTTACTGATAACAGGAATGCGGATACGGGTACAAAAAAAAAACACGAATCATGAGTGGGAATCAAGCCAAGTGCACAATCACACTTCTCTCCGAATCGGATTGATAACCTCCTCCTCCTTAAATAAACGTATCATTTTCATTCTAAACTACCAAAATTCGTAGTTCTTAATAAGAAGTTCACATATGTAACGGAAATTACAGAAATTTTCGGATGCTTAATAATTGTGCTTATCATAAACGTCGAATGTGTATGAATATGAAGTTGAATCATACATGTGGTTACATGTATGCAAATATGCCGCTGAGAAACAAACAAGTATAAATCATTTCCGCAACTCCCCTTAAATCGTGACACACAAAATACTTGCCGTAGATCAAGATCTATTCCGATTTACATGAAGCAAAAAGAATACTCCTTTCCTGCGACAAAAAGGAAAACCGAGTACACTTTTCAGTTGAATGGAAATGTATGAATCGGTGGACTCCTCCTGACACTTGACTCCTGACACCTGGGCAACGCCCACTTTTCAGCCGGCACACACAATAGTCCTGCGATGACCTTGGCCCGACATTGCGCCCATTTGCATATGGCCTGTAATCCTGCGGCGGGGCTGGGCTTTTTGCTTATTTTTCCGCTGGCACGGAGCCCCAATGTGAAATATGGGAAAGCAAAGTAATTGTGTCCTGACTGGCAAAATAATAAATTAGAGTTGTCCGCTCACAGCGCCCCCGAGTGGGAAGCCATTAATTAAATCAGACATAGCTGGAATTTAAAGCTGGCAGTCGCACAGGGGCTTATTTCAATTTAATTAGTTAACAAAACCGCAACTATGTACAAAATGAATTGCTGATATGCCAAAGATTCGATGAAATGCTTGAAAAAGTTATCTGTTTTACTTTGAACATTTAGCGGAAGCTTGCAGTATTTTCGCTAATTTAGTTTTGTTGGATACTTTAGAGTCAAGTGTGCCTTGATTAGCGCTTAAAATCACATTGCGAAAAAGCCCCGGCACATCTGCGATGGCTTATCAGCATCGAACCCAGGCAAATTTCCAGCAATTGCCATTTTTTATGTGCCCATTACCGTTCCCCATCTTAATGGGCTCTCGATATATAACACGTACGCCATCAGTCAGCAGAGCAAAAAAAGGAACACACAAAAAATAAACAACTAAGCAACTATAAAAATTGAAAACAAAACAAATCGTTCTTGATGTATTTTTATTTTTATATAAAACAAAAGCCAGTGCGAGAACAAAAAACGAAGAAGTTGGGTAAACACAAATGGCAAATTGTACGAGTACGAGTAGAAGTACGAGTACAAGTACAAGTGCTTGTGTCAATCAATGCTGGAGTGCTGCGAACTTTTCGAAATTTTCGTATTGGACAGATGGGATGGAGCCTTCTATTTTCTGCTTAATTACCTGCAATTTTTTGGACCGGCACGCGCTTCCACATCCACAACTACAACCACATCCATAACCACATCCACATCGCTCATACGCAGCGTGTACACCGCGCATGCTACAGGAAGTAAGTATACGCCTCGTGTGCCCGAATGAAGCAACCTTAACATTTGGCTGCGAGAATGCGAGGTGGAGTCAGATCCATCTGCGTTCCATGGGCAGGCAGACAGAATTCGGCTGCGATGCCCGCATCAGATTCAAGATTCGCTTCTACGAAAACTCTTTGAAATATTTCCCACGGCGCATGCGTGAAGACAGCGCAAAGTCAACAGCGACAACAATATCAAGCTGCGGTTAGTCATGGCTGCAAAAATATGATGGAGTCTCGAGATCGCAATGGAGATGGAGAGGGAGAAGGAGATGGAGAAGGAGATGGAGAAGGAGATGGAGATGAAGATGGAGAGGGACATGGAGATGGAGATGTAGATGTAGATGACGATGGAGGAGAGGCCAGGCACGGCGACAAGCGACTGAAAATGTGCAAAACAAATAGCTCAACGGCAATCCAACATTTCGAATTGGACTTGGACGAGGCTTGCCAAAAAAACAATAACGAGAACCGCAAGAGCAGACACAATAAAGCCAAGCGCCAAACGCCAAACGCCAAACGCCAACAGCCCCAAGCAGCGGCCTTATTGAAACATAGTGTGTGCTACACGCGTACAGTGAGTGCTGGCTAGCGCGGATGCTGAAATCGAAATCGCTGATGTTTTGCACTTCAGTAGCTTGGCCTATTAATAAGAATATAATATAATAATATATAATAATATAATAATATAATAATATATATATAATAATATATGACAAAAAGTTAAGATAGGAAATAATAAAAATGAAATGAAAAACGAAAAATGATATGTTTACTCCAGAGGAGTATAGATATTACTTGTATGGCCAAAGAGGCTTAAAGATTGTATCAATTTAAAGTACTTGCATTCTGCTTGGCAATATAATATAGTTCTGCTTTCATATGTATATCAAGAGAGTAGAGTATTTTTGGGTAGAACTTGCAAGACCACTGTACCTGAGGTGTACCATAGATCATGCCTGGAAAACCCATCTGCGTCTGAATTTGCATAGAGCATAGTTTTCGACTTGGGCCCTCACGCATCTCGGAGACTCACAGTTTTGCACCGGGCCACTAACCAAGATTGATGGAGTGTCAAAAGGTGGAGATAGAGCATCGCAGTTGGGCAAGAGCGGAAAACAAAAGTGGTGCAGAGGGGGGTGGGGGTGTGGTGCGACATTGACCTTTATTCCATTTTTGGCCGCGCGGCTCGAGCCAAATCAATCACGGGCTCCCAGTTTTTGCCACCTGATTGAGCCAATTTCGGGCCATTTCATTTTCCACCGACTCATTGGCGCTCATTGTGCCCCAAACAAAATTCATTTCAATTCGTTTATTAGCCGCCCCCATAGACGTACGTATGTATGTACGTACATATATGGAGTTTGTACCCATTCGTTTCGAGATTATCATCGTTTCTACCTGTGCGCGCTTACACATTTGTATATTATACACATTTGTTTTCTTAATATTCATATATTTATACTCGCACATATTATATTATTTAACTCTTCTTTTCTCTTCGATCCACTTGGCGATCGTCCGTCATTTTCAGTTACAATTGCCAGTGTTTCAATGTCAGTGGAGTTCGCTTGCGGTTATTATTGTTACCGTATTTGGAATTGCTTTCGAGGCATCACAAGTGCCAAGTGCAGAGAAAACAGATAATTGCACAAAACCGAAAACTGAATTAAATTTAATTTGGATTTGGTAATTGCAGCGACCATCTCAATGATTTATGTGGATTTGCATGGGTCCCAAACGAACGCGATTCGGTTCATTGGGGAAGTTCTGTGATAGAAAATAGTTGTTATTTGTGAAAACAAATAATTGCTTCCAATGATTTCTTCTTAAGCTTTAACAAAATTCACTGTTTTGTTAAAGTTTATCCCCATCTATGTAACAAACCTATCGCAGATAATCTAAATAACAATTAATGCGACTCTAATTTGCTGACTTCAACTATTCCCAACTAGTTCCTCGATCACATTATGCCTTCAATTGGTTTTCGATCAAATCACACCTCCAATTGGGTTTCTTTGAGCAAACTCGTAGGAGGAACTCATTGCTGAATGAAACCCCAGATGCAAAGGATCAAGATCCATTGGTAACTCGACGGGTAGATGCGAGTATAGCATCTCCATGGCGGCGATTATTATCTCGCCCATTTAGCCAGAATTCGTGCCGTTTTAATGGTTAACTGGCATTAAATATAATTACTCGTTAAATCAACAAAGCCGGCATGTCTTTCGCTTCACTTCCCCAAGCGAAGTCACTTCTGCGATTTGGCTCTTGGCCCTTGTTTTCATAATGGGCCAAGACGCTTCCACAAACAAAATCGCGGCTCTTGGCAAGCAAGTCTCCTTTTATTTTGGTTTGTCACTTGTTTTGTCAATAACTCGCAACTGTTGCTCTGTTAACAGATAAAAATAGCCAGCAACCACGAGGAACACAAGGTAAAAGCACTTTTCCCCAGCCAAAGCGCCGCAATCAATAGGCCATATTAAAGTTGTGGAAAGCTGTTTAAAAGTGAAACTGATAAGGGCCCAGCCGTCCATAGCCCATTAGTCTAGTTTCGAGTTGGAAAAGCTGCAAAAAGGTGTCATTAAAATAAAATGAAAAGTATTCTGGCATTCAGCTGGTTGGCTGGTTGGCTGGTTGGTTGGTTGGGTGGTTGGTGGGTCTATTACAACCGTTTTGGTGGTTCAATCACGGTGGTTCAATCAGTCACGTGCCGCTTGTGTGTGGATTACCAAAAAAGTCAAAATCCAGCTATGATAAGATCTACGCAGGCTATGCGATAATTGCGTCCGAGTTTCGGGTTGACTTGCGCTATTATATTGACCAAAAATTATTTTATTGCTCCATTTATCAAGTGAACAAAATGGCAGGCGAATAGTTCTTAGGCGGTGCGCAAAATCCCAAAATGGCTGTGAACTTTCCAATTGCTCAATAGCAATTCGATTATGTATTTTGGGCCATCTAACGGCTAATTGGACTTCATTGGTTTTTTATTGCCGCCATATAAGCAATACTGTATTTCAGGAACCTTGGCTGATTAAACATATCCCAAAGAGTAAGAAATTCGCCACCGTTTCTATATTATATACAGTACGTATCTTATCTCTATTATATCTTTCACTCAAGTTTTGAAAAATATGTTTTTTTCGGATATGAAACAGTTGATGTTATGCCAATTGCTTATACTTATAGAATAACTTTGAGGAAGAGCCCATATATCATTAGTAACGGTTAGCTGATAACAGCGTGACTGGAAAATGTTCAACGTTTCAACGGGGCAGACGCAAGCCATTACTCATGCTTTTGTTTTAAAAACTAATTAAGCACCAAGCCATACTGACTAATTTAAGTCGGAACTAAGTGAGAGCTGTTCTCGAAGGCACAAGTGGGGATTTAGTATTCTGCAAGCAACTCACTCTGGCAAAACAGAGCCATCAAAAGGCACATGTCCGCGCCCATGGGCCATAACAAATGTTTTCGCGCCCCCATTCGATTAAGTCATCCAGATCCTTTGGCGGCCAAGTGTCCAAGTGGGCACAGGTGGAGCTTCGCGGTGGCCAAGCCCCAAAACTAAAAAATCTGACTCTGGCAGCGACGCCGCCGCCGACTGCGACTGCGACCGCGACTGCGACTGCGACTGCGGCAGAGAGTATATCAGTTACAGTCGCAGCGTTGGCAACGCTTATTTGCGACCGAGCAGCGAACGTGGTAGCACAGCTTTGAGCACCAACAGCTTTACCGTCCAAACTGCGGGAAAGAAAAGCGGCAGTTTCGAAAATCCGTAAAGGAAATCGAGTTCGTAGCGGTTACTTTAATTGGCGATAATAATAATAAAATCGAGTTAGTGCACGGCTGCGCTTTCCAATTTCGAATGAAAATCTGAAAATATTGCAGTTCAGTGTGGAGAAAAAAGCTAGTCGGGTGAAATTAATTTGATAAAAACTCCGCTGTCCGCCCATTCATTCGAAGCCGTGTGGTCAAGTGGCAGACAATTGTGCAACCTGAAGACTCTTAACCTTAACAATTATATTTCGGCCACAAAAAACTATTGGCACAATTCAGTTCGATTCGAGTGCGCGCCAACTCACTTTTACCCGCAAAAGCAATAAAGGCGAAAAGCAATAAGGCAAAAAGCACGCTTTGAAAGCGAAAGCAAAGCGCAAGTTCGATTCAACACCCACCACGCTTGCCAAAAATCTCAAGTGGCAGCCCCCAGAAGACAGTAGGCCCAAGCCAGAAGACAGCAGACAGCAGACAGAAGACAGAAGACCAAAGCCAGAAGACAGAAGACCGACGAGAGAAGACAGAAGACAGAAGAGAGCAAAATGGTCGAGAAAACAGGTGAGTGATTGGCGATTGGAGGCTGGAGAATGTGAACTATGCGTGTGCGTGTGTGCGAAGGTTAATTGCGAGCAAAATTGGGGGCGAGAGTGGGCCGAATTGTTATGGGTTTGTGCGAAAGTTAATCCCACTCTTTTGCCTGAAAAATACAACACAAAAATGTAGAGCGTTCAATTACCAAAACTATTACCCGAAATGGCTTGCAATTTGCTATTGCCAGCTTACCAATGAAACACCTGCACCTACTTATAAATCCTTTTTTTTTTTGTATCTTTTGTTATCTCCCATGAATGAAATTCAAATTACATCAACTTGAGCATAACATTGGTAAACAATTGGTAAATACAATTTTTGAAAATCGTCTTTTAATTAAATTAAGTACGCATTTTGTTTATTGGGAAAGAGCGCCTCTTTTGGATTTCGCTTTCAAAAAAGCAAACAAAGAGTAACTTAAAAATATGCCTTAAATTAATCATTCTTCCACAATCAATCAACTTTAATAAGCCATCCAAAGATGTTTTGATAAATCATTTTTTTTTTTTTTTTGGATTTTTTTTTTTTTGAGTGCTTGGGCAAATCAAAGAGTAGCCCGCCTGTCGATAACGATAACGAGATGATTGGTTTTCAATAATTTCTCTGGCACAGCATGACAAAGACAGTAAATGAGCCCCCAGTTATTTTTCTATACTCGAGCGTGGTTTTTGTTGCTACGATTTGGCTTCCGTGGCGATTGATGATGATTTCTGTAACTGAAAGTTTGCATGACAGAAAAGCCTCGAAAGCAAAAAGATAGATGGGAGAAAACTCAGCTAGGTAAACAACAGCGGAAACTCTGGTCGGGGCAATTTGTGCGATGATGATGGTGATGACTGACTCCCCATCCATCGAAGGCAATGGAGCCACACCGAACCAGGTCCAGTCGAGTGAATGAACTGGAGAAGAGCAGCCAGCGTATGAGCCAAATAAATAGTAAACTGTTATTTGTGCAATTAATTAAAAATCTAATTGGACTGCCTGTTTGCTGCGACGAATTAAAGCCGATCTCTGGCGTCGTTTTCGCCGCCTGTGCCGCCGATATCGTTGTGATAATGGCCATAATACAATATTTACCTGGCACTGAATACCCATTTGCCAGCCAAGAATTCTCGGCTCCAGCTAATTAATGTCATCTATTCGAGCATCTATTCGAGCATCTATTTGATCAAGTGCTTAAACACAGGGCGCTCAATATTTGTTTTAGATATTAAATATGGTCGAATGGAATTTTTAGGCCAGTAAGCATTTGAAAATAGTCGGTTGAGGTTGAGGTGCGTGAGAAGTTCTGCAAATTGTAGTTGGTACACACGAGTGGCTAATTCCCATCTCATAATTCAGTGCGTTGTCATCTTGGAGCGACATCTCCATCTATCTGGATGTATATAGTATATACTGGCACATGAAGTTTTTGCGGCGACAGATTCGCAGATAGAAAATTACAGTAATAATCGTGAGCGGAGTTGACATGACATCACGGTGAAATTGGCATTCAAAACAGTAGCACACTTGAGGCCAGGAAATGGTTTTGGTACGACCGTAGAACATTTAGACAGTTAGCGCAGTTAGTGGAACTGAGCTCAGTTCTCAATGGAAGATCAACTTGTTTGCTAATCGGATAGCTTATAATTAAGTTAATAAGCTGCCATTGAGATGCAGAGAAGCGAAGATGCGCCGTTCCCATGGAAAGTTTTTGATTCACGTAACGTTCAATTAAGTTTACGGATGCGCAGTAATTCAAGTCTATCTATATTTGCAATAGAAGCGAAATGTAGTACAACATTGCATATTTTGTGAAAAAAAATCTGGTAGAAATACAACTTTGTTGCCTTTTAAAAAGCCATCAATTAAACACCCTTTCAGTCTGCCAGTTTTCCGTATCGTGTCTGAAATTATCCCCATTAATTGGCAAACTTCCAAAGTTAGTCATAAACCACAAACCCCAATAAATTGCCACTGATTTATGGTGCATTGTAAACGAGTTAAGCGACATAAATTCGTTTGGGCCCATAAAGATTATAAGTGAGTTTGAAATTACACCTCCCGCACAGCAAATGAGCAAACGAAAACTGAATAGTCCCTGCCCATCTGACTAATTAATTTATAACGATTTTAATGGCCAGCGAACAGGTTTCGATCTCTCCCGCGACTGTTATTAATAAAATCATCACCTTGCCGCACAAAAGTGGCCCAAAAGTTGATAATCCGATTAAATTGATTAATCGTTGTAGTCGCAATGGCTTGAAAACAATATGCCAGAACCTTTTGTTTTGCACTTACAGATGCGAAATTAATGCCCCAGTGCTTGGCATTAACTTCAGATGAATATTGGCAATATTGTAATTTGCATATGTGTTGTAAATTTACACAACCCAATAAACAGGCAAACCTCACATAAGACACACCTTATATAGTCCTTTGTTCCAGGTCTTACGTACCTAAGACACTAAAGTTGTCCCTTAAAACTTCACTAATTTATTTCACTTTCTTGTTCATTATAAAGGCACATTCATTGCCAAAGTGACGTCAGTCAAGAAAATTACCACTTGATACACCTTAAAAACTATCATAAGCCATTAGACTAGTTCAGAAGAATGCCCATTGGCAACCCGTCCATTTCTTCAGATCCCAGCCCATTGTGAACGATTGGCAAACATATGAGCAGAGATGGCCATAAATTAGGAAACTTATGCCAAAATTGCGTGCTCGAAGGAAATTAATGAGTGGGGGGTGCGGAAAACGAGGTGAGAAAAGGCGACAGGCGATGACATTGCTCATGTTCTAATAATACGCAGATAAGTCATGGCTAACCCAACCCCAGTTCCCCAATCAGCATAACCAGCATAACCAGCCAAGTGATTCCGGGCCCAGGACCTGGGAGCGGCTTCCGAAGAGCCAAGCCTTTGACTTGGCCTTTATTCATGGGCACGTGTGGCTCCACCACGGGCCCCCACTTTGATTTTCGCCTCAGGTTCGCTCCAAGGTTGGAGCCAAGCGGCACTGGTAGGAAAATGTACTCGGAAAAGTAGCGAAGTACTCTTCATATCAAGTTTTTCACTCTGAAGTTCCTAAGCCAAATTTTAAACTTTAAAATGGTAGTATTAGTACCGAAAATCCTATGGCTAAAAGCAATTGTGAATGCCGTATGAAATACACGTTGACTTCCTTGTTCGTAACCAAATGTGCATCCAATAGCTCTCAGTGTACGTGCCACACAATGTGTGCAGGATGTGAGCACACTGGAAACAAGCAGCGCCAAGTCGAGCGGACATCCGCGGAAGTGCAACGCCGCCTTTCCCCCGGGGGCTCAGACATGCACTTAGCTGTCCAGGCCAACTTGGCATAGATTCCGATTCGGACACACAGCGTGGATTACGATATTTGGGTCGGGAACCGCTAATAACACGGTAATTATAATTATAATATGCAGAATAGCCACCGCCAGAGCGCAGATGGGGCTCCAAGAGCGCCTGGCTATCTGGGAGCAGCCAGCTCATCTGACTCACCTATCTTATCGGTCAGCAATCCAGGCAATAGCCATAAATCGTTGGGCTGAACGTACTTGGCCAAAAGCACTTGAGGGCAAGCGGACAGTGAGTTGAAGATGCTATCTCTCGCCCATTGCGAAATAGTTGAGTGCGGCAAGGGCCACTTGAATCCGTGGGCAAGGTTCTGAAAATGTGAAAGTGAAATTTTCTGCCACTACAGATCGTTAAGCCAGCGATAAGAAAAGTGCTTAGACTCCTCACTACTACACGGTATTGGAAAGAAGCGCAACGACCTTGACATTATAACTGAATCTGGCGTATCTGTGGCGAAACGAATGCTCTATACCCTTCTTCTAACAGCGGCTTGAGTGAAAAAGTAAATCTTTTCGTTCTTTTCGTTCGGATCAAAGAGTCAATGAGGCATACATCAAGCACATTAAATTATCATAAGACTGTTGTAAAATCATATGTAAGTTATGAAGAATCCGTTTAGTAACGAAGGCTTCGCATTTCGACTTCAGGAAAGAGGCACTTCAAACTCAGTCACCAAGCGATTTCAATTTTTATATTTAATAAAATCACATTGTTGTTTTCAAACACGGAAGCCGCGAAGAAAGAAAGAAAACAAAGTAATACAAAGCTCGACACGAAGCCGCTCCTTACCTGCTTTGAATTTCTAATTTCCGCCTGGCTGTGCAAAAAAACCTCAAACGGGACGAAGCCATTAAAAGCGCGAAATGTGTGGTAAGGGTACAAGTGGTGCGGGTATTTAAAGTATTCAAAAAAAACAGGTACATTTTGGTATGTGGGTCAGGCGATTGGCGATTGGCGATTCCAAGCCAACTTCTTGATGGCCCAAAGAGTCCAGAACGCTTTTGAAGCGCTTAAATATTATTACGCATACGCGGGGAATTTCTCGATTCGAAAGAAATTAAGTGTTTAATGTACGCGTACGTGGCGCTTGTTCATGTTTCCATTTGCGATAGCAAAAAGCAAGTTTGCTTTTGATGTGCGCCCCACTAATTAATTTCGTGTCGATGGCAATGTCAATGGCAATGGCAATGGCGATGTCGTGTGCTGATTGATGGGCTGGAAAAATTGAGTGATGGAGTGGTCCCAAGATCTCGAATTTATTTAGAACACACCTTGTCGCGCTAATCAAGACACTTACGTGTAGAATTCCATGGGCAAGATGGCAAGCATAACTTTTCCCGCCCCTAATTAAATTAATAACCATTCATTATGGACACTATCGAATGGTGTTCGACAAATTAAAGGCGAAATTAACAGAGATAAATCTTCATCTCGCAAATGTATCTCGGCTGGCCTTGCTGACGGATTGTTTCTATGGCTATATGCTTTTTTTTGCTAAACACACACACACACACACAAAATCCAGCCAAAAGCCTCGACGTCGTCACGCCCTCACCTTCCAATTGATGACTATTGTGTGTAATTGTTGTTATTATGATTCTTTTTGTGTTCCCTTTTTTGTTAATACATTTTTTAATGTGTTATTGTGGCCGGGCCAAGTTATTGGGCTTCGCATTTTCTTCAGACCACTTTCAATGGCATATCAAGATGTGTGTTGTTGGGCATTAGCCGAAATCTCTCAAGGATTTGACAAGAAGGCCCACGAAGGTTGTTCGAGCCCAAAGCAAATCGCACATGGGCCATTTAGATTAAGTTGGGTAAGCGCCGGAGATAAGGTTTATTTTTAGGTAGCAGCCACTACTTTATCTTTATGGAGACCTGTTGAGTTGGCTGGCTCCCTGAAAGCAAGCCCCCACGATATAAAGCCCATCAATTATAGAACTGATTGCTGCTGATGGCCCAAAAGGCGGCCCAAAGCTGCTGCCCATCGGAGTGTCAACTAAGCTGGCTAACACAGCCATCGGGCCAAGTGCATTGCGCATCCCAAAGCCTTAATGAAAGCCACACAAATTGGTTGTTAATGATGCCGGGGTTACATTGAACTTGAATCGCAATCTTCAATTCAATTGCCATGATTAATATCTGGTATCTGGCAGATGAAGTTATTAATTTGCCACTGCTCAGCATTGCATTGCATTGCATTGATTGATTGTCAAACGGCGAGCGTTCAGTTCGGCAATAATTTGCGTTTGTTCGTCGCACAATGATCGTGTAATTATGTTTGACATTTCGTTATCTTTAATTAAATTCAATTAACATTTGTTTTGTCTCGGCAAACGAACATAGAACACACCGCCTGAATTAAACAAACATTCGATGCAAATAGACCATAAATTTCACACACCTATGCTAATTGAGTTTTGGCCAATTGCGATTCTTGTCAACAGGTCGATCTGGTTTCATTCTCCAATCTTAGTAACGCACCTGTGTGGGTGTATCTGGCGCCCACCAATGTGCCGACACTATCATATTTCAGTTGATAAAATGGCTATTGCTCCTTCAATATGCTCTAATGACCACTTCCTGGGCTTAAGATACTTAGTTCGATACAGTGATAACTGATTTCTTAAATTTACTGTCACTTTTAGAGGCTCTTAGTCACCACCCATAAGACCTCGTCTGCTTGTGTTTCCAGTTGCGATAAAAAGTGACGCCAAAGTTGAATTCCAAAAAAAGGTATCACTAGTTACTGTCGCCCCAAGTTATTTATGGGTTTCCTGGGCGTTTTGCTGGGTGGGTGGGGGCATTTCCCGGGGTTCTCTGCTCATTCAGATCACGATTCAGATTCCCCCGTTTCGATTTTCACCCCATGTACTCCATGTACTGAATTTGAAGAGCTTAGTGCAGTTTTCGAGCGTTTTTGAACGGATGCCAGTGGCAAACGAGATTTTTTTGTGAGTTTTCACTTGCAATGCCACTATCGCTGGCACTCAAAGTCATGGGACGCCAGATAATTGCCGTATTAAGTGAAGTGTGCGAACCTGGCGATAACATCACCCTGCTTATCAGCTGAAAAAAAGAGGCGTTGTGTGCTGATCACTTAATGTGATGTTCTGGTCGAGTGGCGGGCCATAAAGAGTGTCTATTTAAATGCGGCTTAAGTAACAGGGTTAGGACCCATTTTTGGCTCTCTTGATAAGCTGCACTTGTTTTTCACTTCATTTCATTCATTTCATTTTGGCCAACTCAGAGGCATGCATCGGGCTTAGGAGCAGTTTTATTGGCAGTGCAATCGCGGCGTGGGCTGCACTTTTTCGCAAATATTTGCTAGGACAATTAATTAACACCCACTAATTAACACTAGGCAATAATGACAAATGAAAGGCTTCTGTCAGGAAGCCAGCACCCAAGTGCTATTAAACAAATTAATTAATCAATCGTTGCAAATTGTTTGAACAGACGCAAATAGTTTGTGCAACGGGTAAACAATTTGAAGCGTGAATTATGCTACTTTAGGCATTTTGCACTGCACTTCGCTTTGTTTATATAAGGTAAGCTTAGGCAGTTCTAGAAAACGAGGTGTGAAATTTCACTAGAACTTATTTGACGTAATTGCACAAAACGTGCATTTTTACAAGCTTGTTTATATTGCCTACAACGTCACATAAATACGTCGAATACCTTATTTTTGCACTTCCCTTCTACAAGCTGCAATTAAATTTTAATTTGAAATACAAAAACCTATTTGGGTTCGTTGTAAGTTCGCAAAAAAAAAAATGTTCTTACATTAATTAGATAGTAATTAGTTTGCCGGTTTTCCCCTAGTGGTTCAACACAGTTGCGTTTATTTGTTTTCGATTTTTCCGCTGCGACTTTATTGATCAAGAATTGCATCAAGCCGACAATAAGCTGACAAAAAGTAATAATTAATAATGATTTGGCATGCGCTGCGCAAGTATCAATCAACTGTTCTTTTTTTTTTAGTTTTGCGATCTCTGATTTCTGCGATTCGTGGCGATTACTAATCTCTGGCCTCCGTTTGGGCCGTATTTTCCATTTGCAGAAATGTCGAAATTCGTTGGCGTCGCCGACATAACCGAGAACAAGAAAATCTGGCGCATGCTGCTCGGCGAACTGGTGGGCACATTTTTCTTGATCTTCGTCGGCGTTGGCAGCACGACGAGCGGAAGTGTACCACAAATCGCATTCACCTTTGGCTTGACGGTGGCCACCATCGCCCAGGTAACTATACGCACATGGACTGCAGATAGGATGGACCAAAGTGGGTCGGATCACGTTGGATCAATGATCTCGGCTCAACGGGGCGTATGATTAATTCTTAGGCAGTTACAACTAGGACATGTATTAAAGCGGCTTCATATGTTTTAGAGTTGCTAGTTTTCAAATAACATACGATATGATAATATTTGTATAGTCAAATTTTATTTGCATGCCATTACTATTAGTTTCTAGTAACAAGTAAGAAATATTTTTGCAATATCTAAATAATAGTTCATTAGTTAGTGATACAACGATAGTTTCTAGTAGCAAGAAATATTTTCACAATATCTAAATAATAGTTTGCCCTTTTTTACATGATACAAAGATATTACTATCAGTTTCTAGTAGCAAGAAATGTTTTTACAATATCTAAATAATAGTTTGTTACATATACTTATGAGTTTTCCGCTTGAAACTTGGGTCCACCCTAAGAAACGCAATACAGATCATGCGTACAAAGAGAACGCATCGAGCTGCAGACTCGAGATTTGCGATCTGCTAGCCAAGTCGGAGATTTCAGGCCAGAAGTCGGCGGTGCTTGTGCCGATCGGCGGGCATTTTCAAGGACACGCCACCGCCGCGTTACACTTTCGGCTCATTCACAAACGCAGCGCTTTTGGCCAAGAGACATTGGCATTTAAAAGCGACAACATCGCTGTACCGCCATATATACGAGTATATACAACAACAAAAAAAAAAAAAACATACAAAAAAACAAATGGCCAGCGAATGCAGCTCAAAACACAGAACTGAAAACTCAAGACTCAAGACTGAAAACTCAAGTCTGAAAACTCAAGACTCAAGACTGAAAACTCAAGACTGCGTGCGAATGTAATTTAGAAAATTGACAGATTTACAAACGCACACTCGCAGTGCGAATAATAAATGCGCGCTCGCAGCAAAAGCGTCTGCGCTGGCAATTAACATTAATCAACACGCAAAATATGCAATTAGATTATTATGCGTTTAATTACGCTATGCTGTGCGAGCTGCGAGTGACGACTGTTTGTCGTGCCTTAGCATTTAAAGCAATCTGCGCTTTGCATTCGATTTATTCGATTTATGGCACCACAAAAGTCAAGCTCAGCCGACCGAATCCATCAAGAACACGAAAAGGCTTCTATGGGCAGCTATTTTTAGATAGCTGTCTCATTAGTTTTGGCCAGTATGAATGGGAAATTCTTCGGCTTGCATTTCATTCGTAAGTGGTAATTTTCAATAATATTTTCTTACTTCATCTCAGTGAGCAATTAGCTGTATTAAAAAAGCTCTGCCCCACGTTGGGCGCCATATATATTTTTGTATGCATGTATGACGATTGTGGCGCTTGGCTAAACGCTCGCCTCTCGAATTTATGCTTACGACTGAAAAGTTGCAAGCTAATAATCATATTGAAAGCGTTGATAATTTGCACAATGAAATCAAGTAGCATATTGGCAGCATAATGTATGCTTGTTTCTGCAACTTGCAACACATTCGCTATTAGTGGCAAATTGGTTGGCCGTCGCCTACCATATCACGTGAATAGATTCAGTCATGTGCTTGCCACAAGCGGCAGCCTTTTCAGCGTTTCCACATCTCCATTAATCCATGACTTGCAGCGGCGATCGATTGGCCCCGCTCGAGCCCAAGAAAAGCAGTGGCATGCATATATGTACATATGCATTGCCAATTTCGCCAGCAGGTGTGACGACAATGCTCGTTCGTCATCGTCATCGTTATCGCCAAACCCCAAGCCCCAAGCCCCAAGCCCCAAGCCCCAAACTCAAAGACCCTGCAATAGGTGTTCAATGGAGCGCGACGCGTGGCGTCAAATTGGAAAATAGAAAACGTGCTAATTGCCAGCGATCGAGCGCCCTGGAATGGCTAGTCCAGCATGGGTGCCAGCAATAAGTCAAGAAATATGATATTGCAGGGCATCAGCTCGGTCTATTGAGTTACCCCCTCGCGATCGGCACTTCAAATGCAAATCTCTAGCGGATCGACATTTGTATGCCGCTTGCACGTGGGGATTGCTCGAAAGGCGGCAAAGAGGAAGTGAATCAAAGAAAATGAAATTTAATGCACCTGAAAAAGCTTAGAGAAAATGGCAAACAACAATACAAGTAGTACGTGCATGGAAAAATTCATATTAAGCGATTTTAATGTGGGTTGTAAATTGTCATGTCATGTTAGCCGATTGTTATCGAAAACTCAGCTAGAGGGATTGGCCTTTATTTAGGATTTCAATTAAGGCACATTGTTTTGGTATAGGAAAATTACTTGCTGCTGATGATAAATCGTTGGAGTAGTATAACATTTTATTGTATAAATACCAACAAAACTAACCGATGAGTTAAAGTAATGAAGAAATTAACATGCCCATTATTTTGATTTAATTATGCAGACGTAGCTTAAGCAAAATAATCAAATGAAAAACACAAGTAAACTTGGTGCGTGCAACGTTCACGTTTTTGTTTTCAATTCGCGATCGCAATCGAATCGACTTGGTTGAACAAACTTCGACTACGACTTCGACTTCGACTTTGGCTTTGGCCCAATGCGAACTTGAATTGAATTGGCCAACAAGCAGAACACAACAACAATCGCCGAAATGCCGCTGAAAAGCAGAACGAAACAAACAAGTTAGCATTCGATTTTCAGCTGAAAAGCCATAAAATATGATTTAAGCGTAAATGTCGAGCTTCGGTTTCCACTGCACATGCGTAAGCCAATCGATCTCTAAATTGTATACACGTTTGTATATATGTATATATCTCGATCGGGGGAAGAGCCTTGCCAGACTTTTTGTAGCCAATTGAAAACCTTGAGTGCATGCAGTGTGCTGGCACAAAATAATGAAATAGTGGTCAATTCACTTAAGATTATATATTCTGATATAAAATCGTATTTCAACTTGGTCGTCATCAACAGGCCATCAAGCTGGTTATTAACTCTATTCAATTCCTCCTGATTTTGCAGACTGGCCACCCATTTTATGGCATTTTTCCAACGTCACATGCAAGTTTAGTTTTTGTTCCAAAAATAATGTAGATCTTAGCACTGCTTCGAATATTAAAACTTTTGAAAACTTTTGAAACAGAAAACGTGAAATTTTATGCATCACGATAAGAGATGTTCATCATGTAAGGCTTCGTATATAGGTATAGTTACAAAGTTATGGTTATCATCATACAAAATGAATAACAAAATAGACACAGATATTATTAAAATTGGTGTACTATAGAATTCATAGTTTGAATCGGCACAAACTAAATGCATATGTAAAAAGGTACAGCTAAAAAGTCATATCAATTAATAAAGCCATTCGAAATGCGTAAAAAACTGGCAAAAAAAAACTGGTAAAAAATAGGCCTAACTCGATTATAGCCATATTTAATCGATGACTCACGTCCAGGTTCAGTCAGTCCATCATATTCGCTTTTCACACGCAGCCGGTCCGTCCGTCGATCGCGATTGCTTTCGTTGCATATATTAAATTTAATTATGGGTTTCGGGCTCGACAATAAATTTGATTAATTTCACGACTCTTCGAGTGTGTGCAACTACGTGTATAAAGCGGCCAAGACGAGTGTTCAGGCATTGAGTGGAGAACAATAGGCCTACGATTGTGGCTAAAAAACTCCGATGCAAGCGATTAGGTCCAGGCGGCAACTTAGTATTATAGACAAAGTTGAAATGGCGCTGCACGCATGCGCATAGCAAAAATGTCAAGAAGTTGTTCGAGTTGTGGTGGCTGCTCGGATTTGTGCGGCCAATTGGCCGTTTGGGCCGCAAAACGCGGCTCGAACTTGCTCTTGGCGGCATTTGTAATTAGCGTTTTGTGGCCGAAAAGCCGAAAAGCCGAACAGCCAACACACGGCCATTATTCGCGCATTTATTAATTAAACGCAAAGCGACGCACGACATTGGCCGTGCGAACTGCAAAATCCATATCGAAAATCGAAAATCGAGAATCGAATTCGTATCTATCGTATCTATCTATCTATCTCGTACGTAGAGAAACACGGCTGCAAAGAGATTTCAAACATAGAAGCCTGCACATCGACCTTGGCCAAAGTGAGCAGAGTGCGTTTCGGGCTCCATTCATAACACTTGATCCAATCCAATCCAATCGAATCGAATCTAACCCAATCCAATCCAAACCAATGCGATGCGATGCTATGCGATCCGATCATTTGGTTGGCTTGGTTATCCATTTAAGTGGTTCAATGGGATCTCTCCTGCGGGCAATGACTCAACAGAACCCCCGAATCACTTTTACTTTCCAGCCAGCTCGACCTGAACTTTGCAGACACGCTAAACACCATAAATGCACTCGAGTGCATCTCAGGCCTGACAAATTGCTTGTATCCGCTGGCAGTTCGATGTGCCGGCGATTGATGCAATGGAAAATTCGGAAAATTCGGAAAATCACACAATCGCACACAGCTAGCTCCATGACAAAGGGCAAACTTCGAGCGAAGATGGTTAAGATGTTGCGTTGTCAACTCGACATTCAGGCGGAGATGGGCCATTGTGTTTGACTGATCCCTACCCCTGCATAAGTTTAATTTGTTCTTCATCATCATTCATGATCAGATTTGAATCTGCATCAATATAATCTATAATATCCCTTAATTTTTGTTCTTTTTTTTTCAGGGCTTGGGCCACCTGAGTGGCTGTCACATTAATCCGGCTGTCACCCTTGGATTCCTCATCGTTGGCGAGATCAGCATCCTGAAGGCCGCCTTCTACATCATCGTCCAGTGTGTGGGAGCCATCGCTGGAGCGGCTGTGATCAAGGTGGCACTCAATGGAGTGGCTGGCGACGACCTGGGCGTGTCCTCCTTTGATCCCTCCCTGCACTGTGCACAGGCGGTGCTGATCGAGGCACTGATCACCTTTGTCCTGGTGTTCGTGGTCAAGGCGGTTTCGGACCCGGGTCGCCAGGATATCAAGGGATCAGCGCCACTGGCTGTTGGCTTGTCCATCGCCGCTGGCCATCTGTGCGCCGTAAGTACCATGTGAAGGAGAGTGAGTACTCTGGCTGGAGGGTAATGAGTGTACCATTATTTACAGATCAAACTGAGCGGCGCCAGCATGAATCCCGCCCGGTCCTTCGGTCCCGCCGTTGTGCAGGGCATCTGGGCCTATCAGTGGGTTTACTGGGTGGGTCCCATTGCCGGCGGCCTGCTGGCCGGAGTCATCTACAGATTGGTCTTCAAGGTACGCAAGGGCGATGACGAGACCGATTCGTACGACTTCTAGACCGTGGCCGAATACCGTACATGTATTCCTGTAAATGTCCGCACCTGCTTCCCATTCCCATCACATGATCGCTTTCCATTTAGCCAGACTCACATCGAATTCGTTTGCCGAAATTTCCCGTAGGCTAGGTTTGCTCCACCATCACAACCAGCTGGAATTTTCGACGCAATTGTACCATTTAAATTGTTATTTGATTAAGAAGGCAAATGTCTCGTTTTAGTTGTACCGCGAACACTTTAACACATGCAATATTGCATTTGAGTAATTTTAAGCTAAATTATATGCACATCATCGTTACGCGAATCGAGGGAAAACTGTCTTGAAGCTTAACTAAATTTTACTGCGAAAGCACTTTCGAAACCAGCGAACAGGTGGATTACCCCCTGCTGAGCACCTGCGAATTGTATTATGACTATGTGTAATAAAAAATACTAAGAAAATACAACCGTTCATCTTTGTCTGAATGTCCTGTCGATCGCCATCAGTGGTTTTATTAATACTATTTACTAGCACACGATCCCTTAAGCAACTGGTATTAATTGAACTCAGTCCGAAAATATGTTATGAAAATATGATATGTTTATAAGAAATCAAAATGGAACTGATCGTACATCACAAACAATCATTTGGTGACATTTCTACTAATTTTGGTGCTTAGACCTATGCTGCTTTTGGAGGAAAACTAATTTGGAAAACTTGGTAAAGGAGAGCATTCAATGGAATGTAGTTTTGGTTTCCTGATGATTTCGGTATAGTAAATTTAGTTTTTATTTTCGGGCTCAAATTAATGATTATGGAAGGAAAGGGCGTTTAAATGTGTTATTTCCTTTAGCATCATTAAAAACACAAAATATAAACGCAAAGCTTTATTATTAAATTTTAACACATTAAAAGCAACACAATTTCATTGACTTTTTTTTTATTCGGTTGCTTTCTCTTTGAAATGTCTGCTTTTCTACATAGTGAAATGTATTTTACATACAGCTAGCCGAGAAGCGAACCTATTCAGTTTTTTTAAAGTATTTTCCAATAGCAATACCAAACACTAGAGGGCGCTTAAGCATTACTTCAGTAACAGCCTGCATAATTCAAAATTATTCTTTATTATGAACCCATAATTTTTGTAAGTTCTTTTCCGTCGAGCGGTTTTAGTATCTCCGAAATTAAACCTTACGTATTACACTACTTACATAGACATTTTCTGAGTGATTGCCTTTTCAACTACTCTTACTCACCTCATTTGCCAGTTTGTATAGACGAAAAGTCGAATAATAAAGTATTACAAGGTGAGTTGCGCATGCGTGCCTACAAACCCGCAAGTAATTGCAGCGATCCAAAATGCCATTTTAGCCTTAAATTCTGATAAGCGATTTCGGAACCCACTACTCAAAATGTTCAGTGTGTTTGCTCAACCAATCATTTTGTAGATGCCAGCTAGACCAGATGGAGTGTAACGCACTGTAAGTTTGATGGAATTGCTGGAGAGCTGATTGAGGGTTCCGGAACCTGGATGAATCACATTTCATATGAATCCCATTATCGCTGCTGCTACTACCACGTCATATCAGCCATGTAGGAAGCTCCACCAAGGGCCTTGTGTGGCGTATGATTATGGCAAGTTGAAAGTACACGAAATGTTGGAAACAAGTAAAGTAAAATTAAATTAAGTAGGAGCTGTAATAAAAACAGTGAAACATTGTGAACATTAGATGTGCTACCATTTATTATGAATGCTGAGAAATTCCAAAAACACAAGTCTTGTATTCACTTATAGCTTGATTAACATATCATTTAAAAACACTTACTTATATAATCCTGAAAAGATAAGAGCCCCGGAAATAATTTTGTTTTTGGACTGGTGGCAATTTTTGTATTTACTTTTTAAATACAGTTATTTACTCAACCAAACATTTTTAAGTGCCAGCATCTCATTTGTATGTAATTACTTGGCGTTGGGTTTTGGTCTCATACTGTTCTGTTATCAGCCCTCACGTTTCGCGTGTGAGTCGGTCGGTATAAGTGTGTTAATGACTGCAGCTCTAGAGCTAATACCCAAGAAGCAGCTACTCGGGACAGGCGATCGGTTTCAGTGCTCGATCCAATCCGCTCACGTCAACACAACGCGCTAAAAATGAAGTCCGCTGTTATTTGCTTGTTCTTTTTTATTGCAACTGCCGCTTGGGATGTAAGGCCAGAAGTTCCCATCTATTTGGAGCCGCCCACTATGGGAACGATAACCACAGAGGCACCTGTAATGACCACCTTAGCAGAGGAGAGAACAACAGAATCCTTTACAAGTACAACAACTGCGCCCAGGACCACAGCCGAGTCAGCCACAACTTCAACAACAGAAATATCCACCACTCCAACAACCGCATCCAGTACTACAACTTCAACAACAGAAATATCCACCACTCCAACAACCGCATCCAGTACTACAACTTCAACAACTGAAATATCAACCACTCCAACAACCGCACCCAGTACTACAACTTCAACAACAGAGACCACCACAGCTACAACAACAGCACTCACCACAACCACAGCACAAGACCCCACAACTACAACGACAGAACCCAACACAGCTTCCACAACACAAGGGGATCCAATATACCCAACATATCCGACTTACAAACCTGCCTACGTGCGGCCCACGACTTCAGGGAGACCTACTTATTATCCCACAAACCCCTGGATCTGGAACTATGGCAATTCGGCAGTAAAGTGTTATCTGAAAAATCGGCGGGAGTACAAAGGGGATTATTATGGTATGTGTGATGAAGAATCAAATGCTTCATTTGTGTAATTTACAAATTGCAGGAATGGTCTGGCTATGGACGACAGTTTGCTACTACTGCTGCTACTACGACTATAACAGAATCAACGGATGCAGTGTAGTTCACCAAGGACCGTGTTCGTGGCGCGATCATGCTAGATGGATTTCTTCAAATTCCTATGTGTATTAAAAAAAACCTTTGAAGGTAATTTGTATATATTGGGCTTTGTCAAATTTTTAAGTTTTCTAAAAAATTTCCAGAATATATAGGAATTTAAATAATAAAACGTTTAAAAGCATTTTCACTATAATATTAATGCATAGGAACGCGTGAAATCTACCTACTCATTTGTATAAATGTACTTTTTATAGCTAGCTAAGACATAAACCCTGACAAACATGGGTTTGTCTACCCAACTCTAGATGGCGCCGTAAGCGAGCGCTAGTTTAAGTCGGAGATCGACGACTAAAAAGTTATTGTTCGAGAAGTGATTGTGCAGCTCCCTTTATTGTTCTTTATATATTTCTGCAAATTAAAGTCAGAAGCCAAAGATTGTTCTATCCAATTCTCAAGAGCCCTAACTAATCCAAAGTATAGACATTGCCCAAATTGAGGAAGCAGTCCTTGAGATGCTGTTGGCTCTCACAGAAGTCGGGAAAAGGAGGGGCCAGCACCTCATACATAATCCTGATGAGATCAATGAACTTTGGCCAGAGCCTTCAAGTACTCCCCCGTTTCGTACAGCCTCTTGGCTGTGCGCGTCATCATCTCGGTGTCCTGCATCACCTTTAGACCCTTGAGGATGTTGGTTATCTCGCCACAGGTCACACACTTGACCATGAAGTCGTTGCAGCTGGGTGGCACTTCAATAATCGCGGAGCAATTGTTTGGGGCATCGCAGCGGAAACGAATCACATCCCGAGGAAGATCGTCAAACTTGGGCCAATTGTCAATACAGGCATCGCAGGAGCATTCGAACCAGTAGAGCTCCTTTAAGCGCGCCTGGCGCTCCGATCGTTCGTCCTGTGTGTACATCGGACCGTAGTTCTCATTAATCGGTAATCCTGCTTCGATGGGTCGCACGCTGTTGATGTGAATGGTGGTGCCGCGGAAGTATCGCACCACGCCAGGATCACAAGAGTGATTGAACAACGCCAGGGTGGGATAGATGGCGCCACCTATGAAGATCGACTTCTCCCGTCCGGAGGAGCTAAACTTATGGAGCTCCGCCACCTCGTGGGTGTTGAACTGAATGAACTGCAGACTGCGCAGTACCAGGGAGCAAATGATTGACACCTCAGCTGGCTTGGGCTCCGCTCCAAAATAGCCCCCTGCCCGAAGGCAATGGGTTAGGAAGCGGGCCATCAGGACGTGCTGAAAGAAGTTAGATGGCTGGCGCTCATCCTGATGCCGCTCCAGTTGTGCAACTCTTCGGAAGTCATCCTTGGGCAGGCTAAAACCGTTCAAATACAGGAATAGATTTATGCAAGCAGAGGGACCTAATAAATAAACCCACCTGATTAGCTGTTCAGGTGTCAGCTCCTCGTCAATAGTGGGTTTCAACTTGAGGAAATAATCCAGGGGCTTGCTAGCAATGATTCTCAAAGCAATGTGGTTGTTAATGGATGCGCCCGATCTCCAGATAATGGGCACTATGCCGCACTCGTACTTGTGATACTTCTTGGAGGCCTCCTCCCGACATTGCTCCGAGCAATATAGCACATCAGCGCATCGAGGACAGGCCACAGGAACCACAGTTCTGGACAAGATGGAAGCTCTTAAGATACTCTATGTATTAACGGATATTAGGATACCTCATGAAGCAGTTCTCGCAGTGGCTCTTGGCAAACTTCTCCAGCAACACAGAGACAAAAGGTCGCTCCACTAAGAGCTCGTCGCCTGGCTTCACATCTGCCGAGGCTCTGGCAAATCGACCCTCCTGTCGATTGCTATCAATTCGCACCAGAGGACTCACGAACTCATTCTCCAACTTGACCGGCTTGGCCTGATCCAAAGCTATCTTCTGCTTTTGCTGCTTGGCCTCCTGTTTGGCAGAACGTGGATCGTTTTGCAGCATCTTAATCATGGTCATGGCATCCAGGTTCAGCTTAGCACGCTTGTCTGAGGCCAGTGCGGAGTCATCCATGGCGGTGATGCACTTCCTTCGGCAAAAATTAAGTGGTTAATGGATGAGTTTTAAAACCGAACAAGTCTCACTTGAATGAACCAATTGTGTGGGGATAGTCCTTAAGGGCCAAGTAGCAACGGGCCTGGCGTTCGTACAGCTTATAGATCAAATCTTTGGGATAACTTAGATCTAAGGCTCGCCTTATATCAATCAGACACTCTCTGAAAATAAGCCAAATGTTAGAATTCGTAACTTCTTTCCATTCCCAAAATAAACTTACTGATATTTCTGCATGTGATACAAGGTAGCTGAGCGATTGGCCAAAACCACACGAATCTCCGCCACTGAAGAAGAGCCCAACAAATGAATTTATTTTAAATAAATTAATAATAATGTGCTAGCCACTCACCATTTTCACTGGGCAGCGCCACATAGCTTCTGGTATAGAGCACCATGGCCTCCAGCCACTTCTTGGCCTTAAAGGCAGCGGTGGCCCGCTCCTTGATCTCCGCCGCCAGCGAAGCGTTCTTGCCGGCGAACTCCTGGTTCACCACCAGGTTGGCATCCCCCGCCTGCACCCAGGGCAACTTTTCCACATAGGCCACGCGCTCCTCATCGCTCTTGCACGTTGATAGCTTGGCGATGTCCGACTCGCAATTGGGTCCAGCCTGATCCTTGAGCTTCAGATAGTATTCGGCAAAGAAGCCCGTCGTCTGGCTAAGTGGAGTTTTCATTTTAGCTATATACTTTCACCTCTAAATTATGCAAGTTTATAACAAAATTTTCACTAATTTTTCAGTACTCTCGGCAAGAAAACTGCAGATGAAATGAATCGGTATATCGGGAAAATTCGACGACAACGTGTGGTATAAAGACAGCATTTTGGGGACTTTATTTTTAGAAGAAGAGCGTGTGCCGAAGAGAAATAGAGAAAGGGGCCAGAAATGGTGAGAGCAGAGAGCGCCCCACGTTTGTTTACTAACAAAGCGGTTGGGTTGGGTTGTATTTGCCGAACAAGGAAAAGCATTTATGATTAATTAGAAATCATACTAAAAGGGGCAACTAAATTAGCAAGAAAACTGCCGAATGAGAAGTGAGATTTTTGGCAACAGCGGGTTGTTCGCCTCTTTAGCTCAGTGGCAGAGCACTGGTCTTGTAAACCAGGGGTCGTGAGTTCAATCCTCACAGGAGGCAGATGAGAACCACATTCTTTAACTCGGTTCGTCCTTGATATCTTCTCTTATTTTGATATTTTGTTATTCTATCAAGGAATTTACTGTGATTTATTTAATACCATTAATAAAAACCTTTTTTAAAAAAAAAAGATTGCATTCATCATAAAATGCTTATAATTAAAATAATCAAAATTTGCTAATGAAAGTCATAACAAAGAAACAAAAATTATATTTCCTACAAACTATTTTTTTCAATTTTCTAATCTTCAGTAGATCTAATAATTAATATACACATGAATAAATACAACTAGTATCAAATTCTATAAATTATGTTCTATTACAATTTTTTTTTAACGAAAAAAACCAAAGTATCGGCATTCTAAACACAGAGCTCTGAAGTAGGAAACTAAAATAAAAAATGTATAAAAAAATCAAGTAGGTTTTAAGCTGCCTCCTGTGAGGATTGAACTCACGACCCCTGGTTTACAAGACCAGTGCTCTGCCACTGAGCTAAAGAGGCTTGGGCAAGGCGGCCGGCAAAACAGAAACTTCAACCAAACGCCCTGCGCTGGCATTGTTGTTGTCTGTTAACGATTGCTTGTGCGCGGGTAGTTCAAAAAGTTGTAATTATATTTGCCGCGTACTTTGAGAAATTAGCTCCATGACAAGGGAAATTGATGTTACCCTTATCTTGCATCGCGGCACTTGAGAGAGCAGCCAGCCAGCTGCTACACTTCTTTGGCTAATGAAGACAAGTGGAAGTTCCAAAAGAATTGCGGGTGTGCAACTTAGAGCGGCAATTTGTCATGGGTAAACTGAAAAGAATTGACGTGGGAAGTGGTAGATGCAACACATAATTGTGTCACTGGGCTGCAGCTGAACTTAACTGCATATTTGCCCAAGACACAACTGTACTTCAAATTCTACTTCACAAATGTTTCCCATATCGAATTACCTTTGCTCAAGCCCATGGGCATTTAAGCTGTATGCAAATGCGTTAAAGAAAAGGTGAAATGCGTAAATTACAGTGTCAACATTACAACGCCCACTTTGGTAAAAATTCGAACCGCTTTTTTCGGGGTGTCCCGCCGTGAAAATGCATTATGTACAAACGAAAGCGAAACCCAATACTCCTGGCCAGGGTGCACAATATGCTGTACAAGTATGCAAATTTCCTTAAGCTGTTGAATAGCGCCCCGCTTTTGACTTTACGCATTGTAACCCCTTTTTTTCGTAGAGATCCCTCTCTTTGAGTTAAGCGATTCCAGGCAGCAGTGTTGGAAAGTACACATTTATGGACGACAACTGGACATGACAGCTCGTACATCTCGTCTCTGTCATCAATCATCAATCATGGCGGAATAAAGGGGTGGTCTATGTCTGTGTCTATGTCAAAAACAATGTAATCATCAGGGCTTACAGCGGATCGGCAGCTGTCACTTGTACGCACAGTGGCTTGTAGTACAGTAGAGCCACTCAAAGGATGCCCCGTGTGGTCCTGATTGAACATTGTCAATAGTCGTAATCGCAATGTTTATGAGCTGTCATCCCGGCGCATAATATTTATCACTCTGCGCGCGTTGCATCCTCGAAGTTGCAACCCCTAATCATCCCGGCATAGTGGCACTGCATTTCTGCATTTCTGCATTTCTGCATCTCTGCACTTTTCAATGCATTTCGAATCGCTTTCGTCCAGTTTTTGACCCTGGTTTGCCACTGCAACTGGACAATGCGAATGCAAATTCATGCGGAATAAAAGTGATGCATCCCCCCAACTCCCTTCTTTGTCAAGAGCCGCCCGTTAATTACAGTGTATTTTGTTATTTCCTCTTCCCTAGCCCACCTTTTTTTTGTTCTTTATAGCGGTCGGTCGCTCACACACATACGTGTATGTATGTGTTATCAAACTTCCGCTGCATTTGCGTTTTTTGTTTGTTTTTATACCCTTCTATGGGGTTCATTTACGTCTAAACACTTTTGGCAGAACTTCCAGTTTGTTTGCCTTCTCCTTTCACGCATTCAATATTTGTCAATTGCCTTTTAATGACAGCTATTGACTCGAAAATTGATTTTTGATGGCATTGGCTTACATACTATTGACGATACTACGATACTATTAACAAATGCATACATTTCTAAAATATAGTTCTGAATAAAAGCCCAGAAAAGAAATTACATTTATTAAATGAGAATATAAAACAATAAAATAAAACGAAAATTGATACTATCCAAAGAGTATTCAAAACATGGGCTTAGCACTCTTTTGCATAGGTTTTTTTATTGCATTTTTTATTTTGCAACTTAACTTCCGTTTTGCATTTTCGTTGTACGAGTAGATCTGCTTTTGTTAACTTTGCGCTGTTGTCTGAGTTTGTTTTTCAGGTATTCATGTCAACTCGATTTGCACTGAATACTCACAGCCCGTTCGCAGACAACAATCAAATAATCCGAGATTAATTACAGCAACTAAATTGTGTTTAAGCCAGGCTGAGCACCTTCCTGCCTCAGTTTGTCACCAGAAAAAAAACGCTGCTGAAATAATTAGAAACCATTTTTCTCTTCCAAGCCACATGCATTTCAATTGCCGTCAAATGTCATTTGGTGGGCGACGCATTTGGCTGTTGACATTTGGAAAACGTCATAAATAATTTATAACAGACTTTTTTGCATTTTGGCCATTGTCTGAAAAGTCTTGAAAATGGATTTTATGGATCTTGTACTTGATTGCCAGCTGGGGCTTTTTCGTTGTTTATGTGCCAAGTTTGTTTTTATGCAAATTAAAGTGTGCCACTTAATTAATTTTGAACGATCGGATAAGCATTTAAATAAATTAAGGTCTGAAGTGATCACAATCAAGTTGTTTACAAGCTTTTGGCTGATTTGTAAGATTATTATACCCTTTACTTGTCGAGTTAAAGGGTGTACTAGGTTTGTTGGAATTTCTTATTCGCCCTTTGGCTGGATCTGCATTTTAAAACATCGATTATATCAGGTTTGCTATATTCCATATGAGTATGAAAGTTTGAAAAATGTTTTGATTCCACTATCTGAGTAATGGGTATCCTATAGTCGAGGAACTCGATTATTGCGTTCTCTATTGTCTCATCTAAATTTCATTGAGCGAAGGTAAATCACACCGATGACCCTTGCTCATCAACAAATTTGTGGCAATAAATTCAATGGTGACTTAAAAATTAGTTGGAAATAAAATATGGATTTAACTTTGTATAGTGTTGGAATCAAAGGTTTAAATTTATTTTTAGGCGGGCAGTGCTAATGCAATTCTTCCCAAACGATGGAGTGTATATAAAGAGAAATGTTTCAATGGTTTTTCGTCGACACAAAGGAATTGTGTGATTGAAATTGGTAAAGCACTCTTTCACTCAGTTTTTCAATCAACACTCATTGATTTGGGGTTTTCCAAATGTGTCGTTCATTGTACTTTTTCCCGAGCCGCCACTTGTCCATCAACGGAAGGAGTCGAATTTCCATTAAATACTCAGCTTGAGTTTTCATTCAACTCTTTCGGCTGCATTTCAATGGAACAACGAGCGTTTTCTTCGCGAGAATTTTCCTCTCAGTGATTTCTGATTTCCTTATACACTTCCTGATCAACCAATAACCCTCTTCGCCACATGAGTTCCCCTCTTTCTTCGCTGAAAATGTCGCTAGGGTCAATGGAGGTGCACAAAGGCCCTAATTCAATTTGAGTTCCATTAGCGTAAACGCATCGCGTGGAAAACTCTTCAGACCGAAATCAGTACAAATTAATTAAAAACTAAAAATAATAAAAAATAGTCGAAAAGAAAGCAAAACACGAACCGAAATGCACTGCAATGTGAGTGTGTGTGTGTGTTGTTTACAAAGGCAAACAAAGGAAAGTGCTTCAGCTCAAGTGGAAAACAAAAGCTAAATGAAATGAATTTCCAATCCGATGAGGGGGTTGAAAAACCAATTTTTCAAGAGCGGCGTCGGCGGGAGCTGGCCAAAAAGCAAAAGGTAGTGGGAAAAAGGGGGAAGGGCGGAAAAGGCACGTGGCGCATGCGCAGGACCTCGATTTGGGTCGGGATCATAAGCTGTTACATCCAGCCGGTCGTAATACAGTTACAACCTGAGATTGATTGCTGCGAGGGGTTGAGGATGCGAAGTGACAGACTGTGACGGATTGCCTCGAGCGGATTGCCCACCTCCCCAGCGCCGCAATGCATTCCGTTTTCCATTGTCTGCGATCCTTTTTTGGGATGCTAATGACGACGGAACCATTGATGTAATGTCCTTTGGCTGTCAGCGCCCATTAGCCTCATATTTCTCACTGGTGTCTCTTTTTTTCCAGCAATTTTACACTAAATCGGGCAATTTTTTACCCAATTTTTTTTTTCGTGTGCTCATTGTGATTGCCTGACACTTTTCGGATTGATTGGTAACAAGCAGCGGAGACAGGGAGTATTAGTCAGCTTAAGTGCGCATGCGAAATCCTTTTTTGCGGTTTAGCTGTGCTCGTTTTAATGCGATTTAATGGCAATTTGGGCACCTCGGGAAATTTTAAGGCAATTTATTTATCCCTCGACACGTTTACAACAGCTGCTACAATTTTACAACTCAGCACGCGACAGTTGCTTGCCTTTTTCCTGGCCCGATCCTGCTGTGTGTGTGTGTGTGTGTGTGTGTGTAAGATCTTCGATTTTAGGGCCAACATATGGAACCTAATCGATCGTAGTTTCTGGGGAAAATTCCCGACCCGAACCGCAGTTGATTTTACGGCTGGTAGCGGAGCGCAAAGATCGTTGATCCATTTTGCACGCACTGCTGCCTTCGAAACTGAAATCGAACTGCACTCAACACAAACCGTATATATATGTATGTATGTATGCACATAGGTGTAGTGTGTATCTCGCAGATGCGTGGCAATCAAAATGATGATGTGAAAATATTTGCTCATCAAGCATGTCGTCTGGGCTTTCAGGGAGGCCCATCTAATGGCTCCATCTTGGCAACAGGTGAACAGGCTGCCGAATTTCTTTCTTTTGACCCTAATTGTCATGGGCCAGTGAAGCGCAGCGCTCAAGAGCCGATCTTAATGTTGATTATCCGCTGAATGTGTGTAATTTTTGTGAAATTAATATCCGGTCCGCCTGACCTTGTGCCTCCATCTCCAACTCACTCCAATTCACTCCACCTTTCCCCTGCCATTTGGCTTAATTGACTTTGAAAGCATTTATCAGCTCGGTGACAGCAATGGAACAAGAACGAGAGCAACTCCAACTGTGTCAACATATGTTCTTGTTCTGCGACAGCTATCTTTTGTGTTCTGCGAGCAGATACAAAGATACAGCACCCGTGCCATGCAAGCCAAGCTCTCACCCAGCGGTTGAAATTCGCTTCTGGGACGCCCTCAAAACGCGGGCCTCTTTAGCTCAGTGGCAGAGCACTGGTCTTGTAAACCAGGGGTCGTGAGTTCAATCCTCACAGGAGGCATCCAACTGCCCCAGGTTGTCCTGGGGTTGCGTGGGAGTATCACTTTTTTGGAAGCTCTGTGAACTACGTGCAAAGATAATAGAAATAGCTAGATTTTATGATATTTATAGATCTGACGTTAAGGAAGCGCAATATGATTAAGACTGGTTTCTACCTACCGAGCTTCAAGCCAATTGGCTTAAATATTATATCTTTTTTAATGCACAACATAAATAACTCCATGGAAAAGTACACCTCCAAGATACATAATTATCCCCATTACTCGTAGAGTAAATCTGTATACTAGATTCGTTGAAAATTATGTAAAAGGCAAAAGGAAACGTTTTCGAACATATAAGGTATATATATTCTTGATCAGGATCAATAGCCGAGTCGATCTGGCCATGTCCGTCTGTTCGTATGTGTGTCCGTCCGTCCTTCTATCCGTATGAGCGCCTTTTTGGCTCGCCCACACTTTTAAAAAATTGTTAAGTTTTGTTTTCATATTATTATTTTTTCCCCAATTTCTACATTCCATAAAATGTTGAAATTTCTTGTTTGCACTTCCACAAGCTGAAGTAACGGGTATCTGATAGTCGGGAAACTTGACTATAGCATTCTATCTTGTTTTGTATTAACCCTATGCTCTATTCTTGTGTAAAACTAACATAAAAATACCTGACAGGGAACTATGTTTTAATGGGGTTGCCGTGACAATAACCCTTAGTGAAAACCTTCTTCCCCTTGTAAAATTCTTCACTTTGACTGGGCAATGTGCACATTAAATTAGCCCGCTTGCCCGAAATCGAGAGCACCTGTGTCACCTGTCCAAGGACTTTGGGGTGCCCCAAGAACGCGATCAAGTTCCGCTCCCATAGCTATTTGGCTGGTGAGACAATTTATGTTGTCTCGCGAACACGGAAATGCTCCATGGACACGCACGCACACCTCTAAGGAAGCATGGAAAAGCGAGGATCGGCAGTGGAAAATGCGTCCAGGTAACGCGCGCAATGTTTTCTTTATGATGGCATAAATTTCGTTTTAATTGAGGTTGCAAGCGGCTACTTGTTCGGTCATTGAAATCTCATCCACTTGGCATAAATAACGAAAAACAGGGCTCTCCCTCGGTTTTCCTCATTTTTCAAGTGCCACAAAATGTTCGAGTTTATAATGTTTGGCTTGGCCTTTTCGCCCCGACCTCATCCTCAATTACAGAGCCGATCCCAAATGCCGACTCAATTCTCGGACCCAATTCTCGGAAAAGCGAGGAAAACCCAAAGCAAGTTTAGTTTTTCCAGCCACTTGCGGTCTTCGTTTCTTTTTTCCCGTAGTGTCGTTGTTTATTTTGTTCGGGATAAAAAAAAAAACCATAAAAAGTGGCTTCGCGTAACTGACAGCGTCAAGTGATTTTCCTTTGTTTTTCTTTTCGGAGAGGAAGTGTTTCTTTTTCTTATTTTTCGTTTTTATTATTCGACAGGCAACGAATATCTTCTCTTCGATTCTCCGCATTCTCGATCGTTTGTCTTGGTTCGCTGAAGAAACGAAAGACTGAAGTCACAAACCCGTATGCAAATGAGCAGTCATCCGCTTTCAGATTTGGTAATAGTCTTGGTCTAACGGTAAAGCACATTTCACTCACTAGATTTGATTTATAGCCAGTGGTGCCAGCCTCACATTAGCTAATCGAAACGATATCAACCCGCAGAAAGTTTCGCAATTAGGCGGGCAAAGGGTTAAAAATATGGCGCACTCGAAGCGCACGAGAGGCGCATGCGTAATCCTTTTTTTCCTGTTTTAATTTTTGTTTAATTTTGATTTATGCCCGCTCTTGAATTTCGGCTCTGTTGTGTATCTATTTTGGGCTGCATTTAATGAAGGGCAATACAATCAACGCCAACAACCCCTACGCATGCGCATTTTACCCTCGGCATAGGGCAAAGGGTTTTTTTTTCGGTATTGTTGTGATCATTTTAATTGACTTTGCGCACGAGCGAACTCATCGGACCGAAGCGCCTAAGATAAAGGGCAGATAGAGGGCACTATATACACACGTACATATGTATAAGCCGATAGCCATATGTCGATGATGCCGATCTCGGTGATGCAACTGCATCAGCAGGCAAATGAGCAGCTTAAGATGCGCGCTACATCGTTAAATCTCAGATGCAGCGGCGCAGCTGTCAAAATAGCCAAAGACACCCACCGAATAGGAAAAGTCGGGGGAGTGAAGTTCAATGCACTGGAACTCCATTACCACTACCCATTTTACCCATTGCGATCGCAGCGCCTCCTCGGTCACATCAACTATAACCCAATAAATCCCAATCCGAGAGGACCAGTGCACTTCGCAAGTACTCGCTCTGCGCTCAGTTCTACAACAGCACTCTCTCACCCGCTCACCCACCATCAGCTCTGCACACCTAGCTCTTTATGAGCTAAGATGGTACATATGATATATATATAAGCTCTTCTAATTTTATATTTGTCGAATTAGAAATGTTCAAATTATATTATTTTCAATTAAGCCAACTAACATTATTTCACATTGAATATCACTTTCAATTTTCTTACTCAGAATTACTTATCTGACTATATTTCCCAGTCCAGCTTAGCTATTTAGCTATTATTTATTACAAAATCCGCTCAGCACCGACAAAGCAGAGAGGGTGCAGTGGTGAGAGCCGGAGAGCGGTAAGCCCAGAGAGCGGCTTCATGCATTGCACGTCTGCCGCTAAACTCACGATGTTCAGACTTCATCCAACCGTCGACGCGATCGGGTGTGCGCGCTCTCTCTCTCTGTGTAATCCGAAGCCGATTTTGTGATTAGCCCTCTGCGCCTGCGTGGTGAATTCGTGGACCTTCTTCAATCAACCAGAACCCAAGTGAATTTGTGCGTTTTGTTTACTTGTTTACCTTGTTTACCATTTGAAAATAAATTTCCTGTATCCTGCATAAACAAAGGAAATGCACAGAGGAAATAGCATGAATAATTAAGTCGCTGCAAACGGAAATAATTAATAAAAAAAATTAAAACTAAATGTGCCGATCGCGACTTAGCAACGGTTTCAAACACAATCGGTTTAAGCATTGACATCATTGATTTGTGTCCCAAGTGTAAATAATTCGCACAATACAATACACCGAATTGAGGCTTCCCTCCCTCCGCAAAACCAAACCAATCAAATGCAATGAAATGAAATGTTGCCATTGATTTGCGCACATTGCCATTGTTCAGAGTTATTGGTTGACTTTTAACTGGGATCCGTACTCAAAGCTGGTAAGCTGGTAAGTAGTTTTCATCGCCCATTACAATGGCTTCAAATGAAGAGCGAAAATCACTTGCGGAAAGCGAAAGGTTAAGCAGCGTTCAATTGTTGCATTCTAAACTACAGTGCGGCCTCTTTAGAGCAAACGGGGTCGTCGCAGACTAAATAATAATGATGATGAGGCAATTTATCTCGTACTTTTTTTTTTTTTTGGCTCCCCAGAAGGCCGCTCCCCATCTTTACTTGGAATTTGTCTTGCATAATCCCCTTGACAAACGATTCTGATATCTGAATATGGTGGAATTTTCAAATTGTTGTATAACTCTTTTCCTATCATAACAAGAGCGGCGTGGAAAATTAAAGCCTCGAAAATAAATTAGTCAGCTAGCCGTCTATTAAAACGCGATTTGCTTTGTTGATGAGGCGCAGATAAGGCAGTAAATAAATAGCATGTTATGTTTGCTTCATTATGCCACAACCAAGTTCAAAGTCTCGTAGAATACAGAAAAATTAGGTTCGAATTTCTAATAGAATTCCTCCAAGCAGCCACAATCAATCAGTCAAATATGACTCGATCTCTGGCCACAGGTATAATTACGTCTAAGAATTTTGCGGTTGAATCACAATCTGCGATTCTAATACGTTGTACAGACCCCTTTCGAATCGTGGCTTAAATGCAGTGGCAGGTTCTGTCTCGGCTGGTATCTCTGTCTGAACATCACCCATCTCGCTTTTGTCATTAATTTTAATTAGATATTTCCTTTTGGGAGTCACTGGCTGCATTTGAATAACAATTGATTGGGCTCTCTAGCCGAAATGTATTCTCCGTTCCGCTTCCATTTCTTCATTGAAATGCCAAACCCTTTATCGGCAGGATGTCTTTGGGGTCTCTAGAGTGTCATTTACATATACTTCGGATTCTTTTGGCTGTTGGCTGTTGGCTGTTCGTCTGTGACTTTTGTCTGTTTCTTGATTTTTTCAATGCTAACAACCTAATCAGAGTTTGTTTTTTGGGTATTTGTTGGATATGGTAATTTTCGAATGACTGTATCTTATTTTCATGTGGGCTTCATGTCGTGATTCCTCGACCATGTGTGGACTGAGGTGCATCAACGCATTTATGCTGACTTTTGTTTCGTCTGCTTCGCCCATTAAGTGGGAATAGAAAGCAGAGATTTGGCTAGATTACTTTGCATACTTTGCATACATCGTCGTCGACCTGTGATTGTTGACTATTCGGGGTAACTGTTTCGGTTGCGGTTTTCACTTTCATTCAAAGAGGCGCTGTAATAATTAAAACGAGAGCTGCAAATCTCCCTCCATCTGCTCCAAAATGAACCAAGGCAAAACTATCGGCATCAATTTCGCTTTCGTTTCGATCGTATTTCCGATCATCTGACCAGGGCAATTTGCACTTTCTTGTAGCGCCTAATCGAAGGCCCACTTTCTAGAATTGATTTGCATAAGTGATTTGTCCAGTGCGGAGACTTTCGCGACCTCAATCTGCATCTCGATCTTAAGACAGATGGCGTTCTAACTGTGAACGCTAAACACACACTTTGTGGAAAAAATGTGCCCGAGAATAATTGCCCACTGAAAATGATGGGCAATTATCAGCTGGAATGGCAGCAGCTGCACAGCACACAAGCCTGTACAGTGAGCACTCCGCAAACAAACAATGGAAATCTATATGTTTTGGTGGTGAACTTGGGGTCACTTGCTAATTATCAAGCAAGAGACTACGCCATTTCGTAATTGATGTATCAGTTGAAAACGATTTGTAAATACTTTCTTATTAAACTGATCTGATTTTCAAATAATAGCATTATAATGCGTGAAATCAATTTATTAAGAAAAGAACAAAGCATTTTGTCCCCGTCTATGATATAATAAAACTGTTGATTAGAACTGCTTGCCAAATAAACAAAGCAACGACCTTTTCTTCAGAAGTCTCTCAAAGTAGAAGATAAACAGAAAGATATAAACCCCAAAACCAAGAAACTCCCATATTTATGTCAAGTCCATTAAGCATATTCTTGGCCAGTTGTCGTGCCATCTCAGCCCGGTCTGGATCATTGTGTTGGCCATGTACTGCGCAGCCTCCGAGACGATTATAATTATCAATGTCGGGGCTGCGCTTGTGACACTACTTTGCACACATAATAATGCCCGACCAGCCAGGCCAATTGTCAAGCTGGGCTAATTTGTGTTAGTGCCAAGAGAAATATTTCAGCTCGTAAATAACCCGAACAGACAAGCTGCAGGTGTTGGGAAACTACAAACTAAGCAGGGTTAAGGTTTTTGTAGCGAAGCCACGTTGTTTATAAGTAACAAAAACACACCTTATTTGGCTGCAGGCCCGCGGCGCAAATATTTATTCATAAATGTAATTAAGACACCAAAATATACCGAAACTCAATTAAGTTAATTTTGTTAATTATTTCAACCTCGAATATGAAAAATACTCCAATAGCAAATAAAATAAAAATAAAAAAAATTAATCTTCATACAAATGCCTCCTGTGAGGATTGAACTCACGACCCCTGGTTTACAAGACCAGTGCTCTGCCACTGAGCTAAAGAGGCTCTGTTAAAACGGGGGCCAAAGCGCAATAGCCAATACCGCAGTCAGAACGCTTCTAACAGCTGGAAAAGATAACAGAGGTCGTATCTGCTAGTTCTAACAGCGCACAAGCCACTGGCTTTTTGCCCATTTGCATTAAGCCAGGCGTAACAGCCAGAGCTTCGAATCAAGTTATTACGCTTTTATATAAACAACAATATATATTAGAACCAGGTGTCATCTCCATTTAAGTAATTGAAGCAAAATATGTTTGCATTGTGCCAACGAATTGTGGGCGCGCACTGAGCTCATCTCGCAACAATTTTGTAGGCGCGCTTGGAAGAGAAATAATAGTAAGCAAGTAACAGCAGAGGGGCGGAGCCAGGTAACGCCCCCCGTGAGATAGACAGAAATTTGATTTGATTTTCAAGCTATTGAATTTACATAAAATCCAGCATTCGCTGTGTGGGCAAAAGACTTTAGCATACGCGCAACAAACTGTCGACATCCGAACGGAATGCATTTGATATATGGCTAATTGAAGATCCGAGATCAAGATCTCTGCTGATTGGAATTTATAGCAAGCGAAATTCCCGTTTGAATTCGAGTTAGATACCCTGGATCCCCCGGGACCTTGGTGACATCAATATCATTCACTGCCGCAGAGAAATGATCAAAAGCTGAATAAACTTGTCACCATTTCGCTGCTTTTTGGGTCATTTTGTGTGCGATGCCCCCGGCTAGACCGGAAAAATCGCATCTGAACAAGTTTCACTTGCCAGATGAAACAAAAACAAAAAAAAAGCAAAAACCACTGGACATCGTTCCACTTGCGTGGCCATCAGCATTGAAAATGCAATTTGCAAGTTGAATTTAGGAGTAACAGTAATACCGCAATTCGCAGCTAGTTCTTGAGTGGTAAACATTGTTGCGCTACCTTGAGTCAAATTGCTTCATAAGCTCGGCTTTTTGTCAGTTTCACTCCTCTAGAAGTTAGCAGAACTTGGCTGAAACGCCGGAAACGCGCTCAACATAAATGAAGTCCAAATGGAAAATGATTACAGGGCCCAACTCTGTGCCTTGGCTAAAAGAGATGGTAGCGTGAGTGCTTAACTAACTTGAAGGGGTTTGGTAAAACCGCAAGTTATTTTGAAACTACTATTGTGAATATGTGCACCAAATTGAAGTCGAGTAGCGAAATGAAAACTAAACATTTGGGTAACTTCGTTTTGGCATTTCCCCTTGGTGCTTAAAGCTATTTTTAATTGGCTTCACTTACAAAAGTGTATCACTTGATGTAGCTGACAAACACAAAGACTCGAAATTTGTTTAATTATATAGGTTTCGAAGCCGTGCGCCCCTCACGTAACCCTCCCTAATAACTTGATTACGGAGTACGAGTACTTGTTCTTGGTCTGGTTGCGCCTCAGCGGCTTCAGCGCCCACATGCTGAAGCCCCGGGCCTGGGAAGCACCTGAGCAAGAAGCCAGGGTCTTTGGGTCTCGATGCACTTGCTCTCGTTCCTATTAAATGTAAAGACAGACACGAGGAGCCCTTCTGCCTTCTGCCTTCTGAGCTGGGCACGCAAATTGAAGAATAATAATTACATGCATATAAGTCGACATAAGTCGGCTGTCATACGAGTATGTATGTATAGATACGTATGGTTAAGTACGTGTATGCTGAAGAGGGTATAGTTGAACGATCTTCACGGTTGACAGACTATTCCCACAGCCAATTGAGAATTGTAACTGACACTGGTGCAATTGGGCGGATGGCAGATGCTTTGTAGATTCCTGACAGATTCTTTTCCCTAGTTCACCATAATTTCAGCTCATTAGCAAAGCGTTCTAACAAAGCACAATCGGCCAGAGAAGATAGATACAAATCCAGTCGCTAATGTGCGAGTACTCGACGGAGTTCCCATTCAAAGCTCCCTAAGCAGCTCTTCCCCCTCCGCTCGTTTCACAATTAAGCATTAAAGCGAAATTAGATTAATGGTAGGCCCACATTGGGCAAGGGAACCTAACCCAAAACATAGGCTCCCCCTTGGGGGGTTACACCTATTTCCTGCTCCGACACGCAAGCCGCGAGATAGGCCCCAAAAGATGGGGCCTGGCGGAATGTAGATGGAGTTCTTAAGCTAAATTTTGTAGAACGCTGCTCGCGGCAGTAACAACATGATCATTATTCTCCTAGACTAATGATTTCGCTGGCTTATCTCGAAGACAAAAGGCGCAAGCCCAGGCCCAGAGCTAAATAGTACAATGTCAAATAGATGCCGGAGATATGGGCTCCAAACAGAGGAAGCTGTTCTTTGGGCATTACATTAATTTGTAATGATATGTACCAAAAACACTACCAAAAAGATCACTAAGCTGAAAGAAAATGATTGTGTAAGCTTACAGGTATATTAACAATCGTAACTTTGCCATATTCTCATAGAGCTCACATCGAAAGATTGCCTTTAATCTGGGCAGTCCCATTGGTAATGGATGGAAAATCTGTAACTAAGCACTGGGAACTGATTTGCCATAGAACTCAGTTCTCTTTTAGGGCTCAATAAAAAGCAAGCTAACGGTACGAGTTTGGGCCTTCAGCCCTGTGAGATACATTTTGTATGTCACAAGTATCTATGACAATTACAGTATGAATGAAGGGCTTTGTCTTCGAGTGCCGACAAAGGCAAAAAAGGGCAAACAAGTGAAAAGCCAGAAAAGAGGGAAATGAGCAGTCTCCGTTGTCTTTGCCGGCACATTAAGTAATGTGATCTATGCAACCTCATCCGCAAGATACAATCGCAATCGCAATCGCAATCGCGAGTGTGTATCTTGCGGCTGTGCAGATCTGCATATCGAATGCATTTCTTTGTTGGTCCCCTCAACCACCGAAAGTGCGTTGTCTTTTTTGTTTGTACCCCTTTTTTTTTAAAACCATCTCATTTGCATGTGAGCCGCATTTCTTTTGCCGCCATAGTGTATGAATGATGAAATGGGAACTGGATGGAGGTTCTGGGTGCCATCGGCTTATTAAAGCCTCTTCAGCAAATGGCAAATGGCAAATGTAACGTGCCAAAGTTGTTAAGAGCGACGAACCGAAAATTGCAGCCCAATTGTTTTAACCTTGCCAAGCGGAACGCGAAATTAAAGTGACTTTGGAGCGAGCTGACTTCTAGGACTGAATTGTGGGGCTGTCCAGCTGCTAGCGATGGGTTCACAGTTCACCCTTACACATATATAATACATTGTATGTTTCATTTCCAACTTGAGGTTGCATCTTAAGGTCTGTGTATCTTTTACTTCGTTTCAGCGCTGTGAGCGAAGACCTAGAGGCTTTTCCATCATGGACACCGGAAGTGTGGTTAGTGAACCGATTTCCGCGCATCATCGCGCCTTCGCCAAACAGAAGTCCGCCTCCATGGTAAGTTCCCTCGAAGAAAAAGGTGCAGAGAAAGAGCATACACCTATGCACCCATACTGTATGTTGTATATTGTATAAGAGGTAGCATAATTAATGCAACATCCATTGGCTGCGAACCGCCTGCCCCGCCCTCCTTTTGTCTGATTTCGATTATGTAAGTGCGCGAATGCTATCTACGCTAATTAGATATTGACACGCACAGGCCAACAAGCATCGGCCAACAAGCATTAGCCAAAAGCTGCAGCACTCAGCCCAGATACTTTGCATCGCTACACGCTAGAAAGTTCGTCGAAAACGAAATTCGCAAATGGGCAAACATAAATCGCAGATACAAGCAGTTCCAGACAATAAAAAAAAAAACAAAGTAAATAACTTAAGCCGAGGATTTGCTACTTTTTTTTATACTTTTAGGCTAAGAGGTGATTATTAGTTTATTGCCTACTCTTTAATACCCATTATAACTAGGGGATTTGCTTTTGTACAGTGTACAAGTTGCAATTCCATTGAATCCACACTCGGGCTTTAATCCAAATAAATGCATATTAATAAAGCGTTGAAAGCAGCATAAAACATGAAAAGGAGCTCAAAACAAATTACGACAATTAATTGCAAATCCATTTGAATGCATTTTTAAGCAACACTTTCACGCAGAGTCACTCAAGCCAATGCATTCAGACGATTGGTAGTTCGAGTATCTAAAGACTTAGGGATATTATGTGTGAAATATTGCATCGCCAGGCTGGGTTTGTTTCGTATGGGGGAAGTGGAAGTGGGTGGAATTGGTAAGTGTGAGAAAAGAGAAATTACAATTCAATAGACTCGCAGAATTCCACTGTGTTCGTTGAATTTCCTATTTGCGGATATAATGCAATGTGGACTAACTTTTGCACATTTTTTCGCCGATGAAGAAAGTCACTGCCAAGTCAAGTCAAGTCAAACGTGAAATACGATGGAAATGAGGTGCTTATGACCCGGCTAATCTCTAACATTGGGCCATTTGAACCTCCTCGCTAAGCCTTTGTGACTGCAAAAATAAAAAGATTTTTTTTTAGATCCACACATGATGGCTGCTTGGCAAATTAGTTGAAAGAAGTTAGACACCACAATGCGACTTTCACTCGCAGCGAAATGATTGAAAAGCAAAAGTGAGTGACGCATTTGTTTTGTTTGGGGCTACAAATCAGCATCGGTGCGAATCATTAAATGACAGGTGTTTGTTTGGTCATGTTTCCCCTTTTTTTGGGGGAGGTGCATCAATGGTAAAATACATAGTTCCAGCTATAAATAGTTCCAGTAAATTGGCCATAACCAAAAGGCTGAACAAATAGCTCCCAGCGAATGTGAAGTAATCACAGGCAGAGCGAAACGAAATCGATATCTTTTCTTTTCCCTATACAAAGACCCTATGGAATCCGCACCCTTCTCCTTTCGCCACATTTCCTTACCTCACCATATACGGTCAATTAATTCCTTCCACAAAATTACACCAATTACTCAACGCCAGTGCTGAAAAGATCGCCAGCCTGAGCTGTTAATGAATGCAATACAACTCGTAAGATATGCAAATTTATTTATGATCTGCGAGAAAAGTCAAAAAAATTCATAACGAAATCCGGCGGTCAGAGAATTTCTCACGTTCGCAACCACGAGTAGTGGACAATGTCCGGTCTGGAATGATTTCCCTCTTTGGTAATTTGGAAAAAAAGTTCTCAACAACTGCAACTTCCTTGAGGTGGTGCAGGATATCTAGGGGTTGTTGCCAAAGGGGTGCAAGGAGCCCAATGTGCGATAGGAAGGTGGTTGTTGCAGTTCCTAAGAGCTCACAAGTAAATGCAGCTGAGACACGGCCTTGTAACGGCTTTTGGCTGTAAGCACACAAGAGTGTACTTCGAGATCTTTAAAAAATATTAAAATGTTGCCAAATGCAACCCCACAGGGTTTCCTATTCAAACAGGTTATAATAACATAGCATAAGATAATATTATAGCATATAATGTGTAGAAGACTAATGGAAGAATCCTTTAAAAAGTACTAACAGTACACCAATACGGGTCCAAGTCAGCTGATTATATTAAAAAGCACTTAAAGTGGTTATGCAACTATCGGATATAGTAATCTGATAATAATTAGAGTGAACCTACAAAGTAATCCCCATACCAATGACATCTGAAAGGTTTCGATATAAGGCATAAACACCCATATTGACATTGAAACACTTAATTTGCTAATCACGTAGTGGCGACGAAAAGCTTTTGCTACGTCAAAGCAACAGGTTCCCCAAAAGCTTATAGACAAAGCTTGCCCCAACACACCCTAATTCAACTCAGTTGAACTCAACACTTCAGCTGATGTGCCGTGATGTTTTCATTTTTCTGTGTTCTCCCAAACTTTGTTTATTACCCTGTAAATTGCGCCGCATACTCTATTATTTGTATATAATTGCCATTTCGCGAGTGATATGCTTTACCTCTGAACAAGTGTAAATTGTGTGATAATCGAAAGACTGTAATCGCAACGAAAAAGTGCTCAATTATCAGTAATTTATGAAATTAGGAACTTTATCAGGTGCCATAAGCCAGCTCAATAGTGATCAACTAAAAATAAGAAAGTGCAACAACAATAATCGAGTATCGCGTTCAGGGGGTAAATAGAACTCTACTACGAAGCAACAAACAATTAGACCCGAAGTGAGGCGGTAGATACGAACCTCAAACAGATAGAAATACAAGTCCAGGTCCAAAATGAGAATAGTTGGATCCAGTATGCTGTCAGCCCTCAAGCGGCTCTCAACGATCAAACACCCCACCTTGGTCAGTAACATCCCGATCTCTGAGCTCTTTTGGAACCATGAGCCTGCCGGAACGCCAGCCCTTTTCTCCGGACTTCTTCTTCCGTCAAGTACGTACGCGGATGGACTACCCTGCAATGTTCTAGTGAGACTTTTCACAAGCCTTCATTCAGCTTTTCGATGGGGAAAGCAGCACCTATAGCTACCTTCTGGCCGATCTGAAGAATGGGCAGGCCGTGATCATTGATCCCGTGCTGGAGCAGGCGAAACGAGATGCCCAGTTGGTCAAGGATCTGGGCTTTCAGTTGAAGTATGCCAGTAAGTCAGCGAGATCCCATTGGATAATCATTTCACCATGCCACTACAATATTTCCGCATTCCCCAAGTCAACACTCACATGCATGCGGATCACATAACGGGCAGTGGTTGGTTGAGGAAGTTAAGTGGTTGTCAATCTGTGATTGCTGCCGCCAGTGGAGCCAAGGCGGATCGTCATTTGAAGGAGGGGGATCGCATAGATTTCGGCACGCATAGGATTGATGTCCTGGCCACTCCGGGGCACACAAATGGCTGCATGAGCTATGTGATCAAGGATCAGGGTTGTGTCTTCACCGGAGATACTTTGCTGATCCGCGGCTGTGGACGCACCGACTTCCAGGAAGGCTGCCCACGCAATCTCTACGAGAATGTGCACAGCAAGATCTTCACTCTACCGGAGAACTTCCGCATATATCCGGCTCACGACTACAAGTGAGTGGGATCTAGAAAGCTATGGGATATATGTACATATATATCTAATTGCGGTCATTTCTAGGGGTCAAATGGAAAGCAGTGTGTGGGAGGAGAAGCGGTATAACCCCAGACTGACCAAGGATATTGATGAGTTCGTCAAAATCATGGAGAACCTGAACTTACCATATCCCAAGAAAATAGGTGGGGATCTGGATATACTAAGTACTACAGTCTTATACTGAGTTTAATATCTTTTAGATGCCTCGCTGCCCGCCAATCGGGAGTGCGGAGTGTACGATATACCCAAGGAATAAGCGCCACCCCAGAAAGCACTATATACGCAGCTTGCATAATAATGTTTCAAAGAGATTTGTAATCTTTTAAATAAATAATCATACAAATCTTATCACGATCAAGTACATGACAACCTTATTTTACTCCCTGACTTCATTGCTTAATAAGATAAACTTGAAAAACTCACTTCATTGTTCGCCTTCTTTTGTTGCAGACCATTCTCAATCCGAAGGGTTGTGGCAGTGCCGTCAAGTACAGTCTGCACTCGACTGCAGAGACGAACCAGGAGACAGCCTGTAACACCACCACCTCTACCCATTGTTCCACCACCGGAAGAAGGCGCAAGGGTGGCTCCCTTGGGCGGTACTCTCTCCTCGCGATCCACGCGCAGCGAATCCAAGGAACTGCGATCGGCTCTTCAGGATCGGGAGGCTGTCATTCAGAATCTGCGTATCCAACTGTGTCTGGGCAAACTGCCACGTCCCACGGGACCACCGCTGGATGAGTCCGAGAAGCCGGCGGCTGAGCAAAAACTAAACCGACTGAAGACGGAGGCGGAAAATAAGCGAATTAAGATCAAGAACCTGAAGAGTGCCCTGGAGAAGCTGGACATCACAGAGTGAGTAGAATGCTTCCATATTTACATTGATGATATTCAATACTTACTTTATGCCATCCACAGCAACATAGACATCCGCATCCGTCAAGCCGAATTGGAATACGCACTGGGCAGAGAAGAAGCTCCAGATGCTCTCGATTGTGGAGGAGGCTCGTGCCTTGCAGGCACGTCTGGAAAAGTCCAAGCCCGAGGCCCAGACCCTCTACAACATCATCAGTTCTGGAGTCTCACTTAGTCTGCACGCCGGTGCATGCCACCTCTGGAAGATGGGCAGCTCAGCAGAGGACAGACCAGCCGGGCTTTCTACGTGGAATGGGCTTTAGAGGGCGATGGCTTGTACAAGGGCGATCGCATTTTGGAGATTAACGGGCGACTGGTCACCGGGAAATCCAAGGAAGAGCTGCAGAAGCAAGTTGGAAACTCCGGCAAAGTGTCAGATGGTGGTACTGCGTAAGAAGTCCGTACCTATACCAGCAAAAGCAACTCGACCAGGAGAAGGAGAACAACATGAGGCTGCAGCATCGCATATCCTACCTGGAAGAGCAGGTGCGGGAGCTTCAGACAGTCAAGGAGCATCATCCATCGCAACAGCAGCAGCAACAGCAGCAACAGCAGCACCAGCAGAATCCACAGCAGATAGCCTCCTAATCAATCTCAGCATGTAACCAGCATCAGCATATCATCGCCCCCATCAACACCGCCCGAGAAACCGCTGATCTTCCAGCGTGGAAACTATATAACCACTTTGGTGGGTGGCAAACCCATCGAGCTGATGGGTGAGGACATGGCCACCGCACAAACTCCGCTAGGACATGTGACCAAAACACTGATTAAGGAGAATACCCATATCGATTTGAAAGATCGTCTGTCGCACATGTACTCCATGCCCTCCAAGTCGCTGTCCGCCTCGAAGATCTCGATTAATAGCGATTCCGCCTATATGCAGCACCATCGGCCGTGAGAAGGACCGTCATCGGGATCGCCAGCACCGGGAAGCGCCCCAGAGATCCTCTCCAGCAACAGCAGCAGCTGCATCGCGAACATCTCATGAGCACGCACGCACGCAGCGTGGAGCACCTGAACCATTACAATGGGTAGGTTCTAGCAATGCCGATGTCCATCTAATCTACGAGTACTAGCTAATCTCCTCCATCTTCTTCGCCATTCCAGACTGGATCGTCGCCGTGACACGCCCCGACAAAGTGAGTCGAACACACTTCGAGCCCGCCTGCCCTGCGATATGAGGAGTGTTAAATCCCTGGATTTCGATAGCGAAAACGAAACGAAGCCGGCGACTGAGACGCGTACCACTAGACCCACTCCCCCCAAGAAACCTCTCCGATTGTCGCTGCAACGAGCCCAAAGTCTGCAGACCGTAGAAGCTGCACCCCTGTGCGGATATCGAACGAAAGCGGCCTATGAAGAGGGTCCACCACAACAACAACAACAACAACAATAACAACAACAAGGGTGGAGGATCGCCGACGGTTGAGGGCCCAGACCATGCTCATCGAGAACTGCAGTCCCATGCACACGGCTTCGCTAGGCAGGCACAAGCTTCATCTAGAAACCGGAACCCAAACCAACCAAAACTAATTGTTAATCGAAGTAGCTTAATCATCGACCGATCCTAACCGGCGGTTGAACCCCAAAACAGGCGGACATGTGCAAAATTACATTAGGCAATATAATCTTAATCAGCTCCCAAGTGGAACGTTTCTTATTATGTAGTAGCAGTAGTACTTACCTTTTATATCTATAAGTAGGGCTTGGCTATCATCCTTTAGTATTGAGAAAACCAATAGTTAAGAGTTTTTGTATGATGATTTTATTAGCACAATTTACCAATGTGAATACACAAATATTTTCACCTAATTAAATGTGTCACTTACTGGAATATTTTGATCTTGGCCTGCTATAAATGGACAAATTTCCTGAATATCTATAGTTTAAAAATTGGTATTTGTATGGGGTGACATACCAATGGCAAAAGAATTTTCGACGTAATAGTAGTAACTCCTTCAAACTTGCTTCGCTTATATCGGGAAAGTCAGCCAATACTTAAAACCTCTACTGTGGGCACATATTTTATGACGCTACAGTGATATGGTATTCAAATGAAAAGCACGTTAGCGTGTTCCAGCTGCGCTATTAGCTACGTTTAAAGTATTACTTAATAGCTTTAATTTGGATATCATTAAAATTAATTATAAAAGGCAGCAAGCTGGGTAATGGATATATCATGAGGTCTGTACAGGTGAATCTGATCCATCTGCAGTTGATAAAGACTCAGCGAGAGAGATAGAGAAGTTAACAGAGAGGTAAGCTCGAGATAAACCGGAGAGCCATTCTCTCTCTCGCCCACGCGATCGTGCTGACCGCCCACTGCAATGCCCAGCCGCTCCACCTGGTGGCGCTCTCGATTCTCCATTTTCCGGTGCTCGCTCTCCCCGAATCTGCCAGCAATGTTCTCTCAGCGAGTCGATTTGCGATGGCAATGCCAGGCGCTCAAAACAGTTTCGTCGCAGTTCTCCAACGGTACAGAGGTGCAATCGCTTAATACTCGCAAAAAACAATCAGTACCCAATTATTAAATAGTTGCTAACAAGGTGAGTTTGCAACGGACGCGAAAAAAAGAAGATCAAGGGCTAGAAATCGAGAATATTGGGTGAAGGTTAAGCTGACGTTACATTTAATTGCAATAATTATACGGTATCATTATTTATCGGTTTGCTTACACCTTAGAACCAGATTTAGATATATTACCCACAATGGCGTATTACCAAAAAAACCAGTTACCGCAAAAACGCAGTTTACTTCACTGATTTTTGACTCTCTCATTCGCTGTCCGCTTGCCCTTGACTGGGTTAAGGTAACCAGTTATTAATTCCGAGGAATGAGTGGGCAAAACTGCACTCCAGACCATATAATACATATCCATTACGATCCACACATGCCGCAGCTTAAAACTTCGCTGAAAGTCAATTCTCTACCGTGAACAGATGGTTGAACAAGTGTTTACGATATTCTATCTCTCGATATATGGAAATTATGTATTGTTCTTATCTCAAAACTGCATAGCTTCTTCGTTTAAATTAGATGCGAAGTCACTGTGTGGGAAATCAAGTAATCTTTGCTATATTATTTGCAAATTAATGAAGAGTTCTCTGATTTACATTCGTTAGCATATCGTTTCTACGTAACTCCCAAACTGAGTTATTATTTTCAAATCAATCATATTCAATCAGCAAGCACAAGCTCTAATAAGCCTCATTTGATGGACAGGAGTGGCTATTAGTTACAATTTGTGACCCATTTCGTGACAGTTTGAACCAGAATAAGTAAATAGCTAGCAAAAAAGATTAAAATACTTATGGGTAATGACAATAGCATTTTTAGTACCTCAAACAGAGTCGAAATTCAGTCGCTCGTGTCGATTCCAGCGTGAGAATCGTAAATTGTGGGACCGGGTTCAAGTGCAGATAAGGATATGTGTAGAGCAGGTACTGACCGCGCTTGAAGATCGTGCCAGATCGCCAGCATATCGCAGACACATTGATAAGGTCCTAAGGAAACCGGAGCCATAAACCTAATAGTGCCCCGATAAAGTATGACACCCTATCCAATTCATTCATGGGACTTTGGAAGCGAAGTGCGTACGAAAAAGAGATTGTTGATTGACCTTCCCGCAGCCGACACTTAACCCTGTGAAAAAGGCTGTTTGCATTTAGTTTCGTTTGGGTATCGCTCATTATTCACACACATAAATAATACCCGTTCGCACATCATATATGACCCACAAATCGTTTCATAAATTGAGGCTAGGCGCTTCAATTCCGCACACAACTGTCCGGCTTAATGGAATCAAGAGAACGTACACCTGATGACGTCCAAGCCAGAGATGGGCTTGAATTCAAGTGCCAGAGATGAACTGGCCTCGCGGAATTTCGGATCATAAGACCTGACCCCTCTCACATAGAAGGCATTTCGAAAAATAGTTCCCGAAATCACAACAATTTCATTTAAAAGCATTTACTACTTCAGTAAAAACCATGACATAAACGTTTGAAAAAACGCTTTTTTAGTATTGAAGCGCTATACATTTTGAAAATTTGTAGGATCTCAGTATGTACCGAATGGGAATATCATTTAGTTCGTTTTTAGCTATGTCCAATAGATCATTCCTGCTGGCATTTTCTAAGCTTGTGGCACTCAATTTAATAAAAAATACTTTATTTATAGCCATTCAAACATTTCAGCCCCCTGCTAACTGAGTCGTACACGTGTCTAATTTAACTATGATTTCGTTGCAGTTCAAAAATGCTGCAATATCTCGTTGTTAGCCTGGCACTTTGTGCCACAATTTGCTCTGCTGCGCAGACGGTAAGATATAATATCTCGATAGCTTGAAAAAGCCACTTATAATCAGGACCCTGCACTTACTTTGCAGCGTAATATGCCCATACAAGCCATTGCCTATCTGACCGGACCCGTGCAATCGGATAACACCCAGGTCAAGGGCAACGTGACCTTTACGCAGAACGACTGTGGCCAGAATGTCCATGTGCGCGTCCAGCTGGAGGGATTGAAGGAGGGAAAGCACGGCTTCCACATCCACGAGAAGGGGGATCTGACCAATGGATGCCTCAGCATGGGTGGTCACTATAATCCCGATAAGGTAGGTGCCGGCTCATCAATATACTCCATGATATACTCGTAGGTCGTATATAGGGCGCTAATATAACTGGCATGTTTCAGGTGGATCACGGTGGCCCCGATCACGAGGTGCGTCATGTTGGCGATATGGGCAACCTGGAGGTCAACTCCTCGGGCATTATCGACGTCACATACACGGATCCGGTGATCACCCTAACTGGCAAGCTGGCGGTCATTGGCAGGGGAGTTGTGGTCCACGAACTGGAGGATGATCTCGGCCTGGGCAATCACACGGACTCCAAGAAGACCGGCAATGCTGGCGGCCGCATTGGTAAGTAGGTCTGGCTAAAACAGTGCCAATAAATGATCACAAATGTAATGATGATCATCTGTTTTGAACTTTCTTTCAGCCTGCGGCGTTATTGGCATCAAGTAAATATCCCTTCCAATGTGTCAGCCCAATCAATATGCTGCTCGAATACTTTATGTGTAGTTGTGTAACTCCTGGCCCAGTAACTAATGAAATGTTTACCCAGCTTTCCTAGGTTTCCTAGTTTTCCCTAATTTTCCCACCCACAATCAGTCACCCTCACATGTTTGGCTTACACATTTCCCCCAATTAACTGTCTCAGTTCACCGACTCACTCGATTCCGGCCGTGTGTTTGTGTGTAATAAAATCAACAAAACTTAACCGAAATCTAAGCTAAGCATTTGCATTATATTTACCACTTGTGTTCTACCACCTCATTCATGGCCTAAACAAACTGTCGCGCTTCTCTGGGGTTGCTTGTCTGAGTGGGTAGGTATGACAGGATAGCCTTTTTACCAATCATTCTTACTAACATCATTAGCATTAGTTGCCAGCCAAGAGAAGGGTATATTGGAATAACAACAGTCCGCTGGAATCGGAAGTTTACTGTTCAACCCGGGTTCAATCAAACTCACATTGTATGTTTTCCAGTGGCTCACCTGTACCTGTACCTGCACCTGCACCATCAACACCACGCCATCAACCACTGTACTATGTGCCCCATGGGGAGCCACAAGATCATGTTGTCTATCCACTCCAGCGCTATCCCTTGCCATACCCATATCCATATCCATATCCGCACCCGCACCCATACCCCTATCCGTATCCGCTGTCGCACCAATTGTATCTGTGAGATCGCGAGACTACACCAGTTCGCCTGTTCCACCTTCTAATTGCAGCTCGGATGTGGACGAGTGGCCATGTCGCGACGGCGGCGCCGGCGCCCTGCGCTACTCCTTCTCCATCCTGACCCTCATCGTGGCCATCATCATGGCCCGCAGCCTTGACTAACCCAGCACCTGCAACCGGATTGGATCGAATGCATGCATGTGGCATGGGATTTTTGGCCATCGTAGTGATCCGCATCCCCACTTACACACTAATCACAACCATTGGTCAGTCGCACAACACCACAACAGTAATTATAATACTCCAGCATTATCCACCCAAATAGAGAACTCAAAGGCACTAACTAACTAAGCTACTTGTAAAGTGTTTGAATTGATCGATAATAAAGTTTGTTACTCGTATTTCGGGTGTTTGTAAATGCTACGTGATTAGATAGTAGCAAGTTAAAAAAGCGAACACGGCAGATAAGGGTTACCTCTAATTTTATAGAAAGATTAGACAAAGTCTTTCAATTTGCAAAAATCAAAGTACATTTCACATCGATGTTATATAAAAGTAAATATAAATTAAATAACATTTCAATGTGGTGTGTTGACTCCTAAGTACATCAAGTTGTATTTCCATGTCATCTAGCTGTTTGCTCCCCAAAATAGGTTGCCACATAAATGAACACCTTAACTTAGCCAGGAAACCTATATTTAGGACTCACTTATCCAATGGAAATTCGACAAGGTTCCAGCTCAAACGCCATCAAAGCTTTTCCCTACCTATACACCTTTATGGGACATATAACATTCGGTGGGTTACCTTTGATTTCTGAATTCCAGCTTAGAGCCACAATTTGCCTTAAATTGCGAAAGCCTTCAGAAAATATTTACCCACCAATCATTCACGGAACTGCAGTTCCCAGTGATTCAGATTCCTTGCCGCCAGCTAAATGGTCAAGCAACAGTTTTTGCTTATATTTTCTCTAGATTTCTCTGACCAGATAGGGTCGGTCAGAGAATGGGTCACCCAGTGTGCTTCTAGAAACTCGGGGCCATAATTCCCGACACGCAACACTAACATCATCCGAAAGACTGTGGCATACTTCTGGGCGCCTTTAATTATTTCGCACAGTCCCGATGAATTCGGCTTGCCGGAGAAAGCGAAAGCATTTCTACAACTTTCTTTGCCCGCGCACGAAAGCACGCAATTAATTTCGCCTTGGGCCCGGTCGAGTTCCCAGAGTTCTAAGTGCTGAACTTTGAAGGGAAAACACCAGACGCGTGCGCCCAGCTGAATTTCTATGGTAATAGGTGCAATGACCCAGCCGGTATCCAGGAATCCAGCGGGAGGTGGAGCCGCAGGCGAAGTGAGGTAATCCCCGGGCGACCCACAAAACGCAGCCAATCGCCTCGCCTTTACGTTGGTCAAAGTTCTTTGCTATCGAATGCTAAATCAACGAAGTGGGTTGTACAGCCATAAGCCAGCACCGACTTCCAGACCCTAGCCCATAGCCCATGCCCATGCCCATGCCCATACCCCGATCCCTAGATTCCTATTCCTATTCCTATTCCGATTCCGATTCCAGCGTAATCATGCCTGGCCTGAATTCGAATCCGGGCCTCCAAGACTTTCTCGCTCGCTTTCACTTTTGTTCCGCTCCCCTTTGGGCCCGCACCTTGCCCCGGCCGCCATCCGGATCCGTTGCCACCACCAACCCGCCAAGTGGCCACAACAGAAGCGGGCCTTTCTAAAGCCCGGCCGGACCGCCGCTCCGGTCAGTTCGCGGTTAAACCCCAGTGCGGTCAGTCGAAACGGGCCATCGCTCCACCATCTCTAGAACCCAGCGGTTCTAGCTTGGGATTGATCCAAAGTCGAATTAACTTCAATTAGTGCCCGATTCAGGAAACATCAAAATGCGTTCTTGCGGTCCGAGTTTAATTAAATATGTTTTATTCGCCTTTAATGTGCTGTTTGCGGTAAGTGCATGCAACGCCAGTGATACAAAAGTAGTAATAAATGAGTTAAATATTATAAAAAGGATTCCTCCAAAAACACTAAACTATTATTATCATGAAAAAATATACATATTATATAATTTAGTAAAAGTGTAATGGTTTCTAACAACTCAATGGCCAAGAGAAATGAATATAAACATTACTATACTACTATACAACTATAGTACTACTATATTTAGGAACTTAAGATCGACAATTAATCTAAAATCAAATCTGAAATTTTTTAAAATTACGTAAGCATTTTCTGGGAATTTTTTGGATAGAAAAGCTTAACTTGAATTATGAAACCTGAAAAGCTACTTTTAATACTCCTACAATGATTTATTTTTGCTCGTAACTTGGTCTAATTCGCCATAAGCACTATAATTACGCTTGTGCATCGAGTCTTGTTCGGTTGGCTCATTTAGATAAATATCGCTGGAAAATGGCACTCTCACTCGCCATTGACTGCTACTCCCCCAAATCGGAAAATCGGAAAGTGGGAAAATAGGAAAATAGGAAAATAGGAAAATAGGAGAATGGTGAAACGCGATTGCCTGTAACGACATGCAAGTGGTGTATGCGTGCTCCAAAGGACATGGACATTAGGTGTCCTTCGCATTGACCAACTGAGCAAACAGGCGACTTTCAATGACGCCATGGACTTGAACATGGAAATGCCATTGACTAAGTCGTGGGTGATTTTTATCGTTCAATTAGAATAGGGAATGTAAATATAAATGCCAAAGCGAATTAGGACATGATTGGAAGCCATTAACTAAATTGCTTAACGGATCTAATGCAGGTCGATTCGATTAATCGAAGGTATCAATTTTCTTACAGATCTCCGGCTTGGGAATTCTTATCGCTGGTGCCGTTGTCCTGGCCGATGTGAATGAGTTCAATCACTTTGTCGAGGGTCGAGTCCTTGCACCGCCGATTGTCCTTATTGTCACGGGACTGATCATATTCCTGATAGCTTCGCTGGGCTGCTTTGGTGCGATCAAGGAGTCTCCGACGCTTCTAATTACGGTAAGTTTTCCAAGAAGTTCCCAGTCCATGGCTAATGTGATAAGGATAAGATCCTAACCCATGCGAACACCCATACATTAACAGTTCGCTGTCCTTCTGGCCGTCATCTTCATTGTGGAGCTGGCCGTGGGGATTGCGGCCAGCGTTTTCAAGAAGGACCTGGAGGGAATGGTGAAGAACTCGCTGCAGGAGTCCATCAAGCGGTCGAACAGCGAGGACACCATGGCCTGGGACAACATCCAGCAGAAGTTGATGTGCTGCGGCGTGGACTCACCGGCGGACTGGAGGACACTCAGTGCGAACAAAACGCTGCCGGGCAGCTGCTGTCAGCCGCAGTTCATCGACACCACCGTGGGCCACTGCCTGGACTCACCGGCTTTGGGTAAGGATAAGTACTTCCAGGACGGCTGTGTCGGCAAGCTGAAGAATCGGATCGAGAAGAACGCCATCATCCTGATCGGTGTGGGCATCGGCATTGCTTTTATCCAGATCCTGGGCATCATTCTGGCCTGCTATCTGGCCAACTCCATTCGACAGGAGCGGGCCAAGTAATGCTCATCCCTAAATATAATTGATAGCTCTTTAATTCTATAATATATAGTTGAAACTCGTTTAACGTTGAATTCTGCTCAATTTACATTACGTATGCGGCCAGTAAACTTACCCTCAAAATCGAAAGATACACACATATATGAAAAACGCAACAATTCATATCAGACTAAACCCTTTTCTTTGCTACACTCTGTTTTCCTGTTTCATTGCCATCTCAGCTTTACATTTCCCAACATTCCTACAGGTCCAATCTATCTTATTGATTTTCAATCGTTTTTTGTAAGAATTTTTGTAAAAACAACCATGTTTCAATTGAATTTGTATACCTTTTCTTCATATACGACCGAATACATGGAAAATTGTTGCTTGTAATATCGAATAAATACTGTCCATACTTATCAATAAATATTACCTTACTACCGTTTTAGCAAATAAGCTTGCCCATTCCCCGACTTTTAGGTGTCTTCTAGTACTCTTTATTGTAAAGGATCTACAGGATCTACAGGATCTACGTTGGGTCTACAATTATTGGCCAGGCTCAGCGTCCAAGTAAGCATGAGTTCCGTAGAGTTCAGTAATTACGGCTTCAATGGGGTTCTACGGCTGGGGGGTATCATCTAGAACTACGGGTGGACGTCGATATGGTGTCTCAGCGGGGTGTGCGATTGCGTTTTAACGAGTGCTCGACTACTGCTACATCCACTAGGGGGCAAATGCAATTGAATGGTCGGGTTCCATGGCCCTGGAACATGGCTTCCATCCGGAAGTTCCCTACTTGCTCTGGAGCAGAGCTTCCGAGAGGCGTTCGATGGCCGTGACTGGTGGCTTGCGAGCCTCCTTCTCGCCGCTCTCGAGGATTGCCGGCTGCAGCGGCCGCTTCGGCGGCCTCCGCCTCCTCGAGAACCCGGGCCTCCTCCTGTTCCCGCTGCTTTTGGAAGTGCCGGAACTCCGTGGGCGTGAGCATGCCCCTCAATACCGTCTCATAGCTCACACTGACGCCCTTGGCGCCCATCTTCTGGTGCAGCTTCCAGCACTCGCGCTCCTTCAAACTACGCACATACGCCGGATAGTTGTGGTCCGGCTGCGGCTGTTGGTCCTCGCAGTTGGCCGCATTGTTGTTGTTCTCCTTCTTGGCCTCGTCCGGCGACAAGGTGGCGACGGATGACTCAGCTCCGCCCTCCTTCTTCGGCGGCTGGTCCATTTTGGCCTGGACGTCGGTCAGGAAAATGGAGACTGGCGGCGCTGTCGGCGGTCGATTGGCTCGGATTCGGGCTGCCAGTGGTGCTATGGATCCACGGCGTATCATGTGCGAGTACTCCTTGGAGGCCAGTTGGAAGGTGGGCGGATAGCTGTCTTGAAACGAGACTGCCAGAAAGCTTTAGTTCGGTTTTTTGAAATGGTTTCTAAGTGCAGCTTTAACCGAAAAAAGTATGCTACCAAACTATTATCATCGGATGAACTTTCGAACAATGTGTGATTATGGCATTACAACTTTCGAGCACAGTTTTTAGCCCGATTCGAACCGTTTGGCAAAGCAGATCTTGGCACTTACCCGATTTGCCCGTCTTCCTCAGCAACGGCGCCCTTCGCTGCGCGGCGCCCGATTGCTGTTTTTCCGAACCGCCAGTTGGCGGCGACGATACCGCCACTGAACTGTTATCCTCCCGCTCGGAGTCGCTGCCCTCGGAACTCAGGAGGGACACCAGGGTGATCACATCCGGGGCAACGACGCTGCGCGCCCGATTCAGTGCCTTCTTGGTGGCGTTGCCGGCGACGGACGTGGACGTGGACGTGGACGTGGACGTGGTGGTGTCCCCGATGACATCGAGGGGCACGGCGGACGAGGGCGTTCTCGTGAAGATCTTGCGTCGGCGCAGCTTCTGCTGGCTGCGCTTGCTGGCGGCTATCACGCCCTTGCTGCTCTCGTCCAGTCCGCGGACCGGAGCGGACATAGCACGCACCAAAGGCGGTCGCCTCTGGACGGTGAGGGCCGGCGAGATGCTCAACTGGATGTCCGGGTTCTCCACCGGATGGCTGCCCTCGATGTCGCTCGCACGCTCTGCTTCCACGTCTGCGTCGGCGTCCACTTCCGGTTCCGGTTCCTGTTCCCTCTCGTTGGTGGCCCTTATGGTCTGCGACAGCACTATGTTCAGATTAATGCGATTCTTGTCCGCCTTGGCGCTGCTGCAAACGGATAATGAATATTGCAGCTACACAATGCAACCTTTTTGGGGATATCGAAACCGAAACCGGAAATGGAAATGGGAATGGAAATGGAAATGGAAATGCAGGTGGAAAGTAGAAAAGGGGGAAAGTGGGAAAGTGGGAAAGTGGGAAATGGGTAATGAAAATGGAAAGTTTCGAGTGACCTACTCCCGCCACCCGGCTAAATTTAAATCAAATTATTTGGCATTAGTTGCGGGGCAATTTATGCTGTTCTCGATTCCGAATCATGCAAGGCACAGAAATAGAAATTAACTTGGCTGTTGGATTCCGCCCATCACCCATCGGTTGGGCGAAAGGAAACCATGTCAATTACGTTGCCAATTGGCGCCCGAAAAGCCGACCAATGAAAGTGAGTCCACGAATCTGGCGGCCGTTGAACCCAACGCCGCTGCTATCAGGCAAGTTTTTCGCCTTTCAGCCAGCTATCTTGTCAGCGATTCCAGCCAATGATCGACTTAAGTGTGCCGCCAGGCGGTGGGCGGTGGGCGGTTGCCGGTGGGTGGTGGATGGTTGTTGGTGGGTGGTGTTTTGCGTGGGTGTCGCTGGCTACATGGGCTCCTCCTTGCGAGCATGTCTAGCGTGTGTTATGCACTGGAACATAAAACTTTGACGTTTGATTTCGGCGTGAAGCATGCAAATTGCACACAGAACTTGAAGCGCGACGCCCATATCGAAAGTGTCACTTTCGGCATATTTATATGGATGCTATCAGGACAGCGATTACGGCCGGTTTCATTGGGCTGATTACGTATACGCATGCAGTGAGTGGAATCCAATACGCAACCGGTTCGCTCATACCAAGGTCAAACAATATCCATTCCCCAGCGGGTTTCCATAGATGCGACAATCCACCAAATATAGCTTATGTCCCTGCCGACACTTCAAGCTATTCAATTAAGCTTCAATTGCTTTTAGAAAGTTACTTTCGTGATGGTTAACTTTCAGTTCTAAATCTAAATCTTCAATCTAAAACTAAAAGCTAGTATTCAAATCATCATCAAGAACCTCACACCTTCCTGATGAAATCCATTCTCCCAGCTACAATACTCACATCTTGGTCTCGGCTGGCTCGACCTGTGCAGCTCTTTCCGGTTCCTGATCCTTCAGCAAAGACGATGTGGAAGACCAGGCCACCAGACTCCTGTCCCGCAGCCGTAAGCCCTGCACCTGGGAGGCCGTGAGGCGGGGTGCAGTCCTCGGCGTGGGCTCCTCGACGGCCAGAGACGCCTGCCTGCCCACAGGATAGAGCTTCTGGCGGATGTTCTCGATGGAACGGCCCACGGAGAGGCCTCTGGAGAGGTAGCCCCTCTGCTGGGTCGAGTATCTGGCCGTGGACTCGATGAAGGAGTGCTGCTTTCGCACGGACAGGGGCAGCTGATAGCGCCCGCCGGGTGTGGATGTGGATGGGTTCACGACGGACGTTGGAGCGTTTGTCGTCTGGAGGCGACGACGGCTGGCCACAGACAGCGACATGGTGACAGCCAGTTTATCCTTGATAACCTTGATTAGCAACGGCGACAATGAGTGGTTACCGCAATGGAGTGGGCACGCGGTGGTGAAGTGCTTCTCGGGTTGGGAGTTGCGAGGAGGGTGCCTTACGTTTCAATTGCCAATCAATGTGGCACATCGAATGCAAATCAATTACGAAGTCATTAAGCCGGAGGCAATAACTTTGTCAACAAGCCAGTCGAACTGAAATGGAAGCCCGCAGCGAAGGCACCAACGAGCCGCCAGCCGTAAACCGTGATCCGTCACGAAAGCGAAAGCGAAAGCCACTTTGCGACTTTGGAATGCGATCCCTGCGTCTGGCCGAGATCGAGGTGGCTTCCACGTCCACTTGGCTCGAATGCCCTGCACCGACTGCGTTTTGTGAATGAAGAAACTTTCGGACTCCGAACCGGAATCGGAATCGGAATCGGTTTTTTTTTTTTTTGCTTTTTGGTGCTTCGTTTATGTTGCCAACAAACAATCAACAAAATCGCAACGTTGGCAAGGAGTCGCCTGTTATGCTGGCCCAGGCTCTCCTTAGAGTTCGGTTCTTTGTTCCATTTCCTGCTCACACCCACACGTCAGACAACCCTCCACGGATATACACTGCAAGCAATTGGCAGGACTTGGGGAAAATGAGAAAAAGGCGAAGTTCTTTACGGGTTCGATCTCTATATGGAAAATTTAGAAAAACCTTTAGGTTTAGTGGAACCTTTTTCAGGTTTTGAGGACCTGGAGCTCTAAGTAACCAATTAGTTTCCGGTCAAAGTGCACTTTATTTTGCGCCCTGCACCCGTCGATCCACCTGCCAACCCCGGATCCACCGAATCCACCCAATCCACCCAATCCACCCAATCCACCCAAAGACACGTGCAATTTCGGTGGGTCTGGCAAGTTTTCGACTGCGACTCAATGAACCCGCACGAGCTTTTGTTTTCATTTACGGACCACCACCACCCAACGAACGCCGCCTAATCGAAAGGATTACGGCATTTTTGGCAATATGCAAATCCGGCCATGAATGAATGCATAGTGGCCAAAACGACAAACGAAATGCTGGTAAGAGGTGAGTGGTGAGAGGTGAGAGGTGGGAGGTGGAAGGAGAAATGCGTACAAGTCGCTCAATGTCAGCGAATTGTTAGATGCAAATTCAGTTGTTGTCACAATGCGGGTACGAGTATCTGTATCTGCGGATGGGCACCGGATGGGATGGCAAGTGAAAAACTTTCACATTTGTGACAATTTCAAATTCATCAAAGACATGCAAAGTTCGGTGGAAAAGTTCCGTGCGCGGTGGCAATCAAATGAAAGTAACGAACATAGCAGAATGGAGCCGAGTGGAGCGGCGGCAAACACAAACACAAAATGGCATAAAACCGAAAAAAAAATACAAAAAAAAAAAAAATAGAAGCAAAACCAAATCAGGCCCACTTCAAGGTCACAGCCATACATATGTATGTAGGCATACATGTTAGCCAAAGTATTTATACGATAGTATCCGATTCTCCGATTGCCAATAAAATGTACTTAAAACAAAGCGGAAAGCCAAAAGCCCATTCCAGCTGAATGGGCATTAATCACTGCCAGTCAGTAGTCAATACTTAGGGCCCGACTTTGAAGACTCCCTGCTGGCTGATTGGACCGGACTACCACTTGCTCCGACTGCTGCAATTCGAAATCAATTGCAATCGAAGTGCCATAAATATTGGACCAAGTCGTAACCGAATACAGCACGGTACCATAGCGAAACTGTCAGACAAAAACTTATTTTAATTAGAAGTGCAGTCGGTTACGAAGCTACTGTGACTGGAACGGCCTGGACTTTATCTACCCACCTGCCGTTTCCTGCACCTTAAATCAAATAGGATTACATATTTCAAATGAAGTCAGCCCCAAGTGAATATATCGCAAAAGTTATCCCCTCAAAGACGATTTATCTGAGGAACTATAGGTGTTAGCCTAAATATGAACCTCCACCGATCTGCTACAAGTTCGGCTTGGACCGCAGAGATATGATCTGACTGGCAGCAAATTGCTTTTCAATATTTTCCAGCTTTTTCCGGCTAATACGGTCGCAGCTGGCCCTAACTTCTGTAACTAACCACCTCCAAGATTCCAGGTGTACATTTTGATCACGATTAAACACAAACGGATTACAGGGATTGAAACCTCTGCTTAATCGAATCCATCTATATCCTATTGCTCAATCGAATCCATCTATATCTTATTTCTCAATCGAATCCATCTATATCCTGTTCTCCATGTAAACCCATAACGAACAATAATAAATTGTCATTAAAGTTGTATTTATTAGTTTTATCTTCTTTCCTGAAACGTTGCCCCTTAATATACGTTTTTTAATTTAACATTAATAATTTTAAAATTATACTTTTGCAGTGGTATTGAAATCGAGAGAAATGGAATTGAAATCAGAAATTCAGGAAATTCTACGGATTTCATTACTAGAAATAAAACTAGAAAATATTTATTTTTACAGGCCTGGCATTATAATTATTATCTTAATTCCAAATAAATGACATCATATTAAATATATATAATTTGTTTCTATACATTTTTGTTATCTATAATATGAAGCTAAATAGCGACTTTGTTGAGCTATCTTAACATACAGATGTAACATAGGTGTGGCTAAGTGTCTTGAAAGTATCTAAAACCGCTATCTGAAAACAAACCTGACAACAGTATTTTTAGTTATAAAAAGTTAGGAAGCGGAAATATTTTACAGCGGCTGCTAGCTATTTTGTAGCTATCTTCGACTGACCGCCTCCATCCCTGGCCGCGACCAGTGTGACCATCGCGCGGGGCGACTTCGTCAATTTTCGTAGCTGTCAAGTGACGTGACGTATGGTGCTGTCGTGGCGTTCGCTTCCAGAGAGAAAGAAAGTCGCAGGTCGCCGAGTTGGATAGCCGCTGAGTTCCACCAATTCCACTGATTCCTCAATAAAAACCACCTCGAAACCTGAGTAAGATGTCCCGTCAACTGTTCGCCATTTGCCTGATTGCCGCTGTTTGTGCGTCCGGCGTCTACGGAAGCTGCAAGGCCACCGTGAGCTCCTTCAGCACCCAGGATGCCACGATTCTGACCCAACTGGCGCATGTGGGCGAGTTCACGCTGCAGTGCAGCGGCTCCGCTCCCGCCAGCCTGTTCGCCGAATTCCCCTGCGGCAAGGTGGTGCCGGTGGCCAAAGTGGGCGACAACAAGTACCAGGTGAGCCAGTAGTTCTCTGCAAGGCTTATGCAAAGACTAATCCTTGTTCCGCACTAGGTGAGCTGGGTGGAGGATATTAAGCAGGGCAGCAGCGGCAATGTCCAGGTGCGTCTCTTCGACGAGGATGGCTATGCCAACGTGCGCAAGGCCCAGCGCGATGGCGACAAGGTTTCATCGGTGAAGTCGCTGCTCGACATTTCCGTGCCAACCAAGGGTGCCTACAAGGGTCCCTGGATCAAGGCTGAGCTACTGGCCGCCTTCTTAGTCGGCGGATTTGCCTATTTCGCCTTCACCACCAAGGGCAAGGTGCAGTCCTAAGCAAAGATGCCTTCGTCATCGAGATCTTGAATGAAATTCATTCGCACTAAAGTCATGTACCATCAAATTGCCGGGTCCCAGAGATTTTTCCACATTTTGTACACCTAAGCATCGGATCACCCGCCGCTCCAAAATAAACTGATTGAAAGACCAACCGAAGGAACGTAGTTGAGATTAATTTAATTTTAATTTAGAGATAACTTGTACGAATACGCTTAAGCCTGGCCCGTGGAGGGCGCTCCATTCATGGTCGCCTCCTCGTCGGAGGAGATGTCGATCATGCTCTCCACACGCGACGGCGACATCACATACACAAAGTGCTCCGTGGAGCCCTCGGGGCCGACTGGCGGCGGGGGTATGACCACGGAGCCGTCCTGCGGCGGCGGTGGTGGAGTATCTATGCTGCAGTACTTTAGATTACCAGCTCCTCCTCCGCCTGAATCATCCGGCGGTGGCGCTCCCCCGTTACAATCAAAGTTCTCCAGCTCTAGCTCCAAATCACTGACGATTCGCATGCAACGCATCTTGGCCAGCGACTGAAACTTCATTGGCATGGCTCGCACCTGCCGCGCCAGACTCAAAAAGAACAGAGTGTTTGCGTCAAGTTCCCTGTTGGCCTGAAGCACCGCCGACACGTCCCAATCGCTGGGAAAACGCGGATCGCAAATCTTACGCGTTTTCGCGGGCGACGCCTGTTGTTGCTGTTGAATTTGTGGAATTTGCAGTGACTGCGGCTGCGGCTGCGTTTGTCCGGAATTTCCTCCCGAGCAACTCAGATTAATGGCCGTGGTTTGCGGCGAAGGTTGCACCCTTCGCACTTTGGAGGCTGGTGGCGCTGGCGGCGGCGGCGGAGGCGTGGGATTGCCCATGGGTAAGCTCGGACAGCTGCCGTTCAAGCGATTGGCATTCTGCACTTGGTTGGCCAGGTTCTGGAACAATCCCAGTGGTGCTCCAGCAGCCGCAGCCGCTGTCAGTTCCTTCTTGAAGTTGTCCGCCGCCGCAAAGAGATGCGGCTCGATGATCAGACAACCGACATTGCTGTTGGCCGCGCTTCCGGTGCTGCAACCAGGCGGCGTAATCGTAGGTGGCAGAGGAAGACCAGCAGCCACTGCCGCCGCCTTGAGCGTGGCCAGCGGGAACATCTGCTGGGCCAATCCGCCCACACCCAAGCCCATGGGCAGATGGTTAGCCAGTGAGGCCAGTGCATTTGCATTGGCCTTGCTGACGGCAGCAGCTGCGGCAGCGGCCGAGGATGCGGGTGAGATGGGCAGGGGCAGGACTACGGCGGAATTACTGCCACTGGTGGCAGGTGGAGTCATCGAACTGAGCGGTGCCACTGCAGCACAGTTTAGACTCCCGTTGGCACTGCCATTGCTATTGCTGTTGTGGATTTGTGGTCCCACGGACCCGGAACCTCCTCCTGTGCCGCCCACATTGCTGCCTGGAGAGATCATATTTGGGGGCGTGGCCGCGCCCAAACTTGACGTTATGCCGGACGCCGAAGTACTGCTCAAAGCTGTCGTATAGGTATTAACCGTATGCGTTCCAATCGATGAGCAACCCGCCGATGCAGTGGCAATCGTTATCTTCAACTCATCCTCGCCTCCATTGCTGGCTGCCTTGGCCAAAACTTGGTAGCCAAAATCACACTCTGTGTCGTCCTCGTCGTTGGATTTTCCGTTCCCATTTGCGGAATTCCTAAAAAAAAAAGTCAAAGGATCAGTTCGGCTATTGTACGATTGTACGTATTGCAGTGTGGAGTGCTCACCTGCCCGGTCCCTGGAAGGGCTTTAGGAAATCCATGTGGTCCGCATGGGCCCAGTACTGGTACTTCTTGGACGTCTTTGTGCCCACGCGAAACGAGCGAAGGTACTTCGTATAACTGTCCCTTAGATTTTTCCATTTCCGTTTTGAGGCCTCTGAAAATCAAAGGTTATATGAAAAGTTTAGATGTGTAGATACAAAATAGTTGAAAAGCTACATAAGTATGTATGCACTTAGTGTGCAGGATCGTTGTGATTTGCAATACGGCAAACATGTGGCTCATAACAAGGTAGTGTATTACTGAATATATATTTTCAGACATGATGGAATGTTTAAGAATAATATAATATTAACTTTGAGCTGTGCCCATTTGACCCCTTATCAGAGCTGATAATTCTTTAAGCAGATGCGGCTCCATAATGGATTGTACGTTATTAGTAACCTAAAGTATTTTTAAACTCAGATTCCGACTTTTTTTCCATTTACATGAATAGAGTGTGTTTGAATTCAAATTTCGACAGTGTGACCGCCGTTTACGACCAAGGAAATACATTTCCAACGGAGAAGGCCTTACTAAAGTTTTTCATATGTACGTTTTTTTATTCTTTTGGTGTTAGTGCAACGAGCACGCTGCAAGCTGATTTTGTGAATATAAAAACGCGGCTAAAAGAACTTTAAAAGGCGCATTCTAAACTGCAAGGCAAAAAGGGATTCCTGGTAACAAGAGTATATACGAAATATTATTTATTCGCTGGTAAGATATTATAAGAGATTAACTTAAGCATTAACACAAGTACATATGATAATTCCTGAGAACTATGAGACTTGTCATTGTTATATTATAAAGTAATATTATATGTACATTATTATATGTACATTATGTACTATGTACATATATGCAAAGCGATGCGTAGTATCTGCTGAGGATTTATTTTGAAGTTATGTTCTAGAACAATTCTGCTATGTACATACATATGTACATATGTATATTCAAAAGGATCCCAAAATTAAACCGGCCTTCCAGTAACAACTGTATGATGTTTATGCAGGAGAACTAAAGAGGCTAGTACAGGGTGCTCTATTTAGGCAAAATACAAAGTAAAATAAAATAATGTGTGATAAAAGAGATTTATTTCTGTTTGACTTCAACTTAAATTAAAATATATATGTAAGGAATACAATTATTAAGAAGTGCAGCACAGGTGGTTGCTTGTTTTGGTCAACCGTTTCACAGCTGGCAACGCCGCGCGCAATGTTTTTGTTTTGAAAAGCTCTCGCCTACCCACGCCCACTGCCGCCCCTTCCGGCCTGGTCACTATCTTTCGCGCTCTCTCTCTCAGCATCAGAGAGCGCGCAGTTTTCGCTCATCGACTGTTTTTGTTTGTTTTTTCTGCGTGCCAGTGTGTTTTCCTTTTTATTTTTTTTTTTGTTTCTGCTTCTCGCTGCAATTTGCCGACCGCACTCCAACTGACACACACACACACATGTGTACGTACAGTTTCTATATACATATGTATATGTACCAGCGTACGAAAAATATCAGGCCGGGCGGTTTTGAGTTTGGCCGCTTTCAGGTATGTATATATACAAAGCAGTATATATGTACATATGTATATATATATATATATGTATATATATATAAATATAGTGCAGCAGTGTGCGTGGGTTCTACGTAATTCAATTTCCTGCGCCTCCTTCTTGTTTGCGGGTGGAAGGGGTATGGTGGTGGGCCGGGCTGACGAGGGGGTGGTGCTACTTGTAATTATTACCTACCTACTGAAAGACCTATCTCATCGGCGATTTGCGTCCACACCTTCAGTTTCACTTCAACGTTCTTGTAATCCGGATTGTGATTGTTGTACACCACATCGTACTTCTTCACGATCTCGATGAAATCGGAGGTGTTATCTGACGTAGTCGAGGACTCGCTGATTGCGCGCGCCACTTTCACATCCTTCATGCTAACGACGCTTTGCTAACGGTTTCGGCAAGCTCCTTATTTTTCGGTCTCCTCCTTGCTAACAGTACACAGAGAGCCACGGCAGGAGAGAGCGCGGGCAAACGAGAGTGAGAGAGAGCGGAAGGGAGAGCGAGCGCAAAAATCGGAATCTGCCAACCGTCCGACTATCCGACTACCGTTCTGTGTGCGACCGCTCCGGCAAACGTTGGACACTTGAATGAAACGACGACGACGACGACGCCGCCGAGAGCTGCATGCACACACAAGTACGCTCCCCACTCCACCGCTCCCCCTGGCCGCACCGCCCCTGCTTTGCCCTGCCCCGCCCCGACCCGCCCCCACCTACCGCCGCGCGCGCACACTCGCACACAAACTCACACATACAAGCATAGACAGCCCGAACCAACAACAACCAGCAACAGCAGCAGCAGCACCAGCGACGACAACAGCAACAACAATAACAAAAGCGGGGCCCCAACAGCGAACGTCGTTGGAGGACGTGTAAAGAAGAACAAGAACAAGCAGGCAGGCAGGCAGGCAAGCTCATCATGATGAAAAACAGAGTGTTGGCGGAGGGGGCGGGGCAGGGAAGGGGCGCAACATGGGCGTTCGCACCGCTTGAGCGTTAACCGCCCACAAGGAAAAAGGCAGCAACAGCAACCACATAGAAAAAAAAAAACAACCAGAGGGCTAGTTGCACTATAGTGCTAGGTATGTACATACATACATATGTATATATGTATGTATTGCAGTACATACATATGTACATGCATATGTATATGTGTGGACACGAAACCCAAGCGCGACAAAATTGCGATGCTGCTGCCCGCACTTTGGGGCAGGCGAAATGTGCTGCAAGAGCTGCTTAAATGCATTTTAAAATGCAGAAGATGGAACTGTTGATTGTCACGTGCCCGTCTCGTCCAGCCAAGTTCAAGGTCACAGCCTAACAAATGGATGGCATATCGAAAGGATATCATAACGATTGTGAATTGTGCGAAGAGAGCTTCAAGAGAGTGATCTTAGCTTATCCTTATCAGTTTGGCTCAAGAGAGCTTTTTGTACCGCTAGGACAGCCGCTTTTGAGAGCGCCAAAGATGTGAATAGAGAGCGAAAGAGGTTCATTGGAAATGGAGAGGGGGAGAGGGGAGAGCAGGATGAGCAAAATTGAAGAGTGGGCGAGCCCGCTCAGAGGCGTACATTGAGCACCATGCGGAGAGGGGTTCACTGAAACCTGTAAACCATTTTACCAAGCAATCATATACCCTGTAGTTCTTGGAGCTAGTATCTAGTAGAGCACCAATATTTACAACTAATATTTCTCGCTTAAAATGAAAGTGCTTTTAATATTTCAGCTTGATAATACTTAAGCTTTAAATTCTTTTAGCGCGAACAGTCTGTCGCTGAGTTCCCCCCTTTCCTGCTGCTGGACTCGCTTTTGGTTCAGCCAAGTGGCTCCATCGATCCGCGTTCCTCAGCAAACCCCCTCCCACCCTCCATCATGCCGCTCGTTTCCCTTCCCTGCCTCTTCTTCTTTTTCTTTAGCTGCTGCTGCTGCTGGTGGCTGCTGCTGCTGCTGCTGCGACTCTCGTTTTGTTGTTGCGAACCTACGACCAGTTAACTTACCTACCGCTTTGGCTCCTTCAAAACTAACACACAAGCACACACACACATACTGGCGAATATTTAGCCAGGCGACGACGACGACGGCGCCTGTATGTGTGTATGTGTGTGTGCTTGTGCGCTTTGGCTGCGTGTGTACGTTTGTATCTCTTCAGCTTGTGCGGGTTTTTTGTTGCTTTTATTATAAGTATTTTTTCGCTTTTCTCTCGTCTCGCCTCCTCTCCCTACCTCTTCACCACCTCCTCTTCATCCTCCTGTTCGTACCCTCGTTCTGCTCCCCCCTGTCCGCCCCCACTCGCACTCGTAGCAGCGACGTCTCCGCCTCTGTGCCCCTCTGTCCCTCTCTCACTCACTCTTTTGGCACAAGTCCTGGCGGCCGGCTCTTGCTCTACCTCCCCCCTCACTCACTTCTCCCATCGCCACCCCCTCCCTCTGGCACCCACAGCTCCCGGTTTGCCAGTTCCAAACTTCATCATCGCCGCCATCATCATCATCATCAACATCACCATCATTATCGTCAACAGCCAGCCCCCAAACAGCAGGAAAAGCAACAACAACAACAAAAGGCATCAGTGGCAGCAGCAACAGCAGCAGCAGCATTTCGTGGAATGGGAAAGCGGTGGGTGGCGGAGGGGGAGGGTGAGGTGAAGTGGAAAGAGGGAGGGGATGGAGAAGCGGGCGGGTAGTGGGTCGCTGGGCGTTTTGGCGTTCGACGTCGAAGGCCTGGCTGCCACTCTGTACGTGTGTATGTATGGGTGTGTGTGGGCCGTTCCTTGTCTCTGTGTGAGTGTGTGTGTATGTGCGCTGCTGTGTGTAGCAGTGCCGCAGAAAGAGAGTGGGTGGGGTGTGGTGGGTTGGGTTGGGGGTCTGCGGTGTTGTTGCCTGGATTGGGGAGGGGCAGGGGGATGGGGCTATGGTCTATGCCAGCTAGCTGGAAGGACGGAGCGATGGGCGAGATGGCGGTGAGCGGGGGAGAGCGGCCTACCGCCGCTGGTAAAGCTGTGCTGTTGTAGCTGCTGTTGATTGTTTTTGTAGTAGCTGCCGTCGCTGTGTTGTTGCCTTTCGCAAATCGATAAACGATGTCCGGACTGCGGAGTAGGCGAACGCTTTGCGTGTGCACATATGTATAACATACATATACATATACATGCGGTCGCCAGTATATACATATATGTATATATATGTATGCATGTATATACATGCAGGCATATGTACAAGCAACTGTATATGTAAGCACTCAAATGCACATACATGTACATACATACATATATACTCATTGGTGTGCGTGTACCTAATGTAGGCGATTTTTATATGAACACCGCCTAACGGAGTTTTGATGCAATCTGCAACCAATACATACATATTTACTTAATTGTACACCACCTGATTGACCCCCAGGAACTATTATGTATTTTGCGTTGATTAAGCCCCAAATTAAAGTTTTCTGAAGACATCGATTCACTTTAGAAGATTGTGGCAGCATTGGGCGCTTTGATATCATCAAATGACAATACTCATATATTTGTTTGCTACATGTCCTTAGTAGTAACAAGTATTATATATGCATTTCCATTGTGCCCGAATAAATAAACCCAAATAACCCAAATCAATATATCGTTATCAATATTTAAGCAACTTACCTTAATTTGTTAAAATCAAGTTAAAAATCTTTTACAAATCACAAAATGACAAATGTTCTATTGTAAAGGATACCTTAATTGCTGGCCATTTAAAGAAATTATGTTCAGTGTTTTTTTCTAGGTTAAATATACATAAATATGTATATAGGTATGTACATATATACAGGATATTTTATTTATGCAGTCCATTTAGTTCATAGTTCAAATAATGCATACAACTGACATTACAAGTTGTGAAAATTGATTTATTTGCTAAAAGATTGAATCTATAAGCTTGTCTGACTTTATTTAACTTTCATGTTTATATTCCCGCTAGCCCCACTTAAAGCCAACACCAGATATGGGTTCCACATTTAAAAAATATTTGATATCCATGGCCAATAGACTTTACAGCACATCGAACGATTGCGACTTCGAAATGGTCCTTGACTTTATTCTACATGATATAGTAAAGTCTAATCATTTATTGACCTCCATATTTAAGGTTGAAAGCTTCGATTTTGGTATGTAATAGGATGTGATGATAAATTTATGACTTAATCATTACATACTATGCTTGCCATTCTTCACTTTTTAGGCAGCAGAGCTCTGCAAATCCATAACTCAGACAGCGATTACGACGTGATGATAGTGCTTAAGTTTCCCTATTTCAAGGATATTTTCGTGCGCCCGGACCAACATCGTCCTGGGATGTATCACTTTGACTTCAAGGATGTGCCCTATAACAGCTTCACAGCGAAAAACCTGCTGGATAGCCGCTGCTACCTACTCCGGGATAATTTCCAAACTTTTATGCAGTGCGTCCTTATGAATGCCCACAAGCGTGAGGTGTGGAGTGGCAAGCGTAATTATCGACTGCGGTATCGCCGCCTGGAAAATTGCCACTCCATTATCGTCGAATCAAGTGGCCGTAAGTTCTCCATCAACTTTGTGCCAGCGATCAAGATCCACTTCGAGAAATACGTGTGGCAGGCAGTCCCGATGGAGGCGGCAGGACCAAAACGGTCAAACAGATGCACCTTTTTGATGATCGACGCTGAAAGTGAGATATGGCAATTTAAAAAGGGCGGCAAGAAGATCCGAGACGCCGTAATGTTGCTGAAGGCTATGTGCAAAGCCAAGAACCTGCCCAAGATTCGCAATTACCATTTGGTTTCATTGGCCAACGCGCTAATAGATAATGACAATTTCAAAGACTCATCGTTGGAGGATATCTTTCTAGACGTACGTAATATTACATATAACCATATAACACGGACAGACTAGTGTCTGGTTAGAATTCAATTAGGTATCTTAAAAATTGTTGTATTTACTGATTAGCAGAACAAAGTGTTAATATTTGGACCTAACGGTGTCTGTCTGTGAATTCTACAGCTACTCTACGATCTCGTCGATGCCTTTCAGAACGAGGACCTTCCGTACTATTTTTTGGAAAATCTGAATCTACTCACAAACTTCAACCCAAGTCAGCTCCTCGAATATAGGTATTTTCTGCAGAGTGCTTACTCCACACTAAAAACTTATCCTGATCAAGAAAGTCTATCTTACGGACGGTGCAGCTGGCACTTTTTTGGTGATTATTCGGATTAAAATTTGTCAATGAACACATTCGGTTCTTATTTGGGACTAAAACTTTAAACTATAAACAAACTGGTTTATTGTAACGGATTAATGGACAATAAAGATAAACCAACCAATTTTTTATATTAACTTCAATGCAATTGCAACTATTTTAATCCATGTGTGTAATGGGTCCCATTGGGCCAATAATGTCCACATCTTTGCTCGATGTCAACTGGCGATCCTTGATTTGCTGTTGCTGAAATAGCAGCTGCACCAGGATAATCACATAGTTGGCCATGCCGTTGTACACCTGCCAGGATACATAAAGTGAAAGATCAGAAAAGCACGGTTCTCCGCTGGTCAAGGTATCACCCACCACGTAGATGGTAGAAATATTGAGTAATGTTGTGCTGCCCAATATTGCCGCCTGTCGATTGTGCATGCGCCAGTGCTGAAAGTCCTCCGTCTGCCGGCGAGCCACATCCTGTCCGGAGAAGTATCGGGAGTACTGGCTCAACCAATGCATACAGTTGCGCTTCTAGAGATGAACAAGAGGCTCTATATCGAAGGACGCGTCTGCATCAGGTAAACAGGTCACCCACCTCTCGCTGAAGTAAATACCCATAGGTGCTAGTGATGACCACTTTGTAGGTGTGTATGGCCACGTGCAGCAACATGCAGGCGTACTCGAGGTCCCACGGCTCTCTCGCCAGCAACTTTTGGCAAATGACGTACACGAAGCAGGTCATGATAGTAAAATCGTAAAACATACCAGCCGCTGCGGCGAATCCAAAAACTCCATTTAGCTCCGCCAGGAGAAACGAACAGCGCTTGGACATATCGAAAAGATATGCAATCCTTTCGTGGACCTCTGGAGTTTCAACCGATTGGTAAAGTTGGTGGAGCAGCTGCTGCACCAGACGCAAGCGAACCCTTAGAAAGTCCATGATACCTATGTGCACGAAACCCAGCAGTCCTACGGAACTGGTCAGCAGGGAGTAGGTGAAGGCCATCAGCACGGTGGACGGTATGCCGCAGGTGCAACGCGTCGTATCGAAGATCAGTGAGATGGAAAAGGCGAGAAAGCAAAAGCCGATAATCATCGTGCCATACCAATACTTTAAGCGAGCTCGTTGATAGTTCCACTGTACATGAGGGAACACCCTCAAAAGTGATTGATCAAACTCTTGCATTCTAGCTAGGAGTTTCAGGTGCCTCGCCCTCTGCAAGTCCAGCGAAAGGCAGTACTCAATGTAGGTGATCGAGCAGCTAAGGCACTCCCAGGTGAATATCGCCTTCACCAACGGGCTGAGGTGTCCAAACATGACAGCGGACATCTCGGGATCCCTCAGCTTAGTCATCACGCTAGCCATAAAGCAGATAATCATAAAGGAGCGCGCGAACTGGGCATAGCACACAGTCCACCTGTTTGAGACCGCTCCCCCACGACCAGGACTCCGCACCCGGATTGTGGTCAATCCCCAGTAGAGCAGGAGGCTGTACAAATTTCCGTAACAGTAGACAAAGCCATCGTCGCGCTGCATGGCCCAACTAATGTAAATTTCCACTGGCCAAGCCGTATAGAGCTATTTATTCCCGCGCAGGGGTAATTATTATTGATTACACATAGATATGATCGGGCTAATTGAATACATCGTTTTGGCCGCGTCTACATGTCCGGATGTTATACATATTGAAATTTATCTTTAAACAAATGTGAACTGGCGTGCCTTACTACGGGAATTTGAGTTGGCGGTGGTGCTGTTGGCGGAGCTGTTTGAGTTGGGTGCAGTGCGTCGCAGCGCCTTTTGCAGTACATGAGCGTCCGCCGGCTCAATGCGCTTATAGTATTGCTCCTTGGTGTCAACGATCTCGAAACCAAACTTCTTGTAGAACTCAATGGCTCCATTGTTGTTGATTTGCACATGTCTAAAACAAGATTTTTAACAAGATTTATTAAGCATGCTCTAGAGAATTTTTGAGATAAACCAATTTCTTGGGGATAACAATTTGGCAAACAATATTCTTGAGACAAAAATAACTGGTTTTCGTTAACAGCATTTCAAACAAACCGTATCGTGGACGTTTGAAAAAATTAAACTAAGGAAAATATACATATGTATGTTTCATTAATACAGAGTTCTTTAAAAGCCAGAAATGTAATGCCCAACTTAAATCGGGGTAATTAATATCAAAACCAAAGAAAATCTACTACATTGCACCCTAAGGTTTTCGATAACGCACGAGTCAAAATGATAAGTTTTCTTACAGGAAAATGCTGTCAAAGTTTCCATCCTTCTCGGCGAAGTTCATGATGTGCTCGAACATGACTGTGCCGATGCCCAGTCGGCGGTACGGGGAGAGGCATCCCAGAGTCATGATGTACAGGCGCCGCTGGTTCTCGGTGGTGTCGATGCGACAGCAGACGGCGCCCACCACAATGTCGTTGTAGTAGGCCAATTTGGCCAGTTCGCCGGCCTCCAGGACATCCACGTAGAACTTGTCGTTGTAGGAGACCGGGAAAACCACGGTGTTCAGTTTCTTCAGCTGCTTGATGTTGTGGGGCGTCACATCACCCAGTTCGATGCTGCTCCTGCAAGCAGGAAAGGTTAGGGAGATGAGTTAGCTTTTCCGAACCAAGCGCCACTTTTAGGTTATGATTCCGAGACATCTCTTGCAGTTACGATCCTGCAAATGACCGCCAAGGATACCCACTCACCTAGTCATGATATCTGTCTTTTCCTGTTACTTTAGCAACGCGCCTAGCGCCAAAAATTCTAATAGAAAAATGTGTTTTAAGCGCCTCAGCTGTTCCTGATTGTCCGGGTTGCAGGTCGCAATTTATCGTTATCGGTTATTGACGCCGGCCATTGAGCAGCCCGAATGGCCATTTTCTAGCAAAAATTAGGTTGTTTTTCATTTCGAGAGATAAATAAAAAGCAAACATATGTATTATTAGCTCACAATATTTTAAGCTACCAATATTATAAAATTTATTGAGATATTTAACATCCATCTGTGATTCTATATGTTCGTACAATGCTAACATGAAACATTGCATATCGTATTTTTGGCATATGTACACACTAATTGAGCATTAGCATCAGTGTAAACCATTTATGCTAAACTATTTATTTTAGATTTTATTAATTTTTGTGTACAACGTTTAAATTCCTTAGCGACTTTTATATTATATTCAATTATATTTATATATATTTATATCTATTATTATTTTATTTATATTTGTATATTTATATGATATTATATTATTATATTATATTATATTATATTATATATTTATATTATTATATTTATATATATTATATTTTTATTATATATTTGATATTCGCCACGAGTTAGCGAACGCAAATGTGAGAAATCTCCTAACGGGTTGCTCTGCAGAAAAACATAAGACTATTTGTGGGTGTTTAATATTTTCCTCCCCCATTATCCATCGTTTTCGAGTGCCAAATGAATCCCAACATGAACATGATGCCCATGTCTGGGCCACAGATGATGCAGGTGATGCAGTCCTCGCCCTCGGGACCCCCAGGACCCGTGCAGCATCAGCAGCAGCAACCGCCGCAGCCACTGCAACAGCAGCAGCAGCAGCAGGCCGAAAAATTGGACAACATTTCGAGGGTGAAAAGTTTGCTGGGACCACTGCGGGAGTCCATGTTCCTCACGATCCGGTCGAGCGCCTTCACGCTGCAGCAGAACAATTTGGCGGACAACTTGAAGAGGGACACGGGTGCCCACCACGTACCGCGGTTCGACAAGCACTTGGAAGACTTTTACGCCTGCTGCGACCAGATCGAGATCCACTTGAAGACGGCGATGCAGTGCCTCCAGCAGCAGAACTCCTCCAATCACTATCTCCCCGGTCCGGTGACGCCCATGCGCATGGAGACCTTTATGCCGGACAACGCCGGCCCCATTCCGTATCCCACCTACTTAAACACGGTCCGCGTTCACATACAGTCCGCCAAGGATATACACGATACTCTGATTAGCGCCGCGCAGAACATTTCGCAGGCTGATTGATAGTTATAGTAGCATTAGGTTTTATTAGTTGCCACGCTGGGCTTAAGTTAAGTAAATAAATATCCTTAGTTTTAAGCTAACAACGATATTAGTTTCAGTGGCCGCATACTTATGGAAAGTGGAAATGGTGTTACCAGGCCTAAGGTTTTTGGAGACGGAAGCGTAAAGTTGCGAACGACTTGGAAACGAATAAAATACATATGGTCATTGAAATGCAAATAGAAAGCTAGTTACACAAGAATATTGAAAAATAAAAAAAACTTGTATTTTTCGTACAATTCTGGAAATGTTTGCAGTGAGAACGCGTCGCAGCAGCCGATGGGTAACTGCGCAGCCAGTGAGAAAGGGCTAAAAATTCGATAGACAACAGTCAGACGTGTCACAATTAAAACGCAAAAGCAAAACACCGCGGTGCCGCGCATTTACTTACAATCAAGAAAGCGGTAAGAGCTGAAATTGTTGTAAACTATGCGCTAGCCGATTATTTACTTATCTTTTTCGATCCTCAGCTTATTTATACAGAGAAAATGGCTGATGAACAACCAAATCTTGTGGCCGGACACCCACCTGCATGTAAGTGCACTTGCATTGGTGTGTGTAGTAGGTGCATGCGAGGTTTTCTTGTTTGGCAGCAATAGAATCTTATAAGAACAGAGTGCCTTGCTGGCAATTAATAATGCACTCAATCCAATCAATTTTCAGAATATCTGCGCCCTTATCAGTATCTTAACCTGTTTCGGCCAAAGCTGATAAGTAAACAAACAAGAACACACACACGCACACCTACGCCGACAAAGGCACAGCATTCAAAGAATGTACGTGTAGGCTTGTAGTTGTAATTGTATTTATGCTGACGTCAGATGCAATTCAAATAATATCGTTAACTAAAAAAGGGCATTATTCTTCTTTAAACATGCTTTAACTCCTTATTCGTCTTAAGCAACAAAAATCTTTAAATAAGAAATAGCTATAAACGTTTATAAAAATGTCGTTGTCTAGATTATTTTCGTACAGTAGTGTGACTTTTCTTGATTTTTAACTATGATTTTAGAATACCTGATCTAAGGCGTCATGTTGTTCGCACGGCCTTAATCAGGTAGTGTGGCCTGAAAGAATGAAAAAGACATGCATAATTTGTTGTCCACCCTGATCAGCTTTATTCATATTTTGAAATATATATATATATATTTTTTTTTTAATTATAGTGAAGGCTGGAGGCATGCGAATTGTGCAGCACAAAGCGCCAACGGCAGAACGTGCGCCCAAGGATGCAGAGGATTGCACTGGACTGACAGTGAGTTCTTGTCTTAAATATGTAATATTCAGTTTGCACTTACTTATCCATTCATCCAAAGCAACCCATTGCCGTGAACTCCGGCTCTGTGAGCGGTGCCCCCGTCAAGGGCAACACGGACTTTACGCCCGCCTCCGCCCAGGTAGCCCACTCGCCCAAGCCACCGGCTGCAGTGCAGCAGAAGCCCCAGATCCACATCCAGCAGCCACGCAAGTGATGCGGACTCCGGCCGATAAACTATTATCATTATCCAATCTCTTTGATCTTTTATTGAAATTCTATGAGTCCTCTCAACGGTATTGAAGTCGCCTGTGAATGCGATATTTACTTTATATTTTATATGCATTTGTAACTGCATTCCATTAATTAAAAGTGCTGATTTTCTGAGTTAATATTTTGTAATAAACTGTATCCCTTTTATAGATTTCAAGACTTTCGTTTCGAAAAGGACTTTAATGAGCTAGCATGCGTATAGTTTCAATACATACCCAAGCCAAGTCGACGTATCAAAGGGTGTTCCTTGTGAACATTGACCACGGAAGACATAATACGTGTAGACTATATGTACATGGTGCTCGCTCTGTGCCCAAATTCACTGACATGTCGTCCGATGTTATCTTTATTGCCCTCAGATTCACTGGAATCTGCCTACACGTACGCTTAAAATTCCCAAGTGCTTATTCAGCACAACGTCCATATAAGTAAGGAAATTCTAACATTCAAAATGCCCCACTGAGCTTCGGTGGTCCGGGGTGCGGACTTCAAATCCGTAGTCGATTAGCGTCGAAGTGGTTCGATTCCACCTGGGGGGCGAATATAAATATAATGGTTTTTGAAATTTTTAAACATTGTCTTTATTTTGCAGAATCTGTTCATATGGCATTGGCTGCCTTCACTATCCAAGGTCGCAGAATGGCCACATCGGCATAGACACCGGGGTAGTTCTCATCCGCACACCGGTAGCCCCAGGATACAATGCCCACCAGCTGGCTACTGGCCACCAAAGGACCTCCAGAGTCTCCTGTACAGGCATCTGCATCAGTGCTGGCCGCACAAATTGTTTCCTCGCCCACAAAATCCGCACCGTAGCCAAACTTTTGCGAGGCACACTCCCCGCGATCGATGATCTGCAGCTGGGCCTTCTGCAGGCTATCGGACAGGGCTCCATTGTCGGTGTGGCCCCAACCCGTGACAGTGACTGTCGTTCCACCCGATGGGCTCTTACTGGCCAAATTGATGGCTCTGGTGGAGAGTCCAAAGGTCAGTGGAGTGGACAGGCGGAGTACGGCAATGTCGTAGTGCAGGAAACGGGAATCAAACTGCTCGTGGACCTTGTACGCCGCCACGGGAACCAATGTGCCGCCATAGTTGTGATTCTCTGTACCCACACGCACCTTCATCAGGGTCACGGATTTCTCATGTAGACAGTGTCCGGCTGTGATGATGATCTCCTTGCTATAGATGACTCCGCCGCACTCGTGTCGCGCACTGATCTGAACAGACACCTGCCAGGGGGCATTACGAATCAGCTGGTTGCTTCCGCCCACAATTCGTCCAGTGGTCTCCGCATCTGATGCTTCTCCGAGCAGCAAAAGGACCAGCACCGTACCTACTATCCCGCAAACAGCCATTCCGAAAACCAAATGCAAACTGCTTGTAGTTTTTCACGAAACCGTTTCATGACGGGGTTTTTACTAGGGCTGTAAATGTTAATCTTCGGCTAATTGGTGGCTTATCGCTAGTATTACTGATACCCTCGAATGGACTTGGTCAGCTCTACTCCTTACCCGGTTTTCTAGTTCGATATGAAAACACGTTGCCCAGGCAACAAATGCCAAACAAATTTACATTGCAGTCGTGAATATCGTCGAATAGAGGACTTTTTCTTCAGTATACCGACATGGATAACTGGAAGATAACCGCGGAGGAGCTTGTCCGTCTGCGGGAAACCTGCTTGCAGTGCATCCGCGATGGAGAACTCTATGAGCTGCGCAACGATGCCAAACTTAGGGCTGTTTATAACACCCAGAGCTACGACGAATTCAAGTAAGTAACACATACATACATGTCTGAACTTAGAAAATCCGTATGAGCCAAATGCCATTAGGAACATAGTGGATGCGGCCCATCTTCGTCCAGTGACCAAGAGCGACAAGGCCAATTTTCAGACGAAGAACCGACTATGGAATTCGGCGGCCCGGGAATAATTTGTTAATTGCGCAATAAAGTTAAACGACAAAGATTATAGTCAGAATAATTGTTTTATTCCCAAAATGCTTAGGCGTTCCTGATCACCCAGGCGCGGAGGTCAGCCACGCTGGAGTAGACACCGGGGTAGTTGGAGTAAGCGCATCCTTGTCCCCAGGAGACAACACCGACAAGAACTCCACCGGAGACCAGTGGGCCACCGGAGTCACCCTGGCAGGAATCCTTGCCGCTGGCAGCAGCGCAGATCATGGTGTCGCGGATGTCTTTACCGTATCCGTAGGTGGAGGAAGCACATACGCTTCTGCTGACGATTCTAAGGTCCACGTACTGAAGCTGGGAGGGGATGGAGTTGGAGCCGGAGTACTGAGTGCCCCATCCGGAGACGGAGGCCGCAGCGCCGTTGGCGGGGTTGGAGGTAGCCAGAGAGATGGACTTGATGGTGGAGCTGAAGCTCAGGGAGGAGCTCAGATGGATCACAGCGATGTCGTTGACCATGGTTTTGGCGCTGTATCCCTCGTGGTTCTTGAAAGAGGCAACCTTAGCGATGACGCCACCAGAGTTCCAGTAGCTGGATCCGGCGCGGACTTGCAGGGAGGATGCGGACACGGACTGCAGGCAGTGAGCGGCGGTCACAATGATTCTGGAAGAGTAGATGGATCCACCGCAGGAGTGGCTTCCACTGCGCTGCAGCGAGATCTGCCAGGGGAAGCTGCTGATGGTGGTAGCAGTACCGCCGACAATGCGGCCATCCAACTGGGGCAGGAGTCCCTCGGGGACGGTGCCTCCCAGGGCGCAGACCACGGCGGACAGCAGGATCACGATCTTAAGCATGATGGGCTTTGCTAGCAAGTGCTGGGTTACATGCCGCCCATACAACCTTATATACAGGCCACGCTACAGGTCTTATCTAGCCGCAAGTTCGAGGGCTTACACCTGCGACGCAATTGAGCCCAAATAGAGAAACAGATACCAATGCTGAATCAATTGCGATTTATTTGAAGTGTTTGTGTGGCTTTACACCTCCCTGGCGGTCTTCTCGATCCACTCGTGGAAGTGGGCAACATCGGCGTAGACACCGGGGTACCTCACATCACCGCATCCATAGCCCCAGGACACAACACCAACAAGGCGGTCGCCGGAGACAAGAGGGCCACCGGAGTCACCCTGGCAGGCATCCTTGTTGGGAGCGAAGGCGCAGAGCATGGTGTCCTTGATCTTCTTTCCGTAACCGAACTCATCGGAGCGGCAACGGGACACATCGACGATCTCCAGATCAACGGCCAGCAGATGGTCGGGAATGGTGCTGCCACCGGACTCGGTGGTGCCCCAGCCGGAAACCACGGCGGTGGCGCCCTCACGAGGGTTGTGGTCGGCAATACGGACCGCACGGATGCTGGAGCGGAAGCTCAGATCGGACTCGATGCGAATAATAGCAATGTCGTTAACCATGGTGCGTGCCTTGTAGCCCTCGTGGTTGCGGAAGGAGCGAACGGAGTGGACACTGCCGCCGGAGCGCCAGTAGGTGCTGCCCACACGAATCTTCAGGTCCTTGGCATCAACCGACTGCAGGCAGTGAGCGGCGGTGATCACAATGTCGTGGGAGTAGATCGATCCACCGCAGAAGTGGGATCCAGCGCGCTGCAAGGACACCTGGTAGGGATGGGCATCGATGCTGGTCTCATAACCACCGACGATACGACCATCCAACTGGGGCAGGAGACCATCGGGGATGGTGCCTCCCAAAACGCAGGCTACGGCCGACAACAAAATCACGAACTTCAGCATGGTGCGAATCTAATGAGCTTACTCTGAACTGGACAACCCTTTTATACAATGCTCATATCTCTTTGAGGCGTTCTAATCAAAAAATTTTAATTATTTTTATCATTTGCGTTAACACGGAAATCCAAAATATTTTTAATATGTGTGCCCGAAAGATAGATTTCGCGAAGTGTATTTCATGTAGGTTGCATGTGTCAAATTCCTTCAATAAATCTTTGGCATTAAGAACATAGATGATTTGTATTTGGTACTTTAGCTTTAAGATGGTTTACAAGGAGGGTTTATTCCTAACTGAAGTAAGTGGTTGAATCTGAAAGGAGAAGAAGAAGTGTTTCTTGATGTAATACACGTACTCCTTATTACACCTTACGTATTGTTGAATTACCAATAAGGAAATAGTTCTCCAGGTTGCCCACGTCACAGGTCTTATCTTTTCGTATTCACATCTAGTACGATAGTTCGCACCTTCTGTGATTTCCACCGATTTCAATGGGCACGAGTGGCTAAGGGAAAACATTTGTCCAGGACCAATCTAATCAACCTCGAGTGCATCGCGTGGCTAGGGCTTCAATTCATCTTTCATTGATAAGTTGAGTGATGGTCTGGACAGCTGTGGCAAGATTAATTAGCCGGAAAAATGAAATAGATAAGATTGCACAGATTTGGACTCTCGAAGTTGAACGTTTTGCTGAACCGTGACTGGTTGAATACTTTGAATAGATGGTAGAAATGTATTTTTTCTGCTGTTTTCATAAATTTGTGCATTAATTGCAACAACAATTGCAAAAGTATAAACAATTTGCAAATGGTAATCTCAATATTTGTGGCCGATAAAGCTGTTTAAAAAAAAGTTCCATTATCAATTCCATAATAAAGTTGATTTTTGCCATTTTTGGTTTGACATGTTGATATGTAGCCACCCCTTATTTTAACGGGTATGCCCATCCCGACGGCGCATTGGTGACACTTGGGTTATTTTGTGTGCTTTTAATGACCAATCAAAATTGTTTCTGGTATGACATGACCTACTTTTGGAATTACGTGTCGTAGGAACCACCTTCTCCATTTCGGAAAAGTGGTAAAAGTTATTTCTTTCATGTGAAATTTGCAGTAAACCTCGAACATAGTGGATGCGGCCCATCGTCGTCCAGTGACCAAGAGCGACAAGGCCAATTTTCAGACTAAGAACCGACTATGGAACTCGGTGGCCCGGGAATAATTTGTTAATTGCGCAATAAAGTTAAAAGACAAAGATTAAAGTCACAATAAACGTTTTATTCGCAAAATGCTTAGGCGTTCTTGATCACCCAGGAGCGGAGGTCAGCCACGCTGGAGTAGACACCGGGGTAGTTGGAGTAAGCGCATCCTTCTCCCCAGGAGACAACACCGACAAGAACTCCACCGGAGACCAGTGGGCCACCGGAGTCACCCTGGCAGGAATCCTTGCCGCTGGCAGTAGCGCAGATCATGGTGTCGCGGATGTCTTTACCGTATCCGTAGGTGGAGGAAGCACATACGCTTCTGCTGACGATTCTAAGGTCCACGTACTGAAGCTGGGAGGGGATGGCGGTCGATCCGGACTTCTGAGCGCCCCATCCGGAGACGGAGGCCGCAGCGCCGTTGGCGGGGTTGGAGGTAGCCAGAGAGATGGACTTGATGGTGGAGCTGAAGCTCAGGGAGGAGCTCAGACGGATCACAGCAATGTCGTTGACCATGGTTCTGGAGCTGTATCCCTCATGGTTCTTGAAAGATTCAACCTTAACGGTGACGCCACCAGAGCTCCAGTAGCTGGATCCGGCGCGGACCTGCAGGATGGATGTGGACACGGACTGCAGGCAGTGAGCGGCGGTCACAATGATTCTGGAAGAGTAGATGGATCCACCGCAGGAGTGGCTTCCACTGCGCTGCAGGGAGATCTGCCAGGGGAAGCTGCTGATGGTGGTAGCAGTACCGCCGACAATGCGGCCATCCAACTGGGGCAGGAGTCCCTCGGGGACGGTGCCTCCCAGGGCGCAGGCTACGGCCGACAACAAGATCACGAACTTCAGCATGGTGTGAATCTAATGAGCTTACTCTGAACTGGACAACCCTTTTATACAATGCTCCTATCTCTTTGCGGCGTTCTAATCAAAAAATTTCAATTATTTTTATCATTTGCGTGTTAAGGAAATCCAAAATATTTTTAATATGTGTGACCGAAAGATAGATTTCGCGAAGAAGTGTATTTCTATACGTACAAATTGATTTGTCCGTCACGACTTTTTTTTGCGGTGAATTGGTCATTTTAATAGCTTGGAAAAGTAGCTAAAAAGAGATATCGGTTTTATTATCATAAAAAAGCAATGCAATTTTTCTTATTACTTATTTTTCTTTTCTTTTTACAAAACTAACAAATTTAGCTTCACTTAGCAATAATGCAAAATGAGCAATTGTAGTATACTTACGGGTATCTGGTATCACTTTACTATAGCTCTCATTTTCTACTCTAGGTAAAATAATTTAAGGGATTCAGAATTTGTCATCAGATTTATAGAAATCAGATCATATAACTGCCATAGAAAGGAAAAAAAACAAGATAGAATGTGATAGTCGAGCTCCCCGACTATCAGATACCCGTTACTCAGCTAGTGGAAGTGCAAAAGAGAATATCGGTAGAAAATAATTGGGATAATTGGGAAGAAAATAATAAAATGAAAAAAAACATTAAACATTTTTTAAAAGTGTGGGCGTGACAAAAAGTTGTTTGCAAATTTATAAAAATTTAAAATATATATTTAAAAATTAAAAACATATCACAGTTTTCAAAAGTGTGGGCGTGGCAGTTTGGGCGGTTTGTGGGCGTAGGAGTGGGCGTGGCAATGGTCAGTTCGACTCTTCTATTGATCCTGATCATGAATATATACTTTATATGGTCGGAAACGCTTCCTTCTGCCTGCTACATACTTTCCAACGATTCTAGCATACCCTTTTACTGTACGAGTAACGGGTATAAATGTATATTGGCATCAGTGCGAAACTTCATCAAATTGATTTAAGCCGCTAGGGTATATTACCTTTAGCTTCAGGAAGTTCGTTTCCTTTCATGGGCAGAACTGTTTTTGTGCAGGCAACAGTTTTAATCATATATCACAACATTTTATGTTTGGCTCACCTCTCTGTTGTAATTATTAGATTCCTCTAAAATATTTCACAAAAGATACATATTTGTACAAATTTGATATGTTTTTTATACTCATAACTTTAACACCTAATATTCAAAAATAAATATTAAATCAATATAATATTAATTAACAAATACTTTACAATGGAATATAATAAATAGATAATTAATAAGAAAGCTGATGAAAGTTGCTTTAATTTCCTTACATATTTATTTCTTTTTGTGATAACGAGCCGCGCGAATCAAATTATGGAATATCATTCGGGCACTTCAACCAAATTTTTTGGGTTTTCCTGGGTTTAAAAATAATTGAAAGTTGTGATTATCGTGCCGCGAACAGATTGGAACCTCGTATAAAAGGGTTGTCCAGTTCAGAGTAAGTTCATTAGATTCGCACCATGCTGAAGTTCGTGATCTTGTTGTCGGCCGTAGCCTGCGCCCTGGGAGGCACCGTCCCCGAGGGTCTCCTGCCCCAGTTGGATGGCCGCATTGTCGGCGGTACTGCTACCACCATCAGCAGCTTCCCCTGGCAGATCTCGCTGCAGCGCAGTGGAAGCCACTCCTGCGGTGGATCCATCTACTCTTCCAGAATCATTGTGACCGCCGCTCACTGCCTGCAGTCCGTGTCCACATCCATCCTGCAGGTCCGCGCCGGATCCAGCTACTGGAGCTCTGGTGGCGTCACCGTTAAGGTTGAATCTTTCAAGAACCACGAGGGATACAACGCCAAAACCAAGGTCAACGACATTGCTGTGATCCGTCTGAGCTCCTCCCTGAGCTTCAGCTCCACCATCAAGTCCATCTCTCTGGCTACCTCCAACCCCGCCAACGGCGCTGCGGCCTCCGTCTCCGGATGGGGCGCTCAGACGTCCGGATCGACCGCCATCCCCTCCCAGCTTCAGTACGTGAACGTGAACATCGTCAGCTCAAGCAGGTGTGCTTCCTCCTCCTACGGATACGGTAGCGACATCCGCGAGACCATGATCTGCGCTGCTGCCAGCGGCAAGGATGCCTGCCAGGGTGACTCCGGTGGCCCACTGGTCTCCGGCGGAGTCCTCGTCGGTGTTGTGTCCTGGGGATACGGATGCGCTTACTCCAACTACCCCGGTGTCTACTCTAGCGTGGCTGACCTCCGCTCCTGGGTGATCAAGAACGCCTAAGCATTTTGCGAAATAAATGATTTATGAACAGTTCATGATGGTCTCCAGTTTTTTCAAACCACGACCATGATGGTCGTGGTTAAAAATACGACTCAGGGCTCACATTTTTGGCTCACAACGATTCCCAACACAGATGGTAATGGCAGTTCGAGTGCAATGACTTTAAGACAGCAAAAGGACTGCTTCCAGGATTGATGCTCATTAGTTTTTGACGAATGGTCCGTTTTGAAAAGTAGATGGATATTGATATTTACTCTTTTCGAAAGCTCTAAGGATTATGGGCGTAATGGGAATTTAAATCGGTTGGGCATTATTCAGAAACAAACTTGCATTTTGAACAACATCTATAATGTATTATTAGTTCTCGAGATCCCTACGTTAGACGTATAGGAAAAGCTTGATCCTGATGTATTTTATAGGGTCGAATACGCATCATTCTACATATTACATACTTTTCAACGAATTTAGTTTACTATTAGAGTGACTTCGGTCTGCATAAATTTAAAATGAGCCCAAAGATTTTATGGATTCAAGTGAAAATAAATGATTGTTCGAGTCGACCTACCTTTCACACTTAACCACAAATTTTTAAACGATTAACATTATTTCCCCAAACAAATTGATTCTATTTCTTAAATGATTTAACAAACAGAACAAACGAAATACTTAAAATTGTTTTATTAATGGGCCCAAATTGGTTCGTTACTCCAGCTTCAGTGTCATCTTCTTGTGTCCTTCCCAATTGAGATCTACGCTAGGTTTTTGATTCTCTTTCAGGAGGTGATTAGAAGATTTCATTTTTTTAGCCCTACTCTTTGCATTAGGACACATGAAATTTGAAACAGTAATAGATCACAAACTTAATGAAAGCCAAAATGAGTAATCTTTAAATTCAAATTTCAAATTAGCCGTTCCTGATCACCCAGGCGCGGAGGTCAGCCACGCTGGAGTAGACACCGGGGTAGTTGGAGTAAGCGCATCCTTGTCCCCAGGAGACAACACCGACAAGAACTCCACCGGAGACCAGTGGGCCACCGGAGTCACCCTGGCAGGCATCCTTGCCGCTGGCAGCAGCGCAGATCATGGTGCTGCGGATTGCCGACCACAACCCTCGTGAGGGCGTCACCGCCGTGGTTTCCGGCTGGGGCACCACCGAGTCCGGTGGCAGCACCATTCCCGACCAACTGCTGGCCTGTTGATCTGGAGATCGTCGATGTGTCCCGTTGCCGCTCCGATGAGTTCGGTTACGGAAAGAAGATCAAGGACACCATGCTCTGCGCCTTCGCTCCCAACAAGGATGCCTGCCAGGGTGACTCCGGTGGCCCTCTTGTCTCCGGCGACCGCCTTGTTGGTGTTGTGTCCTGGGGCTATGGATGCGGTGATGTGAGGTACCCCGGTGTCTACGCCGATGTTGCCCACTTCCACGAGTGGATCGAGAAGACCGCCAGGGAGGTGTAAAGCCACACAAACACTTCAAATAAATCGCAATTGATTCAGCATTGGTATCTGTTTCTCTATTTGGGCTCAATTGCGTCGCAGGTGTAAGCCCTCGAACTTGCGGCTAGATAAGACCTGTAGCGTGGCCTGTATATAAGGTTGTATGGGCGGCATGTAACCCAGCACTTGCTAGCAAAGCCCATCATGCTTAAGATCGTGATCCTACTGTCCGCCGTGGTCTGCGCCCTGGGAGGCACCGTCCCTGAGGGACTCCTGCCCCAGTTGGATGGCCGCATTGTCGGCGGTACTGCTACCACCATCAGCAGCTTCCCCTGGCAGATCTCGCTGCAGCGCAGTGGAAGCCACTCCTGCGGTGGATCCATCTACTCTGCCAACATCATTGTGACCGCCGCTCACTGCCTGCAGTCCGTGTCCGCATCCTCCCTGCAGGTCCGCGCCGGATCCAGCTACTGGAGCTCTGGCGGAGTCGTCGCCAAGGTGGCCGCCTTCCGCAACCACGAGGGATACAACGCCAACACCATGATCAATGACATCGCTGTCATCCGACTTAGCTCGTCCCTCAGCTTTAGCTCAAACATCAAGGCTATTGCCCTGGCCTCCTACAACCCCGCCAACGGAGCCTCTGCCGCTGTTTCCGGTTGGGGCACCCAGTCGTCCGGATCCAACTCCATTCCCTCCCAGCTTCAGTACGTGAACGTGAACATCGTCAGCCAGAGCAGGTGTGCTTCCTCCTCCTACGGATACGGTAGCGAGATCCGCAGCACCATGATCTGCGCTGCTGCCAGCGGCAAGGATGCCTGCCAGGGTGACTCCGGTGGCCCACTGGTCTCCGGCGGAGTCCTCGTCGGTGTTGTCTCCTGGGGATACGGATGCGCCTACGCCAACTACCCCGGTGTCTACGCCGATGTTGCTGTCCTCCGCTCCTGGGTAATCAGCACTGCTAACAGCATCTAAGCGGATAACCTGTAGGTTGCATGTGTCAAATTCCTTCAATAAATCTTTGGCATTAAGAACATAGATGATTTGTATTTGGTACTTTAGCTTTAAGATGGTTTACAAGGAGGGTTTATTCCTAACTGAAGTAGGTGCTTAAATCTGAAAGGAGAAGAAGAAGTGTTTCTTGATGTATTACACGTACTCCTTAATACACCTTAAGTATTGTGAATTACCAATAAGGAAATAATTCTCCAGGTTGCCCACGTCACAGGTCTTATCTTTCGTGGGGTTCACGGGTATTCACATCTAGTACGATAGTTCGCACCTTCTGTGATTTCCACCGATTTCAATGGGCTCGAGTGGCTAAGGGAAAACATTTGTCCAGGACCAATCTAATCAACATCGAGTGCATCGCGTGGCTAGGGCTTCAATTCATCTTTCATTGATAAGTTGACTGATGGTCTGGACAGCTGTGGCAAGATTAATTAGCCGGAAAAATGAAATAGATAAGATTGCACAGATTTGGACTCTCGAAGTTGAACGTTTTGCTCAACCGTGACTGGTTGAATACTTTGAATAGATGGTAGAAATGTATTTTTTCTGCTGTTTTCATAATATTTGTGCATTAATTGCAACAACAATTGCAAAAGTATAAACAATTTGCAAATGGTAATCTCAATATTTGTGGCCGATAATGCTGTTTAAAAAAAAGTTCCATTATCAATTCCATAATAAAGTTGATTTTTGCCATTTTTGGCTTGAAATGTTGATATGTAGCCACCCCTTATTTTAACGGGTATGCCCAACCCGACGGCGCATTGGTGACACTTGGGTTATTTTGTGTGCTTTTAATGACCAATCAAAATTGTTTCTGGTATGACATGACCTACTTTTGGAATTACGTGTCGTAGGAACCACCTTCTCCATTTCGGAAATGAGGTAAAAGTTATTTCTTTTCATGTGAAATTTGCAGTAAACCTCGATTAGTCAATTAGTCAATATCCATGAAACCCAATGTCATATGACGATGAGCTCATAGCCGTATCTATGTTTCTATACGTCAAGAAACAATGTCAGAACATTGGTGTGAAAGGAAATATATTCTAGTCAATATCTTTGTAACACAAAATGTATCTATGCATGTAGTTTTCGGATATTAATCTTTATCGATAAGTCATAAATGTCGTATTTGTGCCATCGCTCATTTTTTAAACGGGCACATAATAAAGGCGTGTCGTGTGAAAAGCTCCTCTAATCATCTAGAATGACAAGGTCAAAATATGAGGACAAGCAATCTATATCTAATAACAACCGTTGAAGTGCCGACTTCCGAGTTTCGTTTCGACTGGTGCCTGCAGATACGTAGCGCTCTCTTTGATTGATAGTAAGTCCCATTGATAAGGAACAAGGCGACTGCCCAAGGCGAGTGCACAGTATGCTAATTCCACGGATCAAAAGATCGACTGATACTGTCAGCTGGCCACTCAATGGCCAGCATTGCACCCACTTCATCGCCGTACTCGCGCTGGCTGGAAGGTTATAAATGGCTGCCATGGCTCGCTGATGGGCCAGTGTTTGTCCAGAATGCGCGGATTAGTGGCTCTACTAGTTTGCCTGGCCGTGGGTTCCGCCTTTGCTGGCACAATTGGGGTATCCAATGGTGATCCCTTCGAGCGCGAAGGTCGCATTGTGGGCGGCGAGGATACCACAATCCGAGCGCATCCCTATCAGGTTTCCCTGCAGAACAAGAAAGGCTCCCACTTCTGTGGTGGCAGTTTGATCAACGAAGATACCGTGGTCACAGCGGCCCACTGTCTGGTGGGAAAGAAGGTCTCCAAGGTGTTCGTGCGACTGGGTTCCACGCTCTACAATGCGGGTGGAATAGTGGTTGCTGTCCGGGAGTTGACCTACAATGCGGACTATAGCTCCAAGACCATGGAGAACGACGTGGGCATACTGAAGCTGGCCGAAAAGGTGAAGGAAACCGATGATATTCGATACATCGAACTGGCCACCGAAACTCCGCCCACTGGCACCACCGCTGTGGTCACCGGCTGGGGTTCCACGTGCTACTTCTGGTGCATGACCCTGCCCAAGACGCTCAAGGCGGTCTACGTGAACATTGTCGACTGGAAGACCTGCGCCTCGGATGAGTACAAGTACGGTGAGGTCATCTACGACACCATGGTGTGTGCCTATGAGAAGAAGAAGGACGCCTGTCAAGGCGATTCCGGTGGTCCTCTGGCGATCGGTAACACTCTGGTGGGCATCGTATCCTGGGGATATGCCTGTGCATCCAACCTGCTACCCGGTGTTTACTCCGATGTGCCGGCTTTGCGAAAGTGGATCCTGAATGCGACTGAAACTTTGTAGATGTATCTAATTGGCGGGCATACTTTCGGGGATTTTATAGCGATTCACAATCAGAAAGCTTCCAGGCCCATCTAATTGTTATTGAGCTTCAAATGGGTGATACATCATTGATGATTCATTAACAAACATATTTGTGGCAAATTCCGTTTTAGGTCTATGTCTACCAGTTAATGTATAAGGATACATACATGATTATATTACTTATATATATTTTAACCATGCCATGCCATGGCAATTTGTAGTATTTCATTAAACCAATTGAAGCTTTTTATTGCTTAAGTGGCACTTAAATATTTGATTTGAAATTTAATTGATCACACTCCTAGACTAAGGTTAATATTCTTAGTCAGCTATGGGGACAGAGAAGCAGCTACCGCTCTCGGATGGTCATCTTATCGGTGTTAAAAGAAAAACAGTTTATTGGCCAATTTGCGATATGAGCCAAAGCTTTTCGTTGATTTCGAGCAAGGTAAAAGATCCGATTTAGTCACTCTGCGAACAACAAAATGAACAAAGTCATACTACGGATTCTTGCGCTGCTGTTTCTTCTGGGAATTGGTGCAGTATCGGCGCAACCAGATGGCCGCATAGTCGGTGGTGCAGATACCTCCAATCGCCATGCCAAATATGTGGTGCAGCTGCGCAGGCGCAGTTCATCGAGTAGCTCCTACGCCCAAACCTGCGGTGGATGCATCCTGGACGCGGCGACCATAGCAACCGCTGCACATTGTGTCTACAACCGCGAGGCGGAGAATTTCCTGGTGGTGGCGGGAGACGATAGACGTGGTGGTATGAATGGCGTGGTGGTGCGGGTTTCAAAACTGATTCCCCACGAGTTGTACAACGCCACCACTATGGATAACGACATCGCCCTGGTGATTGTGGATCCTCCCCTGCCTTTGGCTAGCTCAAGCAACATGGAAGCGATTGAAATCGCCGTGGAGCAACCAGCCGTTGGCGTGCAGGCCACAATCAGTGGATGGGGTTACACCAAGGAGAACGGCCTGTCCTCCGATCAACTGCAGCAGGTTAAGGTGCCAGTTGTCGACTCCGAAAAGTGCCAGGATGCCTACTACTGGCGACCAATCAGCGAGGGCATGCTCTGCGCCGGACTATCGGAGGGCGGAAAGGATGCCTGCCAGGGAGATTCCGGAGGACCTCTGATTGTCGCTAACCAGCTGGCCGGCATTGTGTCCTGGGGGGAAGGATGCGCACGTCCAAATTATCCTGGCGTTTACGCAAATGTGGCTTACTTTAAGGACTGGATAGCCAAACAGCGCGCATCTAATGTATAACAGAGTGTATATACCTAACTGATTATATTAAATGTTCAATAAAATAACGGACTACAATCGACAAACCGTCTTTATAGTTCAGACAGTCTATACAGCCGATTAAAAAGTGCAGTTATCGAACCATATATAAGTTGGGCCATAAACTATTTATTGGCAATACTGACTTTCAAGTCCACAGTTCAGTTTTCTAAGGAACATCATTATTCACTTTAAAAATCGATTTTAAAATCGAAATGATACAGAATTATTATGTGTTTTAGTTTAGAAATTTAAGAAATATAATTTGAGACATATGATACCTTAGTATGGCCACTTAAATGAAATAAATTCGAAATGTGAAATCAAACTCAAGTATGTTAGCCACTGTTATATTGGCCTATAAATCGTAATCGCTAGTAGTAACGAATGACCATGCATATCCATTATAAAATTTATGATTTCTGTATTCGAGTCGACCGTTAGATTAGCCATGGAATTGGTGGCCAAAACGTTTGGGCCTTCAGTTCCCTATTCTCCTTGCCTTCGCGAACATGTCGAGCTCTTCTTGGCTGGGTTGCCTCTTGGCCGTTCTCCTCAGCGCCTTGGCCTTGACCCAAGGCCTTCCCCTTCTGGAGGATCTGGATGAGAAAAGCGTTCCCGGAGGCCGCATTGTGGGCGGCTATGTGACGGACATAGCGCAGGTCCCATACCAGATTACCCTGCGCTACAAGGATATCAGCTCGCCCCTGAATCCCTTTCGGCATCGGTGCGGAGGATCCATTGTCAATGAGACTACAATATTGACAGCGGCGCACTGCGTCATCGGCACGGTGGCTAGTCAATTCAAGGTGGTGGCCGGTACAAATTTCGAATCAGGCAGCGATGGCGTCATCACCAATGTCAAGCGGGTCGTTATGCACGAGGGATACTACTCGGGAGCTGCCTACAATAACGATATTGCCATTCTGTTTGTGGATCCCCCATTGCCCCTCAACAACTTCACCATCAAGGCCATCAAGCTGGCTACGGAACCACCACTTGATGGAGCGCTCAGCAAGATCAGCGGATGGGGATCCACATATGCCGGCGGCTACTCCTCCTACCAACTTCTCGCGGTGGATGTCCCGATTGTGGGCAACGAGTTGTGTGACGATGACTACGAGAACTTCATCGACGAGACCTACCACATCACATCGGCCATGTTGTGTGCCGGCAAACGGGGTGTCGGCGGTGCGGATGCCTGCCAGGGAGATTCCGGTGGACCGTTGGTGGTGCGCGACGAGCTCCATGGAGTCGTGTCCTGGGGCAACAGCTGCGCCCTGCCCAATTATCCCGGTGTCTACGCCAATGTCGCGTTCCTGCGGCCCTGGATCGATGCCGTTCGGGCAGGTCTTTAAAAGAATTATGTCATCATCCCACGTTTTGTAAATAAATTGGCTTCTGCAGCCATTTACCTTGGGGTTTTCCAAACCGAACGTTTTTATTAATCTTTTCCCAATATAATCAGCCTAATCAGTGATTAGATGAGCGGATGGATTAAGGTTGCGGGACTTCCAAGAAGTCCGATTAAAAAAGAAAACCGTGACCAAATGCCCAAAAGTATGCAAGCATGTTACATTTAGGTGCTTGATTAGGTTTAGAGTGGACCGATGAACTTTGGACATCCTAATGTGGGGATTTCTCCACTTCGCTCTTAAGCATTTATATTGGCGTCCTAGTTATTGATATGCTTTACTAAAGGCATTCTCACCTATAGCACTTGGTTTAAGAGAGGCTGCAAGCCTAAGAGTAAACGTTTTATATACACCAATAATGTGTCAATCGGATCGGAATGACTTTATCTTGGTTGGACCGTGTGCTATCAGAAGCTATCTCGAGCACCGACCATTAAGTCAATCAGTATGTTCGTGGAACGCAAACTAGCTAAGTCCAAATTTGCCATCCGCAATCAGTTCGATTGGAACCTCACATCCGTGCGAATCGATGGAAGGTGCGATGTACTTCCCGCTACTGCTGTTGGCCATTGGCTTCTCCTGCATTCTATCGATTGCCGGTCAACCGGAGGGCAGGATTATTGATGGCTCTACGGTAGACATAGCCCGTCATCCATATATTGTCTCACTTCGCTATCGCCGGGATGAGGAGTCCAGCTACAAGCACGAGTGTGCCGGTGTCATCCTCTCGGAGCATGCATTGGTTACCAGTGCTCAGTGCCTCCATCGCTTGCCCGAGGGAACCAAGCTTCAGGCTGTGCTCGGCGCAAACACGCGCAACGGAACCGATGGATTTATTTACCCAGTGGCCAATTGGACCCATCATCCGAACTACGATCCCCTGACAGTTGACAATGATATAGGCGTCCTCCGTTTGGCCACACCCCTAGACCTCACGCACTTCGGAATAGGCTCGATTGGTATCCGCCCGGAGCGCCCAGCAGTGGGTAGACTGGCCACCGTTGCCGGATGGGGCTACCGGGAGGAGTGGGGCCCCTCCAGCTACAACCTGGAGGCAGGCCGAAGTTCCGGTGGTGAGCTCAGAGCAGTGCTCTGAAATCTACGGCGCTGGTGAGATCACCGAGCGGATGATCTGTGCGGGCTATGTAGCTGAAGGAGGCAGTGACGCCTGCCAAGGGGACACCGGCGGACCCCTGGTTATCGATGGTCAGCTGGTGGGTCTGGTGTCCTGGGGACGTGGCTGTGGCCGACCCAACTACCCCACCGTCTATTGCCACGTGGGCAGCTTTGTCGATTGGATCGAGGAAACTATTGCAGCTGCTGGAGCGCAATAAACATAGGCATTTTCACGGCTATCGATACGCTATCTTCAAGTGGTTATTGCCCGGATAAAGCTACCTAATTTAATAATAAAACTCTAATCGAACAAACAACGAACTACGTTATCGCCTGTATGGGTCACTTCTTATGTAATTTGAAGATAAAAAAAAAGCTAAGAGTTGTACGAGGCTAGTTACAAGATGTTTGTATGGGAATTTGAGTTAGGATTACAGGAAGTCGATTTTGCCCACATTCTCGTTTGCCGCCACGGTCTCCTCCAGCCAATCGATAACATCCGGAACGGAGCAATAGACTCCGGGGTATTTCTCACGGGCACAGCCCGTTCCCCAGGAGACGATGCCCAGAAGTGTGTTGTTGTAGACCAGCGGTCCTCCGGAATCTCCCTGGCACGCATCCTTTCCACCTCCGGGCGCTCCGGCGCAGAGCATGCGACTGGTCAGCGTAAGGGGATAGGCTTTCTTGCAGTTCGGGTTGTCCACCACATTGACGCTGACCTCCTGCAGGACGTCGGTGATGGTTCCGCCTTCGGTGGTGTATCCCCAGCCCGTCACGGTAACGGGTGTATCATGATCGGGACGCTCCTTGGCCAACTCAATTGGCTGCACTGCATCGTTGAACTCGAAATCGCCATCCAGGATCAGAATGGCCGCATCGTAGTCGTAGTACAGCGAGCGGTACTTGGGATGAATGATGAACTCACGGACGGCCAACTCCTGCTGCGGTTCGGTGGGGAACCAGATGTGCGAGGAACCAGCCACAACGGTAAGGTTTTCCGGACTGGTCAAGGTGTTTACACAATGGGCAGCGCTGATGATCTGGTTTGATCTGTAAATGGTGCCTCCGCATCGGTGATTTCCTCTGAGCCTCATCGAGATCTGATGCGGGTAATTTGGTGATGTCCGTGTCCTGTCCACCCACAATGCGTCCATCCAGCTTGGGTATATGAATCTCATCGCTTCGGTTGATAGGATCTGCCAGGGAACAGCCCACTCCGAGGAGCACCAGAAACACAACCAAAATCCGTGACATTTTTGGCCAACTGAACGCAAAAGTAGCGCAATGTGTAGATTTATAGATTATGCTTATCAATCGGCTGTAGATTGCCGATTACTTGGTAATCTACAGATAGTTCTCGTAATCAAGAAACAGACATGAAGGAGTAATAAATCTTTCTCACAATTTTTGCTAGTCTTTTCCCATATTTGGTTGGTGACCTTGCAAGTTGGCTTTGATAAGTCAATAAACTTAACATTGATTATCTCGCTTTTCTCGTTCGAAATCAATTAATTGTACTTGCTTTCTATCACTATCGCTTTCTAAGAATTCTGGTAGGTATATAAATATTTATATATATATAAATATTGGTGGATTAAGTTTTACCCAAAAGCAGGCTACATCATGAACAACACCCACATTCCTTTTATAAAAAATGTTTATTACTCTACATAAGTAAGACATTAGTACGATAACTTAGATCTAAGACATTTACACTGACTCTAACACTAAGATTGCACATTTCCGGCCCAAGACTGCTGACATTTATCACAATACGCATCCGTTACGATACTTAACCATATACTCGTACATATAACGATGATTGATTGCACTTACTTTTCTTAGGGCTTGGGTTCGACTCCTTCTGCTATTCTGATGTACTGTTGGTACCTGCACTTTGCGTATTGGATGCAGTTTCCCCAGGGTTTCACTTTCCTTAATACTAGGGCTTATTTGCTAGCTTAGATCTATTATAATTGCACCTTGTGGTTTGGCAAGAATCTCTAAGTTATTGCACTGATTTGTTGCTATTGCGTTCCTTAAGTCTTAAGAAGTAAGTCTTTCGTCTTCTTTCAATATTGCACGACCCTAGAAACTATGTATGCATTAGACTATCCCTATTCTAACTCTTCCTAATCATCTTGTAGAGCACGGAGTGCGTTTCTATGCTCTCTGCTCCCGATTCCCACATGTCCTCCGCGTTGGTCTCCTCGTCCGTTTCCGACGATCCGCAACATGTGCTGCGTCCGCGTCCATTTTCATCCGAGGAGTAGGATGACATGGTGGTGGTGCTGCCCCGCACGTTTCGCTCCTGGGAATTCGTTTGCGAGTGGGAACGGGTCAGAGTTTTATCGGATTCCGCATCGCTTAGATCACAGGCGACAACTGCGCTGTTTTCCGGCGATCGACGACTGTGACCCGGAGAGACCATGTGCTCGAGGTCCTCGAACCGATTGTCATTCGGACCGCCTTCCTCCTCGTTGTCCTCGATGGTGTCCACCCGTATGATCTGTCCGCGGCCACACGGCATCTTAAAATTATACCGATCGTAGACATTGCGCTTGTACAGCTCCGTGGAATCAGTGCTCATGTATCCGCTGTCCAGCTGACCAAAGCGCTGCTCGTAATACGTCTGGCTACCCGGTTGTCCCATTCCGGCGGACTGAGCTGCATCTTCGATAATGGAGGCGATACCATCATCCTCGAGGAATCCGGCTGCATTCTTGCTGCCATATGTTGGTGCTGGACTTTGGCTGGGACTAAACTTGTTGGCCGCCATCGTCACAAACTTACGCCACGCATTCTTCAGGTCCTTGGCTTTTTTGGCCCGATCCTTCAGTCCAATGGCAATCTGCATTCCAGCCGTAAGCTGGGCCTGTTCGATTTCGCAGCGATAGACGGTTTGCACGTTTCCGCCGGAACTAGGACTGCCGGAACTACTAGCCGCTCGTTGGGGATAGGCAATGCCCACCGGAACTCCGGCATTCCTGTACATCTCCTTTGTGCGCTCGGAAAGGTGACTGCTACTGCGATTCGAGCGTGAGCTGATGGACAGCGCATCGAACTGGGCCACATCCACCTCCTTCAAGTTCTTATTGCTGCCACCGAACTCCGGCTCGGGGGCAACGTCCTTTGGGGAATCCTGACCAGCTTTGGAAACCTCCTCCCGCTGACTTTTCCGCCGATTGAGATACTTCGTCAGACTGTAGTCGTTGCGCAGGCTGTTGATCTTTTTGTTGTACACCCCGTCGTAGTCCTCTTCCGGTATCTTAGCGTTCATTTGCTGGCATTTGGAACCCTTTGCATGAGTTCTCTCTTCGGTGGTTGCCGATATAGCACTGGACATGGTGTTGTTGCACGAGTGCTCGAACTCCGAGGTGGCTGTGACCTCCGTGATCTCACTGTGCAGGCTGTAGGCATCTTCATCTGGCGCCTGATGTTCCGACGAGTTTGGGGGAGGTGGTGGTAGTGGTCGTTTACTTTGCACCAAGGGCGGGCAGTAATGCTGATTGACCTTTGGTCGAGGAGGAGGTGGAACTTTATCCGCCGGCTTCGGTGATGATATCGTAATGGTGGTCTTGTTTACTTTCGTGATATCCATCACTGAGTGGGTTGGTGAGGTCTCCATCAGACGCTGGCGACGCGAGTGCTTCGCCTCCAGGGTGAGGATACGACCCTCTTCTTCCGGTGTGGGTGGGACCTTCTTCTCGTACTTGCTGTTCTCCTGGGCGATTAAAGGTGACTCATAGATCTCTCTCAAGTTCCTAAATGAGTTGCTAGATCGCAGGATGAAGGAAGCGGTCCTTGGTTTAGTGGCCTGGTTGGGTGCAGGACCAATTTGGCGACTCAAATCCGGCAGCGAACTGATCTGGCTGAAGTCCGAGTCGACTGGCTTGTGCCCATCCCAGGCTGAGATGTCGCAGAAGCTCTGCTTTTTGGGCTTGCGATCCAGGGTATCCGGCTCGAATTGATCGCTATCCGTTCGCTCCAGATCGGAAGGGGGTTCATGTTCCACCTCGATGGTCATACTACCCCGAAAGGGCGTGTCATATTTGATCCGAGCTGCCGCCTCCTTTTGCCTTTGTTGCTGGCCAGGATGTGGATGCTGGTGCTTGGCAGCCAGACGCTTCTTCATCTCGCCCTCCTTGCGAAATCCGTCCATGCGATCGTATACAGTGTGACTGATCTCCATCTCCTCCTCGAGCGGCAGTGCTGTACTCAAACTGGGACTCAATTGGGAGCTCACGTCGGATGACGGTGAACTGGACGAGTGGGAACTCTTGCGCTTGCTGGGCTCCAGACGTTCCAGACTATCCGTTTCATAATCCACGATCAGATACTGCGGGGACTTTCTTCTATAAATCGGTGAGTCCGGCTGGAACTGTTTAAGAGATTTGCGACTGAGGGAGCTGTAATCCGGAGTGGGCACCGAGGGGATGCTACTCTGCGTGCTGCTATAGATGTCTTTGATTCGCTTCTCTATGGTGCTATCGTAGTCGGGCGTTGGTATATGCGCTGCAAACTCGCGCTTCAGGGAATCGTAGATGACCTCCGGCGGCTTCATGTTCCTCAGCATGTTGTAGTGCTGCCGATCGAAGGAGGTGAGCGAGGTGGGCGTGGAGTTGGCGGCGGCGAACTGATCCAGAACCTCGCTACGCTTCCTCATCGATTTCGAGCGACTGGAGGCACTGCGCAATGAGGCCGCCGGTGAGTCTGCCAGCATGAACTTGGGATTATTGTAGATTTCGCCGCCGGTCTCGGCAAATCCATACACATTGGCGGCCACGGAGAAGGCAGAGAATCCCTCGTAGGTGCCACCCACGCTTGTCTTCGGCTTGGGTGACTGTTGTGGACTGCTCTTGCCGCTACTTCGGCCAGAATGTGGACCCGAATGCGCTGGTGAAGATGACTTTGCATTACCTTCATCTGCTTTCGATTTCTGCATTGGCGGCGGTGGTGGTCGCTCCTTGGGCGCGCTTATTTCCCTTCTCAGTGAGCCCTTGTTGGGTGATCCGGATGATGGCTTCTTTGCCGTCGGTGGTGCGGGTCTGTCGAGCGTCTTCTGTGCGGGAGTCGCATCCGAGTTGGGTACACTTTGCAGCCACTGCTCGATGCTGTTCCGCTTGTCGCCCATTCCCTTCACCGCCAGACTCTGCTGCAGCGGAATATTGAACATGGTGGGTGAACTGGAACTCGACTCCGGGTGCTGCTCCTCCGGAATTATGTTCAACGAGGGTTGGTAGCGCTTCGAGGCCATTTTGTACTTGGCAATGGCGATGACCTCGCGAATCTTCTGCAGGAACTCAATGGCAGCTTGAGGCGGTTCCTGGAAAGTTGTTAAATACAAAAAAAAGGGGTATGCATATACAGTTTTCTTCAACACTTCATTATAAATATTTTTGACCATTTTGAAATTAGGTCTTCAATTAATTGCATGTATTTGAAAAGTAGTAGACTTACCGCTAAGAGATGCGGCTCAAAATAAGCCGGATTGAAGTAGAGCTTCTTGCGCACATTACCACTGACCATGGCACGCAAGTTCTCCAGCTTTTCCTCGCTCATCAGCTCATCAATTACGGCCACATTTTCCGCGGGCAGACATTCGTTGTCCTGCAGAAAGTCATCCACATCCATTGCAGCATTATCTGTTCCACTCGAAGGCTTGGGGGACTTACTGAGCTGTGGATGCACCAGCACAGATGTCTATAACGTATAGTTCTGTATACTTCAGTTTCATTATAATATAGCTAACCCACCTTGATCTTTTCCTCCATTTCGCACTCAGAATTCGAGTTTGAGATATCGCTGGCAAAGCCGGAATTGTGTTCCCGTTCACTCAACTGTGGAAAATGCTGCAGCAAGGGATTGTTTTTCACAATGCCCATGTCCTCCTTCAAGCTGCCGATGCTCGTACGTGTATTGGACTCATTGCCATTCCCAAGACCCAAGCTATTGGAGGAGTATATGCTACCCACACGGCTGAAGGGTGCTCCATACGTAACCTGATCATTCTTCGGGTAATTCATGTCATTCGTCAGGTTGTCTAGGGAATGTCGAGAGTTGTGCCGCTTTCGTTTCTTCATGTAAAGATACAGAAACACTGAGGCCACATAGATGAGGCCCAGGAGCAGGCTGCAGATGCCAATGACCACGTACTCCCGCATGGTCATGCCATCGGAAGTGGAGGCCAACGTGGTGGAGTTGGCTGGTTGGAAAAAGACCTCGGGAACATCTGTACAACGAGGTTGGGTTAAGCTTGCATGGGATATGGCTGATTATTAATACTTACTGTGGGCATATTTCACGGGACTGCCATTCACTCGGAAGGCCACGCAGGGTGAGTGGACATTTCTGGGCGGCATGAGGGGCTCACCCTTGACGTGACTGCTGGCATTCATGGCCACCGTCATGTCGCGACACACCAGATGCACCACAATCAGGCGACCCTGCATCTTCTGGCGCAGATCAGCTTCACCCAGCCACAGGAGGAAGCTGCGCCCCTCGTCCCGGAACATGCGGAACGGGTAATCGGTGTCTATGGGGTTCCGCAGATCCGACCAGCCATTGGAGCCCAGGTACTGGGCTCCGGTTACCGCGCAAACGGGTGTCTGAATGCCTAAAAATATAAAGTGGCGGTAAATGGCATTAATGAGCCATAAGAATACAAAGACTTTCACTAATTTACCAACTCTATGCCAGATAAAATTTATTGCTATATTGTCCAGTAAAACTGATTGATTGGCCAGTACTGGGAAACCAGTTTTATGCAATTTATTATTTAATTTTCTTTTTTAAGCTTTGCAAGTAATACGTATCAACATATCTCTAGTTAGCCAATTTATTTGCTAAGTAATACAACTGAAAAGTGGTATATGGTATATATACTTACTGGCAAAGCTGATCTCCCTGCTGGGATAGATGATCTGACCCTTGAGCGGCAGGAAGACAAAGGGTATCTTCTCCGAGGAGGAGCCACTCACGAAGGGCGACAGGGAGCACTCTGCAACAATGGGTGGAAAAATGGGAAGCGATTAGGTGCTGCTGGTTGTGGGAAAGTACCTGCAAATGGCAGCGATAACGATCGACGCTTATCAATTACGAGTCGGAATTGGTCGTGGGACTACATATTTGTGGTGTTATTATTTTCTGTTTTCCGGCCAGCCCAGCTCTTACTTTCGGTCCGACTGGGGGTCCGATTCCGATTCCAATTCCAATTCCAATTCCAATTCCGACTCCAATTCCGACTCCAACTCCAACTCCAACTCCAACACTGATCTTCGAGTCGGATTCCAAGCCTGTGTGTTAGAGTTAGACCCCGAAATGGCAGCGGTCTGAGATTGTTTATGTTGGCTGACGACACGACGGGCGAAAGTTTCCTTTCATTCATTAGCAGCGGGGAAACAAGCGATTTGTTCAATAATAATAACATTTTTTCCCTCTTTGCGTCACGTTTCGTTTTCATTCTGCAGCCAGCCCTGCACAATTTCAGTGGCGCTTATTACAGCATTTCTATCGTTCACTTGGGCTTTTTTTTCTTCGATTTTTTTCTCCATTTTTCTCAATTTTTCTCCATTTTTATTGTTGTTGTTGTTGTTCATTTTTGTTGGGCAACCATTGTGCTCGGATATGACAAAACAATGGATGGATGGATAGTGTCTCACATGTGGGAGCGACTCCCACCGCGAAATGGAGCACACAATTTGGCTTGGAATCGGTGTTTGGCTTCCGCAATGCACACTCACCATGGATGTCGTCCACACAAATGCCCAGATCCTCTCGATAGGCCCGCTGATAGGGAAGACAGCGGCAGGTGCATCCAGTCTCGCCGCTCGCATCCCCAGTCGCCATTTGACCGCGACCCTTCTGCAACTTGAGGCGACGGGTCAGCAGCTCCATTTGACCGCCGCCCAAAGACGCCGTCGCCGGATTGAGTCCATCTATGGATTGGATAGGGGGAGGCGGGAGGGATTTTGTCTGGATTATGACAGGTACACATTACCATGCTAATCTCTCGCTTACCGTTGCCTTGACCGCTTCCATCGCCGGTCGAACGCACCAGCGATGCGGTGCCACTTGAGAGTCCAATGCAGGTGTCCGCGTTGCAGGCGCTGCTTAGGCCTGCGCAGAGAAAACGTTAAGATGGATTGAGTCGGGACTTCACAACAGCCTCAGCCGATTGACGGCTAATCAGACGGCCCGGAGCCGGCCGGACCGACCCAGGCCAAGCCTTACTGGCAAAATTAATGCTGCTGTCAGCGGATCAGCCACGAAGAGCCGACGCATCATCCAGCCAAAGAAGCCACATGCCAAGCCAGCCAAGCCAGCCAACTTGGCCAATGACAGTGACACTGGCACTGTGGCCGGAAAACTACGCAAGACTGAAATGATCTCTGCCATATAGAGCCAAATAATAAAGTTGGAAAATATGGCTACAAAGCTACAAAGCTATTGAATAAAATATTTTAATCAAGCAAAGCAAAGTTAAACACTTGATAGATCATCTATCGCTAAAAATTTTAAAATTTTAATCGAGCAAAGCAAAGTTAAACACTTGATAGATCGATCATCTATCGCTAAAACGATTTTAATCAAGCAAAGCAAAAATAAACATTTAATAGATTTGATAGTTCATCTATCGCTAAAAAGATTTTAATCAAGCAAAGCTAAGTTAAACATTTAATGGCTCATCTCTCACTGAACACATTTTAACTAGGCAAAGAAAAGTTAAGCATTTGATAGATTATCTATCGCTAAAAACTTTTGAATTAAGCAAATCAAACGTAAACATTATTTGGACTTTGGAATTTGTAAGCATTGTTTAAATATCGCTGAAGTGCATTTATTGCCGCATAAATTAGGTTTAGATCAGTCGAATGCTAGATGAGCTAACGTGAAAACACTCAATGAATCAATGGGTACCAGCCCGTTGTTCCTTGAGATGCCACCTATTTCCAAGTGGGGTAACTCACCGCTCGTGTGGAAGGTATCGCCGTCGTGCTGTCGCGTCAGATTGATGAGCTGCCCGTTGGTCTGCTGCAGTTCCTCGAGCAGCAAGCTGGCCGGCACCAGTGGCTCCTCCCCGAGATCTTCGCTGGCATAGTGGTTCCTCGCCCTCGGATGGGTGAGCGGTCGGGCAGCCGAAGTGGGCGTGGCAGGCGGGAGGGTGACGACAGTGAGCAGAAGGAGCAGCGGTAAGGATTGGAGCCGCATCTTAACAGCAACATAGCTGGATGGAACGCACTCTGGGGGATTCAACGCCGCAGCTGCAACTGGTTCGGCGGTGGCAGGTGTGGGGGAGTAGAGGAAGACAAGCACTAATTAATTAAAAAGAAGTCCAAATTCGTAGCTAGCGCGAAACGGAACCAGCTAGTAAGTTGACATTCTTTGGGTACACGCTTAATGAGGCAGAAATTGTTTTGTCCGTTTTGCTGGAAACGGCTGAAATGGCTGAAATGGCTAAAATGGAGCAACATCTACGTCCAGTTGGTGCTAGCTTGCCGGTGGCTAACGGACAACATTTAAACAAATGTTGCAATTAAAACTCGTTCTGGCGGCAAGTGTATACTTATTGGTTGGGACACGGCGAGGAGCTGGCATAATGCTGCACTGGATCAAGTGCGTCGCAGTGGGAAAACTGTATAGCGCTTTACCGTTACCAAAAGCCCCGCTGCTGCACTTGGCTCAGAACACCCCGTTTATACCGCTAATCAGTTGCACTTTAGCAGCTGCTTTCGGCCAGGCCAATTTACATAAATATTTCACACACACACACACACAGTGCGAAGGCACCACAGAAAACTTATTGGGGACTCCTAACTGTTCATATCTACGAGTTCTACTGATCTCAGAAGACTGTGCTTGTTTCTTTTTTGTTGTTGTTGTTGCCTTGTTTTTTTTTGTATCTGTGCTTTGCTTTTTTGGCTCTTCAAAAGAAGAACAAAAGAGACGGGTGCGTAGAGGTAAAGGCATATTATCTAGAGTCATAATGTGCGCGCGAATGAATGAGAGAAGAAAGCGATAAAAAAGCAACAGTTGCGGCCTAATTTGAAAGTAAAATTTCTTTACAAAACGCAGTAGAACACACACAGCAACAACAACTACGAGAGGCACACTAAAGTTCGTTGCCTAAGTCTTTTGATTGACCAGAGTCACCAGCGCTAGCATCATAATCGCCATCCATCTCAAGCTCAGCCATCTCCATCTATCACTCGACCTGCTGTACAGTTATGGCATTTAAAAGCAAACAACAATAACATTTCCATTATTTCTCTTTCTTTTCGATATGTTTACGACTTGGATTTGGTTTGATTTTGGGTTATCTAGTCTCGCTCTTCGGCTTGTCTGCATTTTCGAAACGAATTTAATGGCAGTAATGACCTGCTTTTCGGTTTTCCAACTGCAACATCAGCAAAACTCACACAGCAATACCAGCTGAAACTGATGCGATTTTGATGATGCTGGGAAAAACACAAAAAGAAGACAACTTTTGCTAGTTCTGAGATCTGTTATTTGTGGTCTCTTGCCGTTTGCATCGCGTACCCATAATCGTATACTCGTATGTAGTCTCTGGATTACTTCTCCATGGGACGCACCTGTGCAGGGTCTTGACTCTTGCGCACTCGACTAAACTCAATTAACAGGTAATTGAACCCAACTGCATAAATTAGCCATATTCCATTCCATTCCATCTATCCCATCTATTCCATCTCATTTCAGACCATTGCGGCCCATCATCCGCCGCCATGTACGCGATCATTAATTATTGGGCAACACGAAAGAGCGTGTGCGCATTGTTCTAGGTCTGTGCATAAATTTATCCATAATAAACAAGTGGCAGTTGTCCGAGGCCCAACCTGATCGACCCGGAACATACCCCGTAAGTTCAGGGCTTGGCCAACGGACTGGGAAGTGCACCAAATCCAGTACTGACCATTGGATTAGGTTGGGTAGCACCTGGAATTTGTCAATATTTATATTCTAAGTTTAGTTTACTATTTCAAACATAAATAAGAACTAATTTCTTTGAAATGGTATGCACTTTTTTGCAAAAAAAAGTCAGTCAGCTAATAGTTGGTAAGTGACCAACTTAATGTCCCACCGCAGCTATGTTAAAAATAGCATTTTAAAAGGGTTCATTATCAGCCGATTGAGACAGTTAAACTTTCAATGGCTTGCTTTCTAATGCGGTATAAAAATAACTTTCAATTTGTGAAAATGATACAAGTCATTTAATCGCTTTTGGAGCCCTAAAATGTTTATTCCTTTTCCAATCGGAGCACTATACTCGAGCTGGGCACCAGTTGATCATACCCCGCAGAAGGCTAGGTGCTCGGCAAGGGTGTGGAAATTACCACAACGCATTCTAACCTGGCCATTGCAATTCACATGCACATGCACCGACCATGGAGTCGGCTGCATCTCCGGGCACCAGATGATGGGCCCATTGTCTGGCCGGAGCTGCCGCTACACTTCCGAGTGCAGTCGACGTCACACTCGGCGTACTTTTAACACTTAGAACACGCTAGCGCGGATCAGCACGATGGCAGAATGGCAGAATGGCTGCGAAACTCTGGAGCATCATGCCCGGCTCTGGAATAGCAATAGCAAATTTCAAATTTATTCCGCTGTTATTTTTATTATTTTGTGTTAGCTGCCCCCCGGCCCAGTCCATTGTGTGGCCAGAGGAGCGCATCATTTGCTCGCCGCCTTAATGTGCTTTAATATGTACTTAGGCCCGCCAACTTAGGGCCAACTTGGCCGACTGTCCAACGGTTTCGGCCGGTTGTTAAGACCGAATTACGGCGGTGCAATGCCCGGTGTTTTGGTTTGCCTTCCTTCCACCACAAATTACTTTCTCCCAAATGAAAAACAGAAGAAACTAAAACAGATTTTCAATTTGGGAGAGTGTGCCCATGCCCAGTGACCTAAACTCAATTGGCAATGGTCTGATTAGCCCGAGCCAAGGGCGAAGCAAGCCCTTTTACCAGCCAACAAAGTCTAGATCTGGTCGCTATAGTTCAATTTTCGTTTTTTTTTCATCAAGTACTCACATTGCAGAGCCCGGTTTCAGTTCAGGTGAATAAATCAGCACCTTTGGCCGTTAATTTTCCCGACAAGATGCAGATACACGCAGGATTACTTTTCGCACATAAACCTAAGCGGTTTCTTTTTCGGTTTCAACTTGGTTAACTTGGTTAACTTGGTTAATCTCACTTTGCATCTGCTGGCATTTTCACACATTTCTACGGCAGCATTTTCTGCACGTTTTTCAGCATTTTTGAAACAACTTCATCTCGTGCCACACACTAAATAACACATAAACAACCAGAGTCGCGCTAACTGTTATTGCTATTGTTTTTAGAAAATTCGCTTCTTCGGTTTCTTTGTTTTCCTCTGCTTGGCCGCAAAGAAAGCGAAGTCGACGGCGGCTTTTCTTCGCGATTGCTGGTTACAGGGATTTTCCTCGATGTCTTTCGTACCGCTAAGACGTCTATCAAGGTCGCCGTCGGTGGAGCGACTGCCAAAGCAAACCGCAGCTCAAAGAAACCAAAGCCGAATCCCGAGTCCGAATCCGAATCCGAATCCGAAGACTGAAGCCAGAAGAAAAGTGCCGGAGAGAGGCGGTGCGCTCTTAAACGAGTTTTATTTTCTGCTCCACGCTCTTATATCTTGAAAGTATAAGTTCGGTCCGTTTGTGTTTTGACAAATTGTACAACCAAACAGCCGAGCAGCCAACTGCTGCTGGCTATAGCTGCGTGTTGTGATGTGTGAAGGCGAAGATCTCTAACTGCAGACTAATTAACAAAGACTGGGACAGGTTCTGCATCGCGCAGCTCGCATCGCGCATACGCCGTGTGGCCGGCGGTAGAAATGACAGGAATCCCCAGTACCGTTCGTAGATTCACGCTCCAGTTTGATAAAAGCTGCAGACCAAGAAAAAACACGTCATTTGTCATTGGTTCAACTCAATTTATGACAATTTACTCGCTTTAGTTGCGCTCGAGTGCAGCTGCACTTCATGGGATCCACGGATTCTGCGGCTCCGCGATCTACAGATCGAAGAAAGAAACCATAGATCCGGAGATCCCCTGCTGCAGAACAAGTGAAAACTTTCGAAAAGTTCCACGGCAGGTGGAGTTATGGGGCTGCCTCAAATTACACAGCCAATATGTTTGACATAAGCGAGTTATAACACATATATAGTAAGGCGGTCGGGGCAACAAGCCAAAAAGACAATTACCGCAAACGGGTTTCAATTAAAAACAGTTAAGCAGTGGCACACAAAACGACAAAAACGAAGCAAAACAAAAAAATAGATATATAGAAATTTATAGAAATATTGGCATCTCCTTTTGTCCGCGCTGCGTACGTGCAGCTTCCCAGTTGGAGACTGCAAAGCTACAGCAGTCTTCAGTATGCAGTCTTCAGTCTTCAGTCTTCAGTCTTCAGTCTTCAGTATGCAGTATGCAGTATGCAGCATGCAGTATGCAGTCTTCAGTACGCAGGCTACAGTCCACAGTCTACAGTCTGCAGTCTGCAGTCTTCAGTTAGCAGTCTTCGTCTTCATTCCCATCTCGTCTGGCCAATAATTATACTTTAGTTGGCGACGCCGCTGCAACTATTTGCTTTGGCTGCATTTACAGTTTTGGTTTTTTGCCGCTAAAGTTGCCGCCCGTCATTTAGAAAGTTTTGGCTTCATAGATCTCCATCTAATGATACCCAGCGTACCGCCTTCTGGCAGCCACTCTACTCCACATTATCCACATTATCTCGTCCAAATACAGTTCTCGAGAATGGGCCATCGACCATTTGTTTATACTTTTATGACTGTGTCTATCTGCATTTTATGACGCTCACTGTTCGAATTTGTATTTCTGTGTCAATCGGAGTCCGGAGTCCGGAGCTCCGAATCTCTGGATCAGTGGAGCTCCTGCTCCTCTGGGCTCTTATCTTTGGGCGCTGGAATAAATTTGTGGTCGATTTCGCGTTGCGTTACCTACACACAATTGCCCGCGTATCTGTTTGCCATTTAGCCATGCATGATCCATAAATCTTTAACTGTAAAAAGAAGCCCGATCCAGGTCCAGGTCCAGGTCCAGGTCCAGGTCCCGGTCCCGGTCCCGGTCTCCGCTCGAGTCCGGATCCACAGCCACATCCAAATCCTCGTCCATGTCCATGCCATGTCGAGGTCTAACTTATGCAAACTTTGGGCACACGTCGTTGGTTGGCCGCCGGCTGCGGTGAGTCGTCTGATCTGCTGCTGCTGGAAAACTGGGAAACCAGTTCACGTCTGGCATGCGTGCACAGGGAGAAAAGTTCTGAGCGTCAAGGTGTCACATCTGGATCATCTGGCCAGAAGTAGAAGTAATATAACTCATAGATGAACCACCAAGTTAGCTAAGTTGGCTTAGATTTAGTTATGGCTTAGCTGTTAAATTGTATGTTGTCCAGAGTATAGTATTTACTTGCACATTTTTTGTTGCAGTGGCAGGTGCTCCCCCCTCTGGCCACCAACTCGCTGCACTCCGCCTCATCTTACCTTGTTATTGATACGCTGGTGGCGGCGGAGTGGAGTGTGCGGTGCCCCTCCGGCTGAGCTAAGCAAACTTGCAATTGTATTCATAAATAACTATTGAGAAATGTGTTCTTTTTTCCACGTCTGCGGTCGCGCACTTATTACCAATTGCTTCTGCAATAAACATGAAAATGCGCTCATTGAACTTGGTCCACTTCGAGTCCAGAGTCCATAACGGTTAATGGAGGATGCGAGTGTCCATCGTCCAGCCAGCTCCAGGGTTGGTAATTACCAGAGCTCTATACTGGCTGACCATCTCTGCTTGGCTTTTATGTGGCTTCTTGAATATGTTTCATTTGGGTTGAAGGTGGGCTTAATAACTTCTAAAAACTTCTACATACTGATACTTTGAAGTATAAATATGGAAAGATTCTCTGCGCTCGGCTCTGCAGGATCCACTTTCTCAACTATATACTACAAGTTGCATGGCAAGTGTTTTAATTAAATACACATCACGCACTTAAATTATTTATTAATACAGAACGGCGTTTTTTATTCCGCTGCAACTCTTAATTGGTACTTAAAATCAGGTGTCAAACCATAATCTATATGGCTACCGTTAACGCAACGTCGCATTTAATTGCTTCTAAAGTTGTAATTGTTCACCCAAGTTAGGAAGTGTATTAAAGAGTCTATGATATAAGTTTTATTGCAATTGGCGATTTATGAGCAACAAGAAATCAGGTGTCAATCGGAGGTAATTTCGGCTAACACGCTGATAATGGGTTTTACATTCGCTGCTCAGATTGAATAATTAAAATCCAAGCAGGAGGCGAATGACGACATTACCAAGAATCCCCATTGCGTGTGGATGTGGATGTGGATGTGGTTATGGATGTGGCTCCGCAGTTTTGATGGCTTGGCAAAGTGGCGTATGACGGCGCCATGGGGTTGCGTGTGCGTCCTGGCCAAGATCCAATAGCTCCATTACCCTTCGGCCACTGGGAGGCCGAGTTCCGGGGCCTATCCATCCATCGCAACGGCTGATTGACAGCCAACAAGCCAAATGCATTTCAATTAAACGCTAACCGCTACGAATATTTCCATTTCTGGGTGAGTTACTGATACCGTCCGTCCGTATGTGTGTTTGGTTTGCTGGTTCCCGTGTCTGGTCAGGTGTGCTCTGATCTGCTGCTTTTTCGTGACCAGAGCCAGGCAATCCAAAGCAATTCGAAACGTAACGAAACGAACCGAACCGAACCCAAACACAAACACAAACCCGTAGGAGAACAATTCCAGAACAGCGGTCAACTCATCAGTATGCTGTATAAATTAGAGCATCAAACGGCGCTTTGCCAACTCGGAACTGGTCTATACTGTTAGTGCTACAGCACCACTATCCACTATCCACTATCCGCTAACCCCATCCACAATTCAACTATTCAACTGTGGATGAGGTGGTGCATGTGGTTGCAAACGCTTCTGGCTGGCTTCGTATGGAATGGCATGGGATGGGATGGCATGGGATGAGTTTGGATAGGATGGCATGAAATGGAATTGGATGGGAGGATGGAGTTCAATGACGAGGCGCGGAGTCATCGACGCAACTTGTGCACATATTGTTGCAAAATTGATATCAATTTGTTTTAATGGTCGGCCCATTATGGTACCATTATATGGTTAGTCCGCGGGTTATAATAAAACACACTTTATTACAAGCATTACGGGTGACGCGCGCCAACAGGCCAACAACTTGGGGGCTATTGACTTGGACTCCCTGGTCTCCCTGGACTCCCTGGACTCCCTGGACTCCCTAGACTCAGTGCACTAGTCTAATCCCAGATTGATTCCAATGGCCTTGCTAAATGGATGTCCATGTCCAGTCATCAGACGGTGGCATTAGCATGTTAGCATGGAAGCGGATGCCCAGTGATGGCCATCATAGACACCAGAGAACCAGTATCCAGCCGCCTACCAGGCCACGGGATTATGACGAAAAGTGTGCCGGCGAAATTTGAATATCGAACTGGATTTCCCTCTGCACACGAGTACATGTATATGAGATATCGGTGTCTCTGCGGGACGTCGGGGTATCCTGATTAAGACATAACTCATTGTACACAGCTTAGATATGCAGATGGGGCTCGCACATGGGGAGTGATATGCTACAGGAAGTGTATGGAGCCAGGTTGATTGAACCTAACTCAGCGCAACTATTTGCTTCGTTGGGTGGAGTGAGGAGCACTTTGCGATGATCATGTTTTGCTATACGCTTCAAAAATTGTGAATAAACAGAATTCAGCATTTATGCAATATATATTACACATTGTTCTTAATGATGCTGATGATCTAATGGAGCACCTGAGTCGTCACGCGAAGCCAAAGTTGGGTTCATTGAACGATGTGCCGACTGACCGAAGGGTCCATCAAACTATATCATCCGATGGTGATGAGGTAGCTGGTAATCGATTGGAGCAGTGAGATTTGCAGCACATGTTCTCAATGCAATCAAATCATTTAAGGAAATCTACCTGGTGGGCGTTTTTTCTTTTTGTTGCAAAACAATTGCTTATAAACATGGTAATTAGACCCTGGAGGCCTACCTCCTTGTATAAAAGGAACTGGCCGCCAGCCCGCGGCTCAGTTAATACGGTGCGCAATGAGCGAGTCGGGCTATCAATCAAATCTGAGCCTTTTGCGGGTTTTCCTGGACGAGTTCCGATCGGTTCTGAGACAGGAAAGTCCCGGTCTCATCCCACGCCTGGCCTTTAACTATGTTCGCGCCTTCTTGAGGTGACTGTTGGTGGCATCCGCATCCATCCATCATTCGGTTCAATCTTTGTAATCCACTTTTTGCATTGCTCGCAGCTTGCTGTGCCAGTATCCCAACAAGAAGTTGGCCAGTTTGTCTCTGTACCGATGGATTAACTGGTTCATCATGTGCAATGTGATGACCACTTTCTGGGCCATGTTCGTGGCCCTGCCCGAGTCGAAGAACGTGATCGACATGGGCGACGACTTGGTTTGGATTTCGGGGGTGAGATTGCCCGATGCACCCACTCGCGAGTAAACAAACTAATGGTTATTCCTATCTGATAGATGGCCCTGGTTTTCACCAAGATCTTTTACATGCATTTGCGCTGCAACGAGATCGATGAACTTATTTGGGATTTTGACTACTACAATCGCGAGCTGAGGCCCCACAATACCGATGAGGAGGTGTTGGGTTGGCAGCGACTGTGCTACGTGATCGAATCGGGCCTATATATCAACTGCTTTTGTCTGGTCAACTTCTTCAGTGCCGCCATTTTCCTGCAACCTCTGTTGGGCGAGGGAAAGCTACCCTTCCACTGCGTCTATCCGTTTCAATGGCATCGCTTGGATCTGCATCCGTACACGTTTTGGTTCCTCTACATCTGGCAGAGTCTGACCTCGCAGCACAACCTGATGAGCATCCTAATGGTGGACATGGTGGGCATTTCCACCTTTCTCCAGACGGCGCTCAATCTCAAGTTGCTCTGCATCGAGATTAAGAATCTGGGCGACATGAAGGTCAGTGACAAAAGGTTCCACGAGGAGTTTTGTCGCGTGGTTCGCTTCCATCAGCACATTATCATGTGAGTGTTTTGTCGCCACTTACAAATACTATAGGTGCTCTTTGGCAGGTTGGTGGGGAAAGCCAATAGAGCTTTCAATGGCGCCTTCAATGCACAGTTGATGGCCAGTTTCTCGCTGATTTCCATATCCACTTTCGAGACCATGGCTGCAGCTGCTGTGGATCCCAAAATGGCTGCCAAGTTTGTGCTCCTCATGCTGGTGGCTTTCATTCAGTTGTCGCTTTGGTGCGTCTCTGGAACTTTGGTTTATACCCAGGTAGGTCTTTACTTAAACACTTCACTCATACACATTAAAATAGAAACTTTATTTAAGTAATTGAATATACAAATGAGATACAATCCCTTGGATATCCCACCTAGATAATCCATAAACCCATATTGCACTTTATTTGAAGATTTTCCCTCATATCTTTTCATCAACAGTCCTTGGAGGTGGCTCAGGCTGCTTTTGATATAAACGATTGGCACACCAAATCGCCTGCCATCCAGAAGGATATATCCTTTGTGATACTACGAGCCCAGAAGCCCCTGATGTATGTGGCCGAACCCTTTCTGCCCTTCACCCTGGGTACCTACATGCTTGTAAGGATGGATACACAGATATATTGCAAGAAATAAGAGATACATATATGTATATCAATCGTTAATTTTCAGGTTCTGAAGAATTGCTATCGTTTGCTGGCCGTGATGCAAGAATCGATGTAGTCTGCAGTGTACGAGTAGGTGGCTTGTGAAAATAAAAGTTGGACTTTTTCTGGGCGTTTGCATTTGCATTTGCATGGCTCGTTTGGGTTGTCGCCGCGCCCATTGACACTCGGTTTCAACAATGGGGTTCGGCCCACGCACACCCAGCGGCGACAGGTGCAACCCAGCTGCAAAGTGCAGAGGAGGAGCCCCAGCCCATGATGCAGTGCCTCCGGAGCCAGCCTCGAACTTATTCAGACGTGACACGCATTGTCATGATCTGACCCAACGCCGGACAATGAGGAGCGGTGATCGTTTAGTATTTGCTATTTAGTTTAGTATTTGGAGTTGGAGCAGATGCTGCTCCATGCCCTTCACAAGTTGGGAAAGTCGCCCGTGTCCATGAAACGTTGACCGGCCGAAATGTCATGATGTGCCATGTGCACATTCGGCCAGAACGAATAGCTCCACCACTCTCGGAACTTCAGCAACACACCCAATTTAGCCGGTGCGTGTTCTCATGCACTGAGAAAAATCGGAAAACTCTTTTTTGCCTATATTTATATCCACCTGCCGTCAAGGTTTCCTCCCGGAATACAGACCAGTGTTGAGTACTCATCATACAAGGATACTGAGATCTTACATTATATTTGAATAGCTGCACAACTATTGTTCTCGGTGTACCGGCGACTCCCCAATTTGGAGGGTGGAGTGGGTGGTGCTTGGTGGGCCGGTCGATGGGAGATGGGCTTTTGTCCACTTGGGTCTGCTCGCCGCACTGATTAACATTTGAATGGCAATCCACGTACGAGCATTTAGAACATTGTGTCCCATGGCTCTTTGTTGCCGTCTCCACATCTAATTAATTCCCCCCATTTCGACCATTGTTGCCATGGAGTCGGGGCCGCTGCCCCCGCAAGTGGTAATCGCATTGGCGATCGCGATGGTAATGGTAATGGTAATCGTAATAGTCCAACCACCGATCCGACTGCAGACCAGCCACAAAGTTGGGTTCTCGAATTCAGTTTGTCGCGCCATATTCTAACGATCGGTCGGCTTCGGTCTCCAATAAACCATTTGTGCCCATAATCGTTTCAGTTTACAATACCATTAACCGGATATCCTTGCAGCAATAAACGGTATTCAAATTTATCAAGTGCCCAACCAGTGACCTTCAATCATGAGTATCATCGAATGATACATCATCACTTAAAGTGTTTTTAGGAATATACCTAATCCTGTTTAGGATATAAACCTCCCAGGACATTTGGTACAGAGAAATGGAAAAATAAGAACTTTTTCGTGTAGGCATAAAATTAGTTATGGGAGCAACAAATAAAGTGAATCAAAGGATAATCAAATGATAAGCTCAGTTTTTTTTAACATTGAGTCATCCTAAATTATCTTATCCTAACATTTTGAACATTTTTTGTATAAAGCAACTTTACTTTAGGAAAAAAAAGGACTATAACGATCTAGATCCTTAGGATCCTTAGGAGGTATACTCCGTTTAATACCATCAAATTAATTAACAATGGACAAAAAAACCTTTATGATAATAAGGATCACTAAAAATAGGCCCAATATAGGCTATAGCTCTCTCCACCAAAGTTGTAACCTTTCACAGTGAATTTCACAATTCTGGAAAAGCTTTCGGAGTTCAAAGCGACACTTTCCAAGTACAGCCACCACTTGAGGTCAATAGCTAACGCTTGCCGTAGGCCCACTTCGCTTTTGTGGCAATGGGGTTGTGCGGAGAGCATAAAGAGTTGAGTGGACAAAAAGCCGGAAGCGACATCCGGAGTTGCGGATCGATATGAGTGGGGCGACACGTAGCTCGGCTAGATTTTCGTTTAATGATCCAAATTCACGTTACGCATTGTGCACATTATGGCGGCAGAAAGGCAGAAATATATTTAACTATTCATGTGATTTTCCCATTTTCCCCCCCATCCCCCGCCACACACACACATCTCGTCGCGGGGAAATTCTCCCTATTGAGGTCGCATACTCGTACTTCGTGTCATTTTGTTGGCCAATGAACTAATTAGATCATGTCGGATAAACCAGCGCGACTAACCACGAATTCTGTTTCCAGCTAAACGCCAAACACGCAATAGTTCCAATACCCAAATCCAAAGGCCAGGTTGCGGTGAAAATGCCGCGATCAAGCTAGAAAACCCCTTTTCCAAGTACTCCAAATCGAAGCATTGTGGATCATACAGCATGAGACCTAGAAAGGGAATACACCTGCTGCTGACGGCCCTAGTGGTTAGTCTAAGTCTCAGTCAAATTAATGGTAAGTAAAAACTATGTACATATCCTAATCAGAAATAAATTAATTATTTAATTAACTTATTTGCTAGTTTTTATATCTCATTTACAAATGCCAAATGCTTTGCATTTCCTTCACCTACCCTAGATTTAATAAACCGTCTCTGATATGATCTTAATACAACATCTTGAGCGACTATAGCCCAGTGATATAATCATTTCACCCCTGTGCAGGTCAAACCACCTGCAAGAATGGCCTAGGCCGCGTGCTCTACGAAAGATTGCCCAACCAGCAGCTCCAGGGCTACGACGATGATGTGGTGCGGGACACGGCGCCACCGTTCCGTGTGCTGGAAAAGTGCCAGGACCTATGTCTGCGCGACCGATCCGGCTCCAACAACCTGGTGCGCACGTGCACCAGCTTTGACTTCCAGCCGGGCAGTCGGATCACCTCCTTCGGTGGCAACTCCGAGTACGAGGAGTCCCTGTGCTACTTGACATCCGAGCAGGCGGGACCCGAAGGCATCGGAAGCCTGATGCTGGTGCCCAATAGTGTGCACTTCAACGAGATCTGTCTGACCTGTAAGTGCTTGCTGATGATATTATATTGTATCATACTTTCATGATATCCATAAATCCGCAGCCAGCCGCCCGGAGAGGGAGTGCCCCAGCAGGAGATACGTCTTTGAGCGGCATCCCCGCAAGAAACTGAAGCTGCCCATAAGTGATATTAAGGAGATCACGGCTGCCAATCGCTCGGACTGTGAGGATAAGTGCCTGAATGAGTTCTCCTTTGTGTGTCGATCGGCCAACTTTGATTCCACCATGCGCTCCTGCACGCTGAGCAGATTCACCCGACGCACCCATCCCGAACTGATGGAAGACGATCCCAACTCCGATTACCTGGAGAACACCTGCCTAAATGGTGAGTCTAGATAATGGTGCCCAAGTGCCTGGACTCACTTTCCGAACCATTGATTAGCCGAGCGACGATGCGATGGCCTGGCCGTTTTCGTCAAGGAGGAGAACAAGCGACTGGGTGGCCCCTTCGAGGTGGACATATTCAATAATATGACGCTGGAGGAGTGCCAGACCATGTGCCTGCGGGCCGAGAAGTAAGGCACATGCATAATATCTCTATTTCAGCAACATTTAAGCTAATTGCACACACGCCGCATTCCCGCAGATACTTCTGCCGATCCGTGGAGTTTGACGACCAGAGCAAACAGTGCATCCTCTCGGAGGAGGACTCCATATCGCAAAAGGATGACATTAGCATCAGCTCCAGTCCCACACACCATTTCTACGATCTGGTGTGCCTCGATAATCGTAAGTGGCTACCGTAAAGGCGATCTCGTGTGAGTCGAGAAAAGTCAACAGTGACAACAAGATTATAGTGATGCCGATGCCATCACAACGGTTGCATCCACTTCCACATCCACATCCACAACCCCAAAACCATCTCCACTTCCACTTCCACCGCTACATCTATGTACATCTACGTCTACGTCTATGTTATGTTGTATTCCCGTTGCAGAACGAGCCAACGATTATCCAGATAACTCAGTCACCTCGCACCTCTTCTCCAGCGGCCGGCGGCCAGATACAGCATTCCAGCGGTACCGCAACTCCAGGCTGGGCGGTGAGTTTCACTCCGAGATCACGGGCCGTTCGCTGAGCGAGTGCCTGGACGAGTGTCTTCGCCAGACGAGCTTCCAGTGCAGGTGCGTTGCCTTTCTTGTTTTAATACCCTTGCAAAAGGTCTTCTCAGTTCAACAAATACTATACCATACTATAAACTATACTGGTACAGTACCATACTATACTATACTATAGGGTGAGGCACACACTATTATTTTCTCGAAATAAGCTGATCTTTAGTGAAATGATCTACTTACTATCTTGTAAGCTTAGGTATTGTAGCAAGTGATATATATTAATATAGATATGTAAGTTGAAAGAGAATTCCAATATTCGTTGCTGAGCTTTACAGTCGTTCTGGTTCTCCTACTGCCTCACTAACGCAACCACTCTATCCCGTCGCAAATTACAGGTCTGCGGTGTACAGCGATCGTTTTCGTACTTGTCGCCTGAGTCGGTACAATCAAAAGGACGGCATGCGCATTATATACGATGCTGATTATGATTACTACGAGAATCTAATGTGTAAGTGGTTGGAGGAGGTGCTAATAGCGGGCCAGTAATCCCTGACTTGGCTGCTGGTTCTTTCTGTTCTTCCAGTGAATGTGGTGGGCGGAGGCGCCGACGGCGATGGCGGTGGACACGGTGGCAGCAGCGATGGCAAGCGACCCGGGGATCAGTCGGGCAGCAACTGGAGACAGCCTAATAAGCACGACGATCGCTACGGGTCAGGTGGGTCAACTGGCGGCGGGGGCTCGCATGGCGGAACGGGTTCTGGTGGCTCAAGATTGCCAACGGGCGAGGGCGTAGACTATGGCAGGCCATACGATCGTTATCCGGACATGGCGGGCAATGAATATGGTAGACAGTGCACTTTATGATCTCTAAATACACTGCTAATGTACATTTAAACCAGATCGGAATCCATATGGCGGAGATCGCGATAGAGACCGCTATCCCCCAGATCGTTATGGATCGCGGTATCCCACTGGAGGAGATGGAATTGGCTACAACAGACCCTACGATCGTTTCCCTGATGATTATGGTAAGTTAACTACTTAATAAGCTGCATAATCCCTATAATCCCACAACCATAACGATCACATCGTTCCAATGCTAATTCTACTGACAACTAATTTACTAACCCCACGTCAGATCGGTATCCAGCGGGTGCGGGTGTCAATGGCGATAGAGACCGAGACCGAGACAGAGACCGCGATAGGGATCGCGAACGCTACCCAGTTGCTGGTGACAGAGATCGGTATCCAGGCGCTGTGGATAGAGATCGGTATCCGGGTGTCAGGGATAGAGATCGCTATCCGGAGCCTTATCCGCCGGAGCGCTATGCGGACAGATACGGAGATCGACGGTATCCGGATAGGGAAAGGGATCGCGACCGTGATAGGTTGCCCTACCGTCCACTGCCCTATCCCGGCATCAATGACAACAGCCTGCCCAGTGATTTGCCGCATACGCGACCCTATCCCACCGACGACGATGCTCCCTTCCGGCCCTATGGATATGGTGGTGGTCGCTATGGAGAAAACAGATACGAAGGCCGATACCCACCTCGATTCCCACCCAGCCGGGAACGGGATCCCGTGGGCGGCTACACTGGCAGAGATGCTCCCGACAGTATATTCCCGGACAGACGCTACCGCCCCTCGTCGATGGATTCTCCCAGGTATCCCTATCTGCCAGACTCGCGTGGACCACCAGGGAAGATATGATGATATCGTACATAGTGCCAGGAGACCAGAGCCGGACTCCGCCAAGCGGTATCCGCCAGCGCCAATTGCTCCAACGGGCAGCGCCAGCAAGTATGCCTCCACCCCGAACCGCTTTCCGGTAGGTAACGATCGTTATCCCATTGACATCTACAAATATGGCAACCGTCCGGGACCCAATGATCTTGGCAGGCGACCGGGTAAGTAGCTCGGGCTGGGACTAACCAACTACCAACTTGTAACCCGTAACTCAATTGGTGGCAAGTGCAGATGTAATGTGATCTATGCTAACCAGTATGCCCAACTAGGTCTGGAGCGTCCACCACCTCCCTTCTACGACTATGACTACGAGGAGCGGTATGGCGATCGATATGGACCCTACGATCGGGAGTACGATGGACCGCCGGGCAGAAGGCCACCAAGTGGTGGTCCCTATGGACGCTACGACAGTCCCTTCAATCGTCCCTATGGCGGCAATGGCCTAGACGATCGTCCCCTTCCCCTGCCTGGCCTGGGTCTCTCCCATCCGCCAACTCCGTACGGAGGAGGTGGAGGAGGTCATGTGGGTGTGGGTGTGGGCGTCAACTCGGGTCCCCCGCGGCCACCAATCACCCGTTGCGAGGAGAGCGACAATTTCAAGCAAATAGCCGCCAGGCACAAGATGCGTCGCCACTTTGTGCGACGGGCTCTCATCGTCCCCAGCCTCATCCAGTGTGAGAGGGAGTGCATCGAGTCGCGGGACTTTGTGTGCCGCAGCTTCAACTACAGGTGGGTGGGGATGCAATCCTACTGAAGATGCAAGATACTCGCTACACGGGCGCTACAAATTCACATTGTAAATTTCAATTTGCAGAGACTCGGCTGCCTCTGGCTACGAGGATAGAGATAGGGATCGCGATCGCGATCGCGACCGGGACCGGGACCGGGACTCACCAAACTGTGAGCTAAGCGACAGAGACTCGCGGGAGCTGGACATCCACGATCCGGGCACCTTCGACGCCTCCAACTACGACTTCTACGAGCGCAGCATTGGACGCAGCGATGGCGAGTGCATGGACGGTTGGTCGATTCCCTCCTACTGAAATGTAAATCTATTTTATTAAAATAAACTATATTGTTCGAATGATCTTATCTAGTCACGCAAACGTGTAACGAGGAGGGCATGGAGTTCACGATCCGCACGCCGGAGGGCTTCTTGGGACGTATATACACGTATGGATTCTACGATCGCTGCTTCTTCCGTGGAAATGGTGGCACGGTCAACGTACTGAGGCTCAGCGGACCACAGGGATATCCCGACTGTGGAACTCAGCGGGTGAGTGACTAAGAATGATATAGTTATTTCATATAACTTTCATATTATTACGGAGACATTGCAAATTGTATATTATCTAATATCTTGCAGTATGGCGACACTTTGACCAACATAGTGGTGGTTCAGTTCTCGGACAATGTACAGACGAGCAGGGATAAGCGCTACAACCTCACCTGCATCTTCCGTGGCCCGGGAGAGGCAGTGGTTAGCTCAGGTTACATAGGAGCTGGGTAATGCTGATACTTGCTTCATCTAAACATCAAAATTTCTGATTGCGCAATTCTTTTGCAGGTCCGGCAGTCCAATACCCATTGAGTATCTACCAGCGGAGAACACTCTCAGTTCTAAGGTGCGCTTGAGTATACTGTACCAGGGCAGACCCACCTACCACCATTGCCGTGGGTGATCCACTGACCTTCCGGTTGGAGGCACAGGATGGCTACAACCACGTTACTGACATATTTGCCACCAATGTGGTCGCCAGGGATCCGTATTCCGGTCGCAGTATACAGCTGATAGACCGCTTTGGATGCCCCGTGGATCCATTTGTTTTCCCCGAACTAGACAAGCTGCGCGATGGCGACACCCTGGAAGCCCGCTTTAATGCCTTCAAGATACCCGAGTCCAATTTTTTGGTCTTCGAGGCCACCGTTCGCTCCTGTCGCGAAGGCTGTCAGCCGGCCTATTGTCCTGGGCCAGCGGGTCGTCAAGAACCTTCGTTCGGTCGCCGGCGGCGATCACTGAACACCACCGAGATACCCGAACCGGAGGCACTGGCTCTGGAGGGCAGCAGCCAACTGGAGGCATCCACACTAGATGAAGTCACGGTAGTGAACAGCACCACCGTGAGCGCCACATTGGGTCAGGCTCCTCTGAATGAGACGCAGTCGGGGGAGAAGACCAAGGAGACTGAGGAACCGGAGCAAGTGCGGGAAATGATTGAGGTAAGTGTTTGATTGGTTCAAGGGGATATTCTGCATAAGCTAATGAAATGAAATCGATTAAGGTCTTTGAAACGCGCGAGGAAATTGAGAAGGAGTCGTATCCCCGCAAGCTGGTGGCCCCGGTGGAAACAGTGTGCATGACTCCGGCCGAGTATCATGGCCTAATCACAGCCATTATCCTGCTAATGATCCTGCTATTCAGCATCACGCTGGTAGCGGGCCTGGGCTACAGGTAGGATGTCTTCAACGGGCAAGAGATCAGTGCTAATTGGCGCCTTTTCCAGACGCTACTGGAAATCCATCTCCAAGAACCGACTCGTGGACCGGCACTCGCCGATCCACTCGCTCGGACACTCCCATTCCTCCATACGCACCCATGAGCGCTTCACAGAGATCGGACATATGCCCAACCTGAATGGAGGTGGTGGAGGAGGAGGAGGTGGTGGAGGAGCAGGTGCAGGAACTGGAGGCGGAGCCAATCAGAGCGCATCGAATCGGGCCTCAAACGCTTTTCGCACCAACATGTCCATGTTCGGCGGCTCATTACACAAGACATTTGCCACGGGGTGAGGAACGGCGAATCGCCAATAGCCCAACCGGTCCACTTATGGGGTGTTTGGTGTGTTTTATGTCTTTACAGCAACTTGGCGCGCATGTGCCAACTGCCAGTGATAAATCCCATGCGTAGCACCAACCAGAGTAGCCACCAGTTCGAGGATCCCAGCGAGCCCATCTACACGGATCCCTCGCTCTTCGAGCGTTCCAGGCAAGTGGTGGACCATAGTGTAACAGATCCACAGAAAGTGCCCCCGACCACCGTTCGCAATTGTAAATATGTTCGCCTTTATTCCGATTTGTCTAACCGTCATATCACCACTACCACTACAAGGGTCTGCAGATGCAGAGGCCCACCTTGTTGCAAAGTCCGTCCCGTCCCCCGGCTATCATGCACCTGGTAGTGCACCAGTCGCCTTGCAACTGGCACAGGCCTTGGAACGTGGGCATCTCACCTGTAACTAAACCAGAAGTTAACTTCCAAGTTGGGCACAATCTTCAACTGAAAATCAGACTCACTTGCATGGGCACCGCCGACTAAACAGACTAACAAAATAAGCAGGCAGAGGCGTTGGTAGTCCATGTTGATGAGTTGTCAGATTCCGACTAAAAAGCTGGCTGGCTGGCTGGCTGGCTGGCTGGGTGGCTGCGAAGGCGATAAACCATATCAGTCAAATGAATCTGAACTCATCACCCCCCGCTCTCTTACAAAATATTTGGAATAATATTAAGCTCGCTGATTAACGCCTGGTCGCGTTTTGTTTCGTTCACAGATCGCTGCGAAGTCTGACCATGGTGGCCGAGTCCGAGGACAATCAGGAGGTCTGAGATTCCAACTCCAATCCTCCTGTGATTAGTTGTAAATAAGCTAAAGGTTCTTTGACTTCAGTTAATCGAGGACAATCCGACAAGTAAACACATACGCTAGCCAAATGCGTGGGACCCTCGTACAATCGGTGGTCCATCAAGTAGCCTAAGTATCGCACCACTGACCAGATATCCAAATATTATGATCTTATGCTATTTACCATAATTTATCTAAGCCTAACAACAGAAAACACAAGCAAGTAATTATTCTCTCTACCAGCTAAGATATGAAATGCAATAAAGCCTAAACTTATCCATATCACCACCGACTTTCCTTCTGCCCAGAGGAATGCAAAGCTGGCCATTAATCAGCCAGCGCACAGGATTGCAGTTGCAGTGGCACATTGAGCCGCTTGGCCACTCGAGGGTTAACGAGCTGGGCCAATTGCCAGTTGCAGTGGCACACACTGTGCGTTGCACACAGTAGCCAGCGGTGCTTTGCTGTGCAGCGGTGTTGCGTTGCTGCAGCTGCACTTGCAATCCGCTCTGCGGGCAATCGGAGGAACGGAGGATCGGTCAAAGGCCACTCATAAATCAAGCAACAGGCCGGCTACTGAACATAACTGAAATTAAGCCTCTGTGGATCACGAAGCTTTACATATCATTAGGAACTTCTTTCTTTATGATGGCTGCCATAAAGCTAATTACTTGTGGAGATCCGGCTGTACACTTTCGTGCCGAGAAAAACCCCCCAACATCAAAGTTCATCAAAAGTACAGCCCTTCACAAGTTTTTCATTAAGGTCGGCAATTCAGCAGAACAAGAGGAAACTGAGCTTACATATAAAACAAAAATGCTCATTTTGATACTAATAACTACACATAAATAGCAAATTTTCTTTGGAAAGACACCGTTCCATTGAGTAAATTTTAATATGAATTTAAATAAATTAAAACCGTTCAACTGTCCTTAAACATATACATATAAAATATAAATTAATGCAGATATGGAATCCTAATTGCTGATCTTGACTAGCACATTTGAAAAGTGTTCGAGGGGACGCACAGCTTTGCAAATGACTTCTTGGTGGGAAATTTGACCAAAGCAACGCCATTATCTTGTCAGATAACGAATAACATAAGTTAAGGATAATAGATTACATTATTTACAAATACCTAGTTGCTAGCCCTTTAATCGTCGAAGAATAGTATTTCTAGGATTCGTTTCTGTGCACTTTTCTTCCGTTCCTTGTTCATCTTAAGCAGCTCCGTGGTGACTAATTCACCCAGCAAATGCTCCGACAACCGCTGCACACCCGGATGATTGGGCGGCGCCTGGAATTTCCCGAAGTTTGCGGGATGCGAACTGCTTGCCTGATGTGGGAACTGTTGGTATAACTGGAAAAGGAAGTCAGTGTTTGACGGAAACATGTTCTGGTGCTGTTGTTGCGGCTGACTGTTGTGGCTGTTATTGCCGCTGGGATTGTTGCTGCCGCTATTACTGCTACTATTATTCCCACCTCCATTGCCCCGCTGCATGGGCATCGAGTTGCTGTAGTGATTCTCCTGCTGCAGCAAAACCTGCGGCTCCATCAGATCGTGGCTGTTATCATCGGAATCGTCGTCCGAGTCATTGCCAAAGTGGCTGCCATTGCTGGTCATCTGGTTGTGTGCATTGCCATTAAGCTGAACACGGGGTTTCTTCATATGGAAATTGCTGGATGCCGAAGAGTCTAAGACATCTCCCTTGGCGTTATAAACGTGTGACTGTTGCATCTGCAGGGTGGAACTGTTGCCGATTGAAGCGCCTGTGGCGCTGGAAGAGGAATGTACCACCGGAAGCTGCTGTTCAGATGCCGGCGACTGTTGCTGCGCTTGTTGCTGCTGCTGCTGCTGTTGTTGTTGTTGCGACTGCTGCTGATGATGATGGGTTCCTGGCCCAATTCCTTGCAGCGGCGACGACAGCGGTGATTTCATCGAGGACGATGTTGAGGTCAGACTGCCAGCGCTGTTCTGGGCCCCGTTCATGCTCACGGTGCCATCCTTGTACTGATCCTGATAGCCTTGCGAGGAATCAGCCATCACAGCTGCCACGGCCGCCGCCTGTTGCTGCATTTGTGACTGTGAAATGTGCTGGAGCTGCTGTGAGGCCACGGCAGCCGCGAAATCCCTGAATACTTGGTCGGCCTCGATCTTCACCTGGCCATTGACGTTCTCCAGCGCAGATGCAGCGGCATTACTGAGCGCACTCATTGTGTGTTGCTGATCCGGCTGGTGGTAAAGGTGACTTTGTCCTGAGCTGCCAAACTGAGACACATTCTTCATGGAGCCATTCGACTTCTCCACCTGATATTCATTGTAGCCGGAGCTGTTAGCGGACTGCGGAGATGTCAGGAAGTTGGGCACATGGCGGTAGGACTTGCGTGGCTGGATGTGCTGGTCCAAGAACTTCATCTTCTCCAGGTAAGGACGCGACAGGTGTTCGTAGACAGGTGGATCGCCCTGCTTCCGCTGGGAGACGTAACGTTCGCGCAGATACTTCCACCGCTTCTTGCACGTGTCCACTGGAAAAGAGGACAACATTTACTTAAAAGGTCTTCCGGAGTAGCGCCTCTTTCTCACCATCCGTGCGCAGCTTCATCGCAATCAGCTGCCAGGCCTCGTCCTTGGTCTCGTACTTGCCGCCATTGGCGCCGCCGTTGAGGTAGTACTTCTGCCGGTTGTAGATCACTCCGTGCTGTGCCACCTCGTCAATTAGCTGCTCATCCATCATTTTAATTTAATTCGCGTTTTTAGCTGCCAATTTGCCTTTGGTATATGTCAGGCCATTTCCAACACTGTCGATCGAAATCGTGTGACCAAAACTTTTACAGCACAGTGTAAAATATAATTTGAAGATTTTAAACTTAAAAATTAGTTATTTCCACTTTTTTTCACTAATAATATGGAGGCGTTATTTTATTTAGTTATTATACTTTCAATTATTGTCACCTACCCAAGCAAACTTATCTTAGATTATAACGACAATAGAAATCATTTTCTGTTTCTACAGTTAGTGAACTCAAAATTTTAAAAATTTAATTTTTAAGTCAAAATGTTTCTTCCCAAAATCAATAAAAAATAAGTTAAGCTATAAATAGTTGCTATAAACTTATTTATGGTTTCTTTCGCGAATCCCGATTCGGTCACACTGGCAATTTGGTACCCAAAGTTGAATTGCCGTTTTGTGAAGCGCATAGTTAACTGCCGATAATAATAAATAAAAATGTTCAAACTGGCCCGCATGCTCCTGCCGCAGCAGCGGATCCTGGCTAGCCCGCTGCGCCTGCAGCGTCTGATCTCCACCAGCGACGAGGTCAACGCGGAGCCCTACCTCAAGTCCATGGACACCATTGGCGGCCTACCCACCGAACTGGTCAACGAGCAAAAGCTGAAGAAGACTAGCAGGTAATCAATCTACCGGTTTTCGCACTTGACCTTTGCCTGTTTGTTTTGTTTACGTTTCGACCGGTATGATGGTATATGCATGTATCGAATGCCTGATTTGGGCGTGATTTCGGATGCGGACTTTCGGGGTTTTAGTTGCTTGATTGCTGCAAGTGGGGGAGAAAGTTTGTATCGTAGCCAATTATGCAGTCACGTAGACCAGAGATGTGTACATGTGTGTGTGTTTGTGTGCGTGCCTGGTGCTAGTTCTTGACTCCATTGTTCTCAACTTTTGTTTCGTCCACAGAACCTTATCGACGCTCCAAAATCACTCGGTTCCCATTGCCGCTCGCGTCACGGTGTCGAAAGATGAGAGTCGCGACTTTATGGCCGTATTCCCAGGTGAGATTTGTTTATTTATGCCCATTATCAATTATCATGCAAATACTAATGCTGATTCCGTTCCGATCTATGCAGATCTTGTGCGTGACATCACCACCGTGACGAAGGCATACAATTGCAGCGACGCTGCCAAATGGTTCGCCCAGGTCCTACAGTACAATGTGCCGAGGGGCAAGAAGAACCGCGGTATCCTCACCGTGCTCACGTATAAGAATCTTGTTCCCGCCCAGGATCTCACGCCCGAGAACATAAAACTGGCACAGTATCTGGGCTGGTGTGTGGAAATGGTAGGAATTTTAAGAACTAAGTAGTTTTCCTAACACAAAATGATCGATTGCCTTCCAGCTTCAGAGTTTCTTCATCATCTCGGACGATGTGATGGACAACAGCACCACCAGACGCGGTCAGCCCTGTTGGCACAAGGTGGAGAACGTTGGAATGACTGCCATTAACGATGCTCTAATGATCGAAAACGCGATGTATGCTATTCTCAAGAAGCACTTCAGCCACTTGGACTGCTATGTCGCCCTAATGGAGCTCTTTCACGAAATCACGTACATCACAACCTGCGGACAGTCGTTGGACCAACTGAACTCGAACCGCTGTGTCTCGGAATTCACCATGGAAAACTACAAAGCAATTGTCGAAAATAAGACTGCCTATTACTCCTTCTACCTTCCATTCGCCCTTGCTTTGCACTTGGCTGGGTAAGCAATGACTACCATTTAGATTCCGCTTATTTACATTCCGCTCTATTGCTTAGCTATAAGGACGCAGAGGCCTTCCGTCAGTCCAAAACCATTCTCCTGGAAATGGGCAACTTTTTCCAGGTTCAAGATGATTTCCTCGACTGCTTTGGCAATCCGGAAGTGACTGGTAAAATTGGAACCGATATTCAGGACAACAAGTGCTCGTGGCTGGCAGTGGTGGCGATGCAGCGAGCCAATGTCGAGCAAAAGCAAATCATGGTCGATTGCTATGGCAAAGAAGGTAATACGAGCTTAAACAGCCCTCACAATTAGATATTGACTATTGAATTAACCTGCAGAACCAAATAAAGTAGAGCGAGTGAGGGAACTGTACAAGGAACTTGGACTGCCATCCACGTATGCCATTTTCGAGGAGGAATCCTACAACATGATTAAAACTCACATACAACAAACCTCTCGCGGGGTGCCTCACCAAACCTTCTTGCAAATACTCAACAAAATCTACCAACGTGACTCCTAAATTACTCGAGCGCAACGACTTTACGAATATGTTTTTAATTAAATTGTACTTTTAGCATTTACATGGATGAACTGTTAGCAAGGGCTCAGCAATTACAATCGATATGAACTTTTTACTATACATACAATGTTCTTTGCTTAATCGTCTGTAAAGTCAAAAGGCGCAAAGGCCTTTCGGAAATCCTCCACATATGTTACTTCTTCGTCCTTATCGAGGAGGCAATCCTTCCAGTTCACTTTCTCGTCGCAGTTAAGAAGATTTTCCGAACAGAACACGTCCCTAAAAAAATGTGTTTAGTCAAGAGTTGGTAGTTTTAATCAAGAAGTTAACGCACCTCGCAAAATGAATGGGAAAGTGTTTCATTTGCCGCGTTATAAGTGTGCTATCGTCGGGTAACTCGGCCAGGAAGTAAGGTCCCATTTCAGGCAGCATTTTCTCAGAATCCAATGCCGGAAGTGTCTCGAACTCCAGATTAAATTCCTCCGCCTTATCCTGAAATGTTTTGGTATATGTATATAACATATTTCATAAAAGTTCGATTGTCAAGAGCATACCTCAAAACTATGTTTTATCTTCCAGGCATAGCCTTCTTCAAAGGCAAGCACGTTGATTTGCAGGTGAACGGACTTGTAGTGCCGTTCTGTAAAGCACACCACTTGACCTAGGGTTTTGAAGAACTTTCGCAAAGCTGCCTTGAACTTGTTCAGTTCCTCCCAATCATCTGGACTGAGTTGGGCAGCGCAGGGCACATGCTTGGTGGATAATATCATAACATGATGTTTGTTAATAGGTCCTTTGGCCAGGGCCAGGTAAAAATGTTCGCCCACAGTGATAATGAGATGCTTCTCCACATCAGGTGAGGATAAACAGAACCAGCATTTATCTACAACGATGGGAAAAGTATTAACGATGCAGCTTTTAAGGTTTAGCACTAGACAAACCTTGCTCAATCTGTGGTATTCTAGGTCGTTTATCTCGTTTGTTATTGTCACCGCCTTGTCGCTTGCGACTGCCACCATCCATGTCGTAGAAGTACTGTCGATTTTCGGACTGAAAAAGTAAATGCTTTAGTCACTTGGGGTACCTATAGATATTTCAAAGTTACCCACCGAATCATTCTTGTTGATAGCACCGCCCAAGTCTAAGCCAATGAAAGGACACGCAATTTCATTTGTGGTCTTCTGCACCAGGTCCAATAAGCGTGATTTGTCCACTGGCTTAAGGCTGAGTGCATAGATGTACTTGGCTTTTTCGGCATTTCCCACATCCGCGAGGGAAATGAAGCGAGTGCACAGCTCAAATTGGGTGGTCTCATCTTTGGGCATCCGAAAAGGAGCGCTTTCGTAGTGCGTTCCATTAATGGCACAAAAGTGATAGCGCGGCTTTATTTCACGACAAAGAAATGATACCAACTTGGATGCTGTGGCCTGAAAAGTGGCATTGGTTAAATACGTAGTAACGGAAGCTCCAGATGTAAACGTACGTTTTCCTTCTCCTGCATGCCGAATGGCCATTGCGATGTGAGTAGCACATCCACCCCTCGGTACTCTGTGGAACAGTTCTTGGACACCAAACACGAGTTCCTCACGGCGATGACATCGGCTTTGGTGAACTCGTGCTCCGAGCCAGCGGAATCTGCATTGCCCTGTGCCTCCAAGCCGCTTAGGTAGGCAATTTTTACACCACTACTCAGCGTGTAAACCCCGCGTCGACCGAGATACGTAAGATTGGTGCAGATTTCACCATCCGCCAGATTTTCATAGTATTGTCCGTGCTCCTTTCGGTTGTGACCCAGGATGTACGTGGGAACGGTGACTAGGTAGAAGAAGAACTTTTAGAGAGTGCTAGATGATTATATCTCACTGTACTTACTATGTTTGAATCCATTTTTGTAGGCAATCAGTTCCTCGTTTTGCTTGTCTTCGCCGAAAAAGTCGCCGACGCAGCAAAGGATTTCAAAGGGCCCCGCTTTTTTGTTGACCTGCTCCACGCGCTGAAATAGTTGCTTGAAGCGACCACGCACATCGCCCACAACTAAGCTAGGAGAAATAAGCAATATTAAACCCTTAATTCATATTTTTATACGCTGATTTTTACTCACATTTTGGTGCCCGCGTCCATGGTTATCGATAACTGAGCAATCGATTGCCGCTTCCTCATGCTGGTACTGCCAACTTGATGCATTATTGGGCGCCAGGATTCGAAATTTAAATCGATTTTGCCTATTGATTATTTCACTAATATTAAATTACTCGACCCAATCATGTTCTTTAACCCGAATTTAAACATAATTCTCGCTATTACGGCTCAATTCGAACACCATGACACACTTTGCATCGGCATTCCCAGCACCACAGTTTTTTTTTTTGGCAATTGCTGTTTAATTGAGCGAAGAACGTTCTATGCTTATATAACGAACTATAACCTTACTGCAATGTCAATGGCCCAAAACATGAGATTATTTATGACATTGGCCCCAAACAGCAGCAGATTGCAACAATGAACTTTTGCTGGGCCTTTCTGGTCATGCGTGGCTGGCACTATTAAGTGGCCATTACTCTTTTCGTTCCATTAGAAGTGGAGCTGCGTGGAGCTGAGGGATATAAAATGGGCCTTGCGATTTCATATTCATATCAGTCATTTTATTCACTCAATCGCAGCCATGTCGCCCAGTCAGCTTTATGTGATCTTCGCTTTGCTGACCCTAAATACTCGTATAGTATTTGGCCAAACCACCATTAATTGCCAAAGACCGCCGCAACTAGTGGTGGGTTTTGAGTTTGGTTTTCTGGAATTCAAAGGTGATTCTTAAGGTATATCCACACTTTTTTAGGATCCCGCACTTTGCTGCAAGGATGGGGGTCGCGACCAGGTGGCTGAGCAGTGCGCACAGCGGATTTTAGGTGCAGCTAATGGACAGAAAGCAGGAGCTCCTCCATCATTGGAAACAGCAGCAGTGAGTAATCTCAGCCTATTAATTTATTTTGAAGTTACATTACATAAAAAACTTTCGGCATAGTGCCTCGCGGAGTGCATCCTCACATCGTCCAAGTACATTGATGAGCCCCAGAAACTAAACGTGGCGAACATACGCAGTGATCTCTCAGCCAAGTTCTCCAACGATACCCTTTATGTGGAAACCATGACCATGGCCTTCTCCAAATGTGAGACCCAGTCGCAGCGCAGACTGGCTATGATCATGCAGCAGCAGCAACAGGCGGAGCAGCAACAACCAAGATGCAGCCCCTTCTCAGCCATCGTCCTCGGGTGCACCTACATGGAGTACTTCAAGAACTGCCCCGATCATCGGTGGACTCAGAATGCCCCGTGTGCTCTGGCCAAGGCCTACGTGACGCAGTGCGGCTTGGGTGCCTAACATGCCTAACATGACCTAATGGAGATGGTGCTTGTACAATGTACATACATTTATAAAAAGTAGTCATTAAATAAGAATCAAATTATCTTTTTATATTCATCTAATTTTGGATCACTGAAAGCCAATTATAGAGCTAAAATTACATGACAATCGCACCTGCAATATACAAAATATCTGAACCAAAACTTGCTACGAAAAATTGAAAGTTTTTCTGATTGTCTTCCTTTGCTTAAGTTTGACTCCTGCTATATCAATTGGCTACAAAAGTTGAATAAAATATGAAAAAAAATGCTCTTTTACATTGTTGTTCTGTCCGTTATTATTAATAGTACGCACAAAATAAATTTACCTTAAATGCTTGCTCGTCGAGCTTTAAATTTTCGCGGAAAGCGATTGGTAGCGATACTTTTCAATCGGATGCTTAGTGTGACCAGGATATGGTTGGCTTAGCTCTGCAATATATCGATGAATCGTAGGGAGTACAACATTTTCGTCTGACAATCGCAGCTTCCTCTTCTCGCAGTCGTTGTTTTTCATAATTGTTGAGATAAAGTCACAAGCGGAACGTTCGAATTGTAGTGCAGACGCACAAGTGCTCTTCCCATAGACAATAAAGACAATCTTGCAGTGATCCAACATGGTTGATCTCACCGACGCCGGCTCGCCGTTCCAGCAATCCATTCCCGACTTCGCCTTCTACGTGCCGGCAGTTGTTGTTGTTACCCTGGCAGGTGAGTTTCCAATGACCCCCTCCCCGTTTTCAGCTACCCCTCTTAGACCCTGTCCTCCTTTCCCAGTGTTATGCATGTAATATCTTTATAGTCATAGCGAAACAGCGACTAAATGGGTCGAAAGACTTTCACCAAGCGAGCAACTCAATCGAATGGCTTGCTGGCCGTTGTCTTTAATGCACAGCTGTTGGATGTTTGCTTTTTCGTTCTTATCTGTTTTGATTTGAGATACTCTGCATTTGGATTGCCTTTGCCAAGTTGGTCCTACGTGTTCCATCTGGCCACTCCGTTTCATTTCGGTTTTCTTGCGTACGTAGTCAAAAGTTTGTGGTTTTCGAGAGCGATAATGGCCCTCTGATAAGAAATCAAACTGCCACCATTCAATAGTCGCAGTTGTACAGTCAAACCTCTATCGGAAAACGCACTTGTCGAAGATATAAACTTAAAGTTGATAGCAAATTTTCCCAGAGATCTTCAAGCAAACATATTGATTCCAAATGTAACTTTATGGGGATAGTCATTTCAATATGAGCATGGTTAATATTTTATATTGGCTAGAAACTTTGCATCGTATTTGTATAAGTTTTAAATTCTGTAGCAAGAGTTCGAGAAGTTCGAGTTGAGGTATGAAAACTGTAGGCGTGAGCACATGTGGCCATCTTGTAACATTGTAGCCATCTATCTCTCGCGAGTTGGACTCTTTACTGGGGCTTTGTCTCTATGTGTTCGTCTGACCGGCACTGATTAGTGGCTCTCCCTTATCGCGTATACACACATACAAATGCTCTGCGCAATGCCAACTTCTTTGCGATCACCTTTGGAAATATGCTGACGAAGGCAGGAGGTACACCGAAAAGCGCAGCGAAAAGTCCACTAGTGGGCATGTCTGGGTATAATGAAATACAAGCGACTGATTACACACGGAGTGCTGGCTTATATTCATATTATTTAGTATAACTTTTAGAGAGACTCATTCAGTCCTCCCAAACCTCAGAAGCCGCAGCACGTAAGCACCGGCGATCGATCTAGCGCCAATAGTAGTTAATATTGGAAAGTGTGTGATCTGGGGGGAATGCATATCATAGTCTATGTGATTTGTACAATAGTTTCATTCGTTATTATCTCTGCATGCCGCGTGTCAAAATTGTGTTAAAGATAATCGAAATCCATTTTCGAGTACGATTAGTTTGTTTTGCCACGTTGTTTGTTTCTGTGATTTTGTTTGCCCCACCCAGTAGCATGCTGAAATGCAGAAACTATGACCATAAACCAACCGAATACCATGATTTCCTATATACAATCCATTCAGACGCGAACCGCTAAAGGCGAGAGCCCACAGAACACAGCCCGTAAATTAGAGCCGCAAACAGAGATTAGATCATGGCTGAGGATCCGGTGAACCAGCAGGCCTTTGCTGAGGACGTGGCAGCTGCTGCTGCGGCTGGAGGAGTCGATGGTTTCGCCGGTCCCGGTCCCGAGCCCGGACATCCCGACTTTAAGATGCCCAGTGCCGACGAGATCTGGAAACTGGTAGAGGGCATGGAGGGAATTTCGGATGACGAGCGAGCCGAGCTCCGCGAAAGCATCTTTAACCCGAAGCCGCCGTCGCCGGAAGACTTTATGCGCCAGTACGGACATCCGGGCCACAGTTCCCGCGAGTACCTGGTGTTCTTCGTGATGCTGGCCCTCATACTCATTGTCTTTGGTAAGCGTCCTCCGGAACGAGCCACGGCCGTTTAAACCGTTATCGGACGCGATATCCGCACCCTCTGGGTTTCTGATTAAAAGGCGATAAGGTTTTTGGAGGCGGCCCTGTCTAAGCACTCACACTCACAAGCCTCGGCTAGAATGTTTGCTTCGTTTATAGGCGTTCGATTTTCGATAAGATAACCAGTGGTAAGCGTAGGATCCACCGCAGACACAGATAGAGTTGGGACCCTAAAAGCAGTACTTGCCAGAGACCCATGCCGGCCTGTAGTTGACACCTAGACCCTTTTCTGAAAATTCCGCAACATGAGTTTGTCGGGATCCAGCGAGGACCCCGGCGTTATCGAGCAGCTGAAAAAGTCTGTGGAGTCGATCGTGGCCAAAACGGGGCCCAGCAGCAAGTTCTCACAGGATCTGGTCAAGCGGATTGGCGAGATGCAGAGCAAGCTGGAGTCCCTGGCCGAAACGGATCGGCATGTGTTTCTCGCCGAGATGAAGGACAAGTTCCAGGAGACGATTGGCAGAATCGAGGAACGAATAATGCAGCACGCCCACTTCGCACAGGCCTACTCCAGTTCCAAAGTGTCGGCGGTGATCTTTCTCCTGGTCTCCATATTCGGTCTCAGTTCCCTTGATCTCAAGATGTAACCAAATCACCTTATTAACCGTCTGCCTTCTTTCCGCATTACAGCCCTCTTTGGCTACAAGTTGTACAAATCGCTGACGGAGAAGGAGCTCAAGAAGCAGGAGAAACTCAGGAGCAGGCAACAGAAGAAGGCCAAGAAGTCCAACTGATGGAGATGGAGTCGAGGATATCATTGACGTAGTACTTTCCGGCCCCGAGACCTTCCATCTTGTTAATCAATACAATCGCCCTGTAAATGACTAAATCGTAAACCAGTAAACGTAATAAAATAAACAGTACCCCATAACTCTTTTAAATGCCACGGTAATTGTGTTGTTACGAGGAGTCGAGTTAATTGCCATCAGGAAATGCAAATCGGTGTCGTGACCTAACTTGTTGCTGCCATCTAGGCAATCCGGACAATCCTGGCCTCCGTTGTCATGGGCAACCGTGTCGTTTTGTCGAAGCTTCTCCTGTCAGGCCTGCTATTAATAGTCAGATTCAGTTTCCAGTTACCCAGTTAAGCAGCAACACTCGTCGGGATCAACAACTTTTTGCGGAAATATAAAACATGTCCTATTCCAGCCGTAAGTAAAGCTTATCCAAAGGGGTTCTATCAAACTAATTTGTGCACATTCCCCACAGGATTTGGTTTCGACTTCCACCTGCCGGATGAGGGATGGTGCTACCCGAAGAACGACATGCACTTCATCCGCAGCGCGGAGTGGGTGCCCGTGGAGAAGGCAGGCGTGGGTCGCTCCTTCGCCAATCCCAATGGCGTGATCTATCCGCGGGTGGTCGGCATGATTCCACGCTACGGCGGCCACGTTCCGGGCTACAAATATCGTGTGGGCAACACCTACGGCCGTTCCACCATCGACGCCAAGCGTCATCTGGCCCTCTATCACGATTGAGCAGCGAGTTCTCGGATCACTAGCTCACCATTAGCCAATCAAATTCGCTGTGTTACGCTTACAGAAGCACCAGAAATAAATCGTATACAGTAGAAACCCGTTGAAAATGGCAGATAGAAATGAAATCATACGAATTCCAATGTCCCAAGAAAGCACTTTTAATTTATAATGGCTTTTTCGAGTAATGAATCTAATTTTAGGTCACAAGATAACATATACCTATTTGGTATCCCAAAATCTAATTATTATAATTACTGAATGCTGTAATTTCAAAAATAAATTCACAAAGTGTATATTTTATTTATAATTTCTACTAAAACTATACAAATTTGCTGGAATAACCGTATATGAAGATATTTAACAAAGTGATGAGAAATGGAAAAAGGCGCGCGATTTGATTCTCCGCGCTGCAATTGTCTGTATAACAATCTTAGATTGTATTCATTTTCTTAGCTTTTTATGAATGGTATATGTTTTAGGTTCATATTTTTATTTCATTCCTAGAATTTTCCATCGGAAAATCGTGAAAAGCCAATAAAAAAGAAATTACGTAGTGTTACCAAAACGCGAAGTCGGGTAAATACACTGTTTTGGTTGGATTTCGCTGGGTATTTTGGGGACCGCTGGCGAAAGTCTTTGGGGAGATAACGAGTAAATAACAAATCATCGTTAGCAAACAACTTTTATAAAGAGATCGCCAAGCAAACCGCCAGATTATCTGTAAGAGTGTAAAAAGCTTCTGTCCCATTAGCCAGAAGTCGGCGAATGATCCACGATGGGCATTAATTGCCTAAACATCTTGAGAAGAGGCCTCCACACGAGTTCCGCCCGATTGCAGGTGATCCAGGGCGCCACGCCCACCAAGCGGATATGCATTGTGGGCGCCGGGCCCGCCGGCTTCTATGCCGCCCAACTGATCCTCAAGCAGCTGGACAATTGCGTAGTGGATGTGGTCGAGAAGCTGCCGGTTCCCTTCGGACTGGTGCGGTAAGCAGAACTATGTAGCTTTATAAGGCGGTGCTATTGGCCGCCAGGCCAAAGCCAAATATTGGACCCACAACGGAGCGGAAGATGCCACTGAGGTAGGCTGAAGAGTACGAAATGTGTGTAATCCTGGCGAGAAATTCAGGGGTAATACATACCTCCTACCTGGTCAAGACTCCACAGGGGATTGGCTGCAATCAGTGACGGCGTGATGATCACCAAGAGACACAAGCTGAGTGGAGGGCCGCCTAGCACCTGCATCTTGGAAGGCAAACTGTGACTCCCACCTACGAAATCAAATGCTTATATCCGCACACGATTGCGTGTGCACGGCATTCCATCGCACTTATCGACTAACGACTTGTCCCATTATGCAAATCGCACATTGCAGCTATGGCGTTGCGCCCGACCATCCGGAGGTCAAGAACGTAATCAACACCTTCACCAAGACCGCCGAGCATCCGCGTCTGCGTTACTTTGGCAACATATCGCTGGGCACGGATGTCAGCCTGCGGGAGCTGAGAGATCGATATCATGCCGTGCTCCTTACCTACGGAGCGGACCAGGATCGGGAGCTAGAGCTGGAGAACGAGCAGCAGGATAATGTGATATCAGCACGCAAATTTGTGGCCTGGTATAATGGATTGCCGGGTGCAGAAAACTTGGCTCCGGATCTTAGTGGTAGCGATGTCACGATTGTGGGTCAGGGCAACGTGGCTGTGGATGTGGCTAGGATGCTGCTTAGTCCCTTGGATGCCCTGAAGGTGAGTTTCTCTGAAATACCCATATAAAGCTACGATTCTGATGTGCATTGTTGCAGAGTACGGACACAACTGAGTACGCCTTGGAAGCCCTTTCGCGCAGCCAAGTGGAACGAGTCCACCTTGTTGGCAGACGTGGTCCCCTGCAGGCCGCCTTCACCATCAAGGAGCTGCGTGAGATGCTTAAGCTTCCCAATGTAGACACCCGATGGCGTTCTGAGGATTTCTCGGGTAAGAATTGTGGAATATCCGAAGTCCTATTTATTTATTATGACGTCCTTTTCTTTAGGCATTGACCTGCAGCTGGATAAACTTCAGCGACCTCGCAAGAGACTCACCGAACTGATGCTTAAGAGTTTAAAGGAACAGGGCAGGATCGCCGGCTCTAAACAGTTCCTGCCCATCTTTCTGCGCGCTCCGAAGGCGATATCCCCAGGAGAAATGGAGTTTTCCGTCACGGAACTGCAGCAGGAAGCAGCAGTGCCCACCACTTCCACAGAGCGCCTTCCCTCGCACTTAATCCTGCGCAGCATTGGCTACAAATCGAGTTGCGTGGATACGGGCATCAGTTTTCACACCCGACGCGGCCGAGTTCACAACATTGACGGTCGGATTCTCAAGGATGCTGCTTCCGGAAAGGTTGACCCTGGACTTTATGTAGCTGGCTGGCTAGGAACAGGACCCACTGGCGTTATTGTGACCACCATGAATGGCGCCTTTGCGGTGGCCAAAACCATCTGTGATGACATAACCGCGAATACCGTGGACACCAGTTCTGCCAAACCAGGATACGATGCGGATGGCAAACGAGTGGTTACTTGGGATGGCTGGCAGCGAATCAATGAGTTTGAGTGCGCGGCGGGAAAAGCCAAGGGAAAGCCGCGCGAGAAGATTGTTAACATCGAGGAAATGTTACGGGTGGCAGGAGTCTGATGCCAGGATTCCATGGGTTGCGGTTGACAATAGTTTCCTTTTAGAACACATCTAGCTTTCTTTATTTATCTGTCTTTTGAGGCCCTGGTTATTCATTGTAAATATAAAAGTCGTTTATAAAACAATTGTAAATTCCGAAAAGTTTCCAAATTAATTGTGCAAGATAAATTATAGACAGTTAGCAGGATGGATCACGCTATAACGCCGGAGCCGCACTTGGTGCCAGGGTAAGCAAATTCAGTTGCTCCACTAATGGATAAATGTATCAAATAAGGTGCTCTATCTCTTAGTTACACGGGTCACTGCGCCCAGAATCGGGACCGAGTGGGTCGAACTTATGGCCGGCAGACGCACAAGTTGTTAATAGACCCCTGTATTTACCACGCCCCGGAACTGATAGTGGCGCCCATTCATGCCAAGCGCGGACTTAAGGACTATCCCACGGAGCAAGAGCTGAAGATTCTGCGTACTCGGGAGGGGCTGGTGGACTCCGTTTACAGGCATCCTATATTGCCGGGCTACGCCGGCTTCGTCCCGAACATAGTGAGTCAGATTGGCAAGCGATATGTTGCTGCGGCATCCGCTGGAGTAGCTCGGCATGAGACGCTAATGGAGTTGTATCGGTGCGATAAGCGGACGCTCAGGCATCGGGATCTACTGGAGAGTGGGAACGGTCTCTTCGACCGCAAGATCAACGAAAGACTGCTGCCACAGACCTACTACCGGTCGCCACTGATCCCGGTGACCGGAGTGTCCAAGGGCATTAAGGAGGAGACTTGCCCGCCAAAAACAGAGAAACTCTGCTACAGCAAATTCACATCGCCGCACTTCCTAGAGGATGAAGATCCCGACAAGTTCATAATCAATGGATACTCCGGCCATATTCCCATTTCAGTGACCCGATTCGGGGAGTCCAACAAGGTGCTGACCAACCGGGCGCTGTGCAGCTTCTCGGACTACATGTACAAACGGAAGCGGGACACGTGGTGTTGTGGCCAGGATCTCAGCCGGCCGGCCATCACCTGCCCGCCCGTGGGACACTTCGTCGTCTACCACGAGGACAGCGGAATGGTGCCCAGTTATGCGGGCCACGTTCCCGGGGAGACCTACAAGTTTGGACGCACCTACGCCAAGACCACCTACGATGCCAAGCGCTGGCTGGAGGTGCACAAGAATCTTACCGTGCTGCCCGAGGTGGCCAATTTGGATTACGCATACTGAGGAGTCCCAACTACGGGTGTTTCCCTTTTGTGCGGAAATTCAAATTTTAACGCTTTTGTCAAGGACTTGCCACCCGAAGTTGCAAGTACAGCATTTATTGTTTTTGTCTCACCTGGTCCCACTGGCGATTGTTGTGATGTATCGATACAACAACAACATCCCCAGCTTTCTATCTACGTCGTTCGTTGCAGCAAATAAATAAGTTTTAATTGATTGTGCGCCTTTAAAATGTACGAATTGTGGTTAATGCCGTGACCAAATGCAGTGCAGTGCCTCTTATAATCGGCACCAGTGTGAAATCGGCCGTTCGGGGAGCAAAAGAAGCCTAAAGTGTTCACTAAACGCCAAAGGAAAAAATCTTTAGAATCGAATTTGGACAATTCAAACACACACAGCTTGTGCTGCACCGTTCACACACCGCCGTGCAGTACAGTACCGCAGTGCGTGCGAGCGAAACGACCCGTGTCTCGGCAGATAACATACATTTGTGTACCTACCTCTCTTCCAAGTGGTGAGTTGAATGCCGATTATGCACCCTGCACGCGTCGCACCGAGCATTGTATGCAATAAGTGAAGTGCACAGCCGCGAAAAAAAAGGAACAGCATAGTGAAGCAGGAAACCCCCTGGACACTCAAACTGCCTATCTGCACAGATCCCTCCATAACGCGCCTCTCACCCCTTATTTACAACCGAGATTTATGGCGGGAACTCGAACGGAGTGTGCGCACAGGTCACTAACAAGTCGGTTCGACCCCAACTGCGGTCGACTTGTTTATTAAGAGCGAACAAACGAATAAAAATAAAAACAAAAATATATATGTAACTTGTAGCAGGTGAGATTTACGACTCGTATGTTGAATTCGGAGAGGAGAGAGTTCGTCGTATTGAGAACGGGGGCGAATGGGAAACCGTGAAAAACCGCCAAAATGGGTTGAGTTCTTTTTGCATCGATTTTCCCGGCCGGAATGAGAAAATTTCAAATTGTGGTTTTTAAACGATTAGGCATTTGTCGGAATAATTTAAAGAAATACGTAATAAACATCTTGGCATCTTGAAAAGTGAATTAATAAAATTTTAGCTTGACAAATAATATGCAGTCTATCCTCGAAAACCATATATCGGTATAATTAATAGATAAAGTGCACCTATATACATAAGTATAACATAGTTATTAAACAAAATTTTTTAAAGTGGTTTCCTGGCAATTTAATTAGAAGTCGGACACTATTTGTGCATTTTGCAATTAAAAACTGATATCTACTGTTAAAATGAACTAAGCTTCTCTTATTCGAAGACTCGAACAGTCAAATGGCGACAAGATGATATTAGAAATATAACGGAACCATTAAATACTCCATTGAAAAGCAGGTAGTAACGGTTGTACTCTTTTCTAACTGCAGAAGAGCGAGTGGAGTGATGAGCGAATCTCTATCTTCTCAAGTGGAGGAGACCAAGGTGTCCGATGAAGATGGTGTAAAAGAGAAAGCTAAAGTGTCCACCGCCAAAGATTCAGCGGAAACGGCTATGGAAGTGGAGGCGGATGATATAGGTGGTCAGCAGCCGGAGCAAAGTGAATTGTTAGATAAGGAGAAATCTGCCACAGTGGACATAAACACACTCACTCCCTCGACGCCCTCACAAACCCCGCCACAACTGCTGGCTGCCGAAACTGCCACATCGGGAAGCACGGCCGTCATTCCGGAGAACATCCTGTCACCGCCCAAGTCAGAAACTCAAACCGATGAGACTAACACAGCAACATCGACGTCCTGCTCCCCAGCCTCCGAAGGTCAGCGGTCGCCGGCGGCGGAGCAACAGTCATCGGCTCCTCCGTCTCAGGTGCAGGCACAGGCCACGGCGGCACCGGTCAATGGCTCCGTACCAAAGTCGGGGAAACCACTCTCCACAGCGCTCAGCGGCAAGAAATCCAGCAAAGCGGCCACTACGTCACCACGTGCATCCCGATGCCGCAAACCTAAGGCGCTGCCCATGTACGAAAGCGAAATCAGCGACAACAAGATGGGCATCAAACTGTGCATTAAGAAATCCGATGCCGGCGAAGGCGCACCTGCTGGTGTCACATCTCCGCCAGTTGCAGTTCCCACAGCTTTAAAAACGGTGCGCAAGCGCGTCCGTAAACCAAAGCAACAGGACAGCGATGAGGCCGAGTATGAGCCGCGGAAGAAAAAAGGCGGTGGAGGTGGTAGTGGCGGAGAGAAGAAGGTTTCAACGAGCCCGGATGCTGCGGAGGCGGCTGGCGAGCCAGTCGAGCAGAGTGTCTGGGCTCAAAAGCTGCCCGAGGAAGTCCTCTTCAGGGTGAGAATAAAATCAAGCTGCATATATGTAAATTGTGTGCCTTATATGAATGCATTTTTCAGATCTTTGAGCACGCTGTGGATACACAGGGCTGCCTGCCCACCCTCTTTCGCCTTGGCAGAGTTTGCTCGCTCTGGCGACAGGTTTCTCTCAGGCCTACTCTGTGGCGCACCATGGATCTTACCACATGGGTCAAGGAGAAGTATCGCACCGAACTTAAGCTCAAGTGGTTTGTCGACAACCGCTGCAGTGCCTGTACAGACTTGAATGTTTGTAAGTTGAAAAGTATAGGCTTGAAACTATCATTTAAGTGGACAATATCTTTTTTCAGCCAATTGGAAAATATCAGACATAAATTGCTTCCTTGCCAAATTGTCAAGCGGTTGCCCGAATCTTGCAGGCATTACCCTGTCCGGCTGGAAAGGTTTCACCTCGGATCATCTTACGTATTTGGTGGATAACATGCACAAGTTGCAGCGCTTGGACTTAAGTTCCATCAATGTATGTTGTGGCATGTGGTTGCGATGCTATATCTGATTTAAATTTGTATTGCACAGGTTGAGATGAATGCCAGCAAGAGTGCTGTGGGTGTTAACTCCCTATGCAATGCACTGCAGACTATGGGCAGCCGCTTAACGCACCTCTACTTGGCGCATAATCGTCTGGCAGGAATACCACAAATAGTCGGAGTTCTTTCGGTGAGTAGAATGCTGTTACAACTCCATTCTTATGGCTTATTGGCTTGTTTAACCTGTTGCAGACGCACTGTCCGAATCTAGCATTATTGGATCTCTCGAACGTGACCACTCAGGCCACATCACACGGTGTACTCCACATTGAGAAATTGCAGCGTGGCTGCCAGAAGCTAAAGGTCCTGCGTGTGACAAACTCTCATATAACACCAAGCACGGCATCAATGCAGGAAATTGTAAGATTCGCCTTTAAATTTACGAAATATGTACTAAAAGAAAGCCCCTGTAGATGGACTCCCCCGGTTTCCCAGAACTTGAAGAACTGTCCGTGGCTGCCTTAACAGATGAATCGCGAATCATAAGCGACGATCATCTGCAGCGCATCCTTAAGAGCAGCTCCAAGTTAAAGCTTCTGGACGTACGCAACTGCACACGGCTGACGCACGAGAGCCTAATCCGCTTACCTGCCTGGGATATCAAGCACTTATTCCTGTCTGGTTGCTCAGTCACTCGTGATATGGGGTGTGTTTATTTAGTATTAGTATACGGAACCCAGTGTAATCAAAAGTTGTCCCACCGCAGGTCGGGTTTGGAGCTCATTGCCTCAAAGTGGGCGCACAGTCTCATAGAATTGGATCTGGCTTGGGCGAATATGCAGCAGCCCATTGATAATGCGCTGCGCGCCCTAGCAGAAAAGGGCAGAGATTCGCCGATGGCGTGAGTATATATTATACTAATGTATATATTGTATGCTAATAAAATTAAAATTGTTCTTACCCTGCAGTCATTTAAATCTGTGCGGCTCCTCTGTTTCCGATGAGGCGGTAAAGGAAATACTGACGAACTGCCGAAATATGAGCTCCATCAACCTGGCATCGTGCCGTGGACTGCCGCGAGGCGTCAAGCGCCTAATGCAGGGACCGCAGGAGCTGGGCGAACTCCGGGAGGTTCTGGGAGTGCAGCTGAAGAGCAGTAGCGGGGGCAACTAATCCAGTCAGTGGGCAAGTCCACACATCGGTTTTATTGTTGAACAGGCGGGCCAAGTTTAAATGTAATTTAAATTGTTGCACCCTCTTCGCGCGAAAGGCGTTTAGCGCTTTGTTGATTTTGTAATGTAGTCCGCAAACATATTGCAATATTTGCATATTTGCATCTTCGCTTGCATCTTCCAATAATGCTTATCTTGTTTATAGGCCTTAGCGCGTAACTACTGTAGTAGTATAGTATTCTTTGCACAGCGGCAGCAGCGAGTTTCTCCCTTTTCTGGAGCTTTCCGCATTAGATGCTGTGCGAATAAGCAACCTTTTGTAAATGCAATATGTATTCATAACTAAGTTGATTCGAATTTTTTGCAGCGCGAAAATCTTTTCCTTTCGAAGACAACCGTTGCAACGATTTTCAATGATTTTTTTTAATATATGTAATGGTATATATATTTACTGATTTATTGATAGTTAAGTCCGACCATTGAGCGTTTGTAAAGTATGTATACAAGAATTTAAAATAAGTTTAAAGTGTATGATTCGCAATACAAAAAGAATATATTTACCATAAAGTAGTCGTCAATTCAAAGTCGCTAAGGCAATTTGTAGAGTTTTAACCCGACAAGAATGTACATATTGGCGTTAGAAAAACTTTCCGATTGGATGTTTTTTATATAAAAGAAGTAACCATTAATAAAGGTAACGCATATACCACACATACATAACATAAATTAAAACAATTCAATTGTTAAGCATTACTAGCAGTTAAGAGACGGCAATTAAAGGTAAATTTAATTTAAAATAAACGCAAAACATTTTCAATCTACGCCCGGCATTATCTTTTGACAGCAAAACACACCGATCAGTCGGGTTTATAGTATAATTTTATTCAAATATGCGGGAGATAATATTGCATTACGAGCTATGTACGGCCAAGACAGCAATTACAGTACGAATCCAGTTTTGGGTTCGGATACCTTAGTTCAGTCCAATCGATTAGATCATCTAGTTCTTCTGCAGCTTGTCCACGTCCTGAATGTAATCGGTGCCGACCTTCACGATGGCGGCGCCAGTTCCCAAACCCGCCAGGGTCGCCAGCAGTGCGTTGTCCTGTGGCAGGGCGGACTTGATGAGCGCCCAGGCCAGTACAGATCCCATGGAGAATAGGGTGGCGCCCAGCAAGGCGTACGCACCTCGCTTATTGTTCTTCACGTCCTTGAGGTGGGGTCTGCCGTATATGTAGAAGGCACTGCCCACCACCGCGGAGATAAGGAACACGTTCGTCAGATCCTTCTTGGGCAGGATTTTGGGCACGATCTGGGGGTTCATAACATTCACCGCAAGGGCTCCGTAGCTCACCAGGCCGTGCAGCGGTATGTAGTAGTTGAAAACATTCTCCCGGGTGAAGGGCTTAAGGCCCACTTTGTCGCATATGCTGCAGGCGTCTTTTGACTGTGTGCCGGCCATTATTTTCGATGAAAATGCAATTAAATTTTTGGGTCCCGGTGTGGTGGGGTCGATGAGTCTTCTTCTTCTTGTTATGTAAAGAACAGGGTTGCCAAGTCGCGCTAAACATGAAAGTTATGCCGGTCTTCGCGGACACTGCAGATTGAATATCACTGGTTCTAGGTAGATATGTATGTATATAAAGATGTAAATGTTTTGGCCCACATATGTCAATGCTTGAGAGCTCGTAATCTGAAAATGTATCTGACAGGGAGTGTACGTAGGGTCAATGGCTTTTAAACTTTGTCAGTTCTGCAGTTCGTCAGTTGTTTTAGGTGTATTGCGTTTTATCATAGCATTAACACGGATACCTGGTAAATGTGTAATTCAAAATGAAGTTCATTGTTTTTAAATAGAACCCTTTATCGTGCCTGATTTAATAAGCATTTTTGAATTTAATATTTCAGTGGTTCCGAATCAAGCCATCTTCTTGAACAAGAAGTGTCAACTCTGTTGAACAGCCGGCACGGTGTGCAAACCAGGTGGCAACACCAGCCGGCGCAGGAGAAGGAGTGGAGCAGGGACAGAGAGGTGGGAGGACCGAATGGGGATAGACAGAGAGCGAAATAGGTGCGAAAAATTATAGTTGTGTAGCCTGGAAATTCCTCGATTTCAATTTGCAAAAAGTAAATATCAGCCGCCGCAAAGCAACGTCGATGAATGTGCGCGGCCCGCGAGCAGAGAACAGACAACACCAGCTCCTGAAGCACTCCAGTCCAGAGATATCGCCGAGAGCCACAGTGCAGCAGATCCGTGGACGACATGTTGACGCACAAAACTTGTCAGGCACGTAAGAAAATGCAGGTGAGTGTGCCAATTGAAAGCGGGGAGGCGGAAAGCGGACACCTTAGACCAAACTAATTCAATTAAACCGCCGGACGACAGGTTTCCTTCGTGATACGGGATGCCGAGGAGAAACAGCACCGGAATGGCGTCAACGCACTGCAGCTGGATGCCAATAACGGCAAGTTGTACTCCGCCGGACGCGACGCCATCATCCGGGTGTGGAATACACGGACGGACTCCAGCGAGAAGTACATACAATCGATGGAGCACCACAACGACTGGGTCAACGACATAGTACTTTGCTGCAATGGCAGAAACCGTGAGTTGCCCCACAGATCAGTTTGCCCAGTCATATATTATCGAATCTTCCGTAATCTTAGTTATTAGCGCCAGCTGTGATACCACGGTGAAAGTGTGGAACGCCCAAAAGGGCTTCTGCATGTCCACCCTGCGGACCCATCGCGACTACGTGCAGGCGTTGGCCTACGCCAAGGATCGGGAGCAGGTGGCCAGCGCTGGTCTGGACAAGGCCATCTTCCTGTGGGACGTGAACACACTGACCGCTCTCACGGCGAGCAATAACACGGTTACCACCTCTAGTCTAACCGGGTCCAAGGACTCCATCTACAGCTTGGCCATGAATCCATCGGGCACAGTGATTGTGAGCGGGTCTACGGAAAATATACTGCGTATCTGGGATCCCCGCACCTGTATGCGCAGCATGAAGCTGCGAGGCCATACGGAGAACGTGCGCTGCTTGGTGGTCTCGCCCGATGGAAACCAGGTGGTGTCTGGCAGCTCCGACGGCACGATCAAGGTATGGAACCTGGGTCAGCAGCGCTGTGTTCAAACCATCCACGTACACAAGGAGGGTGTGTGGTCGTTGCTGATGAGCGAGAACTTCCAGTACATCATTTCCGGCAGTCGGGATCGCAACATCATTGTAACCGAGATGCGAAACCCTAGTAACAAAACGCTTGTGTGCGAAGAGCAGGCGCCCGTGCTTAGTCTGGGCTACAACATCGACAAGACTGGGGTGTGGGCCACCACCTGGAACTCGGACATTCGCTGCTGGAAGCTGCCCATGTACGACAGATGTACAATGAATTCCTCGGGCGGAATGGACGCACAGTGGACACAAGGCGGCACTGAGGTGGCCTGCATCAAGGGTGGAGCCGCCATCAAGGAGTGCGCGGTGCTAAACGACAAGCGTTATATAATAACAAAGGATTCACAGGATCAGGTCGTGGTGTACGATGTGCTGAGAGTAGTCAAAAAAGAGCAATTGGGCGTCGTTGACTACGAAGCGGAGGTGAAGAAGCGTAATAAGCAGGTTTACATTCCAAACTGGTTCACTGTTGATCTGAAAACCGGGGTGAGTTAACCTCTATTGAAGCTCAAGTTCGTTTAGCTTAATCATTTATTGCAGATGCCAACGATTGTATTGGGCCAGGAGGAAGTCGATTGCTTTTCCGCTTGGGTTTCCATTGAAGCTGGACTGCCGGAGTGCGTCGATCCCACAACAGAGATTAAGGTTGCTCGCTTATTAATCCTTCCTTCAACAAGTGACACTTATTGAAATGTTTTATTTTTTATAGATCAACTATGGCAAACTGCTTCTGGAGGCACTGCTAGAGTACTGGACACCACCGCATAGCATACCACCAAACGAAATGGAACCCGATATGCACGGCAATGGCTACTTCCAAGTACCCAAGCACACGCCCGTCATCTTTAGGTTTGTGTTTGTAATATAACCTTATCTACACAATAACTAATTTCTGGCTCAATTAAACAGTGAAGTGGGCGGCCGCACTGTTTGTCGACTTTTAGTACGCGATGCAGCTGGCGATAGCGAAAGTACCCTGCTCCACGAGACGGCGCCACAGTGGGTGACCGACGTGGTAATCGAGAAGAACATTCCCAAGTTCCTCAAAATACCGTTCTTCCTGCAGCCCCATCCGCAAATGACCAAGCCTGAACGAACGAAGAAGGTAGCCGTCTCTGACACCACACAAAAGTCATATTTTAACAAGATTTATATTTACTATTTAGGATCGTCTGGTGGCTAATGAATTTATACAGTGTCGCAAGGTCTGCGAGCACGTGCTTGAAAAGGTGCTGAATGCGGAAACTACTCCAAGTGGGGGCAATGCTAACAATTCACTGCAGAATAGCCAGAGCGATGCTAATTCGGAGGGATCCCAACTGCCAGCTGAGGAACGAATCGAACTGTGGTGTAATGATGTGGTAAGATGATGGATAAATCTCCTTTAGAAGCCCTTGCTCACAGTACTCCCTTAAAGGTTGTGGACCCAAACATGGACCTGCGCACGGTGCGCCACTTTATCTGGAAGCAGTCGACCGATCTTACGTTTCAGTACAAGACCAAACAGAATTTCACCTACGATGGTAAATAAGAGAGCCCACGCATAGACCAACACAAGAACACCATTCACAAACACAACGCATACTTGATTTCTGCAATTGCCATTGCCTAACCAAGAGTTGTGCTTATATATATCCGCCCCATAGGTTCGATCGGGGATAGCTTGGAGCGCGTGACGCGCAAGTATTGAACGCTGGCAAGTGATCTCCCGCCTAACCGATGCAGTACCGATGCATTATTGAATGAGAACGAGATTGAGCAGATCGATTAACAATTTATATTTTTATAAGTTGATTTTGCAATGTATTTGAGTTAACCTGCGTTGCGTCTCGTCACGTCGCGTCTAGTGGACAAAAACATTTCAAGGAGAATCTGTACGAGCGTTTACTTTAAAATTTAAAAGTGCACCGGAGTACTTTTGTTTGTTCACTTCTCGTTAGGAATAAATATGTACTTCAGATTCAGACTTATAACAATTAAGCTTGCGACACAGGTAGTTAAGCATTGCAAAAGGAGTAACTGCAGACATACCATTAAAACGTATTTGCATCTGAAGCAACTAGACCTAGAGTATTGCGCATATATGTATGTAATATTCACACTTGTTTCACATTAGTTTTATACATAATTATTTACATAGAACATAGGTATAAGTAATCTGTTAAAGATACAGAAAAATCAATGCAATGGTAGTAGCCCAACTTGTAAAGAGCTCTATGCAAGCCAATTTGTACATAAGTAATAAGCGAAAATCGAAAATCGAAAACCAGGATGAAAATCAATTAAAGTTATTAAATTATTTGGAAATCAAGCCTGCCTCTCAGTCCCTAAGATGATTACTCCCCCCTTTTAACTAAAAACTAAGAGGGCGCTCCTAACGCCGCCGTCGGGTACCTGCCACGCGGGAATAGGACTCGATGCAGGTCAGCAAGCTGAGCAGCTGTTGCTTCAGCGTCGAGGGTATGTGGTAGCCGTGGATAATCCTACGCGGCGCGTTGCTTGTCCGGATCAGCCAGCGGGCAACCAGCCATAGGCAGTTTTCACGCAACGATCTCAATGGAAAGTGAATCAGCACTTCGCTGCGCACGTCTACCAGCTGATCCGGACTCTGCTGGTTCTTGGGCACCCGCACCCGGATCGGCTGAAAGATCCTCTGCGAGCGTACGTGCATTCGTTCGCCCGTGTAGTAGTCCCGGAAAAGCCAGCTGTGCGTGGTGAACGTGTTCACCCGTACCTCCTCGAAGGGCTTGAGGGTAAGGTACATGTTCTCCCGATCCCGCTCGCACACCCAGTACAAGTCCAGAGTGCGGTATGTGGTGTTTGCAAACAGCACGTACACCTCAACCTTTCCCTGATCAGCGCCCACCAGCTGCTGGCCGTCGCGGTTGTTCTGCGCTATCTGGAGCGCCATCTCCAGCAGGGTGCTAAGCCGATCTGCAATGGCTGCCAAATCAATTTTCGTTGTTTTTCCGTTTGCACAAGCCCTTGGAATTGGATTCAATCAAAACACAACAAACTAACAACAAGTATAGATAAAATTCACTTCTTATCAGTTACGGTAACATTTTTCCTGCTGCGTGTCCCTGCACCTGGCCACACTTGCGATGACTGACTTATCGATAAGGGGTAAAACAGCTGATTTGCTTCCGCCTCTAGAGAAACAGTAAACAAATAATCACTAAGAAATAGCAAAATATGGCATTTTGCATAGCGGTTATTGGCAAGGATGTGAGTTTTATTTTCCATTTGAATACAATAAGTAGCATGACGAATTCCCACAGAACGCCCCCCTGTACCTGACCACATCCGATATGGAGCAGGAACTGGACTTGCAGTATCATGTTAACGCCGCCTTGGACGTCGTGGAGGAGAAGTGTCTGATTGGCAAGGGTGCTCCGGAGTCCAAGGAGCTGTACCTGGGACTGCTCTACTCGACGGAGAACCACAAAATGTACTTGGGTGTAGTAATGCGCTAGAATTGGCAACTGAATGATTGATTTTATTACAGCTACGGGTTTGTGACCAACACTCGGGTGAAATTCATAGTGGTCGTTGATTCCAGCAACGTTGCTCTTCGGGAAAACGAAGTTCGAGCGGTGGGTATCCAAGTACTACCTAAATGAAGCCCCTTTTACCTCCTACTCTTTGCATCTTCCAGATCTTCCGCAATCTCCACTTGCTCTACACAGATGCCGTCTGCAATCCCTTTTTCATTCCTGGCGAGTCGCTGACTTCCAAGTAAGCGAGCTTCTCCTTAATTAATATATATATTTTACTCTATGAACCACACATCAACTTAATATCTGCAGGAAGTTCGATCGTGCTGTCCAGAAACTGATGAGCGGCACTGCCTAGCTGTAGATTAATACTGAACGAATAATAAAGCGCATTAGTTATCAGATGGCATACGTTTTCTCAGGAGGGATGTCAAGGTGGTCTGACCAAGTGTCCGCCCGAAGCTAGACTCAAATAGAGATACGCACCAGAGATACGCAAACCGGTCCTTGGTTGGCTAGCCGTAGCCAAATATTATGCTAATTTGACGTTTTTGTCAAAAATAATTCGAGAATTAATTATATCTTTACAATGTGTCTGCTATTTGACACATAGTTAGTTAATGTCTCAGCGTCAAACTTGTCTTCCGTCTGTATTGGGATTTGTTATGGGATTCACTGCGATCTTTAACTGAACGGCAATAACGAAGCACACATAAACATGTATTTTGTATTTTCTTATGCATAATTAATGAAATTAAATCCTACGCGTCTCCGGACTTGAACTTGGGCGCCACCGGCAGAGGTAAGCTGAGCATCAGTATCATATAAAAAGCCGGCAGAAGTTCCAGTTCGATATCAGTAAGCCTCCTCAAGTCTTTCAACAATCAACATGAAGTTCTTCGTAAGTGGCTTTATCACAAATTGATCCTTAAAGGATTTTAGCTGATTGGTTACTTACAATCCTTGTAGATTGCTTTCGCCTGCCTGTTGGCCGTCGCCCTCGCCGGCGAAGACGCCGGTGTTATCCGTTCCGAGCAGGAAGTTAATGTGAACGACTTTAGGTACGCTCTTAAGCTGGACAACTCTGTTGATGTGGAGCAGCAGGGTGCCCTAAACGGTGAAGAGTGGGTGGTGAAGGGTGGCCAGTCGTGGGTTTCCCCCGAAGGAGTACCCGTGTCCATCCAATACCTTGCCGATGCCAACGGTTACCAGGTGCTGTCTGCCAACCCTCCTCTGCCCACCCCACCCCCAATCCCAGAGGCCATCCAGCGTGCCCTGGATTTCATTGCCGCCCACCCGTCCAGGGAGTAAATTGTTTTAAATAAATGTGTTGAGACTTACATTCCTAGACTTTTGATTTCACACCAAAAGGACCGACGCTTCTTAAACTGAGTAACCAAAGATACGCATCCATTAGCTGACAGAAACAAGTTTGTCAGGTTCAACCGGACGGATGAATTATATTAGTACGCTATATGTAGGTCTGACAGATGGTCATTGTTGATACGCCATGCTGCCCCTGAACTTGAGGTCATCTCGAGAGTTTTCACTTTCGATATTGTTTTTCTTTGCGGGGATTCCCCATCGGCGTGAAAATGAAAACAGCAAAATTATTTGGGTTCCCTTGTTGCATTTATTGCTCAAAATAAATTGAAAGGTTATACGTGTATGTAGGTATCTTTATCTGTGGGAAGACATTTAGCAATCCCTATCTAGTCACGTGATCGCGATGGGATAATCAGGCTCTTTGTTGTCATAATTTGCGATGCAAATGTTAGGCTCTCGGTCTTTGAAAGTGATGCGACCGTTTAAGCGGTGCGATGCAGATTGTGCCACTGCAATTATGACGTCGACGGGCAAAGTGAATGCCATCGTAAATTACGTGGTGCAATCAGGGGCAAAAGTAGCAGTATCCGAGGTAACTAAAGTGGCCGATCCGCCGACGATCAAGGCTAAGCCTCGTCGGCTCTCAAATGTCAAAAAAACATTGAAAAGCTTACGCTCCGTTTACCAATCCGCCGCCAAATCGTCATTCTGATTTTGATTCTGATTCGGATTCTGGTTCGGATTCGGATTCTGGGTCGTTGAGGCTAATCGCTGTGGAAGCACAACATGGATACCCCGACAGATGGCAAGCGATGAAAACAAATCTCAACGATGATGGATTGAGATGCCGAGAGGGCGATGTCAATATGCCACCGAGCTGTCGGGGATCTGGATCGGGATACACTGCTGGAAAAATGCCATTTGTGTGTTTATATTTTTGTTAAATTCCCATTCAGCGTTAAGCATTTCCTCCGTGTAACTCAATGAAGAAATGCATAAATTTTACGGATTCCTTTCTCCGGCTCAGCTGTTGGCCATTACTAATTCCTGGCACTTTGAGATACATATGTGTCGCATATATTACGCGCTAATAAATTAATAAGAGCCCAAACAAATGGTCAATATGTCAGCGTGACGTCAACTTTTTGGCGGCTTCTTTGGCTGGCGCTGTCATAATTCGAAATCAGCATTTGGTTTCCTCAATTTTCCCAATATTCCAAGCCAACATAAACAAATACGTTGGAATATTCAGAAAATGTGTGCCACACAAACGGCTATTTTATTCAAATGTATAAATCAATTTGCATATCATGGCTGGCATTAAACAAAGCGAGAATTAATATAATATTATGGCTGATTTAAATCTGAATATATGTATGTACACGTATGTACATATGTACATATATGCGTATGGGAATAGGAAGGAGAATCGCAAGAGACAATATTCGAATCGTTTATAAAAATGTTTTCTTAACACATTGCTCATTTGATATTTCCATGTGCGAGTTTCGCTGCCTGTGTGTGGTATGATTCCATCCTCTTAATTAATGTCGATTTTTTAATTGGTCGTTAATTTGGTCGAGTTATAAAATGATTTTATGGGCACGGCCGTGATTGATTCATAAAGCGTGTCATCGCTGCGAATTGGAAAATGTGATCGGATCTGATCCAATAATGAGGGGATAACTGATACATATTCTAATGGGCACCACTTAAGCGTACACTGAGCGAATTGCAACTGCTGAACTACTGACGATTTTGTTTTGGGATTGATTGACTCATTTCGTATGTTAATTTCCGAATAAAAGCGAAAACGAAAAGCTAAAGCCGTAGAACAGGGTTGGTTTTAAGTTTCAGCCGGCGTTTGTGGTTATTAAATTGGCTAGAAACAAAGACCAGTATCCGTCCCAAAAGTATAAAACAGAGATGTGTATTTAAAAAAGGTTATTTAAGACATTTTTTATCGTCATTAAGCGTGTTTAATTTTAATAGATGGTGACAGCGAACTTGAAACTGGTTTATCATCAGCATGATTTAGAATGATTCCCCAGCTTCCTCAGAGTCTGATAGGAATTTTTCCCGCAGTGCTGGGTAAAAATAGTCACTGTTAAGCCTAGCAAACCACTACAAAATCGTATTGGGTGGGTGGATGTGGATCGTCTGCTCTTGGTGGTGGTGGCATTGGTGGCATTGGTGGTGGTGGTGCTGGTGGTGGCCAGGCGCAGTAAATTCAGCAATGCTCAATGGTTTTACAGTGCTTTTCGTATTTTCCTTGTTTCTTTTTCACTCCACAAAAATTAGAAACACATTTTAAGATTTCCACAGGTTCGTGTGCGCGTTCACTTCTTTTGTTTATTTCGCTTGGTTTTATTTTCGAAATGCTGCCGAAAACCATAAATTAGCTTGTTACTTTTGGAATGCCTGGCGTTGTGTGTGGGTGTTTTCTGGTCTTGGGGATCTCAAGAGCTAAATGAAGAAGTGGGGAACTGATTCAGTCGTTAGCGGTGATCGATCTGGTGAACAACTAGCACAGGACTTAGCATGGAAAACATTGTGAGTGCAGCTGGAATGCAGATTATAGCAACCCCTTGCACTTGAAAAAAGTGCTTAGGCAGAGGGAAATTCCAATTAATGTACAAAGTAATGCATAGAACACATCTCCATGCTTTCCCACCAGGACGAAGACCTGACCCCCGAGCAGATTGCCGTTCTGCAGAAGGCATTCAACAGCTTCGATCACCAGAAGACCGGCAGTATCCCCACCGAAATGGTGGCCGATATCCTCCGTCTTATGGGTCAGCCCTTCGACAGGCAGATCCTTGACGAGCTGATCGACGAGGTGGATGAGGACAGTAAGTACTCGCAGCCTATATTGCCCTGTATTCAAACTGATCCATCCAATCCTAATCCTTCGCAGAATCCGGTCGCCTGGAGTTCGAGGAGTTCGTCCAGCTGGCTGCCAAGTTCATCGTGGAGGAGGATGACGAGGCCATGCAGAAGGAGCTGCGCGAGGCTTTCCGCCTGTACGACAAGCAGGGCAATGGCTACATTCCCACATCCTGCCTGAAGGAGATCCTCAAGGAGCTGGACGACCAGCTGACCGAACAGGAGCTCGACATCATGATTGAGGAAATCGATTCCGACGGCTCTGGCACCGTTGACTTTGATGGTAAGTGTGCGGACCAATTAGGCGCCGTCAGTCGGGCGATAAAAATCTTGGATTCCTTGGCCCGCTGCCATGGTATTTTCCACACAAATTATATCAATTTGTTGCGGTGGAGCTCCCCACCCCCCACCACCACCACCACCCAGTCCCCCTAAGGGGGGGATGAGACGCCCTTGTGCTGCTGTATTTATAGATCTTTAGATCTTTACACAGAAGCAATCGGATCATTTTGCCCCAGATTTCAGCACTCCCATTCCCAAAACAATATACTTCCGTATTTTCCCCCTTTTATAATTAATATATCTGTGCACCTGAACTGGTTTGCTTTTAGGCTTTCCGCCTTGATCCCTACTATAATTATACAACCCATATTTCATACACTTCTAGTTTTCGCCACTCCATTAATTCTCTTATTTTTAATTGAATTTTCAGAATTCATGGAGATGATGACTGGCGAGTAAGCATTGTGGAGCCATCGTAACTGAAAACTGTCTACCCCCTAACACCCGAGGCTTGAATAAACGTTTTGTATTTTATTTCTACGATTGAGTAATCATAATTACGCTATAAATAATCCGCTCGTTCAGGAACTGATTGAGTAGAAAAACCCAAAGCGCGGCAAACATTCTATCTGCATCCGAGTTGGTTGAGTCATCTTAATTGCCACCCACTGCCATGCGGATTATTATTAAATTTCGATGTTTGTGCAATGGGCTGGGAGGGGGCGTGGCCGTCTGCTCATTTGTGTGTTAATTTGGCAAGGCCACGCGGCGTATGAGCGATGCATGTTGCGCATACGCAACGTGGCCAGTCGCATGTGGCGTTGATTGTTTGAGTTCATTCTTGGATTCTTGGCGCAATCGCTGTGCAGTGCGTGCACATTCCTTTTGCCACTTGGCTGGCGTTCTGGTCCGCACAGCTGTGACCATCCCAAGCAGAATAAGGCCCACTGACAACCTGCTAGACGTTTTGCCTTTCCCAACAGCCATGTTGGCCATCTACACGTATGCATGCGGCTGGCAAATGTCAATGAGCATTCTCCTTGTTGCCAAAAGATGTCAAGCATTTACGCTAAACTTGGCCGCCGCGATATGCGGTGAGTTTTCCCAACTGCAGCGAAAAGAAGCAACTGCCCTTTTCTGAAAAGTTTACGAAAAATGGAGAAGGGGCTGGGGCAGATCGATGGGTGGTTGCTGGGGTTTGGATGTTGCCACCAAGTGGAGCAACTTGTTTTGCGCAATGCCTTAGTCTTTCGGCCGGAGGGTGTCGATATTAGTGGTATTTATTACTGCTTCGAATCCAGTTTTCAGCTTTTAACCAATCATTAGGTGAAAGGTCAAAGACTGGACCTGGACACCCCGTGAAAGAGCCCCAAGTGGTGGGCCGGGCTTGTGGTTTGTGTTTTGTGTTCAGTGCCAGATTTATTGACATCCGCCTGGGCAGACTTCTCAATATGCGATTCTTGACACCGAGCGCATTAAAACGGTTTCCCAAACATGCAATTCAATGGAGATGAAGCTGATGCTGAATGATGATGATGCGCTCGAGCGTTGAGGGTTTCGATTGGATTCCAATTTACGAGCACCACCAGCACCACCGGCAGCAGCAGCACCAGTTGCTTGCTAATTTTTACCCACTAACCGAGAAGAGAGTTGTGGCTGAGAGCGTTTGTTTAACAAGACAAGGTACATTGAGTAAACGAGATGCCGCCGTTGAGACAATAGTCGTACTGCATGGGCTCGCGGATGAGGGGCACCACCTCCTCCTCCTCCTTCTCCTCCCTTTATTTTTTTTCGTGCGATTGTTTTCTGCCCCGGCCACCAACACAGCTGCACACGATTGCAATAAATGCCATAAAGTATCAAAATCTCAGCACTCGCTCAAATCCGAGTACCAAGCTCCAAGCTGCAAGCTGTAAGCGGCAAGCTCCGGCTGCAGTTTTCGTTCATTCCATTCCATTTGATTGCATTTGGCGCCAAACCAAGTATAAAAGCTGGAGAACCTGGGCTGCGATCGGCACACAAGTACTGTGACATTTGAGGAGCCACAACACGACACGCGGAGGCACTGCATCGCTGGGGCGGCAAAGGATTCACGTGGATTACCATAGCTTTGTGGATACATTAAATAGTGGATAGTTTGTGGGTGCGCCAAGGATCCTCCTTACTAGTTCTCGACTGGAATTTGACAATCGAAAGTTTGCTGACATGGCTCTTAAGTGGGTAAGTTCGGTGAAAGCGAAAAGGGATTTTCCATGGGCTGCAAAATCCAAGAGATCCAAGTGCTCAATTGATTCGGCAGAGTCCTTTGAAACTCTATTTTGAAAAATCATATTACTTTGAATTGTTGAAAATGCTTAAGAAAGTTATCCTGACCAATATTCCTTTGTGAGATAAGGACCTTAACTCAAAAGTTAAATCAGAACATAATTTTGAAATATTTCAATATTGGAAATAAAAGCTATGATCAAATTTTCCGTTTTTAGTCCTATCGGATTTTTTTGTTAAATCAAAACTACGTTATTGATCTACGACTTGAATAAATTATTTTACAACTATATCATTCATTTAAGCACCAGTTTTTTTTTTAAATACAATCGAATAGAAAGATCTTAAGACTGCAAATTTAAATGAATTTAATTTTCAATACCCACTTTAAATTTAAAAATATTTTAATACGTTTCGCAAAATGTTTTATGTAATTGATTTAGTGTAGGGAATAGTCTCATCAAAAATCTGGATACCCAGGACACACAGGAATGTCGACTTCTTTTTTAGGAAATTACAAGATTTCAGGAAACGTTAAGTACGTTAACTATTTAAGCAGTGTGTTATCCAATCGCCACTTGGCAACGCGCTAAATTCCACGTTGAATTCCAAGAACATGCTAAACAATAGACCAGTGGAGTGTCCCATCTTGGAGTGTTAGATAGCCAAGGGTTTCCCCATTGCACTTAGCACATCCGATTGTCTTGCGCAGACCGAGTAATCCCCGCGAAACGCATAAATTAGCAGCCCATTTGCAATCGGAGATGGCGGATGGCACGCAAAGTTGCCCAAGTTGGATCGGTCGTGGTCGATCCGCCCCCAAGGCGGATCATCGAAATGGTAGCAAAGGCGACCCAATTGGCAGCCCATTTGCAATTACCGCAATTATATTTGCGGTTGCGAAACGCTGTCGAAGATGTCTGCTGCTCGGTGGTCACGAACTCCAAGAGCCTCTCATGATATTCCGGCCCAAAGGGGCAGGCGTTGGTTGTTTGGTTGCCACAATGCCACAGTCACCGGATGAGTCAGTGTGGCAAATGTCAGAATTTCCACAATTTCTTACATTATTGCACTGCAAGTGAGCTCATCATCGCGCCAATCGATGGAGCTGTTAGGTTTATGGCCCAGTGGCATCCACGTAAACGGTTTAAACTTCAACTTGACACTCCACTTGGTCGTGGAGCAGCCCCCATCCGCTCCGCTTACCTAGCCTTCCCAGCCAGCGAGCCACCGTGGACGCTCGGTTCACACGCTGCTGCATCTTCAGACGTCTTCTGTCCAACAAGAAGTCCATAAATATCAGAGTTCGCCTCAGGCCGAGACAATGATGAGTCCGCTTGTGATTGTCTAGAGTTCCCGCTGCACTTGCAGCCTTAATGGGCGACGACGATCGGATGCAACAATGGAAAACGTGATCGGCTCGGATCGGATCGGATCGGATTGCGCCGCTCAGTCAATGGCCAACATCATCTTCATTGATGAAATGGCCGACATTTGGCCACACTCTTGACCCCCTTGGAGGTTGCAAGCGGGGTCATGATACCCACTTGGCCGCGATATGTAACAGGGCTCAATTAGCGCCAAAATCAAGTCAAGGTTTTTCTTGTACTTTGAAGTTTGGAAAATGCTTATCGCGTACAAATTCGAGATATTTAATTTTTTTTTTTTGTATGAGTTACCGCTAGTTATTTTAATATATTTACTTTAAGCAGTTGCTTTTTAACTTAAAATGCACATTTATTAGAAATAATTACGATCATAGAAGATCTTCAGCTGTGAGAAAAAAACGTATGTCTAAGTGAGACATTTAAAGTCGTGAAACATTAACTTGTTTAAGCCCCAAATATTAATAGGAATTCCACTTTTTATGGCAGCCATTAAATAACTATATCATCAATTGTAAAGAGCAGCCTTTTTTGTACTCAGATTTGTTGTCTTCAGATTTATGAATTAGCCACAGTTATAAAGGCCAATTTTTAAACAATTAGCCACCCCTATGATTTTTCACTGGTATTTATTTTGCAATCAAATAAGTTAACCCGCCAAAGATTTGGTTTAGGCCAAATTGAGAGCGTGGATCGCGATTGAAAATGCTGTACGAGTGAACTTTCCATGTGCTTGCATAAATTTGTAAACTTACCGGGCAATCCCTACCTGCTTCGATCTTTTTCAGGCTCTGGTGATCACGACGCTGGTGGTTGCCCAAGCAGCCAAGCTGGATAACAAATACCTGCCCCCACCTGCAAGTGCGGCCAGTGCGGGCGGCAGTCCGGGAGCAGGGCTCCAGGGACCAGGAGGTGGCTTCGGCGGAGGTGGCGGCGGTGGTGGATTCGGTGGTGGTGGCGGAGCGGGTGGAGGTTATGGCGCAGGCGGCGGAGGCGGACCAGCTGGTGGCTTCGGGGGCGGTGCCGGTGGAGCTGGTGGTGGCGGAGCTGGCGGCTTTGGGGGTGGTAACAACGGACTGGGTGGCTTCGCAAACGGACGACCCATTGCGCCTGGCGGTGGCGGTGGTGCACCCGCTCCGCGCCCCAGCCCGTCAGGTGGCGCTCCACCAGCTTCTGGTCCTCCCATTCCGATTCTCTCATTTGTCAACGAGAACGACGGCGATGGCAACTATCGCTTTAGCTACGAGACCGGTAATGGCATCAAGGCCCAGGAGGAGGGCACCGTCAAGAACAAGGGATCCGAGAACGAAATCCCCTCCGTGATGGGCTCGTACTCCTACAGAAATCCCGAGGGCGAACTCGTCGAGATCATGTACACGGCGGATGAGAATGGCTTTGTGCCCTCGGGCAATGCCCTGCCCACTCCACCGCCCATTCCGGAAGCGATAGCCAAATCTCTGGCTGCCCAGGGCATCTCGATCCTGCCGGGTGGCGGATACAGTGGAGGTCCTGGTGGACATGGTGAGTATCTATGCAATGAACCAATAAATCCCATCATTTCATTGCACCCTTTTGTTTGCAGGAGCTGGTGGCGGCGGAGGTGGTGGTTCGGGCTATGGCGGCGGATCAGGATTTGGAGGCGGTGGCGCAGGAGGAGCACTCGGTGGAGGCGGAGGTGGAGCAGGTGGTGGCGGTGGATATGGATCAGGTTAGATATCAATCCAAATCAGATTTGTGTCTCTTTGTTTGGTTACTTCCTAAACTTTAACAACAATTATTTTTAGGAGGCGGAGGTGGTCGCGGCGGAGCACCAGGAGGTCCAGGAGGTCCAGGAGTTCCAGGTAAGCGAAAAAATTCTTTAAAAAATGTTAAAAGTGAAAGTTCTTATTTGTAAATGCTTTTTATTACCAGGTGCACCAGGCGGAGGCGGATTTGGAGGTCATGGTAAGTTATTACTTAAGCTATGATTACACATGGATCTAAACAAATCACTTATTTTTGTAGGAGGCGGTGGTGGCTATGGAGGAGCAGGTGGCGGCGGTGGTCGTGGTGGTGCTCCAGGAGGTCCCGGTAAGTCATTTACTTAATCCTTTACTTCTTTCTGAAGACGAAACGTATTTACTAATTTTATGCATTTACATTTTTCATAATTTCAGGATCACCAGGCGGCGGCGGATTCGGTGGTCAAGGAGGTGCTGGCGGCGGATATGGAGGCGGTGGCGGCGGAGGACGCGGTAGTGGTGGAGCACCTGGAGCTCCCGGTAAGTTAGCGAATAGTGTTTCTTTATAAACCCTCAAAACTAATTACTTTCTTCACCTGAAGGATCACCAGGCGGACCAGGTTTCGGAGGTCAAGGTAAGTAATCCCACCTTACTTTGCATTTCAAGTTAATACCATATAAACTTTGTAGGTGGTGCTGGAGGATTCGGTGGTGGCGCCGGACGCGGCGGTGCTCCTGGTGCTCCTGGTGCTCCTGGTGCTCCCGGTGAGTTCATCATTTCATTTACTTGATTTTGGCCAATAACCCATTGCTTATTTTCAGGTGCACCAGGCGGAGGCGGATATGGTGGCCAGGGAGGTGCTGGCGGCGGCTATGGAGGCGGCGGCGGTCGCGGTGGTGGTGGTGGTGGAGCACCAGGTGCGCCAGGCGCTCCAGGCGCTTCAGGATCCCCAGGAGGTGGCGGTTTCGGAGGTCAAGGTATGTGATAATGAAACATCCACTTTAGGAAATACATTTAAACTCATTGCAGGTGGTGGTGGCGGATACGGAGGAGGCGCTGGTCGTGGTGGTGCTCCAGGAGCTCCAGGTGAGTTTATGATTTAAATTGATTGCTTTCAAAAATAAGTGAATTTTAACATCTAGGATCGCCCGGTGGAGGAGGATTTGGTGGTCAAGGTAAGTCAGCACAATATTATTCCAACTCCAGGACCTTAGGTGCAACATATTGATCTTGTAGGTGGGGGTGGCGGATACGGAGGAGGCGCCGGTCGTGGTGGTGCTCCAGGAGCTCCGGGTGGTGGCGGCTTTGGCGCCGGCGGTGGTCGCGGTGGTGCTGGTGGTGCCGGTGGTGCTGGTGGAGCTGGAGGAGCACCCGGTGAGTATCCTTGGCTTCCCAATTAGCAACAACATGTAGATGGGAACTATTAACTTTTCGTCTTTTTTTGCGTGCAGGATCTCCGGGCGGACCAGGTTATGGCGGAGGTGCAGGTGGCCCAGGTAAGAAGCATTATAGTTTACAATCTGTGTGGTTTATTGCAACTGCAAAGCTTGAATTAGTCCCATTCATCTTCATGGGAATGAAGATGCTGTGAAGAGCTGTATTCCCACACATTTTTATTCAGCCAAGCCTGGGTCTGCAGTTTTACCCACGATCCACTAACGATCAGTCATGAATAAAACATTTCGGCTTGAAGGCGGTCCTTTTGAAGACGCTAGATCATAATAGATTATAAAAAGACTGCTTTAAGTATTTACAATCTGTCAAAGGGGAGTTTACATAAGTTAAACGATCGTTTCAATTATTGCTTTCCAGGCGGCGCCGGTGGACGTCCAGGCGGACCAGGATTGCCCGGCAATCAGTACGTTCCACCAGCAGCTGGAGGCGGAGCACCCGGCAGGCCAGGAGCAGGAGGAGCACCCGGCACAGGATCGCAGTACATTCCACCTGCGCCGGGAGCGCCGGGCGGTGGTCGTGGAAACGGAGAGTTCAATCCTCAGACGGGCTATAGCTATTAGCACCACAGTAAATCCCGAAGCGCCAATCAAATCTCTCAAATTTTCGTGCAGGCTGCCCCTCCAATGTTCTTTCACTAAAACAATTAATTTATTTATATAAGCTTACCTCCCTTTTCTTCTCTGACAATGTGTGTGTGCAACTATCGAAATAAATGATTATTATAAAATACGTGTATGATTGTAAAGTATTACTGCGGAAATTGAAACAAACAAGCTGCTTGACTTTTCAGTTGCATGTATTTCATGCCTTTGAGTTGCGACTACATCTTTAAACTAACCAATCGCTTAAATGACATTAATTCGTTGTTACTTCTTTGGGGACTTCTTGAAGCGTCTGCCGTACTGATTATAGCCATAGGGATCCACCAGATTGTTGGGTCTGCCCCTCAGTTGTTGGGTGATTAGCGCCTGTTGCTGCTGCTCGTTTTGCTGCTCCTTCTGCTGCTGCTGCTGTTGCTGCTGCTGCTGCTGCTGTTGCTGCTGCTGCTGCTGGTTGAGATTCTGCTGCTGTTGTGCCTGTTGCGCAGTAAGATTGCTGCCAAACGATTGCTGGCCAAATTGTCCGGCATACTGGCCGGGCAAGTTCCCGGAATGCAGCTGATTGAACGGCTGATCCGGTTGATATTGCCCGGAGTTTGGCTGCTGGAATCCGCGTTGCTGTTGCAGCTGCTGCTGCTGCTGTTGCTGCTGCTGTTGCTGTTGCAGCGGATTCAGCGGCTGTTGTCCTGGAATCTGGGGACGAAAGGGGGCATTGGGCAGTGGCGGTGGCAGCTGGCGGAAGGGCGTCTGGTATGGATTCAGATTGGGATTCAGCAAGCCCTGCTGATAGGGCTGGGAGCCCGCGAAGTATTGCGGCGTAGATGGAATCCCCGTGCCCTCCGCTCGAAATCCGTTCTCATCGGCGATGTAGCGCACCGTGATGGGTGTGCCCTCCGGTGAGGTGTACGAGTAGGAGCCCTGAATCACCTGTTCATTCATAAATAAAGTTCTTGAAAAATGGCACCCAAAAGCATGATAAGTTATAGATAGCTCTACGCCGAAAAGATTGCAACGAAATTCAATGCTAATTTGAATTTCATGTTCGTTGGGATCTTCAAGAAGGCTTTCAACAGCTTCTTCAACAGCTGCACGTCACGCATCTGGGCTCCCCTGGTACGTGACGAACAAGGTAATCGAAACAGATCTGAAAGTTACCCTTCTTGGGGATCAGATCAATTTTCATAGCAGCCGTTATGCCGACAGGCTTGTAGTCCACCCGAACCGACTGGCAAATATGCTTGTTAATCCCATCTCCCTCCGAAGGCTGAAGAGGGTACACCCCAGCGATCTCCCCACCCGGAGGATAATATAAATTAAGTAATTAATAACTAGATAAATCTTTCCCTCTGTACTAAATTAAGAAACCACTTGGTCTCATATACTTTTTATAAGCACATTAGGTTAAGTTCAGTGGAGTTGACTGAACGATTCCTTTTGAAACCCAAATAAAAATATACTAACCCTGCAAAAAAAAAGGGATCTTCAAGAAGGCTTTCCCTTTAAAATGTATCTACAGGTTCGTGATCAATGTGAACGGTAAACCCACCTGTGCCTCGGCGCCCTCACCATACCCCAAGTTCTTAACGTATCCCTGTGCCTGGGCAGTGGTTCCATCGGCCGACGAGTATCCGTAGGAGAAACTCCCATCCAGATTGAGCTCGTTCTGGTAGGCGGTGATGGGCACGTAGTTTTGCTGCTGGTACTGGTTGTAGCGGGTATAGGGATTCTGTAGGGCAGCGCCAGTGAGCGGAGGTGCCAGTGGGTTCAGAGGATTCCGCTGGCCAGGAAACAGGCCCTGACCCTGTACGGGATTGGGCTGGCGTCGCTGGAAGGGATTGCCTGACTGCTGCAGCGGCTGCAGTGGCTGCAGTGGCTGCAGTGGAGGCACCTGCGCACGTTGTCCCTGGAAGCCGGCTCCAGGCAACTGAGCCCGGCTGACGGAGAACCAGAGGCTGGCCAGCAGACAGGCCACCCAGCGGAGGTGCTGGAATCGAGGGGCACGGGTCACAGACATTTAGGCTGTCAGTGGGCAGGTGCCGTGGATCATAAATCTCTCTCGCGAACAGGGCACAAATTACACGCTCGATAAACCCGACGATTCAATTATGAAGCTGGGAAACGCTGGCGATGCTGTGGGATTCGATCGCGTACCGAAGCAAATCCGTTGCTGCCACTGTGGAAGTCACTGATCGAAAGCCGTGCCGCGACTGCAATTGTGGCTCCCAACGGCGGCCGTATTTATGCGATTCTCGATCGTCGTCGAACAGAATTGGCCTGTTCGTCAGGCCCTAAAGCTCAGCTCAGTTATGGCCAGAACAATCGGCCGCTTCCTGTGCCCTGGCTATCGGCTTCTGACTGCATCTCGATGGTAATCTCGCGGGCGGCCAGTGTAATTTATCTGCGTGTTAACAAGCCGCTGGGCTGGCAGCTTTATTGGTTTTTTATCGGCCATTGACAGAAGGACAAACGAATTTCGTTTGGCTGCCGCTTCGGCTTTGGGCCGATTGATATCTTCATGGTGGCCCATCGGCCTTCTTCCGCGCACTTGTTTATGAGCCAGCCCCATATGCAAATTCTGCGTCTTTTTGCTCCAGCACTTGTCTTCGCGTCTGCCTCGAAGGTGTTTGCTTGAGTTATGTGCTGACAGTGGGTATGGTGCTGCACGGTGGATAGCCCCGCAATTTCCCTTGGTCAAGGTGGAAGTCGGACCTCAACTTGGCCTACAAACATCATTTGTCAAATCGCATGCAAATACTAATCAACTGAGTTTATCCCCAGGATAGCTTGAGAGCTTCTTGGGGCCCGGGGTGTTCCATTGTTCCACGCTCCAGTGGGGTTAGTCATCAATCTCTGTGCGACTGGGATTGCTCATGTCTAGGTGTGAGTTGGACGCCATCACTCATTTATAACTGCCAAGTATCTGACAGATACATTTTCGTTTGTCATCAGTGCGGGCTGCCATTAAAAGTCGAACATGTCTTGTTCCATGTTCAGCTCCAGCTATAATTGCATATGCTAATTCTGTGCAGGTTTTTCATTCCGAAACAAAGGTCAATTCTCGCATGGGGGTTATGGGTCACCACACAATTGCGAGCTTATGCTTATTTCTAAATTCAAGCTTAAATTTCGTTTCCTGCCAAAATAGGTGATAATTTCGGTTTTTTATGCAAAGTTTCAGTTAAGCCTAAGGTACCGTAGTAATTTGGGAATCTGCCTAAAAGCCGAAGCAATTTAAAGTTAAGAAATATAAAAACGCAGCCGAAAAGTGCGCTACATAAACTTGAAATCCACATAAGTTCCACTTTCGGTCATGAAGACATTTTAATGCGCTTCGCTAGGAAATTTTAGCACATGCCAAGCAAGGTAATTTAAAAACTAATGGATATTTTTACTTTGTCCATATACAAATTGCATACGTGTGCATAAAATTGTATTCTACAAAATTGTAAATAAATAAATACATATAAATTTTATATATATATAAGATGAAGCTGTCATGGGTCTTAAATAGTTCTTTGCAAGTTCTTTTTGTAACTATTAATTAAAATGGGTATAAATGGGTATAATTTATATATATACATGGGTATTTCAACTTTTTATTTGCTTGTGATTTTTAAGAGTGCCTTGTTTTGGTAATATTTTAGAGGCATAAACCATCAATTTTACAGTATGTTTCAAATGGGTTGTCGTTTTATAGACCATATATAGAAACTCAAGTCAGCGACCGTGGGAATTTGTTAAGTAATTTCATTTTCTATCAGCTTGGCTAACACAAGCCTCTTGTTTTTAAACCAAGTTCAAATTTGGATATTTTTTGGCAGCTTCCTTAAATGTAAAAGTACGCCTGCGTGGCTAAAAAATAGATTTCGTTGGAGATTTTCGTGTTGGAAAACGTTGTGACCCAATAAGCAGCCGAAAATGTAAGGGTCAAATATTAATTATAAATATGTTTTGGCCCATATTGGCCAATCGCTGCCTGATTGATTTGCCATTTGAATAATGCGCAAGCTTTGGGGTATAAATAGCCGTAAAACAAAGCTCCAAAATGCGGGAAAACGAGGCGATGGGGGCAGGAGTGGGGGAACTCCATAAAAATGGCCCGCCAAATTTATGCAGAAATGCGAGACACAAAACAAAAACACAACGCCACACAATGTAGCTGTTGGCCGATGAGCAAACCGCATTAAAGACGGGTCGGACACTCCTCCCACGACTCCAACTCCGACTGAGCCATGTCTATGAGCTATAGGCCTTAGCCCCAAATCCAACTCAAAAGTCGGACAGCAGAGGCGACGGTTATTAATAGACTGCAGCCAGAAAGTTGCACCGCTTCGAGATGGCTTAGATGTTTCTATACTTTGTTAAGTGGGCCTGACATTTTGCAATTGCGAATTCCATTAGTTAGAAATTATGGCCGCCAGCGGGGCTAATTGATTCACTTTGTGGCGGCAATGCGTAGTGCGAGTGCAACAAAGTGGATGCAACGGAGGATGAAGGGGGGATTCGATCTTCAGGTTCCGGCTGGCAGATCTTGGCTAAAGGTTAGAGTGTCGCAGCTCTGAATTATGACCTCGTTGGCATTGCGGCCGCTTCATTAATGAGTTTCCACTTCTGTGGCAGGCGTGTCAAATGCCGCTCTGCAATGTCACACTCGAAGAAAATAGAACAGAATCATTTCACATGCTTATAAAAATTACTTTCATTTTCAGAAATCATTTAAATAGCTACTGATATTACGTTTTATACATATGTTGCAAGATATAACAAGATAGAATGCTATAGTCCAGTTCCCCGACTATCAGATACCCATTACTCGACTTACCCGACTCGGCTTTTGATCCTGATCAAGAATATATATACTTTATATGGTCGCGGAAACGCTTCCTTCTGCCTGTCACATACTTGTCAACGAATCTAGTATACCCTTTATACACTTTAGGAGTAACGGGTATAATTACTGCATCGTTTTACATAAAACAGACAATCCAATAACAGTGAATGGCACGTAATGACGAAGCACACCTCAATTCGCGAAGTTATATGTATATGCATCAATAGTTTTAGCAGCTAATTTAGAAAATCAAGAAGACTATAAATTAAGAATGGGTTTTTATATTTGCGTGCTGTTTTATTTCATAAGCTAAACCAATTGAAATTGAATCCTTTTCAGATGACTTATTTCCCCAATTATTTCTCAATGTGCATGATTGCAGTCGCAGCTGATTCCGCGGGACTTAAACCAACTCACAGAACTGGGGAGCCACCAAGAATCAATTTATTAACACGTTGCCCCAGTGCCTGGCCGTTTTGGCAAGTGGAACTGGAAATTGGAACTGGGCGGGCCAAGGCAAATGCCAAAACTTCTGCAACTTCTGCCGCAATGTGGCGCTGCTGTTGCCGCAGCTAGGTTGCAGAGTTGCGAAATCGCTGGAAATTATTATTGAATTCTTTTTGTCTTGCCGTTTCCAGCATGCCGCTTGCCATAAATGTTAGCCGCTTCTCAAAGGCCCAGAGGTGCCCGCCCACCCACTGTATCATTTCAAATTCGCTGGCTGGAATTTGCATTTAGAAGGCAGTCGGAGCATTTCTGCGCCTTTCGCTTGCCACCACAAATTGTTGCAGCAGTGCCGAATTGTGACAAATTTTATTAGCTGCTGCACCTTTCGAGCAGAGCCCACGCGATTCACATGTGGCCATGATGCTATCTGCATTGTAAACATGACAGTTTACCTGCTCGCCACACTTCTAAATGGCCATTTGAATTGCAAATCTGCGGTTCAACAAACCCCAGAAATCCCACAAACTCGACCCGCTACTTTCTACTGACCTCATTTGAGCAGAAAGCATCTGGCATTGCATAACTTTTGCCCACTGATTGGGTGGAGAAATGTCTCTATATATGCTTTTATCTGGATTATATACATATATATATATATCTGCTCTAACGGAGTGCTATAAAAGGCGCAGAATCTTTGCTGCGCGCTTAGTATTTGCATAAATCATGTTCGCATTGGTAAGTAGCGGATGGCTCATGAATACCCTGGCGTTAAGTGACTCCACATCATTCTTCTTCATTTTTATTTTTTATATTTTTTTTGGGGAACTTCCAGCTATTGATCTTGACTGGCTGGCAACTGCTGTGGAGTTGGCCCGCTGTGAGTACTTCCATTAACGAACCGGTGCCAATCCTCAAATCGGTGGCCGAACAACTTACCTCCGGTTCCTACCTCTTTTCATACGAGACCGCAGATGGCACCTATCGCGAGGAGCTGGGCATAGTGAACACCGATTCGAAGAGATCTGATGACGATTTCGAGGTGTCCGGCACTTATCGCTATATGGACGACTGGGGCCAGGAGGTGGAGGTGCGCTACACGGCGGACAAGAATGGCTTTCTGCCCCATGTGCGGTACACATCCAAGGGGAAGGCTATAAACCATTTCGCATAGAGCCATTATCTTTGATGGGCGCACATTCTTGAAAATGCTAGCCAGACACAATTACCAAAGCCAAGCGGCGATACGGGGGCTTTGGGGCTCAAGGAGCGGCACACGGAAAAAAATATATGCAAAGTATTATAATATAAATAAATGTATTTTATAAATAAAGTAGTGTTATTATAAAAATATAAGCAATTGAATTTTATTTTATTTATTCACTATATGTGCATATTGATAGAATATTCGACTCTATTGTCCCAACAAATAAAATGTTTAGGAAGTACATTTTAAGTAATAGTAAAAATGTCTAAGAAGTACATTTAAGTATTAGAAAAAATGTCTAAGAAGTACATTTTAAGTAATGGTAAAAATGTCTAAGAAGTACATTTAAGTAATAGAAAAAATGTCTAAGAAGTACATTTAAGGAATTGTAAAACAGGTCAAGGAAGTACATTTAAGTAATAGTAAAAATATCTAAGAAGTACAATTAAGAAATTGTAAAAATGTCTAAGACATATTAAGTAATTGTAAAAATGTCTAAGAAGTACATTTTAAGTAATAGTAAAAATGTGTAAGAAGAAAATTTTAAGTAATAGTAAAAATGATTAACAATTTAGCTGCATTTTTTGATATCTGCACAATAAAAGATACAGATACTCGTTACGTAAAGTCTTCGGATGTTGTATTATTTTAATGAATACACATTTCTTTTGAGTGTGCCGCGTCCAGCAGCTGAATTTGGCTCCCCTTGCTCATCGCAAAGATATTTAATTTGCGTTCGATTTTTGAAATTAGTTAGGCCGTCAATGTTATAAATTGTGGCAGCAGCGCAGATTGCCCTTTAGCCAGATTGCCCATCCAAATGTCGTTGGGTGCAAGAAATGAATTAGTATTTATCACCCCATGAAGTACGTAACGAAAAGGAAAAAAGCTACGATCGTTAGTAACTAGCCCCGGAACTAGCGATGATTGAATTAATGGCGCCGCAATGTAAATGAAATTGCTGATGCACCCCATTGCGATTCTGAATCGAGCCATTTGTCAGCCGAAGATGTGCGATCTATAGTTACAGATATGGCTGTACAGATAGACAGATAGATAGATAGATAGATAGATAGATAGATATTCGCCCTGGGCTAGGGGCTACACCCCAGTGTGGAACATGGTATAAATTGCATCAAAGCTGACATTTTACACATTTCTGGGATTGGTGTGGAGTGGATTGTGGATTGTGGTGTAAAGTGCGAGGTGCGACTGATTAATCGCGACACCTGGTGAGTGGGTGGGTGGGTGAAGCCGTGCAAGTTATGCAGTTGCAGAGGCCGTTAATGTGGCCGGCGTAATCGGTAATCGGTGTCATCAATCGCCGCCATCCCAATGTGAATCAGTTGCAGATGCGGCCAGCATAGTGACACATTTTCGAAACCCCGGTACCCAGTACCCAAAAACTGACCCATCCGAGACCTTGACATTTGGAGCGAGACGATGTGATGTTATTGGAGCTTTCGCGGACGTAAAGTCCGCATAAAACGGGATGCAAACATGTTTAGCATGTTTAAGCGAAAGAGCCGAAAGAGCTGGATGCGGTCGAAATACTGATGGAGATGTGTGTGGCTATAAAAGCCAACTGGCCGATCCACTTTGCGATCACACGCGCTTTAACTCTCGCTTTCTACGCTCCCAAAAAAAGATTAAGGCAACCAAAATGTGCAAGATTGTAAGTGGCAGACTATCAGTTCAAATATCCTTTGAACTACATATTATACGCAACAGTGGAATGTGAAATACATGGCGATTTCCCCCCAACTCGAAGACAGGATAATAAGTGTGTATATGTTGATCTCCTGCAGCTTCCTCTCTTCGTCCTGGCTGTGGTGTTGGCCTGCGGTCACGCTCTTCCCGTGGAGCCCGAACGCGAACCCGTGGCCATCCTGAAGTCCGAGATCGTCAAGAAAGTGGATGGTGGCTATAATACCGTATACGAGGCAGCAGATGGAACATCGCGCAACGAGGAGGCTGTTGTGGTGGACAAGGGTACCGACGAGGAGGCTCTGGAGGTGAAGGGCTCCTACAAGTACATCAACGACGAGGGCCAGGAGGTGGAGGTGTTCTACACGGCGGGAAAGAACGGATTTGTACCCTACGGCAGCATCATCAATCCGGAAATCACAGCCGTTGCTGAGGCAGCCAAGGATCTGCCCAAGCCGGAGAAGGTGGAGAGGTCCTAATAAGTGATTCCTGACTGAGATCTCGTAGAAGTTAATAAGATAAATGATAAGTCCCAAGTTTTGTCGCTGGGCAAACTAAAATAAAAACCAACACGACTGCGATAGAATCGTTTTAATCTGTCTGTGTGTTCTGCCAATTTGCATACTTAGCATGCGAAGATGCACAGAGAGAAAAGTGGGAGCAAAGCAAAGCCATTTTATATTTAAGAAAAAACCATTTTGTATCTTCGCCTAAGCCTAAGCTTTTTTCCATATTTCGTTAATTATTTCTCTGCGTGCACAAGGGACATACCCGGCTGAAAAGACCTTGAAAGCAGACCAAAACTGGGACCAGTATCGAAGTCTGGGACGTCGGATGATTAAGCACACGTTTGGCCACTTTGCGGGTACAGTGGGCCCTGGGGGCATCAAACGAGAGAGACATCTGTTTCAATACATCATTACACGGCTAAACATCGTCCATTAGCTTGAATCAAAGACGAAATGAAGATCTAACGAACGGGGAAACATGAAAGAATGAAATTGGTTATATAATGAGGCATAAATCATCTCGCAATTTGCATATTTTATAGGTTTCAAACTCTCAGCATAATTTGCCTTCCTGTTTACACGCCGTATGCATGGATCACTCCCTTCTCCAGAAGAATGAGAACTCCCAGAAAGAAGATGTAGTAGGTGACGAGCAGAAAGCCACAAGCTCGTCGCAGTCTAAAATTTGTGGTCAGTACGGAGAGCATCGAGAAGCCCATTCCGACCTCCAAGAAGATGCACGCCGTCTCCCCAAATCTGCCCTCCGCTGGCTGCTGGCCAGGTGCCCTTGGGAAATACCTTATATCGCAACACATACTGTACCACTTACGAATATATTACCGGGCGCTTCTACAAACGCGTTCACCAACAATGGCATGGCCAAAAACACAAAGGATCCTGTAAGCAAAGCAGCACCTATATAGACTTTTTTACCACCAGCCATGATTACCCACCAAACACGGGTGCTGAGAAAGTGGCCGTCATGGCCATGCGAGGCCATCCCTGATGGGACAGCGACAGATTCGCCACCAAGTCGTTGCTACTCAGTGCCCAGCAGACGGCAGTCGCCAGTAAGAATTCTTGGCTCACATTCAGTATGGTCGCCATCGTGAAGAACATGGCATTCACCTCGGTGGTCAGGCAGAAGATGAGGAAGACGGCGGCCAGGAAACCCATGCTGGATGTATACTGTAAGTGAAACTCCATGTGGTTAGCTGCTTGGTTATCATATCAGAACGTGACTGAAGCTCGAGCGTGGCATATTCTTTCTTTTCGATCAAACTAGCCTAGTTTAGACTATAGATAGTCATCCCTATCTATAGTCATGTATGTATATTCTTTGTCATTCAAAGGAAACCGGTTATTCGAATGGGAACATGGCTGAAATATGCGAATGCCGAGAAATGCCGAATACTTACCCTGAAAAAGATGGGCGGCGTGTCCGTGCGCGTGAGGAAAAATATCAGGATAGCCACAGGAACCATGCTGATAAGCGCAATCATATAGACGGCAAAGCCCGCAATGCTATATCCCCTAACTGAAATATATAGAACGTGAGATAGAAGTGAACTGCATTTCCTAAATTCGATCTCACGTATTATGTAGGCTATATAGGTGGGTACGAGAACCACCTGCATGTTGAAGAGCAGCTTGGACCATCCGTAGAGAGGCGCCTCCATGTCGACCTTTGGTATGAGTAGTCTCAACAACATGTCGATGGGTTGCTTCACTATCAGAAACACCTTCACCAGGATGGTACCGCGCTGGAAGCGATCCTGGTCGAATGCGGCGACGGTGTTCCAAAATTGCCGGAATATTCGCTTATTTCGACTGCCCTGACCAATGGATGGGCGATCCATTTCCTGGCGCTTCAGTGGCAACTCCTTCTGCGGCTTCAGTTCCTCCAGCTGCAACGCCTCGGCAACATTCAGTTGTCTTTGCTCCATCTCTTATAGAGAGTATGGGATATTCGAGCTTACTTTCTAAATGATCAAATAGAGCACTCACTTTGTATGCGGGCAATCAGCAAGTACTGATCAACGATGGTCACCACCACATAGCCCACGAATATAAAGGCGCTGGGCAACGCAGCTATCCAGGTGATTCCGTTGGGTCGCTTGTGTATGTAGTCCATGTAGACCGTGTTGAGGAACAGGAAACCGAAATCCCTCAGGTATGTGTTTGGCTGCATGTGGAAGGGCTTGGTCAGGATCACCAGTCCGGCCACAAAGAAGTGCAGGAACATGGCCTGCGACATGCACGCGAGGAAGGAGTACTTGGAGCCCTGCATTCTCGAGGCGATTGCCGTGAAGAAATCCGGCGATCCACTTGCAACGGCCAGAACCGTAACTCCAGCCGTGCTCTCGTTCATTCGCAATAGGTCTGCAATCACCATCAAGGTGGGGCAAAAACTGGGGGTCTATGTTCAATCATATTCCTAGTACATTTTCACATCACTGGCGAACTCACTAGTTTTTTATGGTTATCTGCATCATCCAGAAGACGTACACGGCAATCAGAAACATGGCCAGCACACTCCAGAAGGAATTGAAGCTATTTCGGACGTCCACCTTGCAATAATGCCAACCCAGATAGTTGATCAAATTCATATTGATTAGGCAATCCGGTACATTTCGCACAAAATTGCATTTCTGTGACTCCAGCAGTTCGTGGACCTTCGTGCAAGTGCTTTCGTCACGCATTTTTCGCTTGCTATATAATAATTCCCAACTATTGATTCTTGAGAGCTGATCGAAATGCCTAGACTTTCTAGTGTTGTTAAAATCAGAAAGTTTCGAAGTTCCATCAAACAATGTCAATGTTAACTTGTGAACTCTCGAAAAGATGAAACCTGTTCGATTACAAAAGTTTTTTCGTTTCCAAATTGTGTTTTATGTGGTTACTGTTATTCTCGTTATTGCTCAACAACAATATAAACATCATTGCTAAAATAAAAAAAAAGGACTTCCAAGTCTTTATTAGAGACCAGCTTTGTGAGATCCATAAAAATGTTTTTGCGAAAATCTTTTGAATATATTGCTCCAACAGTATTTTGTTTTGCCGCATTACTAATCAACAAAATATTTTCAGTTGCCTTGTGTTCACTAAGCCGTTCTCGTTTGATTATACAAATCGTTAATCTTTCTATATTCTGCAATAAAGTTATAAGCCATGAGCGTCATGCCAACAGATTTCTGCTTAAATTAGCACTAACCATTGCGAAATTTATGATAAGTATTTATATGCAGCACGGAATCCGCAATTTCACATGCAGCTGCTGTCGTTCTATTTGATTGCAAAAAAAAGTTGCGGATTTCAGATAGGGAATCGCTTTATTGCTAGCCAGTTAAATTAGATCGCACTTGGTTTTAAATTAAACAATACTTAGGTAGTCTACTATCTAGAGGAGCTTAGGCAGTCTTGGTCTCAACCTTCTTCTCGGCCTCGGACTCGGTTTCAGCCACGATGGCGGTCTTGACCTCCGCCTCGGGCGCAGCATCGAGGACCACCTGGACGGGCACCAGCTGGGACTCGGCGGGCAGGGGCTCGGCATTCTCCACCACAACCGATTCGTTGGCGACCACAGGCTCCTCCTTTTCGACTGGCGCGGCTTCCTGCTCTACAGCAGCCTCCTTATTTTCCGATTCCTGGGATCGGCCCCTGCGGTACTTCTGCTCATCCTCGGTCACCTTGGGCAGCAGGGCAGCTGACTTGGCCAGCTCGGTGATCTCCTTGGGAATGATGGTGCCAATGGGCACGAATCCGTTCTTTCCGGCTGTATAGTGCACCTCCACGGTGTTGCCATCGGCATCGATGTAGCTGTACATGCCGGATACCTCCAGGGCCTCATCCTCGGTGCCTGCGTTCTCGATCACGCCCTGCTCCTGGCGTATGGACTGATCGCCGCCCTCGTAGCTGAAGTGGAAGGAGCCGTCGGGGTTCTTGTTCGTCTCGAACTTCAGCAGGGGCACAATCTCGCGTTTCTCGGTGGTGCTATCAACCTGGCCAATGCTGGCGGCCAGAGCTCCACTGGCCAGGGCCAACAAGCAGATGGCGATCTTGAACATTTTGGTGGCTATTTTTTTGTTGTTGTGGGGGTGAGAGTGGAGGGAGAGATTTGGTGCTTTCTAGGCGGGAACCGACGGACGACTTGGCTTACCACATCTTCCATCCACTTTATATACCGGCGTTTAATGTGCGCAGCAGCCGCGAATTAGCATCTTTCAGTCCCATTACGCCATAACCGAAAAAAAATACAGAAATATACCCAAAACAAAAGCGAAAGAAAAAGAAAAAACGACAAAAAACGGAAAAAACTGAAAAAACACAAAAGAAATTCTATGGAAGCGCGCAGAATGTGACTTAATAAAATACTCACATCTGAACGACACCATTTGCATATTTGTGATTCAGCCAACTTGGCTAAAACGTAAGTCACCAAAAGGCAAAAAAAAAAAAACAGAGGTCAAGTGTTAAAGCCCATGATGATGGGGCACTGTAATGAGTTCGATTTTGGCCAGCAATCCGAATATTCCAGTAATCGCAAAATGGTAAAAAAAACCCGCCAAGACAGGTTGATCTTGGTGTCCGAAACACGTCATAAACTTGTTTCGCATTGGCTGGCAGTCAATCCATCACTTTAAGTGCCCGAAATATCTAGGCAGGCTGATTGATTGCCAATGTTTAGGAAACTGCACTCGATTAGCATAGTGCTACACACGCTCCAGCACACAAAGGGGCATAAATTAAGATACATTTGAGGTGCGCTTAAAACGAGTGCATACGGGTATATCGGTTACGGATTCGAATCGCACGAGATCCATCAGTCATCAGTCATCACACGGGAAACTACTTGGCCACCGTGAGTGTGTGCAAAGGAAAAACAAAAAAAAAACAAAAACATCGTCTAGCAGTGAGTAAGCCAAATTGTATGTCAAATGTGAAGAAGGCAATAAGCCAGCGGCAAAACAACTCTTCCTCTCGGCGAAAAACTGCAATTTTGAAAAGCAGCCCGAAGGCCAAAAGCAAAACGCGGGCAACCGCGAAATTGGCCAAGTAAGTAACATGGAAAACAAACGAAAGGGAAAACCAAACGGGCAGCGGGAGTTGGCCAAAAATCTCGGCCGATGTTCATCATGTTCGTGATCATCTGCCAACGCCGAGCTGGCTGCATTTTCGCCAGCAGTTATTGCTGTAATTTTTATGAATTGCAACTGACATTTCCTACACGCTGGAAAAGTTTAAAGTTTAAGCCTTAGCCGGCCGGCGAAAATGTGCCAAATGGGAGCGAGTTACTGGTGGTGCAGCTGGGAGTGGTGCCTTTTGCCTGGTGCTTGGTGCCTGGTCGACCTGGTCAGCGAAATTGGCCTAAAAGGGCAGACCCGGCCGGTCCACATAGGGTGAACTGGGTAAACAAAGACAAATAATGCACTTTAACGATGCATTGAAATGGACAAGCTGGCTACGCCCCAACCCGCGGCCCATTCAAATGCCAGTCGGCAGAGATTCTATCGCGATGCATTGGCAGGCATGTGGCCAAATGGCCAATTCATCAAATCGAAACCAATTGCAACATCTGTAATCTTTTAATTAATATTTGACTTAGCGAATTATTGCATCCAGTCGAGCATCCAGCGGGGGCACTAATCAAATGAAGTTCGCATTGCTAATTCACATAAATTACATCGCGCAGAACTGTGAGCCGCGTATGCTGTAAGCTGCATACGCGGCGTATGCGCAACGCCCATTTGCATTTGAAACTCGTTGCGCATACGCTACGTGGTGCACTGGCAGCGACGGCAGCTCTTCCGATTCTGCTGCTGTCAAGCAGACAAACACTGTTTGTTTCGATTCCCGCTCGGCCCGCTTGGCCCGCTCCGCCCCGCTCCGTCGTCGGCACCTCCTGCCCTTCCAGCCGCCAAATCTGGGCTGCTGCACTGCATCTGGCTGCGGATGCTGCTTCTGCTTCTGCTTCTGCTTCTGCCGCTGCTCTGCTTTGAGCTGCAGTGAATGCGGTTTCGGTATAAAAACGTTTGTGGCAACTGCAGCCAAGTCAAAGCACTTTTGACGAGCCTCCCAGCGCAGTAACCGCTAACAAGTCGCGAATCCGAAGTGAGTTTGCGTTCTGTTTGCGGTGGTTGAGTCCTTGACAGCCAGGATCACACATATACACCGCTCAAACACAAGCGAAAAATTACGAACGAGTGCAGAGATCCTGCATAAAGGATACCCCAAACTTAGTTGCAAACGATCAAAGCCAACTCCTGGACTTAAAGCCTCTTGTCGGATATTTTTTCCCACGATCTCCGCCATCATAATTTCGCAGAACTTTCAAATCGCAAAAGCCAATCGGAGTATATCAAATACTAATTGCCAAGCAACGAGTTTGACATTCAAAGACAACGCCGGCGGCATCTCAATCGAGCACCAAGCACTGAAAACTATACGCCAAACACCAAACAGCAAACTCAAAACACCGCACCTCATCTGCAGTACTTACTTATGACTCTATTTACCTATTACCTCTATTAACGTACCGCCGCGCGTCTCCCCCTCTTCTCTTTCGCCCACTAAAGGTCATGACGCTCAGCCACGCCTCCTTCGCAGCCCTCGTCTTGGCCCTCTGCTGCCTCAATTTCATTCAGGCCCAGCCACAACGCGGACTTCCCCCACCCCGCGGCAACTCCTTCGACGCGAACGCGGTCATTCTCAAGCAGGGCTTCGACCAGAATCCCGATGGCTCCTATCAGTACAAGTAAGTGGGCTCCATGGATTATATAGATAGAACTATTAGATACTTTCAAGGACTTTGATTGGGTACAACCAACTTCACAACTTCTTGTGAAACCATTTCATTTGGGATCATATTAGGAATCTAATCTGAATGGATAGGTTCGCTTGATGTGTGAGAAGCTTAATGGAATCGAGAAAATCAATAACTTTAATCATAATCATATTGATATTATCACTTTAAATAAGATTTCAGAACGTATAACTCAGAGTCTTAAACATTATAACTTTAAACTTGGAGTTTCATAGATTATAACTTTAAAACCCTCTAGATCTCAAACATATTCTACAGGGAATATAATATAATTTATACATAATCCCAAAACACATTGCATCTACGTTTCTGAGACTTTTCTATTCATAGGCTGCTCCAGTTGCCTTTCAGAATTACTACCCCTACTTTGTTACCTTATGCAACATGATTTCTAATGAGAATTAACTTGTATTTTTAAACTTGCAGCTACGAGACAAGCAACGGCATCCGAGCGGATGAGACTGGCTACTTGAAGAACCCGGGCAGTCAGATCGAAGCTCAGGTTAGTGCGCTTTTCGGTGCAGCATGCACCATTTTGTAGCCTACCTTGTGGCGCGGCTGAAACTCTTTGTCTCACTGCACTCCAGGTGATGCAGGGCTCGTACTCGTACACCGGACCCGATGGCGTGGTCTACACCATCACCTACATTGCTGATGAGAACGGATACCGCGCCGAAGGTGCCCACATACCCACTCCGCCGCCAGTTCGCGCCGCCGGCGCTCCCGGGAGATTCTTCAAGTAATGCGCTGCGCTGTAGAATCGTGTTTCAATTCTTCATCGTTATGCTCAAGTTGGCAATCATTACGTGCCAAGCTGGCCGAAAGTGAACCAGAAACAGACAGGAGAGAGAGAGAGAGAGCAGCTGCTCGTTGGAGGTCCATCATCCCACCCAGAATCATCTTCATTTTCTATCCCGCCCCTGAGAAATCTCACTCCCTTCGTGCTTCATCTGTGCATTTCTACAGCCAATTCACATTCTACATTCTACTTAGTGCTTAACGAACTTTTTGTGAGATCAACCTTTGTAAATTACGTAAGATCGATTGTTAAATGTCGTACGGCAACGCATGCTCAGCAATAAAACAAAAATTGCACAAAAATCAATCCAAAGCCTAGTGGGTTCAACCATTTAGGAGAATGATCTCAGCATTGTTATGTAGGACATCGCCGTGCGGACAATCTGAAAATGGAAAGTTCAATGGTACAATGGTATCAGATAGTGGTAGTAGCTAGAAGTTTCCTTGGAAAAAGCAGGCACCCACCGATGAGAAGGCCTCCATGTTTGCCTCGAAAAAGTAGCCGGTGATGCGAAATCCTCGATGGGCCCGCATCATGCTGATCAGCAATGATCGGCAGATCGAGGTGGCGGCTCCACCAGCACCCAAGCTCTCGTGCCAGGGACTATCGTAGATGGCCCACTCGAAGAGGGCGCTCTCCGTCTTCAGATTCTCGCCGCAGTAGCAGTAGATATAGGCCTGTATGATGATGGTGGCTATGAATGAGGCATAGTAGACGCCCTCGGTTTGGGCAAAAGTGATGGAGAACAGGTAACCCAGCATGCAGAGTTGCAGAGATGAGATGAAGAACTGGGCGCAGATGATCGGCTGGTAGCACTGATTCAGATCGTTGCACATCTCCAAGCTGGCCTGGTATAGGGCAAAGACTTTGTTCAATGTGGCCTGTGACTCCTTCAAGGAACTGCCCTTAAAACGAACCACCTTGTACTGGGCGATCTTGAAGAAGGCGCACAGGTTGCTGGTGAACGAACAGAATATGGTGTCCAAGCTGACAGCCGGAAGAACCACACCTGTCGAGGCGAAGGCGCTCCAGACAAAGCTCAACACATAGTTGCGGATGATGTGAATGTTCCAGGGAAAGCTTTAGGAACAAACCCTACAAAATGTGATCAACGTTTCTATATACCATTTGTACGTACAGACAGGGAAAGGGCAACTCGGGCTCGACATGACCCGTCTGCCAGTAGCTGAAGCCCATTCTCACAAAGGGCAGTACACTGTTCAAGGCCCAGGCGAGAAGGAAACAGGTCCTAAACAGAGTGCACACACGTTGATCCTGCCTGTTGGCCGCGTCCAGGATCTCTGCGTACTCCTTGCCCTGATCCGCCTCTGTAAAATGATAGATTGCAAGTTACACATTCTGGGCGTAATCAGTTGTGGCCAACCATTCGACATGAGCAAACGGAATTTGTCAATCAGGCGCTTGAAGTCGCGGCGTAAGTACAGTATCATGCTGAACTTGAATAGGCCCAGTATGGTTATCAGTAGGGCCACCATGGCATCGGCTAGCTGCATTATGTTCATCCAGTTGTGCAGCACGGCTGCCAGGATAAAGGGGAAAATGGCAGCTATGCCAAGCACGTTGATTGCTCTATAGGGGCGCTTCCACATCTCCCGGTTATCACTGAAGAGCTCGAATCCCAGAAAGGCGATGGTGCTCTTCTGCACTTGCAGGAAACTGTCCATGTCCACAGGGGTTAACTTGTAGTCACACTAAGGCCAGTGTGTTCGGCACAGCGGTTTTAAGTCTTTCCACTGACCAGGTATGAATGCAATGCGGATGAGCAAGCACAGCTCTTGAATACCCTTCTTTCCTTCACGACATTCACTACTTTTCACAACATTTGTAAGGCTAAGATTATTAGCCTGTTGTCTTGGGAAATGGTATTCAAGAAAATGGTATACCCAAAAAAGTAACACGAATTGAAAATGTCCTTGCATACCATTAATCCTTGCAAATACATGGATTACTTATGGAGTTTGTAATTTTGTACTGCAAATTTCCAGCTTGTGGAACAACTCCTTTCGAGGGTATAATAGCACGCCTAAATAATACCTCCGTTTGACACCTCTTCAGGCATACCAAATGAGAATACAGTGCTTAAATTTTAATGTTCTTTATTCACGCCCTGACATCCGAGGGTCACATGGCTCGCCAAGTGATTCATTTGACCGGAGGCGTGGTCAGCGATGTCAGAACACTAACGGCTGAACAGTCGCCTCCAGAACTCAAAGAAATCCCAGTCCGGAGATTCATCGCTATAGCAATTAGCTCTCTCATCGGCGTAGTCCACAAACTCGATTCCGGGATAATGGTAATCCCTGTTATCCCAGGCGAACGTGTAGACCAGGCACAGGACACTGATGAGGACCTGGAGTGTTGGACGCATCTCGCTTTTCCTTCGATTGGATAGATTGCTAGTTAAAACTTAGGTGCAACTGATGGCTTTCTCGACTGGAGGGCAGCACTTATACGGGAAGATCTCACACTCGTAGCTTCTGTACGGTAAATATGATTATTTATCGTAGTTTTAGACATTGTTTTTTCTTACAGCGATATTTATTACTATTCTAATTTCGTCTAGCAGTACGTTTTTTGGCCATTGTGTACCGGCTGTCAGTACAGAAATATTGAAAGTTTTAAGTTGTGGGACTGCGACTTATATTTATCGATCCAGTCATGTCCGTCCATCCGTTCTAATGTCAAGATCTCGACCATCTTTCACACCATTTCAAAAACCCAAATCGAAAATAAAGTTTAAGTGCTTCATTGGTGCTGAATAACACCTTCAAATCCACGTTAATAGTTACACATTATAGTCCACATTATAGTTTCTTCTGTTAATTTGACACCTCTCATTAAAGAATGATCCAAAATGTAAGTGCATTATTCATTAAAGATATCGGAGTTCTGGTGTTAAGTGGTGTTAAGTGGATAGCAAATCATCGGGAGAAAAATACAAAGCTCCCAGGACATCTGATTACCACTCATTCCATTCGACGTCTGGAGATGATTATCCATTATGAAAACCTTCAAGTTAGCCATACCAATTAAAAATCGAAATTTCAATGCTCCAAAGTTCTTTATTCATGCCATGACATCAGTAAAGTGGGTCCATCAGACTTGGCAAGTGGTCGGAATGGCCCGTAGACGTGGTCAGCGATGTCAGCCGTCCTATCGGCCATACCAGCCACCTCCACGACCGCCCCATCCTCCGTATCCTCCGCGGCCACCCCATCCTCCGTATCCTCCACGGCCACCCCATCCTCCGTATCCTCCACGACCACCCCATCCTCCGTATCCTCCGCGTCCACCCCATCCACCGCCGCCCCACTGGCGCGCCTCTCGGGCTCCATCGTTGGCATGGTTCGCTCCCTGATCGGCGACGTCCAGGAGTCCGACCACCTGGTCGTTGTTTTCGGAATCATCCAAGGCGTAGGCACAGGCCAGGCACAGGACACCGATGAGGGCGAGAAGTGTTAGACGCATCTTGCTTTCCGTTTGTTTTAATGGGTTGCTGGTACACACTCGAGTGCAACTGATGACTTGTTCGTCTCAATCGCAGGTCTTATATGCGAAGATCTCGCCACTCGACGTTCCTGTTCTCATACGCATCGATGAGTCGGGTCTTTCCACAACCCCCTCCATAGCTCCATCACCACCTCTTGCCATAGTATACTATACTATACTATATAATACTATACTGTGTATATACTATATAGCTGGCCGCTGGGTGCGATTGTTTAGGGGCTTTTTGACCGGGTTCTGGTTTGTATCGTTATATTTCACCACACAAATTTTACACTCTTTGTTATTCTGTGTACCTTGTCTTTTTTTGTTTTTGTAACTTTTTGTCTGTCATTACTGAATCATTCCATATTTTAACGTCTCATTTGCGAAAGTTGTCGGGATGCTGCTCGTAAGTGGTTTCACACATAGATCATTCGATTAGGATTAGCGGACTGTCAACAATTGGGACCTGTTTTATTTTATGGGTTTTTACTGAACTGCATCGGCTGCTAAATGCCTTTTAGATTGTCCATATAAACTTAATAAGCAAAGCCAATTATACGCATCAGAAACTTTTCCATTTACAAGTAACAATTTACATGTAAGTTTTATATCAACAAATCTTGGACTAGACTGTCGATTTTCTCGGCTATCAGATACCCGTTACTTAGCTAGGAAGAAATTAAAATTAAAATTAAAATTAAAATTACAATTAAAAAAAATTAACACTTTATAAGATCGAAAACGCTTCCTTTCACCTGTTACATACCTATAAAAGAGTCTGGTATACCCTCCTTCGCTACGAGTATTGGGTATAAACATATAACATGAAATACTAATCTGCTGCTCATTAATCCCATAATCCCATTAAACTAAGTACTTATTCAAAAGGATTAATATGGAAACAAGCTATCAATTGTTTAATGAATGTCAAGATCAACTTGTTTAATCTAGAGTATTAAAAGTAAACAACTAGGGATTTACGAGTGTAAGCCGTTGAACTTGAATTCGCATACAGGTTCCCATCAAAACTATCCCCTATGGTGTCTACTACTTTTCAAAACAAAATATAAACATTTAACTAATTTGCCTTAATTGGTTCGCGCCAACAAAATTCACGCCTACTAATTTGTATGGCTATATCTAACTTGTGAACTTGTGTAAACTTAAAATCCACAAAATTAATACGAGTATAAGACGTTCTTGAGCTTTTTCAAAAATAAAGCTCTTCGAACTCAGGCTGTGTGTAGGAAAGGCGCTTGTCATTCTAAAAAGTCTACAATTACTATGGTTTTTAGCCAGTTATTTTAATTACCTAGTTCACTTTCCTTTCATTTACACAGATTTAAAGATAGCAATGTGGGCTGAAATAATAATAAGGGCTAATAAGTGTGTTTTGCCATGCGGAGTGTTTTTTTATCCTTAATCTAATCTAATTCCTCGAACAAGAAGTTCCGATTTGTTTCAGATTACGATTTCCTCATTATTGTTAAAGACCTCCAATCGCTGTCTCAAGAGAACATGCATTTTATTTTAATGATTTTTGTTTTAAATACATCGGGTCTTTAAGGTAAGTTAAGGTATGTGCATCCAGGGATAGACTAGCGGCCATAATGGCCACCACCACCGTAATGGCCATGACCACCACCGTAATGGCCATGACCACCACCACCGCCATGACCATGTCCGTAACTGCCGTGTCCGTAGTTCCCATGACCATAACCACGAGCCTCTCGCACTTCGCTTTCGGCAGTGGGCCGCTCCCAGATTGGCCAGATCATCCAGATTAGATCCTCCATTATCATTCACAGCGAAGGCATAGGCCAGGCACAGAAGGCCAGCGATGGACAGAAGGATAAGACGCATCTTGGAGATACTTCGCTTAGGTGATTTCTTGGATAGATTGCTTCGATTGTGCTTGGATCTTTGCTATGTGCAACTGTTATTTTTGGAACCAGAGCTGTGGTCTTTTATTGGATCCAGAGGCCCAAAGAATCGACTGGCATTCCTGTTTCTTGTTCAATTTTTTAATGTTCTTGTTTACGTTTGACAAATTTATTTTATACCATAAAATGTCGGAGCGTAAATAATTGAAATCGTTTTCTGGTTTTTAATTTGGCTATTGGAAGCTCTTTAAAGCTTTGGTTTCTTTGTCAACTTAAAACGCATTATTTTGAACTCAAGAGCTTTCAAAGAACTTTAACATAACTTGAATTTAATATTGCATCACTTTCATTTATTTCAAAGTTGGCCTTAAGTTTTGGGAAGCTACTGTTTTTTGAGACTGCTACCACCAGGAATTGCTATAGCTGCTTCTCCAGGGTCTGTAGGCAATACTCCATCCTCTGTTCCAGCCTCCATTCCAGCCTCCATTCCAGCCTCCATTCCAGCCTCCATTCCAGCCTCCACTCCAGCCTCCATTCCAGCCGCCTCCCCATCCTCCGCCTAGCCAGCGAGCTGGCCTATCGCCCTCCTTTGCTTCCTGGCCACCCAAATCAGCCACATCCTCTAGTGTTGCTGCAGCCGCGGGATCCTCGTTAACAGGGTTCGTCCAAGCGCATCCTAAGACAGTTACTACAACCAGTAAGAAGAAGGTGTGTCGCATACTAACCATGATGAGCACTTCAAAGTGAACTGCGATCCAAACTGCCTTTTATACCTCAAAAAGTGCAGTTCCTGCGCTTCTAATTATTACGTATTCGCAACTTGCTGACGAGTAGTTATAAGGCCATGACCCCACTATATGTGGTTAACGCCCAGCGATAAAATCAGTTAACACAATTTACATATGGATTGGCAAGGTATGAGCAGTCGAATGGAAACCAAAATAAATTATGCTGTTCATGGCAATACAACAGAAGTTCCATTTTAACAAAGAATAAAGTGTATTTAATAAAAGAAAATGTATCAAAAAATTAGATTAACAAGGAAAGAAAAACAACAATTAAAACTAGTTAAAAATATAACAAACAATGCAAGTTTTTTGAATGTTTGAATGTTAATGATGAGTTGGGCTTACTCGTCATGGAACCGATGACTTATCAATAATGTTTCTATCTGTTAGGGAATACTGATATACTTAAGGCCTAGCCCAGAAGACTGAGTAGCCCGCTCAGGGCTTGTGGATTCACTCCCGCTCCTGGCGCTCCAGCTGCCCCCCCGCCCCCATTGGCGAGCAGTGGGCGTAGACTATTGCCAAGGGCCTGACCCAAAATACCGGCTAACTGGGCTTGCTGAGCGGTGGATAGCTGTGGGCTTCCACCTCCAGGTACTGCTCCTGCTCCCGATGTTAGCGGAGCGCTTGAGATGCCAGCTGAACCGCTATACGAGGGATAGCCGCCGGATACGCCAGTTCCAATGGAGCTGTAGGTAGGTCGGTAGCCATAATACGGCTGGGGTCTCTGGTATCCAGCATAGTTGTTGTAGCTGGGCCTATAGTTGTTCTGGCCATAGCCATAGCCTAAGCCCGGGTATCCATAGTTACTACCATAGTTGGGATAGCCGTATCCGTAGTTGGGTCTGTAGCCGTAGCCTGGATAGCCGCCGCCGTAGTAGGAGTCCGATTGTGTGCCATCTCCGGCTGCAGAAGATGAACCGCCACCTGGTCGGATGGGTGGTCCTGCTGGCAGGGGAGCATCGAAGAGCGGTCGGCCACCACCCAGCAAAAGAGGCGTCAATAGTCCCAAGGTCCTGCCCTGCGGCCGCTCATTGCGGGCCTTACTCTTTTGGCCAGATACCGCGAGGAAGAGAAGGCTCAGCAGAGCCAAGCGCGCGCGTAGATACATTTCGTAACCGTAACAGTCTGGGCCAGATTAGCAACTGGGTAGCGACTGAAAAACCCAATAATATTTTATACCACAGCGTTCTTGGATGAATTTCCAAATAAGTTTGCCAAATAATATACCAGCAGACCTTCGGCACCTGCGAATAATGCTCGCAGGTCGAGCGGAACTTCGCTAATCTTGGCCAGAACGTCATCAACTGGTTGGCGCCATGGGGCTTTCACGCCCAGTTCGAGATCATTTCGCTTTGGCCCAGTCTGCAGACGAGCACACCCGACATTGACCTTGCCGAAAGTTGGCCAAATAAGTCAGCAATCTGTTTCACACCGTTAACGCGATCGCTCACTTCCGCGCGTTTTTTTCTTTTTTTTTTTGTTTCGCATTTGGCCTGTTGTTTCATTCACATTGAAGAAGCCAACAACCGGGGGCGTTTCTTCTATACTCGCAGGCTATAATAATAAAGATTGTCAATAGCAAAGTTAATTAGCGAGCTGGAAATCTATTCACCGTCTGAGTAGGTGCATTCAACTAGGCGTTCGCATGACAAGCTGTGAATCAAATTGTGAATCATCTTATACGCGGTGTATAAGAGCGAAGTCTACCCATTTTCTGTTTCCAGATGCTATGGGAATGTCTCGAATTATTATATTTGCACTAATTGATCATCCGAGTTGCGCCAGACATGGAAATCTTTGGCTTTTTAATTGAATCAAGTCTGGCTAGTCAATCAGTTAGTCTTATATAAATCTATTTATCAGACTCATATGTTTGCAAAGAAGTGAAGATAAAGTTTACAAGGATATAAAACGAGATTTAATTAAATCATTGTTGTACAGCTATGTTTCATAAGCCACTCATAATGTTGATTTATTAATAGATCATCATTTTAGAGGTCTGGCGCATTAAAAAAAATGTTCAAAACAATTTAGTAAAGGAATTAACTATATTGGTTTTCCAAGGTTCAGTGCCAACGAAAAACACCGCTTTTTGTTTTCAAACAACGATCAGTCTGGCTCTATACATCGTATGCCATATAACGACTGGATCTAAGTACTGCGAGAGACATGGAAATTATAATTAACATAAGAGTACACGGCATAGCCGGATCTTTTAACTGCAATATTTATTGCCACGTTACACTGCAATAATATTTTCTAATTTAGGAGGGAGTGCCTTTTTAGTATGCTTCTTACGCCCAACCAGTTTATGATAGTGATATACGATTTGTTGTGCTAAAATCTGTTACGTTTATTTCGTTTTGCCCGCTCATCTGTAGATAATCGTTGTTCACCTATTTTTGGATTTAATGCAATGCCGTTCACCAAACGAGTTTGCGATTCTCCCAGAATCTTTTAGATATTTGCGCCTGAGAATTCAATGTACTTCCCCTGATCCACAAGTTCAGCCAGTATAGTGAGTCCAATCCTCAGATAGCATGCAGTTAATAAACTGCGCAAAATCAATCTTGGTTCACTGGTCACTTAAAATGTGTTGACTGGTCTGCATTCAACCGTAGGAGAAGTAAATCCCCATCCTGGGGGCTGGTCTCAGCATGTGATGGTGCAGATACACACAGAAAGAAATAAAGTCTACATTTCAAGCTGCCTGAAAATGCTCATTGTTATTCGTCTTGTTTTGTACACCAATTTTCCTTTTAGGAAATGAATTCCATAGTTAAACTAAAACTTAAAAGTGGAAATTTCCTTATTACAATAATGGGAAGAAGCAAATAATTCACACGTTTTAATACACAGTGTAATTGACGAATTTTTCATAGTTTTTTGTAATTTCTGGAAGAAGTTTTCGCCGCGTCTGGGATTTCCGTTGACCTCAAGTTTCGGTGAAATCATCAGCGTCATATATTAATTGCCCTACGGGTGTAACTAATGATACTTGGATGGCTGGGATGCGCTTTAGAACACTTGCTTCTCAACTGGGAGGGAGATCCCCGGTTTATTTGCCCATATAAAAGTTGGCACCCATGGTGACTTGATTGCAGAAAGTGTTTGATCGTCCAATATGAAACAGTACCTAGTGATTGCTCTCGTCTTCGCGGCCATTCTGGTCATGAGCAGCGCTCATCCTCTGGAGGAGCAAAAGGTCACCCTGGAAGATGCTGAGGCACAGCCGGGAATCGATGATGGCACTGGAGCTAGGAACGCTCGTCACTTTGGCGGCGGCTTTGGAGGCTTTGGCGGCGGCTATGGCCGTGGAGGATACTGCTGTGGAGGAGGTGGCTTCCGGCGCGGTGGATACGGTGGCTACGGTGGCTATCCAGGTGGCGGCTATGGCGGATATCGCAGAGGTGGTTATGGTGGAGGTGGAGGCAGTGCATCAGCCTCGGCGTCAGCTTCAGCCAGTGCCAGTTGGGGAAAATAGTTCAACACTATAATTGGGACAAATATATATAGAAAAGTCGAAACGAAAACAAAAACATAGAACTTTGGCTATGGGTGGGAATCCGAGGGACTTTCGGTGTAAGGGGCGTGTCAGATTGCTTACGCACTTGGTCGCAAATACAACGTTGTCATATGGAACCGGTCCAGAAACGCTAATCAATGAATTCGTTTCAAACACGATCGAAATACTACTTTTCCCACATATGAAAAATCTTCCTATAGTAAGATTCCGCTAGTTCTAAGCCATTTTATTAAAAATAGCACATCTGGACAGCAAAAGTGGTGGTTTTTGCTTAAAACTTTGATGGCTAGATTTGATAATCTTTGCGAAATGCTTGCACAACCAAAAGGAGTCGCCAAATCTGGGATAATGTAACCTGTTTTCGAACAGCACACTAATTGACGAGTCAATAAAAAGCTAGTTCGATTCATTTCCAGGCAGGGTTTTTGCGGTTTTGCTTTGATGCGCCCCCGAGCCACCTTTCCATCGATATCTTAATGGAAAATTACCTCCCAACTCCTGGCACAACATTTCACCAGAGGAGTTGAACTCCAGATTGCCATTGACCGACGAACTTCTGACTCACGACGACGTCTAATTGATGAAAGCAAATATTTTGCACTCTCGATTGTGGAATGTGCTTCCTTGGAAACAGGCACGTTGTCCACATGATTCATGTTTATTTCTAAGTTTTCATTAGTGCACTTAATTAGCGCCTCCCCCACAAAGCAATTTCCGGGAAAAATATTTTGTAGTACTTCAAATCGGTACATGTATGTACATACACTTGTACATGAAACTTCCATGACTTGAATTTATTAATTATTGTGGGCACTTAACTCCAAAATAACTCCAAATATTTCCCGAAATAAACACGCAAAGTGTTCAATCACGCTATTGACTAATTGTGGTACAGTGATATTGTGGTACAGTGATATTGTGGTTTATCAGTTCCGAACAGATGCCTAACATCATGAATTATATATAATTGTGTTAAGTAATTTGAAACTGTCACAGATTGACTAACTATAATTAAAACCAGTAAAAGATACAAAGATACAGAGTCTATTTTTAACAACACGCTTTGAAACTGGCCAAGCTTATAAAGCTAAAGCAGTTCGACTAAATACGTGATTGATTCTAAGTCTGCCTAATTGATGACCAATGCTGATGTATTTAAGTTTCTTTGATCTTTTGGGGGGCAAACTCCAGCAATGAATCATTCGCATTGAGACGGTGCCTACCGCAACAAAAAGCTAAAGTCGCGAAATATCGAAACCGCAAGACGTAAAACAAAAAGAACTCCCCCCACGGGGGCTTAGCCCCCAAATGACGTCACAAGAGTTGCGGATCGTGAGCTTGGAGCCGGCCAAAAAGGCTGGACCACATTGACGGAAATGTTGTGCGGCGCCAGTCCTGCTAATTAAATCAAAAGATGCGCAACAAATCAAATTAGTGCCCCCATACTGACACCACTGGGATCTGGCTGACTGACTGGGCGACTCGGTCTGCCATAACAATTAGCGCGTTTTGGCGAAGATTCGCGGCTATAAAAAGCAGAGACGCACGGCAGATAAGGCACAGAACCCAAAGGAACTCCAGCACCAGTGGATAATACCAGGCCAAGCTCAACTAACTCCAAGCTCCATCCAAAATATTACACACATACCCGATAAACATGAACGGCATCATCTGCATCGCTGTGATCTTCGTGATCTTTGGCCTAAGCCAGCTCCAAGCAGCACCCATCGGGGAAAGTGCACAGGATCCAGGATTCGTTTCGGCCACGGATATTACGGGTGAACCAGTGCGCCAGAAGCGAGCCAGTGCGGATTACTACCAGGGCGACTACTTCATCTGCTATCCCAAGAGCGCCGTCTACGGCAAGCAAGGATACGGGGGCACCAATCGCAGATCCTACGACTCGGAGGACTATACCCCCCACTACCTGGCCAACGATCCTTTGGCCGTTCGCCAGGCTCGTGCCGACGCCAGACGCGCCGCCTACACCGACAGCTTCGGCAAATAGATATGTATCTGCCAGATTTAGTAACTTATTCTATGGATACCAAAATATCGCATACCCACCCAATGTTGGGAAACTGAACAGGTCTAGCTTGTAGGGATGTACAAATACTATTACTACTATTTATTCAAAGCAAATGTAATAAACTTTAAAAGAAAAGATATTTTTTTAATTAACATTCGACTGGGTAGAATATTTGAATTTAATATTAAAAAAACACAGCCCTTATACGGACAGACAGACGGACTTTATGAGTACGGGTCTAGTTAAGAGTTTATAAATATATATTAGCATACTTTTAGGCTGTATGTTAAAGTGACTTTCCGCCCACTTGATTTCTACTTCAGACTTCAGACGCCCCCGCTTTGCCCTTAAGATACAAGATATACCCACATACAAGATACAAGATACAAGATATACCCACATATAGGCGACTCATCTGGTGGTGAGCAGCGATTTTCTGCAAGGCGAACTCCGTGTGCTGAGACACTTCGCACCTTATTTGCCTTGGGCATTAGGCTAAAAGTGTGAATTGTTTATAAGGAGATTACAAAACCGAAGACAGGGCGCTCAGTGGGCAGCAGTGTTCGACTTTTGCCGCCATAAAAACATAAAAAAGGCATCACTTTAAGCGAAAAACCAAGGCGGATAATTGCAAAAGAAAGTTTTCACCATCGGCCTCGGCATAAAAGGGGATTTCATCGAGCCGGAAGCAAACAGTTGCCTTCAGCGATAGCTACCGAAATGACCAAGCTTGTTGCAAAGAAAGCCATCCTGCTGCTCTCCCTGCTCCTCCTGGGCACGGTGGAGTCCAAGCCACTGGATGCGGAGCAGCATCACATCGAGGATCAGCATGTGCGAAGGGAGCGGCAGCTGAAGATGGCCGGATCGGCGGATCCAGATGTCAAGATGGTGGCCAACGTGACTCCAGCGGCGGCGGCTCAACCCATGCCCATGACCATGGGTGTCCCGATGAACCAGATGGCCCTGAGCTCGGTCGGTGGCCAGCTGGTGAGGTATCCCAACTATCCGGGCCTGATCTACCCTGGCCTTGCGCCGGCACCAGGCCTAAATGGCGTTCCCGGTCTGCAGACGAACATTGCCAACAACTATCCTTCGTATCCGGATCCCAATCTGGCTGGTTCAGTTCCTGGCTTCAATCCCTTTGGCTCGTTCGGCTATCCAGGCGCGGCACCTATGTACGGAAACTCCCTGATGTATCCCAACACCCAGCTGCCTAATGGATTTGGGCCCAGTCCTGCCGTACCTGCCGTAGACAACTTCCAATCGTTGAACAATATTGTCAATATGGCCAATGTTCAGGGATTGGCTGGCGGCAATTCCGGGTTGTATCCAGCACATCAAGGATTCGGTGGCGTGAGCCCGGCTCTATATCCCGCCCCGCAGGGATTCGGTGGAGCCAACCCGGCACTGTATCCAGCTCCTCAGGTCAACATGCAAGGATTGTATCCTCCACCAACCGGCGGTTTTCTGGAGCGCATGAACATGCAGGCCTATGCTCCAGGCTTTTAAGTGACCCTTAAAACTCCATACCTAATAAGCTAATTTATTTTATTTATTTGCAATAAATACAAGAACATTTATACAACAGATTGAACATACAGCGTTTTCATTCATACGACTTTCATTTGCGTTTACTTTAGTTAATTGCGAAAGTATGTCATATATTAACTTTAGTTGACTTTTACTTTAGTTAATTGCAAAAGTATGTCATATATCAACTCTCGTTTTTCAAGACAACGTGCAATATACTCGTATCAACCGAGGAATCTCTGTTTAAACGCTAATTGAGCAGCAGGTGTCAAGTGCAAGGTTGGTAATTTGGCAAATTTGGCAAAACGGAGCCCGGATGACAAGTTTTTGAAAGTGAAACGAACATGCTGCTTCGCACCCGCAGAGAGAGCCATTGAACATATTATCCCCTAGAGATAAAGACACCATTTCCCGCTCTGATTTACGATCCACAGTGATTTGTTGGCCTGCGCAACGCATTTATCCGAGTACCTGGGCCATTGATAAGTTGCGCAGGTAGTTGGGTCCCTCGACATGCCGGGGTTAATCCGATAATGGTGTGTATTCAGCTGGGTATAAGAACCCGCGTTGTAAGGTCAAAGAGCGGCAGTCTTCAGTGAACCATTGCACCATGAACTACTCCGCGTTGAATTGCATTCTAATTGCTATACCCATACTGCTACTTTTGATGGATATCTGCGAAGGCGAAGCCCTGGTGGCCCACAAATGAAGCTGGTTACGATGCCAGTCTGGATCCCATAGCCTGGTCAAGATCATTTGTTCCGGATCAAGTGAGGAAAACGCGCTACAATGTCATCCCAGAGCCGAGAAGCAAGCATCGCCATCGCCAGTCCTCCAAGCTCTGGTACCAGAAACCTGTAGCTGTGCATCCCAAGCATTTTGTCAATGCAAAATACTACAAGAGATATCTGAGACGGAGACAAAAACTGGCAGCACGTGAGCGTCACGCACACTGGAGGCAATAGACCACTACTTAGGTGCTAAGCAAATCTGTATACATATATATCTAGTAATTAGCAAAATAAACGAAAGACTTAAGACACAAACTAGCTGCCCATTAAGTCGCGCGTCATTAAAATCCTGACTCGCTTTGATTATAGTCAATGCTTATCGGATGATTATCAGAAGTTCTAAGCTAATTCAAGTGTATCTTGGGCAAAAAAAAAAAACAAAAACTGCGTCTAAGGTCATCGTGATTACGTTTCAAGACCATCCACCTGGTAATCGCCATGGCAAACATGATGTAACTATCGTTAGGCCCAAGCTAAAGACCTGAGCAAACCCAGCCATGTGCACACACGCACTTACCCAAAGACCAAACTCACCAAAAACCAATCCCAAAAGTCTAACAATATTTTTGGATGAATGAAAGTACGAGTATATTTGGTCAAGATCGCAGATCGCCGATCGCAGCCGTTGCTGGGTCCACACTTTGTTGACACTCCGAATTAGCAACTCTTCGCACGAGCCCAAGTCCCAAGCCAGAAGTATATAAACCTAGTTGTCATGGCACTTGGTATTAAGTACCAATCCAGCCAACATCCATCATCAATCAGCTGCCTTTAATCTGTTTGAATCCCTTCGAGAAGCACTAAGATGAAGTTCCTCGCCCTGAGTCTCGCTCTGATCGCCGTGATCTCCTGCGCCCTGGCCATTCCTGTGGACTTGGAGAATGGAGAAGCACTGACACTCCTGGAACTGGAGGCGGAACAGGAGCCTCAAGTGGATGAACTGGAGGGCGAGCGAGTGGCTCGAGGACTAGGAGGACTGGGAGGACTTGGCGGCAAGTTCGGAGGTTTCGGAGGACTCGGCGGCTTGAAGGGCGGATTCGGTGGTCTGGGACACGGCTTTGGCGGTGGATTTGGAGGACACGGCTTCGGCGGCGGTTTCGGTGGACTCGGCAGCTTCAAGAGCCTGTTCGGCAAGAAGTTCCGCTAAAGCAGCAGCACTCACCCAAAATATAGTCTAAGCATTTCGTAATAAACCTTAGTTAAGTAATGTTAAAAGTTTCCTGTTTGATATATGGGATTCAGAGCGCCATAGAGCTGCAGTTCAGGCTCGGAGGTAGTGGTGGTTATACCCGTCCTGGTCTTAACGGTGGGTAGCGTGGGTGCTTTTGGTTGCAGGCGACTGAGGACCAGCCGCACCTGACTCGCAAAATTTCGCCACAGCTGAAAGGGTTTTGGAACTGGAAAGGGAATTAGATGAACCCTTTAAGCACCAAATACAACATTCTTTAACGAAGTTAACACTCTTTCTTAAGGGGAACTAAGTAACCGACCTGGACTTTGAGGCGGTGCCACCTGTGGATCGAATTCCCGCTCATCCAGAGCTGCCACCAGCGCCACAGTGATCCACAGCAGCAGCCAGCGGAACATTTTTGGAGCTTAGCCTCGTGGCCCCCTTATAAGCACCACCGAACTCAGCTTTCACCCGCCATAAACCCAACGTGTTATTAATAAGCCCTAATAAAAATAACCGATTGAATGGACTTGCATAAGGCAAACAGTTTTATTGCCCTGAATGGGGCAGCACAATCGAAGTATCACAAAGTCTGCACAATCGAATCCAAGCTAGCTTGGATTAGCCGTAGAATCCACCGCCGTAGTAGCCACCGCGTCCGCGGTAACGGGTGCGGGTGATCACGCGAGTTCTCTGGATACCACCGCCGAATCCGCCACCAAAGCCACCGCCATAGTACGGTGGTGGTGGTGGGCCAAAGAAGGGTGGTGGCGGACGTCCGAACGGCGGTGGTCCAAACGGTGGTGGCCCAAAGTACTGGCGCACTTTCCTAACGTTCTCATCTGCAGTATCAGCCTGGTCAGTCTCCCCGGCCGCCAGCAGCTGAGTGGAGTTGGGTTCCTCTGCCACCACTTCCGTTTCCGTTTCATCGCCGCTTACAATGTTACATAAGAGCAGAGCAGCAATGCTGAACCAAAATAATATCCGCTTGTGATCCATTTCGATGTCGTACTCCTGCGCCAACCTCGTCAAATACTAAAACTCATCGCCCACATCGGCTTTAATTTATAGCCAAACATTTGCCAAGAACACCCAGCACCTGGTGTCATAAACAAAGGAGGTTCATTGGCATTTGTTGATTGCCATTGAGTGTCTTTTTTTCGTTTCTTACATTTCTCGTCTAATTTCAATCGCAGCCAGGCAAAGACGGCGAGAATAATCGTGGGTTTGAAGAAAAAACCCCAACAATTCGCCTATACAAATACTTAAGGTTGACCCAATCTTAATGTGCGGATAAAATGATATATGATGCGGAAGTGTGCGGCAACCGTGGAACAATATCTAGATTTAGATCATAATGGGAAGATGGTAAGCTAGCCGTAATAAACTGTAGTAATAATCACAGTAAAATATATCCATATTTGAACTACCATAATCTACTATCCATAATTGAATATTCTTGCATTAAATGATTGAGAATCTTAGAAAATCCAAGTCAGCACTACAACCGTGATTTCAAATGACAAGGCTTTTTAAGCACAAATAAAAGTTTCAACCCGTCTATAAAGACTACAATTAGCAATCCGATAACCAACCACTGGAGACCGCTCTTCAGGCCAGCCAACTTGACCCACTGTAAGCGCTTGATGGCTTGTTTTTTACCACTTAAAAAGCCCATCCGCCTCACCTCACCTCGCCTCGCGATATTCCACATATATATATGTATATATATGGAAGCAAATAGAAGCGAGAGACTCTTCCAGAAATAACAACCAGTTAAGTACGGAATATGCAAGCTCATCGGATTTGTCGACTCCAAACACTCGGCAAAATGAAACTCGATCGCACAGCACTTTTGTTTATTCATTGTTTACACTAGAGGGTCTCCAGAAACACTCCGAATTAGTCGGAAACAACTAGCCAAAGAAACCGCCTTTGAATTTGGCGAAACCCACAGCGCCGCCAACGAATCCACCGCCTCCGCCCAATCCGCCACCTAGTCCGCCCAATCCCCCAGCAACGGGATAACCACCGCCATATCCATAGCCATAGCTGGGAATCGTCTGGACGGTGGAAATGCTGGATACGACGGGCACGGTGGTGATGATGGGCACAGTGGACACAACGGGAACTGTTTGAATAGCAGGAGCTGCCACTATGGGTGCAGCTACTCCACCGCCACCGATGATGCCGCCGCCCACGATGCCGCCACCCACGATTCCGCCACCCACGATTCCGCCACCGCCAAATCCTCCAATGTGCCGGGGTCTTCTAATGCTCGGCTGGTCGCTGCTGGAGAGGATCGGTGTGGTGCTGACCAGGGCGCATGCCAAGACGAGCAGGTAGACCGTTTGCCACAACATGATGGGGTCAACTGTATGGTCTGCCCCACTCCCGGCTGCTTATTTATGCAAATTAATTAGTGGCCACTGTTTGCACTTCCAATTGGCATATTGGGGCGCCCGAGTTAAAAAATCCCCATAGCTCTAAGGCCCCATCTATGTTTTTTGGGGGACTCATGGTTTTGCCCACTGGCTCAGTGGTTCACACCTCATCATCATCATCGTTTTTGGTCTGAAGGTCGCTGGCCTGGGCATTAAAAGCCAGGTGATCTTAGTTAAGATGGCTCACATCGTTATTGGACACACAGCCGAGATGAGGTGCGATCTTCGAGTGCATTTTTTGCTACTGCTGGGAATTGGCGCTTGGCGGACTGGAGCCCATTCCCTGGGTGGAGCTGGAATCGGTGCGGTTGGAGGAGTGGCAGCCATTGGCGGAGTGGGTGGCATCGGAAGCGTCCAGCAGGTTCCCATTGTGCAACAAGTGCCCGTTGTCCAACAGGTCCCCGTCGTGCAACAGGTGCCCCTCATCCAACAGCAGCCTCAAGCACTTGGTCTCGCCGGAGGAGCTGGATTCATTGGTGGCGGAATTGGTGGGGGTGCCGGTTTCGGGCGCTACAAGGAAAGCTATCGTGTGCGTGCGAGGGGATTCGGCGGTGGATACCGCGCCCGGTACGACAAGAAATTTGGAGGAGGTTTCGCAGGATTTGGTGCGGCTGGAGGAGCGGGCGTAGCGGGTGGCGGCCTGCTGGGATAAATATTAGTGTGTTATCTAGTTTAATAAACAATTATATTAAATTTTAACAATACCATTAATGTGTTCAAAGTCAGACTTTATTTATGTTGAGTAAACTCAATCAGGTCGTTTCTCTTAGGAAACTTTTATGTTTTAAACATTTACCTAATAAAGCTAATGAATTTCCATTAATTCCATGCCATATTTACCATATTTCGTAACATAATCCTGAGAGCTTGAGAACATAATCCTGAACACCCTGTATTTCTTCCGCTCTGCATTTCTGCTGACCTGCGCAGATTCCACCCCCAGCAAAAGTCCAATTGGCGCTCTATGCTCTCTCACTTTTTGATTTCCTACTCTCCGGTGGTGCATTCGTCCCATTCATTTTCATTTCCGTTGTTGTTCTACTTACTCAATATCTCTCTCTCAAGTGAATTTGCTGCGCTCTTGGTTTGTAAAGAGACATTACAGTGGTTTTCAATTTGTTCGAGTTAGTATAAGATTTTTTTGGAAATATTTTTGTAATAAAATAAAAAAAGAATATTTTGTAAATTGGGATAGCGATATACTTAAACAAAATATATCAAATATTTTCATTTAGATTTTTATCTGCAATTTAAATTTAAAATAAAAGAGAGTTAATGAATGCATCAATCCACGATATCTAACATATTAAATGTAAAATAAAATTTTAATTAAGACAGAGCTTGTGTTACTTTTGATGCAACTATCCATTAACCAAAATCAACTATGTTGATTTAGTTCTAAGAGTAAGCGCTAAGAGTTCCAACTTGGGCGCTCTTCGAAGAGCAGTTGAGATTCGCGAGATGGCAGCTCCCTCGACGTGGAAATGAATTCCTGAAATTAAACGTTGTTCTTATCCCATCGTGTGCAGTCGCTCTCGCTCCCGTTATTCGCCGTTCTGGGATTCCCGCTGGCGGACTCTGGTGGCCATCACCTTGATAATCCTTTGTGTGGAGTCCTGAATGTGAAGTGCTGCCAACAGGAGCTAGGGATAGCCAGATATAAACGGTTTAATAAACTAGTGCGCAATATTAGAGGCCTAAAAATAGCGAAAATAGCGAAATTAGCTGAAATGCCGTGTTTTTGTGCCTCTGTGTGTGCGTGAGTGTCTGCGAGTGAAGTGGAAATTTAAAAATAAAACAACGCTGGGACTCAAACGAAATCCGTCTGTTTCGTATTGGCCAACTGCCCAGAAAAACTCCAGGTGATAATCTCCATTCGAACTAATGTTCGTTTTATACTTCTTCTTTTTTTGGGCCATATTTTGTTGTTAATTGAATGCTCAGGGGAAAACTTTTAACACTCTCTCTCTCAGCTGGCTCCCACTCTCTCTCTCTCTCAGCGCTTTCAATGTTTCAATGCCTTTTGGACTTTCTCTTAAGCCACCGCTATTTGCAGTATGACCAGATTATCACTCGCTCGGATTTAAAGAACACAGTGCAATTACTTGGGGTTTTATAGAGGGAGTGATTGAAGTCCTGGCACCTGCCTTATCTACTGGCCACAAGGACTGCCTCTTGTACCGCCCCACGCCACCCACTTTCGCATTCCAAGAACCCCGGGGCAAAGTAATTATTCCGCTCTTCGCCAGACCTCTTGGCCCCTCTCGACTTTTCTCAGCGTAATTAGTGTGATTGGGGCCAGGCTTGACTCGCTTTCTTGGCTTCTGCTTGCCATTTGGCTGATTGACAGCAGTAATAGTGGCAAATGCAACAACCCCCACTGGGGATTGCCTTGAAAGTGCGGCCAAACTATCCGAAATCATACCTTTACCAAGTCAAAAGTTGTAGTTGTCTAGTCTATCTCTATGTTTAGATAATTAGCTAAAACTTCTTTTAAGTAACGAAAAAGACAGCTTATCCTACTGGAGAATGTCCTCAAAATCTCAACAAAACAGCTCTCCCTAAAAAACCCATTTGTTTTTACAAGTAAAGTGTAATTGATGGGGGAAGGCAGTGCCTATACACGATGGTGGTAGTTTAAGCATCGGCTGATATCCTGCAGTTAAAACCTACCACCCCCTGGAATAAAATGCCCTCAACTGGGGCTGCAACCCTCGGATCCCACGCACTGACGTCGCTGCAACTGAAGCCCTGAAAATTGTTTTAGCTCGGCGTTTCGCGCTGGGTGGCTGTGAGTGCCGACGTGTATGTAGTTCAAGGTCGTTGGCCAAGTTTCGGAAAGTGTCGGAGGGCCAAGAAGTGCGTTTTTCCCCATTACCATATAGGGAAACAGAAATACGAGCAACTGGAGAGGCCGTGGCAAGTTGAAGGACATGCAAGTGCCCCACTTGAGACGCTATTCTTGTGCTCCAAAAGCGACCACTCAGTTGACACTAATCACCAGCCACCCACGTTCCACTTTTCATCCACGTGACACTAATGAGCACCGGTCATGCAAGAGGGCAGCGTGTTGGTGACCTCATGGAATGTGGCACCTGGCCAAGAGCCATGCTGCAACACGGCAACAGGATGCGCAGCCATTGAACAGTTAATGGAGTGCAGCTTGCAATGAGGGGCGCCAACATTCCGGGCCACTGGGCATAAATCCAACGCCTGCTCTAATCATATCGCCCCCTGGCCAGAAGCCAATGGCCAACCACAGCGGACGCCCCACTTGGCCGGGCTTAATGTCAGCTAATTGCATTGGCGGCCCGCTGCCCGGGAGCTCTTTAGACTTAGCGTCGTCAGTGGGGCCACCCAACTCCAATGTTTCGGGGTCAACGAGGCGCAAACTGTTGTTATGGTAACCAAACAGTGGAACTCCTCTAAGATGTATTCGAGAAATGATGAACTACATTTTCACGATTAGCTAAAGCACACAATACACCTTTATGGTAGAGATATATAATCTTTGAACTGGGTATTCCATATGGCTTTCATATTTCTTACAAATAAGATAGATTCCACATATCATTCTAAAGCTAGATCACTTAATAATCTTTAAGAACTGTTTAGTTAGACTAAGAATTGGAAAGATATACTACAAGTATTTATCGTTTTATACACATATTTTTATAGTATTTTGGTATATTTTATAGTAACTATCTTATAACCGACATATTGAAGTACAACTGTATCTTAATATCCAAAACGAAATTCGGCAACATTTCCCAGTGTCTGGTGTCCTTTGGCGAGTGACGCAAAGTAGTCGCTGCTGGGGCGTGGGGGTGGTTATATGGTGTTTATGGTTATTGGGTGGTGGGTGGTGGGTGGTGGGTGTTGGGTGGTGGGTGGCTTGTGGGCGGTGGCAGCCTTGAGCCTGGAATTATCATTCGGCTTCGGCCTGGCCCCGCTTGCCCCTTGTTGACATGTTTATGCGCAAATTTATGAAGTCTCTCTCCGGTTGTTGTTAAAGTCGCATATCGATTTTGTTAACTCGATTATAGGAACGGCGGCAAAGGATAACTTGTAAAGGATAAGCAAGGACAGTGACTCGTCGACTGTTGTGTGACATGCTAGAAGCAGTTATGGCATCGGACATCAACTGGGATCCAGGTGAGTTGAGTGACGCAGCCAGGCTGTTCGAAATGATTGATGAACCTTTCGCTCGTTGTGCAGCTCTTTCCAAACTGATCAGCACGCTCAAGGAGTCGGAGAATCTGTCCAATGACCAGGAAATCGACTTCCTGAAGGCCCTGCTTGAGTCCAAGGAGCTGAACGCCCTGGTCAATGTCCACACGAAGGTGGCCAAGGTGGGTCGCGATGATCGCCTGGCCCCCGTGCTCTCCACCTCCGCCCAGGTGTTGTACGAAGTCCTGGAGCAACTATCCCAGCACTGTCACCTGAGCGACGATTGCAAGGAGGCCTTCCACCTGCTGCAGGACTCCCACCTGCAGGTGACCGTTTTTTTTTTTATTATGATAGATGAACGTTTTTAGTAATTTTTGGATTTTATTGCAGCACCTTCTGTTCGCCCACGATGCGATTGCCCAGAAGGACTTCTACCCGCACCTGCCGGAGGCGCCTGTCGAAATGGACGAGGACGAGGAGACCATCAAGATTGTGCAGCTCGTCAAGAGCAACGAGCCCCTGGTGAGTGTTCGTCCAGTGGCACCAGCGCTTTCCATTTTCCATGCCCATCTCATCGACGTGATCGCTGTATTGTGCTGTCCATCGTCCACTTTCGACTTTCATTTCCGAGCCCCGCCCCGACTTTCACCGCCCACCTTTCGCCTTTCGCCTTTGCCAACTGCTCCTTTCTGCGCCTTCATTCATACTCGTACTCGTTCTACCATGTCAACTCTTTTCAATGCTAATCAATTTTGTCAACTTTGCCTTTGTTAAAATCGAATGAAATCGAATCAATTTCCCGAATTCGCCCATACCAAACAAAAATGCATTTGCTAACAAAAACAAAAAATGTAAAAATCGAAAAATCGAAAAATGTATAAAAAAAAATAATAACACAGACAGGAGCACAGAGTGCGGAGCCAATTGTTGTAAGTAATCGAATGTCCATAGCCGTAAAATGTCCACTGAAAGAAATAAAACAGAAACCCATTCGCCAAGCACTGAATACAACAAACAACAGCCAGGAAGCTGTGCACACACACCAAGATACATACATGCCACATAAGATACCATTACCATACGTTGTTCCCATTCCGTTGTTGTTGTCGTTGTGACGCATCCATCAGATACACTCACATCTAGAGCATCGGAAGCCGCACTCCACACAGATGCAGAAACACAATACAATCACACGCACACACACACACACATACACACTCCACATGCACACATACGCGCCTTTTGTTGGCCCTCCAGTAACACGTATTGCCTACTTTTAGGGCGCCACCATTAAAACGGACGAGGAGTCGGGCAAGATAATCATCGCCAGAATCATGCACGGCGGCGCTGCAGATCGCTCCGGACTGATTCACGTCGGCGACGAGGTCATCGAGGTCAACAACATCAACGTGGAGGGCAAGACGCCGGGCGATGTGCTCACCATACTGGTTAGTAAGCTTAGCATCGATCGAGAAAGACATACTTAGATATTCCTTGATATTCCCACAATCTAACCCACAGCAAAACTCGGAGGGCACCATCACCTTTAAGCTGGTTCCCGCGGACAACAAGGGCGCCCAGCGCGAGTCCAAGGTGCGGGTGAGGGCCCACTTTGACTACAATCCGGATGTGGATCCCTACATTCCGTGCAAGGAGGCGGGTCTGGCCTTCCAGCGCGGCGATGTGCTGCATATTGTGGCCCAGGACGATGCCTACTGGTGGCAGGCGCGCAAGGAGCACGAGCGCTCGGCGAGAGCCGGCTTGATACCCAGTCGGGCGCTGCAGGAGCGCCGCATCCTCCACGATCGTACACAGAAGAACGGCACCGATCTGGACTCGAAGCGTAAGCATTGCACGTTGCCAGCCCATTGATTCCCTAAGATTTGATCTTCATTCTCTTGCCATGACTAAAATTGCTCTAATTTCATGCTTCATCTTTGCCCCCTCATCTAACACACTCAACCCAACTCCAATTGGCCCCATCCATGCATTGCCATCGCCATCGCAATCGCCAGCCGGATCATGCGCCTCACTATGCACCACCCCACCTGGCTCCCCGCGCCTGCCTGCGAGTAGCAGCACCTCCTCCTGCCGCCAGCCCAAGACTAAAAAGATCATGTATGATTTGACAGAGAACGACGACTTCGATCGCGAGCAGATCGCCACGTACGAGGAGGTGGCCAAGTTGTATCCACGGCCCGGAGTCTTCAGGCCCGTGGTGCTCATCGGAGCTCCAGGCGTGGGCCGGAATGAGCTGCGCCGCCGTCTGATAGCCCGGGATCCCGAGAAGTTCCGCAGCCCGGTGCCGTGTAAGTAATGCAACAGACTAGTGATCGTATATTTGAAATTGTTCACTTATATTTTGTATACTTCACTTCACTCTGTTTGTTTATTTATGTTCACTTTTCTAGTTCTACATTGGTTTACGTTTTCTCAGCTGTAAAAACATGATTTTCTAACCAAATGAACAAGTAAAATGAACAAGTGACCAAATGAACTAGTGTAGAAATGAACAAGTCACCAAGTGATCTAGTGTAGAAATGAACAAGTGACCAAATGAACTAGTGTATGAATGAACAAGCGAGCAAATGAACCTCTTTTTGACCATTCTTAATAAGAAACTCCTTTTCGTTTTTCCAGACACCACCCGACCAATGCGCACTGGCGAAGTGGCTGGACGAGAGTACATCTTTGTGGCCCGCGAGAAAATGGACGCGGACATCGAGGCGGGCAAATTCGTGGAGCACGGCGAGTACAAGGGCCAATTGTACGGAACGTCGGCGGAGAGTGTCAAGTCGATTGTGAATGCCGGATGCGTATGTGTGCTGAGTCCGCACTACCAGGCGATCAAGACGCTGCGCACAGCCCAACTGAAGCCGTTCCTCATCCATGTGAAGCCACCAGAGTTGGACATCCTGAAGGCCACACGAACGGAGGCGCGTGCCAAATCCACCTTCGACGAGGCGAACGCCAGGAGCTTTACGGACGAAGAGTTCGAGGATATGATCAAGTCTGCGGAACGCATCGATTTCCTGTACGGACACTTCTTTGACGTAGAGCTGGTGAATGGAGAACTGGTCAACGCATTCGAGCAGCTGGTCCAGAATGTCCAGCGATTGGAGAACGAGCCAGTATGGGCACCATCCATGTGGGTGCAGTAGATCGGTTGCCAAATGTGTATAAGCATTTCATGCAATTTGTTGAACAACACCAAAGTATTTTTGCCATACGAATTTAGCAATCTGCTAGAGAAACGGAGAAGAGACACTATTTACCCGTAGGCGCTCCTGCTGGCCACTCCCGTCCGGCCTTAGTCCTTTTCACGACATGTACCTTTTTTGCGTAACAGTGAAAACAAAGAAATGAATACAATAATTGAAAGTGAAAAGAAAGTGAAGTGAAGTGAAGTGAAATTTAAAGTCAACCAGCATCTATCTTGCGATTACGATAACAAAATTAACTTATAAAACTTGTTGTACAAAATTTATTTGTGTTCAAAGAATGACTAAATTATAAATTATAAATGTATGTATTACACGTTGTTGAAATCAAAGTACAGAGTTAATCCCCCCGTAAACCTAATGCTAACCGAACCGTATTGTATCTCAGTTGTATATACACTCACTCACTAACTAGAGCATATATGGAATACAATATGAAATTCTGTGTGACATGTCTCATTTCGAAAACGGATTTCACCGAAAACGTAGTGACAAATTGTTGAAAACAAGTGAGAAACTAATAAAAAACAAAAACTATTTTAAATGCGATCGAGAAGGAAGCGTTGTTTATAAGCTCAGGAATTGATGATGTACATTAATGTATATTAACTTTATTTTAGGGTAGAGAAGACTTAAACACAGCTTTATTGGGCAGCGCACTTGTTGACATATTGACATGCTCACGTACATATGTATGTATGTATATACTCGTAAATATAATCTGTCACCTATGCTAACCTATGGCAAATGTGTAAATTAGTAGCTTAGGCATATGAAGTCTATCCAGGATGTACTGATCAGTTTCCTTGATTGTTGTTTTTTTTTTGTTTTTTGTTTTGTTTTGTATTGCGAAGACAAAATTCTAATTTCACATCCATCCGCTTGACTGGATCAGGTATCGCTGTCGTCTATCCCATCGCACTACGATATCCCATCTACAGCTAGAGTTGCGATTTTGTCCCAGAACGGGACACGCTGATTCCGTAAAACTGGGCCAGTCGTCTGGCCTCCCGCCATCCCGCCTCCACTGCTCCGTGTACCGTGGAGTAGTAGTGCTCGCTGGAAGCCTCTCCGGCAAACTGGACAATGGGCCGATCGCAGCGACTCTGCTGCCACGCCTCGTCCTCCGAGTCCTTCTCTTTCTCCGGCGTGGTGGCCACCACCGTCAGGGGATGGGCTAACTCGCGCGCCCCCGTTCCCAGGTGCTCCGTGTCCATGGAGCGATATGAATAGGAGCCACGGAAGTTGTCATTTGTATACCAGGCGGAGGTGCGGAAGCTCGTGGGTTCTGGGATTTTCCACCTCAGGAATCTTCGGAAGAGATACATAACACCGGCCTGGACCTCATCGACGGGTAGGGTTTCCATGTGCCTGCCGCTCTCGTTGGTTATCCAGCCTGCCAGGATCCTCGGCTGATAGCTCACCCGGTAGAAGCCAAAGACATCCTCCAGCCAAGCTCGCGAAGTGCCGCGTATGTCATCCAAATCCTCGTCCCGCCAGAGCAGGGTGAAACCCGTCCAATCCTCGGGCCAAAATGCCTCGGGAAACTCCACGAAGATTTTGTTGACCGTCCCAAAGGCCAAGCCATCAATGGCACGTTGTTTCTCCACTGGCAGCGGTGGCTCAAACAATCGCAGGTGCTGATCCTTGAGCACTCCCAGCGAAACGGTGACCACCACATGGTCAGCTATGCAGATGTCCCCATTGCTCAGTTGCAGCTCCACGCGTCCGTCGTTCCGATTCCAGTTGATCTTCACAGCACGAGTGGCCAGCAGCAGGCGCTGCTCCAGAACCCCATGCTCCACATCCAACTCTCTGGAGCGCATGAGAAGTCGCAGAAGCTCCACGTAGCCCTTGTCCTTCCAGTTCAGCAGGATGTCGCCCTCACACTCCCAATAGTCCAGGTAACCTCGTCCCGACACTTGTTCCAGCGTATCCGAGGCCTCGACGGAGTTCTCGAATTTCTGGTAATTAACGAAGAACTCCCGGGCCATCTCTGCGTCTATATCGGAGTTTTCCGGGCGTCGGAGAGTGTCGTAGAACTTGTTGGTCAGATAGCTGCCCAAGGAGCCGCTGCAGTGGCGCAGCTCCAGTTGCCGGGTGACCAGTGAGTCCCCCACGATGGCCTTCAGGCGACTGGCAACCTCTTCGGGTACCACATCTCCGTTGGACCGGACGCACTCATAGTTCTCGTACACCGGACCCGTCGACTCCAGCAGCTCCTCATCCTGTTTCCGGGTCAGTTCGTAGACAATGTTGTCGCGTTCCCCATGACACCATTGGGCACCCAGATCGATGACGTTGTCCGCAAAGGGAATAGTGTGTATGCGGCCACCTAGACGATCCTCCGCCTCCACGACGAGCACATTCTGGAAGCCCAGTTCCAGCAGTTTGGTGGCACAGGCCACGCCCGAGGCTCCGGCTCCGATCACAACGATCTTGCGATCCAGATTCCGCTGTGCGCCACTCATTCCGGGTAACTGAATCTGGTTTGAAAACAAAGGGGTAGCTGAGCAACAAATTAAATAATAAACACCATGAGCTCGAATGCGGTGGTGTAAGTGGGTTGGTGGCAATTGGGCATACACTTGAAGAAATGATAGTATACTTAAAAGCTCATTATGGTTCACTTTAAACTATTTAGGCAAATACATTTTGATAAATCTCTCAAAATTGTATCCATTTCAAAAGTCCTTAAACGTAACAGCTACCCTAGAAATGTTTCGCGTTAAAAACTGTGTAAATTGTAAAACAATCTCAGTTATTCGCAGTCATGCCTAGTTTCTTTCTATTTCCGGAGGCCTCTAAAATCTCCGTACGTGTTTTCGCATTATTATCCAGTTAAATGTTTAAATTAAGTGAACAAGCTATTTTAAAAACTAAAAAAACAGCTAAACTTTAACAGACAATTTGAATCAGTTTCTAAAAACTTGTACTAATTCGATTTTCAATATTCCCATTGTGCTTTCTGTTTACCCTTTCACTTTCAAAAATAGCCTTGAAAATTGATTTCGCAATAAACATATCATATAATATACATAAGCTGCATAAACAAAAGTCTGCTGATATATAATATGATATTTTCATCGACAGAATTAGTAGCTCAAGATTATAATTTAACAATATCATATCTCATTGTTATGAGCAATGATCTTGAAGCACTTTTCCAGTTTTTGCTCACAGTGCATTAGAACAATTTGCTTATGGAGGTGGTGCATTGTAATTCCAGACACTTGAGTTTGATCAACGGACAATAGAAAGTACATATTTTGATTAAAATGTAACGGCAAGTTCGCTCATCTGTTCCGATAACGAATGCCCCTGTCCGCAATTCGGACTTTTGATAAGAGTTTCGAAAAAGCTCCCCCCACCAGCAACAAAAACCACAAGCAACACTGTCGGTCGTCCAAAAAGGAAAACACACGGTCTCAAATATGCTCACTCGCTTCTGGCTACATGAATCTATTAATAGCCATGGCAGCGAAGGGAAACCGGTGGGAAAATCGGGCAGGAAAAATCCCAGAAGGAGTATCTAGCCAACTTGACTAGCTGGTTTTTGCCTGGCGTTTGGATACCTGTGCACTCTGGGTTCGGTCAGCGAGCGGGGAAAATGGAAGCGGTATCCTCCATCTTCCATCGCTTGACATTGATTTTATATTTTTGGCCAACAATTTTTGCTCAAGGTTTTCTGCGACAACAAGAACTATAGAACAATGGGAAAACCAACGACAAACATCTGAGAGGAAGTCGAATTTTGCGTTACTGCATATGTGGGGTGTGAAAATGGGTGGTGGTGTTCACTGTTCACTGTTCACTGCGCACTGCCGCCACTTACCAAAATAACTTTGGACACCGTTCAGTGGAAGTAATTCAAGAATTGAGCATTTCTAACGGGATAGTAAGAGATATATGTATGCTATGTGCTGGCTGCTGGGGAAAACTCCAGCTCCGCGGAAAAGGCAAACAACACTGAATGCCGAAAGCCCCAAACAGCACATGGAAACGTGCCGCTCTGCCCGTGTGCTTATGCTGTGTGCAGTGGCGTAGTCGGGGCTTCCCGGAGGGGCTATGTTCTAACCCATTCGAAGGTGCCCCATTGGGCGCGCCACTGTGCCCCCTGCGCAGACTGTAAGCTCGCCAAAAGCTCTGGGCAAAAGCATCCCACACAGCTGAGTGAGTGGGCACATCGAGTGGGTTGTCGAGTGGTTTTGGGGCGTGGAGAGAACATGAGAAGGGGATCAGTCCACTCTTCTGGTGCACAGAGAGAAATGCGTTATACAATTCAATTTACAAAAGTATTCCAAATTAATATTTAAACACAAATTGCGAAAATATAAAGTTTGTATCTATATATTCCATTTACATTTTTGTTTTATTTAAATTATTAAAGTTCGCGAGCAATTTCTCGCTGTGCACTCATTATGTATTTCCAGGTGACCCGCAAGAAGTACCTCATTTAGCTTTACATTAGGAATTGAATTTATGTGTATATATATTTACTCAATTGCATACAAGTTTTTGCTAGATTTGGTTAGAGGAATTTCCTAAGACTCTTCGTTAAATAACTCGTTTGATATTGGTAGGTCCATTCTGTGTATACATATATATGCAGATATATCCTTCGATGTATGTACAGGTCAGTTGCAGTATCCTTTGGCCAAATAGGGAATGACAGAACTCTGGAGCACTTGGTATATAAGTAGTTAGTTATCTTTTATTACCCGCCTACATTGACTTTACATGATCATCTGTCCGTAGCTTTGGAATTTCATTATATATACTTGCATTTATATAGAGGCTGGTAATAAATCTGGTTAAAATTTTTCCGTGTATATACAGCAAAGGAGTTTACATGGAATTGGCTGATAAATCGTTTAAGTAATCGTCATTTGATTTGCCTTTAAGAGCCCGAATTCAAAATCAAGCCAAGTCATAAATAAATCTAATTTACACTAAATATAAATACAATTGGAAACAACGAAAGCAATTACAAAATAATAAACAAAATTATCACAAACAATAACAGCCCGGATAGGATGAGAATGGCGGCCCACTGTCGTTTATCTGTGGGAGAAAAGATGGATGTAGTTCAATTATCTGAATCAAAAGTTACAGAAGAAGTTACAATGGCTTATTTCGATTGTGGTTCACTTGAAGCATTTGTCCTTCATTAATATTGCAATCAAAATAGCCCTCGGATACTCCAAGTGCCGCACCACTTACCATTATTCATGTGCAAGACTTTGGCAACTTTCTTCATGGTCGTGTCCAGCTTGGACTCCGTGGTATCGAACTCGTTCCCAAAGTCGTCTAGCATCACGGCCTGCTCATCGAGCTCTACGCCAATCTGCCGCGAGACCGTCTTGAGGGTTCCAATCGAATCACTGATCATGTCCAGCTGCTCATCCTGCCCCTGGATCATGCGCTGCTGTATGGACACCGTTTCGCCCACATACCTATGACTCGGACTGTCCATGCCGCCGTGATGCGTCTGCCCGTAGTGACTGGGACTGTCCAGGGCGTTCTCCAGCTTGGAGTACTTGGTGCCGCTGTGGCGGGAGGCTGCTGCCGCTGCCGCCGACATGGTTCCAGCTATGGTATTCGCCACCTGACTTCCGCTATTGATCAGCGAGTTGCCGTTGGGACACTCCACGAGGTAAGTGCGATCGTTGTGTGGATGCTGATGGTACTCGTTGGAGTTGGAATTCGAATTGGGTATGGCAATGGAATGATTATGATTGGGGCTGTGGCGATCGTTGTCGAGCAGCGGCTGGTGTGCGGTGATGTCTCTGTCCCGGCTCCGGTTCAGGCTCATCTTATCCTTCATCTGCTTGACCTCATCGCGAGTGTTGTCGATGAAGTGGCGCCGGCTGGAGAGTTCACGGTTGTCGATCCGAAACTTGCTTGGATTCTTCTCAACGATGCGTATGAGTCAAAATGGTATGGGTTAAGAAGAAAACCAGGTATACTGATGACCAAGACAGTCGATTCTACCGACTTAAAGATATATGTATATTGCTAGAAACAAGCTTTATAGAGATTTTTATATTTCACTCCTGAAAAGAGTAAAATTGAATCTTGAATAGCAAATTAAATCACGAATAGAACGCATAGTTAGCAGCTTTAAATGGAATCCAAACAAAATCTTGATAGCAATCGCAATTGGATGCCGTTGAGTAGCAGGTAACGAATTGATTTTTCAATGGAATTTGCAAAAAGGATATTGATAGTGTCCTCGAGGTCCTCGAGATCCCACTCGATGCTCCGGAGCGAGTTACGCAGCTCGGTGGTGGTCCATTCAGCCTCCGTTCCGCCGTTCTCGCCCAGCTCCCGCCAACGCAGATAGAGGCCGCGGGTTTTGTTCAGAGCTTTGAATACCTCGCTGTGGGATTGGGGTGGATGGAAAGGGAAATGAAGGAAAAACAGAGGTATAAGTAAGATGGCATTTTCCACCAACAGTGGCAGTTGCCAGTTTGCCAAATCGGGAACACATACTCCTTGACCACAAAAAAGGGATCCTCCAGCGACATGCCGCGTTCTCTTCTTGCCCCAAAACGGAAACCAACCAACTAACTCCTTAGCAGTTTTTCACCAGCGTGGCGCACTTGACAGTTCTTTTCATGGATTTTTCCGGCCGAAAAACCAACCCCCAAAATCCAAGGGGGAAAGTGCAAGTTGGCAATAGCAGCAACGCTCGGGGGGATTACATCGAAAAAGTGGAGCCAAAGGGGAGCAGATTTGACGCTTTCAATCCGTTCGACAGGAACGTAATTTCACAATCAACTGGGTTTTATCTTTCGCTTTCGGCCAGCAGCGATGTTTGAACAGCACGTTTATTGATTATTGCACTTGGGCCCGTTGCGCTTATCGCTCGATTTCTAACGGATTCCGCCGATTTAGCTGGTTCCGCCGATGGCCCAGAGAACACTGTCGCTATTCGCGCTCCAGAGATTAGTTCCCACCGAGAACCACTGGCATTTGTTTACGCCGCTCCCGCTCCAGCGGCTGCGCACTTTTGCCCCGGAATTTGCAACCCCTTGGATAACCGATTTGAAAACAACCCAAAATGTGGCCCAAACGCAAAAATTCCACAACAACAAATAGTCGAAAAGCGGCCAAATGGTCAGCACTGTGTGGCAATTTTCATGGCTCACCTGCTGCTCGTCGCCACCTCATTTAGCAAGCTGCGATCGAAGAACACGGTGACAGACTGTGATTTACGCGATATACACGAGACAAATTTTGTTTTCTTTAAATAATGGTTTTTATTTTTGTTTTGCTGTGAACAAAATAAACCTTAAGTATTTAGTATGACCGACGTGCGATAGCACATTTATCCGACAATAATTTGGTATATATCGCATGTGCAGAGAACGCGGTATTTAAGTGATTGAAAAAGGTGGCAGCACTGGCTGGAAATATATGCAACTTTCAAGCTCTCAGCAGCACAATATATTATTTAAACAAAACTACACTCTGATGGGCATTATTGAAACGAATAGGTTTTACAAAATACGTTTTAGTATACACAAATGAAGTTGTTTCATTACAAACTATTCAAGGCATCCGCGCCAAAAAGTGTGACCAGGCGATGCGCACAAAGCATTTAGCCGCTGCTGTGCGACGGCCACACTAGCCACCGTTATCCATTTCATTTAGACCGCCGTCAAAAAAGTTTGAAATTTGCTTGTGAAATGTTGCAAAACGACGCGGTGCGAACTTTGCAATACGACAGCGAGATCCGTGTGGCCCAGCTGCCAAGTCCCTCAGAGCCGAGAGGTAATCAAGGAATATGGGTTGTCGATAGCCAACGAAAAGAGCGAGTGAATCACCCACGGAAAAGGGCAGCCAACTTTGTTACCAACTGATAAGCAGTGCACCGGATTAATTATTATTGGGAGGGAGCGAGTGTGTCACTACAAGTTGGCTATATCTTATCGGCCAGCGTTTTGTTATGGTCTCGGCCCCTCAAGTGCCTTTGTTTGGCACGATCGCACCGAACCCAGCCGATCGATATCGATGAACTTAGCTGTATCCTACAGCAACTTTTCCCCGTTCCAAGAAAAGCAATAAAACGTTTATGGACCTAGGTTTTCGGAAAACCAAGAAACGGCAACAGTTCTAATCTAAACTTTAACATAACCATAACATAAATTCAACACTGTTATCATTTGTAACAGTTATTATAGAATAAGTGCTAGTTCATTCAATCGATATCAAAGTAATATCATTTCAAAAACGCATTATATTTTAACACAGTCAACAGGCTCAATTACACTTTCAAAATTCGATCTATTGAAAAGTTTCCAATACCTTTTTTACCTTACCAATATTGAAAACAATTTTTGAAATATCAGTTCCAAGATGATAATATTGACAGCTGCTTGATCCTATGGAAAATGGTCTATAAATGATTACCCTGTTTGCCTTCAGTTTACGACTCCCATATCAGCATTACTTCACAACCCAGGCCGGAAACTCCTCGCATCCCGCTCCCAGTGCCAATTGCCACGGTTACGGGAAGCCGGACCTTCATCCCACTGTCCGGATACGATTGCCTTGCAGATCTGCCATCGGTACATATTGAACAGACCTTCGAGCTTAATGATGGTCAGTACTAACTATAGTTGGCTACTATACCAATCGTTTTTCATATACCTTGCTGTTCTGCAGCTCTGACAGCTGTCTCTTCGGAGAATCGATATGTGGTGCGATCCCCACTGGGTGACGCCATCTACGCGGCCAGCGAGAGCTCCACAGAGAACAATCGGCTACTTTGGGGAGCTGGACGGCCCTTTCAGATGCACCTGCTGGATAAAACGCACCAGGAAGCTCTGGTTTTTCGCAAAAAACTAGCCCTAGGGATCGCTGTGCTGCCAGCCAAAGAGTCTGGAGATTTGGATACCACCTGGTAATATGCTGGGCAGAGTGGTGCAGTCACCCACTTTCATGCAGCCGGAGTTCTTCATCGAGGATGGAAGCACAGGACAACCAGTATTTTGTGTGGAGGGTCCTGCTCATGTGGGATTCTGCTGCTTCTGCCTGCCCAAAGAGTGTTACTTTAGGGTTGGTAGAACCTTCGACGTACTGATACAGCAATATTATAACAACTTTTTTGTTCCCTTGCAGATCCATTCAGGAGGCAATATGAGGGCTTCCATAGACCACAAATGGCTGGCCAGCAAGTCACAGTACACCACGAATATTTACTTCAGTGATGCCAAGCTGACCGCCAAGGAGCGGGCTTTGATACTGGGATCAGCCTTCCTACTGGTAAGGTGCTGCCAATAACTATCAATTGCCACAATAATGTTTTATATTGTCTTTCAGGAATATCTGTACTTCCAAACGCGCTTTTGATTGTGATTCATCAATAATAAACCTTGTATATTCACATTGATTTCTTTATTTTTTGTCATTTTTTTGTATAAGATTTTATGTTTGTTTGTGTTGTTTTTTTTCTCAGTTTTTTTTGATATATTTTACAATAATGTAATAGATCACTTCATTTTCGTGTTGTTTAACCACATACATACATTCAAATATATATAGATATATATCTATGTGTATATATAGATTTTGCTGCAGCACTTGCCATAGCAGTTTGTACAATATTTCATTTACCTCTATCAACTTTGTGTAGTTTGTTTATCTAGCCTACCGCTTAATGCATATATGACAACATATTGTTTATTTACAGTTAGCAATTTTTCATCATTTCGTTTCTCTTCTGCCAAATACAAAATTAAAACAAACAATTAAATGAGTCTCGTGGTCTCGTTGCTTAAAGAATTAAAACAAAACTAGGGATATACATCATCTCGCATTCACCGTTTATAGTTGCTCTCTAAAACTTTGTGTGTTAACAATTTGAAATAAGGAAGAACTACGTGATTTTCAGTTGGTTAAATTTGGATTTGGACATAGATAACCAATATACTTAGTGTGGGTGTTCTGGTTCGGTTTTGGGGGGCTTTATTTTTTGGGGCTAGGCCTTAAAAATAACACACTTCTCTCGCTCTCGGATCTTTACATTTGTAGATAGACTCACAGCACTTCAGGAGTTTTTGCATTTATGCATTTCGAAAACAAATTATGGTTAAGTGTATATATAGTAATATAGATTTATAAGTGTGCTTGTTGGTTGGTTGTTCGCTTATAACTAGGGCTAGCTGATGACGATTCCTTAACCTAAATACTTAAGAGGCAGATCGAAACGATCTGTGTGGGTTGACTGCCTTTTAAAACCGTAAAAGGTTTTGTATAAGATTACTTTAGGGCATTTCCTTCCCATAGAGTGTTTACACTGGAATAGCTGACTCGCTTATCTGGCTCTCCTTTTCGTTTGATTACTACTCGCGATTAGCCCAATACTAGTTGGGCCCCATCATCGATGAGAGGTGGGTCTTATAGGCTAGCTCTAGAGTAAGTTGTGTGTGTGCCCAAATGCGATATGCTTAGACATTTGATATGCGCTCGTTGGAGGTGGTTTGGTCATGGCGGCCCTCGATCCTGGAATTGTAGATGCCGTACTGACTGCTGTCCAGGTGGTAGACCGCGGGATACTGATAGCCTCAGCTGGGCTGCAGCATGTACATGTACTGTCAGTTGCTTGCCGCTGCTGAAGCAGCCACGGGAACGGCCACGGGAACAGGCAACTCCTGGCCAGAACGAGCCCGCTTCTCGCCACTGCTTTCCGGTGGATTATCGCTCTCCTCGCCCGTGCTGCTGAAACTGCCCGGTAAACGACGCTTCAGACTTTGGTTCAGGCCATTGGCCACCGTTTCATCCTCGGACATCGAGCTGGCTCGCTTGGGTGTGTTGCCAGCACTGTCGTTGTCCAGCGAGGCTATAGCCGAGGCAATGGCTGCACTAAAGCCATCCTCGGACGCACTATCCTGCGAGACGGGACCTGTCGCATCCTGGGCCAGCTGCATCATGCCAGAGGGTGTGGTGTAGCTACTGAGCTTACTAGGATCCTTCTCCAGCAGTTTCTGGGCCAGCAACTTGAGGGATATCAGCGAGTTTTCACAGTCGCTCGTATCAATTTCAGTGAGACTAATCCCTGCACGTTCAATTTCAGCATAGGTTCCAAAGGGCAACTTCTGCAGGCACTCCAGCTTCTGAACATGCGTCTTGGAGCGCAAGTGCTTGGCCAAATGCCCATGGATGCGGAAGGCGATCTTGCAGTCGGTGCACTCGAAGGGTCGCGGGTTCGAGGTGGTTGGCACACCAAAAGTCGACGTCATCATAACCTTATTTTTGTGCGCCTCCGATCGCTCGTGCTTCTGCAGATGCCCTTGCGTGCGGAAGGATATGCTGCATGGCTCGCACTTGAACTTTCGCTCCATGTAGTGAATATTCATGTGCAGGGTCAGCTGATGTTGCCGCTGGAACGTCTTGGCGCAGATGGTACAGGTGGGACGCGCATCGCCTGCAATGGGTGCTGGTGGCACTCCTCTGCCATACGAAACGTGCTGGAGATCGCCGCTCTTGCTAGTGGGAGTAGAGCTTTTGAAGCCATCTTCGCCCACAATCACAGTGCGCTGGGTGGGCTGAGTTGAGTTGGCAGTGGATGAGGGAGCCACAGGTGCAGCTGCTGTTGTGGCTACTGAAGTGGCCACAGATGCCTGCTGGTGGTGCTGGCGGATTTCCAAGTACTCCAGAAAAATCATTGACATCGGGTTGCTGCACTGCAGCGGGCAGATTGGCATTGTGTGGCTCCGCGATATTCGGTTTCTCCTGATCCGATTTAATCTCGTTCTCCTCGCTTTCTTCTCGGGCAATCTGAGCAGGAAGTGACGTCGGAATAGCTAGAGCAAGTACAGGTGCAATACGAGGTGGCTCAGTGGCTTCTGGTGTCTTTACTTCGTGCACTTCGATGCTAGGAACCTCATTTATGCTCATGACGGGCCTGCTGTTGGCGGTAAAGAGAGTGCTACTGCTGCTCATTACAGGAGACGCCGCTGTGTATAAAGTGTTGATCAGATAGCTGCGGCTAAACTGGCTCTGCTTTATCTTGGCTTGATGCAAGCGCATGCTCCTTTATGTAGGTCTGTAGTTGAACATCCTCACCCTCCGCCTCGTGCTTGGCCTGTTCTTCCATCTCGGCAGATATCCGCACTTTGTCCGAAACCGAGATCAGAGTCTTCATGAAACCGCTTTCGTTGCCGGAGGTGCCGAAGATAACATCGTGCATCTGTTGGGCATCCGATTTGGGAAGATCATGGGCGGGCAGCGAAACAGGCGAGGGGGAAATCGATAAGATGGAGCCGCGCGGCTTAGTGAGATCCATGGGAGCACTCTCCTCGCTGGCCACACTGCGTTTTGGTTTGGACTCCTCCGGATTGGAGTAATACTGTTCCTGCTTCTGGTAATCGAAAGGTGGCTTCGGCGAAGTGAAGGAGCACACTAATCTCTTGGGCTGCGAGCCCGAAGAGCCAATGCTGTTTGCAGGACTGGCCGCTGGCAGGGGTGTATCCTGCAACTGCGGATATGGCGATACGCTCTGCGGAATGGGCGGCGTCATTGATAACGAGAGTAGGCCCCTGGCTGCTTCGTGCTCTTTTAGTCGGGACTTGGACTCATCCGTATCTGTGAATAGATTTATATTGAATAAGCCATTTGGCCAGGCAAGTGTATATGCATTTTGTCTTACCACTGCTTTCAGATTCGTTATCACTGTAGTCATCGGAATCGGATTCCCCAGCCATCGATGATGTGCGTCCACCTGCCGAAGTGGATGACTGCTGGTCAAAGTCCATATCTACATCCAAGAACTCGCTGTCGGGTGGCATTGGTCCTGGATTTATACCCAATTCAATGCACTTCTTAAAGTGAGTTTTTGATTGCATGTGCTTGGTCAGGTTTCCCTTGGTCTTGAAACTGTGGCCGAGAAGAACGTTTCCAATAAGTAATCTTTGAAGTACACACAAAATGCTATAACTAACTAACCTGAAGTTGCAATGGCTGCATGTGAATGGCCGCACATCCGTGTGAGTGCGAATATGCTTCTTGAGCATCGACGGCTTTTTGCAGCGAATTCCGCACTCGGAGCAAACATATCGTCCCCTTCCTCGGCCCCGGATATACGTGTAATCCTCGTGAGACTCGTAGCCACCCACCAGGGGCTGCCCGGATGGACTTGTCTCCAACTTTTTGGCCTGTGCCTCCTCGTTCGCCTTGGCCGCCACGTTTGCCTCGCTGAGAGCGGCAATCGTGACAGTGGGTGGGGTTTTATGGGGCCCTTGATAGAAGGCACTGCTGGCGGAGGACGTCGAGGGTGAGGACACGATTTGCTGCGAAGCAACTAAATTGTAACTAAGTTTTCCCGATCCAGCCATAGCGGTGGAGCTGCCATTTCCTAACATCCTTTGGACGGGAGTCATAGAGAGCCATAACTTGCTTTAGCTTGAATCCAAGTGGATGTGGCTGGTTCTCCTCGCAAACCTGCCACACGCTATACATCGATAGCTTGTGCATTCCTGCCACATACGAGGGCTGTGGGCAGTTCACCGTACAGTAAAACATCTTTGTGCTGCATTTGAGGCCCAGATATGTGTAGGCATGTCCGTTGAGATACAGTTGCACACAGGATTTGGACGGCCTGGGGGTCTCCGGCGAGATCAGCGGCAATGTATTAGCTGTCGGTGTAATGCCATGATGGCGTTTAGGAGTAAAAGTACCCGGTTTTAGTGGCAAGCTAGTGGGCCGCAGAAACTTGGTCTTGGCCGATGCTGAGGCACTGGGTACGGGACTGGCCTCCTCTGCAGGGTTTCCGTTAGGAGTTATCAACGTGTAGTGGGATGAGAGGCAACTCCTGCTGCTGTTTCGCGGCAATAACATTTTCCAGATTAAAGTGTCGCACTTCGGGTTCAGAGGTCTTCACATTATCAGCCATGCGTAGAAAGTTAAAGAGCGATTTCTTCGGTGTCTCCTTGCTGTTCCATTGCAGAGCTTGCCGCTGGGCTGGCGTTGGTGGCTGTCGACTGAATTCGCTTGGCACATTCTGAACTCCACCGAATGGCGATAGGGCCTTCAGCTCACCGGAGGATCCTCCTCCCAAGCAGCAGAGGGCTGGGTTGCTTTCGATTTGGACTGCGACCTCGACTAGGGGGAACTGGTAACTGTAGCTGTTGAGGTGGAGGCGGCAGTAGCGGCATTTGTGGTGTCAGACTGCCGGGTCCTGGCATTCCAGGCACATGAGGTATTGGTGTTGCTGGAGTGGTTTTATCACCACCGCTCATCGGTAGGCAGCGTTAGCGGATTGAAGGCAGTTATCGAATTAATGGGCGGAAATTGAAAGTGCTGCGGAGCCGAGCTAATGCCGAGAAGTCCACTGCCACCGACCAGTGCCATCAGCTTGCGCTCCTTACTAGGAGGTTCCTGTATCGTTGTTGTTTTTGACTGAAACATCCTGGAAGCTTCCACCGGACAGCAACGGGGTTCTAATCATCTTGGGACTATTGTCTAAGTCTGGGCACTCCGAAATGGGTATCATGGTGCCGCCCGAGGAGGTGAATCTGCGCAGTCGCTCCTCCTTGGAGGACTGCAACTCCGGCACACTATTAATGTTATTGTTGTTAAAGGAAAAGTTGAAGCTTGTCGGTTGCTGAGAGGAGGATGCAACCACCAAATCGCTAGTCTTGATGCGTTTGGCGGGCTGAGCTTCAATCACAAATTGCCGATCCTCGTGCATTTTAGTTATAACCACTGAATCCTGGGCCTTGCGTGGTGCACTTTGCTGAGCATAGTCCACTAGGGGAGTTTTTCCCAACAGTGGACCGGGCGATGGCAGAGGTGCATCCACGAAGCGCAGTGCTTCAATCTGGGGGGCAGGTGCTGATGATGGAGCAGTGACTGTAGCTACAGCAGGAGCTGGTGCAGAAGCGGTTACAGTGGGAGCTGTTACTGTTGATGTTCCTTGCTGGCGTCTGTGCTGCACTAAGGCGACTTAATACCAAAGTGCTCCTTTTGGTTTTCAACTGCGACCAGGCCAATTTAGCCAGAGATAATGGATTCTTCGAGTTGGCCATGTGGCTCTTCAGCTCCGGCAGACTCAACGAGATAGAGTTGGAGCGGAAGGGCGAAGATGCTGGACTCATTGGGGCACTGGAGCTCGCATCCTGACAGTAAGTGCTGTTGTGCAGCTTCAAATCGTCCGCACTGCGGAATTCGCTCGCACAGATGGGACACGAATAAACAGCATCATCGCCTTCGCCAATCGGCACAGCCAATCCTCGAGCATTGAGCAGTAGGTTCTTAATTATCGAGTTATTCACTTGGGCAGGTGGTGGAGCCGTTTTGGAGCTACTACTCGGATTGGTAGATGTCGCTGGAGTCGGATGGCAGGGAGCTGGTGGACAGTGAACTGACGGGCACCGTAACCAGAGTTGGTTTGGGCTTCGCTGATAAATTCAGTGGCATAACAGGCACTGCCGTCGTCGGTTGCTCGATTTTTGCCACTGGTGTTGCAGGATCCTGGCGGTATTGCATCGGTTTGCATGGGCAACGGGGAGGGCGGTGGCGGAAGTTGTTGCTGCTGCTTCACAGGCGTCGTCATCACTACCCCAGGCTTATAGGCATTCCTTTTAACCACCCCATTGGGAGGTTCTAGCTGTTGCTGTGGCTGTTGGCATTCCTGTTGCTGTTGCATGTACGTATAGTAGTTCTGCTGCTCCATCTGCTGCTGCTGCTGCTGGCTTATCTGCTGTTGCTGCTGCTGCTGCTGCTGTAGCTGCTGTTGCTGTTTCTGGAAGATGGCCTGTGCCAAATTCACTTTAGTCTCGCGCTCTGGCATGGGTGCATTGGAGTTGTGACTGTTGTTTGCATGCAATGCCGACAGGTTGCTCCCGTGTTGCGAGGCACTGTTGCTGTTGGCATTGTTGAAACTGCGGGAACGACTAAGCTGCTTGGGGTATTTCTTCTGCAGCAATATCTCCTTGTTTTCAACTATGGCTTCGTTTTGAGAGATCAACTTGGATATGTGCTCCTGCACCTTGGCCACATTCTGCAAAAGATGAATTCAATTTTAGTTTTGCAATGAAAAGAAATGCTAAGGGAAACACTCACTACTTGCTTGCCACCACTTGAGCTGGCAAAACTGCTGAGATTGGCGGCGGGCGTGGGAGTGGCAGGTGCTGTTGCTACACTGGAAATCTGGCTATTGGCACGCACCAGCTATAAACAATGAAAATAGATAGATTATAAGTAATCGGCCCCATTGAAAGCCGACCGTTCTTAACCAACCTGTTGCGGCGGGAGACTCGGAGGTTGTTGCATTGGTGGTGGCGGCTTGACCAACGGCGGGTGTTGCTGCTGCTGTTGCTGCTGCTGATGTGCCAGGTGGATTTGGAATTGCTGAATGGCTAACGCGTGCTGGTGAATGGCAGCCGCAGTATCTTGGTTATAGTAGGGAGGTTGCCCTAGGTAATACACCCCGCCAGGTGGCATGGCGGCCAACAGTGATTGCTGGGCCAACAGGGATTGCTGCTGCTGCATTTGCAACTGGATCTGATGCGAGTTAATGTGGTGCTTCATCTTCATCTGTGTGCTTGGCGAAAGCGTGGGATGCGCCAGCGACGGCTGCTGCACCAGGGGAAGCTGAATGGACAGCTTTTGCTGCGCAAACTGGTGTTGCTGTTGCTGCTGCTGCTGAATCTGCAGCTGTTGCTGCTGCTGCTGCTGCTGCAGCTCCTTACTGCTGCAGGAATACAACGAGGCATTGTGGAACTTGGGCTTATATGGCTTATAGTCAATCGACTGGCGATGCTGGGCAGTGGCCGAGTGGTGATTGTCCGCTGTGGTGGGTGGCAATGTTCCAGCAGCCGGCGAGCCAAGAGGCAATTGCTGCATATACGTGGGCAGCGGAGGCTGTTGGATGTATGCGCTCTTGGCCGCAGACAGTGTGGAGGGTGAGGGTGTGGGCGAATTGATTGGCTCCTCGTAAGGCGAACCAGCGCGACTCGGCTGCAATAAGTTCAGGTATTAGGCAAGTTTCCGCTAAGAATCGTAATTATCTAACTTACCAACTCTGAACTACTGTTGCTCAGCTCTGCATCCTGATCGGACAAACCATCGTCCGCATCGGCTGGCACTTCCAGGCCGCGAGCTCTGGCTGCATGCGATCTTGAGCGGCAATGTTTGTACAAATTACTCTTCGTCTTGAAGGCAATGTCGCAGGTGTTGCACGGATACGGCCGCTCGTTCGTGTGGGCCCGTATATGCTTCTCCAGCACCGAGGGCTTGGCACAGATCAGATTACAGTACGGACAAACGTATCGTCCGGACTTCTCGCAGCCAGGATTTGGCGCTGCTGCCCCGCCTGGAATTCCAGGACTTACTGTTGTTGGCTGCGTCATTTGCTGATGCTGGGCAAATGTGGCCGGTGACAGTGTGGCATTTGCTGCATGGTTGGTATTGCTGTTGCTGTTGCTGAGAGGCGTTCGCGTTCTTCCCGCCGCTTTATAGCCACTATTGCTGATAATGCTGCTCTCCTCATGACCAATGGCATTGACATGATTGCTATTTACAAAATTGGCACTGAATTCATGTGTTGCTACTGACGACGGCGGCGGCGGCGGCGGCTGTTGCTGCTGCTGCTGCTGCTGCTGCAGTTGCACTTGCTGGTGGCTTTTGCTGTTGGGTCATCAGATGGTGACCGTTGGCCAGCGGCGTTGTTGGTGGTGGCGGTGGTGAAAGCGAACTGTTTGAGGACAGCGATGTGGTGCGAACAGCATCGCCACTAGGTTGCAGTGCACCGCAGCCGTTCGTCGCATTCCCGCTGCCGTTCCCGCTCCCGCTCCCGCTCTCCACCTCGGTGGTGCTGGCCAAACGTTTGAACTTCTTATGCAGATAGCGTGAAGTATTTGAGCAATCCCCCAATGGAGCCTCATAGGTGGCGGGTGTGGCATTTACGGTGGTCTGCTGGCTGCCGATGATGCTCGAGTTGCTCATCGTGTTGGCCACATTGGGAGCCACTGGCTCCTGGTTGCTGCTGACTGCTGCCATCTGTTGTAGCGTCATTTTGCTATCACTTAGACTTGCTTTATCTCTACTCTTAAATTCATAACTATTCTCACTAATACTATTATCACTGTGGTGGTTGTTATTGTTATTATTACTTGTGTTGTTATTATTATTATTATTATTATTGTTGCTGATGATGATGTGGTTCGCACCGTCAACAGTCGGCAGCGGCACCTCGCCTAGCTTCTCTCGTTTGCTGCTGGTGTTGCTGTTGCCACTAGCAACATTTGTTGCTGTTGCAGTTGCTGCCGCTTTAGAGGCTGTTAATGTTGCTGCTGTTGCTGTTGCTGTTGCAGTTACGGTTGCTGATGCAGTGGCAGTTGCCTCTGTTGCTGCTGCCAATGCAACTGCTGCTGCGATGCTGGCTTTGTTGGTTGATCTCTGAGTGACTGTGGTTGCTGTTGCAGTTTCCCGATATGTCCGCTTCTTGGTTGGCGTTGCTGCTGTTGTTACTGTTGCGGTTGATGCTGATGCTGCTGATGCTGATGATGCTGATGCTGCTGCTGCTGCTGCCGCTGCTGCTGTGGCACGTCGCGTGTTGTTCACTTTATTGGTCTTGTACTGTTTGCCTGCGGTTTTGTAATGCTTGGCCGTTGTGGTGGTTGCATTTTCCATATTATTATCAAATTTATTATCCTGTGACGTATTTGCAGTGGGCTCATCTATAGCAAAACGAGAAGCAGAGAGAGAGAGATAGAAAAAAACGCATATTAATTCAATGTGTTTCGCATAATTTAATTTAAATGGCAATGCTAATTGATACATTCATGATAGGCCCATTTATACATTGATATTCCTGCTAGCTAATCCGGTAGAAATCAACCACATCTGGGAATTTGCAAAGCTTCGTATGCTTAAATATTTAATATCAGTTAATACACGCTTCATTTTAACTTTCAGCTAATACTCGCACAAATGCGATTTGCCTTTGGGTTTCCCAAGACGAGTTCCCTGCCCATATAGTACACACACACTTATTTCCAACCCCATTATCAGCTCTAATTGGGGCTCAATCTTATCACCGAGAATGCCAGATACTGAGCACGCTAATTCTCTCCATGGCGATCAATCCGCCAGGTGAATCACAAGCTGGCAAATTCCTGTGCGCTATTGAAAATCAATTTCCCACTCTGTGAACGTGTCAACATCGATAAAGCACAGTGGCAAAAATATACGAATATACACACCATAACATAGGTACATATGTATGTATGTATGTAGGTAGGTATGTATGTATGTATATTCGCCTTGTTTCTTTTTATCAACTTTCTATTTTGAATTCCCAACTTAGCTGGGGTTCAGGCCCCACCTGCCGAAAACCAGACAGGCGACCAAAAGATACTCGTACAAAAATCCAAGACAAGTGACAAGTGAAGTGTAATGACTGTTGTTGTTGGGGGCTTCCTTATCAACGCTCCTGCACACATGTGTGACAACAGTGCGTATCAGTACTATAAAGCTGGTGGCAGGCAGGTGAGATTAGCAAAGGGATTACAAAGTGTTGCCAAATAGGAAGAGTGGATACTTGGTAACTGCATTTGCTGCCAGTTTGGAACTAGGGTTTCAGTTTAAAAAACATGCAATTCAACAAAATTGGTAATCTTTAGCCATTTATCTGTTTTGTGTATGCCAAACGTGCCAGAAATCTTTCGAAAATGGCTCACTTTAGTCAGCAGTATACATATGAACACGGCTGTGAGCTGCTGCTATTCATGTGAGCCCCACTGTCTGCCTAGATGGTATTATATGACTCCGGCTGTCGGGTGATTAGTAAGCCGGGGCAGTTCTCAAATCACAATCGCAAACAGGCTGAACAAAAAAAAAAGCTCACTGGCAACCGAGTTGGGTCGCGTTAATTGACTCGACTGCGACTGCAACTGCGACTGCGACTGTTTAGCATTCAGCGTTATTATTATACACATTATACGGCATTATGCGATCCCAGCGCCTCTCGTCGCCTTCCAATGTTTACTCAATTTGTTATCAGCTCGGCTGTCTGGCTGCCTGCTATAAGGCATTCGATCCGTACGACCGCACGAAAAAAGAAAAGACAAAAATTGCCCAAAAGTTCCATTGATAATGCCAAGCTCTACATATACATACATACATACATACATACATACAGAGGCGGTAAGTATTTTCGGTACGTGTGTTTGCCAGATTCATTATCAGTTATCAGTGGGGACTATCGTGCGCCTGAGTCAGAAACAGTGCCCCCGATAAGCGATCCCCATTGTAAGCCAAGTGATTGCCAATTTGCCGGAGTGCAGACGCGTTGACGTCAGTTATCCGATACGTACATATGCATGTACATACATATGTACATACATACAGATGTACATACGTACATATTCGTAATCGTAAAGGTCTATCAGATTGTCTACTCATTGGGCAATTAAGTGGCATTCGCTGGCGATTAGTGGTACGGGAATCCAAATCCTAATTACATAATCACGTGTAGTAAGTACATACATACATACATACAAATGTACATATGTACATATGTGTATGCATCGGACTTATTAATAAAACAAGTGAGTGGGTCAATTACAAGGCGCCAACTGCGCCACAATTGAAATATGTGTGTGGCGATTACAAGGTATGTGTTATTTCTTGCTAGAAAAACAAACGCTGAGCAGCAGATTGAGCATTTTGACTAAATAAGCAGAACAAACTTGAATATAACAAAACGCACAGCTTTGAATGCAAGATTTGGGCACAGTCCATAATCGGTATTTCGAAATAATATTTACACATTTGTGTTCACAGACAGCGTCGTATGGAAACTACTGAAGTTCAACTGTACATAATCACGAAGTAAACTGTAAACTACATTATACGGCTGAAACGGGCGAAACTAATGCCATCAACCAACCAACCAGTCACGACAATACAATAAAGTCAAGCGGTTATAAAGAAGATAAGCTAATCAAAAGTAGGCGCCTATAAAATGAAAGCAATTAAAATACAAGAAGACGCGAGAGATACCCCATGTGCAAATAAGATGTGCAAAGTGCACATGTGACGTTTAAAGATCGTTTAGTTTACACCGCTTAGTTCATTGCTAGCCACGTATGTATGTAAATCCATTTGGCCATAGTCGTCAATATCAATACGACGTTTTCTTTATCACGAACTTTTGTTTAACGATCGCTGGGGGTTCTAATTACGCCTGTTTGCCAGCATTTTGAGGCGTGAAAACGGCAAGTGGACGCGAAACACATGGGAACGTATTTCAGTATATGAACTGCAACTGCAACTGCATTTGCATTGGCATTTTCATTTGCATGCACATTTTTATTGAGCCAGGCGAAATACAATTGCCCCTGTGCAAAGTGCAATAAATAAGGCGCCACGGCAAATAATCGAATAGGGCTTCGGTACACTGTTACAAACTGTTAGGGCTGAATGCAATTGGAAGCTACATATGCATGTATTTCATTCACAAATAAATCAAATGAAATAAAAAGCCTATCTTTGGTTTCTAACACTCACTTTGGCCCCTCAATTTCCACGCTAAACATCATGAATGTATTAAATCTATTAATCACAATATGTGCATGCATTATATGTACATATATTAAATCATATTCATATTTGTTCAGAGTTTGTTTTACGAATCATGCTAAAAGTGCTGGCACTAACATTGTTATTGTTTCTGTGTAGAAAAGCCCGTTCTGTCAACTGATAAAGTGGCTGTTCGTATTGAGCACACGCTATCTCGCCTACGTCACAAGTGCAATTCGCGATTGATTGGCTGAGTGACTGCCTGAATTCGAATTCGGATTAGGATTCGAATTCGAAATTATAATAAGAACCAAAAAAGCGAGAATATAAAAACACACCCACAGCAGCAGCGCAGCGAAATAATGAAAAATAAATAACAAAATCAACGAGGTGCGGCAACGGCGCCACAAAGTCCACACATCTGTCTGACGGTCAGTCTGTCAGTCTGTCAGTCCATCAGTGCGTCAATCTGTCATTCGGTCATTCGCTCAATCCGCGCGATGACGACTACGTCATCGCAGTGCAAAAAGCACTAAGCACTCGCCCACTTGGCAATTGTTTATAATTTATTAGCAAGCAGCGTTTTACACCGATTGAGCAGAGCGAACAAAAAATGCATATGTATATACATATACATGCATATGTGCATATGTGTATGTGTATGTGTGCACAATATAATACGTCAAAAATTCGCGGAAAAGATTCCGAAATTCCAGCGAACGGCGAAATGCGAAATGGCCGACAAAAAACGACGAAAACGGCACAAACGGTAAAGAGGAACATACCCAAGTTTAATTGTGACCACACGCATTTTTTCGCCTGTACCGCTCATTTGCATTGTTGCTGCTGTTATTGCTGTTGTTGCTGTTGGTCGTTGGCGAGGCGCAACAATTGGAAGTGCACGGCGAGAAAAATCTGGCGGCGCGAATAGCAAGAAATCGAAAAGGCGACAATCGACAATCGACGACAACCGACGCGCCTGAAACATTTAAGGCAACTAGACGAGGCGACCAGCGAAATTCATTCAGAGTGTGCTCAGCGTGTGTGCCTGTGTGTGGTGTGTGTGTGTGTGCGAAAAGAAAACGAAGAAGCGACCGAACGGGGCAAAAACAACAGCTCGGAAGCCCAAAGCCGCACTAGTCGACTAGAATGTACCCTTGAAACTGCAGTAAAATGTTATTCCTACTACATACGTATGTATGCAGTATAAAAGATTTGGATTTCTGCAATTTTGAGTTCAGTTTAGATAAAGTTTACTCGTAGAAAAGTTTAAGTACTAAAACGGAAAGGGGTTACTTAGCTCTAAAAAGTCCACATACAGACGTCCCAAAATGTTTAATACCAGCTCTAATAGATCCCTAGATTGTTAATATTTCCAATTGAAATCCATACTTACTTATTTAGAGTAAGATAGGTGGAAAAATATTCTTGATAAATTTGATAATTGTTATTAAATAAAGAATTTATTTCGAAATATCTTTTTTTAATACAGAAATGCAATATACTCATGTATGTACATATGTATTCGGGTACTGAGTGTTAAAGAGGCGCGACGTCAGCGCAGGCAGCGCAAAAAAAAAGTACAATAATCAAATAATTGCGGCAGCTTCGTCGTCGCCCCCCGCACACTCACACACACACACACACACACACATGTGCTCTCAATCTCCTCACACGCATTCGCAATTGTCAATCAAATGTAAGCACAGGGCCGCCACTTCTTTTTGTTCAGCTTTTGATTTTGCGGCAGCCACTGAGAAATGATCAAATCAAGCAAAAATTAAGACTCAGAAAATATAAAAAAAAAAAATTAAACAACAACAGGTGACGCGAAGTCCATACGAAGCGAAATGAAATGAAACGAAACGAGTCGAAATGAAAGACTGTCGCCAGCCAGTCAGACGTTGCTTATGTTGTTGCATATGTTGTTATTTCCCCCTATTGTTGATTACGTACCCCACACACACACACACACACTCTCACACAAGTGCGCTCCGTAAAACACGCGCACGCACACAAACAAACGAGCCCATCGTCGACCACATTCCCCCGCACAAATATGCGAAATTTTGCTGACTAAGGAAGGTCTGGGGAGCACCAGGCAGCAAAAAAAAATAAAAGCAGCAAAAAGCAAAAAGAGGCTAAAAAGCACATCGAGATAACAACAATAGCGTTTAAAACGTAGAAGCACAAAACGAAGCAACGGAAAAAGTGATAATAAAATAATAATTGCTACAGCGCACACCGATCGCGCGCTAGAGAGGGAGAGAGAGAAAGAGACCAGGCCAGAGTTGCCATATTAGCTTTAGCTGAGAGAGAGAGAGAAACCCCATTAGCAACCCCCACTCCCATCCCCAATACACTTATTCAGCACGATCTGCCCATCTGTGTTTCACCTTTACTTTTTTTTTTATAACTAAACTTTTTTGCTGTAACTCACTTTGGGACAATCGTATGGAACGTCATTTAGGACACGGAATTGCATTTGAGAAGCAAGTCTGGTTTTGTAAAATCCAAACGCTATAAATAATATTCAGCTATTATTATCAAACGCCTTTTCTTAATTACATGCAGGTATTCTTAGCTTTTTATTGAGATCTAGCTAGTTTTCAATGGCAGCGCAGCGCTGCTTGCCATGTGGCGACGAAGCCCCACAATCATATCCACCGCTCCCCCGCTCTTCGCGCTCCCGCTCGCAGCCTCTGGCGGTTCGCTCGCGAACATGACTAAGCCAAACAACTTGACAACACTGTCGGGGAATTGTTGCTGCTTTTGAGTCAATTCATAAGAAACGAGGAAACCCGCCGCCATATCGTTGTTGCTGCCGTATTTATTTACGTACATATGCCTGTATACATACATATATGTATGCAAGTGTGCTGGCCTGTTGGCATGAGCATGAATCAAGTTAAAAATTTTAATAATTTTGCCCGCTGTTGTGGCTGAAAACTAGTTTAGCTTGTTGAGCTAGAGTGTGTGTGTGTGTGTGTGTGTGTGTGTAGAGTGTATTTCAGTGCGGCTACTTGTTTGCTTCAGTCTTCTTCTTCTCCCTAGTCGATGTCTTTTCTTCTTCTTGCTTCAGCTTGGACACTACCATAAGATTTTACACTCATGCACACATACACACACACACACACACACACACGAAGGCGAAAAGAAGAGCTTGATAAGCGCTTTGGAAATGGAGATTGTATGGTGAGGGGCAAGGGTAGGCGGCTGTGACGTACCCGTGTCTCACTGTTATTGTTGTTGCCCACTCAGCCGTGCTGAAGTGTTATAGGAAATCAAATTAAGGCGATTAAAGAGCGAGTGCATGCGCTCTCGAACGAAAAGAGAGAAAGAGATCGCTCTTGACAGTAAGATGACTACTTATGTGGGGCATTCAAGAAGATTGATACCCTAACTTTATTTATCTTTTAGACCAAAACATATTTCAGTATTATACGTTTCCTATGTATAGGGAACTCTTTAAGATGTATTTACAAACAAAAGTTGAAATTGAAAGTTGAAGTTGAAATGTTAAAAATTTCCTCGTTCGCACTTCCTCTAGCTGAGTAACGGATATCTGATAGTTGGGAAACACTGACTATTGTTTTACTTGTATAATACATGAATTTAACTATCTGTACAGTATTTGGATGCTAGCTTAAGCCCCCAGGGAGCCTCTTGTCAACCCATAGTGTCCAAGAACTGATAAGGCCGGGACAAAGACATCTTGCCTTTGAGCAGAACTTTGCCATTTGCTGATAAGTTTGAATGCGATTCGAGCCAAGTCGGTAAACAGTTTCATTTATTTATTTTTTAAGGGGTTTCCAGTTCAGTATAATGATATAAACAAGCAAAGCGCCAAACAAACGGCTGATATATTATTGGGAATTGCGAAAACAATTCTCGAAAGTGCTCTGACGTCGGTCCGCTTGACTAATCTGGGAATAGATTTAGATTTTGGGGGCTTATCAGCCGACTGCGCGTTGGGTTCTTTTGTGGAAAGTGAAAGGTCAAGGTACGCTTACGAAAATTGGTAAATAGATAAGACATTTCGATGGAATATTTGTTGGGTCTATAAGCGTCTTTGCAGGAGATCCATTTCGTTTATCTCTCGGCAAATGAGTAAGCAGCAATACATTAGGCGATTTGCCGTACACAACTAAAATCTTGGCATATTATACAGTTTTCACATTAGCACGGAAATTCCCAAATTTTCGTTGACGTCAGCAGAGAAAATTTGTAAAATTTCCCCGAGAGTAAGAATCATGTTCGTTTCGTACTGAAATGTTTTCCGATTGCCAAGGTCCCTGGGTTTACATGTGAAAATCTCTATAAACAAAATTGATTTTTGGCACAGCGAAACAAAACAGCTTAAACAATATAATTTAGCACATTTTAGGCATTACCTCTTTATAGATTTATATTATGCGGCAGCAGTTTTCATAAATTTTGACTTAATGAAGGCGTTGAATTTTGGAAAAATATGTTATTTTTTAATATAGTATTAATTAAAATGCTTAAAGCAAATGTTTAAACACTAAGGCGTTCCGCGAAACGAATATGATTGAACTTTTAATATAAGTAAACATATATTTTCGAATATTATTATGATTATTGCTTGCGGTAGCGATAATCGTAAATATAAACTGAGTTCAAAGTAAATATCGAATTATTTCCTTCTCCTCATTGCGAAATTGTCTATAAGAAGCCTTTTAAATATAGGAATTCGTGGCCAAAAAGTGTTAAATAATTGCCAGGCCAACAATTTTTTTTGTTTACACACAAAGCGAAACAGCAGAAGATCAAGAAAAGCAGACAGAAATCGTTCGATAATTTGTATTTATTTTTATTTTCCACTGTCTTTGACTTTTGACTTTGCTTCGCTGGCTGATAGAATGTGATTTTCTCGATTTTCTCGACTTTCTTGATTTTCATGATTTTCAATTTTGTTTTGGTGCCGCCGCCTCGCTAGAAAACTATTTTTAAATGCTCCAACTACGTAAGACGACATTCAAGTGTTTTATTTTAGACAGTAGACGGTATAAAGCCAACTAGTCGTCTATATATATATATATACACATTGGCGTCTATATATCTGCATAAATATTTTTAGTTGCCTCTATTGGCCTTTTGCGTTAGCACATTTTTCTGTTAAATATTATCTATTTGTAGTTTGCTTTATGACAGCCAAATGGAAATCTCGAATCACTTCGATTATGCAATTTGGGCGCAGCCCATAACGATCATAATTCAATTTCGCCCCCTATCAAATGAATCTCGAAACATTCTTGATATTTCAAACTTTATGGCGCCGTAAAAGAAAAAGTTGACATTTTTTTCGCTCACTGTGTCACATTATGCTTTGTATTTCGGGGGCTAATTAAATTAAAATGCTTATAAATACTTTTGCTCTATCAAAGGCCACCAAAACAAACGATTAAAGAAACAAATCTCCAAATCGTGCATTCGAGCGCAAACAAAAATGTTTCCCAGCGCCAAGCCATCAAAATAATTTTTCACAAATTGTGTGCGTTGTTCTTTCTTGAAATTTTGTTCTTTTTTTTGTTTTTTTTGTTTTCTTTTTTTGTTTTTTTTTTTCTGCTTGTCTTGGCGTTTTGGCATTTGAAGGACGGAAATACGTTGGCGGCGTTGTGAATTTTTGCATATTAGCAAAAAGTGAGAAAAAGAAATAGCCATAAATACGCCAATTTTGATAAATTCAAAGCGCTTACGTAGGCAATTTCAGGGGGCTATGCGAATGATTCGTTTCAATTCAATGCGAGTCGATGTGATTCGAATCGAATCGAATCGAATCGAAACGAGCCGATGAAATGTATGCACAGGCATGCGCATTGGGCGTGAAAAAAAAATGGTAACAGATTTCCAGACTCGGACCCAAAGTATCTGTATCTGTATCTGTATCTGTGTCCGTATCCGTATCCGTATCTGTGACTGTGACTGTGAGTGCGGAGTATCTGTTGCTCTGCAGCTCTGTTGTCAAGGTCATGACTGCTCTTTAGGGGTTGCCCCGTCGATAAACATGTGTCGTCATTCCCCCGGCGGCGGCAGGGCATTCCTCAAAACTCACAAGCGGCACACAGGCAGGCAGCAAAGGCGGAACGTATTATAACTGTTGCATGTTTAATTGTTCGCAAAACACTTGAGAGCAGTACTAAGACCCTGAGATATGTGTGTGTACAGTGAAACTTCGCCATGGCCACCAAGAACTACTGTGCTACGAATTTGAAATACTAACTAGGAGATTGTGTTTTTAAGATTCCGTTCGAAAAATGGTTAAATGCTTAATATAATGTATATACATAAATAGCTCCTAATTGATCTTCCACTACTTCATACCCTAGTTTTGGTTTCTTTCCATAGACTCTGTGGCATATTTTGTAAAGATTTCAAGGAGAAAATCTATTGCAGCTTGCAACACGCACACTGGTGCTGTGCTAGAAGTTTCCACTGTGGCAGCAGGAATACATAGTGATTTCGTCTGAACGCCCCGTGGTGCAGTCTTAAGTGGATTTCCACCTTAAGTTGCATTAGTATCGTTGTATTTGCTGCGCACGTTGCACATGCATAGTAGATGTGGTTGTTGTTGTTGCCGCCGCCGCTGGCGTGTCAATGACGTTGCAAGCCTTTTGTTTGTCTTTCTACCTAGCCAGGTATCCTGGCGCCGGCTTAATTTACGAAAAAGGTAAAGGTAAACGGCAGGTAAAACGCCTCAAAGTAGTTCAAGTCCAATCAGCATGCTCTCCCGCTCCCTCACGCACACCAGCCGAGAGACACCTTTACCCACACCACGGCACACCACACCACACCGCACCACACCAATGCAGAGATTATCCACTCACCCGCACACGTTGCTGTTCTTGTTGCTGTAGAAACTAACACTAATCTGAGAGATATTGCGGCCCGGCCGCGGGGTTGCCCAGATTTGAAGTGTTGTTTTTGTGTTGCTTCTCCTTCGGTATTGTATTCTCTGGATGGGCGGGGGGATGTGGGGGGGATCGCTCTTTTGACTTTTGTTTATTTTGAATTTTCACAGTTTTTCTTGGAATTCCTTCCACACTCGCTCACTCACTCGCACGCACTTACTCACTCGCTCTCTATTCCATTTCCTTCACTTTTTAAGAGAGATACTTTGAAATTTGCACTTTGATTCCGTGTGTGGTTTTCGTTATACTATTTTCGCTTTTGCACCGCCGCTAATTAGCATATTATGACATTCATTTCGCTGTAACCTCTTCCTCTTCGCTGCTCTTGGTGTGCACTCTTTGGCGCGCTATGATCTAATTTGATTAATATAAAACTTGTTGTGGCGGCTGCACTCGCACTTCTCGCCCACACACACTATTATATACATACAAGCACGAAAGTATGCTGGGCACAAACACACGCGCGTATGTTCCGTTCTTTTGTGGTTTCTTTTCTGCCTTTTGTTTATGTTGTGCGCTGCGTTGTTGTTTATTCCGACTTGTTCGAATTCATTGCACCGCCGAAACGAAATAGCCACGCCGCACCGAACAAGCGAACAACCACACCGAACGACGAAAGATCGAAGAATGGCGGGCCTCGACTGTTTTTTTTCGCCGCCGACGCCGGCAGCGACGCGGGCAGCGCAGCAGGCAGTCACGCTTAACCCTTGGGCGTTCGAAAGTGTAAATTTTCGAAGAGCTGCATAATGCAGGTGCCCACTCAACTTAAAGTTCTAACTCGATTAACATGGTTTATATATTTTCGAAATTATCTAAATAATCGATTGCTATAAAGTTTAGTTTTCGTTAAATGTTTTACATTTACATATGTACATATTTCAGATCCATATGTTGCACATGTTGCTTCGTTCAAACTCCAGTTTTATTATAAAAGGTAAGATGATAAGTTATCAACAACTTAAGACATTCCCACAGAAATCCCTATTATCATTAATATAATCTTTATGAAGTTGTCAGGAGATAAAATATAAATTTTTAGCAGTGCCTTAACTACATAAATGTTAAGTCAAAGATAAATGACTTTGTAATCATAATAGCACCATTTCTCAGTCATTTGGCATTAGGAAATACAAGGAAAAAATACGCCTATTACATACAAACATTGTTATTATATTATACATATGTATAAGGCTGGTACACCTTCAAGGGTTAATAGAACGGATCAACTGTTTCTCTCAATCAAACGTCACAGTGTGGGCAAATATTTGTGGATCAGTTGGCGCACTGCACCCAAAATCACAATTTATTATAGCCATTAGGTATTTATGCTCGATGGCTAGCATATGGTTTTCCGTTTACATTATTCCGTTGCATCATTCAACGGTTGGTTAACTTACCCCACAATGCCTGAACCGCCCCTGGGCGAATGATTAACAATAACCGGCAAGAACAAGAACAACAAAGAGAGAAACAGAACACAACAAGAACAACAAGTGAACTGGCGTCGCCAAGTCGTCGGCGTCACTCTGCCTGTGCCTGTGTGTGTGAGTGAGAGCGACTGTTGCGTCTGTAGTGTTCTGAGGGCCTGCCATCTCTTTTCGGCAAACGTGATTTTCGCGCGAGCAGACATATGGCGCTGTTGCGCTCTCCTTCCACGAAATGAGCAAAATCACTTTTCTCATCCTTCTCTCCTGCTACTTCTTCTTGCAACACCCTGTACTCGCAAGGTATACTCTTTGATTTCCTGAATCCATATTCATAGAATAAACATTGTGCAATATATAATATTTGCTCAATGTGATGTTAAAATAAGAACAAAATTATTTGAAATGGGTGATAATATAAAAGATAATATAAAAAAAATTTAAAAAAAAAGAGATAAAAGAGATGTTCATATGTTGTTTCAGTAGTATGGATTTATGAGAGGGTGTTTACTAGTCGAAATCACCTCATATACCATTCTTTCTCGTTTCTGTTGTACTTCGCTGCGTATTTTTCTGCCGCGAGGGAAGCCCGCCCGCAAAATGGGCTATTGTTATTGTTGCTCTCGCTTTTGTTAAATAAAACCTAAAAAGCAAAAAAAAAAAAAAGAGCAGAAAAAAAGAAGAGCGCCGCGTTCTTGGCTTATTAGATCAATTGGTTTTGCACTTTTTGCCTCCGTACTGTTGCGCTGCCTATTTGTTGAGTTTATTTATACAATTTATATTCTATTTCCCCCGCTCTGCGCATTTTTAAGCGTACAGTTTTTGTTTGCTAATTTATAGTGGACTATTGTTTTTGGGTTGGGCATTTGCAAAACGCGAGTTTCCAAATTGATTTTGACTCTTTTAGGTGTTCAATTAATTCAATTAACAGCATTGATTTTGGAATAGTTTGAATAATAATTTCTGATAAATGTACATACATACATATGTATGTACAATAAAACAAAGTGTACAAAACATTAATTTTAAGTTTGTAGTAATAATTGTTTTAAATTTATTAATAAAAAAGGTAATTTACATATAGTGCAGCCATTAAACTGTTAACAAAATCAGTTCGTTATGGATATGAATTTGTGGCAACCGTAAAAGCGTTTCATAAATCACTTTCCCCTTTCCCACAGCCATTAAAAAATCATCTACGATAAGGACATTGAATTGGCCAAAGAGCTTGATAACAACAATGGTATCAGAAACATCGAAAGTCCCCCGAAGTCTAAAACTTTCTGTGCCAAATCGAACGGAAGCGATTCGATAAGAACTATCACACAAGCGCTCTCAATATGGAAAATCCATCATACACATGTATGTACATATACACACATATATGTACATATGTATGTATTCCATTCCATAGGAATAGTTTTCGATGTGTGCTCAGATGTACATTTATTTGGACAGTTGACGTACGATAACGCTCAGCACTTGGTCGCCGATGATATCACGAAGAAAGGTAAACAATCTAATCAATAAACACAATCAAGCGAGGACGAGTGGTACGCACTCATCTATTAGAGCAACACGTATGTACATGCGTGCATATGTACATATGTACATACATACACGTAGACAAGTCTGCATACGCGTGGAAATGTACACGGAAAGAAATTTGTCATTGATTCCGGCCAGCTTGACTTCATCCTGTGACATCAGATTTATATTTTGAAACATCACGAAATGGTTTCTCCATCGTGCAATAAACTTTTGATAAGATTATGATGGTTTTGATAATGGCAATAAATAAACTGATCTGCCCAGGAAATCAATTTGATTCCGTTTTCACAGTTTCCACTTGTGCCTTTTCGGTATCATGTTATATGTACATATGTACATATCGTAAACATAACGTATCTAAAGTATTTCTAGGTGCATGCATTTGGTATCCGTATCTGTGGAATAGCAATTGTTGGTACTCGTGGTCGAACTCGTACGATTAATCGAACAGGCGACGCTGCCACATGCACGCGACGATTGATTACAGCAATAAAACGTCTATCGCATCGATTGATTTAAAAATATAAACCCACACACACACACACACACTCGCACACACTCAGTCACTCGAAGCCATCCCAAATGATCGGCAATTGGGCTGCACGGCAACAATTAACCGGGCATCTGTGTCGCTGTATCTGTGTGTCTGTGCGAGCTGCTCGGTGCATCTGTGCTAGTGGCAAGTATCTGCGAGTCTGGCGCAAACATAAATAGGCACAAGTGGCCGGCCCCAAAAGTGCAGCACAGGCAACACTACCAAACCAACAACAACAACATGAAGAAGAAGAAGAAGAACAACAACAACAACAACAACCAGCGTACGTCGCCCCCGATGGATTCTTACTCATTCACGCATTGGGTAATCGATACACTCGCAGCAGACACACATGGAGAAACGCTGCTCAGCCGCCAAATGAAACCATTAAGCGCAACATAAAGCAGTTCACGTCGGGGGAAGTCGGAGGAAGTCGGGGCCCATCGTGGGGTCAAGGGGGTGCCGGGGGGCAAGTGGAGAGCGGCTGGGGCGACGCTGGAAACATTGCAACCAGAAGCTACGATCGCCAGTGCCGCCAAAGTGGCGACAGTGGCGACACAGGCAGAAAAATTGGTATCCTTCAGATACAAACATATGTAGATACTTATATTTGTAGCTAATCTAAAGCAGCTATTTGGACTTAGGTACAAACATAGATACATATGTATTTCTATAAGTGTTTAAAGTAGCTAGTTGGTTGATATGTACATAGGTACAAATATAGATACATAAAGCAGCAATTTACATAGGTACATAGGTACAAACATAGATACATATTTGTGTAAGTGTCTAAAGTAGCTACTTGGACTTGGTTGATAAGTACATAGATACATATTTAACTTAGTGTCTAAGGTAGCTATTTGGTTCTTGGTGATCATACTAAAGCAAGCTATATTCCAACTAGCACCCGGTTTTCGCTCAGTGCACCATTGGCTCCAAACTCCGGCGCAGACAGACAACGCAAACAATCAGAGAGCTGGCCAGCAGCAACAACAGCAACAACAGCAACAACACGGGGCGACGTGATCATGTCTGGCCCGTTCAGCAGTTCAGCCGTTCCCGTTCCCGTTCAGCCGTTCAGCCGTTCAGCAAATGTTGGCGACGTCGTCGTCGCCGCTCGGCGGCTCCAACTTTGTTATTATTACCGCTCGTGCACATGCCCCCAACTGCCCACGAGCAAACTGGTTTGACCATTCACTTGAACCGCTTTTGGGAGTCGCCAGCCGGAGGAGGAGGGGGAGGAGGAGGCTCCTCCACACGTTGGTGGAGTTTAGGGGGGCGAGGCACTGTGCCAGCAGAGTTTCAGGTGAAGGGGGGGGGCAAGGGGTGTGTGTGTGGTTGTCTTCGTCATCGACATTAAACGTAATCAATAGAGCGAACTTCTTTAATTGAGCATCGGTAACATGCGAGAGACAAAAGCGAAGCGACAATCAAAACTAATTGAATGCACAGTGCAAAAAAAGAGCCATTTCGAGATAAACGATGCAGAATTATTTGGCATTGGGCTTGGGTAAGCTCACGGAGAGAAATACTTATCATTTCATATACAAGCGATTTATTCAGGAATTCCATAGCTTCTGAATCTATCTAGATCTGTATTTATACAAAAGGCAGTAATATTTTTATATAACTTACATTTCTTTTCTCTTATTTTTGTAATAATAGATCAATAGATTTAAAATTAAGTACTATTTATAGCAAGCTGAAACTTTTCATGGTTCGGACCTACAATAGCATGTTATTATTGTTTAACTACAATAATGTTGCATGTATATGAAGTTTGCCCAATTGTTGCTGTGCAGCATTAATGAGTAGCTTATCCTAAACCGATTTCCGTTCCACATATAATTGCACGGCACATAACAAGCAGCCAAATTACACATTGCATAGTTATGGGCGTTATCGATTTTGGAAGCCGCCTAAGCCCAATGCCAAGTTGATCAAACTGGGCTGCAAAAGCCGGCCAGACCATTTGCGTCCATAGTGGGGAGCCACTACTATCCGGTTGCCATGGGGAAACTCCGGGTGGAGCACTGCGTTGCCGGATTGGGAGTGCCCCAACATTACGAGTAATGCTTCCGTTGATCGACGGAGCTCCCATTTATCAGGGAGTGCCTATTAATAATTGTTAAAGAACATGCACAAATTGCTTTTATAAGAACTACTACTGCTTACTTATCAAGAGGTTCCGTGATATTCCGTATTATAAAGTGTGGAATGGGTTTCTAACCGCTAGCCTAAAAATATCTCTTCAGTTGCGTTCGAGAATTAGAATTAATACAATTGTTAGTCCTAAAAAAAGTGTGTTAATAAATCATTTCGAGTAATCTACCGAAATTGAATGGAAAACAACTTGCACAGCGCATTCACATTATCAAATCATCTAAAATAATCGACAACAAATTAAGAAACCATTTGATGGGCGTAATATAGAACACGGCACTATCAGGAGATAAGCGTATAATTTTTCTGTAAATTCAGTGCTGATTTCCAAGAACATCATCCATGGGGTTCGGTTCGATCAGCACTATCAGTACGTGGCCTTTCCATAGAAAGGCTATCGCATCGATTCCACAGTTTCTTAGTCAGACTGCCTGGTGGTGATGGTGTTGGTAATAGTGGATCCAATTCGATTTGAAAGTGACTGAATGCGTCAGCACTGAATAAATAAACGTGGACGCCCAGACCTTAGTCAACTGCCAACTACAAGTTTGCGACGCTATATGTACATACTGCTATATACATATGTATATATGTACAAAGTGGGCCCAAACAGAACTGACCGCGTGGAGCTTTTGGTGTTTGAAGCCGCTTAACTTGGCCATTATACGATGGTCGACTGTCGATTGCTCATTTGTTGACACGCAACACTGGCTTTTGGCCGTTGGCAGTCAGCTAGCTGAAAACTGGGTGTGAGTAACACATTGCCGGCTGAGGTGGAATAATCAACGAAAACAGCCGCCCAGTGCGGATTTCAGCTATTTCAGTTTATTTGCCCAACCTCAACTATCCAAAAACAACAATCAGAAAAGCCCCAGAGGACTGCCAACTATGAATCAAGTGGAATTTACATATACACGGAGTTCCATCTGCCGTGAGCTGTACTCATTCGCAATTAAGAAAATACGTTGCTTTTCTATTCCTATCTGAAGAAGTGGCAAGAAATAAAAATACATTCTTGTTGCAGTTAGAATAACTATCTTGAGCTATTCAACATCTCATCTTAAGCGAACAGTATAGATACGATAGCATATAATGCTTTATGCGATAACATAATACTTTTCGAATGAAAATGCCGCTTTAATATTGACCTCTTCGAATAACGAGGTATATAAGCCATTTAGTCTATAGCCTGAAATACTTAGGGTACTTCAAATTCGTTAGTTGCCGTCTTCCAAGTTTGTGTACTCAAGTCGAGAGTCGATGCCTCTGGTTGCTGCTGCCGCAGTTGCTCCGGCTGATTGGGAATCGCCAGTTTGGCGACTGCTTGCACAGATACAGATACAGATACAGCTACAGATAGAGATACAGATAGAGATACACACTCTCGGGGGCCCGGAGATACAAATACAGATACTTCTGTACACATTCTTCGGCACGACGCTTGTCGGCGTACTTGTAGCGTCTATAAAATCGCTTTATATTAAGCACCGAGAGCAGTAAATAAAACGCAAAATGCGGCGATCGCAGACGAGTGACGCCAACGAAAATATGCCGTGGAATGTTCAGATCTCCGAGACTCACTGATTGTCGCCCATACGCATATACATATGTATGTATCTATACATATATATCTCTAGATCTGCATTTGAATCTGCTGCTGAATCTGAATCGAAAACGGATTTTCTTGGCAGTAAGTGCTTGGGCTGTTGGGCTGTTGGGCTTGTTTGCCATTCCGTTTGCTGTTGGCCACATCATGGCCGCATATTTGCATACGCCAGCAGCTGTTTATAGTTTCACATGTCAGCTAATTGAATCGGTTACCTATGCGTCTCTACATCTACGCTTTTCCCGCTGGCCCAGACAACAGCGAGACAGCCTAATCACTTGCGTCAATGGATTTGCTAGCTGCTTACCTGGCCGGAACGAAATGGTCGGAACAATAACACAATATGGCCAGATCAGACGGAATGGCATCATTATGCCCCGGACAGCAGAATTTCCCGGGTAAAACCCATAAAATCATCAATAGACCCTGGCCAGCAAAGGGATATAATCGTGGCTTACTTACTTGGCCACTTGACTTGACGCACTTAAGCCTGGCGCTAGGCCAATAGCAAAAGGTCCTAAATCCCCTACAGGTCAGACTTCTCGGCTGGCAGCAATTAAAAATGTATTCAAATGACACCCATACAAAGGTCAGGTAGTGCTAGATGACCTAGGATACTTCTGGTGAAAATCCTTGCCACGTTTCTCCTCACACAAATGTATCTCTGATCTCGTAAATGGGCTACAATTGTTAAGGTGTATCTGAGACACTTAAAATTTGCTTAGCTGTTTAGCCAAGTTTCTCAAATCAATTAATGTATAAACATACTTTTATATCTATTTGTATTAAGAAGCCTTTTGTTGGCCGAATGGTTATGCGTTTTCTTTAAGATACTTTGAGTTCGTTTTTTTGAAGATACTTGGAGTTCGTTTTCTTGAAGATACTTTGAGTTCGTTTTCTTGAAGATACCTTGAGTTCGTTTTCTTGAAGATACGTTGAGTTCGTTTTCTTGAAGATACTTGGAGTTCGTTTTCTTGAAGATACTTTGAGTTCGTTTTCTTGAAGATACCTTGACTTCATTTTGGGAACTGGATTGATAAAGTTCTGGCTAGTGCATTAACATTATCGCAGTAATATCTTTATTATTGGCAACTACGTCACGTTTAGGCTTATCGAAATGAAAGTGAAATGCGGCTGACTTTGGCAAAGTATCTACAATCGCATAATCTTCTCCGATACGCTACGCTTGCACACACACATTAAGGTGCTCAGATACAGTATTGTTGCCGATTTGTATATACAGTTGTATGTACATATGTATATACCACAAGTATCGGCGTACAAACTCGGTCGTGAATCACGCCATTTGGCCTTATCAGCCGAGCGCTCATCGGCTCTATTTCATTACTTCATGCCCATGTACAGGGCACGCACTTTATCAATATTGCTAAGCGCACTCGCTTATGTATCTGTGAGATTGCTTTGTGCTTGGCATCCATAACAACTGTATTAAACGCCATTCGACACGAGCGGAAACCCATCTGCTTTACCCACTCCGACCGACCCATAGATAACCATTACTTTTCCCCCTTTTTTTCCCAGGAAAGGAAACCCTATTGACACCCGTAGCCCCCTGAAGGTCATGCCTATATCTACGGGAATATTTCTGTATCGTAGATGTTATAGATTCGATTGAAAACTACCAGTATAGTGTGCCATTCGTTTATAAACTGCGATAGCTGGCAAGCGATTGTCGGCGTTTCCTGATTCATTGTAAATAAATTGATTGAGTTATCAGGCCAAAAGCTAAACAGAAAAAAGATTTGTTCTATACCTTTGGGAGTGGAAAAAACTGAATTGGAAACTAACGCGGAGATATGCGATTGATCAGAATTTATATGTGGTCAGTCCCATTTATGCGTCATGGTGGTGAGACATCATTTTAATAGTCTTTTACTGATTTAGAATATGTTTGAACAAGGAATGGGTATTTCCTAGTCTTTAAGTGATTTCTACACTCACCTTTGGGTTTTTCTCGCACCGATTCCAAAGCACTCTTGCGTGAATTCACCGTAGATTCTGCAAATAAGAAACGTAAAATATTAGAAAATATTCGCAAAAGTTTTCTACATCTAAAATGTACACGTTTTCAAGTGCAATTTCAATGCTATAACTGAGACAAAGCTCGCCCACAAAACTGCCGCTGGCATTTCACTTGGTGACGTCAAAAACGAAGGCCAGGAAAATACCAATACCAAGGAGTGGGGGAAAATCGACAAGGAGGCAAGCACATCTGACACACAGATACACATTTATACACAGATACACATTTATACACTTCATAGTCAATAAAGTATTCAAATGGCGTGAGGGGAAAAACCGAGAAGAAGCAGACCCAACTGTTGCCAATTTCCATGGGGCGGGCAAGAAAAGGGAAAATCCGAACTGGCGGCAGACGGAGGAATGAAAATCCATTTCACTTACCAGCCAAAATGTTTACCAGCCAATTCGGTTGCGCTCTTTTTTTGCTAATTTTAAAATAGACACACGCTTTGTGGGCGAATTTCTATCCGCGCGTACCGATATAATTTGAAATATTTTGCTGAATTTAAGCGCAAAGTGAACGTGAAAAACGCATTGACGAGTGGCCAAAAATACTTGTATCTCGAGATGCTGATGCCAATTCGTGGCGAAATTCCCAATGAAGGCACTAAAAATACACCGAAATGGTGTACAACAAACAAGCGTTTCCGATGAAAATCTTTCGGATTCGTTTTGCCCAGCAGTTGCCTCGGTCTTTCAAATGACGCACTTTTCCAAATTGATAAGACAGCGTGGACTTAAGAACGATGGAAAACAAAGTAATTGCAACTGCCCAGTATTATGAAACTATAGAATACACATTTTTAATGTGGTACTCCTGCTACTACAACCTAAAATAAACATCTACTACTACAACCTAAAATAAGCATCTACTACTACAACCTAAAATAAGCATCTACTACTACAACCTAAAATCAACATGTTTTAGGCATTATAACACTCGATTTTGTGTGAGGAAGTAACCTACTTGGAGCATTTACTAACGATTGTGGTTTCTTGAATGGGCTATGGTGGCAGCTTATCGCCTGTGGTCAACTCAATATAGAATACAAGCTGTAGGGCACTCGAGCTAAAGCGCCTCGAGTGGCTGCACTTTGAACGCATCAGCGATAAGCCAAGAATTCTGATACCCTCACTTGAGAACCAGGCCCCCGTAAATATGCAAGCCAAAATGGGCTAGAAGTTCAGATTGTGAGGGGCGGGAGACAAGAGCGAGGTATTGCGGAAAAAACCTGCATGCAAATTAAAGCTGGCACCAGGCAAACAGAAATGCAAGGCAGGCCGACTGGCCGACTGGCCAGCTGGTGGCCAAGAATCCTGGCCAAGTGCAGAAAAAAAGCGGCAAAGAAGTTGGCCCAGGTAGCCGCGAGTGCCGAGAACGCGGCCCGATTGCGCACGCATCTCCCCAATCGCATCTCAAAGTCTCAGCGTTTTTACCACCTGCCGCACTTGTTTATGGCCGCGACTTGTTGGCGACCAAGTTTGGCTCAAACTGCGGATTCTCCTTTTTCCCGGCCAAAGCGGAAACATGCGCATCAAAGCAGCAGCAGCAGCAGCTACACGGAGAGAAAAAATGGTTGGAAGTAGGCAGGAAAATGAATGCCATATGAATTGAAATGAGTCATCTACTTGAAATTGAAAATTCCAATGATTTACTTTAAGGTCTTTTTAAAAGCTTCAAACTTATTGGGTTTTTTTTAATAATTAAAGATCACTTTAAATATATTGCAATATTTATAATTATTTAATATATTTTAAACCAAAAACATATGAAATATAGCCTAATTTTCCTTGTACCTAGTTTTTCAATAATAAGTCTAATTCAGTCTAAGCTACAACGTTTTTTTTCTGTGTGCACGGCAGATTGAAATTGGCAATGTCGTCGTCATCGCCTTTTGAGCCCCTTTTTCTTTTGGCTCTTGCACCAGGCTGAATTATTTTTGCTCGACAAAACTGGTTACGAGTTGCAACCAGTTTACCAGCTTATTCACTTTATTCAGCTTATTCACTAGCGAATGTGTGTGCTTTTCTCTGCGTGTGTGTGTGTGTGTGTGTGTGTGTGATTGGGGGAAGCCTCTCATTGGCGCGGTCTTGGCTTTTATTGCTGATGGCTCACTAATTGCTGGCTCGAATGTTTATAGAACAATTAACATTTGCGGCTCATTACGCATACGTTGGGGCGCATGAGCTCAGCCAGCTGAGAAGCGATTCAATTCAATTCGATGCGATGCGATCATAGCCAACGGGGCGTATGAGTAATGTTCGGGTGGCTAGGAGTACCTAGTACTGCCAATGCAATGATTCAGCCATTTAGTGTTGCCTATTTATGTTCACAGATGTGTTCTGTGGGATTTTCGTTATGATAAACAAACTGCTAGATTGTTTCCAGATGAGAAAGGGGATTTTTCTTCTAAACTTGGGTCAGCTTGTAGTTCCAAAATGTAAACAACTAAAAGTTATCAGGTCAGGGGTTTATAGTTGTATTCAAGTTATTCGTAATAGAGCAGAATGTACATAAAATATATTAATCAAATTTTTTCAGGGAATTCCCCTTTCCCTTTTCATTTCCGACAGAGGAAATGCCTTAGAATCATCAGATAGATGACAGCTTGTGAAAAAAATACAAAAATTGGGAACGCAGCTCAGTCATAAAAATTCAATTGGAAGCAAATCGGCCTACACTCACATACAACTGCGAGTATATATATTCATGAGTACTCACACCCGCAATCGGTTTGAGTTTCTCGTCGTTTTCAATTTCATTCGCAACTCACTGTGTGACGTATTTGCCTGTTGATTGCGTAATATCTATTGCTGCTGCTGCTGCTGCTGCTGCTGCATTTTAATTTCATTTATTTCAGCCCAGTTCTGGTCACCCAGCTCTCTGCATATCGCAGAAAACAATTGTTGTGTTTTGTTTTCTGGCTGCGCCAGGAGCGCAAATAGCCAAATATAAATTAATGGCAAATAAAAGTGCATTTCGAGCATTTTTTGTGCCTGCCAATTTTTTGCAGCTGCTGGCACATTTTATTAAAGACAAAGACAGCCAAAATGATATAGGAAAAGAATATGGTTATGGTTATGGATATGCACATGGCCCACAGACAGCCAACTTTGGGCAGCTGTTCAAGTTGGCTCTGCGACTTTGGCGGGGTCTTGAATATATATATACATATACATATGTATGCAATATATACGTGCATATATATGTGGCTAAGTGAGTATCTAGAGTGCGACCCACATGGAACTATTTGCCTAACTATGCCAAGAATTTCGCCCATGTGCGTGTGGGACTTGCACAACCCATAACCGTGCAAGGGGGCAAGGGGTACTACACAGTCGTAGCCCGACAATTAAATGACTTTGACTTCCCAGACATGTTGAGCAACTGGAGCAGAGTGCTGGAATTCCTGTGACTCGACTTTGTGACTGCGCCAACTACCAATTCAGTTCTATCTTGAACTATCTCGAACTATCTTGAACTATCGTGAACTGAAGTGTGCCTTTAAATCGTTTTATTTCTACTTAAAGAAGTCTTAACTCTTGACTCGCCAGATCTTGGTTGTCTTGAGTGCAGTAGCTTAGTATGCGTTTTCGGGGAATAGCTAATCCCAAATAAGACCAACAACTTGGGCAGGATTTACTTAACAAACTTTCGCCTTCTTCAAGAGCGAATTACAAATTCTGTTTGTTATTCTGCAGTTTGGCTGCATTTTACGTGTGCCACTTTATTAAGAGCTTTTCCATATTTTCTGAATATCCCCTTACGAGTATTTAATATTCGGTTGGATGAAAGATTTATGAGCTACTCAAAATGTTGCGTAAAGTGGTAACTCTTCTGAAGTTACAAACAAATATTTGTTATCCTTAAACTGAGGTTTATCATAGGAATTATGAATATTTAAAGAACTTAATACATATTAAGTGTTAGTTGTTCAATTTTAAATGGCATTGATGTTTTCTACTTTTTTCTAATTTGCAACTTTTCAAACTTCCTGGAATCTTCAAATTTCGGTAGAAAAATTCGCCAACCAATTGGATTTCCCATGTCGAAATGATTAATTAGCATAAATGCGCCAAAAAGTATTAAAGCGGCAATATCAAGAAAGTTATATTGTGTATATTTATATATAAAAATATTTATATATATAAATGTATTTATACATATATATAAAGAGGGCGTAGGTGGGCAAGGACATGTGACTGATAATTGGCGAAAAGTAGAGATAAGACGCCAGAAAAACTTGAAGAGTGCTCAACTGGTGGCGCTTCAAGTGGTAATCAACAGCTGATAGAAAACCATTAATTTAAACCACTATGCAAACTATAGTTCCATGTATCGACGGAAAAATACCTTGCTTTAAAAGTATTGCCTACTATTTCCCGAAAAGGTGAACACTTAAGAAGAAGAACTCCATTTAAATACGTTTTGCGGGATCTTTAAAATTTGTTTAGAGATTGAAATATTATAGGTTTAGCTTTAGGCTGCAACTGCATATCATATAATTTGAGATGATGGATTGATATTGAGCAGTGGTTTATTTATTATATGTGGGTTCTAATCAACCTTGTTCTAGGTACAACTAATATACTCTTGTGTTCTATAGGCACGAGGTACAAAAATAAAACATCACCAATCTGTGCGCTGAAACACACTCATACAATCCATACATATACCATCTAAATTTATGTTCGTCTAGTTGAATGAGCGCAAAATGGAATGCCAAAACGCTGACACCGCAATTATGAAAAGTTATTCACTTTTTATGCTTAATTTCCTTTGAATGGCCCACTTGAATTCCCCGGCTGAAAATGAAACAGAAATCGAAAGAGAGCTGGCTGCCTGTTTTTCTCTTTTCAGCAGAATGTACATACATACATACAATGTATATTCAATCAATTTGTTGCTGGCTGGTTTTAGTTCTTGTTGTTGTTGGTCGATTATCATTAGCGGTCGCTGTTGTTGTTCTTGTTGTTGCCTTAATTGCCTAGTATATGGTTTTTGCCTCTATTTCACGAGCGATAAGATTTCACGTGTACTTTTTTCCGCTAGTCGCCCGATTAAAGATACAAATTATTTGAAAAGCGGAAAGAAACAGAAATTTGTTCAAGTGCAATGGCAATGAATAAGCTTACTTAATAACATTTATATTTCTTGTTTTGGTTTTTCTGGTTGAAAAATATACATAAGTACTATACATATGTATGTGTATATTTTCTATTCAGAAATATATTTATTCCTTAAATTCCTTACTTAATAACATTTATATATCTTGTTTTGGTTTGTCTGATAGAAAAATATATGTACATTTAGCTCTTGCAAAAACCTCTAGTTATTAAAAATGTTCCCAAGTATCTTGTAATCCTGCGTGTATTTCTGTTTTACAAATCTGTTTTAAGATGCAAACTGGGAATCACAGAGAATATCTAATTCAAAACAAGTTAGGAAAGCTAAATACTATAGCCTGTATTCCTCGACCTTATCGAAGCAATCGCAATTTCAAGCTGGCCTTGTTGTGCAGAAATTTATCGTGTCCTTCGGCTTGAGGGGAAAATGAAAAAAGGGCCACAACAAGTCGGGAAAAAAAACAAAATAAATAAAGATTTATTTCTCGATCTGCGTTAACATAAATTACGGCTCCACAGGCCAAAGCACTGCAAAGCCAAAGACTTGGGCTAAAAGCACACGGGCACACACAAAGACGAATACGTCATAGCCATGGTAACATTGTTGCCTGTTGGCCCGTGTGTGTGTGTGTGTGTGTGTGTGTGTGTGTGTGTGTGTATGTGGTGCCATTTCGTTTCTGCACAGCGATTGCGATTGTATGTATGTATATGTATCTGCTGCCCGGCGAAAGATACTAAGATACAGGTTCCAGCGAAAAATAAAAGTATCTGTTGCTGCCAAGTTCGAGCTTCGGAGCATCCTGGCAACGGCAACAGCTGCCAACTTTCGTGTTCGACAAGAAAAAGGCGCAAAAACGAAATCTGTCTGCCTCTGTGTGTTTCGCTGTGTGCGTTTGTGTGTGTGTGTGTGTGTGTGTGTGTGTGTGTGTGTGTGTGTGGGAGAATCCTCAATCAACTGCCTCCACACCTTCTACAATGTCTGCTGTTTCTGCTACAGTGGCACTTGAATAATGACGATTTTGTAACGTTTTATATATGTTCCGTCAGTTCGCATACCATATCTTTATATATATCTTTAATAATTACCCTTTTTTTAACAATATCTATACTTTCCTCCAGTTCGTTATATCTTTATTTGTAAACCTATTCGCTATCTAACTGCTACTTGGATAATGTGCTGAAGTATAATTGCTGCCATCGAATGCTAAAAATTTCGCGTACTTTACAAGCACAAATCCAAAAGTACTGTTTTTTCAATTTTCAATTTTCTGCATGTGGGCTATTACATTAGCAGGTATTTCACTGTATCTGTAAGATACGCGTAGCACTTGACGTTGCTTTACTTTTCGGTTCTCCGTCACTCGCTTTCTCGCTCCGATTGTATCTGCAGCACGAGCTTGTCGCAAAAGGGGGCGTGGGGGCTCTTGGGGGTGGGCTTTAGCTGCGAGTGAGTGAGACGAGTTGAGAGACAGAGACAGAGAGAGAGTGAGAGAGAGCGAGATGGCTGTGCGTGGAGCGGTCTATAAACAGAATTCTAAATGCTGGCGCCTCACCGACGTGCCCGACGTGCTGGGCGCACTACGTGCCACATTCGTAACGTGACTTCCTTCAATAAATGGCCCACGGCGCGAAAGAGAGGGCCGGCGTGTAAGAGAGGGACGGAAAGAGAGCGAATTTGCGGTGCTGTCGTTTAATATAAAGTTTTGCAGGCCCCATTTCCACCCCACCCCCCATTCCACTCAGCTCAGTTAGCCCAGAAACCCTCCCCCCATTGTCTTTTGCCCCCCCTGGCTCAACTTTAAATTTATTTTCCCAGAATCCTGTTAGCTGAAAGCTCTGGGCAAGTATTTTACATAAGAAAACTTTTGGCCAGCTCATTTTTCATCGGAAAGCATAATATTTCTGTAACGAGTAATTCAAAGTTGAGCGGAATATTCTGGTATATTGGTTACACGGAGAGTTCCACACTTTACGAGCATTTCGTAGTTCCAATTGCATCCCGGGATTGTATCGCTTTGAAAACGCCGCCGTCGCCAGACAACGAGACGACATCGTCGCCAGACAGTCGCAGTTGGAGATGGCGACGCTTGCCAGTTGGATAGGGGGAGGAGGGGTATTGCACCATCGCCGTGCATGGGTCTTTCACCCAAAACGCAGCCGATCAATGTCACACCGTGAAAAAAAATGACAGATCGCAGTTGATCGTCATTCGTTATACCTGATTATTGCCCACAGCGCTGCACCTGAGTGATGCACTTGAAATCTGATTCATTACCAAGTTTGTCACTTTCAAGCCAACAGTGCAAAACAAGATACAACAAGATAACAGATACAAAGTCTAGATAAGCGTACAAGAGTCACACATCAGATGCAAAATTAAGATAGAAATAGATGGCAGATAAAAGCGTAAAATATGTGTGACAAAAGGTGCAAAAATACCAGATGCTTAAGTTAGGAGTATACCTTATGAATCAGAAGTTTACTTTTTCCAATTTTTTCAGTTGCTGCTTCGTGTTTCTTGCAGTGCACATGGTTGGTGCTATCGATGATGCCCGATTTTGAACTTGAGAGTGGCGACCCTCTTCACGTCGAGCAGTCTTCGGTCGTGTGAAGGAGAACCCTTTTGTTCCCGATGAGCGCGGAGCGGGCAAACCCGTATCCACTAGTGCACACTCTCCCTCTCGCTCTGGGCAAGTATCGCGTACTCTGTCTCGCCGCCTGCGATCCTGGCTTGTTTATTGTTTTGCGCTCTCGGGCGTTGAGTGCCTGCCTCGGTTGTGCCTGGTTGTGGTTCTGCCTGATTCTATCCCTGGGCAGCCACATCGAGCAGGGACTACCTGACGAAGTAACCTTGTTTACCTGTCCTGCCCTCTCGCCTCCGCCCCGGCAGCCGTCTCTTTCTCTTGGCCTGGTCTACTGCAACGTAATCATATTTGAGGTGCACCTAAGGAGTATTTCAACCTGCCCCTGATGGTCGCTTTTCTGTTTGTCTTCTGGACTTTTGGGGGCACTTAACTTTTTATCGGAAATCATCTTCTCGTTCTTCTGCGAATTTCAGTTCGACGGGTGTGTTTGTGTGAGAATTTATGCTTCAATTTTATACATACATATTGATTCTCTCCTTCGACTTACATACATTATATTTGTAGTATATTTAAGGACTATTAGATACAATTTACATTTGTAAACTCGGCTATTATGATGTCTTACTTGAATTGAACGTATTCTAGGATTGATAATTTAACATATGTATATATATATGTATATTGATGTCTGATGAAGTGACCTTTAGGCAATTTTGGCGTCCCAGTTTGACTGCGAATTCGTGGTATCTCATTACCGCCGCATGCCAACCAAGTGGTCGAACTCAAAGTGAATTGCAATTGCAATTAGCCACCGACTTCCCAGCAACATGCAGTCTGCCAAAAGGCACCAAATCAATGTGGGCAAACAGGCGTTTACCGGGCCGGTTGGCTTCAAAATAAATTGATATGTGCTGATAATGTATTGATTATGGCGATTAATCACCCACCGGGCCGAAATGAAATTCTAAGAAATTGGCTGCGCGATAATTTGAAGTTAGTTCGGGCGGTGACTAAGATAGAGCCGAGCGAACTAAAGGCAAAGATGATATAAAAAACCCGTTTGAAGTGGCCAATAGGCGGCTGAGCGGTGCGCAGCGAGAAACTTGATAGAAGCACTCGTATAAGCCCAGTCAGGTGAATCATCGTCGGCCAACAACGGTGCACCACTACCTGTCACTCAGGCGGTTCTGTGTGCTAATATTTGGGCTTGCTGGACGAGTGGGTGCGGCACCACCAGCACCACCAGCACCACCGCCAGCACCACCGCAACTTTGAGAGCGATTTAATAAAGTCTTAAACCAGGCTATATCGCAGCACCACCGAGTGAATCGAGTGACGCCGAAACAGGTTAACAGTGCCAGAACGTGCTTTTATAGGTGCATTGTAAAGCAGGTACACTGCGACAAATAGTTAGGCACTTTGTGCATATAAATGTCATGGTTTACTTTATGTAAAGTCAAATGAGAACACAGCAAATTAGAATACATTCATTCAGAGCGTTCGGCCTTGAAAAGATTGCAAGTATCTGAAGGATGACTAGAGATCTATGAGAAAGTGTTTAAAAAAAGTATACTGCACTAATGAGGTTTACAATTGTTGCTTACACCTAAGATATAACATAGAGAGTTGCATACTTCTAAGCAATATTTCTTTTATAGGAATTTAAAACTCAATTGAGATATGTAAAGCAGCAGGAATTGGTTTGTACTTTCGATGAAAGTTATTAAGCAAAATGAAAGCATGCAATGTGGTTTCTCGCCGTGCACTTAAGCAGCCAAAAGCAGCCACTTGGCTGGTTGGCTGCAGCCACACTTTTCGCGTCACTTTGGCCCCCGTGGAAGCCCCAAAAACCGATGCCGAGCCAAAGTGCTAGCCCCAAAGCCAAAGTGCGCGCGTGTTTGTCTCTTGTTGTGCCGGACTTTGGGTTCTTGGGGCCTGTGTGCGCCTGTATTCATACTTTCGTGAGCTTCCCCCATATTTCTGGTTCGGTTTTCCTACGGTTCGGCTTTTGGGGCAGCAGCCACAACAACAACGCGGCAGCAACAACAAGGCGGCAGCAACAATATGCATAAACGTTGGCCAAGTCGAGCTGACGACGCTGAATTAAACTGAAACCGGTATGACGTGATGCCGGGCTTCATTTTCTTGGCTTTTAATACGTTCTGTTTTATTTTCTGTTGGCTTTATGTGTTGCTTTTATTTGTTGCTCTTCTCTGACTTTGCATATTTGCGTTTTGTTTGCTTTTGTATACCCAAATTCAACACGTTCGTTTTTTTAAGTGCCTGTGTTTGTGCGCGTTTGGCGTAGACAAACACAGAAATTAGAAGAATATTAAAACGAAATAAATAGCAGAAAAAGTTTATGTTTTTTTTAGTTTTTTTTTAGTTTTCTAAAGAAATTTTTACCTACTCGATTCGTTATTTTAAAAAGCGACTATTTGGGCAGCTGATTTGGCTGAAATTTTTGTTGTTTGAACTTATTTAAGCGAAAAAAGATAAGCGAAAACGCTTGAACTTGATGGACAATTTTATTACTTAGTTGAAGAGTATTGTATATAAATATCTTTATTAAGCAAAGATATACATAAACAGCGAATTAGACAAATTTTAGTGCAATGAATGAATGTTTACCGCACTGTTTAGAATCTAGAACACTTTCTAACACTTTCATTTGTGTACGGATATTGTTAAATTAGGGATAGTTTAAGAGCTTGAAAAGCTAATTAAGAGATATATGGCTTCCAGAACAACTAAGTTTGATTCGAGTTTAGTTGACTTCCCCTGCCCATTATCGCAGTAAGCTGGCCAAGTTTGCTGAGTTCGTATAAACAACGAACGCAATGACCGTATTTAGCATTGACCTATGCTGCGGAAAGGTTATCAATCGCAACGAAAATAAACAGTTCACTTCACTCGTAAAATCAAGTACGTAATTGCTGGTGATTTCCACAACGAGTGTAGTAGTCATCAATTTGAATTAATTGGGCATTCGGTGAAAAGACATTCCAGATATAAGCCAAAATCTCTGCTCATTATCCCCTAACTTGGCCATTGTTTATTAATTAGTGTTTGTCTGAATAGCGCTTGTGTTTTTAGTCTCTTTGAGAATGCATTATAGCTATAGGAATTATTTACACATTTCGGTTGCTCAAAGTTTCATGGCATATTCACAGCACTAATTAGCCAGGCCTTTGCTTTAATATACCCACAGCTATACCCTTCTGGCCCCAAGAATGGCAATACTTTACAAATCATGCACTTCAATTACAAGGCAAATGCTTTCCAGCCAGCTGTTCCAACAGAAGGGGTCGCCAATCTAGGCAGCTGACGTAGGAAACGCCACTTTGGCGGGATCCAAGTGTGAGGGGATTGGGGGGCTGGGGGGCTCGAAACGACCGACAATCCAACGCCGCCCCATGACGAAGCAATCGAGAGATACACGAACGAATTCCGGCACGTCCTTAGGCAACAAAAACAAAAATTGTATTAGGTTATCCTTGCCGCACTCACACACATGCACTACATACAGTGTGTTTAGCACACCCATTGTGGGTCGGAAATGGGGCGGTGGGTTGGGGGTTGGGTGTTGGGTGTTTGGGGGCTCGGAGGGTTGAAGTGGAAGGCAAATGGCCTTTCACGGTCGTTGCCGTCACTCACTCACTGTTGCTGTGGCCCTTGTTGTTGCTGCTGAACTGCTTTCAGCCACAGCAACAACCTCTGCACACTGAGAGAAATTCATCGCGTTCATAAATATTAAATGAGGAATACCTTTTCACGAAAATTACACAAAACAGAAGGAACGCTGAGTAACTTTTGCTTAAATCATTTGAGTAGGTTTGCGAAACCTAAAACTTTGTTTCTAAAACTCCTAAAGTAGCATTCAAAAATATGTAAGTTTTAAGAAATTCAAATTGCAACTATTGCACAGTGAATATTGAACAAAGTATTCAGCTTGCTAATATCATTTAAGAAGTTGTCCAAAGGAATGAAGTGAATATTAAAGTTACTCTCGACTACTTTTCAGAACTTTTTTTTTAAGAACTTCTTGCAATCAGTAATTGTTTTGAGTGCAGCAGCAACTCACATTGGCCATAGCCAACAAGGCTCGCACCCGTGACACATCGAGTTGTTAAGGGGGCCAAGCTCACGTTTCCTTGTCACACACCCCCCATTTTCCGCCATTTCCACTTGGCGCCCTCTCGCTCACTCCCGGGCGCTCTATCTCGCTCACTGGTTGCCTACTCATTTGTGTTAAGCTGCTCGCTACCCAGCAGAGTTGCTAAAAACGGGTATTATCATTGCAGCTAGGGAATAACCAAGTTTTCTGTGTAATTAGCAACCAAAAAAATCTCATCTTAGCCTAAAGTTTGAACCATAACAATGTGGATGTATAAGCAGTTTGCAATGCCAAACATTTTATTAGCCCAACAGGAATAGTTAAAAACATGTTTATTGTAACTCGCAGGAAGATTCATTTACTTGTAGATACTTTAAGTTACTTGGAGATACTTATAGATACTTATAGATACTTGTGGATACTTGTAGATACTTGTAGATACTATAAGACACAAATGAAGCACGAAATGCTTGGCAGTCCCGGCTAAAATGTATCACACTTTATGGGGTATCCCCAGCTCGCTTCATCTCTGGCGATTCCCCAATGGTTGGTTGACTTGGTTTAATGTTCGCCTTACTGTGGCAGCGTCATCATCCCCATCCAGCGCCACCCAGCGCCACCCAGCCCCACAAACCCCATCTTCCTCGTCATCATCATCATCATCATCGTTCAATGTTCGTTTTATTGTGGTGAAGTGCTGCTGGCGTCGCCGTCGACGCTGGCTTCTCTGCCGCCAGCTGCCCCACAAAATGTACAAAAGCAAAAAAGCAGTGGCTAAAAAGCAAAAAAAAAAAAAGGAAAAAAATCCAATGTGCGCCCGCAAAAGCAAATAAAACTTTATCATTTGGGGAAGCCCTGCGCTTTCATAGACTTGCCTTGAATGTGTGGGTGGTGTGCATGTATTTGGGTGATGAAGAGGCTTGCCGCACACCCACACACACACCCACACACACACCCACACACACACCCACATACACACCTACACACACACCAACACACACATTCATAATGCCATGTTTTCCCCTTCTTTCTTTTTTTGCCAGCTGCCAACTTTTCCCTTAATTTCTTGTTTTCATTTTTTCCGTTTGCTAGTGCCCTGCACACATGTATGTATGTATGTACATTTGCAAGTATGTACGTTTTTCGCTCTGTGTGGCAGGTCCTTTTGCTACAGGTATGGGGTTTTATTTTTGCTCAAACTCATAGGTAAAGTTGGGCCCTGGATTTCAGTTCACGTTTATTTATTTCCCTTTTATTTTCGCTGCTTTCCTTGTTTTCCTGCGTGTTTTTTGGTTTTTTCTTTTTTCTTTTTGGGTCTTCTTGTTGCCTTCCCCGCTGCCATGACCTTTTCAGTGGGCGAGGGTCGGTGGGCGGGCGAAATGATAGAAGAGAGAATTTTCTGGGCGTGGCTGCCCACAAGAGTTGCCTAAAAGGCGTCCCAGGAAAAGCTGAAGTGGAGTGTTTGTTTACGGCTATGATATGGCCCAAAAACAGGGGGGGCCAAACCAATTTGGCAGAATGGGTAAACTGTGACTCAGGAAATTTTACTATATTCGTTTGGAAATTGTTGCGTGCTGAATCGTTGGTACTGATTTTTGTAAATGCAATTGGATTAAGCAGGGTTAGTTGCACCATAATCCATAGCTTAAAAACATAATGGAAAAAGTACATAGTTCTTAAGTTTATGAATTAATTAACAGAAATAAGACTTCAAGCATTGGATCACAAAGAAATCAATCTATGGAAACGATTAGATCTTAGAACTGTTTAGAGGCCAAAGTGAGCTTCCCTGTGACCAGTTAATCCCGAGCTACAAACGGAATCAGAGCAATCACCAAATGGAAATGGGCTCCGTTTAGGCCACACCTAGACCTACATGGGCAGTTACCCAGCACTGGAGGACTCCGGACACGAAGCCCACGCCCAGCAACACTTCCTTCCTGGCAGCCATAATGAAAAGCTACCACCCCATCTGAATGGCAAAACTACGCAAACTAAAGGCTTTTCTTTTGCCATTCGCAAAAGGAAATGGAATGCGAGCGCGGGGCCAGGCAAAAGAAAAGTTGCCAAAGGGAAACAGAAACAAAGGTAGCGATGGAATGAAAATACTCGCAAATAAAAGTGCGGGGAAATGCCAGCCGCAGGGAGTGGGTGGAATTTCCTCGCCCAACTCCATTTCCAACTCCATTTCCCACTCCCAACACCCGAATCCCCGAGTCCTCCGCCATAAATTATCCACACAATGGCCCAGAGGCAAGGCAAAGGCAATGCGAGCACGCTTGCAAGAATCCTGGGCAAAGTCTATTTTAATTTTGACGTCGTTAGACGAGGGCGAAAAGAGATTACGGCGAACTCACTGCTGGCAACGCACAGGCAAAGCCAAAGTCAAAGGCAGAGACAATGACAAAGACAAAGCCAAAGCCAGCTTAAGTGTTTCGGCCCAGCTCCGCAGCCTTAGATCCCCAGCCCCATCCCCATCCCCAACCAACCTCAAAGATCAAACCAAACCCATTCCCATACCCATTCCTATACCCATACCCATTCCCATACCCATACCCATACTCAAACCCAAGCCCAAAGTCGCCTGCATACCAGAAGCAAAACCCATTGGCAGCTTGGAGTCAAGTTGTGCCCAAACTCTTGGGGCATGTTGCGCCTGCTACACTGGGAATTCCACTGCAGCCCTTTCATTTGAAAGTTGTGATGCTTTTGAAATAATTTGTCACAACTTTCAGGAACAGCGCAAGATAAAATCGCCCCGTTTACAAGTATTTTCCATTAAACATAGTCAAATCATCAAAATGTTTTAGATGTTTGTGAGACTGAAACATTAGTTGAAAGTAATTATTAAAATAGTATATTACAAATATGATAAAATAAACTAAACATATAATATTTTGTGAGCTACTCAGAATACAAAATATTTCTTCAAACATAATAGATATGAAGTGCTTAGTGCTTAGAAAATTGTTTAGATATGTATTTTTAAAAATTCTATATTTTTCGAAAAACAACATACATATGTACTTCTATAAAACGCTAAAGATTGTACATATTAATTGAGTCAAATTCAAAATATATTGATTAAGCAGATATATACTCAATATATTCAATTACTGGTCGTCAAACAGGCTGTTTTGAAATGAAAAGTAAATCCATCTTAAATCCCTTTAACCCATAGAAGTAATCAAAAGCTGGGAGTGTGCACTGTATCCGCCCAGCGAGCAGTACTTGGCATATATCAAAAGCCAGGCAGCACACTTGTATCTCATTTGGCAAAAGTATCTGGGGATGGGGCAGGCACAAGAAAGTATCTGGCTTTTTAATAGGTTCAAACTGTGGCATGAGTAACGCAGCGCACAGAGCAACTTGACTAACAGGCGGCGTGACGGCGTGACGCAAAGTATCTCAGCTATTGCGATTGTGAATGTGGATGTGAATGTGGATGTGGATGTGCACGTCGAGTATCTGCGACTGTGTGCCTTTTGTATCTTTGTATCTGCGTATCTCTGTGTCTGCGTATCTGTGCGCTAGCTGCCTGTTGAGCGGTTGAGCTGCGCCAAAAGTTCATGACGCTGGCTGAGCTTCATTTTCAGCCCATTTTTTTTACATGGGGCGATTCCGATTTCGACTGGCTGGCAAACAAGCTGCCTTGTTTGCGTCTGTTTGTTTTATGTCTTTTCTGCTTTTCTGTTTTTCTGCTTTTCTGCTTTTCTGTTTTTCTGCTTCTCTGCTTTTCACCCGTTCTCTGTTTTCCTTTATGTCAGCTCTCTGCTTTTCCGTTTCTCGCTTCTGCCCCTTTCTTTTGCCCATTTCGTTTGTGTTTTTGTTTTGTTTGCCGCTGCCCGAGACTGTGAGTGTGCATGAGTTTGTGTGTGTGTATGTGTGTGCCTGTTTGTTTGTTTGCCTTTTGTGTGTGCGCTGGGGGATTACGTAAGGGAATCCCCAACATTTTGCAGCGCGCGCGCCAACGCAACTGAATTGAATGGAAGTGAAATGATAAGGGGGCTGTGGGTGGTTGGGCGTGGGCGCAATGCAATGAAAAGTGACTACTGACGCTGTTGTTTCATGTTTTATGCATGCCTCCTCCCCTCTCTCTCTCTACCCCATTGACTCACTCTCTCTCTCTCTCTCTCGCACATCGCTGCATCGCTCTCGGTCTCGCTCTCGCGAGTGGAGCACTCATGGCACAAATAATAATGCAAAAAATATATCTTATAGATACAGCCAAAGGTTCCGAGTGGGGGCGTGGCTGAACACTACTACATACTTGCTTAATTACATGGTTTTTCCTTTGAGCCGCGCTGAAAAAATCACTGCACTTGACGAGATTCTTTTGCTTTGAGGCAAGGACTTACTGTCCTGCCATATGGCAGCTGTGAAACTCGTCGTCCTTGAGCTCAAGCCTAATGCTATTAAGACCGCTGGAGCGGTTTTTATGGATAGCAGTTGGCTATTCAAACTTGCAAGAGTTCGATCCCATAATGGAATAACTAATTCTAAGGATTTGAGGACCTTCAGATGGGAGTTCGATCTTATAATGGAGGAACTAATTCTAAGGATTTGAGGACCTTCAGATGGGAAGCCTGAATAGAAATGGTTCATATTGGGTCTTTACTTTGAAAGTTAGCTATGGAAACTTGGCAGAATAGCTTAAAACCGTTGAGAAGGCGGAATTTCCGGGAAGTTCGCTGGCATATTTTCGTACTCACGCTTGATTTGAATAATTAACAGGAAAATGTACTTACTGCCTCGACCGCTGCCCTTGCGTCGCGCCATTTTCCCTGCTTGAAAGTTGGTGTCCCGTTTTGGCGCTGTCCGTTGTCCGTTATCCGCTGTCCGTTGTCCGCTGTCCGTTGTCCTTTTGCACAGGACAACTGCTGGAAATTAGGATCCTTGCGCTTGACTAATGTATATTTAATCAGAGGCCGCCTACCCGCTGGCACGCCCACTTGCGCCCACTGGTTCTGGTCTGTTTGTATGGCACAACAGCAACAAAGCTTGTGTATGTACGTGTGTCGACGTCCTTGACGCACACAATGACAAACGTCCTTGTTTGTCTGCTGCTGAGCGTGTGAGCGGGCGTGTGTCTCTGTGTGTCTGTTAGCGTGTGTATGGTTGTGTGTGTGTGTGTGGCCTGGTTCCCGGTTCGCTGGTATTTGCCAACTAGACAAATAGTGGAGCCATGATGTCCAAGTCCCTGGTATTATCCTGATATGCCGCTTGCCTGTCGACCTGGTGGAGATTGCAACCCGCTGGCTGGCATCGCTGCTATCCTGCCCAAGTCTCAGTATCCTTGGTTGCTGTAAATGTGCTATATAAATCCATGTAGGCCTATCCTTTGCTCGCTGTGTACAAAAAAAACAAAAATCCTCAACGGGTAAATGTTCGCTTTGATATGCCGTTTGCTTGTGAGTTCCCACTTTTTTTTTCTTTTTTGTTGTGGTAGGTTGAATTTGATGTGTATTACTTTTGGCAGACCCTGCGTATACGCAATATACGCAACTAACTCGCGCGCGCCGCGATTTCTTTCAGTTTCATACGCCTTAGGTGAGTGTGTGTGTGTGTGCGTGTACACTTCTTATCAACACTGTTTCATCCAAGGGCCTCACTTTATTACATATATTTATAAATATGTATATATTATATATCTCTTTCGAAATATGCGCTTTATGAGTGTTGCGGAATCTATTAATAAAACGGACATGTATTCACCATGCGTTGCGATTTGATTTGATTTGATTTGATTTGATTTCGTTGCTGGCTTTTTTGCGCATTTACCGAAAAGTGCGAGAAGCGCGCGAAAACGAGTGGCGTGCGTCGACGTCGGCGTTCACGGACAAACAGAGCCAGCGAGAATCCGTTAGGCCCCCAACAGCAAAAGCAAAAGCAGAGGCAAATGCAAAAGCAAACGCCAAAAGCGCCCAGCTCGCGCGTTAAGAGAGCAGTGAGAGGCACTAAGAGCAGAGCGCCAAGTGAGCTCTCTTTCAGCGCAAAAATGGGTGCGACTAAGTTTGCGGCTGCTGGCTGATGGACCCCACGATATTGTGGCTCGCTTGTCCTTGGCCCAAAGGACCCCGCAGGCCACGTTCATCAATCGCTGGATAGACAATGACAATCAGGTTCTTGAAGAAGAGTGCGCTCCAATCACCATAGGCCTCGCATAAATGTCTCATTCTTCTTCGCGATAGAGAGAACTGTATCGTTCGGATTATTTCCTGGCCTCCTTGCTCTTTCGAACGAACTCTTGTTATTGTTTTAATCGATCAATAGATCTGGTATATGAATATTTGTATTTTTTTTATTTGCATTTGTATTTTTGTTTGTATTTTTATTTGTATTTATATTTTCATTTGTCTTTTTATTTTTATTTTATTTTAATTTTATTTTTCATTTGTATTTTTATTTTTATATTTATTTCTATTCATTGCACCTATTTACATTTTGGAAAATATTAAATTAGATTACAGTATTAAAAAATAATTAATTACAAGATGCGATGGCATTTTATTACAAGGTGTAAATAAGAATACAATTCCAATTTCAATTCATTTTTCGAAGATTTCATGTGTGGCCTAATACTAAATGCGAATTTTTAATTTATTATATTTTATTTTTTACATTTCGGTTAATATTAAATAATGTTATTTACTTGCTTTATTTATTTAAATTTTTAATTTATTATATTTTATTTTTTACATTTCGGTTAATATTAAATAATGTAATTTACTTGCTTATTTATTTGATGTTATTATTATTAAGTAAATCAGCTGCTGAAATAAATGCAAATACAAAGCTTTAAAAGAACATCATTTAAGAGTAGTAAGAAATATGTAAGAATATTCATTTCCCAAAACGTAGAAAAATTCTCTTAATCTTATAAGCTTAACATGTGCTTAACATGCAGTTAACAGCTAACAGCAGGCTAAAACTCAGCTCTCTTTCGGCCCAAAAATGTGGCTAGTGGCTTTCAGCCGCTCCTTTTCAATCGAAAACAGTTGTCTGTTTACCTTTTTTTAGTATTGTGTGTGGCCAAATACTAAATGCGAATAGCAGGAGTTCTAGATAGGCGTTAATTACTTGGCTTAATGCGACTTGATATACCTTGGGTGTCCGTTTTATCAGTTTTCTAATTTAGGATTTTAAGTTTATCCACACAGTTGATAAGATGAAATACTTATGTACAAATGCCTAAAAGTATGCAGTGTTATATTATATCATAGTGTTTGGGCGGAAAAGCATTTAATTAGGCAATTAATAAAATTCCATTTTCACCGTAGATATGCTCAGTGATAATGCAATTTTCTTTAATTTTTTCATTAGAATAAGTTGATTAACTAGTTTTTTTTTTCATTTATATATTTATTAAGTGAAGAATCTGTACATCATACTTTTGTATCTTAACATCACAGGGTTGTAATTAAGTAGTAGTACGCTTTTCCTGTAAATAAATATGGTCACAAAAACAAAAAGGGGAAAAGAAAGCAGAATAATGAACTGCGATTAAATAGAATGGGTTATTATAATTACTAACAACACACAAAATTTTTAATTCTGTAAATTTTAAATTATTATAAAATGTTTTTATTTGTTTTTACCCGTGCTATTATTGTATTTTATTTAACATGTTCAATTGGAATACTTACCTTAATCGGATTTTGAAGTGGCATACCTCTAAATGTTTCTGGCGCAATTCTCTACAAATATGCATTCAAATTTAAAAATATTTTTTTTTTTAAATTTTTTTGTCATTTTTTTGATGTTATGTGTTGTACAATACAAGAAATTAAGAAATGTCCCAAGGCTGAAGTTCTAAACTCCATAACTCAACTTATCTTAATCGGATTTTGAAGTGGCATACCTCTAAATGTTTCTGGAGCAATTCTCTAAAAAACTGCATTCAAATTTAGAAATTTATTTTTTTTAAACTTTTTTGTCATTTTTTTGATGATATGATGCTGTACAAATACAAAAAATTAAGAAATGTCCCAAGGCTGAAGTTCTAAACTCCATATCTCAACTTATCTTAATCGGATTTTGAAGTGGCATACCTCTAAATGTTTCTGGAGCAATTCTCTAAAAAACTGCATTCAAATTTAGAAATTAATTTTTTTTAAATTTTTTTGTCATTTTTTTGATGTTATGTGTTGTACAATACAAGAAATTAAGAAATGTCCCAAGGCTGAAGTTCTAAACTCCATAACTCAACTTATCTTAATCGGATTTTGAAGTGGCATACTTCTAAACGTTTCTGGAGAAATTCTCTAAAAAACTGCATTCAAATTTAGAAATTTATTTTTTTTTAATTTTTTTGTCATTTTTTTGATGTTATGATGTTGTACAAGTACAAAAAATTAAGAAATGTCCCAAGGCTGAAGTTCTAAACTCTATATCTCAAATTATCTTAATCGGATTTTGAAGTGGCATACCTCTAAATGTTTCTGGAGAAATTCTCTAAAAAACTGCATTCAAATTTAGAAATTAATTTTTTTTTAATTTTTTTGTCATTTTTTTGATGTTATGTGTTGTACAATACAAGAAATTAAGAAATGTCCCAAGGCTGAAGTTCTAAACTCCATAACTCAACTTATCTTAATCGGATTTTGAAGTGGCATACCTCTAAATATTTCTGGAGCAATTCTCTAAAAAACTGCATTCAAATTTTGAAATTAATTTTTTTTAATTTTTTTGTCATTTTTTTGATGATATGATGTTGTATAAATACAAAAAATTAAGAAATGTCCCAAGACTGAAGTTCTAAACTCCATATCTCAAATTATCTTAATCGGATTTTGAAGTGGCATACCTCTAAATGTTTCTGGAGCAATTCTCTAAAAAACTGCATTCAAATTTAGAAAATAATTTTTTTTTAATTTTTTTGTCATTTTTTTGATGTTATGTGTTGTACAATACAAGAAATTAAGAAATGTCCCAAGGCTGAAGTTCTAAACTACATAACTCAACTTATCTTAATCGGATTTTGAAGTGGCATACCTCTAAATATTTCTGGAGCAATTCTCTAAAAAACTGCATTCAAATTTTGAAATTAATTTTTTTTTAATTTTTTTGTCATTTTTTTGATGTTATGTGTTGTACAATACAAGAAATTAAGAAATGTCCCAAGGCTGAAGTTCTAAACTCCATATCTCAAATTATCTTAATCGGATTTTGAAGTGGCATACCTCTAAATGTTTCTGGAGCAATTCTCTAAAAAACTGCATTCAAATTTAGAAATTTATTTTTTTTAAACTTTTTTGTCGTTCTTTTGATGATATGATGTTGTATAAATACAAGAAATTAAGAAATGTCCCAAGGCTGAAGTTCTAAACTCCATAACTCAACTTATCTTAATCGGATTTTGAAGTGGCATACCTCTAAATATTTCTGGAGCAATTCTCTAAAAAACTGCATTCAAATTTTGAAATTAATTTTTTTTTAATTTTTTTGTCATTTTTTTGATGTTATGTGTTGTACAATACAAGAAATTAAGAAATGTCCCAAGGCTGAAGTTCTAAACTCCATAACTCAACTTATCTTAATCGGATTTTGAAGTGGCATACCTCTAAATGTTTCTGGAGCAATTCTCTAAAAAACTGCATTCAAATTTAGAAATTTATTTTTTTTACATTTTTTTTTTCATTTTTTTGATGTTATGTGTTGTACAAATACAAAAAATTAAGAAATGTCCCAAGGCTGAAGTTCTAAACTCCATATCTCAACTTATCTTAATCGGATTTTGAAGTGGCATACCTCTAAATGTTTCTGGCGCAATTCTCTACAAATCTGCATTCAAATTTAAAAAATATATTTTTTTTTTAATTTTTTTGTCATTTTTTTGATGTTATGTGTTGTACAAATACAAGAAATTAAGAAATGTCCCAAGGCTGAAGTTCTAAACTTCATAACTCAACTTATCTTAATCGGATTTTGAAGTGGCATACCTCTAAATGTTTCTGGAGCAATTCTCTAAAAAACTGCATTCAAATTTAGAAATTAATTTTTTTTAAATTTTTTTGTCATTTTTTTGATGTTATGTGTTGTACAATACAAGAAATTAAGAAATGTCCCAAGGCTGAAGTTTTAAACTCCATAACTCAACTTATCTTAATCGGATTTTGAAGTGGCATACCTCTAAATGTTTCTGGAGAAATTCTCTAAAAAACTGCATTCAAATTTAGAAATTTATTTTTTTTTAATTTTTTTGTCATTTTTTTGATGTATGATGTTGTACAAGTACAAAAAATTAAGAAATGTCCCAAGGCTGAAGTTCTAAACTCCATATCTCAAATTATCTTAATCGGATTTTGAAGTGGCATACCTCTCAATGTTTCTGGAGAAATTCTCTAAAAAACTGCATTCAAATTTAGAAATTAAATTTTTTTAAATTTTTTTGTCATTTTTTTGATGTTATGTGTTGTACAATACAAGAAATTAAGAAATGTCCCAAGGCTGAAGTTCTAAACTCCATAACTCAACTTATCTTAATCGGATTTTGAAGTGGCATACCTCTAAATGTTTCTGGAGCAATTCTCTAAAAAACTGCATTCAAATTTATAAATTAATTTTTTTTAAATTTTTTTGTCATTTTTTTGATGTTATGTGTTGTACAATACAAGAAATTAAGAAATGTCCCAAGGCTGAAGTTTTAAACTCCATAACTCAACTTATCTTAATCGGATTTTGAAGTGGCATACCTCTAAATGTTTCTGGAGAAATTCTCTAAAAAACTGCATTCAAATTTAGAAATTTATTTTTTTTAAATTTTTTTGTCATTTTTTTGATGTTATGATGTTGTACAAGTACAAAAAATTAAGAAATGTCCCAAGGCTGAAGTTCTAAACTCCATATCTCAAATTATCTTAATCGGATTTTGAAGTGGCATACCTCTAAATGTTTCTGGAGAAATTCTCTAAAAAACTGCATTCAAATTTAGAAATTTATTTTTTTAAATTTTTTTTGTCATTTTTTTGATGTTATGTGTTGTACAATACAAGAAATTAAGAAATGTCCCAAGGCTGAAGTTCTAAACTCCATAACTCAACTTATCTTAATCGGATTTTGAAGTGGCATACCTCTAAATGTTTCTGGAGCAATTCTCTAAAAAACTGCATTCAAATTTATAAATTTATTTTTTTTAAACTTTTTTGTCATTTTTTTGATGTTATGTGTTGTACAATACAAGAAATTAAGAAATGTCCCAAGGCTGAAGTTCTAAACTCCATAACTCAACTTATCTTAATCGGATTTTGAAGTGGCATACCTCTCAATGTTTCTGGAGCAATTCTCTAAAAAACTGCATTCAAATTTAGATATTAATTTTTTTTTAATTTTTTTGTCATTTTTTTGATGTTATGTGTTGTACAATACAAGAAATTAAGAAATGTCCCAAGTCTGAAGTTCTAAACTACATATTTCAAATTATCTTAATCGGATTTTGAAGTGGCATACCTCTAAATGTTTCTGGAGCAATTCTCTAAAAAACTGCATTCAAATTTAGAAATTTATTTTTTTAAAATTTTTTTTGTCATTTTTTTGATGTTATGATGTTGTACAAGTACAAAAAATTAAGAAATGTCCCAAGGCTGAAGTTCTAAACTCCATATCTCAAATTATCTTAATCGGATTTTGAAGTGGCATACCTCTAAATGTTTCTGGAGCAATTCTCTAAAAAACTGCATTCAAATTTAGAAATTAATTTTTTTTTAATTTTTTTGTCATTTTTTCGATGTTATGTGTTGTACAATACAAGAAATTAAGAAATGTCCCAAGGCTGAAGTTCTAAACTCCATAACTCAACTTATCTTAATCGGATTTTGAAGTGGCATACCTCTAAATATTTCTGGAGCAATTCTCTAAAAAACTGCATTCAAATTTTGAAATTAATTTTTTTTTAATTTTTTTGTCATTTTTTTGATGATATGATGTTGTATAAATACAAAAAATTAAGAAATGTCCCAAGACTGAAGTTCTAAACTCCATATCTCAAATTATCTTAATCGGATTATGAAGTGGCATACCTCTAAATGTTTCTGGAGCAATTCTCTAAAAAACTGCATTCAAATTTTGAAATTAATTTTTTTTAAATTTTTTTGTCATTTTTTTGATGTTATGTGTTGTACAATACAAGAAATTAAGAAATGTCCCAAGGCTGAAGTTCTAAACTACATAACTCAACTTATCTTAATCGGATTTTGAAGTGGCATACCTCTAAATATTTCTGGAGCAATTCTCTAAAAAACTGCATTCAAATTTTGAAATTAATTTTTTTTTAATTTTTTTGTCATTTTTTTGATGTTATGTGTTGTACAATACAAGAAATTAAGAAATGTCCCAAGGCTGAAGTTCTAAACTCCATAACTCAACTTATCTTAATCGGATTTTGAAGTGGCATGCCTATAAATGTTTCTGGAGCAATTCTCTAAAAAACTGCATTCAAATTTAGAAATTTATTTTTTTTAAACTTTTTTGTCATTCTTTTGATGATATGATATTGTATAAATACAAAAAATTAAGAAATGTCCCAAGACTGAAGTTCTAAACTCCATATCTCAAATTATCTTAATCGGATTATGAAGTGGCATACCTCTAAATGTTTCTGGAGCAATTCTCTAAAAAACTGCATTCAAATTTTGAAATTAATTTTTTTTTAATTTTTTTGTCATTTTTTAGATGTTATGTGTTGTACAATACAAGAAATTAAGAAATGTCCCAAGGCTGAAGTTCTAAACTCCATAACTCAACTTATCTTAATCGGATTTTGAAGTGGCATACCTCTAAATATTTCTGGAGCAATTCTCTAAAAAACTGCATTCAAATTTTGAAATTAATTTTTTTTTAATTTTTTTGTCATTTTTTTGATGTTATGTGTTGTACAATACAAGAAATTAAGAAATGTCCCAAGGCTGAAGTTCTAAACTCCATAACTCAACTTATCTTAATCGGATTTTGAAGTGGCATACCTCTAAACGTTTCTGGCGCAATTCTCTACAAATCTGCATTCAAATTTAAAAATATATTTTTTTTTTAATTTTTTTGTCATTTTTTTGATGTTATGTGTTGTACAAATACAAGAAATTAAGAAATGTCCCAAGGCTGAAGTTCTAAACTTCATAACTCAACTTATCTTAATCGGATTTTGAAGTGGCATACCTCTAAATGTTTCTGGAGCAATTCTCTAAAAAACTGCATTCAAATTTAGAAATTAATTTTTTTTAAATTTTTTTGTCATTTTTTTGATGTTATGTGTTGTACAATACAAGAAATTAAGAAATGTCCCAAGGCTGAAGTTTTAAACTCCATAACTCAACTTATCTTAATCGGATTTTGAAGTGGCATACCTCTAAATGTTTCTGGAGCAATTCTCTAAAAAACTGCATTCAAATTTAGAAATAAATTTTTTTTAAATTTTTTTGTCATTTTTTTGATGTTATGTGGTGTACAATACAAGAAATTAAGAAATGTCCCAAGGCTGAAGTTTTAAACTCCATAACTCAACTTATCTTAATCGGATTTTGAAGTGGCATACCTCTAAATGTTTCTGGAGCAATTCTCTAAAAAACTGCATTCAAATTTAGAAATTAATTTTTTTTTAATTTTTTTGTCATTTTTTTGATGTTATGTGTTGTACAATACAAGAAATTAAGAAATGTCCCAAGTCTGAAGTTCTAAACTCCATATCTCAAATTATCTTAATCGGATTTTGAAGTGGCATACCTCTAAATGTTTCTGGAGCAATTCTCTAAAAAACTGCATTCAAATTTAGAAATTTATTTTTTTTAAATTTATTTGTCATTTTTTTGATGTTATGATGTTGTACAAGTACAAAAAATTAAGAAATGTCCCAGGGCTGAAGTTCTAAACTCCATATCTCAAATTATCTTAATCGGATTTTGAAGTGGCATACCTCTAAATGTTTCTGGAGCAATTCTCTAAAAAACTGCATTCAAATTTAGAAATTAATTTTTTTTTAATTTTTTTGTCATTTTTTTGATGTTATGTGTTGTACAATACAAGAAATTAAGAAATGTCCCAAGGCTGAAGTTCTAAACTCCATAACTCAACTTATCTTAATCGGATTTTGAAGTGGCATACCTCTAAATGTTTCTGGAGCAATTCTCTAAAAAACTGCATTCAAATTTTGAAATTAATTTTTTTTAAATTTTTTTGTCATTTTTTTGATGTTATGTGTTGTACAATACAAGAAATTAAGAAATGTCCCAAGGCTGAAGTTCTAAACTCCATAACTCAACTTATCTTAATCGGATTTTGAAGTGGCATACCTCTAAATGTTTCTGGAGCAATTCCCTAAAAAACTGCATTCAAATTTTAAAATTAATTTTTTTTTAATTTTTTTGTCATTTTTTTGATGTTATGATGTTGTACATTTGTATTTACAAAAAATTAAGAAATGTCCCAAGGCTGATGTTCTAAACTCCATATCTCAAATTATCTTAATCGGATTTTTAAGTGGCATACCTCTAAATGTTTCTGGCGCAATTCTCTCCAAATTTGCAGTCAAATTAAAAAAAATTTTTTTTTTAATTTTTTTGTCATTTTTCTAATGTTATGATGTTGTAGAAATGCAAAACTATCCCACGGCTGAAGTGCTATACTCCATAACTCAACTTATCTTAATCGGATTTTGAAGTGGCATACCTCTAAATGTTTCTGGCGCAATTCTCTACAAATCTTCTTCAAATTTAAAAAGCTAATTTTTTTTAAACTTTTTTGTATCGGGTATCTGATAGTCGTAATATCTCAAAAAATTTGCCAAGCACAAGCTTGATGATAAGATATATGTATGTACTGTAGTATACTTAAACCCATTCAATTACTGCCCATGAAATCGTATGATGTAATCCTTTTCAATAATGGTAATCGACTTTCCTTGATATACTTAACCGTTTTCGAAGAACCAAGTGTTTCCATTAGTGTTTCCGCTTCATTTCAGACAGACACTTTGGTTTGGGCCCGGTCGAAAGCTGTTCGTTCGAGCCGTAACGCCTCGTAACGCCCGGTGTCGAAGGGCTGAAATAATGCGGCTTCAAAGGAAATGAAGTGCTAGCGAGAACACTACATACATATGTACATATATGTGAAGAAAGGAAAACACCTCGCAGAGCATTGGAGATGGGCTTTTGGCTGACAGCTGTGAGAATTCCCGGGAAGAGTGACAAGTAAAAGGCGTGGCCTTGAGCCTCGTTTGCCACCAGCCAGCCGCCCTTCAATTTAAATTCAAACACGAAGATGTGCGACTTTCAATGAGCTGTGGGTTTTTTTTGTTTTGTTTTTTTTTTTGGAATTTTCACAAATCATTGATATCTATTAGAGCCGCTCGCGTGCTCACCCTAATCACATCACTCATCCTTATGTTCACAGCTAACCCCCGCCCACTGCCCCCCAATTTATCCAATTTATGAAACGATGTATGTACACTGTATGTACGTATGTACAGATACATGTGCCATCGTCAATGAAAAGCAGCTGGTTTTTGTTTACAATTGTGGGTGCGTAATGCGCAGGCGCCATTAGCCGGCTAGAAAGCCAGTGCTTCCAGTGCTTCCAGTGCGAAAGCAGTTCGAAACTGGAAGCTGGAAGTAGGGGAAATTCGAGGTGCCGAACACTTTGGCGCCAAATGGACATCGTTCGTCGGCACTTCACTTGCAGTCGGAAAATTACAGAGCGCGTGAAAGGATCACAGTGCGGATCAAGAAGACCGGTCTGTGAAAAGTTCATGAAACGCGCTTGAAAAATACCAGCAAAAAAAATCTATAAAAAAATTACAAAAATTTCACAAAAAAGTGTGATTGTGTATTCTTTAATCTGCATAGAACCATTCCAACCAAATAGACCAGCACAGGAAATAAACGGCTAATGTGAGTGCCATAAAAATAATGTTCAATTATCACCAAATTTAAATATCATCCATTTGAATTTCCATAAAGTGAACAAAAGAGCCCGCAAATGAAAAACTGGCGAAAAAAAGGGAAATATTTTTCATAGCTTTATATATTGAAATGAATGGGGTTCCGGGAAAAATGCTGTTTTGTTTGATATCAAATGAGTTCTTTCTTCGAATCAGTTTAATTGATTGATGAATGCCCATTCGATATAACTAAATATTTTTTTTTGCTTGTTCCCAAATAAGATATTAATTTGCATATTGGCATTTTTTGGTCGGAATTATTATTTTTGGTGGGTAAACAAAATGGTTCAGTTCAATGACGATTTGATTTTTTTCGCAACCGTATTTCTGCTGTTTACTGGGATAAAAAGGGAGTGAAAAAGTAAAAATTGTAAATACGATTGCCAATTTAATTAATTCCATGATTTCATTGTACAGAGATTTTGATTCAGGCTCTTCTGTAATGATTAAAATTATAAGTTTTATTTATTTTAATAGAAGCATTTCGCCATGTTTTTCTTAATTTTGTGAAAGGTTGGGCAATTATTTACGAGCTTGGAAATAAGGACAGTGTAATTTTTCATCAGGAAAATCCCTTTAAAGGATAACAGATACATTTTTGTGGCGACAATTTCTACCTCTGTGTTGGGTCAAAAGAGATATTACGTTTTACGGAAAGGATTTCTTGGTAAAATGTGCACTTTGAACCTAGCAGGCTAACAACCTTTTGCCGCAAAATATTACAATACTCCTTTTACAGCACCCAAAAAAAGCGAATGGAAATCTTCAATGAACGGGCATTATTTTTGCCATCCCATTGATGGATTCGTTGTGCCCTTTTATGTTTCGGTAAATAGGCGCAAAAATATGTGGCTTTCCCAACAATATTTTGTCTCAAAAAATTAGAATAGTCCTTTTGCAACATTTGTGTCATCGCATTGATTGATTCGCTGTGCCCTTTTATGTTTCGGCAAACAGGGGCAAACTATTTGAACATCCACATAGTTCCGGACCACAAAAATGGCTGCTGTTAAATGTTCTGTATTTAATTGATCATATGCATAACTAATGGGGTTTCTTAGGAGTGTGTAGGCGATGCCTCTGGTTAAGTTGGCCATGGATGTACATACTCGTATGTATGTATGTATGCATACTTGACCACGCTTTGGGCCAAATGGGAATTCGGGCGAACACAAAATATCAATCTGGGGGCGGAAATCCAGCCACAATAGGAAATTGATGCCCCACCGCATCAGGCAGTGCAAACCCGACCCAAAGAGCAAAGCCGCACTCAACAGGATAGTGGAACACATGGATCACAATTCATGTGGCAGCCGCTTGTGGCACGCTTGAGTTGTATGTATGTATGTATGTATGTTTGTGGCGCCACCATTGTAGGCACATCAAAGCGACACGCTCGGGACATAAAAGAATAAATTAAATGTAGATGAAAAATTGCCAAAAAAAAAAACAAAAATACTAAACAGACAATTGGGAAATGGAAATGGAAATGGTCTTCCTTGGCGCCAGCATTGCACACTCAAAATCGTTGAGGCACCAGCATGAGGTGACATCCCTGTTGGATGTTTTTTAATAAGTCGAGTCGAGTCGAGCCTTGCGGCACGCCATGTGGCATTTTAATATTGCACAATAAACCGGGCTGTTCTGTTGTCCATCCAGCCACTTCATTACCACCAATTACCAGGGGCACAGTGGAAATTAAATAAATAATGCTTGCATGACGCTCGTGCCCGAAATTCTGTCCAAAAACCGCTGCTCACACAAATCCCAATCTATGTGCCTTAAATTCGGGATATTAGACTGTGGCACGGCTGCCAATTTATGACGCGTTAATTAGCCAGGACTTCAGGTCCATGAGGACATCAAGTGTCGCGACAGGATCAATGATTGGTAGCCGTCAACGAACAAAGCTCATCGAAGGGATTTGTCTCATTAGTGGGCTTCCTGCTGGCTTGGCAAACTTTCGGGACTGCACGATTGACAGCAGTGAGTAATCAGTTTCGCCACTGACACGTAATCAAGTAATCGGGGCTTTCATTGGGGAACTGAATAAATCGAAGGTAGAGAAGGTAGGCGTATTTATCGATAAGTTTGCGCAATCATGGCTGTAAATTTAGATGTTGTTTTAAACAGCATGTTTTAACATGTTTTAAACAGCAAATAATTTAGTATTATTTTCGCAAGTGTAACAAATCCATGGATGAAAGCAGAAATGGCACAATAGGATTGCTTTGATTTGGTGTAATCGATCCACTTGACGATGCCATCGAGTGGAAAGGCGAGGTATTTATTTGAATGAAAGCGGAATTAAATGCCGCCAAGACGACCGGCAGTTCCAATTTAATGCTGCATTGGGGAAAATCATAAAAAAAAACGTATGCTAAGATGTTTTGCGTGAGAACGGCGATATTGTTCCGGTACCAGTTAAATAAATAACTTCGCTGCCCTTCTGCGAAACACTTAGCATCTCCTACCATTCACGCATTATTGATACGACTGGCTGCTTTTCAACAAGACGTTGAGTGCAAAAAGTAAACAATAAACAATTCTCGAGGTTTTCGGCAGATGCCTGTGTACATAGGCACACCCAACACCCACCCACCCAACCACTAACCACTCAATTTCCCCCACTAGGCATCCCCAAGCGGTATGAAAACATCGCCGTGTATACAACTCACAAGATTCAACCATGGTTTTTCCCAAAGAGTGGCGCTCTTTTCGCTCGCATTTCTTTGCTCCGTCTTCAGAGGTATATTTTTTCTCGCTTTGGAAAATGCTTTAAGGTTGAAGGCTAATTTATGAATATGTCGACAGATTTCGCATTGTTGGAACAGCCAATTTACCTGAGTCAGAAGCCTAAAAAAACCAAAATCCGCCAGCAACAAATGAATGTTCTGCGGCATATTAATGTCTCGCACTGCTAATACCTACTGTTTGGCGAAAAAATTGCATTTTTCAGTTGGTTGGCTAACTGATAAATAGTTTATTAAGGCATGCTGTGAAGCAAACAACCTGGAATACTGACATTTTAAATTTAACTACTATAACAAAATCTTTAGACTGTAGACTGTAGAAGACTGTAGCAAAGCTTTCTCTTTCAATTTAGTTATTTAAATTTATATCTTTTTTGCGTACACCCAGGCAGCTTGAGCGATTCCCTAAAATTTGCATACCCTCCTTGCAGCTTTTCAAAAATTCAAACGCAAAAGTTCCTCATTTTAGCACCTCATTTCGGACCAGCAAATTTTATTTATTGTCCATTTGGGGTGCTCACCTCTTGGCAAAGGGCCTCATTGGTTGGCTTTTGAACTTTATATCGCGTTTGTTTGTTGTTTGTTGTTCCTGCCGTTTTCACTTCTTTCAATTGTTATTTTTTCTTTTTTTTTTCGCAATGTATACTTTCTGTTTTATTGGTGCGTGCTGGCATTCATTAGCATTGAACGTCTAGCCGTCTGAAGTTGGCCTATAAATTGTCTAATGGGGTCCAGTGGGCATTGATAATTGTACTTTATGTCGATGGGATTTCTCCAGCCAAATCGCCTTTCCTCAAATTCCTTTCCTCGAATTCATTGCAAATAGGTGGAGTTGCGGCTAATGACTGAAAGTCAAGTGTTTGCCAGCCCACAAAAAGGACATTACCAAATGGCCATTAGTCAGCGCAAATATTAAATGATAAAAAACTTAAATTTGCCCTCGTCAATTGGCTTATTTTCCGCATTCTTACTGAATTGACTTTTCAGCTTGGCCCGTCGCTTTGCAGCATTTCCACTCGCTTGCCAAATCCCCCTCGAATTTGGCCCAATGCCATTTGTCGGCCTCAATAATACGTATACGCAGTGTGAGCGCTACAAGTTTTCAAGACCCAAATCACATTGAATGGCTGTCATCGTGGCATTACTCAAAACTCGTCCAAACAAAGAGGTTCACTTAGGTCAGACCAGATCAGACCTGGATTCATAGTTCGCATCACTTCATTTGAGCCAAACAGTCACATTCGCTGTTCTTTTTACGACCATGTATCCCCATGTATGTTGGATACGTGACGGAAATGTGAAATTTTAAGTTGAAAAAAAGGACGCAGAAATGAGTGGGAAAGGAGTTCTGCTGGTAAGTGTCCTTATCACTGTCCTTATGCTTTTAAAGTATCACTTTGTTTTTCTGATGGTAATAAAATGATTTGTATCTAATAAAAAACTACATGATATCATATGGCTGGCTAAAACATGGGCACTTTACTTTAAAAAAGCATTAAAAAAAATTTAAAAAACTGGAAAAATTTTTTTTTATTTTTTTATGCTTTATTTTAGTTCTTATTGTTGCTATTCTGCACTTATTAATGTTTTACTTTAGTTGTACTGCTCAGTTCCTTACTTTAGTTCCTTGAGATTGCGCTCAATAAGTTTTCGTTTGCGCTGCAAAGTTTTCGCGAGTAAAAATAACTTTTCTTTTGAAACAGTAGGCCATCAATTTGTGCATTTGCTAACTGTGTTCAGGCCAACAAGTCGTTTGTCTAGCACCTAACGAACCTGAAACGACGTTGCCATGTCTGCCAGGAGAGATGAGCTTTCTCCGGATGTCAGAACCGCCTTTTTAGGGGCAGTTTGATTTATGTCACAGTGTAATGTACACACATTCCTGTAGGTTCTGGCTCCCTTTCCCATCATTGTTCATATTCTAATTGAAAGGAACCATTTGGCAGATTCCCGGGCTGCCTTTCAATGAAGATAAATGGCCACAGCTCAAGCGCAAATTTTGCAAAAATTTTTTTTGCCTATGGAAAGCGGCTTCAAGACTGGGAACTATTTACAATTATGATGATTTCCCAGTGGCGAGGGAATTTTTCCCCCACAGCTCCCAGTTTTTACATTGTTCGGGGAGTTGTAGTTAAGTGAGACCATCAAGAATTTCTCATTTCATTTAATTTCTTAATAAAACACTTTCAAGAGTAATTTTCCCTTAAGTCTGGAAATAATTAAATAAACTTAAAGATCATTGAGTCGGTATACACTTCTGTTCTTATATGATAATATTCTATTCTAGTATTTTAATAACGTTTAAGCTGCAAGTTTTTATGTTTTGCTTGTACATATTTTTGTTTCCCTAGAAAGTATTTATAATCTGGATCACAATCACTGAGTTGCACTGGGCATGTCCGTTTGTCCGTCCGTCCGTCTGTCCGTCCGTCCGTCTGTCCGTCCGTCTGTCCGTCCGTATAAATGTCGGGATCTCGGATATTAACTAATTATACTAATAACTAATTGCGTAGCAATGTTTTTAAACGATATATGAAATCCAAACAATCCAAAGTTTGTTTTTTTTATCAATGATTTCATAACCTTCTAAGACAGTAGCATTTGTATTTTTTTTTTTCAAATGTAATAGGCAGTTGTGGTTGCTTCAGGCTGCACAAAGTTGTATCAATTCAAACCTGTAGTTGTCACCTCGGGTGGTGCAAATGTTTTAAAATAGTCCAGATTACATGGCAAAGTGGTTAACACCAAGAAATAAGCAATGGAGGACAGCTTAGGTCTGCACCTGAATATGTCAAAACTATTTTTCCTGTTAAATTTGGTTGTTGCTGTGGACAGCACTTGCCAAGAATTCATACCCTTAACATTGCCTCGTAAAAACTAATTAAAACAGAACACTTGCTCTTCCCATTTTTGGTCCCAACAAGTGATGGCTTTTTGAAAGGGCCCTAATTGCTGAATTTGTTTGATGTTGACTTACTTTTTTGCTTACTAAACAAACTTTTATGGTGTAGGACTAACCACTATCCTTAACCTGTTACCTAACTTTTTATCAATGGTAAACGCACTGGGATTTATCTTTAAATTATGTGTGCCTTTGTTCCTGAGTCCAAGCGGCAAATGTAACTAGCTAATTAAAACGAGTGATGAACCAACAGATGAGTGCATTATATTGTCGTTTTATAAGGGACACCTTATGACTGTCAATGACCAAAACCACACCAAGTTTTAATCAGTTTTTGTGATGTGGATAAAAATGTGGATAGATGGTTATGTTCGCATTTCCGCAACGATTTCAAATTCCATATTAGCTGCATGCTGCAAAACACATATTCACTGGTAGTTTGTTTTTACGAGTATGTTGGTGCAAAGTTAAATTCCGATTCGCAGCTTGCATACCTTCACAGGTATCTGATAGTCGAGGCACTCAGCTGCGTACATTGCTGTTAATCTAGATAACCTACATTCGCTTCCAGCCAGTTGTCACACCCTGAATAGCCAGTTAGTTATTTGCATCGAGATAACCTTGTTTAACTCGGAACAGCTCTCAACGGTGTATTATAGTGTATTTATTATAGTCAAGTGAACCGGACTGATTTCAATTGTCGATTAAAGGGTGTAGGTTAACTTTTAGAGCTGTATGTATTCAGATAAGTTGCAGCTCGTGTTTCTTCGCAAGGTAAGATACAAAGATTTGTGGTAACTTTTCAAAGCGGATTACCGATGTGAAACCACGTATGTATAGGGCTTAAAGCATTAAAAGCAGCTTACGTCATCTATACAAGCTTGAAAATGTACAGAATGTAAAATGGAGCTCGAATTACTGAAGGACTGCATTGCAAATGAATGCGAGCAGTATTTGTTGCGTCTATTTTTAAACGCTTTTAACAAATGCTCAAGGCGGCCGAAAGCGAACTGCTTGCTCTTGGCCAACTTTTGACTTTCGCTCAAGTGTTTTGAACTTTGGCCAAAGTCATTATAACTCAACGGAATCCGTATCTTGAGCAATTAATTAGGGAAATTCAAGTGCTCCAGCCAAAATGGACAATAATGTTTCGGGTGCCAAAGTTGCCACTCGGCCATTCGTTATACGCCCCCAAAATGAAATCGCCAAAGTTTTGCAGCAGCACGTGGCACAAGTTTGTTTTGGAATTCGTGTTTTTGAAAAACACAACAATTGGCTGTCAGTTTTATTTTCGCTGAAATTCAGTTCTTTTTAAAACGCTTGGAAGTCCGATAGATATTTTTGGATAAAAGAAACCACTCATACATCGCTGGATGAGTTTTAAGTGATTGAAATACTGCCTCGGCGATTTGACAGCCCAGTGGAAATGGCATGCCAAATAAATAAATAAATAAATAAATAGATATGGCTTTTCGCATATCAAGTGATTGGCCGTAGAAGTGTTGAATAAGAGCAGAAATTGAGAAATATATTTCGTGGGATAGCATAGCTGCTGGAAATTCCGCTGCCCCGTTTCAATATTTTCATGGAGCAATTGTAAACAAATTTATAAATATTCTCGTTCAATTTAGTTTATTGACGTTTTGCGCGTATATCCACACACTTGTATTTTTAGGAATTTTTCAGCTTGATCTCCATTTCGGCTTGGCTGCATTTCAATTTGGGCATTACAAATATAAATTAAGTAATTTTTAAAGCTGTTGGTGAGTCGTGTGCATGTGTCTAAGTACAAATATCTAGGAAATTAAATCATTTAATTAAGCGCACTTAGTAAATTTCTACTTATATCTGTTGAATTTAGTTACTTGATTGGAATGTTTAGTTACAAGAAAGTTGTTAGATATTAATAAGCCACGTTTAGTATGAAAACTTTTCCATTAAGGAATATTAGCCAAGGAAACCACTATTTAAAAACCTTTGCCAGCGTTCTTATATGCTTAGCAACATTTTATGCAAATCCCATTCTGGCATTCTTTCTGCCCGTTTTTTTCCCAGTTTTCCCAGTTTTCCCAGTTTTCCCAGTTTACCCAGTTTTCCCAGCTAGTAGTAAGGTAGGTGTGGCTGGAGAAAAAGCTGATGTATTAACGAGACTGGCTATATTGTGGCTGTGAACATGTTTGCTTGCCAAAAAGACTGCTTCTATTTATGTTGAGGTTGAGCTGCAGCCGTGGATTGAAAAGAAGACGAGCTCGGAAATCCGCATTAAGCCACAGAAGAGCGCACGAAGTGAGCACTTGAACATAATGAAATGAAACAAAATAACATCGCAAAGCGCTAAGTGCCGTCGAAGTTCGTGATGATGATGATGATGATGATGTAGAGGGGTGGCGGTGGTAAGGGGTTTGTAAACAGAAATGTTGCCAACTTTTCCGATGCCAAGGTCCAAACCCTGCCCCTGCAACGTTTGCATAATTGTGCCGTGGATAGCAGACAAAGTGGGCTATGCGTTGTGTTTATTTTCTTAAAGTCTCGGCTTGAAGCCAACGCACATCTGGCTTCGATGGCGTTCTTATTCGTTATGATCCCAAAACGTTATGATGCCATCTCAGAAGGCAGCAAGACAAACTCAATTTAACGCCTCATCTATATGATACAGTTTAATTAGCCAGTGCAAGTTTAATCGCCTTTGCCCTGTATATTATACTATATATATATTGCAAGCCCCAATGCAGTTGATTAACTTTCATGGGCCATCCAGCAGTATATTAGTGAGTAATTTCCACTTGACATGCTGCATATTCCACAAAGTCACTGGAGACATGCCATTCGGGATGTTGTTGTTGTTTTGCACCAAATTAAGGCGCCATAATTGATCAGAGCCGGATGAATTGGCAAAAGCAGGGCCATTCGGCCAGGATCAAGGCCATCAAGGCCATCAAGGCCATCAAGGGTCTGGCACGCAATTGTTGAGCCATCGCGCTGGCTTTTCTAAAGAGCCTTGTTATTTATGGCGTATCCTTGCGAGCACCTATAATTTAATCATGACCTAGCAGCTTTGCAGCCCTTTATTCTACGCTTGACGGATTACATCCTGTATAATCGATTAATGCTCGGAACATATTGTTAAGTACTCATATTTCAATAACACCTCTAATACATCACACGTCTGCGGTGTTTTCCCGCCGTGCCAGCCAAGTCAACTCAAATATGGCCAAGATGGCGCTCGAGCTTCGCTGCGCAGTGGGTTCTATTTCGATCGGCAAACATTAATCAGCAAATGCAAATCAGCATTGTAATCTGTCAAAGTGTAGAAACCAATAAAAAGCATTTAGCCCGCAACTCGAATAGACAAGATGAGCAAAACACAGGAGGTAAATCGTTCGCCATTTAAATTACTTTTCGCAGGACACGGCGAGCTGCGAGCTAGCTGAAAATACGTAATGGCCAAGACGCTTGTGTAATCAAACATAAATCTAATCTGTATTGTGTACACAGCCATAGGACGGACGGCTGTCATTTGCCAGCAAAAACAAAAACCGTCAAATGCCGTGAGTTGGCCAAGTAATGGGCGTATCTGATTTATGTGAAACTGTCGAACGGGTTGCGCAACAAATGTTTGTGGTCTCAATTGCTGACCGCCAGGATATCTGAATGTATCGGTTCTCGGATTGCACAAGTAATCCAAGCTGCTCCTGACTGACCCACCACCTGCAACGCTATTTCCCAGATTGCTGTCACATAGATTATGAAAAGCGTAAACAGAACGGACGCTCCTTGTGGAAAATTTCTGTTCAATCGAGTGGACACTCCCAGAAGCATTCTTGTTACAGGTATATTACGAGTGTATGTAGTGTATGTAGTGTATATAGTGTATATATAAATAGTATATATAGCCTTATGATTAATTGGTGTCCAGGATATGGCAGGTGTCGCCGGAATGTCGAATCCCACTGTTTTAGCGACCTTTCATAAACGGGCAGCCCTTTTGATTTATGGTAGGCAATATCGTGCCCACCTTTGTGGCTGAAATAAAGTCAGCACAAAAAGCATTCAAATGCTGGATTTCAATAACGAAACGCGCTATTTTGTTCTCAATATCTCTGCGGAATATCGCGCAGTACGCGGCTTTAAATGGGCTTTAAGTTCAGACTAACGTCCTTGTAAGCTTCTTGTGATTTTGAATAAAGTCATCTCATTATATAACATTTGAATAAATTGAAGGCATCTCGTTGTATAACATGTGTTCATCACTTATTTATTTCAACAATGACAACGATTATTTATAATGACAATCAAAAATGTCGATATCAGTAGTGCTGTCGAAAATGTTACGTGCAAATTTGTTATGCTTAAGAAATTTAATAATTTATGGGTAAAACAAAAAGAAAGAAGCTGTTAGTCGTAAAGTAAAAAGGTGGACCAGATTTGTTTGTCCGTATATCTGTCCGTCCGTATGAAAGCAAAAATCGCAGATTCCACTTACGGCAACGATATGCGTTGAAAAATTCAAATTAGATTGTATTTATCTTGTTAAAACCGATCTACCGAAAATAAAATGTTCACCATGACTACTTTTAAGCGCACAAACGTCCAATGCGATAAAATCTGCATGCAACTCGCACGTTTAAAAATATTGCAAAACCCTAAAAGGGATTGTATAATTACATTTGGACCCAACAAATTAATCGAATCAAGGGCAATCCTCTTACCGACGCTAGTGGACCATTTATGCAATCTGTCTCGTTGGAAGTGGAAGTTACGGGTAACTATAAACTAGTTTCAAAACATCGAATGCATTTTAGCTCATGGAAACTGTTTAATGGAAACTGGCTTATTTGTTTCGATCTGTCACGGACTATTCACAATTTTATTCAACTGTGCGTTGACATAGGTGGGGTATTAAATCGCATGCAAATCGTGGGGTTATAAGAGCAGACTACAACAAATTTGGCAGACAAGTCATCCAACCCTGGCCAAGAATACATTTTTAAGGAATTTAATACAAATTAGCATACAGTTTCTTGACCCAGGCAACAGTTGCTGGATTGTTGGATTTCGGGATGAATTGAGGAGTGCCTTCGACTTGGAGGCTAATATTGTTGGCTCGACATTTTCAGACGGGTTCAGATCGGTTCAGCTTTGGTTTATGGTCCTCGGTACATGTACCTCGTGTAATTGCAATGCGTCTTATTTGATTTTGCCTTTATTAGCCTTTGCTTTACGGTCGTTGCGCCATCGAACAAAGGACTCATTGTCGAGCAAGCACTAGCTGCGTTTATGGTCATAAGTTACTGTGTTACTCCGTCAGCCATCAGTTTTGATGGCTAAGCACACGCAGGCACACGCAGGCAGCTTTGGGCCAAGATGCGCCTCAAATGCCGGAAAACTGTCGCCCATCAGCCAGGTTAACGTGGCGTGTCCACAGCCAAGGCATCATTTCTCATCATTCTCATCTCCTCGGAGTGGGACTCGTCGTTTTGGCCATCAATACACGCACATGCGTGCCAATCTGCTTACCTTAAGAGCTTTCCGCCAACTTTTCCATTATCCAAGACGAAAGACGAACAAAAGTTTGCTACAATTTTGCTTATTCGATACTCGTATACCTTATCACCTGCTAATCCCAAAAAAAACGGCAAATTTAATACCACACATGCTCGAGTATAGGGTTGATTAAATCAAATCCTTAAATGCGCGTGATGGCGCGAAAGGATTTCATGCATACCAATTTTTGTAGCATACATTTTGGGGCTGCGCTTCTGGCTCATTGACTTTCAGCCATGTGTATTTATTGCATTAATGCGTGATTAATATTTTATGTGGCATTTGCGTAAGCTCGTTTGCAAAATTAAATAATTCAATTATCTGACACGTTTGTTGTACATTCAATCCGCAAATAGCTATATAACTGCTTAAAGGACTTTACGTTAATGAATAATCACATATTCCACAAGCAAACACCATCGCAAAGTAATCCAAACAAATTATTTTGGCTTTATTGTTTAAATTTGCCTGCCAGCTAACAATAAGCGAGTAGATAGAGTGCCAGCAAACCTGTTCGAAAAGCAAACGGAGTCATTGACTGATGGTAAACGTCTGACGGTAATTGATACCCCACCATATGGAAGGAATTTGAGTGAAAACACGCGCAACCCCAGCTCAGATATCAGATATCTAATGTATTTATAGAGATATAGATATCATTGTCGTTGTTTGGAGAAACTTTGCTCCACACTTCACTTTTAATCGAAATAATTAGCTATGAAGATCTCATTTGTTAAAAATACCTATAGTAGGTATGCATTAGTCGAGCGTTATTTTGGCAGGGCGCTCACTTGATTTAATTAACCTGTCGTCCGAAATTGATATTTATCAGATATCTAAAAATGTTATTTGCTTATTTGTCTCCCCATTTTAGCAGCTTCTCGTGGCGCCATTTATTAGCATAATTAAAGCCATTCGGTTAGATGGTGGGCGAGATTGGCAGTGCCTTGGATGATGGCAGGTAAGTCTGGATACTTGGCCCAGAGGTTGCCTAATTTGCAATGCAAATCGATGCGAATCGATGTAGTTTAATAGCGGTTAACAAATTTATACGACTGCCTCATGCGAGAAATCTTTCTCCGTCTCAATTCCGCAATTGATTGGGCTTGGCCACCCAGTTTTCAGCATTCCACTGGGAATTCCTGATCGAGATAAACTTTGTTTTGGCAGCTCAGCAGCTGGCCAAGATACTGGCTCTTGGGCAGTCGTAAAAGAGCTCGTAAAATGCCATTGTCAGGCACATAAAAAACCCAGGCGACCACGTACACAAATTAATTGCTGAGTTCCATAAAACTGTCGATGCGGAACTAGAAACTATCCACCAATTACGCAATAATTAGTAATGGATATTTACTTTGCAACCTATCCAGCTTTCAATACATCTCAAAGTGTAACTGGACGCAGAACAAACCGCATGTATTTGCAATTAGACAAGTTTATTGCTCAAAAGCTATGCTACTGTATAGTCAATATTCTATATATATTTTATATATATTTTATATATATAATATTAAGTTGACTATTAAGTTTCACATTTTAACTAATACTACCTACGTACATATATGCCTATAAGTTCAGTAATCTTGCGACAATCTAAATTTATAATCCTCAAATCTAATAATGTGATGATAAGTTTGAAATTTACTTTCTCTTTCACTGGCTGAAAACATTATATAACATTATATTGACTACAACATTTTGTTCCAAGTGTATATGTGTTAGAAATCGCATTTGCCTTTGGTTTCTTTGGCATTTAATCCTTTCAATTCCATCTTGATGCGAACAATTAGCTGTCAAATATTATACAATTGACTTCATCTTGAAAGAGGATTTCCGCACAGCATTTACTCATAATTCATACAAAAATTAATTAAAAGGTTACAATGCTTTTTCCGTTTTGTGGTACAGTAAGCAAAACCAATGTGGCAAGCTCACAAATCATTTGTAGAGTTAATGGGTATGGTATATTCGTTGTAATGGTACATGCTACCAGGTAGAAGGAACCATTTCCGACCCGAAATGTACATTTTATATATTAAATGTTTTAAGAACTGTGGAGATACACATTATTATTCAATCGGAACCTAAAAACTAAGTTGTTTTCAATTCTCTTGCTTTCTAGGTAAAAGTAATATGAATTGAATTTTGCACGTGGCTATATTTTAAACTCACTGGATTCTAACGATTTTGTTTGACTTTCGCTAGGATTAAAAGTGTTTCTCTACTGAATTCTTCTACTGAATAGCGAATTTTTTCGCTAACTGGCGAAGCAGTCATTATTTTGACGGCTTACTTACTTTGGCAACAAATAGTGTGATGTAAGCCTCGAAAGCGACGTAGACCATTATTGGATCCTTATAAAAGTGATGTTACTCGTTGACTAAAAAAAAAGAATATATATCAAGATAAAAGATAAAAAAAGATAATATAGATATCCAATTATTGAGAAGCTTCCCAGTTGTTTTTATGGATTTTGCAAGCTAAACTAAGCCTGGGTAATATTAAATTATATATTTTTTCCTTGCAATAAGTATGCAATTACAATAAGTAAATATTGTATAATATGAATTTATATGCAGCTGGCTGATACACATTCTGTAGCTCAGTTTTTTAAACTAAGCATACAGCGTACAATAATAATAATAATGCTGCTTAATGAATATATATTTTTGTTTGCAATTTAGTGTTTTTTTTGGCATTTATAAACATAATTAAATGCCAATACCACCGCTTAGAAAGTGCCACAAATTAAAATCGCTTTACCTCTTTGAACTTTTGTAATGCAATATAATTCCCTTCTGGGATAATTAATTATTGAATATTGTAATCTAATAAATTTTAAATTTACATTTATTTTTGTATTGTCATTTCAATTTTTGTTTGGCAATAATACGTATAATAAACTGCCAATACCGCCGCTTAGAAACCGCCACCAGTTCAATTCGCTCTTAACCCTTTGAACTTCGGAAATGAAAAATGAATCCCTTTCTGGTATAATTAATTACTGCATCGAACAGTAAGCGCTTTAATTTATTCCCGGGCAGCCCTTGGCCAACTTTTAAGTACGGCTAACGAGCCTTGAACTACGGCCAAAGTCGTTATAACTCATCGGAATTTGTATCTTTAGCTTTTATTTCGGGAAATATCTAAGTGTTGCTGCAAAGTGGACCAAATTGAGCAACTTACATTTTGTTTGTCGTCCCCCGAAGTTTAGGCTACGATTTTCTTGGCTGAAGTCCTGACAAATTATTCATGGTCCCACGTCAAACGTGTGGGCCATAAAAAAAAGAAGTGCGGTAGCGTATGGGATAAGCACGGTCCATATCCAACGATATGAGCCAGCTTTTACGACCCGGACAGGCAATTTATTTCACTTGGCTAGGTTTGGAGTGCTTTGCACTGGGGCGATTTCCGCTTCCCCGGTGCAGTTATCTGAAATGCATTTATGACGAGGCAGCGCTAATATGTAGTATCAGCAGGGCTTTAACCTTGCCGTTGACATTGGCATTGACTTTAAGCCAGCGGATCGATGGTGGGGCCTATCTCGCTAGATAACAATATTGCATCTCATTTAAGTGCTCCACCAAAGAACAGAAGCATTTTTTTCACCGATTCGAGGGCTGAGCAAACACTTGGGCATCTCTGGCATCTGGGGCATCTGGGGCATCAGGGGCATCTGGGGCATCTTGTGCATCGGAATGAGATTCAGCTGTGAGCGATAACTTTGTCCTATGACTTGGTAATCCACTTGTTATCAAATTGTCCTTGTAGCCAATTGCGGGGAAAAGGCGAATCACCAAAAAACTTCTGCAACACGATAAGTCGCTGGGCTAAAGTGACTTTGCTTCAGTTGAGTTACACAACTTTAGTTGAGCTCTGCATCTGCCGCCAAAAATGCGGCAAAACTTTTGTGCACTGCGAAACGGAAATCCCCTTCCGGCCAAAACTAAAACAAACACGAGAGAGAGTGAGAGACAAACAGAGCGCTGTAGTCGAATATCTGATACCCGTTACTCAGCTAGTGGGAGTGGCATGTAGCATAGAAATGGTACATTTAAAAATAATAGCTTTTTCAATTTCCGAGATATTGACGCTTATACGGACGGACAGACGCACGAACAAACGGACATACGGACGGACAAACGGACATACGGACGAACAAACGGACATACGGACGGACAAACGGACATGGGCAGATCAACTCGCCTTGTGTCCGGATCAAGAATATATATAAAATATATTTATAATTTTTGAAGCTTAAATAATGATGCTTAGAGCTTTGCAAAAGTTAATTTGACCTGTTGTATTTTTCTTTTTAATCAAAAAATTGACTGCTGACATTATGACATATCATAGGGTACTAGAAAATATCATTGCCAGGCAAAAAACTTTGTTACACCGTACAGGGTATGTTTCGTTGCACCCACATAAATGTTATTTAATTGGAGTGAAATTTAATTTGGCATATTCATAAGAACACCTTAAAAGTCTGCCAAATTAGTAACTAGAATCGAAATCTTTAGAATATGGGTTTAGTTTAACTTATATTTCGTATGGCATTTATTTGGGCATTTAGTTAGTTAAGGTAGTCAGGTAGTGTTGGTGTTGGTGTTGGTGGGACTTCAGAAGTGGGCCACAAAGGTGTTCGGGTCAATCAGAGTGGCCACCTCCCAGGGGTGAACCACTGAGGGACCCGGAATGCGGTTGTATGCGGCTAAAAGAACACCGAATCGGGGGTCAATCCGGTAACAGTTCACGGCAACTATGGGCCCAACTTACCGATTATCTTCTGGATGGCCGTCCGGGCGTCCAGGAGCTGAGTGGGCGGGGCGGATGCGGGGGCGGGGGCGGGGGCGGGCGCGGCGCTGACAAGGACCAAGCAGATGGTAACGAAGGCGATGGCGGCGACAAGGATTCTCGACATTCTGGTGCTTGGGCTTGGTATTGCGGAGGTTGGATGGTAATCTAATTGAAATCGCTGCGACCGCAGCTATTTATACTCGACTCGTAGAAACTTGTAGGATGAAAGAAAGCCAGCATAGCGATTTTGCGATGAGCTTCTTGTTCCGAAGCAGCTGTTTGAAAATTGGATTTCTTGTTTTGATTTGGCTGCCAACGAATTTCTTTGGCGATACTTAATCCGGGGAATGTCCGCACTCGAAGACGGAAAACGAGTTTCGGAAAGAACAAACGATTTGAGTTGGGAATTCTGAACACCTTGCAGGAAAGCACAACAATGCAAAATACTTTTCAAACAGTTAATGCAAATGTATAATCTTTTTGAATGCTAATAGTTTGCGCTTATGAGCTTAAAATCTTGAATTGGTATAAAGGGGTCTATAGAAATCACTAATTTAGAGCTGAGATTAAATTCATAGTCTTTCATTTTTATTATCAGTTAATAGATTTTGAGAATATCATTGAAATTATTATACATACCCTTGCTTGAACTTTATAAACATATTATTTTAGCCAACTCACAATATACTTGTGGATTTTCTTGTCTTATCAAAAGAATAGGTACTGCATATTCCATACGCTTGCTTTTTGTGCATATTTTTGCCGTAACGAAAATATTTTGCATATGACAGTTCATTGTACGAATGTGCGGCTAAAAAATCTTTGTTTATGTTTTGCATTGTGATCTTTTATTCTATTTGTTTATGCCTCAGATGTTTTGGGCCTTTCCAACTACCATCAAAATACGCCGGCCACATGAAAGAGACAACTAAGAGATACGTTTTGGCAATTTGTCGCCATTTGGCAGCGACTTTTCGTTCTTGATTTATACAAACAAACCGGTTGAACTAATTTGCCGCTTGGACGCCGGCGAATCGAAAGTAAAATTTTTGTCGGTATTTTGTTAGTTTCATAAATAACTTGGGCTTGGGAATTCCTTCTTGGCGCGGCGGCAAATTAACTAAAATAATTCAATTCAAAAAGTTCTGAAGGCAGACGCGCTGCCAATGTCTATGGAAATTGATGTGGAATTTTAACAGAAACGAGAAGGAGACGAAATTGTGCCACAAAGTTTGGTAATCAGTTCAAGACGTGTAACGCCTCGAACAGACGTTGAATGTTAAGGAATGCTAAGGACACGTGTCCTCACGACCAGATTGCCAAAGGAACCTATTTAGATACACATGTCTTCTGATAAATCCGTGTCTGGCCGCAGGACACGGTGGGCTTGCTTTTGCCCGGAGGGCAATTGTTCACGGAATGTGTGCAGCCTTTTGTATGGGTGGCGGCTAATGAGGCATCCGTAAAGCCTCTTATCGCCCCATTTATTGGCCTGTCGGACCCGCAAAATAATCGTGATCTATGGCATCGAACGAGTGCGAGTTCATATTAATAATAATAATAGCGCTGAGCCCGCTACTTACGCATATTCATATTTTTCTGTTGTGTATTTGCTCGGTTTTTTGCTTTTCGCTTGTTTTTTTTATCTATACTTCTTTATTTGGGTCGTGCGCAAATTAGACTCCCACTGCGGCTTCCCATTCATGGTTAATATATCAGCATATTTGCATCGTGGGCCTTAAACTAGGGGAAATGCGAGAAAAGCATTGGCAAATGAGTGAAAATGGATAAGTGCTATGCGTAAGCACGCGAAATAAAAAACCTCCCCTCGGGCCATTTGAAATTATATGTTAATAAATAAGTATTTTTCTTCATGGACTTCCTCCCACGGGATATACATATACACGTGTACATACGTAAATGCTTTTGCCCAGAAGTGTTGTTCCACATTGTTTGCATTTAGCCAAGGCAGCCGCCACACGCTGCGTATGCGTAATGTGCGAACGGATTAAGCCAAATCCCAAAGCGTTGATGTGAAAACAAGACAGCCATATAATCTGCAGCATCACAATGAGTTAAATGTATTATTAATTATGAGAGCAATTAGCGCACAGCTCTGCAAGTCGTTAGCACAAAATATTTCCTTTTGGCCATGGAAAGCAAGCTGACACCCCAATTTCATGTGCGCACTAAGTTTCTTGGCTAATAGGTTGCCATGATAACATAATTAGGAAATGCAGTTTTGTGTAAATATTTCGCCGTATCGTTTCCCTGCCACATCAGCTTTGAATGGCCAGGAGAAGCCATCCTCCTTCGAGGGGCACAAACGCATGCAACTGATTTTGTTGCGCCGCATCTACACGTATGTACATATGTAGATGCATCTATATTGGGTTTCTGGCAAGCATAAGAAAAACCTTCCCAATTAAGGAGGATTTTTAAGGCAAATATATACTTCTAAATATAAACATTTGTGTGTATCTGTGTGTATTTGGTTGTGTCTGTGTTTATTTGTGTGCATCTGTGTGTATTTGGTTGTATCTGTGTTTATTTGTGTGCATCTGTGTTTATTTGTGTGTATCTGTGTGTATTTGTGTGCATCTGTGTGGTATCTGTGTGCATCTGTGTGGTATCTGTGTGTATCTGTGTGGTATCTGTGTGCATCTGTGTGGTATCTGTGTGGTATCTGTGTGTATTTGTGTGTCTCTGTGTGTATTAGTGTGCATCTGTGTGTATTTGTGTGCATCAGTGTGTATTTGTGTGTTTTTGTGTGTGTGCGCAACTCGATTTGCGTGTGCAAATTAGATTTACCGGCTTGTCAGATACGTGCCCATATTGATGGATCCGCTGCCTCGCAGCTGCCAGGTGGAAATCCCATTGTGGAAAAGTTAATTTTTATGTTAAAACTTTTCCACCCGCCATTCAGTTAATAAACTTTCCGCGGGGCAACGTCAATGCCACGCTATATATGTATGTATGCATATAATTGGGGGTCTTCACATACGAGTATGTATATGTATACATACGAGTGTGCATCATGATGCAAAATGAGATGTGTGGTCTTATATGTGCACTAAGTAAACGGGGTATTTTAATTACCTTTCCTTAGTTATTGAGCACTGACTGCAGCTTGTAAGCGCAGATGGAAATCTAAAAGCAATTGCTTTGGAAATTTGCTGCAAATCGAAGAAGGAAGGGGGCAACTCATTAAATTAAGCTGTGTAGAATAGCAAATAGCACGTAATATAATTAATTAAGCTGTGTAGAATATCAAATAGCACGTAAAATAGCACGATTAAATCTCATCTATGCCCTTCAGAATTCATTCACTTCGCTAAGAGATACTTACTTGCAACATACGAGCATATAACGCTGCATAACATGTTGCACCCATGTCATGTAGATATTTCATTTTTTTAATATATAATTCAAGTGGGTTTTTGCCCGCAGTGATTGCCTCTTTAATTATGTAACTGAACATTGGCTGTGCTCTTCATAATAATTATCGTGTAACAGGTGACAGAAATACAAGTATTGCTGCTCAAAAGCACTCAACAGCTAATTAAATGCTTAATTGTGATGCCAAATGCGTTTTACAATGAGTTTGTCATGCTTATTTCCCCAATTGGAGTATATTGTATTATTTGCTTGTGTTGCGCCATTTAAGGTGCACTTTAATGTGCGTAGGTGGGGGTGTTAGTGGGTGGTGGGTGGTTCGGGCGCATTCAAATCCTCGATGGGTTCAGGAACATATATGTACATATGTACGTGTATGTATGTATGTCGCCTTAAGCCCTGCCAAGCAGCATATGCTGCCTGTTTGTCTTTCATGCATAATTAATCACTGTTTGACGCCGCCGGGAGTTGAATGGTGTTGTGCTGACATGGCCGTGCTTTTTTACGAGTATCACTGCCACAGACTCCTAGTATCCTAGCCGCTAGATTCATCTCTTTCCTAGGCTTCCAAAGGATTCCCCACAGCCTGTCCCTGTCTCTGCCATCCGGCAGCATAAGCGATTCGGATTCCGCGGGGCGTTGCGAGTAGGGTGGACGTGGACGTGGAAAGGACCAGGAGGTGAAGGGTCCTGGCCGGCAAAACGATGTTAATGTCAAGTAGATACCGGAGCACGTCTTGCTGCGATAATTGTCGACGTAAATCATGCCGGAGAGCAACAGAATTACGGCCCAGACAGACACCTACTATCCTTTGTGGACATATGTACGTGTGTACATGGAGAAATCAATGTAACTTACTCACATACATACATATGTATGTATCTTTAGTCGGAGGGACTTTCATCCCATGGCCACCTTTTCTTGCAGTGTACTGTCCGCGTTAATGGATTGTGTCATTCGAAATGTTCGGGCATTTCCGCGGACATTTTTCATTGCGGCCACCGGGACATAATTAAAATAAATATTATGCTGTATTCCCTTTTGAGTGGGGGAATATTTGTTAGGGAGCCACTTTATTGAAATGTGCTTACTTATTTGCATTCCTTGGGCTGGGAATTGATTGAAATGGAAATGTAAACTCAAGTAATGCGGGGCATTTGCCGACGTTTAAGGTATGGAATTCTAAAAGTCAGATTAAGTGCTGTGGCAAAAGGAAAATACAAAGTGTTGCATGGCTTGATGCTGAAACGTAAGAGGCATTACTCAAATTAATGCGCACAGCAGCGGGTGAAAAATTATGCAAATCACGTAATTTTTATTTCGCCGTGTTGAAAAGTCAAGACGACATGCTTTTTGTTTCAAGCGGCTGCTTTTAAGGGGGTGGGCCTATGTTTTCTGCCCACTTTAATTACAAAAACGCGCGTGCAGGTATCTCTTTAGAACAAGGAAATGCATTTAATTGTGCTTTCTCTTAAGCATTATTTCGGTTTTATTGATTTCAACTTCCGTTTTGTGGGTTTCTGAACTGGTTATTCGCAAGCATTCCTCAAATAACGACTTTCCTTTACTTTTCAAATTACGCGCCTGCCGTGCAACCCTGCGCACGCAATCGATTGCCAGTGGGCATGCGCACAACTATCGATTACCGATGACAAACAGCTGTGTACCTATACTTATCCAATATGGCTGCAAGTAAAAAAATTGTAACGCTGTGAAAAAACTGCAACTCAAATTGCATTTCCCACTTGAGTATTTGATAGAAAAGTGCCAGGCATGTGAATTTATGCAAACGAAAGTGGAACACTAATCGAAAATCAAGTGCGCGCCAAGAAATCGCTGCGGAAAAGTGAGAAACGCAAAGAGTCGCCGGTGCCCCGCCAAAAAAAGAAGAAGACTACCCCCCCACCACTTTGCAAACATTTGTATCTGGAAATAAGGGAAATACTGCGATAATGGAAGCCGACATAACGCCCCTGGCGGAAACGAACGGAGAGCAGCGCGCAAATCCCCAGGAGAGTGCTGAAAACCCAGAGCAACCGCAACCGCGTCAGGATTTGGCGGCCAAGTCGGTGGGTTCCGCCGATGATGGCGTCTCCGGAACTGTGGGACTGATTATGGATTATCTCGAGGTGTGCCCCCGGCTCAAAGCACTCTCAAATGCTTGCGGAACTCATATGTATATATATATGTATGTTTGTATGTTTGTATTTATTTATATTCCAGGACGATGCCGGTGCAGCAACTGCGGATCAGGACGCGGAAATGGGCGAGACGGAGTATCTGGATGGCGAGATGCCGCAAGAGGATGGAACCGAGACATCGCAACCGGAGAAAGCCAATGAAGGTTGCCAGGACACCAGCAATAAGAAGGATTTGCTAGAATCTGCAGCTAAAGATAACGTTCCCAAGGAAAAAACTGTAGAGACAGGTGATAGAGACACCGAGCAGGAGAGGGAAGCAACTCATTTACATGACGATAACAAGTTGGATGACAACGACGAGGCCCAAAAGGATGGCGAGGAGGGCGATGCAGATGATGAAGACGAAACAGAGAAGCTAGAGGAGGAGGATGGCACCGAAGAAGGCGATGAGGCCATTGAAGAGGACGATGAGGATGAGGAGCCCACCGAAGAAGTCGAGGAAATCGACCAGGAATTCGAGACCGCCACCGATGCAGAAGCCGAACTAATCACTGGCGATGAACCCGGCGATCTGGCCGATGTGCCCATAAGGGAGCGCAAGAAGGAGGAGCCCGTGGACGAGAACCAGTGTCGCGTGTGCACCAGCAAGGAGGAGCTAGTCTGTCTGTTTAAGAAGCAAATCGATGCCACGCCCGCGGACATGCTGCTGGTCATCTGTCCTAATGTCTCGATTTTGCCCAAGGACTTTATGCCCCAATTCATATGCACCAAGTGCATGGGCAGCCTTACCATTGCCATACAGTTGAGGAAGCAGCTAGAGACCACTGACCAGGAGCTGCGCAAGCGCTTGTCCAGAAGCAAGAATAAAGTGCGAAGACCACGCGGCTATGTGGTCATAGACGCACCCGTCACCGATTCCAGCGAGGATGAGGACGAGCTCGACGATGAGTTTAAGGTATCCGATGTGGCCGGAACCACAAGTGCAGACAGCGATTCTGCTGACTCTGATGCCAGCGAGAAGAAGGAGAGAAAGAAGCCCGGACCACGCGGACGTCCTCGAAAAAAACCGCTCAAGAGGGGCACTGACAGTGATGGGGAGCCTTCAAGCGCCCAGAAGAAGAAATACCAGCCCACATCGACGGCTTCAGTGGGCCCATTCGAGTGTCCCAACTGCGACTTGACGTTCTCGCGCAAACAATCCTATGTGCTCCACCGCAAGACCCACGAAAGAATAGAGCATGCCTGTCCCATTTGCGGCAAGAAGTTCAAGGTGGAGTGGGCCTACAAGACGCACATGCAACGGCACGAACAGGAGCGCGCCCACTTCCGCTGCGAGCTGTGTCCCAAGATATTCCGCCTGCGCGCGGAACTGAAGCACCACATGGCCCAGCGTCACGACGAGCACGGCTTCATTTACGAGTGCAAGCGCTGCCAGCGGACCTTCCTCACCCAGCAGCGATTGCAGCGCCACCAGGCCGTCGGCTGTCAGCGGCACAAGGAGGAGACCGTTCGCATCAAGGAAGAGCAGTCGCGCATCAAGCAGGAGCCGCGCAGCAAGGATGAGCGCATGAGCCATCATGGTAACAACAGCAGCATGGGCAAACGCCGTCCCGGCGAAGGACGCGATCTTTTCAAGGCGGTGGCCCCACCAACCACCACCTACTGGAGCGACAGCTTCTCGGACTAAAGTCAAGGTGCGGCCGCCTTGCAGATTTCATTTCAAACATTTCTAATGAACGATTTTAAGTTTCTCTAGCTGTAGGAAGAATTCAGTGCAAATAAATCACATTTGTAATAAATACAAAATAAAATTAGTGGAAGTTTTGAAGACATGTAAACTTCTCAAGCTAAGTAAGTAAGCGAAAAGGCAAAATAAAAAGTTCGATTAATGGCAGACGCCAAGGTCTTCTTTCGTTTCTAAGCACACCATTGCATCATAAATATTATACTTGTTTCAAATATATAAGATATAAGATTCGCTATTAAAAATATGCGTTGTAACTTACATGGCATGCGCTTAGTGACCCACAATGCTTTCCCATGAACCCCTTTTAATTGGATCCCAAAAGCTGTTGCCTGCGAAATGGCAGCACTTAGTGCCAACTTTAAGTTCCGCGCAATCTTGGCCATAATGTGGCAGTCTAATGTCTATAATTTCGCTGCTGCTGCATAACTAGGAGTGTTTAACTACTGCGGATTACTTTTGCCCCAAACTGGGGAGTCTTTTTGCCGACTTGCTGCTTGTGTACGACAAAAACCAACCAACTGGCTATTCACAACTTGCATTTCTGATCAGCTATGTCAGCAAGGTTTGGTAAGAAGGAGTGCTGTTGAACTCGAAGGAAACAATTTGGCCACAAAAGGTGTACTCTTCCATGCAAGCTACACTCTTGGCTGGAGGGAAAACCAACTTAATTGCAACGTTTTCAGAGGCACACCAATAAACTACGTTACTTTTCTGTGCCTGCTGACGAAGTAGGAAGCCTTGGTTAAATGTGCTGAGTGGCGAGTGGTTTTAGGGCTAAAAGGAAAACACTTTAAATTAAATTGAGGCACGGTTTGACTTCAACGTTTATTTACAAAGCAATTGGTGGGGGGGGGACAGTGTTTGGACAGGAAATCTGATGCACGTGCTAATGTTTCGTTGCGGGAATGCCGTTGCACTACATTGGTGTCCCATTGAGCCTCCGCCTCGAGTGCGCGCCTAATTAGAAGTGATGGATGGAGTGGTAGGTGGGCAGGTGATAGGAAACCGAGGACACCGGATGGTGGGCAATCAGCGGGGCATGCGAGATGAGTGGGGCATGGGAGATGAGTGGGGCATGCGATATGATTGGGGCATGATGCACCAGCGTGGGCGCGGCGATGTAGTGCGAGTGGGTGACCAGCGGGGCGTGGTAGCCGAGACCCAAGGACAAGCCACGCTTTGTCTTCACGGAGGACTCCTGCTGCTCCTCGGCGGCGGGAGCAGGTGCGGCCAGGATGCAGGCCAAACTGGCGATGAGCACTAGCAGCTGTGTCGTTGCCAAGCAATTCGCATTTTCGCCATTTGGCGAGGATAAGCGGGAGAGGGGGAAAAAACAAACGGCAAGGATTATTAGAAATAATAATCAATATCTTCTCAGCTTACAGTGAACTTCATGTTTGCTGATCTATTTGGGATTTAAGTGTAACTCGGAATCGAAACTGTTCGCTGGCCGCTGGCTTTAATTGAACTAACGACGCTGGCAGCCAGAACCCGGTTATTTATACCATTCGGATTGTTAGAAACTCACTCAAAACTAAGTCAAACGCACTCATTAGGCGAAAACTATTTAGGCCCAAAAATAAAGTAAAATTCGCACAAGACACGCATCGAGAAAAATATGCCCACATCTAGACAAAATTGCACAAACAAGCCAGGCGACTCAAGAAATACACATGTGTTCAGATTTGTGTGCTTGTATCCGAGTGGTGCCGAATGTATCTGCGTATCCGACGGAACGCCATTGCCAGACCGACCACATAAATTGTTTTTTAATTCAGCAAATTATTTGGAGTACTCACTTTGAGTGGCCATAGGCGCCTCAATCTATTAGCCACCGCTGTGGTCAATGTGTTCGCTCATCTCTACTACTAAATGCCAAAGCCATTAATAACAATAATATTTATCTGACTGCCACTTGTCCGCAATTGTGAGTTATGAACACTCCATTACTTGCTTATGTCGGCTATAAAACACTACAATCAATTGAAAATATGCATTTAAAAGCAACCATTTTGAACAGTGCTTGGTTTTCTAAAGCGTTATATTCAAAAATGGGGAAAAGTATCTAAATTTTTACAACTTGGAGATACTATTTCGGTGCAAGTTTGAGTACAAACAATGGGGCGTATACAAACAAGGAGGTACATATGTGCCCTGCCTGGAATCTGATAAGAGCTCGACAAGGCTGTGCAAATAAACTACCAACCAATGGATTAAGTAAATTAGCCGTGGGCAGGAATTTGATTAGGCCTTCAAATTCATTGACATAACTGAAAATCATTTCGCATTTGCCTGTCGGCGACAGCAACAAATGGGCTAATTGAAAATTACACTTTAAGTTATAGCTAAACATGTAGCGTTGCTAAATTCTCAGTTGGTATGGAGCACTTTAGTGGTAGTTACAGCACTTAATGACCTCAATAATTGGACTCTCTGGTGGGCCAGAAGTGACGGGGAGCTAAGCAGTGGGATCGTTGCACCAATTGGCACAGCGTGGGCTGTATGACCTGAGCTGTATCTGATGAGGGTCCTTCTCTCTCGCTCCTTCAGCTCATCTAATACTTCCGCCGGAAGTGTGGTAATAAAAAATGAGTAAACGAACGTATACAGCTGTGAGCACTCAAAAAAATGTATCTACTCATCTGCTAAATCAATTATGATTTTTAAAATGTGCTTTGTTTATAAAAATTGTATCAAAAAAATGTATCTACCAATCTGCTAAATCAATTATTTTATTGTATGATTTTCAAAATATGCTTTGTTTATAAAAATTGTATTTCTAGTCAAAGATAAGTTAATACACAATAAAAGTTAAATACGACTTCCTTCTGAAACATCAGTTCTATATTTTATGATATGATGATATATGATATGATTGATTGTTTCCCTTGTGCATTTTTGTTTTGAGTGTAAGAACTCTTATCTGACTAGCGAAATGTTAATTAACGGCCCCGCAAATGGCGGAAAATGAGGAACGAGAGCGGCAAGGGACGTTCTGGAGTGGCACTGGTGTTTATCTGCAGCTGTCAGTTGGTGGCTTACATTTTTCCGTCCTTTGTGGGGACCTGGGCGTATCCTTTGTGGGCGCGCCACCTGTTCAGACAGTTTGCTCAAGGCCAGGCGCTTGTAAATGGGAGGCGGCGACTCAAGGAACTTGCTGACAGAGTGGGAGGTACGAAATACGGTTTCTGAATTTAGCGAAAGAATATAAACAAAGCTTAAATCTAGCCCTGTTCGTAAGACATTGAGATACCGGAAATGACAAGTAACTATAAGTTGTTTCAATCTTAACCGCCGCTATGTGGCGCTAGTGTGCCAACAGTCACTTCTAAGTACTTGCATACTTGCATCTCCCATGACCTTCTATTAACTGAGTAGGGGGTATCCGATAGTCGGTGATGGGTTCACCAGAGTCTTGTGTAACACTCACTGAAATTAATAATTGCCTACTATTCTTTTATGATTTCCCCCTAAAATGTCCCTTTAATTACGAAGCCAAGCGTAGACTGAACACTGAAATGGTCGAAATGAAATGAGTTCTTTGGAACCGATTTCATTTCGTTTGAATGTGTGGAAATAACTAATAATGGCCTGCAACGCAACAGATGTAAACGTTTGACGAAAGCGAAAGGCCAATCGATCAACATCAAATTGCAGACAGACATTGGATTGACTGGCAGTTAGTTTCAGTTCAATGGAACTACATTGGACAGTTTTGAGTTACCTCAGGTTACCTCAATATGCATATTGACCGAGGCAATGCAATCGATCGAAGTCCGGCAAAGCGTTTACGTTGCGCAATGAGTGGCGAACAGGATTTATATTCAGATTTCGACTTCGATGTGTGCGCGCCATTAGCCAAATGCAACACCTTCGACGACGTGTGGACACGTCGACTTTGATTCGGCCAACTGAGTGATCCGGGGTGGTAGTGTCATAGCCAACATAACTTGTGCACTGGAAGAAATTTATAAAGGATATGATATCTCGACGTTCAAACGGACGGACAAACGGACGGACAAACGGACGAACAAACGGACGAGCAAACGGACGGACAAACGGACGGACAAACGGGTGGACAAACGGAAAGACAAACGGACGAACAAACGGACGAACAAACGGACGAACAAACGGACGGACAAACGGACGGACAAACGGACGGACATACGGACGGACAAACGGACGGACAAACGGGCGGACGAACGGACAGCCAAACGGACAGACAAACGGACGGACAGACGAGCAACCACTTATCATTAAATTTTTCATAAATTTAAAGGTTTTCTGAATGTACATTTAACAGACTCCACAAAAATTAAAATTGTAATGAATTATAAATCAAAAACTTATTACCTGAACTTATTACATTTTCTGCCATAAGCATAGACCCAAAAAATGTGTAGCTACTTCAAAAAGCATGTGTATTAATGGGTCTGCTTTTGTATTCAAGTGCGGTGCCAATTAATTGCCTACAACGCCCAGGTTGCTTTGAATCACAGGTGGACATTTGGACAGGTTTGCTCAGCTCACTGCAGCTCTACTTTGGCCATTCAAAATTGTTTATCGTTTTGAGGAGTTGCAGTAGCAATTTCGACACCATATGTCCATGATGAGGAAATGGCATAGATAATATCTAAGTAAAGAAAACTTATATGCTGTGGACTTAGTTGCTACTTCATATTTTCTGCACCGCAGTGTCAACAAGTTTGTTTTACAGCTAAAGATGCAGAAATACTTTCCGTTTCGATGACAAGAGGTCCTTTGAAAATCCAATAGAAAATTAATTGAAAAAAAATGAAAATAAAGGCTTGTCATATTTATTTAATGTACGCAATAAACGGAAGTTGTATGCTATTATCTAAAAGAAATCCTCATATTTGTTTCAGTTTCTAATTAGCACGTATCCATCACAAGGCAGGACTTAATTGGTCTGCAATGATGCAGGACACCGGCAGTCAAATGGGGAAGGCCCATTTGCAGCATCGGGTTCCCTTGAACGAGACGGTCCTGAGGGACTACCATCTCACCAGCACCGACATCGAGAAGTTCGTGAAGCTATGGCAGGAGTTCCAGATGAAGAACATGACCGCCCAGGTGGACGAGTGCCAGGGGTATTGTCAGGGGGAGATATACAACTGGTTGCGGGCCTACAACAGCATCCATGGATACGTTTCGCTGATGGTGAGTATTCGCTACATCCCTCCAGAGGCACGACACCCGTTGGCATGTTGGCCAAAACAAAGGAGTCCCGTTGACTGATGATGAGCAAGGGAAGCCAAGACGTTACACGCATAGCCGTTTGCCAGCAGACCACTGATGAATGTAAGGGACTTCTTTACCTTTGAACTCTGGCCAAAGTCCTGGGCAGTCGGCCTTTTTTCCAATTAAAGCTATTCCATGCGCTCAGCTCAACCATCGAAATCACAAAATTAAATTAGAGTCCGGGAATCTCGGTCCATTGTTCTTGTTCGGGTCACCCATTCAGGGATTTTTCGAAAGGGATATAAATTATATTAGACGTAGTTAAGGCGCTAATGAGTTTTTGTTTCATTATAATTGCCAGTCATAAGCCTTTTTGCGCTTTAAGCAGCCCACAGGAATCTGCTCTGAATTTAAGAATTTAAGTCTAGCTCATAGCTAGAAATACAATATCTGAAAATGTGGCTTTATTGCTTTCACTGGTTGGCAAGAAAATAGTTTTAGAGGCTTATCTTGCCTGAGCAATATTGGGAAATGCAAATGCGAAAGGTCACGAGCTGAGTAAATAAAATATTCATCCACTTTGGTGTCCAAGGGGAGTGAGTGCATTCAATTGAAAGTATGTGATGGCTCGAAGGACGCATTTCATGTGGATTCTCTTTGTTTCTTTAAACCATCTAGATATGCGTATTCGGGACAATAGCAAACATATTGAACATAATGGTGCTGACCAGAAAGGAAATGGCCAAGACGCCCATAAACAATATTCTTAAGTGGCTGGCGGTGGCCGATATGTTTGTGATGCTGGAATATATACCCTATACATCGTATCAGTACATCTACATGGGGCCAGGTAAGCATATCCTTCTCAGTAATATCATTTTCACTTCAAACAAGACTTTATGTATTGCAGGTGAAAAAGATTTGAGCTACACGTGGGCGGTTTGTCTGCTGGTCCACATGCACTTCACCCAGATTCTGCATACGATTTCCATTGGACTGACGGTGACGCTGGCGGTGTGGCGGTATGTGGCCATCAGGTGAGCAGGATCCTTTGGCCAGCAATGCATGCATTAACCACGGAACTCGCCGTCATCCATGTAGAGAGTTTGTCTCCGGCTCACATTCATGCTTAATCCACATCCGCAATTCGAACAGACACATCCGGCTAATCTGATTACCACATCATTGTGGCAATGTGGCTTCTCTTCTCTTCCCCCGTCTCTTGTTTATAGCCAAATGTTACCGTCTCTATTCCACAGACATCCGAACGGGGGCTGTGCCAACTTCCTGCTAGCACATTCCCGGGAGGCGATCCTCCTGCCCTTCATCCTCTCGCCGATCCTCTGCCTGCCCACGTACTTTGTGTTCCAGGTGCACGAGACGTACGACGTGGACAAGGTCAACTCGGAGGCCCTGTATCACGTCTACTTCGACAAGGACTCGGTGCTCTACAGGTGCGCTTACCTCGGAAGTCTGATATCATTGGCAGGAGCACCTCTCCAATCGGCTTATCTCCGATATCCTTTTCAGATTCAACTTCTGGATACATTCCGTGCTCATCAAACTTCTGCCCTGCGGCATCCTAATTGTGATCAGTGCAGTACTGATGCATGTCCTGTGCGAGGCATCGAGACGTCGCTTGAAGCTGCGGGACTACAACAATCCAGCCAAATATGCCATCCAACCCAATCTGAATGAAATGAAATCCAAGAAGTAAGTACGCAATTGACTTCTTTCGTGCTGGGAATTGCTTTTTGCCCTGAAAGTTTCCAGGCTCTAGGTTTATCCCACTTGTATTTTGGCAAATCTCTCCTAGTTTCAATACTTAGGATCCTTTGTCTCCAGGTTCGCTATACCTAAAAGCTATTTTCCAAAATGGGTTTGAAACTGCTGATAGTGTAGCAAAAGCAACTTCTAATATTTGAGTATTTAGCGTTGTTTTTAACGTTGTTTAAGATATATATTATATTATTTACCCATCTTTATTATGAATTTTTGTATAATTTTTTTATTGTAGACCGCCTCGCTGTGATCGCCGCAACGATCGGACTACGCTTTTGCTGGTGGCCGTGCTGGTTTTGTTTCTGATCACGGAGTTTCCACAGGGACTACTTGGTCTGCTGTCCGGGGTGATGGAGAAGTGCTTCTTCGCCCACTGCTATCCGCCGTTCGGGGAGCTGATGGACCTGCTGGCCCTGATCAACGCCGCCGTGGGATTCGTGCTGTACGGACTGATGTCGAAGCAGTTCCGCACCACCTTCCGTTCGCTCTTCATGAAGCGGCACTTTGGCAGCACCGAAATGACCAGGCTAACGCGTGTTACCACCACCTGCGTCTAATTGGGCTTCAGGATGTGAGTTATGCAAGGGAAGTAGCTGAAGTAGCTGCAGTAGCTGCAGTAGCTGCAGTAGCTGAGGGACATCCAAGATGTTCCCGTGCGGCCTGGAATTTGCGTTTTCTAAACCATAAACTTTATGAAAGTTTCGTTATCTTGATTAAGAAAATATGAGAAACTGTGAGTGTGGGATTAATGTACGGACTCCACAAAGATTTACCTTTAGCTAATAGTAATAAGAGGGTTGACTGGCTTAGAAATTGATTCTGCTTGTAATCTGGCTGTTTCGCAAAGTGCCATTTCAAGTGTCATTTCCAAATAATTACATTTACGTTGTACATTCACTAGTTTGCCAGTTGGTGTTTCAAATTCGTCTTAGTGTATAAGTTTCATAGGCTAAGTCAGTGCGCGATGTACAAATACGAGACATTTACTTTTCCATAAGATGTAAAAACAGGAAACCATTAACAAATCGAAAAAAAACAAGAAAACAATACTGTAGCTATGAGCTAAGAGGACTGAAGAACTCAATGAGCCCCGAGTTGCTCACTCTTCTTAGCTGGAATTCTATATTGATTGTATTCAACGAGTTGCCAATGCATTTTACATTGGCTAATTGAATACCCAATATTTGGAATACTTTTTAAGTCGCTTATACTGTTTATAAATAAATGTGAACACTTTCAAAAGAATGACAAGTTTATTGCTTTCCATTACCAAAAAGAAAACCCATCTAGTTTTGACTAACGACAGCATTCACCTCCAGTGGCAGTTCGTCTGGCAGGAGTTCCGCGGACCGATGGTGTCCCACATCGGAATCCCCCACATCGGCGGTGTCCAGCAGGATGCCATTGCCCTGGTTCGAGATTCGCAGCAGGGATTTCAGCTTGGTGGCTTGGAATTTGTACTGCAGGAAATGAAGATTGATAAAATCTGGTCTCCAGCGAGTTTCGTCCACAATGTAACTAGGTTGCAAGGCATTTCGCTGTACTTTCGGGCCAATTGTGCGATGGAATTTCTAATCACGTGCCTTTGCATACATCCACTGGGATTGATGGTATTTGGGGCGACTTACTTCCGTTGGCAGCAGCAGATCCTGGGCCTGGCTCATGAACCGGTTGTACTGCTCCGCGGCCAGGGCCAATCTTCCGGTTTCGTAGCAAAACAGTGCAAAGTTCAGCACAACCAGGGGATTACGTCCGGCTCCTTGCTGGCCAGTTGCCATGGTGCTGGCCCTTTCCAGTGCCACAAACGCGTTCTCCATATCTTCCAGCTTTCGCAAACAAACTGCGGGTTGCGCACAAAAAAGCCAGCGGTTACTTTAAGTAAAAGTTACACTTTAAAAAAAGGGAAGTCAAGTGCTTTTAACAGTGCTAAGTTTGGAGCTATACAGGTAAGTGCTCTTATCAGAGCTAAGTTGGGAGCTCTACAGGTTTGGAGATATGATGTATGATGTAGAAAGTGCAAGATGCAAATAGTGTTGGGAATAAATGTATGTATAATACTATGATGTTTTAACTATTTATTTTTCGAGTGCATTTGCACTAACTTACGGCCCAGCAGCATGTAGCACTCGGCATTATCCTTGCGCAGGTTTATGGCGGCGGCCAGCGTGTGAAAGGCACTGGCGTATTGTTCGGCTGCAGCCAAGATGGGGGTAAATGGAAAACAACAGAGGCTGCTTAGCGGAAGAAATGGCTAGAAATGGCTAGAAATGGCAACAAATGGCAACAAATGGCATCAAATGGTAACAATGCAGCTGGGCAAGGGGTTAACGAATGCCTTCGGCGCGGATGTGTCCTGGCGCTGTTGGGAAATTTATGAAAACCTCCTTCGTACGCCTCGAGTGTATATTCGAACCCAAAATCCAACCTTTTCATACAGTTTGTTTTCCCATTTTCTCTACTTATTCGTCTTTCATTTGACTAGCTATTAGTTCGCTTGCAACGATTTTCCCTTTGACGAAGGCACTGCCAGGATGAATGCTGAGAAAATTGCAAACAGTTATTGGCCAATCCCGAAACTGTCGAAACGTAGTAAACATTTCAAAGCATTCACTTATGGTACAAAAAGTTCTGAATGTCCAGCGCAGCTACATTTTTGCTTTCCACATTTTCATCTACGTGACAATATTGCTTTTCATATTTTAAATATTAATAAATATATAATGAAAAACAATTTCCACCCTACGGCTTGTGAGCTTCGCAATATTAATTATACCCATTGCTCGCAGTGTAAAGAGGCATGCTGGATTTGTTGAAAAGTATATAACATGAAGCATTTTCGACCTTTCGCATTTCTTTTTCTGTTAATTAATTTGTAATAATGTTAAAAAAACGTGGTGTGCAGAATATGAAATTATATTCTACATACAACTTTGCTGGCTGGCTGCACGGAATAAGTAAATAATTTTAAATCTGCTAATGTTGTGGAAAATAAATAAATCGGTGCTTCAATATAATGTAATTCTCCTATAACAAATCTGCCCACAAGCGTTGCCAATTGATAACTTGATTGATACTGGGATAATACCGCCCAACAGTAATAATTAATGTCCCAAAGTGCACTTAGGTTTCGGCCAACTCACAGGCAATGTAGATTAAACTGAGGTTGTAGAGGGCATTGTAGTTAAGTGGTGATAGCCAAACGGATTTGCGCAGCGACGAAATGGCCTGTGGATTATTAAACATTTAAATGGCCGCACAAGTGATACAGCAGCATGTCATATCCATTACCACAATGAACTTTTGCTTCTTGAAAAAGCACAAACCGATGTTATTCCACAGCTCGGCAATTTCCGGCTCAGCGTTTGCGATTTGGCTGTATTTGCTGAGGGCCCCATCGACATCGTTGCGCGACTATTCACAAAATTCAGCATAAATACCATAGACATAAATATGTGTTGTATACCACCACATTTACCTGCAAAATGGCGCCAAAGGCCAAAAGTCCCTTGGGCGAGCATTTCCGCTCGATGCTGACGACTTCCGCCAAACGATCGTGTGCCTTTTGCGTCTCGTTGATTTTCAGGTACAACACGCTGATTTCAATCAGCACCTCCGAGTTCTCGGGAGTCAAGCTGAAAAGGGGCGAGTTTATGCAAAAAAAAAAGGAACTGAAACAGCCACTGGTAGTAGTTAATCTTACTACTAACTGTAGGCAGTTCTCCAAAACTTCAATGGCCTGGTGGTACTGTTTGTCCTTGCGATACAGCTCCGCCAGGCGAACGTAGCTCTCCAGCTTGCGGCCGGATTGCACGGCCAACTCGAAGTAGGACCTGGCCTCGTCCTGCTGCTGGCTGGCCAAGTCCTTTTGGCTCTGGGTCGTGGCCGCCCTATAGAGAAGCTCGCCCAGATAGTGGTATATCTCGTGGTCCTGCCGGCTGCTCCTTTGCTCCGCCTCGCGAAAAACGCCCAAAGCCTGACTAAAGCGGCCCATTATGTAGCTGAAAACGCATAAACGCATACGAGTTGGCCTCGAGCCTTTAAGCCGCTTTCGAAGTATGCATGTAAACGCTAAAGTTGCATTATTTTATCGAAATTAATTTAATGCCATTCTTTTAATAGAATTTATTTCATAGAAATTCAAGCCATTTAATCTTCGCTATTATTTCAGGCAGACGGAAATGTCTTTTATGCTTGCAATTGCATAACCATAAGTAGATTAAAAATACACGAAAAAAGGGTTTTAACTGAAATCACTAAAGAAGTTCCTAGCAAATCTAAAACACTCATTGTGATTAATTTCCAGCATATGAACTCGGCTTTAAGTGAAATCACTTAAAGCGCTTTTGGAAGTTCGCTGAAAAACAGCACTCTTCGAATGGAAAAAAAATATTGAATATTTAAGCAATAAATGTGTGAATTGTGAGGGGACTTGAAGAGTTACCCACAGTGTGCGTCCAATTTCCTTGTAAGTCTCGATGTTCCTGGGATTGAGCTCCGCGGATTTTTGCAGATGCCGCAGCGCCTCGATGTGGCTGCCCTCTTCACGGTCAATTAGACCCTGGCGAAGGCGGCAATCAATTCGAAAGGACACCGAGCATTAGACACATCGAATGGCGGTGGCCCTTTATATTCGTCATCTCACCTGGACAAAGTACAGGTACTCGGGATTCAAATGCCGATTCAGTTCACGTTCGATGAGACGGCGGCAGCGCGTGAATTCGCGGCGAGTGAAATAGATGTGGAGCAACCAATCAATGTTGGCATCGCTGGGCATTTTGGGAGCTAATCGAAGGACGAAGGACACGGCACAATGTAGTGAGTACTGGCGCAAATGGCGTGGGGTATATCCTTCACCTGGACGCACAACCTCCAAGCTGGGCAATTCAATTAGTCTGCCGTTGCAGTTGATCTGATCCGTTCCCGGCTCGTACATCGATTAGTTTAGTGTTTTTCCAGGTCGGTGGCCAAAAGCTCAACTTCAAAGGCAACTTTGCAGAATATTATGTTTCGATTTGTTTTGGCCGCCGGCAAGTTTGTTGTGTCGAGTTCGCGTTGCCATGGTTTTTCGAAGCATTTAAAGGTTGCCAAGGCAGACGGGCTGGAAATTAACTTGTTAACTGAATTAGTGCGCGTTTTAGCCGGGCCAAAACGCCCAAATCGAGCGTACGAAAATTCCGCGCTGTGCGTATTTTTAATTAGCTGCGACATACATGTCGAAAACCCATTCGAAACCAATCGAAATGCAATAAAAACAAACTAAAATAAGGCAGGCTAGCAGCAGATCTGGGGATAACCAGTTCCTTGCAACTCGCAACGCACTGGAAGTCCCGACTCTGACACCGCCTAATTACTCAATTTACTTCACACCGGCCAAAGTGGCAAAGTCTGTTGCACTTGTTGCCATTTCGGGCCAACGGACATGTGATCGTGAGCTACATTTCAAACCGTTTACGCCGCCCAGGCCAAAACTCACCAGCAATTAATTCACAAAAAATATCGTACAAGATCACCACCGCCAATATCTGTATCAATCGATCGCCTGCGGCGCCGCCTTCAGATCTTTCCAGATCTCAGATTTCAGATTTCACATTTCAGATCTCAGATCTCAAACGGGAAGTGCCACCTGAAGTCTGTTTTTTCTTTTTTTCTGTTTTTCTGTTTTTCTATTTTTTTTTTTTTTTATAAAAGGAGCGGATTTTTTCTTTAGTCGGAAGCAGTGAAATACCCGCGGACCATTGCGATTGACAGTCGTGATGGATGCGGTGCCAAAGCGGGGTTTCAATTGCAACAGATTAAAAGTCAATTGCCGCAATTTAGTTTACAATTGCAAAGAATAAACAATGTTCTAAACATGGATGCAGTACATGGAGATACAGTAAATATTCCGTATCAAGTACTTTCAGAAAGCAATCACCTCGTTGGAATATTTAAATTATTTCATAAACTTTTTTATTCCATCAGAAAATTGTGAAATCTTTGTAAATTGTAAATCTTTCAATAAATGAATAAACTTTATTTTTAATAGATCAACTTAAATTTAAATGCAGTACTTAGTGCCTTCATTGGTAAAATTTTAACACTATTTTTTTTAATTTTAAATCCTAAACAAATCTCCATTATTAGATTGTAATATATTCCATGAATTTTCACTCATTATTATATTATTATTTTATTATATTAAAAAATATAGAATTTGTTGGTATAATTTTACTAAAATTTTTCTTAATTTTAAATTGATTTGTCCTAAACAAATCTCCACCATTAGATTGTAATATATTCCATGAATTTTCTTTCATTATTATATTATTATTTTATTATATTAAAAATTTTGAATTTATTGGTAAAATTTTACTACAATTTTTCTTCATTTTAAATTGATTTGTCCTTAACAAATCTCCATTATTAGATTGTAATATGTTCCATGAATTTTCTTTCATTATATTATTATTTTATTATATAATATTCAAAAATATAGAATTTATTGGTATAATCTTAATACAATTTTTCTTAATTTTAAATTGATTTATCCTAAACAAATCTCCATTATTAGATTGTAATATATTCCATGAATTTTCACTCATTATTATATTATTATTTTATTATATAAAAAAATATAGAATTTATTGGTAATATTTTACTACAATTTTTCTTAATTTTAAATTGATTTGTCCTAAACAAGTCTCCACCATAAGATTGAAATATATTCCATGAATTTTCTTTCATTATTATATTATTATTTTATTATATTATTCTCGTTTCATTTTTTTTTTTTACGTAAAATTACCTTTTGCGCCCACTGTGTAGTAAGAAAGCCAGTGCTGCCAGACTGTTGTACCTTACATTTGGTGCGACACCTAGCGGCGAATGCTGCAAGTTTCGTAGGCAGTTCCAAGTAGAAACAAAAGTTTTACATGAACAACGTACCAGTTAACTTAGTTCATGTAAATTACACAATACCATTTATAGTTACGAATAAAATATACTAGATGGCGGTTTGCTTGTGAGAAAATTTGATACTCCACTTGCAACTTTGTGAGTTGTTTAGTTTTGTTATGCCACAAATTTTGTTATGCCACAAATTTTGTTATAGATTTTTCGGTACTAGAAAAAAATCTAGTATAATACGGAAACTCGTATTTTCAGTCCACCCTGTAAAAGTTATAAAATCCCGGTGTAAAATTGTTAAAAATATATGTGCTTATGTCTGAAATAATTTTAAAATAAAACTAAGCATTTTATATTGTAAAATTTGATTTTGGCCGATGGTTCATTTATTCCATTAAAGATTGCTGTGGGTTATAAAATCGAAATAAAATAAAATGTTGAAATTATGTAAAAATGATATGAACCATTCATTTAGGTTTACATTTTTTAAGAGTAATGTAATTAGTACATTGTATTTCTAGACAATTTTCCCTGATATGCGCAAACAAATTTTCAATTTCTCCTTCGTTTTAGTTGAAAAATTAGTTTTTGATTGTCGATTAACCCACTTGTGTTTATATTTCTCAACAATTTCCAGACAAAAGAAGTGGGAAGTGGGTAGAAAATTGATGGCGAATTTGTTTACACTTTCCAAAGCAGCTCGTGGTAAGGGCATTAAAAACACCATGTTCTTTTGGAAACCGAGCATCTGCGGCTAAAGAGTCGAATATGCTGCGATGTGTACAATTAAATTCCCTTTTATTCGCGCTCGCTGTTGTGAAAGCAGCTGGGGGAAGACCTAATTCAATTAGAGTACCACTGTAAATATGATTTACACCCGACGACACTTCAGCCGCTGACCTCCATCGACGCATATCTTACGCACATATTTGTGGGGCCAGAGGTCATAAAAAAGCGACTTACACAGCATACCAATGCGCCCCAAAAAATTTGCGCCCGCAGGCTGAAAGAGTCATTCATGGGGATTGCAAGTTGTTCACTGGGGAAAAGCGGGGGAGTCGAGTCGTAAAGTCATGTGTATTGTGCAGCCATACGCGACTTGGCCTAAATCCATCTCTTCGGCTTTGACTTTGGCCCGTTCGCCTGGCCCAATTTATGCAATTCCATTGTCCACTTTATTGTTCCTCCATGGGTTTTATGATCACACCGCGCCGGACACCTAAATATAGCCGTGTCCGACTTGTTTACCAAAATGCCGTCTAGTCCCCTCGCCACCCCTCGCCACCCGTTTACCCCATCTTGTTTGGCAATCTGGCAAAACATTTGTGTGTGCGTGAGTGACCCAAATAAGTATGCTATGCTTCTTGCCACTACTGCCCCTTTCCTTGGCATGAAAATCTTCGTTTCAGGATTTCACTATATTACTAAATCGCAAATGGATGTTTACACGTTTGCCAGTGTCTACTTCCCATGAAGTACACAAGGAGAAATTTGCTTCATTTACATTCGAAACTCATTTTTATTAAATAGTTTAATTTTACTCAATATAAAAAGGTAAGTACTGTATGCTCTTTAGCAAGTACTTGTTACCAATGAGCTTTTTATATATCTTATATATTATATATTATTATATTTATTTTTCAAATGTTTTATTAATGGGCCTACCAAGATATCCCCGCTGTTCGCTTTAATGAGGCTTTGATGTTTGTTGGCCACATGTTTCTGGCCAAGTTACCCTTTCGCTTTTGCTGTTGCCCCATGTGTGGCATGCTGCCATAGTTTGTTTGCTGCAGCTTTGACACATTTCGTTGGGAACCAGAGGTGACAACGCAGCCACTTTCCCGCCCACTGTCGACTCGATGTATTGCATTAGCATAACTATGGCATCTCGGGGCTGGCAGGCAGAAGTACACGTATGTTTTGGCTTCAAAATTGACAAAATAAAACAAAAGTTGATAAAATTTGACAAAAATGTATACCCAGGGCGGGTGTTGTGCCACCGAGTGCGGTGGAGAATGGGAATGTCAATGAAAGGCCCGGGGTCCTGTGGCCTGCGTCGCTTCGGTATCCTGTGCCCCGCATAGCCGAGAGCTGAAAAACTCTGTAGCTGGAAAATATGCGTGCTGAAGTTTTGCGTGCTGTCGCTGTAATTTATGTCAAGCCAAACAAAAAACAACGAAATTGTTGTGGCACATAACCGAGAGCAGCACTTTGTTCGGATGCAGATATGCAAAAACAAACGCAAAAACACAAGAGGAAATGGTCACACACAAACACAAACACAAACACACACCAGCACAAACACAAACACACACAACACACACACACACACACACACCAACACAAACACACACACACACACACGTAGTGGTGAAACAGATACATATGCATATAGATTTGGATGCGGCGATGCGGAATGTTTATTTGCTGTAAAATTTGAGGCATGCAACGCTTATGAAATAGAATTTTTCGACCAGAGCAATGGATTCCATTGCCAGAAACGAAACGGCCACTTCATGTAATAACTCTATTTGCTGCTGCATGGATACATTTTAGAAAACATAAATGCAAATTGCTTTAAATGGCGAAATGGGAAATGCGATAGCCAGCAAACATCAAAGCCAAATGCCCATTAAACATTCACCAGTTGAGTTACAGAAGTGGCTCCACCTCCATACCTCCATACCTCCATACCTCCATACTGCCATACTTCCATACTGCCATACTTCCATACTTCCATACTTCCATAATTCTATCTGTATTGGTCCTTGTGATGTTGCCACGTTAATTTGACTTTAATATAGCAAATAATGCAATTAGGCAGGGGCCCTCATAGAATGTGATATTCGGGTTCAATGAGTTCATCGAAGGGTTAGGCGCCTGCGGGCGGGGTTTCTTCTGCTTGCCATGATTGATGAAACCACCACCACCACGCCATCGAGCGGAATGGGTGGGTACCACTCGAGAAGCAACAGAAGTGGCTGCCTCACATCCAGTTTGTGGCTTTTTCGGTTGCCAAATAATAAGCGGGGGCCAATGGGGCCATTGGGGCCAAGTCAATGTGTGTCTCCCCAGGTTGCCTTTACTTCCTTACACTTCCAGCGTTTTCCAGCCCACCACCACATGCTTGAAAGCGAGTTCTGTGTCGTTAATTAATTAAATTGTCATACCCCCTGGGCGCCACAGCGACAATTGAGAAATCTTCAGCCCGGTTGCCATTTGAACTCCACCTCAGGCATCAAATTCAGAAGGGGTAACCGGGGTCGTTTCTAAAAAAAAAAAAAAAAATTAATGAGCTTGGCTTGCTGAAGAGTGGCTTTTAACCGGAACTCACTGGCAGCAGCCGCCTTCAACTGGCCCATAAATAATCATTTATTGAATGAACCATATAATGAACCATACATATTCTAGCACTATGTTTGCGACACTCACACTCGTATTCCAACTGCTGGCTGAATCATTTACGAGCGATTCATTCATAAAAAGCGAGTAAATAATTCAATTTAGATCGAATGCGTCATCTCCGGTTAATTAAACGATCACGCAGTCTTTCAACTAACTGATACCTGGTCTTGGTTGCATCGTACTTACAGCTCTATTTCAATCAGTACACATTAGTAGAAAAGCAATTGAACGAAATGATATAAAGTAATCTATTTAGATAATTTGTATATTTCTATATTTTATATATGATAATTGATATATGATATATGATAATTGATATATGATATATGATATATTATATATGATATATATATGACATGACCTTCCAAAGCTGTTTTTATTAGATATAAGCATGCTTATGTCCTAAATACCTTCAAAGTTCTAAAATATATCAATATATAAACATTAATTTGTGAATAAAATGTTTTACATGTTCGTTGTGTCTCATTTTTGGGGTATTTTAATGCAATGGCTTTTATCACCCATAAATACATTAAGTTAGCCACTTGATATTAATTACGAAAAAGGGACTGCTCTTCATTGGGAAATGTTCTCAGCGATTTGATGCGTTGCGTGGAATTGATTCGATTACAGGGTATGCGGGCAGCTGGAAAATCCCCGATGAGCACTGACTGACAGCCGAGCGAGAGTGCAACCCCTGAGTGCAATCGCCAGATGGGTGTGTGCATGCGTATCTCGATGGTTGTCTGCCTGTTTGCCGCTGTCGACGACGTCATGAAGGTCAACAGACAAACAATCCCCCACTTAAGCCGCCCCCCGCCCCCACACACACACAACGCCACAAGCATCCAGCTTGCAGCTCCGGTCAATTGAAGGGGTTAAATTCGTGTGGCCCCCACCCCCCACTCTGGGCAGCTAGCTTGCTTCGTATGCTGTGTCAGGGGCTTAGTCATGTCCCCAGGGTGTTAGTGTTAATGCCCCAAATGCCACTGGCGTGCGTTGTTGCAGTTATGGCCGGCAATTATAATTTGAACAAATTATAAATTAATGTGTGCTGGTCATACGGTCATCAAAGCAGCATAATTGTAATTGTTGACTTACTATATGGGCGGCTTTTTGGGTTAATTCGGCAAGAAGCAGAGGGTTAAGCGCTCACCAAAGAGCTGCCATCGCTTATTATAATTTAATCAACAAAATGCCAGGGGTGTGCGTGAAGTCAACTATGCGGGCATCGCTTTTTTTTCCCCCCCCTTTTTTTTGCCGGCCAGCCAAGTTAAACACTGTCGAAACTGCCACAATTTATTAATTAGTCGCGGTCAATCACACAAACAATGTGCCAAAGGGCCTAGATTAACCGGCGGCCATTTAGCGGTTTAGTGAGTCCGATATGGAACGGGTTTCAAGCGGGTTTCATATCGAAAACTCTGGCAAGCGCCACCAAATTTGATTAGGGTTCATCAACCAAAGGGAGTCCTTAGTAAAAGGGTAAAAAAAGTATGCAAGTAACCTTTAAAGAAGTACTTCACCTTATTAGAATCAGATACTTATCAGTATCCATCAAGACCTAAGAAACTATAAGACCTGCAGAGCTGAAGGCAATTGAATCCAAGAAATCCTCTTGCGCCAGAAACATTTAGAGGTATGTCACTTCAAAATCCGACTAAGATAAGTTGAGTTATGGAGTATAGAAATTCAGCCGTGGGACATTTTTGCATTTCTACAACATCATAACATTAAAAAAATGACGAAAAAATTTAAAAAAAAAATATTTTTAAATTTGAATGCAGATCTGTAGAGAATTGCCTCAGAAACATTAAGAGGTATGCCACTTCAAAATCCGATTAAGATAAGTTGAGTTACGGAGTATAGAACTTCAGCCGTGGGATAGTTTTGCATTTCTACAACATCATAACTTTAGAAAAATGACAAAAAAATTAAAAAAAAAGATATTTTTAAATTTGAATGCAGATCTGTAGAGAATTGCCTCAGAAACATTAAGAGGTATGCCACTTCAAAATCTGATTAAGATAAGTTGAGTTATGGAGTATAGACCTTCAGCCGTGGGACATTTTTGCATTTCTACGACATCATAACATTAAAAAAATGACGAAAAAATTTAAAAAAAAAATATTTTTAAATTTGAATGCAGATCTGTAGAGAATTGCGCCAGAAACATTTAGAGGTATGCCACTTCAAAATTCGATTAAGATAAGTTAAGTTATGGATTATAGGACTTCAGCCGTGGGACATTTTTGCATTTCTACAACATCATAACATTAGAAAAATGACAAAAATTTTAAAAAAAAAATATTTTTAAATTTGAATGCAGTTTTGTAGAGAATTGCGGCAGAAACATTTAGAGGTATGCCACTTCAAAATCCGATTGAGATAAGTTGAGTTATGGAGTATAGAACTTCAGCCGTGGGACATTTTTGCATTTCTAACACATCATAACATTAGACATGACAAAAACATTACAAACATAACATGACAAAAAAATGAAAAAAACAAATATTTTTAAATTTGAATGCAGTTTTGTAGAGAATTGCGCCAGAAACATTTAGAGGTATGCCACTTCAAAATCCGATTAAGATAAGTTGAGTTACGGAGTATAGAACTTCAGCCGTGGGATAGTTTTGCATTTCTACAACATCATAACTTTAGAAAAATGACAAAAAAATTAAAAAAAAAATATATTTAAATTTGAATGCAGATCTGTAGAGAATTGCGCCAGAAACATTTAGAGGTATGCCACTTCAAAATCCGATTAAGATAAGTTGAGTTATGGAGTATAGAACTTCAGCCGTGGGACATTTTTGCATTTGTACAACATCATAACGTTAGACATGACAAAAACATTACAAACATAACATGACAAAAAAATTAAAAAAAAATATATTTTTAAATTTGAATGCAGTTTTGTAGAGAATTGCGGCAGAAACATTTAGAGGTATGCCACTTCAAAATCCGATTAAGATAAGTTGAGTTATGGAGTATAGAACTTCAGCCGTGGGACATTTTTGCATTTCTACAACATCTAACATTAGAAAAATGACAACAAAATTAAAAAAAAAAATATTTTTAAATTTGAATGCAGATTTGTAGAGAATTGCGGCAGAAACATTTAGAGGTATGCCACTTCAAAATCCGATTGAGATAAGTTGAGTTATGGAGTATAGAACTTCAGCCGTGGGACATTTTTGCATTTCTACAACATCATAACTTTAGAAAAATGACAAAAAAATTAAAAAAAAAAATATTTTTAAATTTGAATGCAGATTTGTAGATAATTGCGCCAGAAACATTAAGAGGTATGCCACATCAAAATCCGATTAAGATAAGTTGAGTTATGGAGTATAGAACTTCAGCCGTGGGATAGTTTTGCATTTCTACAACATCATAACATTAGAAAAATGACAAAAAAATTAAAAAAAAAAATATTTTTAAATTTGAATGCAGTTTTGTAGAGAATTGCGGCAGAAACATTTAGAGGTATGCCACTTCAAAATCCGATTAAGATAAGTTGAGTTTGGAGTTAGAACTTTAGCCTTGGGACATTTCTAAATATATTTATATTTATAAAGTTGAAAGCAGATTTGTAGAAAATGGAAACATTTAGAGGTATGCCACTACGGCAGGCGGCTCAAAGGAACCACAGACTAGATGGCCATATCGATGCTAGAAAATCCATTTTGCCAAATTAGTTACCAGTCCGTAAGCAGAAATGGTCAAGAGCTGCGTTTCGATGTGTGTGTGTGTTCTGTTTGCAGCAGTTGCAATATTTGGTATAACGCTTAGTTTTTGGCAATCAAGACATGTTAAGGCACACGCACACAATCGGCCAACCACTTGTACACAAAACGCCCAGTTGTCTGTGTGCTGGCCAGAAGTGTCTGCAAAATCTTGTGGTTGCTTTGCCGAGTTGGTAGCAGCCATGGTTGCTGACAGCTCATTAGGCCAGGTGTTAGGTGGCAAGGCGGCAAGGTGGCAAGGTGGCAAGGTGGCAGGATTGGAAAGATGGGGGATGCACCACGCCATCCGCTGCATGCATATGAGTGCTGGCCAAGTGACGAATTTTGACAATGTGCGTGGAGCAGGTGTGCATTTGAAGGCTCCACCCGACCATCTATCCGCCCACAAACCGCATCCGAACACGGAACGCTGTCAGCTGGGTGACATGACATGGAAAAACAGCGTTAACCACATGTCCAGCCGAGTCTTAGGTGCCACTCGTGTGTGCCGGGCAATCACTTGATTTGATGACCAACGGCCAACGGCCAACAGCCAACGGCCAACGGCCAACTGGCAGGAGGATTAAGGACACATAAAATGCAGTTTCATTTTTGTGGAGCATTTTGTTGTGCTGCCTAGCAGGTTGTTGCATACCAAGCAAATTAAGTTAATTAAAAAGTTGCAGGATTTGTGAAGTAATTACCATAAACAAGGCAACTGTGTGCTGCGCTCCAGCTTCTGCGGTTCTTGATGTTGCTGCCAGGGATTTTGCTACTGTTGCCATTACTGTTGCTAGTACACAGAGCGAAAACTCACGTAGACAGATGGATTTTGGACATGGTGGCAATTTTAGTTTAACTTATGTCATTTCATTTATTAACTTTAAATATAAAATAGATTTTTAGAACTAGCTTCCTGGAACTGAATCTTTACTGAAAGTTCTTAGTATTCATTTAACAATTTTTTTGATTTTAATTTCCCTCGTTTCTCTCGGTGCATCTTTGGCGTGGATAAAGTTGTCGGCATGGAATATAAACACTTCAAGTCGTTGCGCTTGATGCGTTCAGAGCCCGGTCTTCAAAAGACGCTCGGCACACGTGAGAAATTCCAGCAGCTAAGTGGGAATGGGCGACGTGGCAGGATGTTGTGCCACTTGCCAAAGGCAGCTTCAAGGGTGCTCTAGTCGAAATTTAAAAACCTTTCACCAGGCACTGAAACAAAGGACTGGGAGAGCGAAAGGGGCCAGGAGCTGGAGCTGGAGCTGTAGCTGGAGCTGGAGCTGGAGCTGAAGAAGCCAACGTCTGAATTCAGCAATGAATTCAAGAGATATGTTGGGCGGCAGATGCCAGTTGGCAGCTGGTTTAGGCCATGTGGCCATGTGGCGAGGATGGCTCGGAAAATGAGCAACTGCAACTTCAACTGCAACCGGAGACCACACGCACTCAGGAGCAATGAAAGGGGCGAAACGGTGGCCCACAGATGGCAGTCATGTACACACGTCGGGAGCAGGTACAAAATGGAGCCGCAGCAACACGTCTCCTGGCGTCAAAAGCAGAGCAGGAAAATGGGTATCGGGGGATTCCCCTCGTAGCAATGCCTCCTCAGTCGCAGTGGCAGTTTCATCCTCATCCCGAGTCTCATCCTCATCCTCAGTCTCATCCTCATCTCCAGTCTCATCCTCATCCCGAGTCTCATCCTCATCCTCATCCTCGGAGCCAACTCAACTCGACTCGACACTGGGTTTGTTATTGCCGACAGTTGCGGCCAGCCTTGGTGACACTTGAACATAACTGGGTTCTGTTCTCCGCAGCGCCTTTTGTGCAATGCCTGAGTGCACTGATTATGCACATGGGAGGCCGAAAGGACTAAAGGATACGGGATCTGGCGCAGATATAGCACAACAATGCCGCCAAGATTTACAGCCTCTTCTTGGATTGCATTTGGCTGGCGTAATTTGTTTTGGGTGCCACAGCAGAGCACAGCACTTCTTGGCCAAGTCTTGAGATGCTAAGAGTTTCAGTTCACTCTTGGTAATACATACATATATCTTAAAGATGTACTTTAATCAACTGAGATAAAGGGCTGTTGCCAAATGATAGTCCGAGGTAAACTATGTTGCTGTAAAACAAACTGCAACTTATTTAAAGCTAGTTCTTCGTACACTGAGACAATTAGCTTATTTTAGAAAAATCATATATTTATTTTGAAAAATAATGTGTTGTAGGATTTGTGTTGTATCAGGCTTTTCTGGTTCACGGCAACAATTTCGCTTTCTACCACAGTGATAGGCAGAATTTTCCACAGTCATGCTGGATTGCAGTTTTTCAAGTGCGATAATTACTTTTTTGATTTGGGTTTGAGAATCGCTTTGTTTTTCATCTCGGGTTGTTTTTCTCTCTTTCAAAAGATAAGGTGAGGCTATATAAACTTGGGTGAACAATCTTTCCAGCTCAGTTGTTAATTAAGGCAAGCAGGTTAATTAAATTACCAATGAGTATTTTGCAGAATGCGCAACGCGCTTTCTTTACAAACGAATCGATTAAGTTTGCGAGGACTTCCTCTAGCCAGGCACGGATTTTAGCCAATGTGAGTTGAAATAGTATCACCCAAATCGGGTATTCCGCTAACATATGTGTTCTGGTTATAAAGGTAGTCGATAGTGTTGTCCAGGAGGTGAGACCCTATAAGGACATCCCACGTCCCAGTAAACTGGAGTTTGCCAGGGCATTTATGCCGGGTGGCGAATTCCACGATGCCTCAGTTTTCGATTATGCAGCAGCGATGAGGAGTCGTTATGGTGACATCTTCATAATGCCTGGTATGTTTGGCCGCAAGGACTGGGTCACCACTTTCAGCACAAAGGACATCGAGACGGTGTTCCGCAACGAGGGAAATTGGCCCGAAAGGGAGTTCTTTCCTTCGATCACATATTTCCGCACTCACATAAGACCAGATGTGTATGGAGAAAGTGTGGGTCTGATATCCGCGTAAGTTGCACAAATATATATATATATATATATTAAAAAAATTTAATTTCATTTTAATTTGCAATTTAAATTTTAAGGCAAGCGGCGCCATGGGGCAAGTTGCGATCAGCCGGTCAATCCAATTTTCATGCAACCCAAGGGCTTGAAAGCTTATTACGAACCACTTTCCAACATAAACAACGACTTCATCGAGCGGTAAGACTTAGGAAATATATCTCGAAGTACAACAGAGTCTTACTTTTGCTTTAGAATTAAGGAAATTCGAGATGTTAGAACTCTGGAAGTGCCTGGTGACTTCATGGAGGAAATAAACCGACTGGTTTTCGATTCCCTTGGCTTGGTGGCCTTCGATCGCCCAATGGGCTTGATTCGTCGGAATCGAGACAATCCAGATGCACTGACTATGTTCCGGTACACGAAGCAGGTGTTTAGATATGTCTTTGAGCTGGATGTGAAGCCGTCAATGTGGAGAGTAGTCTCCACTCCAACTTATAGGAAAATGATGCGTCTCCTCGATGACAGCTTACTGCTGTCGCAGAAAATGATAAAGGACACCGAAGATTCCCTGGAGAAGCGGCGCCAGGCTGGCGAACAGGTAAACAGGAACAGCATGCTGCAGCGGATGATGGAGGTGGATCCAAAAATGGCGGTGATCATGAGTTTGGACGTCTTGTTCGCCGGCGTGGATGCCACATCCAATCTGCTGTCCGCTGTGCTCCTTTGCCTGGCCAAGAATCCCGCGAAGCAGGCGAAACTGCGAGAGGAACTGCTGAAGATTATGCCCACCAAGGACACCCTTCTCAACGATGAGACCATGAAGGATATGCCCTATTTGAGGGCAGTGATCAAGGAGGCTCTTCGTTTTTATCCCAATGGCTTTGGAACCCTACGCACTTGTCCCACTGACATCACCCTCTCCGGATACCATGTGCCCAAGGGGCAGCGAAGTAGCTATGGGCTTCAATGTCCTTTTGCATGACAATGCGTATTATCCACAAGCTGATAAGTTCCTGCCAGAACGCTGGCTACGAGATCCGCAGACTGGCAAGAAGACGCCCATCAGTGCATTTAGCTATCTGCCCTTCGGTTTTGGCCCTCGCATGTGCATTGGCAAGAGATTGGTGGACTTGGAAATCGAGACGAGTGTTGCCAAGCTGATACGGAACTTCCAGGTGGAATTCAACTACGACGCCAGTCGACCCTATAAGACTTTTGTTTTCTTGGAGCCTGCCATTCCATTCAAGTTCAAGTTCACTGATGTCGAGCAATAACTTACTTTGCAAGCCTCATATACTTTAAGAAATAAGCTAAATAAAATAAAAGAATACAAATAAATAAAATATTATTTAGAAATGAGACTTGATTATTAAACTAGATTACACGAATGAGTTATCTTCGTTCCTTTATAAGAGGAAGTAGAGGAAGTATAAGAGGAAACAGTAGAGTCAAAACGAAAAGGTATTTACAAGAGCGTAAGAGTCAAATTGCTCGACTATCAGATACCAGTTTCTCAGAATTAGGAAAGTATCTGGTACCCATTATATTTTTTAGTTGTTTTTCAACATTTGTAATCAGAAGTTTGTCCGCTCTAAGTACTCAATTTTTATAATTTTCTCTGAGGGGTATTCTAGTTTCAATGCTCTCAACCGGTTTTTTTTAGCCAGTCACATTCGTTTGTTTATTTTTTTCAGCTGAGTGAGGTAGGCGATTCACCGTGATTATACCATTTAGTTGATAAGAAACTGAAACTCATGCTTTGTTTGCTGGCTTTTGTTTTGGTTTGAGAGTTTTGCTTTTTTCTATTCGCTCTGCTCTCTTTTTTACGTTTCTAGCGATAAGACACTTCTATAAGAACGCACTCAAAGGTGGAACTACTTTTAGTGCCAGTCGATCACCAGGAGGAATACAATGAATACATTGAGCGGTGCGCGATCGGTGGCGCTCTTCGTAGCCCCCATTCGATCTCTAAGATCAGGCCTCCGCTTCAGCACAAGATGCAGCTAAATCTAGCGTTAGTTAGCCAATCGAAATATATAGATTTATTATAATAATAATACCCACTTATAGATATCCGAGGAATACAAGACGTACGCGGAGATTCCGCGGCCCAACAAATTCAAAGTTTATGCGATCTTTCATGCCTGGCGGTGAATTCGAAAATGCATCGCTCACGGAATACACCGCTACAATGCGAAAGCGCTATGGTGATATCTATATAATGCCGGGAATGTTTGGCCGCAAGGACTGGGTCACCACCTTCAGCACAAAGGACATTGAGATGGTGTTCCGCAACGAGGGCATCTGGCCACAATCGTGATGGCCTGGACTCCATTATATATTTCCGCAAGCATGTTCGACCAGACGTCTACAGCGAGGTCCAAGGATTGGTGGCTTCGTGAGTACAACATCTATGCCTAATTAGTTGCAAGGTGGCAAGTAGATTTGATATTTCAGCCAGGGCGAGGCTTGGGGTAAGCTACGATCAGCACTCAATCCAATCTTCATGCAACCCAGGGGCCTGCAAATGTATTATGAACCCCTGTCGAATATCAATAATGAGTTCATAGAGCGGTAAGGAATTTGCTTTTTAAGGCGTTTCATTTGATTGAAATCCATTTTAATCGGCAGCATTAAGGAAATCCGCGATCCGCAAACTCTGGAAGTGCCCGATGACTTCTCGGATGAAATAAGCCGCGTTGTTTTCGAGCTACTCGGCCTGGTGGCTTTCGATCGGCAAATGGGTTTGATTAGAAAAAACCGCGACAATGCCGATGCATTGACCCTCTTCCAAACCTCCTAGAGATATCTTCCGGCTCACGTTTGAGCTGGACTTCCAGCCCTCCATGTGGAAGCTCATATCGACGCCCACCTACAGGAAAATGAAGCGAACGCTCAATGACAGCTTGAATGTGGCCCTGAAACTGTTGAGGGAAAATCAGGATGCACTGGAAAAGCGCCGCCAAGCGGGCGAAGAAATAAATAGCAACAGCATGCTGGAGCGCTTAATGGAGATCGATCCCAAGGTGGCGGTGATCATGGGTCTGGACATACTTTTCGCCGGTGTGGATGCCACAGCCACACTTCTGTCGGCTGTCCTACTCTGTCTCTCAAAACATCCCGATAAGCAGGCGAAACTGCGGGAGGAGCTGTTGCGGATCATGCCCACCAAGGATGCGCTGCTCAACGAGGAGAGCATGAAGGATATGCCATATTTGAGGGCTGTGCTCAAGGAGACGCTGCGATACTATCCCAATGGCTTGGGCACGATGAGAACGTGCCACAATGATGTCATACTCTCGGGTTACAGGGTGCCCAAGGGAACGACCGTGCTACTCGGGTCAAATGTGCTCATGAAGGAAAGTCAATATTATCCGCGACCAGATGAGTTTCTGCCGGAACGCTGGCTAAGGGATCCGGAGACCGGCAAGAAGATGCAGGTCAGCCCCTTCACCTTCGTGCCCTTCGGCTTTGGGCCACGCATGTGCATTGGCAAGCGAGTGGTGGACCTGGAAATGGAGAGCACCGTGGCCAAGCTGATTCGCAACTTCCATGTGGAGTTCAATCGCGACGCCAGCCGACCATTCAAGACCATGTTCGTCATGGAACCGGCCATTGCGTTCCCCTTCAAGTTCACGGACGTCGAACAATAGTTCGCTGCTCATTCATGACCTTTACTTTGTGTTCCTTATAGTTACGCGTTTTGATTACCATACATGTGTTTTGTCTGATGAACTGCTGATAAGCATTTTCGCTTTCTCCTGTTTCCCACTGTTTGCCTTCTCCTGTTTCCCACTGTTTTGATAAGCAAAATGTTGTGTAATACTTTAGATAAGATTGGGCTTTGTTGTGGTATCCCTATTGCTATCATTTTGTTTGTAAAATACAAATGCCAGGTGCGCTTTTCTTAAATTTGAGTTTTTAAAGCAACAAAGGACAGAGTAGTGTTTCTTGTTTTCCCTCACATTTTTCGTATTTAGGCAATAGCTAGCACCCACCAAAGCCACTTTGCCGCTTGGAGCTCGCAGCTTGGCAGGCTGGTGAGAGGATGTCCTTTGCCGCGCCAGAAATATTTCTAATGGCAACGGCAAAATCAGGAGCAGCACCCAACAGCAGGAGTAGCAAAGCGGCAACAGCAGCAAAAGCGGCAACATCAGACATATTCGCCTGCGGCCTGCGGAGTTATGCTAACTGGCACTCAAAGCAAAGCGCGGCCAAAAGCTCAGGTGGCTTGCCCTGTGCCTCTTGCCACCTGCCACATGCCACCTGCCTCCTGCCTCCTGCCACCTGCCTCCTGCCATCTGCCTCCTGCTCTAGTTGTTGTTTTGGCTGTTGTTGTGCCTGCCACTTGGCACTGGCAGCTTGCAACAATAATTTAAGCGATTTTGCGCTTTTTGCGAGTGGGTTAATGGCATGCCCAGGATCTAGGAAACGGCAACTGGTAACTGTGAGCTGTGAGCTGAGAGCTGGAAGCCTGTAAGCGGGCATCCTTTGGCGTGGCGAAAATTCCACTTTTGTAGCAAACGCACATAGCTTATGAATTCCGCAATCCTCGATGCGGTGCAGCAAAATGGTGGAGATGATGGACCGTGGCTCCTCGTCCAGTACAAAGTAAAAATGCAGAACATGTGTGTGTGTGTGTGGGTGTGTGTGGGTGTGTGGGTGTGTGTGGGTGTTTTTTTTTATATTTTTTTGGGGGGACTGACTGGGGCCAGAGACTGGACCAGCTATGTACATGCAGCGCTTTTGTGTCTGCTGTATATTAAAATTCAATTTTAAAACGAGCCACGCACCACCGGGCGTATGCGTAATGCGGCATGCAATCATTTGCGTGCGCCTTCGCTTGGAAATTCCTTTGCCATAACTAATCTCGAAGGCCAGCCAAGGACCAGTCCTGACGTTTCATATTTCTAGCTAGCCCACAAAAACCCATTCCAACCCTTTCCTTTACTGCTCGTCTTTTATTTTATTTAAGCATTTCTCCTTTCTTTTGCTCTTCGTTTTTTTTTTTTTTTGTGAAAAATTTCATACTCATCAAGTTGACAAAGAAAAAGTTTTTCATTATTACATTTCGCTGTCATTTGGGCGCAGAAATAGCTTGGAAAAGTTCTCGGTGCGGCGCTTTTCCTTCGTCGGCTGCCGGTTGAAACTCGAGTGCAGCGCGTAAATGAGTCACTCCCATTTTGAGTCGCCCGCCCGCAGCAGTTGGCGCTCATCATCAGATTTCCAAAAGGAAAGTGGGTTGGGTTGGCTGGGGCTGGATTTGGGTTAGCTTCACTGGGGTGGTGGGTGGAATGAGCGGGCCCAATGCGTAGCTTGGCGTAATTTTCTTGGCCTGCCTGACGAGTCGCATCCTTGCACATTAATCCATTGGTGCCTGGATCTCGGAACAAGGAACCCCGGAATCCCGGAACCCAGAGCTCGGATCTTGGTCCTTGCTGCACGCAAATGAGGGTATGGTCAAATCACTCACTGTCAGCCCGTGTCCCAAGGAATGCGTTCAGCATGTCCTTTAATTTTTTCTCCCTCTAAGACCAGTTCCATGCCCCTTTCCTACACTCGCACAAAAAGCCCAGTGTTTAGCTGCCATAAGCAAGTTGAATGAATCTTTTTCCAACTCAGATACTTTTGAAGAGATACAAATTGGCACTTTAATTAGTTACATTTTTAAAAAACACTATGAACGCTTTATAAATAATTTGTAAACTTTTCGTTGCCTTAAATAATTGGAAACGATCATTTTCATATGTTTGAATGGTCTGAAATTACAGGCTTTTCTTTACATTTTCTTCTGAGGCTACTGAGCAGCAACCCATTGATTAGCAATTCGGTTGACACTTTTCTTATTGTGCAGGCACTAGCATTTTCTATAACTTGACGTTTGCCATTTCCCCCCCCCTCCGCCTCGTCTCTCCCCCACCATTCTCCATTTTCCATTTCCCATTTCCCATTTCCCATTTTCCGTTCCCCCTTTGTCCGGCTTGTACTTGTGTTGCTTCGCCTGCCGCTTTGCTGCCTGTCAGCGCAGCTTAAGATAAAAACTTTCCTTTCCACCCGAAAAAGGGGCGAAGGCGGCAACACCGGCCAGAAAAGCCAGCTAAAAAAAAAAGGAGAAAAAAAAAAACCAGGCAGAATGGCTCGAAAGGGTTGACTCTGACATTTAGCTTTCGCATATTTGCACACACCCCGCATCCCCAACCACCCACAATATATTTTATAGACTAAGGCGAAGACATGACAAATGCTCAAATAGAAATTCTTCAACAAGATTCTTGGCCGAAACTTAAGTTCATTTTTTGGTCCTGCACATCACCAGAAAGAATTCAAATTAAAATGCGATTGCTCTGGGGCTACACTCGATTTTCGTGTGTTTTCCGACACGGCCTGTCGATGGTTTTTGCATTTGTCTGCAAGGCTGAATTTAATACAGGACACTCTGTGCTTTCCCGAGCATGGATTGGTCTCAAATTGATATCACTCAAATGGGGCATTCAAATTAAAACAAAATAGAAAAGAGTTCAAGAAGCGGCTGCTGTTCCAAAACAATTTGAAAATTGCTTGATTGACTTGGGCACTGTAATTTAATACAAGAAGTACACCAAATGCTTAGCTCAACTTATCAAGGAATTGATGAAGTCATCTTTTGAACTAAACAGGTCGATGTAAAAACCAAGCTTATTGAACAAAATACAAGTAAGTATATTCAAGTATATTCAAGTATATTTTTATTCAGCAGTAAATCCTGATATGTACAACTATTTTTAATAAAAAAGTTTAGTTTTAAATACTCCATAGGTAGAAATTTAAACATTTTCCGGGTTTATTCACTTAGTATTCAAACCCATTTTCAGCTGCCACAGGCATAATTTGCAACATATGACCGTTCAGCTGGCGCTCAGATGTTTTCCCGCTTTCCACGCGGCCACTCGAAGTTTTCATTCATCAGGCGCAGCGCACACGCATTGCCGAATTTGCACCAACACCAGTGCAGCGGGGTCACCCGATTTCCACCCAATTACCACCCAATTTCCAACCAAAACACCCACTCATCCGAAGCAGTCCAACAACCCAGACACCCGCGCAACTCACTCACCCATTCATATATTTTATGTTTTGTTTACATTGCCGGCTTGTGCTTGTGCAGCCCAAACAACAACTGATTCTATGGAAAAAGCGTTGGGAAAGCCCCGTGACGTCACTGGGAAAGTGCGTGCTATAAACCGAAGCGCATGTATAAGAGAAAACTGTTATACGTGCATGGCCAAAGAGAAAATGCAGCAGGGAAGGGAATACAAAAACGAGTATATGTATAATATAAGCGATACGAGTGCGCAATTAAGGAAGGAACTCGCAATTTGGCTGCTCATTTTGGAGCGTTTTGCGGTGAGTTGAAACTTCCGCAAAATGGCCGAGAGAGTGTGCGATAGAGAGAGCTAGAGGGGCGGTACGAGAGCGAGAAAGATGCGAGTTCGCAACGTCATCGGCACAGCATCAACAAGCTTACTGGCTGCTAAAAATCGTCATTACGCTGAGATCATTTATTCCCATCGGCGAGGAGCGAGAAAAGTTGTCGCAGAAACGAGTCAACGCTCGAGTACGTCGGTCATTGCGCTGTGTGTTGCACTTTGTCGGCTAACACGCACACCAGCACACACGCACACCAGAACACTCACGTACACCAGCACACATACACACACGCGCCCACCCGTTAACACACGGCACACACATACGCGGAAACGAAAGAGAAACAGAAACTATTGCATACCGCCAGGCGCACATGGCGCTTGCTGCTTGCGATGGTGTGCGTGCGCCTTTGTGCTTTGTGCTTGTGATATCTGAAAGCGGTTTCATTGAAGGGGACTTCAGCACGTTTTAAAATACATAGAGCACCGGAAGCTACTACCGGAAGTACTACTACCGAGCCAAAACGCCAAGTGCTCTCCATCAACTATTTCGAAAAGTGTAAGTTGATTGATTTCATTCACTCAATACTAGAATAAACAAATGAATTGATTAATTCCGTATTGCTGAAATATAAACTGCATTCAATTTCAAGCGAAATACCACTGCTTTCAAACAAACTGTATTTGAAACTCGCACTTTTTCTTCTATTTTTACCGGCTTGCCAGTCGCAAGTGCTCTCTTAGCGGTTCTCTTGCGCTCTTTTGGGCCAACTCGCCTGCGCCAGAGCCTAGGACTGAAAAAAAAAAAAACGCCAACTTATAAGCGGAAAAACAAACTAAAAAGAGCGCCAAGAGCGTAGTAAGCGGCGTAGTTCAAGTGCCGGTTGTACTACGCGGGGTCAAAGGGTAAGAGATTGGGGCTGTTTTGGGTGGGAAAGGTTGTTCGGGCTGGAGGGTGCCAAAGTGGATTGGATGGTAAGCAGCTTCACCTGCAAAAATATTCAGCAGGCGCGTCTTCTCATATCATTAAAATTCCATTTTGTCTGGCTACCGACTTGTGCATCGTTTTCCCACCCGACGCCCCTACACTTTTTTCTTTTACCAGCCTGCTGTTCTGGCAGCGACTCCATATCTTTGTTGCGGCATTATTGTTATGGCACACTGTATCGCCCAGACTCTCGACTTCCGGTGTTGCACGTGTCGCATGTTTGCCGCTGCCTCCTTGCTGTGAAATTTCCGCAGCGGCAACAAAAGTGCGAAATAATGACCGACTGCCTGTCACATGGCTGACTGGCTGGCAGCCTGTTACTTGAATTCCCATCGCCTTTGGGCCGTTTTGCCTGGCCCAACGGATGTTGTCTGTAAAGTTGGTTAAACCATTTATTTGCCCAAAACAATGCATGTGGCCGCTGCACACGTTCGTTGACCTTTCACACCGGCCATGCCCACTCGCCCGCATTCTCAGCTAGCTTGCTGCATAATTAATATGCTGATTAATATATGGCTTAACCCACAAAGGTTGCCTGTCATTAAGGTCCTTTCAATTGCCTTCATCAGTCGCAGCACAAGCAAAAAAAAAAAAAAAACGAGAAAAATTATCCAACTTGCGCTTGGCTGGCAGTTTTTTATTAAAAATTCTTGAGCATCATTATCGAGGGAGTTGCGTGCGAATTCCGCTGGCAAATAAAGTGATATGAGAAACGGGCGGTGCGCATGTAAGCGGCCATAAACTGGAGGGCCCAGTCGCTACCTGGCTGATACCCATGCCTGGCAACCAAAAGCGTCAACAGGCGCCCATCGCAGCCAGCAATCCGAAGCCGCAACCGAAACCAGAACGTGGCCTGCCAACTCAAGACACACAAGACACACCAGACACACCAGACACACAAGCAACAGCAGCAACAGCAACAGCAGCAACATCTACTGCTGCAACATCAGGCAGGAAGCATTGCCACAGGCGAAAGGGGCCAGCACAAAAGGCCAGGAGGAATCGCTGTAGTTGGGCATGTAGATATGGGTATACTTGTACGAGTATATAGGCAGCACATACATATGTATGTGTGCCTGGGCAGATGACAAAATCGAATCAAATTCAGGTGACTAAAGCTGAATGGTGGGAGTTAAGTGAGTGCGTTTAAGTTTGCAGCAAATTTCACTTGCTGCATGCAACTTAACTTGCTGCCTGAATGTCAAGGATCCAGCTAACACATCATAATTAATTTGCAGGCATATTGATTACCCATGACAACAATTACGTTTTATCCAACAGCCAATTAATGTCACAGCACAAATAGCAAAACAAAATGTTTGCTAATTGAAGGATTTAAGGCCAAGGTATTTATATTTTAATAACTGCACATATTTTATACAAATGTTTATTAAATTGTGGCAGGTATAGCCCTTGAATTTAGTTCCAAATAAAAATATTTTTGTGAGTATGAAATATGTACATTCCTTTAATATTACTTTCCGTAGATTCCATTGATTTAATTGTTTATTTAAATGTGACGTAATGTGGATTTTAAAAGATAGATACCAACATTATGATATAAATGCACAGCCTCTTTAGCTGCAAACCCGTTGAAAAGGGCTGTTTGCAGCTTAATGAGTGCCACAAACATGTGGCTGTCGACTAACGAAATCATCGGCCCAAAACCATTATGGCCCTCCGCCTTTCTGGTGGGCGTGGCCGATTCAATAATGCAAGTGTCGCACTGCACAATAAATGAGCGGCCATTAAGCAGAGCGCAAAAGGTTTTTTTTTTTTTAAATTATGCGTGTAAATACATTCGACGTACAGCGACCATATAGCTGGGGGCGGGCATTGGCGAGGTGGGCGTGGCACATGTAATGATCGAACAAGATTGGCCAAAAAAAAAGTCTGCAGAACCTTGGGAACGGGTGTTAGCCAACGCTAATTGAATAAAGTCGCAAAGGGCTCTGGGCCAAAATCAACATATAACTTGTTGCCAGTGATTAAGCACTGCATATTTCATTAATATCAGTTGCCATATAACTATATGGGAAGTTTCCTAAGCAAGTACTGTAACTAGCTTTGACAAATGGTTTCAATAACTGGAAAATAACCATGAGAAAAATGAGCATATGCTCTTTGCAAGTTCTTGACCAATTTATGCAGCGAAACCGTTTTTTCAATTAGACAATTAATGTTCTCTTTAAATTTTATGAGCACGCAGGCAAAACGCCAAATTAAGAGTTAATTCAATTACCATGGAAAATATTTCTGCACATAGAAAAATTGGTAAGTTTTCAAGTGGGTAACAAATGCATCGCTCTAAAAATTAAAGTGTAAATGTAAGTGCAGAAACATTAGATTTTTAAAGCATGAGTTGCAAATTTATGGCACAAATCTATGTTGCATTAGGCATATATGGCTTAAAAGAATTTGATAAATTTGATAACTTTTGTTTGCCATGTAGCAATGTGAATTTTTGGTGGACACAGCAGCATCTGCGAATTGAATTAGCATTGATATCGGTACTAACTCAATGAAGGAAGTACTGAAAACAAGTTCTTAAATGCCCCATTTAATTGAATTAGCAGATGCGAGGCGAGTCCAAAGTTAAGTGGCCTCACATTGTGGCAATCACATTCTTTTTGCAAACATAAAAGAAAAGGCGGCTATTAAACAATTTGCAATAGTCGAGCGGCTGGATTAATGGGTAGCTCGCTGGGCCTTTATGGCCGTAAACCAATATTTGCATTGTTGAAAGTCTGCGACAACATTGACGGGGCTGCAGTGTGTTTGTTGATTATTGAATCATAATTAAAATTGTTTAATTTAAAATTAATTTTATAAGCAAGCAGCGGACCTGCCGCATCCCAGGACCTGCCTGAAATTATACAAACATTTTTATTAAAACGACGACCGCCGCCGGAGACAAATATGCAAATTCTGCGGCAAAGTGGGTGGTTGCATGGGCTGAGTGGCTGGCAGCTTTCTGGTATTTGTTTTTGATACTTTAATAGGCATTTCAGTGGCGCATCTTTGGGGCAAATTGCAGCACAAATCCCCACAGCCTATGCCGCCAGTGATAATTATGCGAATTTATTTCAAAATGTATTAAATGCGCGATGACACAATTTTAATAGGTTTCCGCTTTACAGCGGCACAAACGTGGGCAAATAATAAAAAAATGTTTGCTTTTAATTAAATTGCATTCGCCATTATTTATGAAAAAGTTAATTAATCTAACGTGGCGTGAAATCGAGGATTACACAGCTCTCTTCTAAGCCAACTGCTCGTTAATTGCTGGCCGGCAAATTAATGGCCGGGTTAATCTGCATTAAGCCGCTCCGCAGCAATCCAGTGACTCTAGTTGCCAATTTCCCCTGCGATCGCACCGAATGCATTTGTTAGTTGCTCGAATTAACGCTGAAAGCGATATCCATATAAATCAATTGGCTTTCATAATTAAATGCACTTCTCTGCGGTTGAAAAAAGTTTATGAAATTGGCAAAGGTTCCGCATTTTATTGCGCTGATTTGAGATTATCTTGGGCCATTTGTTAAACACAATTTGTACAAATGATGATGAATGTTTTCGAGTGCATTTCGTTGCATTAAATGCATCATAATGCGTAGTTAATTATTTGTTAATTATTTTTTAAAATCAGCAAGCTTACAACAATAAGCATTGCTCAAAGAGTAGTCTTTAATCTTGTTACCTCATATTAGTTACACATTATTGATTCTTATTAATTTTTCTGGAAAACTAAGAAGTAGCTAAAGTGTGTATAGTTTAATTATTGCGTTATAAGCTTTTCCATAGCTTAGCCCTTTTTGATTTGTCTGCCGAATTGCGCTGGTCAGTTTTTCCAGAATCGCGTGCGTTATCTCTTTGATATGCGAAGCGGCATGTGTATAACTTATTTATAGCTCTTTCATTGGCAACCAACTGCCAACTGAGTTTTGTGGGACTTGTCATTTATTCTGTTTGTATCTTAACCCTCTGCTTGGCTCATGCGATGCGATTCGCATGGCTTATTGTTGCTGCGCCTATTTGCATGCTCGACAATTTGAAATTGTCAAAGGCGTGCAAACAGAGACGTACTTGTATGAAAGTTGGCTAAAAGAAGAAGTTTGTCGGCCCGAAAACTTGTGCCGCTGTCTGTTTGCTCGACGCAATGAGCTGCAGCTAAGTGGAGATGGCAAGTGTTTATATTTGCCAGAAATTAAATTAATTTTGTGCCTAAAACGCGGGGTTGCTTTGAATGACAAAGCAGTTAATGAATGAATGAATGAATGCCTTGCCATGTTCATTTGTTTTGGCCATTAGCGGGCGCCCCAAAGAAATCAGGCAAAGTATATGTGCTTTAAGCCCAATGCTAAGCCGGAAAAGTTTACCTCACCCACCAGGAAAAAAGTAACTGGAGTGAGGTGAGTCCTCTGGCGACACGCAATGAATATCAACAGATTTTTATGAGGCACACATGTTAAGTCTCGCCTTGTCCCTTTCTCTTACCCGCTAGCCGTCTCTTTCACGCTTTCCTTATGGATTTTTCTCAGTTTTTCCACCCTCTGCCGAAGAAGTAGCGATTCCCCCGACTGTCCGTGACAGAGATAATGATTAGTGTGATGTGCATAATAATCATTCTCATATTCCACGATTAGTTTCCAATTCATATGCGTCTGCCTTGTCTGCCTTGTCGCCTTATAGCCAGCCATCTCTTTCTCTCCCTTTCTTTCTCTCACTCACGCACACATCGCCATCTCTTTCGGCTTCTTGGCCAATTTTCCACCTTTAATGCGCCTGCTGTACAGGAGAAAACCATTAAGTGATCTCCGAACACAGTTTTATTTCGGGTAATATTTTTGCCTTATATCATTCTCCTTATTTTTATTAGGTCATATAAATGATTGCCCAATAAATTGGAGTCTTCGTTAGATAACTAAATCATAAACAATTGATGAATAAAACAATAAATTTGTTTTGACATTTGTTGTATAATTATTTTCGAGACTTACCCAAGCAAAGTTTGCAATATAAACTTCTATTTATATTATAAATATATGATCCATACGAATGTTCATTTTAGCATATGAAATATATCTTAAACATATCTTAAAATATATCTTAAACGGCTTTATCTTTTTTTCATAAATCTTTGTCGCAAAGGTGTGTTCAGCTTTGTGCGTATCCACTGTACCTCTGTATCCACTTCGAGCCTTTTGTTGCTATTTTATTTTTTTCGGGGGGTAAGAGGCAACAGAAATATTACCACGTAAATTATTAATCAGCCGAATGGGCACCCCCACCACCCCCACCACCCCCACCACCCCCACCACCCCCTTGGCAGCCAAAAACCCTGCGTAGCATAAGTTTCCGTCGATTTGTCTGTTACTTAACATGCATAAAATGTTTCCATGAATACATCAAAATATTTTCGCTTTGGCAGCAGCGGCGGCCAGAAGAGTGGCATTAACCATGGCCCACAACCTGCTGTTTGGTTTTCGGTTGCTTTTGGCCATTGGCTTAAGCTGGAAAGTGTCGTCTTCTGTCTGCTTGGCGATTCCGACTGCGAGCGCATATTGTGCCTGTTTTTTGAGCAATTTGCTTTGTGATTTTATGCACTTTATGATTTCCTTAATGGCACAGTCGGTCGCCAGTTGCCCGTTGCCCGTTGCCAGTCGCCAGTCGCCAAGTTACCAGTTTACCAGTTGAGTAGGTGGCTGCCAGCAGTCTGTGAGTACGTATCTGTGAGATACGTACTTAAAGTGCTGTTATTGATGGCTAATATGGACAAGCGCCTCGTTGGAGTCACAAATTGGTAGATGATGTACAAGCAGAGTTGGCTTTTTATTTTCTCAGGCTCTTCTTGTCGCTATTCCATTTGCCAACTATTTTTGCCTGCGTTATAGCATCTTATTTGATAAACTTTTTTATAAGCTTATATAGTTAATATTACTTACACGTTCACTTCTTCTTATATGAAGTAGTTATTTGACTTATGGAACATTCAAAACTAATCCATTTAAAATATATAGAAATGTGCAACTAATTTTCAACTGACAGTTGAGTTCCTGATCAGTACTGTAGCTATTGCCCATTCCGAACTTTTGTATGTGTCCCTCGACTGCACTTAATCTGCAAGTTGGCCAGCGTAATTGTTTCCCCCGAAACTCCAGAGAGTGCTCAAAATGCCGTGGCCCAAAGGTGGGGCAGCCACTGAAATAGCCACAGACACAGGCACACCTGTAATTAAGGCCAGGTGGAGCTGCGAGCCCTACAAGTGGAGAACGGCAAACATACAGAGACCGACAAACATAAATTTCCATTACAATTGCACAAACGTCACATTAGACGCTATCAAGGCGCAATTTGCAGCGTCTACTAAATCAATAAGCCAAACTTGGCAACCTAACGGATACGCACATTAGCATGCACATGTGTATTTGGCCAAGAGCACTTTGCATGCAGGCCTCCCAGCAAACATAATAAATTGTAACGCGCTTTACATTAACATTTACATAATCGCAATTAATCGACAACATTTCGGTCTGTATGCGTTGCAGATCCCGCTCGAATCCGAATATCCGAGTATCCGAATCCTGTCGCCAGTTTATGCTCCAATCAATATTAATAACGATTGCACTGGGCCCCCGCAGACACACCACCCTCCCCCCCGTCATTCTGACCCCCGCTGCCCAGCGATAATAGACAATTTGCCGCTCCTAACTTGGCCCGAACTTCGGCCAGAGCTTTTGGTGGCATAAACTGTGCCATTTACGGATTTGTGTGACTTCCGCCCGCCGTCGGCAGTTGGAAACCCGAGAACCCAGGGAAATGGGCACTTCGAGTACCAGCCGAGAACTTAGAAGGCAGCCAAACGAAGGGCAAGATGTCAAATTGTCAACGCACCTTTGCCGCCTCATAATCTCGATGGGTGGATAACCATGCACATGTGCTTAGGTACAGTCAATACTCCCTTTAACGAACCCAAATATGACGCTTACAGCTCTTATGTCCATCCATATGTATCCAATGTATTTACCAATAATAATGCGGGCTTAAAAAAAATGAAGTAGCATTGAATCAGAGGGATGCACATTAGTTTTTAGCTGCTGTAAAAGCAGCTGCAACTTTTCGACTCATAGAAATTCAGCTTACTAAATGCCGACTGTTGTTCTGTTTTAGTTGCTGTGCGGTTTGGAGGGCTATTGTTGCAAGTTTATTTGCAATTATGCCAACTGCCAGCTGCCTGCGCATTACACGCTTGTCATAATTTTGCTGGCAGGCGTATACGCAATGTGATTGTCAATTATTGAAGCAATATGGAGACCATTGGAGCACCACAGGAAGTGCATTAATATTTCAGCAGGGCTTTTGGCCAGATTTGGCTAATTAGCCAAGTGATCAAAATTGTTTGTCAGAGCCAGAATGGAATGTTAGTGGGCTGTTAGCTAACATAGCACCCAATATCGTAAATGTATAACACTTAAAGCAAATGCATTATTAATACCAATAAATAGTGTAGTATTTAAATAACAAAAAATTTATTTAGTTTGCTTAGTTTATTTATTTTTTAAATGTTTACACATATTTTTGGCTAATCAGCTATCGTGAATAAATATTCCTATAATTTACGGCTTAAGAGAGTTCTTATTGAAGAGAATCTCCGCTCTCTTAGCCGGCTTCGTTGTTTTTCATACGTTATTTTATATTCACGAGCACAGTTTCGTTAACAGTCTCTCGGCGCACGACTAACAGAGTTTCGTCAAGTTTTAACGGTGGCTGCTTGCAGTAACATTTATGTATGTTGGCGCCAAAGCAAAGTTTTTAATTACTATATTTAAATGTTTTGTACATTTTCTTATAATTTGCTTAAATTAAATAAAGATCATTTAAAAAACCTTATTTAATACTTAATCTTAAATAATATTTTGCTAACTAAAGCTAAGCAATGACTAAAATATTTAAGCAGGAAATGTAAGTTCTTGTGAAAACATTCTTAAATTATATTCTTGCGCTTAAATTCAATTTACTGAATGTGTTTGCCTAAACAAAATGCAGTATTATTTGTTATCTTTTAAACGTGTATTTCAATTTAAAAACCTTTAACATTGCTTTATAGAAATGGTTAAAGTACAATCAAATGCTAAGTTAAAGCAAGTTGCTGGTGGGCTATTAAACAATAAATATATTAATAAAGTATTATTAGTAGACATGTAAGTTTGGTACATATTTTTAAGTTTTTTTTTAATTGTTAAATAAAAATAATTTGCTGAAATGGCAGCACGGGCCTGCTAATAAGAATAGCTGCCACAAAAGTCTGCTTAAATCGCCACCGATTGCAGTTCTTATCTCTCAATCCATCAGATGCACTTAACATACCCTTAACATTTCGTGCAGCCCAAACATAACACTGCAGTTAACATAAGTCAGCAATTTGGGGCACTAACATAGTTCGCTTTACAGACGCGTAACAGTCATATTTCAGAAGTCGAAGCGGAAAGACGCGTTTTTCTCACGTCCTCTTTTCTGCCGGTTATTCGAAGAATCGCAGTCGCAGTCACAATCGCAGTTATCGGATGCATCTATGCAATCGCACAGATAATTATTTTGGCCCAAAAATAACGAAAATCGCCAATCTAAAAGATACGAATAGGAAACCAAACGGATGATTGCCAATTTGTTTATATGCCATGGTTGCGTTCGTGTGTGCGCGAGTATCTGTGTGAGCAGCGCGGTAAACAAATAGAAAAAGATAAATAAAATAATAAGCGAGCAGTGTATCTTCTTCGGCTCTGATAAGCTGACAAAGTTTGATAAAACACCAAACGATGGTTGTTGTTAACAGCTAGGAAAACACAAGTGCTGCTGCATAAGAAAAGCGACCTCCCCCCCCCCACTTCGCAACCCCCCCACCCGCAGCCATATGAATTACGAATCCAAACAAAAAGCGCCGGCTAGTAGGAATAAGTGAAATTCAAGACAGCAATTGTAAATACAGCGGAATTATTGGAAAATATACATAAATAGCATCGCCGGTATTGCTGCAAATTAAAGCCGTGAAAAAAATTCGCCGAAACAACAACAACAACAACAACAATAGCGACAACAACAACATGAACAATAGGAGCAGCAGCAGCAGTAAGCAATTATTGTGCAAAGTATACGACTAAGTTCTTATCGGTGTGCGATCGTTGTTGTTAATGTTATTATTCTATATGCTGGTTCGTTGAGTTGTTGTTATTGCCTTAGCCGGCGTCGCGTCGGTGTTAGTGTGTCGGTGTGTTTGTGTGCAAACGAGTTTGCAAATACAACAAAAAGGAAGGCAAAAAATTATTGCAGCTTACGGTGGCAAGTGTTGCAGATATACAAGCAGCAGCAGCAGCAACAGCAGCAGCAGCAGCAGCAGCAACAACAACAAGTTAGCCAGGTACGATGGCCCGATAGGAAAATGCAAGAAAATGTAGGAAAATCAAGAGCCAAATGAAAGCAACGGCCGAAACTGAAAGCTCATTAACTGGCGAGTGCGAAGTGCGGCTTTGATTTTACCGCTATCCTGTAGACAAGTGTAAATGTTAGCACGTCCGTTGTGAATTGTGAATCACTAGCCAGCCGTCCACCACCCCATCAACAGCCCACCCCCCACCCCCTCCTATTACTCATGGCTATAAAGGTTGGCAAAGTGAAACACAGAGAAAAAAAATCCGCACTTCAATGGTTATTTAATGTTGCACGTCAAATAATTAAACATTAATTTAAATCATAGAAACACAGTGTTTGCTCGCTTTTTGAGGGAAGAAAAAGTTGTTGCTGAAAATTGTGTTTTGAAATGATAAATGTTAAAAATGTTTAAAATAAAAATGTTTAAAAATGTTTACAGCAGCACAAAGCTGTTTTAGTTGTAGTTAGATGGAATTGATTAATTTATAAAAATTACTAGCTTGTGTTTCGCGAAGGTTATCATTATGCAAAATTATGCAAAATAAGTGGAAACAGTCACAGTAAAAAAATATTTTGCCACTGAGTCACTACTTTTCGTGTTATTTAACACTTAAATAAATAAAATTCATTTCAAATAACCATTTATAATAATGAAAATAACTTGTTTGGTTGATTTTCTAAGCTGTTGATTCCGAATGAATCACTTTAAAGTAAACGTAGTACCGAAATAAAGTAATAGACAACTCGCAAATAGCATGTTGTGTTATTATATGGAACTCTATCATGTTTGGCTTCCAATCTATGATTATGATTGGAGGACAAAAACGCCAGTGATAAAGACTTTTATGATATTTTCCCTCTGCGCTGAGTGTGCAGCCAAAATCGAATCGGTTGCGTTCCAGATTCTCGTACTGTGACTATTATTACAGCAAATATTTTCAGCTGGTGCGATACATTTGCATCCATCGGATCACGTATTCTGCATCTGATTCATGCAGTGTCTGGATAGTATTCGATTTGAAATGCGGTTGACTCGCCGGCGCCGCCATCCATAATCGTATAAATATGAATAGCTGGCAAAACACACAATTATATGGCAATCTATATATGGCTATATACATATACATATATATATATGTATATATATATACCCGTATTCGCTGGCAGATCGAACAGCCAATGCACTTGTTTGCGATTAATCCGAATCGCTTTCAGCTCGACTTGCACCGGTCTCCCCTTACACTTTCCATCGAATGTCAACAGAAGTGATGGGGCACAGGTTGTCATACACACGTAGTGCCTGGTTCTTGGTACACTAAATATTTACTGATAGCTGCGCTTTGTAATCCAATTACTCAGTGCTGAGTGTTCCTCCAGATTGGCGTTAATGAAATTGGGGGGAGGGATGTGCGGGGAGTCCTCATTCCACATTATTACCCGCTAATGGTTTCCAAAATCACTCTGGCCATATTTTCGTAGGACTTAGGCTTATATTTATGGATCCCAGACCCAATTAAAGGGAATGCCACATGTGCCGGGGGGCCGAAAATAAATAAAGTGCCCCCGTCGAACTGTCGCCTTGATATATATATACGCGCCACGGTCTTTATTAATATTTATTTGACTGTACCGAAAATAAAATAGAGAACATAAATAACGCTTTGTTTATAAACACACAGAAGCAGTTTGGCAACTAAAAATAAATGACGCGAACGGCCCGAGCCGAAAAGAAAGGGGATTTCTTCATTTGTTTTATCTGCCCTCCAGCAGTTTTCCATCTCCATATCCATCTCCATCTCCATCTCCATCTCCATCTCCATCTCCATATCCATCTCCATATCCATCTCCAAGTCTAACTCCAACTCCATTTCCATCTCCATTTCCATCCGGCTCGGATTTGGATTGCCTCTTGTTCGGCTGGTCAATTTGTGTGAATTGGGAAATGGGAAATGGGAAATGGGCAGTGGCAAGGAAATCTCTTGACAGCATTTCCGAACTTCCTTTTGCGGTGGCATAACGTGCATATCCCTGCCCCTGCCCCAACAGGTACAAATCCAAAGCAACATTTTTGCCCTAATATGAATTAATTGCTGGCAACCGCAAAGAAGCCGCAGCAAAATGCCGAACTCCATCCCTTCCCAAATGTTTCCCCTCAAAACTGTGGCAACTCTGCAGTTAGAAAAACGTGTGATTCCCCATCTGGAAACTTGCTCTAAGTATACTCGCCTCGAATAAATACTGCAATCAATTGAAATTAATCTTTATGGGCATAAAATTCCGAGACTAGCTGTCAATAAAAAAAAATTGAATAAGGCTTGCGTTGATAAGAGCGTCTTATTGTTTTGCAAAGCCTCTTTAGTTACTTTAGTTACTGTAGTTATAAGAACTAAAAAGTCGTTTTGAGAATCCGTTTCTCCATGTGTAATATGACAAAGGGCAACGAGTTTAGTTATAGAAGTTGTGTGTTGCCTGTGTTCTCAATGTTTTCAATGTCAATTCGCGTGTAACCGCAAGAGCTGAAAATGAAATGGGCTTTTCTAATTGTGAATGCGTGTGCCAGCCATTCCTATTTCGTATATTCCTAGAGGAAAATTCCCACTCGAATTGGAATGTAAACAAAATGCGATATAAAAATAGACAAGCCATGAAAATTTTCAGCCCCCCCTCCCAACCCCCTTTCATTTCACCCGTCTTTGCTCTGGAGCAATTCACGTGTGAAATGAACAAAGTGTTGATTTGCTTCTGGCCTGTGTTGTATGCTATATGCCACATAACTAAGAGTATAGTCGTATCGTATGTGGGTGACTGAACGCTAGAGGATGGTGAATGGGGGTTTGGGGGATGGGGGGTGGGGAATGGGGGTTGGGGAATGGGAGATTGGGGATAATACGAGCAGGAAATCGTACAATGTGAGAAGAGCTTGTCCCCTTTTGCGTAGGAGAGCAGGCAAATCAAGTTCGGGGAATGAAGTTCATTTCATTTCGGTTCGTCTTGCTGTTGCCATGTCATTGTGCACAGCGAGAAAATGTTTGAAAACTCACAGAATGCATATTAAAGTGGTGGCACAATAGTTCTTTAGTGTGTTCTTTTATTTCAAAGCCTAAGCAAACTAATGCTATATCACAAAACCCACTTGTTAAACTTTTAAATATTAATAGTAAGGGCGTAACATGAAGTTAGCTGCAATTTGAAGAGCCAGTGGTGCTTTTCTCCCAGTGTGGCTGTCCCCAAGCCAAAGAAATGGAAGATGACAAGCAGCTACAAAGTCTCACAAATGCAGGCAAATACCCGTTGGACTGCTGATGACGTTTTCACTGTCTATTGTTGCTGCTGCTGCTGCGTTGTTGCTGCTGCGTTGTTGCTGCTGCGTTGTTGTTGCTGCTGTTGGTGCTGTTGTTGCTGCTGCTGCGTTGTTGTTGCTGCTGCTGCGTTGCTGCTGCTGCTGTCTGCTGTCTGCTGAGTGGATCCAAGTCCAAGTCTGGCTGCCCGTTAAGGTCGCTGCGATGTGGTTCTGTTTCTGTTTCTGTTTCTGTTTCTGATGTGCAGCAACAACAATCAGAAGCAGCAGCAGCAGCAGCAGCAGCGGCAACAACATTTTGGGATCCCGCGCTTTCTTAGCGCTTAAAATTCCGTTTCGAAAATGGAAAACAAAACAAAAACAAACTGCTCGAGACTCCGCCAACTCCAATCGCGACTCCAAACTCACATCCAAATCAACTTGAGCGCTGAAGTGGCCACGCAGCAGCAGCAGCAGCAGCAACAACGCAGCAGCAGCAGCAACACGATGGAGCAGTCGGGGAAACAAAAAATTCAAATTAAAACGCACGTAGGCAGCAGAAGACGAGGGTAAGAATCGGGGAAGTTAACGTGGTTGTCTGCCCTCGTGGCGCGTTAAGTTGTTGATTGAAGGGTATTTGAGTAAAGTATCTTTACGTGTGTCTGCCATGGATGTTGCTGCTGCTGCTGCTGCGACTGTTGCTGCTGCTGCTGCTGCTGCACTCATAAATGCAGCAGGGCTGCGTGGCAATGGAGATTCCTTGGGGGAGCGGAAAGGTCTGGCTTGTGTGGGTTCTTGGGTTTGTTTTATTTTTTTTTTTGGTGTCTGGTGGGCTGGGATTTTCGTATCGCGCCAACTTAATGAGCAGCTGTACGGAGCACGCTCCTTTATTTGATTTCACTTGAGCGATAGCGTACCGAAACTGGGTTAGCAGTTAATTAGACCAAACGGCCATTCCGGCCAGACGCAAAACGCAAAACTCAAAGTTCAATATGAAAAGCGTATTGGGTTTCCAGTTTCGAGCGAAATGCGAACCGGCGGCCATCCGCTCACTTCATGCCCAGCCAAACCAAACGGAACCCTTTGGACAAGGGCCAAGAACGCAAACAAGCCCGACTGGACCCAAAAACTGTACCCCAGACATAACTTTTTGTTTCGATACGGTTCCCCTATTCTATTTAATGTTTTTTGTTTTCTCAACATTTTATATATGTATATACGAGTACACACACGGGTATATACGTATATAATATGGAAACTTGTAAAAATGTCTAGCGATAGAAATGTTCGATAATCAAAATGAAAACGACCGCCAGGGGATCGGAGGCGGGGGCGATTGGATGGCCAACAATAAAACAGGAAGAGTTCGGAGCGCAGGACAAGTGTGTGAAAGGTTCGGGATGAAAATGCCTTCAAATGCTGCTGGAAAATCAATAAGCCATGCTTATTGTCAAAGACCAGGGAGCCAGCCAGCCAGCCAGCCAGCCAGCCAGCCAACAAAGCGAACAGAACATGCCAGGCCAGACCAGAACTGAACTGAACTGAAATGATATGGCAGACACACAGAGAGACACATGGGGCAGAGTCAAGAACATAAAAATGCCATTGACTGTGGCCCATCTCGTCTGTGATTGTGAAGGGGGGAGCAGTACACTCGGAAAAATGCCCAGGATGTGCAACTTAAATTGGCGAGCAGTCCCAGAATTAGTAAAGAAAGTTCCACAATGTGGACTTACCATCATAATGGCATCAAAATAATAAAATTGCTTATTGGAGTTATCTAAAGCTTAGTTATGTTGCATTCTGTGCTAAATAAATTATGCAAATTTATAGTATTGTACGGCCGATTAGGAGTTCTTAGGAGTTCTGATGTACCAGTTATGGCTTTTCCGGCGGTTGGAAAACACAGAGTTTCCTTTGGTGTAGCTCTAAAAGAATAGATACAGCTTCAGTCTGCCTTTCCCGTCAACGGCGACACTACACACATAATTCTCCCACTGGCGGCTGAGTAATGAAAGTTGCTTTTACCAGGGCCAACAGAAATGCATTGCAAAGTTCTAATTTGGCCAGAAAAAGAGAGGGAAACCGCTGCCGCATGCCGCATGCAGCAACAAAAACAACAAAACTGTACCAAAGAGAGAAAGAAACAAAAAAAAAAAAAAAACAAGTTGAAAAACATAATACGGGGGGGAAAAAAGAAGTCCAAAAGTGCACACGGACGGTCAACGAATTTGGGTTTCGGCTGTGGTGGTTCTTTTTCAGTTAACACGAAAACGTTGTGAAAGAGCCCGGCTCAAACAACAACAAGAAACAGGTAGTAAAAATCGACAACAGACCGGGTTTACACCGCCACATGCACGTCACACACACACACACACACACACAGATAATTACTTGTATGTATTTGTGGCAGGAGGAGTGAGGAGCGAGTAGGTACAACGCTTAGAAATTAAAGAAAAACACAGGCTGAGACTCAGTTGCAGCCGAAACCCTCGTCCGTGGCTCAAAACCGAGCCCCTGTTGACTATCATAATAATAAAATTCGAACCCAACACCGTCGACTGCATGGCCATAGTTAAATATACATACACATGCTTACACACATAGATACACACACACACACACACACACATATATATATTTATACTTATATAGGTGTGTGTTTCGAATCGGGGTTACTGACCCAAAACGGTGTTTTGATAGTGAAAAAGTGTTGAGCTTGGCCAAAACGATCCGAGAGCGATATGAAAATGTGAGCAAGCGGGATAGCCAGCTAGCAGCTAGCTGGGAAAATAAGCTTTGCATAGTTCCAAAAAAAAAATCAAAAAAAATAAAAATAAAAGAGCATTATTAACACTCGTTCTCGATGAGTCGGCGAAAATGTTTGGGAAAAGGCGGATTACGAAAATGGAGCGAATTGCCTAGAAAATAATTTGGGTTAAGCAACAACCATGGAAAACACTATGATTAATGTTTATATTTGCACTTTTTTCTTCTTTTTTATATTTGCAGAAACCAACACACAACAGGCGACGAGTAATATTGGAATGCAACAAATCTGAATGAAAGTGCTGAAATGAATAAAAAATTTTAAGTGAATAAGAAACCAAAAAAAAGAAAAAGAAATACCACTTACAAATGACGAGCGTGTGCAAAGTGTAGATAATCACATATTAGCTGTATATTATTCATATATAGGCCAATATTCGAACGCGAGTGCTAAAATGCTGTCCATTGCAGCAGCGGTCTGTCTGAAATCAAATAAATCAAATTAAGCCAATCAAAATATATCTATCGCTCTAAGTAATCGTAATCGTAATCGTAATCGCAATCGTTGTAGCCAATCAAATCAAAATTTGCATCAAAAGCAAACCTCAAATTGTTGCCACACCAGCAGTTTGAGTGCACAATTTCAGTGCAACCACTTCCCGAAACATTTGAAAAACGGCCTCAAAACGGAGTCCCTAGAGTTTTTGCGGTGCGAGGAAGAGGATAGCAAGATGGATATCCTTCCGAGTGGCAACATCTTCAGCGAGCTGGAGCGGATCTGCACCACCGGCTACTACTCGTCGCAGCCGTCGATTGAGGATCAATGGCAACAGGTGAGTTGCATGAATACTCGTAGCAGTGAATCAGTAATGAGTGAATAAGTGAATAAGTTAGGTTTGTCCAAAGTCAAGACTGTCTTATGGGGTTTTTTCGGATTGGTGAGCATCTCTTCTTGAGTAAATTTGCCCAAGCTTCAGCTGAAAACTAAATACTAAAGCATTTTGTCCACTGCAGTGAAAACTTTTTGATTCATTTTGATTCATTTTCAGACTTGTTCGATTTTTTTTCTCCAAAAATAAGCAGTGCGCCGTATTTGATTTCATAATTCGTTTTGGGCATTCCTATTGTGCTTGTGGCTTTTTAAGTCTATAAACATAAATCAAATTTCTACCCTTTCCACTTTCCACTATAAGTTTTTCCCCCCCAGTTGACGTCAGCCGCTTAGTTGTTTGTTCATTATTTATTTAGCATTTAGTCTAGCATTTATCATAGACTCAATTTCTTAGGCCAGTCGGTGGTATTTTATCGATGGCATTAACCGACTTTAGGCGCACTTCCTTGAAAGGCATTGCGTAATACATACACGTATGTCTGTATGCGATCGGGAATTGAATAAACTCATGAATACTCGCCGCCTTGGGAGCTCCACCCGTGATCTTTTGTTTGTTTCTCTGTCCAATAAAAAGTGAATGAAAAGAAGAAATCGCTTCAAGGTCCCACACTCTCTTGAAATTTACCTGAACGAGCGTGGGCTAAAATTAAATTGCTAAAAATTATAAACTCTTGATAAGCGTAACAGTGTGTATGCTATATGCTGTATAGTTAGTTATATACAAACACACTAAGCGAGTGTGTGTGTGTGTGTGTGTGCAAAAAGCGAACAAGAGGAAGAGCCGAGTAAATAGATGCCAGCCCATAAATAAGTAAAATTCGCCAGCAGTTCGCGGTTATCATCTGAGGGCATGCATAGTATATATACTAAATACATACATATGTACATACATAGCTCGCATACTTGTGCATTTTGCGAATTTTTTTCGCACACTTAATATGCATATACAATGTGTGTGTGTTGCCTTTTCTGCTTTCTGTTTGGCTTGTATTTTATTTATCATTTTATTTTGGCTTTTTTGGCCGCTCTGATAAAACGAATCGAAGCCGCCGCCAGCCGCCAGCTGATTGCAGACAGCTTTGTTGGCCGTTGTTTTGCTCGTCGCTTGCTGGTATTATTGTTAAGAAATGCCTTTGGCATTTTCTCGTTGCTCTGGTGTTATCAAAAACCTGACGCATAAGAAGATTGTGTGTGCTTCGGATTCGGTGTCGCTTTCAGTTTCTCTGGCTGCGTTCCCTCATTTCTTATATTATTTTGTATATTTTTTTTTATTTGTATTTTCTTGTTTGCCCATCAAACGCAAAGTCGTAATTCACTCGGCGAGGGAAATCTGCGATAAGGCGGAGGATTCTTCGCCAGCGGCGGCTGCTCCTGCAACCTCCCACTTTGTAGCTCGTATCTTGTATCTTGTATCTTGTATCTCATTCGAATACCCATGCCCAGTCGGCTACCGCTTGATGCTCGCACCAATTTAAAGATACTTTTCACACCTTCAGTTTATTTGTTTAGTTTGTACACACACACACACACACACACACAACAAACTGGGCTGTTGGCTGTTTGATTTATTTTATTCATTTGCTGCATGCCTCAATTGAAACCTCAACTAATGGCAGCCAGAAATTCGCGGAATGTGCCAAAAAAAAAAAAAAAATAGATTCGCCAAAAAGTATTCAAAGTATTCAAATTTTTAACCCCCTTCCCCACCCCCCAATGTTAAACTAAAATTAGCGATTCGCTTCGATTTCCAGCTGGCCTTCAATTTTAACTGCCTGCTCGCGCAATATCTTGAGTCAAATTTGGTTTGAGTATTATTACCGCACGGAGCCAAATAAAGAAATAAAAAATATACAGAAACCATACTAATCTTATCGTGTGCTGAATTCTGGGCTCTGTTCTACACGCTTTTCGCTGTATTTAAATTCCTTTTGGCCGGGCACACGGCAATTAAGCCAAAGTTCCGCCTCTCAGCCTGAGTTCTGAATTCGCCGTCTGAATTGGAAAGTCGCAGTTGAAGACGCAATGCACTCGTTCCATTTGCACAACTTAAAAACTTTTAATTGAACTCGAGTACACATTTTTGCATAACTTTTCGTATTTTGTATTGCCGACACTCGTCGGGGGTTGACGTTTTTTGGTTTTTGCTCGCTCGTTGAATTCGAGTGCTTTCGAATACCCTAAAAATGGAATCATATTCATCATGGCATGAGTGATTTGAAAATGATCGCTACACTTGAAACCAGTTTCGTTTCATAGTCCTAGCATTTTGCAATGAATCAGTTTCTATGTAATTAGTTTTTAAAATTTTTTTTTTTTTTTTTATAAAGTGATTAATGCCTTTAAATTTAAAAATAGTAAACTGATTACTTGCCATGTTGTTTTATGAAACTCATATTTTAATCGGTATATATTCAAATCGATGGTGTTATTTTCCCATTATATACATATGTATAAATTTATATAAGTATCAAATGATGATATAATGCACTCATTTTCAGTAAGAGCATTTCGGGATCAGAATGCAGCCAGCCAGAGTCATTTAGGCGTTTTATTTCTTCGGTTAAATTTGATGCGGGGTTAAAAACTTTGAATTGCTGCATTTAATATAAGTTTCGGCAGGTGGGGGGAGGGGGTGGGGAAGGAAAGGAGACGCAATCCGTATTGAAACTTTCTCTATACCGACCTTTAACCCGGCTGCGCCCCCTCATTGTATCTGTAGCTGTAACTGTATCTGCATTTGTATCTGTAGCTGTAGCTGTAGCTGTATCTGTAGCTGTATCTGTAGCTGTATCTGTGGCTGTATCTGTAGCTGTATCTGTGGCTGTAAATGTATCTGTATCTGTAGCTGTAGCTGTTTTGGTGCCTTTTGTAATTAGAACTTGCGGATGTTTTGTTTATTTCCGTTGACTTCCGCCAGCTTCCGATGCGGCGGCTGCGTTTTGCCGCTGCTTATTGTTTTATTGTAATTGTTTTGGTGAGGGGACTGTTTTGCCATGTTATGTGTTATGTTATGTTATGTTGTGTTATGGTTATGATGCGTAATTCGGTTTGCCAGTCATTCAGTCACCCAGTCACCCAGTCACTCAGTCAGTCGGGCGAACACTTGTGTCTTCTCGTTTGAACAGCTGCTGGATCCCAATTGCTTCGCTGATGGCAGTGGCAAAAGCAAACAACACCAATCCGCATCTGCATATGTATTATTTATGAATTTACATACGCATCTGGGAGCTGTATCTCAGTATCTCAGTATCTCAGTATCTCAGCATCTCAGTATTCGTATTTGTATCTGTTTCGGTTGCTGTATCTGTATTTGTATCTCCATCCATTTCTTGAGCTCGACGAGCATGTTTATCTAAGCTGGGAAATTATGCTGCACACTCAAAACAATTTGAAAGCGCAGAGAAAGCAGAAATATGCGAACAAAAATAAATACAAACGAGGGTATGGTATTTGGTTTTTACTCTTAATTTATTTCATATGCTGCAGATTGATTTCGATTTGCTCGGCATGTTATTCTTTCATTTCTGTATAAACAGCCAGAACCAAAATCCCGCATCCAATGGATATTCCTTTTGTTGCCATGCGTGTGAAAATGTGTGAATATACGTATGTATGTGTATGTCTGCCAATCTATTTGCGATTAATTTCATTTCATTTGTAGAATTTTTGGCGATTTGCATGTTGTTATAGAATATTGGTTTTAATTCAAGCGTCTAAGCGGATTCGATTGGATTTTCGCTTAGTTATCAGTGTCCATTGATGTGGCTTTATCAACCAATGCCACATTTGCCGCATTTTGAAGCGATTACCCAACTGCGGTTGCCATTTAATGCGTTTAAAATATATTTCGAATTAAGCCGCTTTGTATGTGCAGCATAAAAAATAGATGCATTTGTATATTACATTATTTCACTGCCAATTGTTTTTACCGCCCAGAAATGCCGCACAAGTGCCAAAATCAGCGACGACAACCACCTTGCCGCCCCCAGCGAACAATATGCAATCAGGAGTTAACATTTAGCACACGCAAAAACGTAACAAAACCCAAAATGGCACGTACACACACACACACACACACACACACACACACACACACACGCAAAAAAAGTGTGGCACAAATGGGGGAATGGTAACAAAAATAAAAGAAATGCCCCCGAAAACGAAGCTGCCATTGGGAAATTCATGAAGACAGATGCACACATACACACACACACACACTTTGACTTACACCTAATAAGCCAAAGGCAGAGTGACATACTCACACATGCACACTTCATTGATTACACTGAGAGAAGTGCCGTGGGAATTCGCGCTCTAACAGCACTCAGAAATGAGCCATTGTTAATGTACTAATTAACTGGTTACGAAAAGATTTTGCTGAGATACAAATGAGATATGCTATGTTGCAACAAATGAACTGCGTGCACTTTTCGTGCAGTGCATAGCCAAATCTAAGTCTAGCCGGGATGGGGAAAACAGTTATTTTAGCAGAGCCAGCAAAAAATGAGTCGAAAGAACACAGCGAAGGAAGTGAAAGATTTCGGGCGTTGGAAACGAAGATGCGATGGTGGATGTGGGATGGGGAAAATCCCAAATACGTGCAATTGCTGAAAATATGCTCGACGTGAGGGGCAAGGCGAACGTGCGGGCCAGGCGTCCGTGAGCCTTAAATACTTGCCACCATGCGGCACTCCCCCTAACATTCCCCCTACTCCTCCTGCCCCTACCTCCTGCCCCGCACCACTCCCCTTCCGCAACGCACACCAAAATCCAACTAAGCAGCAGCTACCACGTTTGCTACTCCTATTACCCTCAATCATTTATCATCTGGGCTGCAATTAATCATCAAATGCGCGCTCTCGCAGTCGCACCCACCCCAGAAAGAGTCCTTTTATAGTTTTTGTGGGTTGCCTGCCCCCTGGATTTATGCTTATAATGTGGCATGTGGAATGCCAGTGTATGTTTATCTGGGAGCCCAAGAGTGCGGCGTGTGTGTCTGCTACATTAGATGCTCATATACGTACGGATTCGTATTCGTATTCGTATTCGTATTCGTATTCGTATTCGTATGTGGCGCACATAGCTCACAGCTCACATTTAACTATGCGACAGCAGTAGCAGCGCAGAACCACTGAAAGAAATCAGTAGCTAATCACTCTTAAACGAACAATTGGCTATATACTAGAGTCTTATATGTTTTGAAGTCATTTGAAGTACTTCTTGACTAGATTAAGATTTTGATAAATGAATGCTGTGATAATTAAGCAAGCAACTTATTCAATCATTCAGATTTCTGGCTTGCTGGGCATACTCCGTAATTGTTTCTCTCAGTGCATGAGCGCAGTACGGTTCGTTGCTCGATCTGGCCAACACTGCACTCGGTTCCTTCCCACTGGTTACGTGCAAGTTTATGATATGGCTCTTGGCTGAGAGCCTCGACTCGTTTCATCTCGTTCATCTCGTTTCTCGACTGCCTTGCGGTTGCACTGGCACATTGGCTTACTGCCATCCTGCAGTTGTGCCACACGCAGAGTTAACCAGAAAAGTTGCTGCAACTTGCGGCGAGCGAACCAGACTCACGCTGAAAACTCGAAACCGCAGAAACGCAGACTCCCTCCCAACTCCGTACTCGGGATTTTCTTGCATAACTCCGATTAGTCTTCTTTCGCCTCCAAAGGTGTCTTCTACACTGGGTATCTAATAGGTAGAATGGGTAGAATGGAGGGTAAATGGGTAAAATGGGTAAAAATCATTAAAAATGGTCAGGCATGTAATGGTTGTCCGGGGATTACCTTTCTATGCTACTAAGCTGATTAGGTCGTCCCAACCTTTGGCAGCCATTTTGCGTGGCCAAACCCTTTTGATTTCGTAATTACTCTCATAATCGCTGGGTGCATGTGAGCTCCACTGGCCCACAATTAGAGGGTATGTGACATCCGCCTTGAAGTTTTCCCGTCCTCAAGTTTTGGTCTTTGGTTTTTGGCTTGTTGTTTTTATTTTCCCTTCGATCGCAAGCCACCCGCATGGGTTTAAAATTCCGTACAGCTGTTGCGGCGTTTCATAATTCGCAGGAAAGCGGAAATACGGCGGAAGTGTAGCTCAGCCACCCCAGAAATGTAAACTTTGCGTGTGTTGTTTCGTGTGTTGCCTTTTGCTTTATTTTTTATTATTTTTTTTTTTTTTGCAATGCAATGCAATGCCTACAATTAGATTGGCAAGGACTCGTGTAAATTGCGCATAATTGAGTTGCCGGTTGTCGGCTGTTTCCTCGGTTTCCTTGCCATTTTCCTACCCATTTGAACACCACCCACCCATCCGCTCGACACGAACTTGAACTGTGAGTCAGACAGACTATATAAATCATGATTAGGTGTGCACTTTGTATTTTGATCAGACCCACTAACAGATACAAATACCCCATGATGATTCGGACGGACGTTCGTTCGTTCGATGGTCCTGTCTTTTTGTGTGCTTTAAGTTTGAATTATATCCATTCCTAATTGGCTGTACAATTATGTATGCTTCGGCTGCTGCCTGATAAATTTGTATTTATTAGACTCATACATCAAGTTGGCATCTTTGTGGGCATCTCTGTCTATAACCCCACTGTTATCCCACAGCCAGCAGTCTTATCCTGGCATCCCCATCATTATGTCGCTGTACAGTAGGTGTGTGTGTGTGCATGTGTGTGTGTGTGTGTGCATGTGTGTGTGTGAATATGGAGGATGCTGCAGTACTATATGCTCCTAAAACCCATCTCTGTTGGCATTCGAGGTTGACGTTGTCGTTGGTTCTTTTTGCTCTTTTGCTCCTCGGGTCGGAAGATGTGCGCCGTTGATAAAGTCTCTTAGTAATGAGTGGATATGTTTCGTATTAATTACAGTTGTGTTATACCCCCCTCCCCCTCCCGCTTCCCCCTGGTTGTGCTAAAGCCCCATCCATCCTTCCAGTATTTCCTGCCTTGTTAGCGAGAGGAGTTCACTGATTGTGAGTCGCTTGCTAATCTGACGACGTGGGTTGGGTTGCCTACACCCACTTTGGCCGTTCGGAAAAATCCCCCTGTGTGGGTTGACTCTTAATTTCCCTCCACACACACATACACACACAAACAATCACAAACACTCACACACATAGACACGCGTATACATTTCAGCCTTTCGTATTTAAGCAACTTGGGGCCATAAAAGAGATGCTTCAAGTTGGCCCATAAAAACGGCTCTAAGCAATTGATTGATTTTGTTCTCGTTTTTTTTTTTATTTCATTTTTTTTTGTGCGGCCATTTTATGCCCGAAATGAATCTTTTTTGGGGGCCAACTCGAACTCGCAAAAAGTGCGATTTCTGGTCGTAAAAGAGAGCCAGCAGCAATGTCCTGGCAAATTTTACGAGCGGCACAAACTAATCCTTTTTTAATAATGCGAATGGTCGAGGGCCACTCGAGAGCCACGTGCCTCAGTCCTTGGGCGAAAGTCCTCCTGCCACGCTGCCATCTTTCATTGCCAACTCATTTGAGCGGCAGATACGCAATTTCATTATGCCACAGCCAATTGCACACTCATTGTTTTATTTCTTATGTAAATTTCGAGTAAATACAAATACGGATCCGAATCCGAATCCAAGTACAAATTGTTTTCCATTTCTTCGGGTAAGCGAGCAGAACGAGAACGAAACGGGCCAAGCCGCCATCGTCAACGTCTTGGGCAAATAATGTCTGGGCCAAAAAAAAAAAACAAAAAAAAAACAAAAAAAAAATGCAAAAAAAAAACCATAAGCGAGCTGAATATTTTGTGTAGAACAACTGAAAAAGGCCAACCAGACCAGAACCAACCAACCAACCAACCACCAGCAGCAGCAACCCCAAAAACAAAAAAGCAAAAAAATATAATATGAATAAAACTGGAGGGTAGAAGCAGAACAAGGACCGAAAATTGCACGAACATTGGTATTTTGAAAATTGTGTATTTTAAATTTTTTGCACACTTGCTGTTTTGTTTAATTTTGCACACGTCGAGGCGAGTGGGTGAGTTTTTATTTATTTATTTACTTATTTTTCTTTTTTATATTTCGAGGGTGCCGGCGATGTGTGTGTGCGCTTGTGTGAGTCGTACATAATTTATGGCACGCAAGGAGGGGAAACCAGAAATTAGGGAAAATAAGTGTGGTCGAAGTTGTTTTACCCTTAGCTTCTAAAAAAAGAAAGGTTTCACCTAAAATTAACTTTTTTTCCTTCTTTAATATATTCACTTGCGCCACGAAAGTGTGGAAAAACATAAATTAAAAAAGGACCCTTGCTTTCTTAATAGGAGAATACTTAGGAACAGGCAATTTCTGTAAAGAAATATTAACTACGAAACAGCTAAGTTTAGGTATCTAAATGGATCTTTAGGGACTAACAATGCATCCCCTGCTAAACCAACTTTTCATCCCATTTAGGTTGCAAGGGATATTGATATGTCAACTGGATGACAGAATGACATACCCTTCGAAAGGGCATCCATATGATTGCCTTGTACTTGGGTTTGTAAGCCGAATGGAATGAGTTTCCAGCTTTTTTGCTTGGGTGCCGGGGGGAAGGGGGAGGGTGTGCTGTTTAGACGCTGCTAGACGAACGCCATTGTTGCCGGCTGGCAGTCTGGCCTAGTCCTGGATCCTCTGGCCAACCCACCACCCACAACCCACACCCCTAATCCATCCAGTTTTCCTTGCCCCCGCTGGTGTGGTTGGAAAAATTCCGGCGAAAAATGTATGTCAAATGTGTTAGCGACGAGATGTGCGTGGGTGTTTTGTGCGATGTGGCTAGCAGTTGGGCTCAATACAAAAGCAGTTGACAGTTGCAGCCCGAAAGTTGTCAGCTGCCTCGAAGCGGGCTAATTAAAGGGTCCAATCATAAATAACGAAGCCTGAACTTCGACCTTGGAGAGGCACACACTGTGGCCAAGGGGCCGCAGGCTGCTTGCTGCCTGTCGTCTGCCCGCTTGTCTGATAAGTGATAAGACCAACTGGCGCCCAATGTCTTCCGCCCGCCGAATGCTGGCTAAAAGCCGCCCAAAGGCGACAATGATAAGAACAATTTGTGTGCCTGTTGTTTTGTGCTACAACTATGTGCTAGATGTGTATACAAAAGCAATTTTCGGTGGCTGACACAGTGGCCATAAAAGGGATCAGAACTTGTCTACCCCGCAGAACGAGCGACCCGCCTGCTCGCATATGGCGGTAAATTGTTTTCCCTTATTTCTCAATATTTTCCAAGAGTTTTCCGCCACATCTGCAATTGCAGGGCCGAACGCCTTTTGTTATAATATAATAGTTTGAGCATGGTGTGTTGATGTTTGCCCAATGATAGGGGCATTGGGTGCTAAAAATTTGTGCTCGATGCTGGCCGGCCGGCGGCCATGGGTTAATATGGGGTATTTGGGCTTCGATTTGCACTTGAATTGGAGGACTGTTGACTGGCCGAGCTTCCTGCGGCAACTGATAAGGCGTGAATCAGAAGGGCTTGTTGAATCTGTCGAACCCTTTGTGTGTGTGTCATACATACATACATATGTGCTCCATATCAATGCGACGACGGCCTTTTGCCACCAGCGAGCGAAACAAACAAGCGAGCAACAATAACAGAGAATTTGTTTTATTATTTTCTTTCGCTTCGTTTCGCCCTCGAAAAACCCCATCCATATAGTATGTATGTTAATCATCCATTCAAACAGTTTTCAGCTCATATAACATCACGAAAGAATGCGTTCTCAGGGTGTGGATGGTTGTGGCCAGGCCTGTGGGCCTGGGAATCGAATGCACTTTGAAGAGCCCATTCCAAACAGTGGCACCCCCTTGATCCGATCCAAATGCCTGGGGTCTTCTTCTCCGGGCTATATGTACATACATATATACAAGTATGTTTCACACTGTCTGGAGGGCAAGCCCAAAAATGAAATCAATTTACACACCCCACTGTGTCGCGTCCGCCTTTTGTGCAAGAAGATCTTAGCGCCTAAGTGCATCAATTGACGCGCCTTTCAGACGGAAAGTTCCCCCACCACTTGCATTCAACAAATTGAAAATGCTTCAAGCGCAAGTATTCTCCGCTTAAGGGGGAAATTCTATTTGGTGGCAACTTTTCGTTGCCCGTGACACTTTGTAATTGAAATCTGCGGTCGCCAGACCCGAATATAAATATAGAAAAATTAATAAGCCAAATAAAAAATATCGACTAGTCGATGGATTGATCCCAGCGAAAGCAATTTATCAAGTGGCAAGTGGCAAGTGGCAAGTGGGAAGTGGCAAGTGGGAAGTGGCAAGTTGGAAGCGGGTGGGGGAAACTGAATTGAAAAGAAATTAAATATATGTACATAAGTATGTACAAATACTGGGAGGTCTGAGTCAAAACGAGATAGAGCCCAAACAGGATGGAACTCGGAAGTGGAGGAGGCTGTAGTATAGGCCTCCAATGATAATGATTGATGGCTCTGCAGGCTATAGGAATTTTGTTGTTGCGCTGTTGATAAAATAAGAATAAGAATAAGGATAAAAAGAATAACTTGACTTTTTATATTTATACACATTTCAAAAGAAGATGAAAGCAAGAATGGGAATTTTTTTCCAGCTCAGATAAGTTCACTTCTTCTCTGTTCTTATCGAGCTCTGAATACGGAAAACACAAACTCGAAATAAATATGAAATACTAATGAGTATATGGGCATGGGTACGGGTATGGGTATCAACTCCCCATGTGGGCGTTGATAAATGTGTCATTCTGAAGGAGTGGGTCCTAAGGATTTGCGCCTCATTTGAGGGGTTTCCTTTGCGTTGCAAGAGGTTCAAGGTTAACTGTCGCTAAATGACTCAGCCAAAGATACATTCTATCTGATATGCTTGATACACTCGTATACTTGTGGATACCCCTGATGGTTATTATGACAAATTGATTACATGTAATTCTGTGTCGCTCTGTCTGTCTGTTTGTCGGCTCCTTTGATTAGGTGCCAGCTGAGGAGACTCGGCAAGTTGCTTCCGAAAATTTGTCTTATTTCTGTTGATTTATATCTTGGCCAGCATAGTTTGTCCCCCCTTACCACCTCCCTCCCCCCGCGCCTTTCAGTGTTTGTGTGAGTCTGTCGCTTTTATTCGATTTCGGCTAAGATGATTTCGCCTTAATGCATTGAATCGGGCCAAACAGGAAACCTTTGAAGCAGCTTCCCTCCAGCTACCCAAAGATTCTTTCTCGTATATTTTCCAGCTTGGGGCCAATTGGGGGAAGTGGAAGTTGCTGCGGAAGAGATGGCCAATATATATATGTATGTATGTATGTATGTATGTACACAGTTATAAATTAAATTTTTCATTCTACTTACATTCGACTGACTCCCTCCATTTTGGTATGTATGTTTTTATTTACGGTAAATTTCATTTCGATTTCTTTTCCAATTTCTTACGTTCTCATTTCTGTTTTTTTTTTTGGTTTTTTTGGCTGAATCGGCTGTCTGCACTCCTTGAGAGACAGACGGCCAACGACTTCGATACCAGCTGAATGGCCAATCAATAACATTGGCCAAGACATGCAGCCCCTGCCGAAGAAAAAAACGAGATTTTCCTCCGCTGCCCGGGTATCTCTCTTCTGCCCCCGCTTTTCAAACACTCTAAACACCAATTGATGTTTATATGATAATGATTAATGACTACGTTACTTTTACACAGATTGCTTTCCGAATGGCTTCAGTGCTCCAAACACACGATTGTGTGTGTGTGTGTGTGTGTCTTTGTGTGTGTTGTGTGTGCCTTTGTGTGTGTTGTGTATTGGAAAGCCTATTTATTTATAGGCCCAATACAAAAGGCCATTTTCCTTCGCCTGGCGCCTAGAGTTTGAGTTTTCCCGTCCGCTTTCCCCCTCCTCGTTCGCAGCTTTTGACAGAGTTTTAGTTGCGTTTAGCTTAAGTTTTTCCCTCGTATTCTATTTGGGCCATGTTGAGCGGCGCGTCTCATTACCAGACATTCATCAATTGTTGGCAATTTGTTTGCAAGTAACCGAGGCGCCTTGTCTCTGTCAGTTTCCCGTATTTCAACTGGGCTATCCTTGAAAAGGATGTGAGGGGAGTGAGCTTGCTAGTACGAAAAACAGGGTATCAAAGTGGGTATTTGGCCTAGAAGACATTTTTATGGTCTGCAAAGGATGTGAAGGGTGTGAGCTTACTAGTAAAAAAACAGGAATTTGTGTCATGAATTGTAAAGTTTTCCCTGGAGAGTATTACTTGGTCGAGTTCAACGAGTCGTAGACTTTTCCGCTGCCTTTTTTATATTCTCTTCGCTTGCCTGGTCAACTTGTAACTGTTACTAATGATGACAACTTATTTTGGCCTAAATGCTCGGCCAACACTTTTATTGGTTTCTGTAATTAATGATGCTGGCCGAAAAGTGCGGAAATGACTTTGTGGTTCGCCTCGAGGTGTTTGGACACACCTCCGCCCAGCTACGGGCCTCAAAGAGGAAAAGTTGAATTCGGTTGGATTGGCGCTAAGTTGCCATTAATCAAATGCACTGATTAGAGACTTGCAGCGCGGCGATTGGCAGAGTGCAGAGTGCAGATGCAAAGGGCAGAGGTCCTGCCCTCCGAGTTCCATGGGCTGTCGTCCGATTGTCACCAGATGTCAGTTGACCGGCACAAATTACACTCGTGGCAATTAAATTAGGCAAGCAATTAGGCCAACGGGCGAGTGCCGAACAGAAAAGAAAAGAAAAACCCAAAAACGAAAGGGTTGCACATCGGGAATATCGATGAGCTCAAATTAATCAAAGGCGAAAGTAATCATTGAGTCGACATGGCCAAATGGAATGTCAGCCCAAATGGGGCGTGGCACATTCTGTCCACGTTAATTGGGCGCCGTGTTCCTTCGTCTACCACTTTCTGTTATCCGCGCTTTCTTTGTCCTGAACTTCGTTTTGGCTGTTGCGCCTTTTTACAATTTCATTTGTAATTTATCATTGTTTGCCCTCGCTCTCGTTTCCTTGCCCCCTGCCACTTGCCCCTTGCCACTCGAAAGTTGGGCCAAAAGGGTTCCCCCCATCGGATTCACTTTGCTTTAGCATTTAAATATTTTATTGAGTGCCTCAAATTGTTAATTGTTTTTTGATGGGCCGCGGACGCGGGAGCGGGCGCGGGCTAAAAGGATCTCCCTCGAGCCAAATCGATTCTAATTAGGGACTGTGCGTGGCAATATCCATATCAGAAATGGCCCGATCCTTCCACACCGTTCTCCGCCGGCTTGCCAACACAGTTAGCCAACCCTTTTGCGAGTTGTCAATTGGGCTAATTTGGGCCGTCGCTTTATGCATGCCTGATGCCGATGCGCTCCTTGGTGGCTTATCCCTATCCCTGTGGCACCCACTCTGCCTACGTCCTTTTTCGTCCTCGTCCTCGTCCTTGTCCTTGTCCTTGTCCTTGTCGCCGGCGCAAAACATCAAAGAACCGCTGCTGGCCGCCAGACAGGTGAGAATGAAAATGGAACTTGATCAAAGGACAACACGCAGGCGGCTAGGCTAACTTTTTGGCCAAAAGGTGTGCAGCACTCGAAGAATTCGTAATGAAGTCACGATGACGTTTCAACTTTGGCTGGCTGGAGGAGAAATGAAACCCGACCGTAGCAATATGTTTGGGGTTTTGCCGCGCTGACAGCTTTTAATAAAAGTTGCCACCGTCTCCCCCCCACCCTTTTTTTTTCTTTTTTTTTTGGGGGTGCGATTTTCATTTTGATTTTCCAGACACAAGCGTCGCTACTTGAGGCCCGCTTGTGTGTGTTTGGGACTTCTGGGGGCTTTGGGGTTTTGGGGCTTGGGGGTGGCAACCCTTTTTACGGCTGCCTAGCCACCAAATTTTTGACCTTCTTCATGTGACATATTTTTAAGTAAGTTGTCAAATTATTTTCACTGTTCCGCACAGCAGGCCAAATGAAATTATGTTTTACCCTTGCGGTTATTTTCCGCATTCCTACGCTTTGTTTGCGCGGGAAATGGGAAAAGTCAAATGCTGATGAGGACAAAGGCTAATAACGAAAACCTTTCTGTAATCGAATACCCAAAACAAAAAAAAAAACAACGAGGAGAATCGAGCTAAGAAGTGACGAAGCGAAACAGAAAGACACAACTCACCCTCGGTGAAATTTGAGTCCTGTGAAGGAAAAGATCAAACTAAAACTGCAGTCTAGTCACTTCACCATTTGATCCCACTGAATCGGTTTTTTATAGTTCTTTGTTTACACTTATCTGTGCACATTGGAAAAATGGGAAAAATGTGAAAAATGGGAAAAATGAAAGCAAACAGCCACTAATTACGATCTTCTCTCTTGTCTCATTGCAGGTAATTCACTCAGACCATAATCTCCACCAGAATGATGCACAACTTCAGGAAAACGGCTACGGTAAAGATAACCAGAATGAGGGTTCTGCTGGGCCGCTCAAATCCCTCATCTTGATTGCTGCACTCCTGATTGTCCCAAAACATTTTCCAGGGTTTTTCTTTTTTTTTTTTTTTGGTTTTTGGTAGGGCTTTCCAATGATTTTTAGCTACGATTAGAGTTTTTGAGTTGTGCGTCAGAGAGATTTTCACCACTCAAAGTGTGAAATGCGTTGCCAAACACAAATGCCAAGCGCGGCGTCAGCAGTGAAAGCCGGCAAACAAAAGATCCATTTGAATGCACATTTGCGCGCCAGCTGCATTTTCAAACGCCCCGGGCCGACATTGACGATTTTCACACATCCTCTGGACGGACAGACCGCCAAATTATGGGGCCCGCTGCCCAGTAAGCCCAGTTCGGCCCAGTACGCAAATCATAGCCACCGGACGGACAGTCAGTCGGCATTGAATACCTGTAAGCTGCTGTTTGGTCATTTGGCCAGCAGCGGAAAAGGGTTAAGCAGGTACAAAGCCGTGGCCAAGCGCGGCTTGTACAGTGGTTTCTGTTGGTTTTTCAGTCCGCTTGCGCTAACCCGAGCCTGAGAGATCTGAGCCACGTTAAGCGCGACTTGGCCCAAACACATCGCTCGTTTTAGCCTTGGTGCTTGCTTAGTCTTTTTCGTGTTGATGTTAAGTGTTTTTCTTTCGGTTTTGTGTGTTGTGTTGTGTCGTGTCGTGTCGTGTTGCCTCAATTTGTGTTTGGCTAATGAAAATACCGCCGCGAAGCAGACAAGCAAGCAGCAAACGATTTACGATATTCGGGCCAGGCATTTTCACTTGCCGCAACGACCGCCGAACATTCCACAGCAAATGACTTCATTGTGCATGGGACTCGCAGTCGCAGTCGCAGTCGCAGTCGCACTCGCAGTAGCTGCCGAGCTATAAATTCGCCAAGACCGCAAGACAATGGGCGCCCAGAGCTGAGATCTCCGCCACCGCATCTGAATCCCACTGCCTGTCTGTGGAGTCTCTGTTGCCGGGCTTGCAACGTTCACTCATGCAACTGCCACGACTGCCACGATTGCTGCAACTACTGCGAAGCTGGAGATGATGATGATGATGCTGATGCTGATGCGTTCGTAATGGAATTCAATGCACTTAATGTGCATTTTCGCATTTACATAATCGATGGAGGGCAGGCACAGCAGTTGTGGGAGGAAAAAACTACAAAATATAAGCTCGCACGCAAATTAAGCAGCTAGGGCAAATAGTAGTATTAGTAGTATTAGTAGTAGTAGTAGTAGTAGTATTAGTAGTAGTAGCGGTAGCAGTAGTAGTAGTAGTATTATAGTTTCGAATCCAAAGTCCCTGACCATGCCAACTCAATTTGCCAGCCATCTTGCTGCAAATTTGCATTCCGCCCGGCTTGTTGTTGTTGCTGTTGTTTATGCGCCTAGATTGTGTCCGTGTGTGCAGGTCTTGATTTAAGATACTTGCTTAATGTGTAATTTAGTGCATTTAGATAAGTTGCATAGTGAATTTTTGATGTGTGTGCTGCTGCTGCCGTTGTGTGGCTTCGCTCCACACATCAGCAAAGGGAATTTAATGCATTGTCTTGCATTTCTGCATTTTGCATTCTGTGTCTGCCTGCTGCTGCTGCTGATAATGCTTTTGTTTATTTAACGGCGCTAAGTGCATTGGTTGCATTTGCATAAATCGCTCGGTGGTTGGCGAGGTGGATCCAACGCCATCGCAAGCTGCAGGGAGCACCGACTGGTGGGGGGCAAGGGGTGGGGGTAAGTGGTGCAGGAGTGGGCCGAGTGGCAGCCCGACGCATTAAACAATTTGTGGCATTTAACAGTCGTTATAATATTGAAAAAAGCGCTCGCCGTTAACCCATGGCAATGACTATAAGCTGTAGCTGCAAGTTTTTACTTGGCGCCCAACCAGGGACTTTTGCAAGTTCAGCATTTTTAAAGCATTCCCTTTTGTTGTAAAATTATAATTAAGAAGAAGCTTTAAGAAGAAGCCACGCTAATCGTTGTTTATAAATTTCATATATTTTGCTTACTGGCTTTCTGCAATAGTTTCGCTAAAAACATGGGTTAAATCGCGGCTATCGATAGCCTGTTTTCAGCAACAAGGGTATCAGTGTTTTAATGCGTTTGCCGCGCTGCATGTGTGAGCGTTAATCACAAAAGCCAATATGCAGCTGAAAGCCGTTTGTTAATGCGTTATGCATTGCCACACTCCACCATGCCACCACCATGCCACCACCATGCCATCACCATGCCACCAGCATCGTGGCTTTTTCCAGCGCTTCTCACCCATTGTCATGGCATTAAATCCCGCAGAAAATTCCTTTCTGGCCGGCCAGGCTCTGTGATAAATTGCACAACGGCACCGGCGATCGCCAGCGAGTCTCATTTAATAAATAAAAATTCCATTATGGACACACTCAATGCCAGCCTCAAGCTCCATCAAATAACAAAGGAACGCTCGCCGTCCGTGTTGGGTGTGTTATAAATGACGTTGCACCTCCCGGTGCCAAGTGGCTGCCTTTTGGTCTAACGTTGCCGGGACGTCGACAAGCTTGTCAATTGCCAAAACATTTTCACATAAATGTACGCGTTTGGTTTTTAATTTTTTTCTTGTTTTGGCAGTGGCAGCACTGGCGCCATTGACAAAACGCCCACAATGTCCCAGCTAGGCGTTGCATCATCGAACTGCGGCGGGCATGCAACAATTGCGGCCATGCAACATCAATGGACAAAAAGATTCCTGTTTTTGTTAGCCGTGCTGCTGCCGTGCCGCAACATGCTGTAATTAACCCGTTTGTCATGCAAATAAATCAAAAGCAACACACCTCACACCCGCCGGCGGCCCGGAAAATGGTGTTAAATGCAATTGCGACTGCATTTTGAGTGCATTTTCCGTGTTTTACGACTGCAATGGGCAATCTCATTTGCAACCACTTGATGGGCCGGGCATGTGAGATTTTCGCATTCAGATTTGAAAGATTCCGATTTTTCGCGTTGCTGTTTTTTTTTTTTTTGGCAGGCAACCAACAATTCGCACACGCTGCCCAAAATCGGAAAGAGGCAAAAATTAATTGCAACAAAATGCGTTAAATGCCTGCGCTGCATGCATCATGTGCTGGGCCTTCGTTTATTTATTTATTTCTGCTCGCCAGCCGGAAAAACGTGCATCTCGACCCGTTGATCCGTCGATCCGTCGATCGAGTGCAATTTAATGCCTCAATTTTCACCAATTTCAACTATTTCGATGGCCGAAACGAATGCTACGTGCGTTGCCCAAAATAGCCGTGTAAAAGCATGGTGTGTGCTTTTCTTGTACTTTCTACACGAATTGTTTTTGTTTTAGTTCGGTTTTATTGTTTTTTTGTTTTGTGTTGTTTTTGTTTTCGTTTTGCGGTTGCTCGGCTGTTGCTGTTTTGTTGTAGCTCTGTATTTTTGGCTTCCTTCGTGCGTTTTTGGCCCAAAGACAAGTTCCGCCTGCGCCAATTTTGGCCTAAATGGCAATGAACTTGAACGCCGTCGCGTGGAAGTTTGTTGGCGCCCTGCGATTTGATTTTGGTTTTCGTGCTGCGTGTTTTCTGTTTTCTGTTTTCTGTTTCCTTTTCTTTTTCTTCTGCTGTCACTTTTATTTCTTCTTGTGTTTATCTTTGTCGCTTAGCGTTCAGTTTTTGGTCACGCGATGCCGTCAGGCGTATCAATTAGCCCCAAAAAAACCAAATGTGTTATTAAAATTGGGATTGAGTGACGTGAAAGGGCTGAGTAGATGGATTCATTTGCTGCAAAATGGGTCAAAACTGAAGGCTTATTTGCGAGGCAATCAAACCATAAAACATTAAACAATACACACAACATAGGAACATAACTACGGCCATGTATCTCATCGTTCTCACCTGATAAAAGTGACGAAGACATTTGCGTCGCGCTGACGGAGGAGCCAACAAAAAGTTGGCAAAAATGTTGGCAAAAATGTTGGCAAAAATGTTGGCCAAAATGAGAAGGAGTTGATGTATGGCGGTGGGCGGTGGGCGGCAGTGGAGTTGGGGGCGTGACAGCATGAAGTGTAGCGTAATAAAATGCACACAATTTACGCAATTTACGTAAAGCTAAAAAACATAACAGGCAAACAAGGACAATAAAGGGCGATGAGGGGTGGGTAGAAGGAACAAGGACGAAGGACGAGGAGCACAGGCACTTAGCGCAGCTCACACACACACACACACACACACACATGCTTCTAGCGATGGTGGCGCCACTAAATACAGTTGCTGCTGCTGCTGCTGCGTTCGCTTGATGCCTTTGCCGCAGCAGCTCCTTGCTGTTCAAACAGTTTTCCACGCGTTTTTCGCACTTTAACAGCCGCCATTTTGTTGGCATCCGTTGTTGTTGTTGTTATTGTTGTTGTTGTTGTTGTTGCATTTGCCGGCTTTACGCTGTCATTTTCATGGTTCTTGTTGCTGCTGCCGTTGTTGCCGCTGAAATGTTTCTCTATTTGCCAGCCAGCGTTGTTTTGTTTCATTTTCGTCGCCGTTCTTTCGTTTTTTTTTTTTATAGTCCTTTGGTGGTTCTCCTTTTTTTTGTTGTTGTACATTTTCTTTTTAGCCAGCATGTTTCGAAATTCAATTTTCGTCAAGTTGGCAACAGGCACACGAAGACAGCCAGTTGACGTGGGTGGGCCTGGAGTGGCTGCTTTTGTTGCTGCTGCTGCCGCTGCTGCTGTTGCTGCCTCCTCCACTTGTGACAAGAGCAACATTTGTCTATGTCGAGTTGCGACGACATGCAATAACTTTAACTGATTTTTCACACACACACGAGCACACACACGAGCACACACACACGAGCACACAAACTAGAGCGAGGACGATGCCTGTAGAGTATTTATAATTCTATTTATGTTTCAATATAGGGAGTCCTGCCAGAGCCTGGGAAACTGGCCACACACGACGCTGCACAGCCACTCGAAAAAGTTCACCCGTCAGGCTTAATGATAAAGTGAAAGTTTTTTCAGTTGCAACGGGGCTTTCGGGGCTTGCTTTTCTTCTGCCATCTTGTTGCACATTGGCTTTGCATGCGACACAGTTGTGAAGGCGGCGAAGGACCAAACGGGCAGGAAGTAAGAAAGGCTCGGCTTTTGGACGGCTGGTTGGCCTGGTTGGCTGGTTGGCTGGTTGGCTGGCTGACTGGGTGTTTGGATGGCTGGTTGGCTCGTTGGCTGGCTGGTCTGGCATGAAATCAAGTTGACTTTTCATTAACAGCTCAACAATGCCTTGGGTTTTCGGTTTGCTTTGGCTTGGCTTGGCAAGCCAAGTTAAGTTGTTTTTACTGCCTGTCATAGCGGTACTTAAAAAGCACATCCTCGCACACATGCTCACATGCGGGCTGCGGCAAAAGTTGTCCCGCATTAAGCCGCACATCCTCGGCATTTAGTTGCCCCATTCCCCTTTCCTACCCGCCACTGCCACAACAGCAATTAATGCGATTTGTTCAACGCTTTCCATGTTAACTACTTGAAAGAAAACACACTTTTCGTTGGCAAGAAAAGAAGACAAGCATTTTTTGTACAGATGGGGGCCAGAAGCCCTTCGCTTGCCCAAGGGAAGAGCCCCGAACATTTATTATTATAATAATAAATTGCTGCAAATGATGATTGACATTGAATACGTGTGTGTGAGTGTGAGTGTGAGTGTGTGTGTGTGGCAGAGTGTTGCTGTAATTTTGCGATGTTCATCAGCAATAAAAATGACAGAAAATTGCGCATACGCAACGTTGCACGTTAACACAGCGGCGATTAAAAGGCGTTCAGCCCGCTTTTACGACCACCAACCCAAGAAGCCCCCAATGTCACGCAAGATGATCTGAGCTGCTCTGGTGCCTCGGAAAAATCCCCATTCGACGTGACCGGGAAATGAAGCGGGGCAACGGGAAACTGGAAACGGGAAGAACAAGTTGTAAGGAAAACCGAGTCTTAGGCCACTTGATTAAATGAATATTCTGTCGTTGTGACTGCGTGACTTCCTCTGGGCACCGAGTGCCACCCATTACTTAATGCGGCTGAGCTGCGTCAATTTTTGGATGCATTTCAAATGAGGTAAACTCAGCCCGTGGGCGTGGCAGGGCCAGAAAATAAGAAAATTCTCATAAATGTTTGAGAGACCCTGGTCCTTTAATATTTAATGCCAGTCGCTGAAAGTGTGCATTTATTTTGGCTCGCTCAAAAGCACTTTCGCTTTTAATTAACTGAAGTTAAGCGGCGAGCAAACTTTGCCAAAAACTGGGCTTTCAATATTCCACGCTCCTTGTATACCATAGCAGCTAATAACACTTGACTCGATCGATTATGAAGTTGCTGCAAAGGTAGAAACTATGGAATAGTTACGATACTTTATTTAGTAAAGTTTAACTATCGTTTGACTAGCTTATTTATGTCGTTGTCAAGCACTTTCGATTTTAATTAATTGATATTAGGCCAGCTGACTGTGTTTACCAAATACCCGGCGATAGTGCGGCAAAGTTTGCACACGGCCGCATGATAAGATATGGCTTAGAAACTTTGGCTAGCGATAAGAACTTGGATTCAATTAAGGTAAGTTGGTCAATGCCTTGGCTGGTGGGCGGAAGCGGGGTGCGGCGGGGATGCGCTGGAGGCGGAGGTTGTGGCGTGGAAACTGTGCCACATGGAAAATGGAGCGTACGGAGTTGGGTTAGTTACTACCACTTGCAGAGGATTTCGTGGGTGGCGGGCTGGATTTTTGCTCCGCTTTGTTGTCAGCGGCGTCAAGTTGCCACTGCGCCGTCATCGTGACAGGTGCCATGTTGCACTGTGTGTTGTGTAGAGTCTGGTGTAGTGCCACGCCCCAAATATGTCGGAGAGCATTAGGCCGCGAGTACGCCACTTAAACGGACTCGCTCAGCTCGCACAGTTCTTTGCAGCTTCACGGCGCTTTTCCCACCACCCACCACCCACCACCCAATGCCCTGCATCAAGTTTTCCTTCGCTTTTTCCACGATGCGTGTCAGCCTGTCCATGTGGCAGTTTGTCAGTTGCTCGGTCTGTTCACTCACTTGATTTCTATTACACTTGACAATTTCGCTGGCTTGTTCCACGGCTGCGTTCTTCTGCAGCGTGCTGACATGATTTTGACACATAAATGACAAAGTGTTTAATATCTGTTGGAATTATGTCACTTGAGGCGCACTTGCTCTCGCACCAAATTGATTACATTTTAATTTGTGCCGAAGTGAAAGCGCCTGGGAAATTAGGCGAAAAGTGCATGCTTCAGCTGTGTCGCACATTACGGCCAAATTCGGTGCTTCGAAGGTGAGGAAAACCCAGCGCAGCTAGGGAACTTCCCTGAACTTCCCACACACACAGTACTCGTACCTACGCGTACGTACAAAACGGGGGAGCCCAGTTATAACGTTTTCTTTCTGTTTATTTTTGGCCCCAGTTCCAGCGTCATTATCGTTGCTGTTTATGTGCCGTCATTATCGCCAGATTAACCGCCTCTCCGTTGGCTTGTCTGTGTCGCTTTTTCTGCCTGCTTGTCGTTGCCGGATTTCGAGGTGCCCTGTTGCCATTCCACGGAGCCCCCAACTCCAACTCCAACTCCAATCCCAAACCCAAACCCAATCCCAATCCCAATCCAGCCATCCTTTTGGCAGGTCTCGCGTTGGCGTCGTGCATCCTGCACATCCTGCCCACGCGTGCCGCACATGCAACATCGCTGCATCGCAGCATCGCAGCATCGCAACATGGCAACATGGCAACATGGCAACAAGGCAACAACGCAGCTTCCCCTTTGTTGCCGACGTGTCGCCTGGCCAAATTATGCTGCAGTTAAAATTTAAAGTTGAGTGGCGCAAATGACATTTAATTGAATTAAAAATAGCAACAGCGCGTATATGGAGCGATTGTTCGTGTTGCAATGCCAGGCGGCGCAAGGGAAGTGCAACATGCATGGGGGCAGGCATGCCCATTTTGGGCGGCACTGTTTCACTAAACGCCCAACGGAATGCAGCAAATTGAGCAATTTAATGGCATACGAACAATGAATTTAATCAGCTCTTAATGCTTGCATACAAAACCTTAGACATGCACGTACGTTACTCAAACTCTTAAATCTAATCTAAATTGCGAAAAACTAGTGCTGCTAATTTGAATAGGAAAACGTCTGGGCATGAACTATTCAAGCATCGATTGCATATTCAAATATTTGTTATTTGCCTGTTAAACATATCCGTTGCTGACTTCAATTAAAAATCGATAGCAATTATTGTGCATGTACAAAGTGTTTGCCTTCGAATATGGCCACAGCACATAGCTTAGCTTTTGTGGCACAGCACAACTGCACTTGACACATCCGCACAGCAGTGGAAGCCCACTTTCCCAATGGCTGGAAAGGTCCCTTGTTGCGGGCGATAATGAATTTGACGTCAATCTTTATTTGGCGGCGAGTGTCATTTAAGATATCAACGCAACGATTTTGGGGAGTGGGAAAGTGGCAGTACAGGGTGTACTCCATGTTCGTAGGGCATTCCTGCCGCTGTCAGCAGCGGAAATGGCTCAAATCGAGATACAAAGGGAGCTGCAGAGAACAACAGCAGACAAAAGTGGAATTACTGATTGGCAAGAGCCAAAATGCCGGCAATGGCAATGAAATGTGAAAAGGCCGAAAGAGCAAAAGCTACGCAAAACAACAATTCTCATACAAGTTTAATTTAATGATGCGCAGGGGTGCATGGGGTGCGTGGGGGGATGGCAGTGCAGAGGTGTTGGAACATCTGTGGGGGCGTCGTTGTTGGGGTTTTGTCCATGCCAACATGCAACAACATCAGCAGCAGCAGCAGCAGCAGCAGCAACATCAGCAACAGACAGACGGACAGACGGCCGTTAGACATGTTGTATAAATAAATAATTGCGCATTGATGAGCAAAAGCGAAGCGTCCGCAAATGGACAAAGCAGATACAGATACAGATACAGATACAGCTACAGCTACAGCTACAGCTACAGATACAGATACAGCTACAGATACAGCTTCAGCTACAGCTACAGATACAGCTACAGCTACAGCTACAGATACAGATATGGTGCCAGGAAAAGGGGGACCAAACTCAGATGCAGATACAGATACGAATACAACCACATACATATATACGGGCACAGAGTGCCTGTTGAGCCAGAGACACGCACTTCCGCATTACTCAAATGAATCTGCCATTTCAGATGTCAATTTGTGTAAAACACAAGTCGCCATCAGACTGAAATCACACCCATGAATCTCTTTCTCTATCTAGCCATCTATCCCTCTATATATCTATCTATCTAGCTATATATTTATCTATCTATCTATCTACCTATCTATCTATCTATCTATCTATCTATCTATCTATCTATATGTGTGTACGCGCATGCATGGCAACATGCGGGGGTTATCAAGGTCACTTGCTGGCAATTGCATCTTGTCGGGGGGGTCCGACACCCAGGTCAACGATCCCAAATCGAAAGACTGCTCATTTTACGCCCTCGGAGGCCCAACTCAAAAGCAGCTTAATGATGCCCAATACGGCCGGCCTTCCTGCGCTCCATAAATATGGCCAAAAAGCATTCGCGAACGGGGCGGGACTGTGTTGACGTTTTGCCAATTTCGTACCGCGCTTTACTATTGATACCCTTCTCTTCCCTTCCCTTACCCCCCGTCGTTCTTGGCCATTTCGTACCTATGTCACTGGGATTGTAAGAGCTCCACCCGTCCTCTGGCCGTTTTGCATCCGACAGCTTTGCGGAGCTGCAGAGTTCTTGCCCAGTTTCCTGCTTTTCCAGCTTTTGCAGCACGTGTGGCGGAAAGTCACCGATTCAGTTTTGACCATCATCCTCGTGCACTGCCTTCTGCCAACCAACCAACCAGCCAACTCTATTTCTGGCTATCTGCTGTCTGTGCCCCTTTTTATGGCCGTAACTTGGCTGTCAGCTCTCGAGCTCTTTGCATCTTTGCATCCATTTGCAACTACACGGGCCAGAGTCACTGATTTGCTTTGGGATTACGATTTTGTCTATCACCTAATGGGGTCGTTTCGCTTGGCACCAGCGGCGGACCCACAAACTTGGACAAAGAGCTCTCCATCGTCTGGCGGCGTCCGCTTTAAGTAGATGTTAACTCAGGTCAACTGCATAGTTGTGCTTATGGAATGTGAATTAAAGGTATTCCAGTCCGGTTGACCTGCTCTTTCCCTCTGTCTTTGCCGGATTACTGTTTGGCCAGGTTTGGCCAGGTTTGGCCAGCCGGGTTGATAATTAAACGGAAATTGCTGCAGGAAATCGGGCCGGTAGATGCCCCATTATGATGGACGGCCCTGTGGATTAAGTCCCGGTCGCATTCTCAGCTCCTCCTTCGGTAATCCATTTTATATTGCATGTCTCGGAAACCACATTATGCTCTATGGCGCATCTCCATCTATATGTCTCAGACTCACATCAATAAAGGCAACATTGTTTGCCTGTCACATGCTCTTTTCGTGGTTTCCGCCACCGTGCTCTTTTCTTTGCGAAGGGTATATTAGCTTAGGCGGTTACTCAGAACTATCACATGACATTTCCCATGGAAAGAATGAAATGTTTTACCTTCATAAGTTCTCTTTCGATCTTAAAGTCTAACTTATCTGTAACGTATCTAACATAAATGCCACAATTAGGTGCAGGCATCAAGTGCTGTAGCGATTAGGATTATGTTACTCGCTGTAAGTTGTCTTAGCCAAGGATATGCTATATTCGACATACTCGCATTACACTCGCGGCCCTCTTAATATCATTTATCGTTTTTTTCTTTCAATTTTGCCCTCCACTTTGCCGCACACAAACTCATACGCATAAGCTCGAAATGACATTTTAACTGGTGCGTATAAACTTGAGCATTTTATGCATATTATCCTTTATTGTATGCGGCCAGGACCAGCACCAGCACCAGGACCAGGACCAGGCAAATCCGTAGACCCGCCTGCGGCCTAATGCGCATTGCCCCGCCCACACGCTCCCTGGATTCTGATAAGGATGTGGGCGATGGGGGCGATGGGGGCGATGGGGGCGATGGGGGCTTGAGAGACATCTGGGACAACGACACGCCTTGGCAGCGCTTTAACAAAGTCAAAAATCGTATTTATTATATTGCATTGACAACTCATGTGTCATGCCTGTGTGTGTGTGTGTGTGGCTGGCAAAGGGATAAGAAGTGTATATACTCGTACATGGGGGATACTGGGTAGATCGAGCTCACTGTCTCAGCCGCAACCTCATCCACATCCTCATCCACATCCTCATCCCCATCCTCATCCCAATCCTCATCCTTATCCCCATCCTCATCCCCATCCTCATCGCAGTCCCCAATCGAGTTCCCTGCCCACTTACTTGCCCGATTCAGGTTCTGTTTGCGTCTCTGGATAACTTTAAGTTTATGCCTGGGTCTGATTCTTTTCTTGCCTCCTTGAATCCCGGGCTGTGTAGGTGGGATTCCCGATTCGAGGAAAAACTTTGCCGCCAATGCCGGGGTTTATCACTCTTCGATGTTTGTTGCTTCTGCTGCTGCTGCTGATGCTGCTGCTGCTGCTGTCGCTCATTTGTTATGCGACAGTGATAAATGTCATGCAAAAGTTTCGGCAGCTGTCAAAAGGCATGTTTTTGGTCTTTTTCATTTTCCTGGCCGGGCCGCCTACTCGTATCCTGGTTCCCTTTTGGGCCCAGTCCTTTGTCTCTGGCTGCTCGCATTTTTCTTTTGAATCGCTTTTGCCTGTTGACAGAGCTACAAAAGGGCCATGCGAGGGTTGATTAAGCTCTTCCACATGTCGCACGAGTGGGTGCACTTGCACAAAAAATGCGTACCAAAAATGTATTTTCAATTATAAGAACAATTTCGTAGCACGCTCAAGTGCCTCTTAAGTGGAAAGTAGTGTTTCAAAACACCAACATCAACATCTTGCCTAAAGAATTTGACTTGCAATGCGAGATTCTTTGGAGTGATACTTTTCGCTGAGTGTTGGGGCAGATTAAGCGGACTTGGATTAGAGCATAATCCTTTGAGTTTCCACATAAGTTATAGCAGCCAAGTGCGCGACAAACGCAATTTGGGAACTCGCCGGGAAATTAGCTTTTACCCCATCCAGCGGCAGCTGCAACTTCGGCACTCACACTGCCATCCTCTAATTTTACGCATATTAGTTTTGTGCGAGCAGCAGGAACGCAGGAAAAATCCAGTTCCTTTAAGGATCTCGAACAGTTCCTTTGAAAAATTAGCACCATTTGCATAGACGCCCCCTTGGCGACCCCGGCATTTTGCCGCCGCCATGGATGTTCACTGATTTTGATGATGATTTTTCTTTCGGAATGCTCCTTTTGCCTTTTTTTTCCCTTTTCCTTTTTGTCTGCGCTGCTCAGCATTTTCCTCGTGCGTGTGCTGTTTTCCCGTTTTTCGGTGGGCGAGTAGAACTTGATTTTCCTCAATTTATTGGAACTTCGTGCGTGTGTGTATGAGTGAATTATATGAATAAAAATTTATTCAGCCATAAAGGCGCGAAAATGTTTCAACGAACTCGAACCAACTCCTTTCCCTTCCCATACTCAAAAAACATACTCAAAAAAAAAAAAAAAATGAATAAAAAAATTGAATACTTGTCTTTATGACTGTTCGCTCCATAACAGTTATTCCGCGCAACGATGTGATTTATTTGTGTTCTTTATGTTCCAATATTGTTGCTGATGGCGGAAGATCCGCGCCTGATTTATCTGAATTGATTATTTGCTTGTACTCGCACTCGAGTCTCTTTTGGGCATAAAAATTCAATTTGCCAGCGCTTCGACTTAAAGTGCTCTGAGTGGGGGGCCATATCGGTTCGGATCTGCTGAAACATTCCGGATTTCAATCGAGAAACTGTTGCCAAACCAGCCAAGGAACTTCAAATCAACTGGCTGCTGCTGCCACGTTTTCCCACTTGACCAGCATTATGTAGAGAGCCATTTAAAAAGGGTTTTCGTATGGGGCACTCGGGGTGGCCATAAACGTATTTCACACAACTTTATTGTTATGCTGATGAGTCCACAGGCCAGCGAGATAGAGAGAGAATGTTGGCCCGAAACAAGTTTCAGCTAGAGTTCTGCTCGGCTTAATTCGAAAGCCAAGACGCCGGCAGATGTTGCTCCTTTCCTTGCCTTTCCACTGGTTACTTTCTTAATTAATTCGGTGTTGGCTGGGGGCTTTGTCTCCTGCTGAGCATCACTTCAATTAAGCCACTTCACTCTGCTCTTCGGGCCTTTCTAGCCCGTTCCGGCCCATTCCACTCCCTCCTGAATTCAGGATCTTCCTGGCGAGGTGTTGCACGTGCAACATGCAGCATGCACCATGCAGCATGCAGAGTGCAGTGTGCCGTGCGCCGTGTGTGTGTGTGTGTGTGTGTGTGGGTTGCCCTTTTCTGTGGCGGCCTCTACAAGTGTCAGTGGCTGATTATGATGAAGCATCTTGTCATAAATAAACACGACAGTTTCCCTTCCCTTCCCTTCCCTTGAGTTGATTAACCCCTTTCGTAATCCACCTCGGCATGCTTTTTATCCGATCCTCGTCTCCTTGCTCCTTGTTCCGTGCTCCTTGCTACTTGCCTCATGTGGCATTCGCATGTGGGCTGGGTCCTGAGAGTCGAGAGTCGAGAGTTTTGGGCCCAGGCGACTTCTTTACAGCCAGCACTTGCGGTTTTTAATTATTTCAAGCTGGTTCTGCCCCATGTCAACTGTACTTTCGGTTGTCGTAGTTGCTGTCGCTCAGATTCACTTAATTAAGCTGTGCTGTGCCTTCAATTTGTTTCTATTAAACAAAACAAGCCTCGCTTTTTGGGCAAACGCACTTGCCGTTTATTATGACTCTCGGTGTCAGTCGGTCAGTTGAATGGCCCAACTGAATGCTGAATGCTGAATACTGAATGCTGAATTTCCAGAACTCAAACTGGCCCATTCATTATCTCATTTCCGCCTGAATAAGCAAAAACTTTGTACTACAGATACTAAATATAAACACACTCGACACAAACGCACACAAACACACACACACACACACACACTCGCAGACACACACACTAAACGCACCATCGAACTCACACACACGCATGTAGTGTACACACAGAGACAGTTGAAAATTTAATAATAATGAAAATTGCAAGCGACAGTGAGAAATTCAATTAGCTTGAGCTCCGCCAAACACTTGCTGGCGCGAAAGAAAGAGATAGAGCGAGAGAGAGTGAAAGAGAGGGGGCTACGCGGTGCGAGAGAGAGGGAGTGAGTGTATGTCATGGCATAATTTAATTTGTACGCTTGCTCATCCATTCAAGTCGGCAAGCATTCATTCAGCCATTCATTGCGCTCATTGTATCAAACCGAACGTATAAAAATACGGCACCCAAACGAATCGGAAAACAAGTTGGTATGGGATGGTATGGGATGGTATGGGATGGTATGGTATGGTATTATATTGTGGGGTATGGTATACGTAAAGAGATATGTATGGGTATATAAATGGCAACAGGATACTTTGTTTTCAATGAACTGAGTTCCTGGGATAACATGAATAATTTACACCCACCTAGCCGGCCTGCTGTTGGATCATAACAAATCGACTTGAGCCAAAGGACATGAGGTGAACTAAAGACGGCAAAACCCTTGTGTAAAAACGCTCGACAAGAACCCACTAAGCTTTTACTGCCCCAACTGACCGAACGACCAGAAGCCTGAGAAACCAATAGCAATTTATTAATAATGCCAGGCGGTCTTGTTGCCTCGGCTGCTTGTGTTGTTGCAGCCAGCCGGAGTAATTATACTCAAGTGGAATTAAAGAAATTGCCAGCAATTATTATTTGTCATTAGTGGGCTGCGATGAAGCTGCACGATTTTCAATTTGACCAGGGACTCCGCCAAATGGATGGCCCTTCGGCGCGGGCATCAAAAAATGCACGAGAAACAATTAATTTGTAGAGGAATTAATGAAGGGACCGAATCCGCAGAGGGATAAACCAGAGCACGAATCCCCTATCCCCAATCACCAATCCCCCCCCCCCCCCCCCCATCACCAATCCATCCCCATCCCCAACATGGCCAGCAATGTTGATTGCAGTCGGCGATTATTAACATTGAGCAGTGGGCTTGGAGCTGCCAGTGCCCCATCAATATGCAAGACCCACTGCGTGTGCCATGTGCAACAGCAACAGCAACAGCAAAGGCAGCAGCAGCAGCAGCAACAACTGCAACAACTGCAACAACATCGGCAGCAACCACTACAAATTGACACTTGAGTGAAGACGACGATGGACCGATGGACCGATGGAACGATGGAACGATGGCGATGGCGAGCCAAGGAGACGGCGTCAAATCGATTTGCGAAACAACAAAACATGGCGCGATAAGCGCGGCAATGAGACAAGAACGTAACTTGATGATGCTGCCAGGCGGCGACATTCAGCGGCAGCAGCAGCAGCAGCACCAGCAGCAACACAATGGCAACCGCAATGTTGCAGCAACAGCAGCAGCAACAGCAACAACAGCAGATGCCGGCACTGGCAAGCGATTTGTGTTTGCCTTTGATAATACTGCCCCTTGATGATGTTGTTGCAGCTGTGGTTGGTGTTGCTGCTGCTGCTGTTGCTGCTGTTGCTGCTGTTGCTGCTGTTGCTGCTGTTGCTGCTGCTGCTTCGGCTGCTTCTGCTGCTGCTGCTGATGTTGGTGCTGCTGCTGCTGTTTCTGCTGCTGCTGGTGCTGCTGGTGCTGCGCTTGTTGCCACTGCCGTCGCGGCAACTGTACTGTGAAATGCGCTTATGCAATGAACAGAGACAGCAGAGTCGCCTTTCTCTGTCGCCTGGCGCGCAGGGAAAATACTTTGTGCAAATCGAATTACCAAGTTATAACATCCACTTGGCCAGAAGGGTAGAACAAAAGCTCTGCCAAAGCAGCACAACCGAGTGAAGTGGCTGGTGGCTGTTGGCTGGGAGATGCCATGGCTATCCGATTGCCAACCACCCCACGCTGTTGCCAGCCCTCTTAACCCGCCTGTCAACAGTTGTGCTGCTTTTTTTCCTGCTTTTTTTCCTGCTTTTTATGGCTGCTCCAGTTAACCGGAGTCCAACCAGTTGGCTCGCACTGCAGTGCCAGCAGTGCTATTAAATTTCGCCCGCCAGTGCGTTGTGGGTATGTCGAATCCCCCGATATGCTTGTTATGCGTTATAGGATTTGACAGTTGCTTAATTTTTCTATTTCACTGCATTCTCTCGCATGTTTCCGCATTTGCGATTGGCCTTTTGGGGGGGGCGGCGAATTGCTTCCTCCTTGGACGACCCATCATCACGAGCATCCTCATCCGCTGGGCCACGTGTTGACTGTCTGGTCTGGTGCCGAAATAAGTACGCTGTCTTCCAATCAGCTGCAGATACAGATACAGCTACAGATGCAGCTACAGATACAACTACCGATACAGCTACAGATACAGCTCCAGATACAGCTACAACTACAGATAGAGCTACAGTTTCAGATACATGGTGTGACTGGTGTGGCCTGCAGCTGGCTTTCTCGATTGCCTTTCGTTTGAGCGCTTGGCCGGGCTATTTGCTTAGAAAGTGCTGCAGCTCCTTTGGCCGCAAAACTGCAAACTGCAAACTGCAAATTGCATTTGCCGCGCACATTTAGCTGTCAATGCCAGGAGCTTGAGTGAAGCTATTAGTTTTTCCAGTGCTGCTGCTGCTGCTGCTGCTGCTGCTGCGCTTTGCCTTTTCCATTTGCCATTTTCAGTCCTCCAGTGCCCTGTTTTTTGCCCACCACCCAAGTGGGTCCTATCGATAGGGTCCATGTACCCATCCATGGACTAGTATAGACTACAGTCATCTGCTGCGGGGCGGCTGCAATTTGTTTGAGCTGCACTCGCAGTTCTTCGGGTGTTGTTTGCCCTGCTGCATCAGCATCATTATCAGCCCAAGATGCCGGCTACACCGCAGATACCAGTAATGCAGTTCATCAATATGTCGCCCCGCCCACTGCCACACAATCCGCACCACCCACCGACCACCGCCCACCGCCCACCGCCCACTGCCCACTGTCTTCAGCCCCAAGCCACTGCGTAGCTCTCCTGAGTACATAATCAACAGCTATGCGAGCTGAGCGCTAAGAGCCTGGTGTTTGCTCTGCTGCAGCTTGATGCACTGCGAGAAATCAAAGATTCGTTTACAAGGAGCAAGATGTACAAAATAATGATTTTTACATACTCCCATTCCTTCGAAATGTTTTAAAATAGTTTAAGAGTTAGTATAAATAAGGTAATACTTGTATATCCTTGTAACTAAATAGATTTCAGGCAATCAGCTGCTTTTTTAAAGGGGAAAACTAATTATCCATATCCTTATATGCATTAGCTTGGATTTGGCTTACCAATCACACCTTTTTTGCAGTGTCTTTTGGCCTTCAAAGCGGCGGCTCTCTGCTGCCACGCAATGCAAGTTGACTCAGCTCGGTTCAATTTGGTTCAGTCGGGCTTGGTTTTCAATACGTTTCATTTCGAATTAAGTTATTTCCAAGTTGAATGCAATTTGCTGTCCCTTTTCACTTTGGCACTTCGCCCAGCACTTAAGGCCAGGCCAGAACCCAGCCAGCAGCTCCTGGCCGGCATTGAAAAAAGGGGTGTGCTGTTGGATCAGTCCGAAGGAGGTTGCTGCGTCATCATCAGCATCATGCTGCGTGGCATTCGCAGTCACGACCCAAACTTAATCATCAACACAGGCAGACAGGTTGGTTGGCTAAAAACTTCGTGGGGCGATTGATCGAACCCCATCGAACCCCACCGGCCACATTCCATTTGCATTTGACAAGCGAGAAACTTCGCTGGTATCTGGTGGATGCAGGGCATAGACCAAATACTGCAGCTGCAACCATCGCCACTTTAAATAATGATTTGTTCCGGCAACTTCTAGCCAGCGTTCTCATACCAATTTCATTTCTTGCTCTCGTTACAGGTAATTAGAGATGCCAGTCAGCCAGGGAGCATTGGAGCCAGGGAAACAGGGAGCCAGGGAGCTAGACATTTGCAGCTTTGGCACGCTTCACTGGCACTTATTCCGGCAGTGGGCGTGGCCCTAATTAACAAATTGTCTGCCATTAATTAGTAGGTAATAAAAAAGTCGAATGCGGAATGCAGCTGCAAAATGTGCTAATTTGGCAGTCAACTCCGAGCGGGAAGATCAAGCGCGTGGGAAAGAGAAGAGCCAATGGAACTAAATGCCAGCCACTCAGATTTAGTTACCAGCTTCAGCTGGCATCTAGAAAATTCCAATAAATATCTATTGGATTATTGCCCATTTAGCTATATTACCCTGAACTAGTTGCATACAGATGTGTAGATGTGTAAGCCATTTAAGCTTATTAAGCTGCATGAACAAACTATTTCAAGTGCTCAAATTCCATCTAGCCGAACTTTGCAACACACGTTTGCTATTCTAAGCATCAAAATTCCAGCGCTAATAGAGTTGTTCAGGCTTATCTGGCTGTTTTACCCATCTAGTTGCTAATGGCGCTTATAATTATACCGCACACATGCGCAAAACAAAAAACGCAATTAATTAAAAATAATAAGTGCTCCGAGCAAAGAGTAACAAAAGCGAAAGTTTAAGTACTTGGAAACGGCCCTCGGGCCAAGATGCCCATCAACACAGCGCTTTGTGCTGCAGTATATACGAGCATGTGGCATGAAAAGGGAGTTGCAAGTTGCAAGTAGCAAGTTGCAACCTCAATGAGTTGAGCTGGTCAGTTGAGGGAGGCCGAGAGCTTGCCACTCCATTCAATTGGCTTCGAATTCGCATCGTTCTTGCCTCTGCTGCAGCGGCTTTGTTTGCTAATTTCTCTCAAGCAACTTTGTTGAGTATTGGCCAGCGGCATTTTCTCATCTGTGCAGCTGCCGCTTCTTCGTGGCTTTTTCACCGCCACCGCCACCCCGCCCCTACCCTCTCCTGCACCACACAACAGCCATCTGGTTGAAAGTATTTGCCGCTCGCCACTGCTGCTATTTTCTAATAAAAGTTGTCAATTAATTTACTGCGGCCAGCAGTAGCAATTTTCCTTGCAACTGTTTCTGTTCGGTGGAAGCGTAGGGCTGCTGAATGTGGCATTGGAGAAATATTTATGAACCGATCATCCAGGCGACGTTGCATTGCATTGTGCTCTTCTCCCCACCCAAAATCCCCTTTTTCACGTTACGCTCACCGAACAATGGGTAGCGCGTTTGGGCTGGGGCAATGTTTTTAATCAAAAACCGCAGTCCATAACTTGGAGGCGCAGCAGCAGCAGCAACTGTGGCAGCAACAGCAGCAGCAACTGTGGCAGCAGCAACTGTGGCAGCAACAGCAGTTGCAGCACAAAGAGTGCGCCTTAGAAAGATGGCAGAACGCAAATGGTGCTAAAACAATGCAAAAAGAGGAACCGCAAACCAGCAGAACGCAAAGGCAGCAGTCCACTGAGGATAAAACCACAAAGTCAGGAGCGTATTTTCATATTCAAACATCGGGCTAAAAGAAACTTTTTACACAGCATGCTGGAGAAATTTTCCAGGCATTGCTTTTCCATGAGAAAAGCGAAAAAAGTTGAGGCGTTTCTTATCAGAAAGTTCTTGGAAACCGAGCGTCTCAAAGTGTCTCTAAACTAATATAACATGAAAAGAAAATGTTATTCGAATTAGTTACATGCCAAAAGTTTACTATAATATCTAGCACAAGTTGCTACGGTTAGAAGTGTGACTTATTTTCCACTGTGTACAAGTGTACGAGTGGAGTGGGCAGAGGGCGCCCCAACTCCGCCCCCTCTCGCCGCCGTTTTGCCCCCTGTTCTGCTCGAGAGCACAGCGACAAAATGTGTGTGCGAGTGTCTGGTTAACATGGGAATCAATCTTTGAACAGAGCTATATTAAATTTCGAACATTTCCGCAATTTCACAGGCAGTGAACCAAGAATAGGCCAGCCAGATGAAATGGGGGGGATGTCCGGAGGAGCATCGACTTAAAGGGAAACACGTCTGATGATATTTCTTTGACAGCACTCACAAGTATTTAATTTGATGTTTATTGACCCGCCTGCAAATGTAAGCGATACTCGCACTGAGATTTAGCTACATTTCTACGGATTTGTTTGCCAAGTGCTGTGCTGGCTTGTGTTTAATTAACTTGAATTGACAGTCGCCACTTGAGGCACTCGCACGGCCAATTATCCAGGCAAGTCAATCAATCATCCTGTTAAAAAAACGAATATATTGCAATTGCATCCAAAAAGCAGCAAATTAAGAGTCAGTGGCTGAGTTTGCTGTTAGTTTGGCATGAATTACGCATACGCGGCGTGGACAAGTGCAGCAAATCGCTCGCTGGCGAATTTAAAATGCAAATAAATTCATTAAATGCAATCGCCAGATAAAAATGTTCAAGTGCAAGGGGCTGCGGGGGAAGGGGATGGGCTTTTGTTTAACAACTGCAGCAGTTGTTGCTGCTGTTGCATGTATCTACCATTTGGTATTGTGCTAGTTAATAAATCTTCATGTAAAATGCAAAAAGCCGAAAAGGGGAGCACAGCGCGTTGTGTCTGCTATTTTATCTAACTTTCATTAGAACAACAATAATAGCAACCGCAGCGACAATAGCAACAACTATGGCATTCATTTCTCGCCGTTCGTTGAACTTTGCCGGCAAACTGCAGTGGCAAAAGCAAGAAAAAAGCAAAAGCAGCAAGCAAAAGCAGCGAGCAAACGCAGCGAGCAAAAGCTGCGAGCAAAAGCAGCAAGCAAAAGCAGCAAGCAAAAGCAGAAAGCAAACAATGAGCGCATGTGCGAGCTATTTTATTTTATTTTATTTTTTTGTATTTGTGCTTCTTTATTTTTATTTTTATTTTGATTTTTTTTCTGATTTTCGTTTTCTTCATCTGTGTGATTGCTTGTTGTAAATGCCATTAAATGCTTGCTCGCGCCTTCGGATCGCGCGTCTCTTTCTAGAAAGAGATGGGCACTGTTCCTCCATTCATTCATAAACCCGTTGACATGCATTTACACTGCGATTTAATGTGACATCGACGTTGGACAAAAGCCGCGCTTCCCCCCAGTAAACACAAGCCGAAATCGAATTTGCCATTTGGTATTTGGGTTTCTAGTTTAGCTCGGCATCTGGTGCCTCTGCACTTAACGTGTTTTTTTCAGCTTATGCAATGCGGGGAAAACTAGTTTCTGTACGTTTCCATGATAACTAAATGATATTTGCTTTCGGTCTCTTTTCCTTGTTTGGCATTTTTATAGCTAAAAATAAACAACATAATTGCATATTTACTGCCACGCTCGTTCGGACGCTTTTGTGATTTGTTTTTCCCGCTCTTTTTTGTTTTTTTTTTTTTTGGTTTTTTGGTTTTTGTTTTTCGTTTCTCGCTATTGCGAGCGGAAGTCACAATTTCAGTTTCAGTTTTGTCTTCGCCTCTGCTGTTTAGCCATTTGCATACGAAAAACACACAATTTTCGTCGTGCATTTTTGCTTTGGCGCAGCGGATGCAGCCACATTCCGCAGAGCTGAGCTAATTTATGCCATTTTATTGGCTGGCCAGCGCATCTGGGCTAATAGAAAGTCGCCCGGCTTTTGGAAAGTACCCTTGGTCATTCTGTGCTGCTCGAATTTCCGCCGCTTTTCACACGCCCGCAGAGAGGATGAGGAAAAGCCCGTTTCCCAGCTTCGGACAATGTATCATATATCAAAGAAGTGAGCGGAACAATGGCGATACTGAAAATAGAACGAATTGTGGGCGAGCGCCAAAGTTGAAAGGTTTTTCAATTAACTTGTATCTAGCAGGATAAGCCATAAAAGTAGCCAACAAACAATATCTTGTAAATACCATTTATCCTTTATAAAATCTGTTTTTTAAGTCAGCGCACATAACAGATGATTTTCCATATGAAATATTTTTGAAATCGGAAATCTTGAAATGTTCCATTTTAATTTGCGGCTTGTAGAAATGTTTTCTCCAGCATTTGGCTGTCTTTAATCTCCGCAGATGCCACAGATCTTAGATATCGAAACATCAGCCCTGACAGATGTTGGCAAGTAAATCCGTTTTTCTTTTCTTTTCTTTTTTTTTCTGTTTGGTCTTGCCACGCTCACATGTATGGCCAAATCTGTTTCGATTTGCGGAGACAGCCAACAAAGAACAGAAATCGCTCGAGTGTCGGCCATTAAGCATACGCAGCGTGTGCGTCTTGCCAATTAACTTGGCGGCACTCGCATCGGACCATTGAGTCATCAGATGGGTGAATCCGAAAACGGGAATAAAAGCCACATGGCCACGTTGCGGAATACCCGGAGTGCGCTTGGCCCAAAAAAAAAGGGGGCGCATTCCAGTGGGCAGGGGGCAGGGGGCAGGGGGCGTGGCATGTCGCGGTGCAAGCGGCGAGACACGCGTCTCAGATGTTTTATGCTCATTGCACAGGTAAATGGCTGAAACGAGGCGACAGCGAGTCCAACTCCGCCGTGGACTGCAGTGGTCCATTGTTTGTGTCCACTTGTACACTGTGTTGCACTGTGTTGTACTGTGTGTTGTGCCACATTTCGCGAAAGCGACAGAAACGGCAACAGGCAGCAGGCAACAATGGGCCACAAATATTTGCCAACGTGACCGTGAACTGGCATAATGTGGCACGCGATGCTCATGCCGCGACACGTGCCGCTGGACTCTCTGCACCCACCACTCCTTTCACTTTGAAGCCCATCTAGTGTAACCCCATCCTGGCAACTTCACTTTTCGTGCAGATTTGCACAAGGATTGGCACGCATTTACGCACCATTTGTCGGCCAACTCCAGTTGTTGCAATAAAATCAGGCAATTAATATTTGAGTAAGTTCACGTACATTTCGAAATGACCCTTGGCCGGAGCAATTTGCCTGCAATATTTATGATGAGAGCCTTTCAATTTTCATAAACAAACTTCTCTAGTCGTCGTCGTGGCCACAAAGATCAACCGAGATTTACGCAGTTGGCCTGCAAAATTTATGAGCTCAGCTGAGGCTCCTCCGGTCCTGAAACCCTTGGCCAAACCCAAAAGCCATCACTTCTGCCTCTGCCATGATGGCTATGTTACTTTTATCTGGCCAGAAACTTAACTTTTCGGTCTTAGGCCCGGCTGAGTCGTGTTTTGCCATAAATTTGCCCGCTGAATGTGCTAATAACTGAGCGGGCTTTTTGTTTTTTTTTTTTTTGGCCTGGCCAAGAGGCGAAAGGGAAGACAAAACGGCCAAGAGTTAGCAGAGGAAGTGGAAACCGTTGAAGTTTGTCCGCTAAGCTACGACGGTCATGGGAAAATTTCTCATCACTTGTTTCCCTGGCATAATTGGCATTTTCATTATACAGCAATGTAACCATTTTTCACACGTTTAAGCCCACTTTAAATGCATCTATTTATATGCATGACAATTCGCTTTGTCATTTGTTATTGTTGCTGATTTCATTTCGAATTCTCCAAATCGCACAAAAAATTCATAAAATATTAATACCCTGGAATACACGATTCGTTAAAGTTATGATAGCACTGTTTAACCCCAGCTTTGCAGCTTAATATGTTTACATATACATATGTTTAGGTTCGCTTACTTATGCATGCATAGAACGTATTTGTTCGCTTTATTAATGTTTTATTAAATTGGCATAAAAAACAAGCAATGGGTATTTGACATGTGTAATCCCCTGCATTTCAGCCAATTTGCACTCGCTTTTATATATAGTTTTTTTACGGTTAAGTGTTTCGACTCAATTTATTCATATTTGCTGCGGTTGCTATTGCTGTTTGTTCATTATGGGTATTACTAACCAGTTTGGAATGCCAAGAGTGGGGGAGCGAAATTATAATTTGTTTCGTAGTTTGTATAAACATTCCTGATATTGCTGTGGCTTATTGTTCTGTCCGTGTGTTTGCTTTAATGTGGGCGTGCCGGTTTCTCGATTTTTTTTCTCATTTTTTCATTCAGCCGGCTCACAAAAGCCAATCCTCTCTCGTTCTGGCCAAGTAGTGTTCTGTAAGCCATTGGTAGTTGGTTGGCTGATTGTTGTTGGCTTGAATGTCGAAGCTACGTGCCAAGTATGTGTCATGTTCGTAATGGAGAGCCCGGTTTGTGCGACTGGCTGACTGGCTGACTAACTGCAGTCAAGATCTGGCTGGTGTACAATTTATAATAGAATTAACCTTCAACTTTCAAATGCAGCTGCATTAGCTCTATGTCGAACACAGGCAACAAACAACAAACAACAAACAATACACAACAAACAGCCAACAGCCAAAAACGTGCATTTAATAGACCTTGAATCGCTGGCAGCCGAGTGAAATAGCAATTGTGAGAAAATCTCGTTGTTGTCTTTGCAGTTCATTGACACAATTTCCATGCTTTGTGTATCTTGAAATTGTTATCGAACCAGAGTTGTTTGCCCACAAAAATTCACAATATATGTGTGTACATATGGGCGGCGTGTGTGTGCAATCTCTTTCACATATTACACAATTTTTGTTTCGATTGTTTATGGAGGCGCCAGGAGCTGTGAGAAGAACCGGGACAGACGCAAACCTGGCCATGATTTATGGCATTTTACGGAGTACTTTAGCATTTTCACAGTCCATTTGGCTAATTGCCGGCCGTTTCGCCCGCCGGCTTGTATGCAAACGAATTTTTATAAAAGCCTCTTCTGAAAAAGCTGCTGAGAACTTTTTGTTATAATAGTTATTTTTTGTTTTTTGTTTTTTTGTGGGGGGGAGACACAGTGCATATACAGCACTTGAGCTGATCCATTGCAGTGTTGTGCTCATGCTACCATTTCATTGTAATACCATTTCGAATCGAATGATCAGCCCGACACATGCCGAGAAATCCCTTAAAAATGAAATAAAACAGACTGAAACAGAGTGGCCATGAAAACTGCCCGGCAGACAACTAGACATGCTATCCTATCATAGAGATAGAGATAGAGATGGAGATAGAGATAGAGATGGAGATGGAGTCTAGGTTTTTGTGCTGTGTTGCCTGGCATTTTAATTATGAGCCAAGCCTGGAAAAGCTCGGCCCTGGCAGCTCCATGACATTTATGATTGCTGCCGGTCGGGCGACTTGCAACTTCGTCCACCTGTGCTCCACCGCCACTGGAAACAATGGACTTGGGGGGGGATTAGTGGCGACGGAGGAGGTGGAGATGGAGCTGGAGCTGGAGCTGGAGCTGGAGCTGGAGATGGAGGAGTAGTAGTTAATTAATATGACATGGCATGAAATCAAAAGCATGGGAGCAAAAATTGCCAAGCACTTAATGATGATGTTGTACTCCTTAGCCGGGCCCCCGTAATTAGCCAATTAAACCTGGCTTCCCCCCCCCCCCACAAACGGGAGCACATTTCACCCAGAGATTCGCTTTCGTTTGATGTATGCAAATGACTTTTGATGTCATTGGGCCTTTGGCACAGTTTTTGGTTTCTCGGCTGTTGCGTTTCTGCTCCAGTAAGCAAGTTAGACAGAACACACACACACACACACACACACACACACACGTACTTGTGCTACTTGTACTTCAGATGAAAGGCAAACACGCCGCCCTGGAATTTATTATTGTGTTTTTTATTACATCGATGCGAGCGGTGAATTTACGATGTGCCACAGTGACAGATTCTTCTTCTCGAATTGAGAACTGTGAGCGCCGTGCATGTAAATCACAAGCGGCGTCATTTTAATTGGCCGCGAATTCTTTGGGAATTGTTTTCGGTTTTCAGTTTTCGAATGAATTTCATGCCTCATTGGGGCCTGACCACCGCACATTCCATGGCTATCCCCTTCTGCACTTCGATTCGTTTGACACTTTAAGCGGGTTAATAAATTTTGTAGCATTCGCAGCTCAGCGCGCGTGCCATCGCCATTATCTCACTGGCCATATGTATATTTCAATATAAATTTATATGTATTTATATGTATGTATATATGGTTGGAGCAGGCTGGGCTTGCCGCAAATCTCATTTGGCTTTAATTTAACTAAATCCCGAGATTGCGCCTGGGACTGGGGCACACCTTTCCGTGTTGGCAGACGCACCTTTCCCGCTAAGCTGAGGATATTATGCCCGGGCGAAGTCGGCTCTAAATCAACAGCAGCCGCAAGTTGAGATGAGCGAATGTGACACCAGCGACCCGGGGTTAGATGTTTTTGAAGGTTGAGAAAGGGTTGGAGAAAAGCTGGGGAAAAGGTTGGGAAAAGGGTAAGCTGGTTGTCCTTGTGCCTGAAACTCAAGCTGCCAGAGTTGTGGCAAGGGGCAAGGGGCAAGGTGCGATCACGTGTGCTGCTTTTGGGTTGTTGCAAGCTCCGAGATGCTCGGATTGCGTACGTCGGGCACTTCAAAGGGCCATCACACCATCACACCATCACACCGGAAACTAATGATAGACAAAAGGGCTGCCGGAACCCAAGCAAGTGGTGTTGGTTTTTGGCCCGAAGGCAAGTGCTCCGCCCAGATGGGATTAAAATTACCAAGGGACGAGGGGCAACCAAACGCCATCGATGCTCCTTCGTTCCAACCTCGACATGCACAACGTGGCTGTCTGGCAGACAAAGCCGCTTAATGATGGCTGCGTAGCACGGACTTTGGCTTTAGTTTTTGGCTTTGGCTTTGTCGCCCGATTCATTAAAATGGATTTTTCAACAAACTAACCAAGCGCCGCAATCGCTAACCCATTCCGATTTTTGGTAGCACCCCGGCTGCGTTTCATTTGAGCTGGCAAAGCCAATTTATGAAATGCCACTGACGAGCGGCAAGTTGTAAATAAGTTAAGTTACTTAATGTAATTGAAGCTAAGGGCTTGCCAGCACATTTGCCAGCATGTGTTTGTGTTTGCCCCACATCAAATTGAATTGGATTCGATGTGTTTGGCGTATCTTCTGCTTTGAGAGCAGTTTAAGATTTGACAAGAGCTTAAATGATAAGCTAGCTGGTAAAGTGCAAATAAATCGAATACAAACAAATTTCGTTATGTAAATATTTATTCCACTGCTGCTTTGAATGCATCTCAACTGCCTTCAAATAATGCCCAACTAAATAATACCCATTTCCCCAACGCCCACTCAAAATTCGGAATGAATGTGATTCGAATGTGTGCAATAATTGCATTATCGACAACACTGTGTGTGCCAAACGCTCAATTATCAGGGGATATTTATTTGTGCTCATATTCGATCGCTTTGATATTGGAAATCGAATCAGCAATCGGCACTTGATTGATGCTGCCTGACCCCAGACTGCAATTAGTTGTTAATTCGCTTGCCGGACAAATTGCATGTGGCTAAATTTCATTTAGCTTATTTTTTGCATTTATTTTATTATTTAATGTCGCCGCATTCAGATTGTTGTCATTATCATGCTGACCATTTAATGTTTAATGGGGCAGTTGGCGAGATAGATAAATAAATAAATAGAACCGCATGGCGATAGCAGCGCACTTTTTATGGAGTCGTAAAGGGAAGTTTGGCCCAGCAAATTGCAGGAAGTAAATCAACATTTGGCTGCCCCCCCCCCCTCCGAAGTTGCGACAAATTGCAGTTTCATGTTTTTTCTTTTTTCGTTTTTCTTTTTTGGCCACTTTTTTGGGGGGCAGCCAATCTGAGCCAATCACGGACTGATGGCCAGGTTTTATGAGCATTTAAAGCGCCAAATAAAACGATACCGAAATCCCATCAACCGCCAAAAGACGCAAGAAGTTGCCAGCCAGCCAAGTTGAGCGTAAAACCTTGTCAATAGATGCAGTTGAACTGTCTTTGACCTCATGCCCTAAAACTACACGTAGCGAAAGGAAAGTGTAGTTAAATATACAGTATAAATCACTAGTTTTATTACTAATCCATCTCGAGATGAATGCCAGTGGCTGAAGAGGAAATGAATGGCGTTGCTGGGTAAATTTAGAAAATTGAAATGCCGCACTGCGATCTACACGTGTGTGCGTGTGTGTGTGTGCGAGTGTGAGTGTGAGTGTGTGCGGCTGTGCCTGTGTGCGTGGGCTTTAAGTACTCGTATTCCCCATAGAGCATTTGCGGGATGTGCAGTTGTGTGGCTGGGGAGGCGGAGGGGGGAAGGGAAGGGAAGGGAAGGGGCGTGGTGTCCCCAATACAATCACACTAAAAGGTGTTACACCGCAAAATGCAAACGCTTTTATGACACAGTCACCAGAGCCTCGGCTCACAGGCATTCCTTTTCCCTTTAACTAGTGTCAAATGTTACCTTGCCCACCACCATTTCAAATTTTCCTGCCACTTTTCCCGCCGCTTTCGCCTCGCTTTCCCGCCGCTTTCCCGTTGCTTTCCCGCCGCCTAACCTACAGCACAGGCCGCACTTTGAGAGTCATTCCAGGTTCGCCCCATTTGTCAGGCGCACACTCCTCTTTTATGGTCCATAAGATGTGCATACATGTATGAGTGCCCAGGCTGTGTGTGCGTGTGTGTATGTGTGTGGGGGGGGGGGGGGGGGGGGTGTGCATGTGTGCGTGTAAGTATTATGCGTACTCAGACCGCGTACTTGTAGTTTTTACAAGAAATACACGAAGCACCATTTGATTTTCGCAGGAAAACTATAAAAAAATAAAAGCCATAGGAAAAAATCGCATATGAAAAATACGAATTTTGCTTACCCTTATCAACTTCAGTTGAAAAATGATTTAGCATTTGATTAAAATGTCTCCAACTGTCCATTGAAAACCATTGCCTTGTAGCAAGGACCCAAAATTACAACAATGAGCACTGTAAAAAATGCAAATGACAACCGCAAGGCTTAGTTGAATATTTTCCGAAATGAGCTTATCGGCTTTGAGCCTAATCTAGATGCCAAATCCGTTGTTACCTTTTTGTCAGGTGTGCACGGCGAAGTACCATAAAAATTGGTAATGCTGTCCAAAGTCGCCGGAACACGGAAGACAATTCCCGTTGGGGTCGTATGATGGTGCTCAGGGTTTACGAGACTGCCAGTCTGGCGATGTCGACGTGGACGACTTGCCCCCATCCCTTCCAGCCAGCAGTTTGTTTCGCACAAATTATGTTTGCCTGCACAAATTATACGAGCATGGCGGTCCGCCGATGCTGAAGCTGAAGCTGAAGCTGAAGCTGAAGTTGATGCCCTGGGATACTTGGCCTGGGTTAATCCACTTTTGGCCCTGTTTTCCTTTGCTGCCATTTCGCATATTCAAATTGGCAACAATGTCGCCCCGAAAGCAGCAAATGCAAAAGCAAAAGCAACGACAACAGTAACCATATGCAGTGCGTTCCGGTGTTGTCAAGTTTTGTGCTTGAACTCCCATTTTTGCTTAGTGCTTTTTTTCATAAAATTTGTATGCAATTTTATGAGTTTTTACTTTTTACATGACGAGGCGATGCGATGCGATGCGATGCGTTTGGCATTCCCGTTGCGGTTATTTCAGCGACGTGTTTACGCATAAAAATTTTCCAGCACAGTTTGTGCTTGTGAGTGGGTTGGTGTGGATGGGGATGGGGTTGGGGTAACTGCCCCCCGAAAAGTCGTAAAATGTATATATACACATAATTTTGGTGAAAATGCAGCTTATGCTTTTGCCCGGAAATTTGAAATTTGCTGCAAAATGTTTTAGGTGCCCTTAGTGTTAGCACCCACTCCTCCACCCACTCAAGGCGCAGTGTTTCAGGTTAGCAACCCTTCTAGATGTTGGTGGTCGTAAATAAACAGCAACCCCTGAGCTGGTCAATTGAGTAGGCCGCTGTTTGTGCTTGGTAATGGCCATGCCTTCGCCGCCCCCCCTCGATTGTGCTGCTTTTCAGCTTTTCTCCGCACACTTTTCCCCATGGCTGTTAGTGGCATATAAACTGGGTTTTAATTTTCTAATTACACACGGCAAACAAATGAAAATTTATTGCCGGCAGGGTGCGGTGTTTTTCCCCGCCTCTCCCACACAAACCCCCTTAACAACTTTTATGCAAAGTCTGTGGCAGTGTGTGTGTGTGTGTGTGTCTCACCTTGGTTGCTATCTTTGAGGGGTGTGTGCGTGCAACCACCCCCGCACGCACCACCCACTACCACCCACTAACACCCACTACCACCCACAACCACCCACAACCACCCACTACCACCCACTCCAACAGCCAGACAGCTGCTGCTGTTCCACAATTTTTATGCGGCAAGGTAAAAGGCTCAAAAAAGCAAGCCAAATTTATATACATATATTGTATTAATAAAATAAAACGCCGTGCAAACAAATCGTAAAAGCCCACATATACCCAGCAATTGGCAGTGGGTGGGTATGCTGTAATGGCCGCTCCTGATGTGCGTTTTTAATTTAACATTTTGTGTGTGTGTGTGTGTGTGTGGGGATGCAGCACTTTAGAGGGGTGGATACCACTAGCTGGGGACCCATCTTGCATGGCCTGCATGCTCCGTTGTCCTTTATTTCATTACATCTGAAGTGCGAGCTCGCAGTTTTATAGCTTTTCCCTGGGGGAAGACTAAGAATATGTTTTAGAAAGTAAAAAACAGCAACAGCAACAGCAACAACAACAAAAATCAATAGTAACATGGATCTGCAGCATATTCCCCGATCGGTTACTATACGAGTATATATGTGTGCATGTATGTATGTATGTATGCATGTATTTGGAGCCCCTTCATTTCTTTTTATTTTCCCACTGATGCGCCTGTTACTGCCATGCACGAGTCCTTTGGGAGGATGAGCGGGCGCCTTTGGTGCGTGACCTCCCCACCTCCCCACCTCACCACCTCCCCACCTCCCCACCCACACGCTCACACCCGCCGCTCCTTTCCGAACTCATTTCCTTAGCCAGCCTTACGTGCGCATTTTCCTTTTATTATTATTATTCTTTGCGTTTTTTTGTATTTTTGTATTTCTTTTTTTGCATGTCCTGGCTGTTTTTATTTTACGGTTAAGTAAAAACACACGACACACATGCGGAGGGCAAGGAGCGTGACCTTAGAGATTTGTATTTCGAACATTTCCATGTGCAAGTCCAGCCGGGGACTTAATTTATATGTGCCGCACTATAAACGAGACCCCAAGCTCCCGGGCCCCTTCGCTTCGAGGCTAATTTAGTCATATTTTCATTTTTTCCTCTTTCCCCGCTTTTCCTTTCCCTCTGCGTATCTGTGTGTATGTCTATGTGTGTCTGTGTGTGTGTTATTTCGGTGTTTTTCCCTCTTCGCACTTGTGTGTGTGCGACATGCATCAGAGCGCACATTATGGCGGCGTCTCGCACTTTTCACGCTACACCGAGCACGCTCCCAGTCAGGATATAAACGTATGTGTGTGTGTGTGTGTGTGTGTGTGTGTGTGTGCGTACCATATAGTTGTCCCTATTTTATTTGCATGTGTATCTGTCTGCGAGCCAGCGATCCCTTGTGGCTTTCAATGCGACAAAGTAGACAGAAATGAGTGGGCAGAGCGAGTACTCAGCGTTGGCTGGCTGACTTGGCCATAAAAAGCACTAAGTCCTTTGGCCTTCAGTCATTTTTCTTGTCTTGGCCATAAATATATTGCTGTTGCGCTGGCTGTTAGTAGTGCGCCCATTTTAGGTTTGTTGCCCAAACGTGATTTTATTAAAAAGCTGAAAGCTGTAAGCCCCCCCAGCCCCCCAAGCAAATAGTTTGTTGTCCTTCTGCCAGCAGATTGCGAGTTTGCACGGAAAAAAGAGCATGCAGGATATGGGAAAAGCATTCAGAATTACTAGCAGAGCTCACAATGTAGCGGCTATAAAATTAGCTCGACGATTTTTACTCTTTAAAGGGCGGCTATAAAATTAGTTCGACAATTTTACTCTTTAAGGAGCGGCTATAAAATTAGTTTGACAATTTTACTCTTTAAGGAGCGGCTATAAAATTAGTTTGACAATTTTACTCTTTAAGGAGCGGCTATAAAATTAGTTCGGCGATTTTTACTCTTTAAATACTACTACTACTGTTTAAATACTAGTTTTGCTAGATTTCCTGTACATGTTAAAGTGGTATTATTTGTATAACATTTTCATAAATATAATGCAGTCGCTAAGTATGTCCATAGAATGTCGTCCTTTATCCCTTTGATCTCAACTGTTTGCTGTGCGATGCGTGTGTTTTTATTTCGCTTGGTCCTGCGACACTTTGGCAGCCCTTGACTAAACGTCAAAGTGCAACTCATTAGAGCTGAAGCAGCAACTTGCCTCCTAGACATGATTAAGTGCAATGAAATGGGTAAATGATGCTCTTTCCTCTCCCCCGCCCCCACTCCATTTTTGTATGCCCCTCAAGAGCTAAACATGCCGCACACGAAAAAAATGAGACAAAGCAGCGTGCTAAAGTGTCAACAGAGTTCCAAAGTGTCATTGTGTGAGGAAGTGTGCGTGTGTGTGTGTGTGTATAGGTGTTTGCCTCCTGCTTTCATCCTTGCAGTTGCTGTGCGAGTGTGTGTGTGTGTGTGTGTGTGGGCAAGTGTCGCTCTCAAGTGCTGCGAAAAGCACTCAATTAAAAACATCAAATGCTTTTCTTCAGCTGCAAACACTCGAGTCCTCGGGCGCAGATCAAGGATAAAATTAAGGAGCTGAGCAGGCCAGGACCACTCATTGCCACTCCGCCATCCGTCTTTTATCTGCGGCTTGTTTACTTGCATTCTTCGATTTTTTTTATAATGACATGCCACAATGTTGCGTTGATAGAAGGAAAGCATGCCACCGCTGACTGCAAGCTCCCTCTGAAACATTTCTTCACTAAATCTTCTGTAAATAGCGTTTTTAAGGAGCCATAATAAATTCTAAAATATTAACAAATTAATTATGAATCATGAAGTGGTTTTACTTGACTGCTCTGTTTTCGAGAATTGAAAATATGTGTTTCTTCGTTTGGTAATTCACCTCATATTTGCATTGGCAACCGCGGAATATGGCCAAATGGCAGACCCTTTTTGCAGACAGACTTCTGGTTGAAGCACGCTCGATTGTTTAACTTGCTGCGGTGGCTATGTGGTTGCTGTTGGCCCCACATGCTGGCTCCCCCTTTTTGCAACACAACCCAACCCCGCCCCTTCAGGCAGCGGTGGAACACCCTAACTTTGGCAGGTCCTTGTGGATCTGACCATATTCCAGTTCCTGGCTCTGTTGGCAGCAGTGAAATTGCTTGCGGTTAATTGTTTTTCACGCGAAAAACTTCAATAATGCAGATATTGGTTGGCAGTTAGACCCCCGCACCTCGCACACCGCACCCCGCACACCCCTTATACCGCTTTGTTTTCAGGTTGTGTCGCCAGGGGGCGCTCGGCTTGGTTTGGCTTGGCCGCATTGTTGCAATTTATGATGTTGCATGTATTTTTGCCCCGTTTTTCCCCACCACCCAACACACTTTGATGGTAAACACGAAGCGCTGGCCAATATAATCAAATATGCCAGCTTTGCGGGCTCGTCGAAGTGGCGGCATGGCGGCAAGGAAATCCAATAAGCATTTTCATTTGTCAAGCGGCGACCAAGCGTCGTATACGCAATTTGTCGAGCATTTCGTTAGCCTTTTGCTGTGAACCGTTTCGTTTCGTTTTGGTTTCGTTTTGGTTTCGTTTTGGTTTCGTTTTGGCTTGGTTTGGTTTTGTTCGCTTCGCTTTGGCTGCAAATTCAATTTATTGTAAATATTTTTGCGCCAAAGGCAAAACTTGCAAATTAATTTTTTTCGCCTGCCGCCAGCGGAAAATGCACAAGTGGCCAACGAGCAAAGTGGAGTGGGTGGGGTGGGTGGTGGGTGGCAAGCGATGGAAAACATACAAATAATAGAACAGAAAATAAAACGAAATCCAATAAAAAAGGCAACAAGGAATCGGCCAAGAAAGCGAAAGATGGCGAAAAAAAGAAGAGAACTGCGCAACTTTATCACAACAAAGGGGGAAAAGAAAAGCAAGCACAGCTGTGAGCAACAAGGAAAACTCGAGGAAAACGAGCGCGAAAACGAAAACTCTATTACAGGCGCAGTTGTTGTATTTCTCAGTGTGTATGTATGTGCGCCTGTATGTGTGGGATATGTCCTCAAGGCTTTTCCGCTGCTCAAGTAATGAGAAATGCCAACAGGCACACAAGGGCTGCTCCACAGAAAGGACGAGGATTTCCTCCATGCGCCGTAAGATCCTGCAATATTTATTAAAGCCGAAAATTATGAAGCCCGCGTGCAAATAAAGTCGAGTTCCCATCAGTTACACGGTAACACGGTCAATGATGTGCGACGAGTCCTCGCGTTGTCCATTTCAATGGCCAGTGTCCTTAGCTTTGAGTCCTGAGTCCTGTGTTTGCTTAACCCTCGTTTTCTGGTCGTGTTTTTCTTTTGGCAAGCTGCATTTTGATTGTTTTCCTCGATGTCCTTCGGTTGTGTCTATATATTTTGCGGCCTTTAGTCCTTTTAGCCGTAATCAAATCGAGCAACTAAGGGCCGGGCACAACATTTTGATTGTTTTCCTCTTAGTACAAATTAATGGCCCGCAAGGCATTCAATTAGTCAAGCAATCTTCCATACTTCTTCTTTTGCTATTTTTGCGTATTTATTGATGAAATTGTTATTTTTGCCGCACTGGAAATAAAAGGGAAACAATGAAACTGTCATATTATGGCAGTTATGGAATAATGTTACTATTTAGAAACCACTTAGGCATTACAAAATAGAATTATTCCTTTTGTAAATATGCATTGTAAACTAATGCCAAATTTTCCTTTGCCATCTTTTCATTGCAGGTTGGTGTCCAATTTCTAAGCCCACTAGCGTTACTTAAAGCCCTGTTTGCCATGCTTTAAACACTTTTCATCGAGAGTCACTGCATTGTCCTGGCGGCTGGCTGAAATGCAAATTTCTTGGCCAAACAACAACATGTGCTGCTCTGTCCTTCGTCGTGGGCCAAATGCATTCATGGCAGCACAAGGCATCTGAGCCAAAGCCGGCAAATAAACACTGTCCGCCGCCCATCGCCCCCAACCCCCCTCTTCCTGCCCGGACCACCTCAACTATGGGGCGTGGCAGCCGGCAGACAGTGAGGGCAATGACTAAAGACAACAAACCACATGTCAGCCCGGCCGGGAACCCTTTCACGGGCACAAAAACCACCCAAAGGGGTGTGACCCAGACCCAGACTCATACCCATGCCCATAGCCATACCTCCTAGTCTTTACCCCCTTTACCCATAGCCACACCATTCCCCAGAACACGGAACCCAGGGCACTCCCCAATCAACAATCGACGTCATCAACTGCAAGGCTGGACAAACAGAAAGAGAGGGGGCTATGCGTGGGGGGGGGGGGGGGGAAGGGGCGTGAAAGAGACAGCACGCGATACTGTGGTTTGTCATTGCCGGGATGACGACGTCATGATAGTGGCTACAGGAATATGGATGAGCTCTGGGTTTCGGGCCCTCCGGCTCTGTTGGCTTAGAAAGTTCATTGTCTTGCCAGCAATCGCAAAATGGAAAGTGGTTGGGTGGTGGGGTGATTGGGTGGTTGGGTGTTTGGGGGTGGCGAACGCTTAAAGCTTAAAGAGGGGTGCAAATTGCAAATTGCATGCAAAGCCTGCGACTGCATTAGTTTTCCCGCCTGCAGCCATATGGTTGGTGTCTCTGTCCTGAGTCGAACTTCCACGTTCCACGTTCCCTCGTCCTGGAGTCCTAGAGTCCTGGAGTCCTGGAGTCCTGAATATTCTGTGAAAATCCCGCCCCACTGCAGTTGTCTAACCTCATTTTGCAGTGAAAAGAAGTTGAGGCTGCATTGTATGCCGCCTGCAGACAATTGAATTTTAATTTGTATAACTTTAGTGCCAGACAGTTGGAGGGGTTGGCCATGTTGGGCATGGCGTGTCCCTTTCAACGCTTTTAAAGCCCCACCATTGAAGCGTTGCCGGCGGCCATGCAACGGGTAAATTGTACATATTTCAGGCGACGAGGGCTTCGTGCTGCACACTGCACTGTTTAATGGAGTCATGGAGTCATAGAGGCTCTTTAAGCGGCCTCGTCCTGCCACTAAATCCTTTTTGTTTTAGTTCACTCTGCGCGTTGTTGTTGCTGCAAAACAATTTGCAAATTGCTGGCCAAAAAATGGCGCCGCAAAGCTCACCTGAAAGCCACCCAAAAACACCCTTTGCCATCGCCATCAATTCAAGCAATTACAAAAGACAAACGGAGCAAGGACCCTAAACCCACACACACACACACACACACACACACACATATGCACATACAGAGGTTGCGCAACAACAATGGCACAACTTTAACGGCTGGTCGCCTTGATCATTATCAGGCAGGAGTCGTTGGCCAAGTGCACGGCACGGGCCAAAACCGGGAGCAGGATGAGGAGCTATGCAAGGATGTGGCTGGTGAACCGGGAACCCAGGACGAGTGCCACCAAGAGGATGAGAATGAGGATGGGGATGGGGACGAGGACGTGACTCTTAAGTGACTGCTGTGGTGGCGTTTTGTGGCCATGTTTTGGGGTGTCAAGCTCGACTGCACAAACACAATAACACCCAACACCATAAACACCATGCCGAGCAGAGACAGAGACAAGTAGACGTCCTTAGAGAGAGAGAGAGAGAGACAACAGGCAGCACATATGCAGCGATGACAATAAATGGCTTTCAGTGGAAAAATCAGAAGTTGGCCATAAAGTTGATCCTACCAACTATTGAACCTTTCCAATGGAGGAAGACTACAAGTGCACAGCGAGAAATTATGTGATGGAAATCGAATTGCAAAAAATATGCCTCTTAGAAGAAGGCAAACAATACGAATTACATATTTCTGTACCCACTCAAGCTTATGTTTAAGTTGCTCAGCTTTTTCAATTCTTCAGGGCGTTGAACAAAAAAAAAGGTGCGAAATGACAACCCTGCACATGTGCAACAACATTGGCAACACCTGCCTCGCCTCCCACAAAGGAAAACATTGCAAACAAAGAGGAAAGGGGAAAAGTGGGAAAATGCAACAAAAAGAGCGGGCAAAGTTTAGTGCTTTTCATAAACTAGTTGCCGAAGAGCGGCGGCCGGGAAAAAAGCTGCACACAGGACACGGGGCACAGGACACGGGGCACAGGACACGGGGCACAGGACACAGGACATAGGACACAGGAGTGGAGCTTCCTTTAATTTTCGAATTTAGTGCCGCCGCGGCCGTTGGCCCGTCTCCTATTATTACTGCTATTATTATTATTATTATTTTTGGGGCCCCAGTTGCTGTTGGCCTCCCGGTAGTATATTTAGTTTCACGCTTTTGTTTTTCCTTGTTGCTCCTGGCACAGGAAACGTGCGACGTCATGTAGGCGCGCCAGTCAGACGCCTAAAAGTATGCCTCAGCGTTTAGTGGCAATATCAGCAAAAACACGCGATGGGGTAACAAAAAAAAAAAAACGCGAAATGGGTGGCAGGATGGGTGGCAGGTTGGGTGGTTGGGCTGGTGCAAGGACTCTAGGCCTGGCGTCGTCCTGCTTCCGTGTTGCATGTTGTCGCTGGCTGGCTTTTCCTCCTGCCTTCTTTTCCTTTTTTTAAGCTCAATTCTCGGCGAAAAGTAAACAAAAGAAAAGCGAATTTTTCGTTGGCCACAAAAAACTTTCGTTAACACGAGAAATTGCATGCCGCAGTGGGGGTTGGTTGCGCGCGCAAAAAAAAAACGAGGGTGCCACTTTTTGCTATTTCGGTTTTAGCTGCCACACCAGCTGAAGGTTATTGTGGCAAATTGAGTTTTTGCATGAAACTTTAAGCCGCTTAAAGATTAGACCTGGCCAAGACAGCGCCCGAAAGCTCTGCGCTCTACGTGGAGTTTTCCAAGAAAATGCCACTAAAGAGTTTTCCATTTACGGCAACTCGCTGCTAAGCTCCCCTCATTCAGCCGAGCGAGGGGGGAGCCCTCCTCCTTATTTATAATTATTATGCAAGCTGAATACGAAAATAGGATGGCAACTAAATCAAGGCGTACGTAACGAAGAACCTAACACTCTGTAAGTGCTTCCGGCTGTGGGTGAATTATGAAATATTTATGCTGCAATGCTCCAAATGCTATAATTTTAGTGCAGACTGCACAACTTGTAAGTGGCTTAAATGGTAAGCATGGTTGCATTTGGTTGGTTTGGCCCTTAAACTGGCAGTGAAATTTTGTGCGCTTGCAGCTGCTTTCTGAGAAAACTTCTGCTCTTTATGGAAAACTAATATCTTGTTCTAGGAAATACTCATTTCATTTGACCCAAGTACACTGCAACATCCTTTGGCTGGTGCGGCATATTATTGTTGGGTTGATTTGATTCTTTTTGGTGATTCAATTTTGGTGTCGCCCGCTTTTGTGGCCTTCTCATTATCATTCCTTTTGGCCGGCGAGTCCTTTTAGGGCTCTCACACCAATGCCGCAACAGCTGCATAAATATTTTCTCGCAGCCATTTGGCTTTTATTGGATGCCTTTCATTGCGGCATTATCTCGGTGTCTGCTGCTGTTGCTGCACAGATGGAAGTGCATTGGCCAATTGTAATTCAAGTCGCATAATTTTTCGGCTTATTAAATATGGTAATGCCGCTGTGGCAGCCGAAACACCTGCCAGCGACAGGGACCGCAATGGCAGTCATTTTGCCTATTTGTGTTAATAGTCAATGGCTGCTCGCTGGGGAGCTTGGCGGCCAAAAGCGGCTGCTCTAATGAGTCATGTGCCACAGTCCGTCCATCTCGCTCTGTCAGCCAAGTGCATGGCGTCAGAAATTCATTAAAGCCATGATTGTAATTTATTCTAATGGCATTTCGGTGTGCAATGCTCGTGCAAAAGGTTACGCAACCCGCCAGCCAGTCAGCCAGCCAGCCAGTCAGCCAGTCAGCCAGTCAGCCAGCCAGCCAGCCTCGCAAAAATGTTGGCCAAAAAGAACATTTTCCCGCCGCTGCTGCTGCTGCTGCTGCTGTTGCTGCTGCTGCTGCTGCACTGCAAAGTCGTTATGGCCATGTCCAGCATTCGTTTTGATTGACGGCCCGGCCAGAGTGGCCAGTTTGGCCCAGCTGTACGAGTGGCGACCACAAAAGTTTTGAGCTGGTTTGGGCCATGTTGGCAAATCGGATGCAGGATGCCCGTATGATCTGCATTCCGCGAATCAAAATGCTAATGAAACACCTTTTCCTTTTAAATGGCATCTTCCTGTCCAGTCGGTCAACAAGCCAGTGTTTGTATTTTGTACAAGCTGTACAATGCACAATGCTTTATTTCTCGCAGTGCACGGCTGTGGGCCCACAACTCTTGTCATCATCATCTGCAGTACTGTCTGCTTAATTAGCGGTCTTGAGCTTTGACTTGCGAATTTCTCACGACCATGCAAAGTGTGTTCGGGCCTTAAATGCGAGTATGAACAAGAAACGCATGGCCAGCTAAAAACTGGTTAGCCGACTGAACTGATTTATCAGCGCAGCCAGTTTGATATTGTTGCTTGTATGCTGTTACTCCTAAAAATATAAACATCGTCATTCGCGTCCGTAGTAAATCGATGCCAGACTTAATTCAGCTTTATACAAGTATACAAGTATACAAGTATACAGGTATACAGGTATACAGGTATATATGTATATGCATAAAAGCCGGCCAGATACAAGTATCTATGTATATGTATGAAAAGACAAGTTGCAGCAGCTCGTTGGCAGTTGAGAGTTTCTGCTGGCCAGCTCAGTTTGTGCCGCTTTTGGCGCGCTGCGAGAAGCCGAAACAAGTTTTTTGTTTATAAACAGATTTTGGGCTCGCTGTCGCTGTCCGTCGATCTGTGCGCTTTTCTTATAAACAAAAGCTTCGCAAACAAATGACATAATTTGATATTCAAATTCCTGCACAAACAAAATTTTAATTTGAAAAGAAAACGAAATTGAATTTCAATTTCCACTACCTGCCGCTAACAAGCTGACTAACTGACTAACTGACTAACTGACTAACTGTCTAACTGACTGACTGACTGACTGACGACTGCCGCCTTGAATTCAAAATATGCTAATAACGCGAAATGCTTTTTGTTGGCTGATATCATGATGGTATTCTCGCCCATCTCTCCGCCATGTTATATAACCCATGCGACTTGGCATGCATATTACTTTTGATAAACTGGCAAACTGGTTTATGAATGGCTTTAACTGTTTGGCTTTGGCCTGGGTAAAAAACAAATCTCGAGCTGATGTCATCGGCGATCCGATGAGCAAATGCCAAGCGCAGAAATAAAAACAAAAAATCGCTTGGAATTCTTTTGATTATCTCGCGCTGCCCGCTGATCGATTGCCTCGGATCACTATCAGGAACAAGCCTCCTCCAATCGAAAGTGAAACCCCAATGTGTAGCCGTATCGGCGGAGATAACGAACCCAGACTAATGACACCAAATTGGGGTGAAAGCGGGGGATTGGTGTTTGCTAAGATGAAACACTTGAGGAGCGGCCAAGATGGGGCTCTGGATTATTTATTTATATGGGTTCTGTCCCATAATGATTCACTTAATAGATTTGTTGCTGGCCGCGATTGCCACATAAGCGCCTGGGAAATTTCAACAGTGCCTCACTGAAGCATATACCTTATTTTCTTAAGTATGTACATTATTGCTTCATAAAGATCTCATCTAAATTAGAGCAGCAGAAAGGAGGTTTTTCATATTAAAGAGCACATCAGCTAAGTCGTTACATTAGGTTCTACACTTCATCCCATCATTGGTTTGTATCATTATTATTATAAGCATTATTATTGGTTGGTATCATTATCATTATAATCATTATCATTGTTTGGTATCATTATTATTATCATTGGTTGGTATCATTATCATTATTAATATGATGTGATATGATATGGTATCTTACGGTATCTTACGGTATGATATGGTATGATATGGTATGATATGGTATGATATGGTATGATATGGTATGATATGGTATGATATGGTATGATATGGTATGATATGGTATGATATGGTATGATATGATATGATATGATATGATATGGTATAAATGATATGATATGATATGGTATGATATGATATATGATATGATATGATATGATATGATATGATACGGAATGAATGATATGATATGATATGATATGATATGATATGATATGGTATGAATGATATGATATGATGTGATATGATATGCTATGATATGATATGATATGATATGATTTGATATGCTGATTTACAAAAGGATGTGACCACCTAGAGGTTTTAAGTTGATATCATTATCAGAATAAGCTGGGCTCTAAAACTGATTTGCTGAGTTTTAAGTTTTCTCCTTATTCGCGATTGGTTGTTTCCAGTGGCGGCGCATCCGCACAAGTCCATGTACCCTTCAAGGTCCAGGGTATCAGTGCCCTTTGTTGCTGGGGAATGGCACTCGCTAATTAAATTTGCATTGGCAACGCGTGCGAGTAAATAATTCTCCGATGCGATCCATCGAAATGACCCAACATGTGTTTCAGTCGGCGCTGCGTGAGAATGTGACTTCCATCAGATGAGTTCCATGAGCTGGAATGAGTTGAAATGAGTTGACTCACTGGCAATGGCCCCCAATCCAATTGTTGCTTCTCCAGCTAGGTTCACACAGCAATTGGGAGCCAAGAACAGATGATGCCGATGACTAAGTTGGGGGTACTGTTCCCTCTAGACGCTGCAAGTGCTCGTGACTCAGGGAAAAGTTCGTGGAAAACTTCTGACAAGACTCGTTTACGGGTCTTACGAGCGGAACCAATGAATGGAGCACTTGCAATTGAGTCAGTCGCCTTGGAATTCACTGCCAGCTGAATACGAACTGTATATACAATTAGTTTCATGCAAATTAAATGTGCGCTTTTTTTGTTGTTGTATTTTTTTTTTAGTGCCGCTCGGCCGTAAAATAACTAATAAGAGAATCTGCGAAATTTCAACATTGCTTAATTATTTTTCTTAATTAAGCCAAAGCATAAATTGGGTCGGGGTAGGAGGGGTGGGTGGAGTGGTGGAGTGGGGGAGTGGTGGAGTGGGGGGCAGCCTGCCAGCAGCTGTATTAAAAATAAACACAAATAATTATGAACCACCCCCAACGCGCTCCACTCACCAACACAGATGCAATGGCAATAAGAGGCGTCAAGGAAATGTTTAATAGGCGCGTTGAAATGAAACTTAAACAAAGAATTTTACATCCAGCCGCTGGCCAAACAGCAAACACATGTTCCACAGATAAATACAAGTGCATGCATATATCTTCCCTTTAGTCCGCCATACATTTTTAAGCCAGCCAACATCTTTGCACTCTAAAAAAAAACGAGCACCTTAAGCATTGAAGTAAATACAAGGAATATTCGACTCTTAGCTGGTTTTATTGCAACATTATATCATAGTTTATTGATGATACCGCGCTGAAATCGCAAGTTCATCGAGTTCATCTGATTTCTCGCTGTTTATGCGACTGACATTTTCAGTTGCCTGCATTTTCCGCAGAATTTCAAGAGTTTTTTGATTAATTGCAGCAATCTGGGGGCAGAACGCCCAGTACGACAGGCGAGACAACCGACTCGTGCCCTCGAGGAGAGGAGGCTCTTCTGTTGCTGCGCTGCCCCCACTCATTACCACTCAATCTCTTAGGCATGCCTATGTTGTTGCATGCCACAAGCGTGGTCCGTTTATTTATACGAAATGGGGGCAGGATGGGGGCAGGCGTGTGCTGTGTGCTGTGTGCTGTGTGCTCTTTCTGCCACATTTAGCGCTGGATTTGTGGCCCAAGGTCTCGATGTGTGTTTGCTGCACTGCAATTTCGGTGTCATCGCCAATGCCGCCTGCCATTTGTTGCTGGCCAAATTGCAGCATAAATCTGAATTTAAGATTTCCCCGCCCACTGCGACGGCCTTATCTATTTTTCAGCCTGAAAGCGCTGCAGTTTTGTTTATTGATGCTGTCCAATTAGGAGGATATTTGGCACACTTCACTGGCCGGCGAAACAAATGACCAACTGGCAATTGGCAATTGGCAACTGGCAATTGCCTCTAAATTAATTCTTAAAATAATCCAATTCAGCCATGTGTAAAGCCAAGTGAAGCCAGTCGAGCGAAGTCAACATTATTTTTGGCAAATAAATTTGGGAAATATTTCCAAAATACTGCCAAACAAGTGACTAATTAAGGCGGCGGCAAAAACAAACTTCTCGTCTCCATCTTTGCCAAACACTAAAGCAAACAGTAACGAAAACAATGAAGAGTTTTCTTATTTTCTTCGGCTGTTTGCCAACCTTGAGGCGTGCTAATAGATGGTCATAGATATGGATAAATAAACGCTGTATGGCTGGTAAGCGTAGTCGTAAAGCGGTTACCCCCTAGCTCGTTCAACCTAAATACAATTAAGTACAATGCTGTAAAGTCTTTAAAGACTTAAGCGCACTTTGAGTAGTTACCACATGTTTTAAAGTCGTTAATTGAATAGAGTCGCACTTGATTACATAGTGAGCGACTCATCAATATACCCTTACACGCAATGGGTATCGGCATATTCGTCTATATATAGCCACTGTGAGCCATATCAATGTGTATAAATTCTGTTTGGCTTTTGAACTCGAGTAGTTGCGACTCAAGCAAATGCTTCTTTTCGCATAGTAAGTAAATTATTTGCGCTCATCTGCGGATAAAGATACACTCGCAAAATGTGCAAATTTATTTAGCCTTGATAATACCCAAATTAAAGATCTGAGCGAGAGGCCATTTATATGGCTTGCCACATGGCACATGGCACATTGCGAGTGTGTGTGTGTGTTGTGTGAGTGTGTGTGTTGTGCGAGATGAAAGGCTGGATTTAAACTGATTAATCTGCGAGCGAGCGGACGGCTGAAGTTCGAATGTATCCCATCCGCATCTCTGACATCATTTGCAAATTCAATTTATCCAGTTCAAATGGATAAATGGAATTTATACAACTGGAGGCCGAACAAGCGCTGCACTCTCCTGCGTTTTTACTACCAATTTTTATGGTTTATGCATAGTTTACTCTTTGTGGCCGCCCCAAAGACCCAATCCCCGATCCCCGATCCCCGATCCCCGGGCCTCTTTGTCTGTCACGGATTGCGGACTGCCAACTGGCTGCGACATTGTGACTCCGGCATGCTCATAAAAAGGTAATAAAATTTTTGTTTACCTTGGTAATAGGAAGTGAAAAGCACTAACACACACAAAGCGCGCCGCACACACGCACACACACACAAACATTTGAATGTACTGCAGGATATTGTCAGGAAGGGAGGGGAGGGGGGCGGGGGGAGAAACATATTCCTTTGCATGTCCTCGGCTATATGACTATATAGCCTTGAGTGGTTTAGTCGACTCGACAAGTTTTTGGGGCGGCAAATGTGTCCGGGATGCGGGGAGGTCCTTCAGAGGCCGTATAACAACAAAAAATACAACAAAAGATGGGGATGGGGGAAAAACATCAGGATAATCGCAAGAAATGGAGTCGAATGTTTGGAGTCGAGTCACAGGAAATTGATTTCTTTTCGTGGTTTGGCCCCAGGACTCAGGACGCAGGATGCAGGACGCAGGACCCAGTATCTTCCTCTCGCCGTTGTCAAACAGAATTTATCGGTGATTGGTTTGCTCTTTGCGCATATTTATCTCAATGCAGATTTTATCTACACGATTGGGGAGCATGGGGTCGCTATAATTGCACTTGCCTGCATATAAATAAAGTCGCTTCAATGGAGATCGTAAAGTATTGCATAATAAACTGCTTACATTGATAAAATGCCCCGACCTGTGCCCCATGTTCGCAAATCATGGTCGTTGGTTGGGGCCTCGGCATTAAAATGTGGATAGGCAAAACAACTTCTGGCATAAAAGTATCACAATTTTATGCAAGATGCAGATTATCTAGCGGGCGAAATGAAAACAACTTCTCGCACTTATTGGCTTTCAATTTCCATTTTGTAAATATACTCGCAGACAAGCCACCCTGTTTTCCGCCACCCGCTGCGAAAAGCGAGGGAAAACTTTTGCGCCTCGCTATGCCTTGTTGATTATTGAAATCATTTTCCTGGCCGCCTTCGAGAAACTTTGCCATATTTGCTTGCTTAGGCCTTCATTAAAAGTTTGCCCCTGGCTCGACATTTGTCTCCAAGGTATATATAGAGTATATATACACGTACCTACACAGCGGAGCTGTGGGAAAATCAGGGTTGCGACCTCTGGCTTTGATTTATGGCTCTATAAAATAATTTTCCCGTTGCCGTTTGCTCCGCAAAAAAAGTGAAATGCATCGGAATTTCAATCGGGAGTTTGGCTACGACGTGGCTAAAATGGGAAAGCGCTGGCGAAGAGCGAAGATTTGTGGTGTCATTAAAATTTTGTTGCAACCAGAAGGTAGTCCATCTCTTTCACCCCCCACTTGCTCTATCCTGTTCACTCTCTTGGTATTTATATGCATCTTTCTTCTTCATTTGCTTACTCCTTCTCTATCTTGCATACTTCGCAGAACCGCTTAAATATGCATTTGTTATTGAATTTTAGTAACAGCTGGCTGGCATGCCCTTGCCATTACACTCAGAGAAATTATAGTACGAAAATTGTGGTGTATTTACAATGCGATGTATTTATATGCGATGTATATATACATACCACCTAAAAGCTTTCTTCAGAGATTTAAGGTGCTAAAATACATATTAAACATTTATGACAGTATATTAATATTATAAAATTTACTTTGAGTTCTTAACTTCTGCGGCTTTTTTTCATATGTAGCTGGTTTTAGCTTGCCGGGTTATACGTGGCTGTTCGCATTCCGGCGGGTACTCAAGCGTATCTAACACACCGTGTGTGGCATGCCACATGCACTTTCACCTTTAACTTTTGGCTGATTTCTAGTGCGGAAATCGCTCGTCGAAGGACCTGCTACCCCTCCTCCCCCCCCCCCACCACTGATAATATGTGTCTAATACAGCGTATTAATTTATTTAAATTCCACACAGACCCGGGCGCAGAGCCACAGCCAGACTCAGATGTGCCGACATCCGCCGTCGGATAGCTATCCTGTTATCCTGTGTGTGTGTGTGGATGTGTGTGTGTGTGTGTGTGTGTGTGTGTGTGTGTGTGTGTGGGTGCTAGTGGGTGTGTGCAAGGATGTGGCACACATATGGATGCCGTAGCCATTACGACGTTCAATGACACGGCAAAGTGTGCGCCGTGGCAACTTTTTGCCTTTTTGCCTGCCCTGCCTCACGGGATGCCTGACTGCTCCAGCACGGGCTCCTGATTCTGCTCCTGCTCCTGCTCCTGCTCCAGCTCCAGCTCCAGCTCCAGCTGCAGCTATCTATAGCCCGATGATTACGACAGCCATCAGCGGGGGATCGAATGCCGATGGTGGAACCCCTTTGATTCTGCCGCATCCTTTCGAAGCGTTCTAATAGCTTCTAATGCATGTAATGTCAGTTCTCGTCAGCTTCCGCCTAGCCACACAGCTCCACCCCCCCCCCCCCCCGGCCCCACCCACCTGTCTATATTTTTTTTTGCACCTGAGCTTGATGCTTAGCGTTTAGCGGTTGCTTTTTAAAAATGAAAGAGCAGGCTATTGATTTTATGCCGAGGCCGGGAAAAGTAGGCTACGCTAATTTACTTACTTCAGTTTGGGTTTCCCACCAAGAAAATGGTCCTTAGATTGCAATTTAAAGTGTAACCTTAAGCTAGTGGAATCTAGTCTGGTCAGAAGACACAGGTGAATGATTAATGTGGCTGTTTAAGAACAGATACCAAGGACATTGTGAGCTCCTTAAAGCTGCACAAATTGATGGCCGAAACGTTTATGTCGGCAATTATAACTGGGCCGAGAATGCTTATCCGAATTGAATTTGAAAGCTTGTTCTATCCACTTTGTGATAATCCGGAATGCTCTGCATGCAGATTGACAGCACTCAAGAGCGTTGGCAGCCAATGGAAAATAGTTTTAGCCCGAAACTTGCGCCATCAAATGACCGCAATTCATTATTTTATCTAGTTTCACAACTATTCAAATGCTCGTGCGGCCCTGGGAGCCCTTTGCATTATGCTAAATTGCCTTGTTTTACAATGCTTAACTGCCTCGCCCAGGGTATGGGACTTATAGGGTATGGGATTTGGGGCATTGGGGGTGGCCAAGCCACCATATGCTAATAGTTTTGTCACTCTTCCGCAAAAAGGGACCGTCATAAAATTACCAAAAAGGGGGCGAGACTTTAGTTTTGGGATCCAAACACTGGAAAAGTTGCAAAGTCTGTGGCACCTTGTGTTGCTGTTGGTTTTCGGTGATTTTCCCATTTTTCCGTTTTTATCTGGCGATTCGGTATCCACAAGCACACAGCATATTAATGCAGGCTGCAGGACTGCAAGGATATCTCGTAGGTGGGGATGTATCTTCATCTTTAATAAATATTTATGTGCTGTCACCAGCCAAAACCAAACCAAACCCAACCCCAACCCAAACCCAAGCCCAATCCCGATCCAACCCACCTTCCATCGCTTTTACCCCGCCCGTCAATTTGCTTTTCTAATTTGTATACAAGGATTTGTGCTGCGGCTTTTGTTGTTGATGTTGCTGCTGTAGATGTCGCTGCTGTGTTGATGTTGATGTTGATGTTGCTTTTGTGTTTGCTCTCGGGGGCAACAGACTTGGAAAACTTGGCACTCTTACATATTGATGAGCGCTGCGATTAAGTAGAGCGTGCCTAATGCATGCAACCAAGTGCGGGGCCCATCGGAGGGTTAAGGAAGGACACCATGTGTGTCACCCCCACACACCCACACACCCAAGCACACACACACACACACACACAACCCATAAACGAAACTCATCAATTTTTATGCGGTTTCGGTTTTTTGCGCCCCCCTCTCTCAGTTTTGTGTGTGTTTGATGAAAGTGAAAAATGCCCGAGAAAAGGTGAAAGGGCGGGGATACTTTGGCTACCTGTCCCTGTCGCTAATGTTATGCAAAATGAAAGTAAACAGAGTATGGTTATCCCTCTCTCTGTGTGTGTGCGAGTGTGTGTGTGTGTGCGAGTGTGTGTGTGTGTGTGTGTGTGTTGGGGGTGTGCCAGTGGGCGTTAGTGTTTGGCATACAAATTGTTGCTGGCGGCTTTTTAGGCATAGCTTAATGCATTTAAATGGGAAAATTACACAACTTTTTGCGACAGCTTCCCTCTGCGCCACCACTACTTTTCCTCTCTAGGTGGCTAACGAAAGGGTTGTGATACACTTTAAAGCCAGCATATTTACATTTACACCTAATGAGCAAGCTTTTTAGGCTGGACACAAAACGTTGCAAGCAAAAACCAAACTTATTTCGAATTGATAACGCCGCATGTCTCAGTTCGCAAATAATTTCGCAAGTGTATCTGCTATTTACGCGCTCGATTGCAAGCGGAAATCTCAAAGCAATTGCTGCCACTCGAGCTGTGTGTGCCACATGTGGCGGGAAAGCTTTTAGCGCTTTCATTGCGGTAATTAATGTTCGCCAGCTTGGCTTTAAGCCGCTTTAAAGTCGTGGGGAAGGGAAAGGGGAAGGGGAATCGGAATCGAAATAGAACAGACTTTTATTTAGGAGTAGCACAGGCTTCTTGGCTGAGGTGCCATTGTGCGAATAGCATGGCCATGGTGGATGTGCTCCCCAGTTGATGGACGCCATCTGGGCGCCAACTTTGGCTTGCTGACTTGGCTGGCCCTGGCCCATTGTTGAGTGGGCAAATGTGGCTCACTGCTATGGCTTCTTTCCTCCCGGCTGCTGCTGTTGTTGTTGTGACTGTAAAAGTGTCGTCATTGTTGTTGCCACTGCTGCTGAATGGCTTAACAACAATAACAATGGCCAGTCGAACAATAACAACAAGGAAGGGGGTGTTGGGTGGTGGGGGGGGGGGGGGGGGGGGGGAAGCAAACGCACGCACATCTCGCTGCTGTTGTTGTTGTTGTTGTTGTTGTTGTTGGCCTAGGCTAGAAGCGTCCTCGATTCTGGTAACAGGCCACCCGCACTAGCCGCCCACCCACTTACACTTACCACCACCACCAACACCCCCTCTTTTGGCCGGCGGACGGACTTCTGCTCGTTGGCTTTTATTGCTTCAGCTTCAGTTTCAGCCCTGAAGTATGCAGCGCTTTCCCCGGCTTTTCCCGCTGCACACTGCCCTCCACTGCCCTCCACTGCCACTGCCACTACCACTTTTCCACTTCTGACCCACTTTACGCGTTTTTTATTTACTCACTTTTCCTTTTCACCCGCCCCCGCCCCCGCTCGTCTCCGCCCAACTGCTTTCCTTTTTTTTCCCTTTCCGTTGGCCCATTGTTGCCAAAGTCTTATTATTATGTGGCTTGCTTTCGTCCTTTCGTCCTTTCTTCAGTTTTATTGCTTGTTGTCTATGGCGGCGACAGCAATTATGTAGATTTCAGTTGCACAAATAAACTTAAATTTATATTGTAGTCCGGTGGGGCAACAAAAAAATAAGTAAAATAGTAAAAAAGAATAGTGAAGGAAAAATGTGAGGGCTGCGTACGGGAGCGCATAATGAGCGGGTTATTGACATTAATTGCTCGCCATCGCTGGTGAAATCCTGGATCAGACGCCCGCCGACAGCTCGTGCGTATAATATGATGTATGATATGTCAGCCGAAAACACAAACAACCCACCAAACAGCCTGTCATTTGGCCTGAAGGACCAAAAGGACGAAAGCCCGAGCGATGAGGCAACCTGCGAATTTGGCAAAACACTCTCACTCCGTCTGTCTGCCCGTCTGTCTGTCTGTCTGTCTGCATTATGCCGCTTTTGCTGGTTTTTTTTTTTTGGATATTTGGGTTACACAACACACAATGCCAACATTGCCGCCAGTCAGTCACCCACAGCGGGGGATAAAGCGTTTTAACCTGACACCAGAACAATATTATTTATACCATCAACAGCTTTTTGCTTGACGTGCTCGGCACTTGTGGTTTCACGGAGAATATTGTTCGGGTGATTAAGGTAATTGTGGGCCCAAAAGGCGAGGTATTACCACTAGCTACTAGTACTAGCCGATTTGGCTCATTGAAAGCATTGAATTACTTCGAGTAATGCTTATAATGAATGTTTCCAAAATGAAATGAAGTGTATTTGCCAAAGCGCATACATTTGAAAAGGTAATTCCTGGCCGAAACACAAATAAAATAGATAGATTTGTACGCAAACATGAAGAAGCGTTTAATTGCAGCTCGTTTTCCGATTTCCGCTTATCGAAATGAGTTTTTTGCCCATTTATAGCCGCGCTATTGGATTACCTGTGGCATTTCGCTTCTTTTTCGCTTTTTTTTTTTAGCCCGCGTTTGCTTATCTTTAGCTGAATTCATTTAAATATTTACGCACAATTATTTGCAGATGCGCAGCCATCGAAGCTGAAAAATTGATTGCTTGTAATGTACATAGCAAATAAATCGAATCAATGACTGCGAATCATGTAATAAAAAGCATGCATATTAGTGCAAACAAATACAGTACACAGTTTGCAGTTTCAAACGTGAAAAACACGAGTTCTGTTTTTAAAGCAATCTATTCGCAGATAGCCCAAAAGTTACAGCCCGTTAACGGCTAAAGTTATGGCTAACCAAATACCACTGCCACTTTCGTGATCCTGAAATCAAAGTTATGTTTAGCGAGAGACCACGGATTGTCGCTTTAAGGTCGGGTCGAGTTTAATCAGTCTCTGAGGAATTTTGCTTGCCACCTTCGGCGAGCTAAGCCCTAAAATTAACACCCCCCAATGGAGGGGGGGGGGGGGGGGTTGGATGCTGAAGTTGACTTTCTGGGTAACGACTTGGCCCTGATTTGCTTGGCTTTCAGCCCTCAGCTTTCGGCCAAGTGGAAGGACGAGTTGGGCTTGAGTTTGTAGCTCGTGTCGCCATTTTGCAGGACGCTTCGCTGATTTCGCCAGGGCAACGCAATAATTTGTGTAAATAATCAATGGACTGTGCCGGAGCTTATTGACATATTCTCTAGCATGCAATGGCCTCCGGCTCCTTGGCGGCCTTTTGTGGCCAGGGCAATTAAATTATTTATAGCCGCCTTTTGTGAGCCTTCACTTCGAACTTCCCCATGGCAACTCGGATGTCCCGTGTCTAGACCTCGACCACGTCCTGAATCCACGTCCCGAATCCCGAGCAAAGGCAATTGGAAAAGCACCAGCCCCCCAGGTGGCTGAAAACTGGAAGGGCGAAACAGAAGGCGGCTCTAATTACAAAGAGCTTAGGCTCGGAAAATATGCAACAATTGCTAATTTGATGAGTTTGCCCCACGTTTCGGCCGGCGGTTAATGTTGCTACAGCTGAAATAATAGAAAAATTAAAATACTTTACAGCGCCGGCTGAGGGGATCAAGTGTCAGCGGCAGGCTAACAATTATGGCGCACACCTTTCGGGCCGCCCCCTTTCGCTTCACGGCAAAACTTTGACTAATACCATCGACATTTTGTGCATAATTTCGTGGCACTTAAAGCAGACGCTTTGTGCGTACTTAAGTGCCACGCCCCACCGCCCGGCCACGCCCCCTTTGCCGCCCCCCTCCCCCCAAAACAGGCAGCCATTCGCAGTGACGCTTAGCAAAGCAATTTAACAGAGTGAGCCCCGAAAATTGTGAGTAAGTAATTCCTTTACGAAACTTCCGCGCCTAATTTGGCACTTTAAACAGGCGACAGGATTTGTTTGTTGCGTCACAAGTATTTGAATATTTTACGCCAGCTTGTGTGGAAATTGACAGTTAAATTGTTTAGTGATCAATGCAGCTAAGTGAATTACTTAGCACACGGTCAGGGTGTTTGAAAGTCGGACTTGAGGTAGGAGTCCTCGGGCAGCAACAGTTTCTGCATAGATTTAACCTAAAGTAGAACACGTCGCACTTAATTAACTATTCAAAAATGTTGGCAAATTGCTGAACAGAGTGAAGGATAGAAGCCTAGCCACCGTTAAGGGGAATTGTCCAGACAGCCTCAAGCTCTCTATCTCGTCCTGGATTCTTTTATCCATTTAGCTACCCCCGAAACTCCTAAACCACCCACATTCGGTCGTGCGTAGGCTTTTTGATAAGCAGCCGGCTCCTTACGTTTCCCATTTTCCATTTTCCATTTCCCGTTCCCATTACATTCGCCTTAATGGCGGCTTGTCCTTTTTGTGTAGCTCCTCTTTGTTTGTCTGCGAGGACGTCCTTGACTTTCCACACCCTGCCCATCCAACTGCTTCGATGTGGCCATTTTCCCCATTTGACTTTCAAATAATAAAACATATTTTTTGGGGCGCCGAAGCCGCACGAGAACGGCAGCTGTAAAATTTGTGGGTTATTTGTTGAAAATACATTTTCCACTTTTCATTTTCGTTTCCACTTTTTTTTCCGCTCGCTGCCGCCGAATTTTCCGGCAAAGGTGAAGTCGGGCGGGCCTTTGTTGTTGGTTTTTCGATGCGACCCAGGCTCGAGTTATGTTTTTGTGGGATATTTGATGAAGAGGGTCGCCGATGGGCGGTGGGAGGTGGGAGGTGAGAGGTGGGAGGTGAGAGGTGGGAGTTGGCCATGAGTGGAGAGTGCAAAAATGCCAATTTTATGCATGAGCAAATACTTAAAATAAAGTATAAAATATTTCATTTAAATGTAAATGATTTTTTATTTCACTTTGGCTCACGTCTGATGTTTGCCAGGTGGAAAATGCACGAATAAATAAACGAGTGTGCGCAAATGTTCTCCCATTACGCAAGTTATTACAGTTGCTAGTCAGCAGTTTTCAGCATCAATACAAATAAATTGTATCAATTAATATTTGAACACGTTTCGGCAACTATACTACTACGCACTCCAACTAAAAGCAAACTATTTAAATCGTCAAGTAACCGATAAATAATTAAGAAATCAAAATCAATGCAACTCACATAGAGTAAAACAATCTGTGCACTGTTTCTTAATGTAAAGTTCATTCATAAATTGCGCACTTTGACAACTCTGAATGTGCCATAAATAAAATGAACTTCTTCCTTTGCAACACTGGCACCTTTTCTCAGATTTTTGTTGGGTGCAAACGAGACCATTTGTAGGACCATTTGCCATTTATCTTGGACTGGCGACCTGGACCGCTCCCAGCTAGTTGAGAATTATGAGGCATGTCCTTCGGCCTCGTTCCTGTCGCTGCCCCCGAAATTGATGTACGATGTGCCAGGTGATGAAGGGGCCCTCGCTCCCCACAAAATATATCTCTCAGCGAGCCTGTCTGTCGTTTGTCATAAAATTAGCGACAGTTCGGGGAGGCATGCCCCATGCCGTGGCTTCATTTCGCTGTCCTTGTGCAGCGCACAAATTAGTTGGTGAATTTTTTATGTTGCCACAGCACGATAATGTGACACGGCCGCCCACATACGTCTTGTCCTTGTGCCACGCCCCCTCCCTGGGGTGTCCCGCTGATGTATTCACTCATTTTGCTTCCACCTTGCTGCCACAAGGTGTCCTACCCCATCCACATCGCCTGTGCTCATAAATGAAAATGGATGCTGGCGTAAGATTTTTCACGCCACATTGTCAAGTGTGTTGATTCGATTAAGATGCGGGAAGAAGTGCGTCTGGGGAGGAGTAGGAGAAGGAGGAGGAGGAGGATGAGGATGAGGGGCAGGATGTTCGGTGTGTGGCCCACAAACCCATTTGAAGTGCAACACCACCGGATTGAGCCGCAGACGGCGAATGAAATTGAGACTCCACCTAATTGCATTAATGCCGCATGGAGCTCCATGCCATCAGTCAGCCAGTCAGTCAGTCAGTCAATCTGGCCATCCGGCAGTCCGTCATTACATCAGTCGAGTGTGTTCCACGCTCATTACGAGCCGAAAAGCGAATCGGGAGCACGCGAGCCGGAGTGAAATTAAAATTTCCGCTTTTGCGTGAGAGTCTGGGCGCAAGAGCGATTGCAGCAATAATTGCGGAATTGCAGCAAATATTTGCAACCCAGGGGCCCAACGCATCGCATCGCATCCCATTGCATCCCATCGCATCGTTCATTGTGTAGGCAATTTGACTGTCCACCTATGTGGACGCCTGTGTGGCATGCCTCAAGCCTCAAGGCTGAGGGCCAGCGTCACGCAATGGGAAGCCGTAGTTGCTGTTGCTGCCGCAGCCGCAGCTGTAGATGTTGCATGTTACTGCCGTGCATGCTGCTGCTGCTGCTGCTGCTGTTGCTGCTGCTGCTGCTGCTGCTGCTGCTGCTGCTGCTGCTGCTGCTGCTGCTGATGATGATGATGCTGCAGCCTGACCCATTGTAATTGCATTGTGGCATTGTGTCGTCCTACTCATCACTGCCCACTTGTCTGGCTTTGCTCTCGTTTTCAGTCTCGACGACGTCTTTCAGTTCACTGTGCACTGCAAGAAATTGCAGCACACTATAAAGCAGACAATCCAAGGTAGCATGAGTTTTATTGGCTCATAAAGGCGTCACTTAATGTCCATCAGTGCAGTTTAAGAACTATTATAATGTAATATATGAGCTATATATCTGCAGCAGCTATTTCTGTCAGTGCATAAGAAAGAACCGATGCTGCCTTGGATGATTCCCCGGTTTTAAGAAGGATATCCGCTCTTCTACTCAATCGGTGCCGCATTCCTTTGCCCTCCCCGAATCCCCGCTTCCCCGCCTTCCCGATGGCCACCAAACTGCCTGATCTGTTTGGCATGCGGACAAAATAATTACAATTTCGCATTATTATGCGAAGTGAATTTTCATTTTCATTTATGGAACCTTTTCCATGTCTCAAGTGCTGCTGCCACTGACTGATATTCCGCTGTTGTTGCTGTTGCCGTTGCTGCCGCCTCGTTGAGAAGTTTATTAAAATTGCAAGTGGCCCTGGACGTCGCGCGGATGTTGCAACATTATTTTCGTATTAAATTGTGCTTCACAGTGCTTGGGCTCCATCATCAGAGTATTTATATACGTGTATGTGTATGTGCCACACAGACATATTTGCAGACGCCGCAAAGGGTTTTCAGGTCTTCAGGTGTTCGAAACGCAAAGGACTGGCAAAGGGAAAGGCATCCATCGGATGCAAATACAATTTTGAAGCTACATATTTGCTGGCGGAGCGCCGGAGTTGAACGCACTTCTTATATTGAACACACATCGCTGCCCTCGAATGCATTTCAGTCTTTGGCATCGAACGGGGAAGGAGTTGTGCAGCATTTTTGAAGGCGTGCCATAAATGCTTATAATAAAAGCAAAAGCAAAAGCAAAAGCAGAAGCAGAAGCAGAAGCAAAAGCATTTTGCATCCATTGGTGTTTATATTGTGAGGTTCCTGACTGATTGTGCCGAGCTGCCGATGTACCCCGTTTGCCATCTTAAGTGCTTTTCGATCTGCCTCGATTTTCCCTCGCTTTTCCCTCGCTTTTCCCTCGCCTTTCCCTCGCTTTTCCCTCGCTTTTCCCTCGCTTTTCCCTCGATTGTGCCACCGTGCTGCTCAATGAGCCCGAAATCTATTCAAATGGCTGCAGCTACCTTTAAGTTTAGAGTGCAGCATTTAAGCGCAACTGATGTTGCTTTTGCTGTTGCTCCTGCATAATTAACAGCCATCGAACTGCAAAGGGCGGTGGGCGGTGGGCGGTGGGTGGTGGATGGAAAACTGAGGGCGTGTGTAATCCTATTTGTAAGCCCCACTCATTATTAATAAGCACAATTTCGCATAATGGCCAATGAGAGCGGAAATGTAAATAAATTATGTACATATACACGTACATAACAATGTGAGCGCGAAATAATATGAAATATTGGCATTGTGCGCCGCCGCGTTTGTGTGGCATCAAAATGGCTCAACTACTTTTAAATCCGCTTGCTATTTTCGCATTCCTGATTTATTGCGAAATATTTGCCCACCAAATAGAGGCACGTCCTGGCCACCAAACTTTCCAGAACCCAACCGCATCCAACCGTATTCAACCGAACCAATATCGGCAAAGTTTAAAATTCCAAACGCCTACGCAGCCCAAGAACCTAAGAACTGTGGACTTATATAGAAATAAAATGAAATGGCCAAACGAGACAATGGGAATTACGGGGGGCGGGGGTGGATGGCGGAAGTTGGCCCTTTCTGCTTAATTTAAATCTTGTCTCCTTGCCGGCTCGTTTTTTATTATCAACTTTTACAGTGGCGGGTAAATTGCTACGCAGCTTGCGTTGTATCGAGCAATTCAGCACTTACTTACTATTTTTTAAATGCCCTAAATAAAGCTTTATAAGATATATAGATATATATAGTCGTACATTATAAAATATCACCAAGAAATACATAGCTCTTGGAAGGAAATAGTATTGATTTGGCCTACAAACTGCTGTGAAAGATGAGCGAATTCTTCAGGATATTCTGTAGCTAGAAAGCACATCCTTTCTTTAGCAAACCAAACAAATAATGTAATAATATTATAATATATTATTAAATATTATTATATTATTATATATATTATATATTATATTATTAAATATTATATATATTATATATTATATTATTAAATTTTAAATATTATTAAATAATATTAGATATTATTATATATATATATATTATAAACATACATCTGTAATTGAGAACGCAGATCACTTCTGTATAAGTAGCAAATAGAATTATGGCCATCGAAATAAAATCACAACGCGAAATATAATGAGTTTAGCTGCTATATACGTCAATAGTGTAGAGATTTGGTGTTTAGTACTATTATTACGACCGCATTTGTTTATTCACACATACAGGCTACCAAGGGGAGGGGGGGGGGGGGGGGATGTTGGCCTGCCGATGTGGCAGCTTATGTCAAAGTACGTGCCTGGACCTACACACGGCCTACACCTTTTGGCGGTTTGAGGGAGACAGAGACAGTGGTGGCAGCTGGGGCAGGAGCGAGGGAGTGGGAGAGCTACAACTTGCCGCGGGCTAGAAATCGTGTCTAGAATGCCTAAGTGCGTCGTGAGCGAGTCAAGTGGCAAGTGCCCCCTCCATTTGGAGCCCCCCCCTTCTCCACCTCCCTTGACAAGCGAAACTATGCGTGGGCGTTGTGTGCGTAGCAAAGTTTAATGAACTTCAAAGCATCGACATTGCCATTCCATTTCCATTTCCATTTGAATTGAATTCAATTCATCAATGCGGCAAACATCGATTGACGAATGTTTGCTGGGCCCCCTCAATAATTCTTTGATGGAATTATTATTATTGTACGGCATCGGTATGGAAATGTCTGTGTGTGTTTTGCATATTTATTGGCAGCCAGGCAGCGCTCAGTAAATGGCTTTTAATTATGGCCATGGCTATCCAATTCTGACCGCATTTTATGGCCAGCAACAACTCGGCCTGCCTGCTGCCTGCTGCATGATGGCATTTTTCAATTGTCAGCAATGTGCTTTGTTTAATTGTTCAACCGCGGCAAACAGCGAATGCATGTCAAAGGGAGTGCTTTGTGGGGTGCGTGGTGGCAAAAATAAAACAAAAACCAAAAAAAAAAAACTAAAAAAAAGAAAGATGTACACAAAATGCCAGCGTATAGCAATGAATTTCCACCATGTAGCGTGAAAAGCGCCGCCGGGAAAATGTTGAAAAGTGCAGCCAGCTAAAGCCAGCCAAAAAAACAATGCGAATTTGTCAAACAAATGCAACGCACATGCTCATAAATTCGTAGTTTTGAATGGGGGGTGGGGGGGAAAGCGGAAAATCGGAAAAGCGTGGCTATAAACAAACATGTTTCCATTCTTTTTTCAAAAGCATTGTTGGTTCTTTTTCCCGCGTGCCGTAAATCAGCAAAAACAGTTTTGTAAACACCACAGCTAACTAAGAAAATTGTACTCATATTTCCATGCCGCCCATGCAAAACCCCACTGTAATTGACTTCTTGTGGCCAAAATAATCTAATAATTGTTCTCCCCTTATTTGCAGGTAATTTACAACACCCTTTTTGTGGCCCGCATAAAGCATTTCGCTCGTAAGAAATTTAAGTAATTTGTCAAAAACAACAAAGCCAGAGCTCCGTAAGCCTCAACAACCATCGAGTTTATGAAGCGAGCTTTATTTTTATTATTATATTTATTATGCAACACAAGGGGGGAGTGTGTGTGTGTGTGTGTGTGTGTGGCACAGGAAAGAGAAAAACAGAAAACAGAAAACAAGTAAAATCACAGAAATTGCTGCATGAATATCCTTTTAGCGCGCTCCTGACGCTTTTATGCGCATTTAACTTTTACGGTTATGATGACGTTGCGGTAAATTGGTTTGGGGGGGCCTGCCACGCCCACTGACAACCCCAAACGCCCACCCCACCCAGGTTGTAAAACGTTGAGTTCCCGCATTTGTATCGAAAACATTTTTGCGAACGAGAAGCAATTAAAGTGAGTCTTTCAGGATTAATCAGGACCTGTGGGCAGGACATTGCCCACCCGCTCGCCTTCCACTTTCACCGCATACTCGTGCATAGTTGGCATTCGCATAGTTCCCATTGCATACTTTCCAGCGCCATGAATGAAAATCCCCGGCATTTCCCAGCCGCACAGTTGTAGCCGCGTAGCGTAAAACTCGCCCACTGTCTGAGCCAAGTTGTTAATATGGAATTGCAAACCCCCCACCCACTGCCAACCCACTGCCAACCCATCCAGCATCACTTCCAAGTGCTGCTCCTGGGGGGGAAACGCTTGTAGCTGGCATATTAAAAAGGCAGCGAGCGAAACAAACTGAATGAAAAGTTGTAGTAATGCCTTTACAATGATTGCGCCCCCAAACAGCCGCGGCAACTTTTCAAATAAACTTCTCTGGCTCTCTGATCTGCGCCAGTCTGTTTGTGCGTTCATTGCACCCGTGTCGGAAAACTCAAGCGGCAGCGGCAGCGGCAACTGCAACAGATACTGGCGGCCATTGTTTGCCAATCCACGCAGGATATTAGAAACGAGGCGAGCTGCACTCATTACGCATACGCCCGGTTGGCCTGATATGGCAAATAATCGCCGCCTTAAAGTGTTCGCTTGAATCCAGTGCAGCATGCAGCATGCGGCATGCGGCATGCGGCAAGCGGCTTAAATGCTATATGCCGCTGCACGTTGTTGCGACCGTGGGGTGGTTGCAGTGAAATAAAAACCGCATTTGATATAAAGGCATCCGAGCAGGCAGGCACCCACAGTCCCAGACAGCGGCAGACAAAGCGGCACGACAACCAACTGGAGTCCTCCTACTGTTTTTCTGTATCCCCACCGCCATAGCCCCGTTTTCCCATTTTCCCATTTTCCGTGCAACCATCTAACTCTATGTCTGTCTGCCTGCTGTCTCTATATGCGGCTACGGCCTGCCTTCAAGAGTTTTCCCAGTGTTTTCTGTGGCACGCCGACGACGACAGCAGCCATCCCCTGAAAAGGCCCATACCCTGCATTTCCCACACTGATGCCTTGCACAGTAAGAGAATTTGTGTTCTAAAACATTACATTTTGATTAGGTTCAACACATATCTTTGTAAGTAACTCTTAGCAAATGAAAAGCAATGCTGCTCCCTTTATAGCTTAAAAAAGTTATGAAAATGAAACATATATGTAGAAATTGGAAAAAACCATCATACGAGTATGAACCACATACAAGTACATTTGATTGATTGAAAGGCTGGAATTATTGCTGGATAATTCCAAAGGGATTACCCTAAATTTATTGCAGTGCATAGATGCCAGTTGGTTGGCTGGCTGCGCTGCATGTTTGTGCTTATGGAAAATCCCTGCGCTCTAAAAAATTTATAAGTGCGCACATGGTGGAGGAAAAGTCTACATTGCACGCCGGCCGGGCTGCTCCATTCCCGCTTTTCCCGCATTTCCCGCTTTCCCGCTATTCCTCCTTGCATTTTGCGAAAACTTTTGTAAAATGACAAAAATATGCCCATTAAAATGAGCAAATGTTGGAATTTATGTACATTAGGAGGCATAGGCGAGCGAGCTGGCGAGGAAAATGGAGGAGTGCAGGAGTGGAGGAGTGGATGGGTGGAGGAGGGGCAGCCTCATAAGGGATGCTCTTTTATTTGCCCGGCTTGTGCTTTTCCCGCCGCCCCTTTTCCCGCCCTCCCCTCAGCAGCGGCTCATTCATCATGGAAAAGGGAACACAGAAGGAGACAGGCTGAGATGATGAAGAAGGGAGGAAGCGGGTAGAGGCGGGAAAACTGTCCTTTCTGACTGCATTTCTTGGCTTGTTGAAGTCACAGTTGGTTAGTGCAAACAATTAGCGCAACTTAATCAGATTTGCCCCGGCGCATTAAGGCCTCTGTGCCGAGCGGGGAGGGTCGGGTGGCGGGGGGGGGGAAACCCCTTTTTCCCAGTCAGCCTGCACCGTTCGATTGGGCAAAGAAAAGTTGACCCCAAAGTTTGTGCTGAAAGAACTTAAAACGCTTTTCCGACTTGGCCGCGGGCAAAGTTTAGTCCTGCCGGGCAGTCGGACAGACGTAAAGTTTTCCAATTTTAATGAAAATATTTGTGCAGACTAGTGTACAGTGCGCGCCATCAGCATCAGCATCAGCATCAGACTCGAATCCGAATCCGGATCCGGATCGGACAAGCTCGTATCATTAATATGCATGTCATCGAGCCAAAAGGACGAAAGGATCCTTCTGCAATGCCGGCGAACTTTATGAGTGGATGGCTGTTACCTACGTAGTTGGTAGTTTGAATCGCTATCTTCATGTCCATGTGTTTCTAACAAGCTGTGGATATACTACCACTCGTTTTCCTTCATTTTCTTTGCCAGACTGCTGTACTTGCTGTCCGCCCATCGATTTTCCAGGCGTTTTTCCTCGCACTTGAGCAAAACAATACGTCGAAGCCAAGCCGAAGTGTAAGAAAAAGAAAAGGCTTTCATCGCTTTTTCCCTTCGCTCCATTGTTGGCCAGCTTTCGTGTTGGCAAAACAATAACTTGGCCGGAACAGAATACCACTGGGCTTAAATTCCGGCATATGACGCCAATAAATTGCAATCAGCAGCTATACAGCGAAATTTGCAGCTTCAATTACGATTTACAGCACGACATATGCGCATCATTATGAACTTTTAATGAGCTAATTAAGAGCAACACTTTCGCTTTCACAACACAGCACATGCTGGAGAAAGTTTTCAGTTTGTATTTCGGCCGAATTTGTTGCCAATTAAAAGTTGCCACCGAGTGTGAGGTGAGGTGAGGTGGGTCGATTTGCTTTGGGGTGACAAAAAGCAGGACCTCTCAGCTAACACCAATCGAATGGCATTTTAATTGAAATTCTCACCCCCCCCCCCCCCCCGAAGATTCTGCTGTCTAATAATCGAAAGGAAATGCAAGTCACGATCCAAGTTCACTCGGCTTGTATGTGTGCGAAGGATAATGAAAAAGAAATTACGTTTTATTAGTTTGAAATTGAAATTTCCTAATCGAATTTTGGTCGCTCCTTAAGGATGCTTGTATACTGGCTAATAGTTTGATATTTCCAAATGGAATTGCTTCACTCAAATGCAATTTAAAACCCTTGAACTTGCTGTGCCGACCCGCAAAGGGAAAAAAAGTAGAGCACCTAATTACTTTTGCCCCAAATGGACAGCGTATCCGGCAGATACATATCTAAATGTATACGCATTAGCTGCTATCTTATCTGCAGCACAATTAAAATATTAAAGGAAATCATAAACGGGACAGGCCACTAGCCATAATTCATGTCATTAAAAGTTGTGTGGCCACCGAAAAACACCAGAAGGACCACCAGAAGCACCACCACCAGCACCACCAGCAGCACCACCAGAAGGACGAAAAGGACGAGAAGTACCAGTAGCAGCAGCCAAAGTGGGGTGTGTCTGCAATAAAATTGCCCACCGCGTCTAATTCTAATTTACTGCGTTTATATGGCTTGTGGAGCTGGATTTTCCACGGCATTTTTCCGGGGCGCCACCTTGAGCTTTGTTCTCGTGCCGAAATAAATTGGGCAAATTTATGCGCTGAACATTAAAGGGCTGTTGTTGTTGTGCAGAGCAGAGCAGAGGATTTTGGGTCTATGGCTGGGATTCGGTTGCCAAGTGGCAGCCTCACCTGACGCCACTTAATTTGGCCCAAAATGAGTTACAAATTCTGGTTCCGTTTTCGGTGCAAATTGTTTGCCAATTTGCCTCGTGTTTGTTGTTAACGCGCTAGCAACGGTTGTGTGTATTCGCGATAATTGCGCGTTAAAATATATATGTATATGTATATGTATCTCAGACGGCTCATCTCGACTGCTCGGCTCTTTGGGCCAAAAGAAAGGAAGGAAGGAAGTTGGCTAAACAAGCGGCATTCAATTAGGAGCCAGCCAGGCGGAAATTAATCAGCCGCCAGTCGCAAAAGCTGCCAATCAGGAAAAGTTTTCCCTTTGAAGTTGCTCCATGTCATTCTCATGCAGCATCCATGAAAATGGGAAAGTGCCACACCCACACTCACATCCGCGAAAAGTGCAGGCTGCCTGACACTGACAATGACAATTAATCAAGCGATAACAAGATGTAAATGCAATGCATTGAATATTTTCCCTGACCCCGCCGCATAATATTTCCCAAAAGTACCTTCCTTGTTTTTTTTTCCGCCCCTCGCCCTTCGCTTTTTTTTTTTTCATTTCTGTGGCCTTGGGGAGAACTGCAGTTTATTTGAAAATTAAATTTACGCCAAATTTGCGCAGACAGCTGGCTGCGTTTTTCACCCATCAACCCGCCCGCCCGCCTGTCAGAGTTTCAACTTCATGAATTGGATTATGCCGGGAGTCTTGGACCGGAGTCTTGGTGAGATTCGGGCCATGTTTCCCAGCCGCCGGCAAGCTGGCTCTGAATCAGAATCCAGAATCCAGAATCCAGTATCCAGTATCCAGTATCCCGAATCCGAATCTGGAGCTACTGGAGCTGAAGCCTGCATAGTTTTTAAGTAGCTGCGTAAATTTTGCCGCACAGATTTGCCCGGAAAAGCTGGAAAAGCTGGAGCAGCGCTAGTGAGCTGGGGGAAAACACCCAGACCCGCGTCTGTTTTCTTTCAGCGCAAAAATTGCCGCCAGCATCGAGCGTCGAGAAGAAAAATGAAATGTTGTCTATGCATGAATGCAGTCGCTGCTGCTAGAGGGGCAGGGGAAAAGTGCGGAAAATTCCGGGAAAAACGTTGGCCGGGGCTGGGAAATCCCTTTGTGCTCACGATTCGCGTACTTTGCATGTACGAACAAACGGTTTAAGTGCTTTCAAAATGTTGACGCTCAACGAGGATGCTGCTGATGATGATGATGTCGTGGTAGTGGCGATGGCGATGGCAATGGGGATGGTGATGGTAATGGGGATGTAGATGGATATGGGGCTCCATGATGACGATGGCCAAGCTCCGACATTATTTTATTGTCTGCTATGTAAATTTGCGCGCTGCAAAAGTTTGCGCAAAGTATTTCGGGTTTGATTTTGAGGTAGCGGAAGCTGAAGTTGTAGCCGAAGTTCCAAGTCCAAGTTCCCGCTCGTTATTCTTATCCCCCTGGCCAGGATTAGCCAGCCAGCCAGCCAGCCAGCCAGCCAGCCAGCCAGCCAGCCAGCCTGAATGGCCAAAAACCAATAACCGAGGGCGCTATTCTGTGCGGGGCCATAATTTAATTCAATTATCGTGGCCACTGCCACTGCCACTGCCACACTGCCACACAGCCGCCCCGCTGAGTGCGTCCTTTTTATGGAATTTCTATTGGATTGCCGCTTAAAATGCTAAATTATGTGCTGTGCGGCAGGGTCTATAAATTTAATTCCACCTTAGCGCATTCATGGTGGCCTGTAAAAATTTTATTGCATATTTGCAGGCGCGAAAAGCTGGCGCATATGAAAAATATTTAAGGATCTACGACTAAGGACGACGACTGCGGCCCAAACAATTTGCCAAAGCCGCTTAAAAGCCGCAAGGCGCTGAAAGCCCCACATACCTTGAGGTCCTGCTCCTTTTCGCCTGCCTTTTCGACCTCACACATGGCCATACACACACACACACACACACGCACACACACACAACCCACTGCTGGCATGTAGGTCCTTTTGTTTTATTTGGCCAAGTGGGGGGAGGGGGGGAGCTGGGGATGGGTGGGCAAAAGCCTATTAGACTGCCAGCGAAACCAAGATGGCGCCATATTAAATTTCGCTTTCCCCGACTGGCTGCCATTGTATTTGTTTATGTCCTCGCAGCTTTCCCGTACCGCCCGTCCCGCTCGTCTGCCCCACATAATTGTGCACCACAAAAACTGCGGCCTTAGTGAAGCGATAAAGCGCTCCCCACTCGCTTCCCGATTATCAGCCAGCTGCCTTGGCTGGCATTCTACTCTGCGATTTTGCGATTTGCGATTTTGCGATTTTGGCCTTGTAGGACTTGTGGGACTTGAAAGGCGACGCCCAGCCTGCCAACTAATTGTTAAAGCTGACAAATGTGACGTCAGCCTTAAAGAGCACCCAAATCCCTAGTTCCGTTGTCATGCCAAATAAGAACATCTGGCCCGGAGCCCCTTGGAGCAGCTTCTCGCTTGTGGCTGGCTCTTATCAAATCAGGACTTCTGACAGCTTTCCCCCCATTTCGAAGGATGTGTGTGCTATCTGCTTGATTTTGTTTGTATGGCGCGTGGATTTATTTATGTCGTCTGCCAACCGGCGGGCAAAGTAATAAATTTGTTGCAGAAAGCAAACAAACTTCAAAATCGTTTTCATTAAAAAACATGAATGTGGCAGTTACTGGTGAATTCAGTATTCGCCCCCTCGCCAATCGATTCATCCAAGTGACTTTCTCTTCCCATCGCCTTGTGTTTCACTTGGCTTGGCAGCTTGATTTTTATTTATTGACCTGACAGGTTAAGGCCTGAATTATTAATGCCAATTACTGTGATTACCCGAAGAGATTGGGGCTGAAGCGATAGAATCATTAACCCAAAATAGGCATCTAACTGCTGGCAGGCGCATTATCGGGAAACTTGAAAAGAGACTGCCTTATGATTTTAAGTGGCACATAAATATTTCAACTTAAAACCATTTAGTGTGAGCAGAAGTAATTAGTCCATCACATTATATATATTAAACTTAACTTTTATAAATAGCCCTATACAGAATCCTTTTTTATGACTGTTAAGTTGTTTCCAAGTGCCTTTCAATTAGTTTGCCTTAAAGTAGTTTCCACAATTTGCCGCTAACGTCTAGCGGGCTACTTGAAAATATACTTTTATAGCACCTGGCAAATGTGAAATCGATGGCAATCGAATGAAATGAAATCAAATGAAATCAAATGACCCCAACAACGCGCTCTCGAAGAAAAAGGATTCAAATTTTATTGTAGCACACACTTTCGAGCACCGCTGCAAAGTTTTCCTTTTGAACTTAGCCTAGTAAAATTTCCCAGAAATTTCCTGCGATTCGTTGGCTAACTTTCAACATTTGCTTTCATTGCAGGTAACAAAAAAACCCATCCAAATGGAGCCCCCAAAGTGGCTAACACATACACATTGATGGCGCCACACAGCCACACAGAGCGTATCGGCCAAAATTGGATTACAAACTTCGCTGAGCAGAAATAAATCACTTGACTTTCCATAAATCATTAGCGGGTGACTTTCGATCCCAAACCCGATCCCGATCCCGATCCCGACCCCGACCCCGATTCCCCCGGGTCACGTCTGCCAAAATCAAAAGCATTATGCCCCAAAGTATGCAAACATAAACCAATTATGGCCAAGCGCCCAAACCGAACCAGTTTCTTGGATTTTGAGTTTTCGCCGCTTATTATCCCCTTGGATATCATTGTTCCGCCTTTGTTGCCAATTTATTATGGCTCCTGGCAGTCAAAAGAATCGCCGAAGCATTTAATCAAGGCACGCACACAGATTTACACGCTAAACTGATTACGCGGAAAAGCCAATAATTATGTAATCATAGCCGCATATAATTTTTGACAAAGGTTCTCGCTACCAAAGCTTTGGTAGCATCTTACAGCTGGCTGAGGAAAAGGTCAAAAGGGGATGATTTAGTGGCCCCATCTTGGAAGGCAGCAGTGTGGAAGTACAATGTGCCATTCCCAAACGCGAACGCCATGCAATGTGGAGCAGTTTGCGGTTATTGACCAGGCCAAAACTGCAGTCGTGGGGTGGCTAAAAGTGGGCGAAAGTGGGTTGTGGGGCGGGTCTTTTATGCTGCCTCTGAATGGCCCTGGCCAAATGGCAATGGCTGGCTGTTAAGGGCGCAATGGAAGCATTTTCCAGCACGCCGCCGTTACTTTTAATTAACTTTGATTTTCATTAAAGAAGCCATAAACACGAACTCCGCCTTCTTCTGCCACTTCGTCTGCTCGGCCCTCCACGTTGGCCATAATGATTATGAATCGGAGCCAGCGCCGCATGCATTATGCATTATGCATTATGCATAAACAGTAACAAAAGTTTAATAAAAATTCATTTCAATTTTTAATTAAAATTAAATTTTCATGCCGCCGGCCCTCGTTGCTTTACAGTTCATAGTTTATACTTGCAGTTTAGAGTTTTCTCGCACAGCTCGGCGCCCCGCAAGGATATTAATATTTTGGCTAGCATGCGGCTTACATGCAGGAATACAGCCATGCGTGGTGTCCATTTTAATTATGCATAAATGTCTGTCTGCGTTTTTTCACATTTCGGGGCCAGAAGGAATGGAATGGAACAAGATCTCGTCCTGGGCCATAATTTGACTATATTTGCACAAGTTTTTCTGCAGCCATTTCGACAGTTTTTCCATTTTGTTCGTTCCATGGCCCCAACCGCAAGGTAAATAATTGACCGGGCGACGGCGGAAACCATTGTTTGTTTAGGCCATTAGCCCCGTGTTCGTGTGCCAGCCTACCCACACCATTTTCCGCTTTTCCGTTTTCCGTTTTCCGTTTTCCGTTTTCCGTTTTCCGTTTTGGGCCGTGAGTCATTCACTCAATTGTTGCATGCACACTCGGCTTATTAGTGCAGCTCACTTAAGGCAAACAAAGCCGGGCTAAACTGTTAATCGCCGGCAACACTTAAGACAAACACGAGTTCCAGCCGCTCGAGGAGATTGAGCGGAGTGATGGGGATCGGGTGCCAAAGGGCTTGGAAAATCCGGGGAGCACTGGTGCACTTGAGCCGCAACAATTGCACGTCGAGTCGGGGAAATTCCTCTGCCGGCCTGCCTTCCTTTGTTCGCACTCAGGACACATGGATGCACATGCACTTCGCACACAAAACGGGGGACGGGGAAAAGCTGGCCTCAGATAGCGAGAAGTACACCGGGAAATGCCTTACATCAATAGGACTTGTCCAAAAAAAGTGGAACCACTTTGGTATCTTCAATGTGTGTGTAGCACTGATATTCAGACAAAAATTCCTCCCAAATTAGTTGCCAGATTTCCCTAGTAAGCTTGACCCTCGCAGTTTCCCAAGCTTTTCTCCAAGTGCAGAGGACTTAAGAGGCACAGAGGTTTGGGAGCTGCAGACACTCGTTGTGGAAGTTGCACAAGCCACCTGTTCGGCTCTGGCTAATCTTGATGGCCTGCCAATTGCCAAATGCAATTGCCATTGATTGCCGGACTCCGGGACTCCAACAGCAACAGCAAAAACAGAGGCAGATTGGTAGGCGTAGACAACAGAGGCATCCACTTGGCGGATATGAGGGGGGGGCGTGGCATGGGGGCCTTTGTTTCGCTCCACGTCATCTTGCACCTTTTCCAGTCACAGTCTCACCTCGAGAAGGGCATAGCATAACTTCCTGCACGGCGACCGCCCCCAAAAACCAAATTGAAGCTAACCAAATGTTGACCAATTAGGGTTTTCGCAGCCGGAAAATCGATTAGCGGTTGGGCCAAAATCGGCTGACTGTCCGCTAAAGGCCCAAATCGGTTTGGCTCATTTGTCAGGCAATTCGATTGAGTTGAAACCGTTTGAAATCGTTGAAACTGAATATCCGGGCCACCTGCTGCCAACAGACTAATGCCCAACATTATGGCCAATTGACCGGGCCGTGTTTTGCGTTCTAGCGCTTTTGCCCTGCAATGCATGCTATTTATTTGTACCATTTTATTTGGCGAACTCTGATTGTTGTCGAGCGGAGCGCAATAGGCGAATTTGCATAAAATCTCAACGTTTGGTGTACTTTGTAAAACGAAGCCAAATAAACTTGCCATAACAATAACAGCAGCAATTGCAGTGGCAGTAGCAACATCAACGCACTTTGTCATGTTTTATGCATGAAAAACAGCGGCAGCCAGTGAAACCAGCTGAACACTGGCAAATTCAGTTACCAAAAACTCGCAAAAAATAATGCAATAGTTTGGGCAGTAGATTGATGCATCGGAATGTCGGCTTAAAATCAAATTATTATGCTTGCTGCATTCAAGGCATTCTTTTAGTAGCCCTTATAAATTTGCATTTCACAGCATACTTTTGAACAGCATCATAATAAAGAAGCGAAATGAATGTTAAAAGCTTCAATAACACTTTCAATGATATTGATCGATCTATCAAGTGGCCTTTATTGCTTTGCCTTAAAACATCACTGCGGCTTATGTGCAACAAATATTTCACAGCATACTTTTAGACACCATTATCCAACTTTTTGAGTGGCTTGAATATTTGATTTGAGCTGCACGTTTTGCGCTCTCTGTACGCGTGTTGTTTGCATATCCAACTAAATGAGAAAAAAGCTTGACAAATAAAATGAAACCAAGGGGCTTACAAGGGGCTAAAACCCCGCCCCGCCCCCTCTCCGCCGCCCAGCGCCGTGTGTTTGTCGGTGTGTTTGGCTGCTGAAATCATATGCAACGTCCTGTTGTATGCCACATATTGCTAGTTCTGGCCCCATCCACAGCCCGCGCCCTCGAGTGTTATGCATTTTCGACTTTATGGTAAATCAGATTAGGGCTGGCCCACTCACACACACTCGCACACACACTTGCACAATCACACACACACTCGCAAACATGGAGCTGAGCCCGGCTCAGTTACAATTTCAATTGCAAAAATGTGTTGCATTGTTTTATTGGGCCGGGCTGTCCGTCTATCTGTCTGTCCGTCCGTTTGTGTATTTCAATGTCTGCCCTTCTGCGGTGCGTTGCAGTTGTTTGTTGATTTAGCAGTTAGATTTATTGCATATTTGATGCCATGCAACAAATTGCCTGTATGCCACAGGGCAATCTCTCTGTGCGCCACCTCATCTCGCATTTCAGTATCTCTATACACACACGTACACGTGTGCGCACGAGTATGCGTGTGTGGCAGGCAATTTAATAATTTTTTTTCATGCCACTACCACGATGAATTATTCTCGTTTTGTCGAGGGCTCTTCATATTGGGCACTCGCTGCATTGCTGCGGTCTAATATGCAGTTAGTAAATATAAATTTCCACTGACAGCATCGACTAAACGAGAAATTTTCGAATTTCACAAGGTGCGGAGATGCATGCCACTGGCAACTGAAAATGTTCACTGAGGTCGCTGCCGCTGCACACACATTTCTGCCATATTTCCATGTTGACCCATAAATATTTCAAATGTTTTGATGCATTTTACATTTGTATCTACCATCGCCCTCGATGGCTGCCTTTTCATTCGATTTAATTATTTACGTTTTCGAATTTCATGAAATCCGGTAAATAGTCCTTCATTTAGGGCGTTGCTCCAAATTTAAATCATTTCATTTTGCCTCTCCTCTATTCAGCTTTAAATTTTCCTGCATGGATGTGTTTTTTACACAAAAAAAAAAAGAAAAGAAAGCGACCAGCTTGGACGGTTCTTAATTTATTTCTTAATTGGTCAAACTGGTTAGGCTGAGGCATGTTTTTGTGGCACAAAGAAAAGTCACCAAAAATATTGCTTTCTTAATTAGTTTTTGTGACTGTGACACCAATGCAGTTTTGCCACAGCCTTATCTTATGATTTCCCAGAACTTTTCTCGTAATTAGTTTTGCTTTCTGCCTGCAGTTCATAATGTTATTCCACATGTCTGCAATTGTCATTGCAAATGTTGTGCATTTTCCTTCGCTTTTCAGGCATTTTCCACAATGCCATTGTTGTTGCTGTTGCTGTTGTTGTTGCTGTTGCTGAAACTGAGTTCTGCTGCATTTTCCCACTCGCAAAATTACCTTTTTGCGTTCTACCGCTGTCATGTGGCTGCTTTTCCACTGGCTGTCGCCGTTGTTGCCGCACTTAATTTATGGCATTCGCTGCTTGCCGCAACAGCGGCGACACCAACAACAACAGCAACAGCAACAGCAACAACAACAGCGGCAAGCAGCCAGTTGCAAAATTTTACAACATTTTTGGCACACGGCTGCAAGAAAAACAACAAACCATGGAAATGACATCGGCAATTGCCGCTGCGGTTTGTTCTGCCGCCCAAAAATGAAAGTGGGGCGGGAAAGCGGTTGGGAAAGCTTAACGCTAACAATGAAATTTGCTACAATGCCAAGAGTGTGCTGAAAACGTAATTACCATTAAATTACGCACGGCATTTGGGCCAAACAACGTGGGGCACTCAATCATATGCGATGCAACTCACCTGAGCGGCGATCTATTAGTGAGTGTATCTATTAGTGGATTTCGACAGTTTCAAACGGCGCGAACAAATATGCACTCAATTAATTTTCCGTGCAAAACAATAAACGTAACAAGCGGCACTTTTGCTGCTGGATTGTCCTGTCGATGAGCAGCTGAAAAAGCTGTGCAAAAAATATACACACACGTATGTATATAGAAAGCATGGCGTGGCATGAAATGCTGACTGCTACTTTCACTTTGAACATGCAGCCAGAAGCCGAGAACGAGCTGCTGCTGAGTTTCAAAAAACAATCAGAGAAATGGCAAATTGCACATTTCCGCATGTAAATGCACACACACACAGATACACACACACACAGCTACACACACACTCACAGCACACACACATACATAGAATGTTGAGGGAGTGATAGCCCACTTTTGCACTAGCCCTTTTTGGCTCATAGCTGTTGTGGGGTTGGCATTCTTTTTTTTTTTTTGCTCGTCAGACAAACAGCTAAAAACAACCGCAAATTGTTGAATTTAATTTTCATTTTGGATGTATTCCAATTTCATCAACTCCCCCAGTTCGGCAGAACTTTGCTTTGCCAAATTGCTTTCGCTGGCAGCAGCAGCAGCGGCGGCAGCACTGCGTATACGTAATATTTGTTAACACGACGAAATGAAAGCCAACAAAAGCCAACGAAAGTTGCAGCGCATGTATATCCATTGCCATTGGCAGCACCAGCGTAATGTGCAATTACACACTTCGTACTCGTTTTTGGATTGCTGCTGGTGGCTGCTGCATCTAGTCACGCATAAGTAACGCGTCCATAATTTGCCCGTTTTGGCCCACATTCTGGCCAAGAGCACGCTCCAAATCCGCACTCACATCCAAATGCCACATGCCACATGCCACGTAGCACGGGGCACGGGGCACGGGGCACGGGGCACTTGCTGCTGGATGGCGGTTCATATATGAGTGCGACATGTTTTGAATTTATGCCGTGGACGTGCAAAACTTTGGCCCTCGTAAAACTATGGCCAAGAATCTAAGGCCAAAAGCGGAAGTGGCCCGCTATCAGTGCAAAAATGGCCTGCTTATTTTCTGCTCCAAGTTCCGTGCTTTCTCAGTTGTAATGTGATGTACTCTAGATTTATCCAATAATTTATTTATTAAGTGATTAGGGATCACTGGTATATACCTTAACCTTTTCGGTATCTACAAGTATATTTTTTTCAAGTCGTATCTCTCGACTGCCTGCAATTTGGCAGAATATTGGCGAATATAGGTAAAAATGGCGAACATTTGATCGAGTTGGTGCTGCGGGAATTGCATCAATTGCCGCCACCTTTTGTTGTCGACACCTGGCCGAAGCCTTTCAGCGCCTGGCAGTTTACCTTTTCGCATATTTTTTATGGCCATCGATCAATTTAATAATTCTTTTTTGGGCCAGCGAAGCGCTGACGTCCATCAATTGTTGCCATTGCGACGGGTAATGGAAATCGAGTTGCAGGAGTGGGGCCCCCTCCCCTCCCCCAGCAGATGCGCCATTACAGGCTATTCCTTTTGTCCCCTTTTATTTGCCCAGCACTTTTTTCTCCCCACTCGCTTTTGTTTTCAGCCCAGCGTTTTTTTCCATATGGCTGCGCTGCAATGTGTCCCCGTAATTTATTCCTGTTGAGTGCCATGTGCGAATTATTGTCAGCGATTTGTTGCAAATTTAAGGTATTAAAACGGCCACGATGGGGCAGAATGTTGGCTGCAGAGGGGGCGGGGGGGAAAATGTCAAGCAGCCGATGGAAAGACAAATGGCGGGAAAATCCCCGATGGCATTTGGTTTGACTCCGGCTTGGATACACATACACGTATGCCCATACATACGAGTATGTATGTGTGCCATGGATGAATGTTCATTTGCGGATTGTTAGCACTGCGATTCAATTACAGCAGAACAGCGAATCTGAGCCGAGGTCAGGTGAGGCCAACGGGCGCATAACAAGCAAGCAGCAGCTAATGCATAATTTATTTGCCTTGTACATTTGGGTCGCAGCATAAATCAGGGCCAAAAACAGCCAAAAGCAGCCGGAACATAAAAGAGGGCCCTCGCGTAGAACAGCAAAAATTATGCTCTATATAAACAAATCCGGGCTAACAGAGCCGTAAAACCCATTAACAATTACGCGCTGCGTTTTGCTCTTGTTACGGACTCCCGTTGTTGTCAACTGGGTTTTTTTACTGGGTTTTTCCTTTTGTTGGTCGGCAGAAGCGGCAGCAAAATGATAACCTAATTATGTTGGGGGCGCACCTTTTCGCTGCCTCTGTTTCCATTTTTTTCCTTTTTTCCTCTTTTCCTATTTTTCCTACAAAGTGAAATTAAACAGGCAGTGCGACAATGTCAAAAGCGAAATGGAAACCAGGCCAGAAGGGAGAAAAAGCCCGATTCAGAGCCAAAAGACGCCGTGTTTTGGGCCTTAGCGTCTGGAGTCTAGATCCTTTTGGCCTGCCAACGCTCCATTTTCTGGCCTGGGCATACGCGTTTTTAATTTCCCCACAGTTTATCTGGCTGCCATTCAATGGCATTTCATTTACTTCCGTTTCATTGGAACTGCCCTCCGTCGGACGCTCTCTTTCCTCCATTTTGGCTCCCTCTCTTTCTCCCTTTTGGCTGCGGCTTGTAATTGCTAATATCCGCTTTTAATTAAGCAACTTCCTTTTCAGCATTGCGGTCCGACGAACTGTGGCTATCTGGCTCCCTTCTTTCGCTTTCGCTTTGGCTTTGGGCCTTATTTTCCATTTGGCTCACACCGCACACACACACACACACACACACTACACATACATATATATGAACATATACCAAGGCATTTGTATTTGGATATATGTATATGTTGGATATATATTTTGGCGCCCTTTTCGCCCTGCCTTTTGGGCTTTTGTGCATAGCGAAGTTCGTTGGGTGCGCTTTTGACCCAAAACTCGTGCATTATTCAGCTACTGGGGCCTTGTGGCTTAAAGTGCCGAGATTCCATTTAAAGGAACTGAGGAACCAAAACCATTCGTGCGCCTCAATTAGTCGACATCCACACATCGCCATCGCCATCGACGGCATCCATGGCGTTTTGTAATTTGGAGCACTTTTATCTAAATAACCGCATTCAATGGTGCATGCAGCAGCGGCCAGAAACAACAAGGGCCAAAACAACCAGGCATACCAGCTGGCCAATGGTCAATTCTCCGTTCTCGTTGGCAATAAAGTTTCACGGAGCATATCAATTGCTTGCCCTGCGGCTCGCGCTGCCCATCCTCTCGGCTGGATTTTGCTCAATTTTCATCCCTTTTTTCCCCCTTTTTCCCCTTTTTCCCCTTTTCCCCTTTTCCCGCCCAGCTGAAAAGCGTATGTGGACTTGGGTGGGTGGGTTGGGGAAATGTGTAAAACGAGCCAAAACAGCAACAGAAACAATGGCTATCTGCAAACAGCAACCGGCTTGATTGGGGTCAATTCAACATTGCAACAACATTGGTAGCAACATCCTCGACTCGTTCGATTTTTGCCTTCTGACATTGTGGTTGTTTTATGCCACCCCCCCCATCAACCCATCACCCCACCCGTTTTTTATTGCCCCACCACCCCGCTGTCTGCTAGCCAGGTTTTTCGTTTTGGTTGTATCGCAGCTTTGTTGTTCAATAATCAACACCCAAAGCTTCGGGCAGGCTGCAGCTGTTGTGGAGAACTAAAAAATCCAACAAAAAACCATAAAAAACAGTGGGGGGAAAAGCACACGGCAGGATTCGAGTATTTGTGGTTTGAAAAATAGAATAGTGAGGCGAGGAGGGGGTTGGGGGGTCAGTCCAGGTGCACAGGTGAAAATTGCCGCAAAAGTGACCGTAAAGGCGATGCTCGTCCTATATGCACATGCAGTAGGTGTCGGGCAAACAGCTCATCTCCGGTTTCGCAAAGTTGCTCAAATAATTGCCGAATGGCTTGGTGTCGGCGAGCCGGCAGTGCATTAATTAAGCCTTGACCCCCAAACAGGACACCTGTTCGGCCTGACCCGTCCGGGAGCAACACACCTGTGCGATAACCCGGACCTTTGAACTGCCATGAACTGCCGACATTGTTGGCACTCGAGCGCCAGAAAGTAGGCTCAATCGTATTTGCAATTTCGTTTTAATGGCCATGGAGCAAAACAGCTTTGCCATGGTTTCGGTTTCGTTGGTGCAGTGCTGCAACTAATCGGCTTAGTTGCCGTTGGCCAACTGCATTCAAAGTGGCTTAAAGCAGTTGAAAGATGGCCGGCAGTTGGGGTTCAGGCTCACTTGGCTGCCAAACAGTTGTGTTTGGCCACGCAAATGGTTAAATCTCACAAGCTCTTTTGGATATTTCGTTTATTTTTTGGGAGTCTCTGGCAACGCAGCTGAATTGAATGTTGATGTGCATCGATTTAGTTGGGCTCAAAATGGTGCACCTGCTAATTGCCGTGGTTCAATGGCCACCAGTTGCATGGGGGAGCAGCAACAAAACGGCTCACACGCTTTTCCACGGCTTCTTCACCGGCGATTTCCAGTACATTTTCCCACTACCCTTGCTGCCAATTCACTTCGAGCGGTTGCCGTGGCAGTAAAGCTGAGAAAACTGCAAGCTGATACGGCTGTGCACTCAAGGAAATCAATGAACAGCAACGCCGCCCTTTGTGGCCCAAATGCCTGGTATGTATGGCCGGCAACTGCTACCTGTTGCTGCTGCCATGGCAATTACTCAGGTTTACGATTCATTAAATCTTTATGTCGCCGACACGTAATGGATTAAAAACGAGCCTTGATGAATGCGAATGAGGCGATGAGGCGATGGGGCGATGCTGTAGCATTTTGCTACACAATTTCCGGCTCCTACTCTTTGCACCTGTATCCTTCTCGTTTTGTTCAAGCCCTGTTGTTCTGCTGGTTAAATGGAGTGCAACTAATGGCCACTTTTATGCGAGTCTCGGCTTAAAGACAACGGCTCAGCTCGCATCCTGTGGCTTGCTCTGCCCTGATCCTTTGGAGGACTCGTTCGCCGGGGCAATAGAATTGCAAATGCGAACTGCAAAGCGGTCAAATATTTGCCAATTCTTGGATGGTCGATGTCAACTGCAGCATTTGGCGCAATTCTCGCATAAATTTTGCACACACAAATGCTGCAAACCTCACACCGCCCCACGCCCACCGCCCACCGCCCACCGCCCACTTGGCCATCCAACCCCCCTTATGCAAATGTGTGTGTTTCCACCTACCCCTCCCCACCCCCGCCGCACTGCGTGTAAATGAAATGTAAGCAGTGTCGCATATTTCATGACACGCTGCATAAAATACAATCGTATTTTAGTTAACGAACACAGGGTTTTGGCCACTTTTCTTCCCGGGAATTGCCTCCTTTTGCGCATCCTGCTCTATGCAAATTTCGAAGGGCGGGAGGAGGCTGCTAACTGAACTTTATGGCCATGTTCCTATCCTATGCCGCTTACATAATCTCGCCCGTCCAGGGAAGCAAGCGGTAAACTTTGTCCAATTTTGTTAGTTTTGCATTCGGGGACAGGCAACTTTTGTGGATCTGCTGTGGATCGCACAGCAATGTCGTTAGGCTGGTTGCCATTATTTGATTGTCCCACATAGTGGCACCGGAAACTTGACCTTAAACTCGCTTGTTTAGTGTAATCTCATTTGAGTTGGCCTACTCCCAGCCAAAAGCACTTTGGCCAGCAATTAAGTTTACGGGACACGGACACATGTTGCCGTTTTTCGTTTTTCGGGTTCCCCCAACATTATTACTTTTATCGTGCGACATTGGTTGGGTAGAAAAAAAACCTGCTTTGTGTACAAATTTCCTATTTATGTGGGGTCACCTCTCCGTTTCCGTTTCCGTTTCTCTGGCATTCTACTCCTTCATTCTGCCAATCGATGAATTGAGCCGATAAAACCCTCGCACACACACGCGCTCATACTCGCACACACACGCACACACACACACTCGCCGCATAGAGAATGAAACATTTTTCGGTTTTTGTGCACAGACAAAATGCGTTGTTAAACATGTTTTGGGTCAATATCATAAGCCATGATAGTTATAAGCCACAAAATGTTAGACAAACACTTAAGCAGACACTGAACGATGATGATGGTGGATAGCTGCGCGGGGGAATGCTTTGGGATCAGGGGATTCAGCACAAAATCCATTCAATGCCATAATGGACACTGGAAATGTTCCACCTACGTAGTTTTGGTGAAAGCAAGGGTGGCTTTCCTCGTTCGGCTTTCATATGGTCTGTTCTAAAAATGAAAACCACAGAAATTGCATTTTTCGTCTCGACAGTTTTGTGGGCTCCCCAAAAACTCAGACAATCCCATGTCGCTGTGTGTGTAATAAGTGTGTTGGTATGTGGGTGTGTGGGTGTGTTGGTGTGTGTGTGTGTGCTTATTTTGTCATTTACGTGTATCCTTTAATGCGACCCAAAAAATTAGTTTTTATTGTCACACAAGGACAAGGACAGCAGGCAGCTGTAGTGGTAGTACTTTTGGTAGTGGTAGTGGTAGTGGTAGTGGTAGTGGTGGTGGTGGTGGCAGCGGACTTCAGTTATTAAGCTTTTGTCTTTATTTCATACGTTTTACAATCTCTGTGTCGTCGATGACACCCACAGCCATGTGACAGTGGGATTAGATCCAATTCCTGGAACAGGACATGTGCGGTCCTTCCAATTGAATGTGTGCGCATTTTGTGGCCGCCTCTAAATGTGCTAAATAATTTCTGGCTCTGTGTGCGTATCTGTGTGTGTGTGTGTGTGTGTGTGTGTGTGTGTCATGGCTTATGACTCGGATTTCGATTCAGATCGGAATGAAATGTAATTGCCTACTAAGTGGATGTAGATGGGACCGATGGTCCATACCAACAATCGACTGTTTCGAGTTCAGGAATAGTTACTGCAATGTGGCTGCAACTCTTAATTGCAAAGCAGAGTGTACACACTGGCGCATTTTCCCAGGCAGTCATGTGCAAATTGTGATTGTTTCTGGCTCTGCCCCTCGATTACTCGATTTAGTTGTAGCAGACCAAGCAGAACGGACCCGATAAGCACTCACAGCTCTCTTTAAAAGTTTTCCCTTTTGGCTCTCAGCTTTAATGCCGGCAATATGGAGCACGACATGGCAACACTGGGCCGTTAATAAAGTTTCATTTTGGTTACAGCACACACAAAAAATGCAAATGACATTGGCTACGACTTTCGGCATGAAGTCGACTTTCGGGACGAGGGCGCGAGTCGCTAGAAGTGCGTTAAATTTATTTATTATCATTGTCAGCGTCATCATTTGGGCAAAGTGTCATTTAGGCCGGGCCAAGGCGGCAACATGCCGCAAAATGACGAAACGAAGCGTGAAGGGGAGCAGGCGGCAACAAGGAATAAGGAACAAGGCACAAGGAACCAGGAACCAGGAACAAGGGGAGCCATCGCAATTTGCCTCTGCCGCACAAATAACATCAAGTTCAAAGCTAATGGCGGGGGCAGACAATCTGGGTGGAATGGAGGAGGCATGGTGGCATGGTGGCATGGTGGCATGGTGGGATGGTGAGTGCTAGTGGAGCACCAAGGAGCCAAGGAGCCAGGGAGCTCGTAATCGAAAGCGGGGCAGGCAGCGAGAAAGAATACGGAAGACCGAAATTGTAACCGAAAGCGAAACGGGGCACAATGCATGTGGCAAGTGGCAAGTGGCAAGTGGAAAGTGGCAAAATGTTTGTATAGTCAGCAGCGCTGCCGGCGAATGGAGGGTTGGAAATAATGTACGCATTAATTCCTCATTTAAATTCAGCGGCGCGTACAACGCATTAGTTGCCCCGCTCATCGTCCTTGCTTACTTACTACTTTTTTCCTTCGGTTTCCTTCTTTCATTCCGATAGCACACTTTTCCGGGCGACACTTTTGGGCTCTCCGCACTCGAGGGTCCTTCGATTGGCTGCGAGGCGAAAGTGATCTTCCTGCCAACTCCTTTCAGGCAGCACTACTTGTGTGTGTGTGTGTGTGTGTGTGGCAAGTTCCTTTCCGAAATTAGCATAATGCCTGGAATTATGCAACGCTTTTGCCGACTCTCCAGCTCAGTTGCTTAAGTGCACTTTCCACCCGAAAACAAACAAACAAACTGACAAACAAACAAACTGACAAACAACTGCAGCGTGCTTTCAGCGGGACGGGCAGGTCAAGTAAATCAACGCATTACACTTTGTAATGTGGCTGAATAAGCAGGAGAAGTTGGCCAAGCTGCTGGGTGCGAGGCATCTGAGGAGTTGAAGCGTGTTCCGTGTTTGGCTGTAAGTGCAAATGCAGTGATAATGCCAATAATTCAATTATCCCGCTGCGTCCTGCGCCCCTGTCCTCTGTCACCTCCTAGCCAGAAGCGAGAAGCCAGAAGCCTGAAGCCATCAGCCATCAGCCATCGGACCACCCGCTGCTGGCCCACAGCTCCTTGTCTGGCTTATTGTTATTGCCAAATCGAGTGACTAGTGACTGGCTGATATTGTTGCTGCTGCTGCTGCTGCTGGTGGTGCACTTACAACTCCAGAGATTGCAGCCACTTTCTGCTCCAGCCGCCCGCTCTCGCACACCCTCGTATTAAGAAGTCACTTAGCTGACAGCCAGATAACAAGGAGCTGCATCCCCATCGCCAGGACCTCTTTGGCCAGCAGGCGGGTGGCGGGGCAGGGTGGTGCTGCCAGCTGCACAGCAGGACGTAAATTGAAAACAATAGTTGCAATCCAAGCGACACATGAAACGTATCAATCTGTGTGTAATCTGCAGGCACATGTGTGCATTGATATAAATATGTAAGTCATTTTACACCTGCCATCATTACAACGCTTTCGAAGGGAATGCAAGCTATGTGCAGGAATTTTGGTATGACTACTTGGCGCTAGCAATGTGAATAAATAGCTTAATTGCAATTGCACACGTTATGATTGCTTATAAACATTCACATTGTAAGGAGGAGAAAACCAACAGAAATTACAATGATTGGATGTGTATATAAATATGTATGTCAACAAATCCTTGGTTGTCTTGTAGGGAAATATGTTTCGCTGGTCTTTAGAAATATCTATGTATTCGAAAGGAGCGCAGGACATCTTTGTGTTGACTGTTCTAGGCGATATACAATGGAGCATCTTAAATGGAGCAGTGCTGCCTTAAAGTGCTCACTTCGCTTCCACTGGGGGGGGCGGCATTAATTGTTGGCATAATTTCATTGCGATTCGTTCATTAAAACTTTCAAGCGGCCCAAATGGAAAGCGGAAAAATGTACGGCAAACATTTCCCTCGGGCGGAGAATTTGGCGCTCTCTTCGGAATTATGGCTCATTAAGTGACATAATGCAGGCGGCGGTGGAGAAGTCGAAATTGTATTTTTGGTGTGGCGCGCCGGCAGATGCTCCTCTACACCCAGGTCCTGGATGTTGGATGCCGAGTCCTTGGGGTTGGCTGCTCGGCGGCTTCTGCTGTAGCATTTTTGTAACCGCAGGGCCATTGCCGCCCGCTGTCGTCTGCTAATGTCTTTCTAATACACAGACACGCACCGCGAAGAGGCACACACACACACACACAGATACGCACACACACACACAGACACACAAATCGCAGCGGGACATTCAGGACACTTCGCAGACATGTGCCGCATAATAGTCACGGCTTGATTTTTCTCACACAGCAGCTTTTCCTTGAGGCATGCGTATGTTTTCCCTAACTGCCGTTGCGTCTTTTTCAATTACACACATAATTAAATATGTTCCGCCCACCAAAGGCGTCGGCCGGGGGGCGTGGCATCCCGCTGGGAATGCCCCCGAAAAGCCAGCGGTATTTTCCACTCCCCTGCGCCCGCGCGTGTGTGTGTGTGTGTGTGTGTGAGTGTGGCAAATACTTGAAATCTCTCCCAATTGTGCGATATTCACGCCCATCCATATCCATTCCCCTGCCACAGGCAACGCATTTGTGGACTTTAATAAACATGCAAGATAATTAAATTTAATCGCATGCTTTTATTTTACATTAGCATGTGTGGGCACACACACACACACACACGCACACACACACACACTTGCAAGACCCGGTAAATGACAGACTCTATTTGCTGTGGCCAAATTCAATTTGCCACCAAAGTCCTGGATCGCATGGTCCTTGGGCAAACATTTCATTTCATCCGGCTTGGCTCAAAATTTTATTTGCTCGTGCCGCACACAATAGGGTATTCTCTTGAGAACTCAAACGCTCTAGAGTAGGCAAACAATTTGCGGCTAGATAATTGCAAAAATTTAAGCATTTCCATTCAGTATTCCTTTTCCCCCACAACTTTCCACAGGCGTTTCTCCAATAACAAGTTTAGCCTACAAGTGTGCCAACATCCTTCGCATTTGCAAGTTGCGGGCAGAATGGCTGGTCTGCTGTGGTAATCTGTGAGCCAATAAATTTATGCCGAAATATGTCTATTCTTTCTTGCCGGCTTGTCAAAATCTGGATTCGCACTTTGCCAGGGGGATATAAATACAATTTGCAGGTTTTAATAACCGCAGCTGTCACCACATCGCCTAAGTGCATCGCATAAACCAGCTCAGAGTTGAAACCCGGGTACCGGGAAAGTCCAAAAAGTGTGGAAAAAAAAAGCAAAGCGGGAAATGGGAAATGGGAAATGGGCAATGGGTAATGGGCAATGGGGAAACCACAATTTAGGATCAGTAACAGGAGCCGCCGGAATAGAAATAGAATACGAAACATAAGGCAGACGGCAAATAAACGCCACGGAAATGAGGATTTTTATGTGGCCCAAAGTGGAGCGACATAAATTGCTGGCAAAAAGTGCGCAAAAGTGTTTTCTTGTCACCCTCGCACCAGTGGAATGGACTTTTGTCCCTTACTTCCATGCATTCTAGACGGCCAAATAAATTTCTATTAAACACAAATGAGCAGCAGCAGCAGAGAAAAAAAGTTTTCCTAAGAAAGTAGAAAAGTTTTACGCGCACACACACACACACACACATGGTGGGAAAATGTTTTCCTCCCTTTTGCAGAACTTTGCGCCAACAATAATTATGTTGATTACAACAAAGAGTCAACTTTTGGCCTCTTCAATCTGCTGCTAAGTGTACTTCTTGCTGTTGTTAAGGGCTTAAGTAGGAAACCCGTCAATATCCATAATTATATACATGCATGCATGCACGTTGTTTACGGGTATTACGCATATTATTCAACGCAGCTACCGAATTGTTGGCCATAAAACCCACTAGTCGGCTTATACACTCATTTAAGCCGGCCTTCGAATGTTTGGACCATGGAGGAAGACTGGCAGGTATTTCAAAGTGACGGTTAGCAAGTGCTTGCAATTAGATTGGCCACTTATCAATAATAATTCGCATTTTCGAACCCATATCTGCCAGTGGCTTACTCATTAATTAAAATCCATGCATTCTAACTGGCCAACAACCAGAGCAGCCCTGGCAACAATGCTAATTATCCTAATTGCCCAGCCAGCGTTGGAGGATAAATTGGGATTTAGCATGGCGACCAGCTTGCCATGTTGTTGTACTTCCAGCCCAAAGAAAAAACCAGCTACCGGCTAGCTAAACAACCAGCTAAGCTGTCATTGTTTTCTATAAATTGGCCAGGAGCTGAACTGCACTCCCGCCGGCCATCAATCAGGTGCTCCAAGGTGCGAGTATCTATGTATCTATGTATCTGCACGGCAGTCCTTGTTCGCCGCCAGCAATTTGAAAGTCGCGTCTAATCTTTGGCCTGTTGGCCCACGTGATTTGTTTGCAGCATCGCCGTTGCCGCGAGCAGCGAAAGCGGCGGGGCATAAATCAAAATGCCATTTTTGATAGTACTTCCCTTGGCCAACTGCCACCTGCCCCAACTGCCCCACCTGCCCGGAAACGCCACTGGAGGAACGCCGCCCCCCAAAACAATATATCAAATTGCTTTTGCATTGCGCGCATGTAACATTTTATTTAGATTTCAGCTCAAAGATTCCCCACCATTGTCTGGCTGAAAATAAAAGAGGAAAAGCGTGCGGAAAATGCAGCAGCAGCAGCAGCAGCAGCAGCAGCAGCAGCCGCCCATTAATCATGTGTTGTGTGTGCTGAGGCCAAAACCGAAAGTCTAAGCCCGATCCGGGGACCCTCAGCCATTATCCCGATTCATAAACCATTATAGTTTTCCCTGTTCTATGCCACTTTTGGGGGGGGGGGGTGGTGGGTGAGGGTGGTGGCACAAAGGGTTGCGCAAATTTATGTGTTGCAATTATTTTCTTGAAATAACACTTCAAGTGATTTACGCGGCGGGCATGTGTGAGATCCGGCATAATGGTCAAAACGGATTCTCCACGACTCTTTTGCTGATGCGGCTGCTTATTCCGGCTCATTGGTTTTGTGCGCTTTGCATCGCACTTAATAAGATTTGCGAGCTGCCCCAATCAAATTGGAATTTCCCCCAATTGGGGTCCTCGACAAATGGTTCATGGCTCCGTCCGATTTTGTGGCTGAATCGGGTGACTCGGGTGACTTGGGTGACTTGGGTGACTTTAAGAGGGCCACCGAAATGCTCCAGTCACTCCAGTCCACAAAAAGGTGGCCCGCCCCTTATTGGCAGCAGTGCATCAGCATCAAAGGGGCGTGGCACACGCCGGCGGCATGTTTGCAGTTTGCTGTTTGCCGTGCGCACACCACTTGCAACGAGCTGCAAAATGAGTTCGCTCGACTGAAGCGCAGATCAAAGGAGCCGCCCGCCGGCGGTGCACCACCCAACCAACCACCCACTGAGCCAGTGAGCCAGTGAGCCAGTGAACCACCACCCACAAGAGCGAGTCAGCTGGCGGTGCCTTTCATGTGCACTTAATTGTCGCCTCCATTAGGGGCATTCGGGCGCCCAAAAGTATGCAAGCGGCAATAAATCCAATGCGCAAAATTATTACCTGTAATTGCGGCGCAGGCATAAAGCATAATTTGAAATTTATGTTTATGTTTCTGGCCGCGGGCAGCGTAGCTAAATTATCGGCTTAATGTGCTCGAAAATGCCGGCAATGTGTGGGCGCGGCAAATTGAATTTGGCCACAGCAGCCATTAAGCCCTAATGGACCGATTTTCATGAACTTTCGCCTTTCGCTTCCTCCATTCGCAGACCTGCTACGAACTGGAGCGCTATCTGCGGGACGAGCCCAAGCTGCAGAAGAAGATGCACAGCAGTCTGGACAATCCGTGGGACATATTCTCCACGCCCGCCCGCCTCCTCGAGGAGCTGAAGATCAAGGAGCAGCACCTGGACACGATCTCGACGACCTCCTCGGTCTCGTCCAACTGCTCGGGCACCTCCTGGGACAGCAATGGCTCCCAGGCGCTGAGCTGCTCGGTGCTTGTCAAGCAGGAGCGGATCGATGAGGAGGACGACGACGTGGGCTGCGACGACAAGCTGAGTGTGCTGCTCGCAGCTCCGCCCTCGGCCATCTCGCCCAATCCCAGCATCGGCAGTGCCGGCAACATGACGCCCACCAGCAACAGCAGCAGCATCAGCAGCAACATCAGCATCAGCAGCAGCAGCAACAGCAACAGCAATAGCAATGGCAACAGCAGCAACAGCAACAGCAGCCACATCATACCCAGTTCGCTGAGCAGCCTGGGCAGTGGCAGCACCATCACAGTGAGCTCCAGGAACAGCTCGGCGCCGGGCATCAAGGTGCGCGTGGTCCAGGCCAAGAATCATACGGGCAGCAATGCGAGAATGCACTTGGGGCATGTCCAGGACTTTGTGCTGCCCACGCTCACGCCGCCCTCATCGCCGGAGTCCAACCTGCGCAGCCACAATTACGCCCAGCAGCTGGAGGCCAACGATCTGGCGGCACTGATACAGCAGCAGCAACAGCAGCAGCAGCAGCAGCAGCAGCAACAGCAGCAGCAGCAGTCACATCCACAGGCCAGCAACTCCGCACCCGCTACAGCAATCCTGCGCTTCACCAGCCAGAGCAATCCCACTATGACGCAACTGCAGCAGCAGCAGCAGCAGCTGGCCGTCCAGCATCTGAGCATATCGCCACAGGCCCTTGGCCACAGCAGCACCGGCAGCAACTCGCCCAAGAGCAGCAGCAGCAGCAGCATCAGCAGCAGCAGCAGCAGCATCAGCAGCAACAGCAGCAGCAGCAGCAGCCACAGTAGCAGCAGCAGCAGCATCAGCAGCAGCAGCAGCAGCGGCAGCAGCGACACACAGCCAACACACAGCAACATTCCGCGCAGCACCATCGTCCGGCTGACGACGGCGAACGGGAAGCCAGGAGCGGCCGGAATCAGTCTGGCCCGCGTCATTCAAATGCAGAACAATGGCAATGCCAATGTGGCCGCCGTGCTCAGTGCAGCAGCCAACAGCAGCAGCAGCAGCAGCATCAGCAGCAGCAGCAACATCAGCAGCAGCAGCAACATCAGCAGCAGCAGCAACAACGCGACGCCGCAGCAACAGGTGCTATCGCAACGGGCTGAAAAGTCGACGAATGGTGAGTTTACTTGACCCCACCCCATACTTGACCCAGTTCAGCAGCTCATCCTTTTTTCGTTTTTTTTTTTTGTGTTTGGTTTTTTGTTAACCGCAGGCTCCTCGAAATCGCACCACCCGCGCCAACATCACAGCGATCACAGCCCGGACGCCAAGCGGCGGATACACAAGTGCCAATTTCTGGGCTGCAAAAAAGTCTACACGAAGAGCTCGCACCTGAAGGCCCACCAAAGAACGCACACAGGTGAGTACCCACACCCGCCCAGCACCCAGCACCCCCAAAACCCCCCAAATATGAATGCACTGAATGAGTGCGGTGAGAAGTGTGTGCGATGTGTGTGCGTTGTGTGTGTGCGATGTGTGTGCCACTGACAGATCCGAATTTCCAACTGCCACAGTCGGCAATTAAAAGCGTGCGGCCCTGTGGAAAAGGGGCCGGAAAATGCAGAACGCACCTGCCGCCACCCCGCCACACCGCCTGCCCCAAAAAACTCCTGTGCCGCTGCCGCTGCTGCTGCCCAATAAATCAGAGGACTGCGACAACAATGTCGTGGGCAGAGTTTCCTGGGACAGGCAGGAGTGACATGTTGCGTTGTTTGCGCGACACCGTCCTTTGTCCAGGCCATCCACCTTCCACTTTCCACTTTCCACAGCCTGGCTTGCAGTCGCGCGCGGGAAAGCCGGCCAAAAACATGCAATGGGCTGGATGATGTAAGCGGGGTGGACGGGATGATGGCGGGGTGGACGGGATGGACGGGATGATGGCGGGGCAGGGGCGTTTGGGCACCAAAAACAACCTCATCGTCTGACAGCAGACGATGCTTGAAATTTCAATAAAAATCGCATAATTCAAACATGAAATATTGGTCACACACACACACACACACGCACACACACACTAGTGCAGCGCAAGCGTTGAAATGTAATTTTATTACAACCACATGCGAATTTCGAACACGAGAGAGCAAATCTATTGATTTGCGTGTGTGTGCGTGTGCGCTTACAAGAGCTTTGCCAGCAAACACTTAACCCATAAAATAGAAAACCAAAATCCATTTCAAGTTCTGCCAAAAAGTGGGCAAAAAAGCAGTTCCTAGTTGCTGGCGAACAACATTTGTGCGCATTCAGTTAAAATTTGTGCACTCAGCGGAAAAACGCAAGTTGTTTCCTACTATTTTCCAAAGCTTTGATTTGGTTTCGTATCGGAAAAGTGCAGAAGAACATTTTCAATTAGACCTTTGTGGCCTTCCGCTATCCCATGAAAAAGTAGATCTATGCCAATGTATGACTGATTTTTCTATCTGCAGCACTAGGAGCTTGCTTTATGAATTGTGGTAGCTTCATTCTTTGTTTTGGCTTGTCAGTTTTGGGCTTGGGGAAATGAAAGGGGGGTGGCACCAACAAATCACTTGGCACGCACTCAAATGCCAGGCAAATGATTTTGCAATGCCGCTGCCAAGCAAGAAGTCGGACTTTCTGGAGCGGTGCCGAATCGAAGATACCCTCTGACTGAAGTGCGGCCCGAATGTGTGGATTTGTTTACTTATGCATGCCAGTGTTGTCCCAAGTCGCATTTTCTTCCTTGCAAGAACAGCATGTTTGGGCCACAAAATGAAATTCAGGCCTCGCAAATTTCTCACTCAAGTCGACAATGGCCGTCTGTATGTATGGCATATGAGTATAGTATAGTATAGTATGTGGGTTTGTTTGTTCAGTGCCCGAATGTTGGTCAAAGTAGCTCGGTTGCTGCTGAAATGGCCCCTTGAAGGACGATTCATGTGCAGCTGAAGGCTTGGGCTCATCCTGCCACATTGTGGCGAGTGTCAACAGCAGCAACTTTCTGTGACGGCCGCAGGATATTGCTCAATTTATAAATTTACTTTGGCCCCCCGGCCGCTGGGGCTTAACATTTTAATTAACATCGAATTGCGGAGCTGCTGCCACCGTTGTTTGCCCTTGCCACCGGAAAGCCAGAAGCCTTTGGCTCAATAAAAATCCATAACAGTCAAAGTTTTTGCTAATAACTCTCAGTTTATCTTGGGCGAAAGCGAAGAAGTTGCTTCTGCTGTCGGCGCCTTGTTTTGTTGCCACAACAGCTTTAAGTGTTAATTTTGCACAGGGAAAACTTCTATAGTGCTCCTTGAACCTGAGGAGTTTTTAATTAATTACACATGTTCAACTACTGGCAAGTGCAGCCGGGCAGATAGGAAAACCCGCTGAGACCAATAAATCAAAAGCCAAGCCAAGGTGTTGGCCCGGCGATAAGATTGAAACATTTGATTTGGCCCCGAAAAGCGGGAAAGCGCTCGTGGAAAAAGCGGGCAAAAAGAATTTTATAAAAAGCAGCTGAGGGGGGGGGGGGGGGGGGGGGGCGAAAAAAAGGAAAACGTAATTATTTTAATGATACCATGGGGACTAGGCGAGGTTTTTAAATTAAAGAAAACATAATGAATTACGTTTTTTGCATGGCAAATGAAGCTCAGCTCAGCGTAGAATTTCATTAGAGGATTGGATACTTTATATGTTGTCGCATTTGAAGAGCGGACGCATGCGAATAATTGATGACGAGCTATTATTTAGTTGCCAAACAGTGTCCTTGAACATTTCGCCGGGGTATTTTGGGCGGAACAGACAGTGAAATTAATTTGATTTGGGTTTTCGAGCGCACTTCCTGCATTTCCTCCTGTGGCTTCTGCCATCTATCCGCTTCCATTTCCATTTCCATTTGCATCTGCCCGCCGCCATTTAATTAGAAAACCCATTCGAGCACACTGGCCACCGAACAGCTAGCTATGCATATATATAGCTATCTATATATGTATATACTCGTTTATATATATATATATATTTATCGGCCCAATTGAATATCAATTAAAGCGACATTTTGGCGAAATAAAATCCAGCTCGCAAACTTTGGCCACAAACGATTTCAATTAGTTAAACGCGGGCGACTATAAAAGTGCCAGAGTGGCATGCAACCAGAGTCTGGGAAAGCGGGCAAAAGCGGGCAAAAGCAGGAAAAGCCGGCAAAAGCAAGAAAAGCAGGAAAAGCAGGAAAAGCGCCAAGACGCCGAAGCCGTTAAGAAAAGATTACAAGTGCAATCAAGTGAAAAGACGCAAACAGACCATAAAAATTGTGTTGAGTGCAAAAGCCGAGAAGGCATCGAGCAGCTCCATAAAAAGGCGAGCCATCGAGGAAAAGGGATTCCTCGGCCATTTTCCCAACGCCTCCATTTTCCACATCGCATGTCCCGCCGGTGCATTCTTTCCTATTGCCGGGCGAAATTAAAACCCAGCGCCAAGTGAAATTTATAAAATATTAACTGGCTCCATTCGCTGCTCCGTTGCTCCATTTTTTTTCTGTTTTTTTTTTGTTTTTTTTTTTCCTTTTTTGCTAAGCGGTTGCATTGGCGGTGCTCCATCGTGGCCGCCTCCTTATTGCCTTTAAACAAGTTACAAGTGCTGGCTTTATGGCCTGCCAGTGCCACAGAATCGCAGCTGAAACTATCAATATATATGCGGACAAACGGCTGGGGTTAAGTTTTAACTGCGTTCGGCTCAATAAATTAACATGGCGACGTCTCGGCGCGATTGGAGGAAATAAAAGCAGGCGAAAATCGCTTAACCCAGTTGCCAATTGGCTGGCTGGCTGGCTGACATTTTCGCTTTTTGGCGTTTTGGCCAGGCCCGTGGCGGTGCATCGCGGCTAACAATGTCAGCTCAGATGACTTGCCATGAAAACTAATTAAGGGACTGCCGCTGCACAGGGCGGGAAAACGCGAAAGTGGAAAGCCATCTTCCTCCACATGCGCGCTCATTGCATACTTTTGGGCCTGGCCCGTTGAAATGGCCAATATCCAGAGACTGAGTAATGGCCAACTATTGGGCCAGGTCCGCCGGGTGCTTCGAAAAGGCTAGGGAAAGGGTATGCCGGCGGTCCATAACAAATATATGTGCTCTCTCAATAGCCAAACATTTACTACATTAAACTGTAACTGAGTACACAGCACTTTTTTTTAAGAACTTTTATATTTAAATTCTTTAAAAAGAGGGTATCCAATTAGTCAGTTATTGGCACAACGCCTACGTTTTGTTGTTGGCTCGTTTCGGTTTCATTTCGTTTTTGGTTTCGTTTCGTTTCGTTTTGCCGGGCCACTTCAATGGCCAGATAACACGGCCATTTTGGGTGCTTTATCGCTGCTTTTGGCCCTCGGATTGCCGACCGCCTGCTGCCAGCACTTTTGCCGTTTAAATGCACTTCAATACGAGACTCTTGGGGGTCGCATCCTAGATCTCTGGGCCTGCACTTTGTGCATTTGACGCTGATTTACACAGCCAGAACAGCCAGAGCAGCCAGAGCAGCCAGGGGAGGTATGGCCAGAAACAGAGAAAAACTGATAAAGAGCAAGAGGAGTGTAGCCAACAAACTGCCAAAGACAACGATATGTGTGCGAGTGTGCAATCGCTTATTTATTGCCAAATGCTTCGATTCCCAAACAGTTCTGACAACATGCCAAAGTCCAAGTGGCTGTCACCCACACTCACTGCCATCAGACGCACCTACATACAGCACTTTCCAACACACTCACTGTTCACCAAGGTATTCACCAACGAAATCAACAACATATTTAGCGATACAATTGAACCGACATAATGGGCAACCATTTCTTAAAGAGGTTTCTCTTTGTTCAACAATCAAATCCAGATGTCATTTATCTAGAAAATAACAACCATATAATTCACCAAGATATTCACCAACGAAATCAACAACATATTTACCGATACAATTGAACCAATATTATGGGCAACCAATTCTTAAAGAGGTTTCACTTTGTTCAACAATCAAATCCAGATCTCATTTATCTAGAAAATAACAACCATATAATTCACCAACGAAATCAACAACATGTTTAGCGATACAATTGAACCAACATAATGGGCAACCATTTCTTAAAGAGGTTTCACTGTGTTCAACAATCAAATCCAGATATCATTTATCTAGAAAATAAGAACCATAAAATATCACCAATAGCCGACACTTTTGCTAGCTCAAGCCACATTTTCAGCAACGAATGAATACCAATACCTACACCAATAAATTCACCAACTAGCACAAAATCGTAAAATATCTTCCAAAAATTCCGTACAAGCTATAAAAAACTTTAAGCTTAAAAACAAGTATGATCAATATGAGGGCGTTCACGGACAAATTTATCAAGAACTCACCAACACCAGCACGAGACTTGAGCTATGGCCAAGTGTAAACAAATGGAAATTAAGACAGCCGGCAAGTCCAAGCCCCGGTCAACGGAAGGGTTGAAAGGCTGGGAAAAATGGCTGCGGGAAAATGGGAGGAAAGCCGCAAGTGCATAATGTGAAATTGAGCACGGAAATATCACACATTTCCGCATGCATTACGTTTTAAGCCAAGTCCGTGTGTGTGTGTGTGTGTGTGTGTGTGGTATGCGTTACAAAGTTTTCCACTCAGCTTTATGCATTTTTCTTGGCTGTCGTCGTCTACTTGCCGGTTATCTCGCTCCATTTTCCCTCTTTTTTTTCTACTTCTCCAGCGGCAGCAACGGCGGCAATTTCCTGCCTCGGCTGCTGTTTGTCTTTTAAACTGAAATAATTTTCCCATTTTTTTTTTATTTTTCGGGGGTTCTCGGGCTGGGCTTTCGTATTTTTTCAGTGTGCTCTGGCACTGGCCGGCTTTACACCCCGCTCTATTCAGGTCGTTCTCGCTCTGGCCCTCGCATTTTTAGGTTCCTCTTCGTTTTTTGTTGCTTTGTGTGAAATTACAACTTCTGCATTTCCTTTTCCTTTCGGCTGGCTGGTTTTCGCCATGGCTCGGTTTCTGTTTCTGTTTCTGATTCTGGCCCTGGCTCTGGCTCTGGCTCTGGCTCTGTTTCAGTTTCTGCTTCTGGTTCGGGATGCTGCTCTGGTTGGCTTTTGGCGCTACTCGGCTTGTATCCTTTGAGGCTTTTGGCACGCATGAAAAATGTTGGCAAGGGACCGCGCTTGGCACACCGTCGACGCCGACTTTAGCATCTTTTCGTTCCGTTTCGTTTTGGTTCGCTTTTAATTTTACAGTTTTTCATTTTTAATTGTCTTAAATTCCTGACTGTTTGTGCGTTTTGCCCGCTTTACCCGTTTTTCCACCGCCCTCTGTTTACTCATGTTTTACTTTATGCATATTTCTCGTCTGTGGAGCGCCAGCGTCGAAAAAGTTTTTTCATTTGGCAGGCGCGTGCTAAATAAAAAATGTTTCCCCAAACTCTATCCCTTTTTTCCTCCCAGAGCACGCATATTTATGCGCTTTATTGTTTGTGCTGCAGCAGCGAAGCAACGGAGAAATTGCAGCCACTTTGCACTGCGGCAATTTCTAGACACTGCGAAAAATGTTCATGATTCAGAACGATTCTGGATCTTTGGGAGAGATGCAAGTCCTACCACAAGCACAGCACCCAAATACGGCGATGCTTGGCCGGCAAATGGTGCCTGATCATCGAACGTCTCTTCTTTTGATTTTTCTTTTGTTTATCAGTAAAAACCTAACATTATAATATAATATAGAAACGAAATAAGACAGCTAGAATGCATATTGTAATAACAATAGTACACAATTGAACAATATGCTCCAGACCTATGATTCTTTAGCAATTTTTTTCGTCCACTTTTTAGCTTTGCCATTGTGGATGTAACTTATTTAATACGAGTTTTCCGCCTTTCCTTCCCGTTGCAGGTGAAAAGCCATACAAGTGCTCCTGGGAGGGCTGTGAATGGAGGTTTGCGAGGAGCGACGAGCTGACCCGCCACTACCGCAAGCACACAGGTGCAAAGCCGTTCAAGTGCCGCAACTGCGATCGCTGCTTCTCGCGGTCCGATCACCTGGCGCTGCACATGAAGCGCCACATGTGAGGCGAGATTTAAGCAAATCCAGAGGCGGAGGGGAGGAGGAGGAATCCAGCGGAAACTGTGTGCCATCAAGGAACGATGAAAAACTTGCGTAACGCTAATCAAAACCACTTTATTCGTGGAGCAGAGAGGGGTGTGAAAGTAATCAAGGAAAAAGCAACTAGGAAAAACATCACAACACAGCACAAAGATGGAAATTCAAGTTCACTGTTTCCGATTGACATTTGTGTTGCCATTATTGTCGCCGTTATCGTTTTCGTTATCATATGGTTATCGTCGTTATCGTTTCAATTGCAAATTCGATTTGTTTCAATGCCTTGCTAAGAATAAGTTTAAGCTTTAGCAGCCTGATCGCATTTCCCCAATCACACCTAGCATTTAGCCGCAAGTTCTGAACAAACAGCAAAAATTGTGTACAATTTACCAAAGCTAAGCTGATTTCTTTATTTAGTAAAGCAGCAACAAAAATCCAGCATTTGCTATAAAAAAAAATACAAAAAAAAATAGTAACTTAATTAAAAATAATATTTTTGTTTTCATAATGTGAACACTGCCAAAATGAAAATGTAAAAAAAAAAAAACAAAAAAAACAAAAAACTAAAAGCTAGAAAAAATATATGTACATGTAAAGAATTATGATAAGTAATTAGTTTCATACGTCAGCATCAGTAAATAGAAACACAAATATTACAAGAAAAGAGTAAAAGTGCAAAATATGTTTTAAACAAAACGAATGAAAACAGAAAACGATGGAAATGCTTATTTTCTTAATTTAATTTTAAATATATTTTAAGTGTTGCCTAGGTCTGAACATTTTCACATTTCACCGCACCACTCAAAATTGGAAAGATATAAAATAAGCTAATAAATGCCTAAATTAAATTTAATTGATATTCGGAATATGACATTGATGCAATTTGGTTGCTCTGTTTTTAATGCATATACGTAATTATTTAATGTAAACAATTTCTCTTATGCATTGCCTAAGTGATGGAAAGTATTACGAACACCTTTTGATATGTATAACTAATTTAATCAAAATTTGTATTCTCAATCGAAAATCGAAACAAAATTTACCTTCGACTTAACATACAAATTCTTCTTTACGTGCCTCATTAATATTAATTTAAACAAATCAATCAATTCCTTTTAGCTAAGCAACATTTTTTTGGAACCCTCTTGATTTGCGGTAAACTTAAAATTACATTGAATCTTTTATATTTTGCGTGCTGCTTCTTATTTTGTAGTTTATGATTTCCTCGTTCTTGTTTATAATGATTTGTTTATTTTTAATTATTTTTAAATAAAGAACAAGTATGTGAAAAGCGAATGTTTCCACTGACTTATCATTTTACACATTAGCACCCCTCGGCAAATGAAACACGACATCAAAGTATACAACGTTGATCGCGAGATATCGGTCAATCATTATGGTTTGTGTGATGAGAAATTCTGTGATCCAGAGAACAACAACAACAAAATAGCTAAGGCAAAGAAAAATAATGGGAAAACCAAAACCAATGTCAAGCAGGTAATCAACTGCAGCACACATGCACTAAAATGCTATAGAAAAACGTATGGGGCTCAGTAAGGAAGAAGTCCTTTTCCAATTGTTCCCCCAGAAAGGAGCCTAAGAATTTAGTAAAGCTCTTGCTATATATATATATATATATATATATATATAAATGTTAATGTACATACAAACACGAAATACAGTTTGACTCATTTTCTAGCTTTATTCTCACTGATTGTCGGATGTGAAGATGTGTGCAGAATTTTGAAGATTTCGCCAGTAATCATGGTCGAAATCAATATGTACGGTGTTGCTTGTGCTTTGTGTCATTTGAGTGTTATCGTATTTGTATAGCGTATCTGTATGTATCATCAGATCAACTCGCCACAAAACGGATAATCCCAATAGACCCCCCAAGGGGTTCTTCCAGTTCCAGAATCCCGTTTGGCTTCCAAGCGAAAATTGCACTGAACAATACTTAATGAATACGAATACGTGAAAATCCAAATCTAAATCCAATACCAATACCAATACCAATACGATGTGTCAAAAATGCTTCAATCAGTTTAGTCTAACTTTTGAGAGAAAACCGAAACGAAAAACCGAAACCGTAAAATAGAAATCCCGAATATATAAAATATTTTGTATAGAAAACCTTTAAACTAAAAATCGAAAGCGTAAGGCAAATTTAGATCCTAAAACAGATATTGGATAGTAACGAGCGCAGAGTGAGCGACAGTATAGAAATGGATAAACAAGAATATATATATATATGTATTTTACAACCGATGAAGTGTATTTTAAAATGAGAAAATTAAACAAAATTATTGTGTAAAAAGGTAAAACAAAATGAAAGACTGGTCAACGAGGTGTTCCGCGTTTATGCAACAATTGCAAAATAGAAAAAGTAAACAAATATATATATATCTATATATATATATATATATATGTCTGTACACGTGTGAGTGTATGAGATTGCGAACCCGAAGGATTAAGATACTGTACTCCAAACCGCATCTAGAGTTCGATGTGTGAGCCCAGTGCGTTTAGGCTAAGACCCACTCGATCATTTCGATTCTCCAATTCGGCAGCAAAACTACGCATACGTAAGAGGGAAGGCCTTGCCGCGATCCCGCAATTAAAGTTAATGAAGTACGAATTTTAAGTAACGCTGAATGTGAGTCTAGAGAGTACTAAAACTATGGAAACTATGGATATGGATATATTTTAGTGTCTACACTTGAGCATTTTACAAAGGCAAACTTCTCTGGGGGGCTCTGACTTTGCCAAGTCAACCAGCCGGCACAGTTCGAGGGCCAGAGTCTGGGGCTCACTGGCTGAGGGAAAATCTATAAGCATTTTCTACAGATTTACAGCCGAGCATTACAACTAAAGGCAAACGCACAGTGGCCGGAAGTCAGAACAGAAGTCGCAGGGCAGGAAAATATTTGGCAGCAGGCAGGCAGGCACACATAAAAATAAATAAAGTATACTAAAACTAGAGTAAATACATTTTAATTTCGTTTAGAGTTTCGTTTGCAAATGTGCTTAGCAATTTTCCCATTCCTCCCCGCCCCGCCACTGGAAACGGTTCCAGTTTTCCCACATTTCCCAACGTTTTCCCCCACCCAGGAGCGGAATATCATAAGCGTTTAGTTTAAGAGTAGACTAAATGGCGCTGGGCCAAGCTTAGTATAGCAGAAATATATGGAAGGAGATAGGCATACACAAACACATATAGGGTCGGAAAATGGGAAATGGTAACGGGAACGTGGGCAGGGGGCCGGCTGAAAGGGGCGGTGGATAGGGGGATAGGGTATGTGGGGAGGAAAAGGAGTAAAACATTTTATGTAGGCAAATAAGGGCATAACTCGTAAAAGATTTTGTGTATAGTTTAGTGAAATGAATTAGTTTAATGTTAAATGAACTCAAAAGGAAACTACATAAAAATATATGAATATATACATCGGATATGGTATTAAGAGAATATACTTAGTGCGTATGGCGAACCTATTTACGTGGCATTTGTGTGTAAGCTGTGTGTGCGTGTGGCGTGTGTTTGTGTGTGTGTGTGAGTGTGAACTAAATTGATGTGTATCTGTATTGAGGAGGAGTCGGGCGAGAAGAACTCAGTTTTTGGGAAGGATTATGCAAAGCATCTACAAATTAAGGCACAGCATTATAAATTACAACTAATGAAGTACGTTTATTTGAGCTACAAACGCACGAACGGTTACTAAAGCTAGAACGGTGATGGAATGCAGATGAGGAGGTCATGGGTCATAGGCTTAGCGAAGTGGGTGCCACTGAGGGTAGACATTTTGAGGGGGAGCAGGGGCAGGGGCAGTGGGCAGGGGGCAGGGGGCAGCAAGTGGTGATTACTTAGGACTTTTACGCGATAACTCAGTTTAGCCCTTCCTCGTTTCTGTACATGATCGCAACCCCAGGCATGCATTCATATTTGTAATTGTAATCATAAGGCAGTGTAATTGATATCAAACATAAGCGAAAAAAAAGAACTACAGAAATAACGAGGAAAATTCACAAGTTTCGGCACAGGAAGAACCCAAAAACCAAATTGAAAAATACATTTTAGGAGTAAGTAAATCAAAAAAAAAAACAAAAAAACAAAAATAGTAAAACCAAAAAATAATAATTATATTTAATGCTTGTGCGAAACAGAAAAATTCTTAGCTAATAGCAAATAGCGAAAAATCTAATTGTCAGTGTTTAATTACTATTATTGATGTGCATTCAATGTGTGCTTAGTTCACAAAACAAACAACCCGTTTACCCTTTTCCCCCCAATTTTCCAGGTTCCTACAATCCTTGACAGTTGCATTTTTTACGATTGATTGTTTTTAGCGCTTCGCAAGTCAAACAGAAAATTATAAACTATATTAAATAGCGGTAATAACTGAACTCGGAAATGTTTGCATAGATTATGAGTTGATTAACTGCGAGAATAATTAATAGAATTTAATTCAATAAGCATATTTTCAGCCTCGCCCGCGCCCCTTTAACCACCTAGATTATATAATTATAGCAAAAGCAAAGGCAAATGCAAGCGCGAAAAAACAAAAAAAAACAAAAAAACAAAACAAAATTATTGATCATTAAACATTATGAATTATCATTATTATTATGGCTTGTTTGTTGCGGCTTTTTGTGCATCTCCATTCGGAAAATCATTTTGTATGGGGTAACAAATTATAAGAGAATCTAGAAAATAAACACACAGAAAACAACAGATAGCAGAAACAATTGGGCACACGAAGGCCAAAAAACGATGGAGAACATTTCTTGTACTTAGGTTTAGTTTATTATACAAAACGAGAATAACAGCGGCCGAATGGAGCCAATAAAAAACAGCTAAAAGTGAATAAGTGAGGAGGCGAAAACCAGATCCATCAACATTAGAAAAACGTTATTTTTATTCTTGTATAAGTATAAACCGAAGGCATTTTTCCACGTATGACAACTATTATTGTACGTAACTTGATATTTTGATGAGAATTTCTGTGAACAAAGCAAAAAAAAAATAAAAAAAAATCCAAAAAAAAACTGAAATATAGAAAAAATTAAAAAAAAAAAAAACAAAACATATATAAATCGCTCTCATTTCAATGGAGGTTGGCATTGTAAAGCTGTTGATGCATTTAAATGATGTTGATTTTGGCCTGATGTCCACTGGCCTGCATATATAATATTTCACTTTTGTGATTGCAGGCGGCATTCGGCAAACAGTTCACATCATTAGCCCCACGGTGACGGGTTGGCCAACAGTCTATGGCATCCGTGCCATAGACAACAACTCGATTCGCTGGCAATCTGCATAAATGACATTAAAGGCCCCGCAGCGCGAGTTGGTGCATTAATTTTTAATTATATTTTATGGCAAGCGGGCATCAACAAAAGTGTCCTGGCCCTTGGCATTTCGTCTGCATTAAGCCTGGTTATATGCTTATGGATCGTAGAGCGTACTATACATACGTATGTTACTTATGGTAAATCACAATTTGCCAAAGGTAATTGGATTGTCAGTCATTTTCGGTTCGGTCCGAAAGTGTGCTGTCCTGAATTTAAATCAATGTCTTTTTTGTTTTTCTTTCTCGCTCGCCAAAACTTTGTTTTTGAGAAGTTTGAATGGGAAATCGCTTAGACTTTGTTTCAGTCTGCTAATGAAGATTCGCACAGACACACATGGCAGACGTCCGGTGAAAGATGGCCAGCGACAAAAGTGCAAGCAAGTTGGCTTCGTCCTTTCCGAGCCCGTTTCTCTTAATTTTGGCCCGCAGACGTAACTCTTTTATTCCCGTGCAACTCCAAAGTCCAGATACTGTAGAGACCCAAAGGCCGTAAGGACGAAACTAACCGAAGGTTGAACAACTTTTCATCTTCTTCATTTTCTTGATTTTGTTGTGCTGCTGCTGCTGCTGCTGCAGCGAAACTTCTAATTACATACATGACCTGCACACAGAAACACGTACACGCACACGCACACACACACACACACAGTGGCCGAGAGCAATGCACTGCGAGAAATCTGTGGGTGCATCGCTGGGCAAACCCCCGCCACTCCTTTCCCTTTCCGTGGCCCCAAGTTTGCCCGCTGCATCTTTATCAAAATTGTTTCTAAAGTTCAAACCACTTTGCGAGCGGTGCGCAGGGAATATGACTTTTAAAAAGTTTTCCCGCTTTCCCCCAGGGGGGTGGAGGGTGGGGGGTGGGTTGTTCCCACCCCTCAACAGACATGTTGTATGTTGCTGCTGCTGCTGCTTTTGTTACTGATATGTGGAGCCGTGGCTGCTATGCCGTGCACAACATTTGTAGCTTGTCAAAGTGGCTCAACACGCCCGGCATGTTAACTTATTTTGCTGATTTTCCTGCCTCGGCCAACTTGCATCAGCTAACTAGGAGTCCTGCGGCGAAGCAGTTGGCGGGGTATTGGTGCCAACATGCAAGGTAAACACACTGGGCGGATTGATGACCGTCTTGCTACCCTGTACATTACTAAAATTAAGGTAAATTACACAACTTACTAACTAATTTTAAAGATATATATCAAAATTTTAAAGTTATGCTTGCAACAACAACATGATGTATAATTCACTAAATTTTCATTGTGTTCTTTTTGTTTTTAAGTACAGTGGTACTTAGGTATATTGTTTGAGTACACAATGATCTTAACGATTATTATTATGTTATACCTTAAGGAATGGCTTTCAACACACTTTCTACCTAATATCTATTAGATCTTCACTTTAATACCACTGCAGAGAATGTTTTTAGCTCCAGAACTGTTACTTAATATATTAAGAATTAATGCATCCCCACTTTGGAATGTTGTAAATGATAGCATGCTTTTGAGCGCACTTTTTGCCTTAAAGACTAGACTGGTATAACCCAAAATACGTTTTCACATAGAGCACATTTTATTCGCCACTTTTTCGTAGACAGGACTCTTAGCCAAAGTTCATTTGGAAACACAGCTACTCCTGCCCTGTAGTCGCTTTTTGTATAAATTACAGGCAGAATTCAGCTCAGCCTGGCATATGAGTGCTTGTGTATTGCAGGAGTGCTCGTGCAACGTGTTGGGCTCGGAAAATGGTGATGGTGCAGCATCCTTAAAGTCAGAAGGACCCAAGGCGCTTTTAGCGCCACCCAGCCGGGGAGCGAACGAATGCAATTTCTTTCGTTTTAGCTGCCACAAAATTGCCACCAAATCAATATTATTAGACACGACGAGGAAAAGCAGCGGAAAACGTGTGGGAAAAACTGTGAAAAGTGTGTGGGAAACTGAAAAGACATATTCCGGCAATGGGATGACAAGCTCGAGGAACATGTGATGTTCACATACGCAAATGGGGGCGTAGATGGATGCAATGGGCGGCTGGCTTCCAGGGGGCGTGCCCCTTTCCAACTGTAGCAACACGAAAATTATGATTACAAGCAAAGACTGTCATTTGCCATAATATTTGCAGCATAACGATTATGGAGCGCTTTAGCCACGACTCCCACCGAAAATGGATAATAATAAAGAGCTGGGCGGTGGCTGGTTTGGGTGGCATGGGTGGCTTGGTTGGCTTGGGTGGCCTGGGTGGTTCGTCCTTTGAATGTCTGGCCCCCAAGATAACACACATCCAGCGAGTGCCAATGACAATGACATCAACTGCAGACAAGCCCACAGAATGGCACACAGAATGGCCAAACAGGGGGGTTGGTGGGCCGCGATGGGAATAGGGTAGCTTCCATATAGGGCGAATAAAACGGGGCTCGAACTACAAAGATCCACGGACCGATAGAGCCAGGCTAACAAGCCAACCCAGCCCAAATGCAAACCAAAGCAGTCGAGGGCGTTGTTAGCCTTCCAAAGCACTTGGAACCCAAAGTCTGGCGAAATCTGCTGGCTGCTCAAGACTAGGATTCATTTGGACTTTGGTATTAGTATATATATATTAGTATATTAATATAAACCTCCAAATAGCTATTTAAAGTCAAAAAGACAATGTTGTATTTGTTGTAATTGTTGTATATTAAATTATTGACAAGATACAATGCTATAGTCGAGTTCGCCGACTATAACATACCCGTTACTCAGCTAGTGGAAGTGCAAACGAGACATTTCCACATTTTCTGAAATATCGGTAGAAATTTGGAAAATATGATAATATGAACTTCAGCCTTAAGACATTTCTTAATTTTTTGAATTTCTACTACATCATAACATCAAAAAAAATGATAAAAAATTAAAAAAAAAATATTTTCTAAATTTAAATGCAGTTTTTTAGAGAATTGCGGTAGAAACATTTAGAGGTATGCCACTTTAAAATCCGATTAATATTAGTTGAGTTGTGGAGTTTAGAACTTCAGCCTTAGGGCACTTCTTAATTTTTTGAATTTCTAAAACATCATCACATCAAAAAAATGACAAAAAAATTAAAAAAAAAATTATTTTCTAAATTTAAATGCAGTTATTTTAGAGAATTGCGGTAGAAACATTTAGAGGTATGCCACTTTAAAATCCGATTAATATTAGTTGAGTTGTGGAGTTTAGAACTTCAGCCTTAGGGCACTTCTTAATTTTTTGAATTTCTAAAACATCATCACATCAAAAAAATGACAAAAAAATTAAAAAAAAATTATTTTCTAAATTTAAATGCAGTTTTTTAGAGAATTGCGGTAGAAACATTTAGAGGTATGCCACTTTAAAATCCGATTAATATTAGTTGAGTTGTGGAGTTTAGAACTTCAGCCTTAGGGCACTTCTTAATTTTTTGAATTTCTAAAACATCATCACATCAAAAAAATGACAAAAAAATTTAAAAAAAAATATTTTCTAAATTTAAATGCAGATTTTTAGAGAATTGCGGTAGAAACATTTAGAGGTATGCCACTTTAAAATCCGATGAAGATTAGTTGAGTTATGGAGTTTAGAACTTCAGCCTTAGGGCATTTCTTAATTGTTTGAATTTCTAAAACATCATCACATCAAAAAATGACAAAAAAATTTAAAAAAAATTATTTTCTAACTTTAAATGCAGATTTGTAGATAATTGCGGTAGAAACATTTAGAGGTATGCCACTTTAAAATCCGATGAAGATTAGTTGAGTTATGGAGTTTAGAACTTCAGCCTTAGGGCATTTCTCAATTGTTTGAATTTCTAAAACATCATCACATCAAAAAAATGACAAAAAAATGAAAAAAATTTTTTTTTTTAAATTTAAATGCAGATTTTTAGAGAATTGCCGTAGAAACATTTAGAGGTATGCCACTTTAAAATCCGATTAAGATTAGTTGAGTTATGGAGTTTAGAACTTCAGCCTTAGGGCATTTCTTAATTTTTTGAATTTCTACTACATCATAACATCAAAAAAAATGATAAAAAATTTAAAAACAAATATTTTCTAAATTTAAATGCAGATTTTTAGAGAATTGCGGTAGAAACATTTAGAGGTATGCCACTTTAAAATCCGATTAATATTAGTTGAGTTGTGGAGTTTAGAACTTCAGCCTTATGGCACTTCTTAATTTTTTGAATTTCTAAAATATCATCACATCAAAAAAATGACAAAAAAATTAAAAAAAAATTATTTTCTAAATTTAAATGCAGTTTTATAGAGAATTGCGGTAGAAACATTTAGAGGTATGCCACTTTAAAATCCGATTAATATTAGTTGAGTTGTGGAGTTTAGAACTTCAGCCTTAGGGCACTTCTTAATTTTTTGAATTTCTAAAACATCATCACATCAAAAAAATGACAAAAAAATTAAAAAAAAATTATTTTCTAAATTTAAATGCAGATTTTTAGAGAATTGCCGTAGAAACATTTAGAGGTATGCCACTTTAAAATCCGATTAAGATTAGTTGAGTTATGGAGTTTAGAACTTCAGCCTTAGGGCATTTCTTAATTTTTTGAATTTCTACTACATCATAACATCAAAAAAAATGATAAAAAATTAAAAAAAAAATATTTTCTAAATTTAAATGCAGATTTTTAGAGAATTGCGGTAGAAACATTTAGAGGTATGCCACTTTAAAATCCGATTAATATTAGTTGAGTTGTGGAGTTTAGAACTTCAGCCTTAGGGCACTTCTTAATTTTTTGAATTTCTAAAACATCATCACATCAAAAAAATGACAAAAAAATTTAAAAAAAATTATTTTCTAAATTTAAATGCAGTTTTATAGAGAATTGCGGTAGAAACATTTTGAGGTATGCCACTTTAAAATCCGATTAATATTAGTTGAGTTGTGGAGTTTAGAACTTCAGCCTTAGGGCACTTCTTAATTTTTTGAATTTCTAAAACATCATCACATCAAAAAAATGACAAAAAAATTAAAAAAAAATTATTTTTTAAATTTAAATGCAGTTTTTTAGAGAATTGCGGTAGAAACATTTAGAGGTATGCCACTTTAAAATCCGATTAATATTAGTTGAGTTGTGGAGTTTAGAACTTCAGCCTTAGGGCACTTCTTAATTTTTTGAATTTCTAAAACATCATCACATCAAAAAAATGACAAAAAAATTTAAAAAAAAATATTTTCTAAATTTAAATGCAGATTTTTAGAGAATTGCGGTAGAAACATTTAGAGGTATGCCACTTTAAAATCCGATTAATATTAGTTGAGTTGTGGAGTTTAGAACTTCAGCCTTAAGACATTTCTTAATATTTACATCATCAAAAAAATGACAAAAAAATTAATAAAAAATACATTTCTAAATTTAAATGCAGATTTGTAGATAATTGCGGTAGAAACATTTAGAGGTATGCCACTTTAAAATCCGATGAAGATTAGTTGAGTTATGGAGTTTAGAACTTCAGCCTTAAGACATTTCTTAATATTTACATCATCAAAAAAATGACAAAAAAATTAATAAAAAATACATTTCTAAATTTAAATGCAGATTTGTAGATAATTGCGGTAGAAACATTTAGAGGTATGCCACTTTAAAATCCGATGAAGATTAGTTGAGTTATGGAGTTTAGAACTTCAGCCTTAGGGCATTTCTTAATTGTTTGAATTTCTAAAACATCATCACATCAAAAAATGACAAAAAAATTTAAAAAAAATTATTTTCTAACTTTAAATGCAGATTTGTAGATAATTGCGGTAGAAACATTTAGAGGTATGCCACTTTAAAATCCGATTAATATTAGTTGAGTTGTGGAGTTTAGAACTTCAGCCTTAGGGCACTTCTTAATTTTTTGAATTTCTAAAACATCATCACATCAAAAAAATGACAAAAAAATTAAAAAAAAATTATTTTCTAAATTTAAATGCAGATTTTTAGAGAATTGCCGTAGAAACATTTAGAGGTATGCCACTTTAAAATCCGATTAAGATTAGTTGAGTTATGGAGTTTAGAACTTCAGCCTTAGGGCATTTCTTAATTTTTTGAATTTCTACTACATCATAACATCAAAAAAAATGACAAAAAAATTAATAAAAAATACATTTCTAAATTTAAATGCAGTTTTTTAGAGAATTGCGGCAGAAAAATTTAGAGGTATGCCACTTTAAAATCCGATTAATATTAGTTGAGTTGTGGAGTTTAGAACTTCAGCCTTAGGGCATTTCTTAGTTTTTTGAATTTCTAAAACATCATCACATCAAAAAATGACAAAAAAATTAATAAAAAATACATTTCTAAATTTAAATGCTGATTTTTAGAGAATTGCCGTAGAAACATTTAGAGGTATGCCACTTTAAAATCCGATTAAGATTAGTTGAGTTATGGAGTTTAGAACTTCAGCCTTAGGGCACTTCTTAATTTTTTGAATTTCTAAAACATCATCACATCAAAAAAATGACAAAAAAATTAAAAAAAAAATTATTTTCTAAATTTAAATGCAGTTTTTTAGAGAATTGCGGTAGAAACATTTAGAGGTATGCCACTTTAAAATCCGATTAATATTAGTTGAGTTGTGGAGTTTAGAACTTCAGCCTTAGGGCACTTCTTAATTTTTTGAATTTCTAAAACATCATCACATCAAAAAAATGACAAAAAAATTAAAAAAAAATTATTTTCTAAATTTAAATGCAGTTTTTTAGAGAATTGCGGTAGAAACATTTAGAGGTATGCCACTTTAAAATCCGATTAATATTAGTTGAGTTATGGAGTTTAGAACTTCAGCCTTAGGGCATTTCTTAATTTTTGAATTTCTACTACATCATAACATCAAAAAAAATGATAAAAAATTAAAAAAAAAATATTTTCTAAATTTAAATGCAGATTTTTAGAGAATTGCGGTAGAAACATTTAGAGGTATGCCACTTTAAAATCCGATTAATATTAGTTGAGTTGTGGAGTTTAGAACTTCAGCCTTATGGCACTTCTTAATTTTTTGAATTTCTAAAACATCATCACATCAAAAAAATGACAAAAAAATTAAAAAAAAATTATTTTCTAAATTTAAATGCAGTTTTTTAGAGAATTGCGGTAGAAACATTTAGAGGTATGCCACTTTAAAATCCGATTAATATTAGTTGAGTTGTGGAGTTTAGAACTTCAGCCTTAGGGCACTTCTTAATTTTTTGAATTTCTAAAACATCATCACATCAAAAAAATGACAAAAAAATTAAAAAAAAATTATTTTCTAAATTTAAATGCAGTTTTTTAGAGAATTGCCGTAGAAACATTTAGAGGTATACCACTTTAAAATCCGATTAAGATTAGTTGAGTTATGGAGTTTAGAACTTCAGCCTTAGGGCATTTCTTAATTTTTTGAATTTCTACTACATCATAACATCAAAAAAAATGATAAAAAATTAAAAAAAAAATATTTTCTAAATTTAAATGCAGATTTTTAGAGAATTGCGGTAGAAAAATTTAGAGGTATGCCACTTTAAAATCCGATTAATATTAGTTGAGTTGTGGAGTTTAGAACTTCAGCCTTAGGGCATTTCTTAGTTTTTTGAATTTCTAAAACATCATCACATCAAAAAATGACAAAAAAATTAATAAAAAATATATTTCTAAATTTAAATGCAGATTTGTAGATAATTGCGGTAGAAACATTTAGAGGTATGCCACTTTAAAATCCGATGAAGATTAGTTGAGTTATGGAGTTTAGAACTTCAGCCTTAGGGCATTTCTTAATTGTTTGAATTTCTAAAACATCATCACATCAAAAAATGACAAAAAAATTTAAAAAAAATTATTTTCTAAATTTAAATGCTGATTTTTAGAGAATTGCCGTAGAAACATTTAGAGGTATGCCACTTTAAAATCCGATTAAGATTAGTTGAGTTATGGAGTTTAGAACTTCAGCCTTAGGGCACTTCTTAATTTTTTGAATTTCTAAAACATCATCACATCAAAAAAATGACAAAAAAATTAAAAAAAAAATTATTTTCTAAATTTAAATGCAGTTTTTTAGAGAATTGCGGTAGAAACATTTAGAGGTATGCCACTTTAAAATCCGATTAATATTAGTTGAGTTGTGGAGTTTAGAACTTCAGCCTTAGGGCACTTCTTAATTTTTTGAATTTCTAAAACATCATCACATCAAAAAAATGACAAAAAAATTAAAAAAAAATTATTTTCTAAATTTAAATGCAGTTTTTTAGAGAATTGCGGTAGAAACATTTAGAAGTATGCCACTTTAAAATCCGATTAATATTAGTTGAGTTGTGGAGTTTAGAACTTCAGCCTTAGGGCACTTCTTAATTTTTTGAATTTCTAAAACATCATCACATCAAAAAAATGACAAAAAAATTAAAAAAAAATTATTTTCTAAATTTAAATGCAGATTTTTAGAGAATTGCGGTAGAAACATTTAGAGGTATGCCACTTTAAAATCCGATTAATATTAGTTGAGTTGTGGAGTTTAGAACTTCAGCCTTAGGGCACTTCTTAATTTTTTGAATTTCTAAAACATCATCACATCAAAAAAATGACAAAAAAATTAAAAAAAAATTATTTTCTAAATTTAAATGCAGTTTTTTAGAGAATTGCGGTAGAAACATTTAGAGGTATGCCACTTTAAAATCCGATTAATATTAGTTGAGTTATGGAGTTTAGAACTTCAGCCTTAGGGCACTTCTTAATTTTTTGAATTTCTAAAACATCATCACATCAAAAAAATGACAAAAAAATTAAAAAAAAATTATTTTCTAAATTTAAATGCAGTTTTTTAGAGAATTGCGGCAGAAACATTTAGAGGTATGCCACTTCAAAATCCGATTAAGATTAGTTGAGTTATGGAGTTTAGAACTTCAGCCTTAGGGCATTTCTTAATTTTTTGAATTTCTACTACATCATAACATCAAAAAAAATGATAAAAAATTAAAAAAAAAATATTTTCTAAATTTTAATGCAGATTTTTAGAGAATTGCGGTAGAAAAATTTAGAGGTATACCACTTTAAAATCCGATTAATATTAGTTGAGTTGTGGAGTTTAGAACTTCAGCCTAAGGGCATTTCTTAATTTTTTGAATTTCTAAAACATCATCACATCAAAAAATGACAAAAAAATTAAAAAAAAATTATTTTCTAAATTTAAATGCAGATTTGTAGATAATTGCGGTAGAAACATTTAGAGGTATGCCACTTCAAAATCCGATTAAGATTAGTTGAGTTGTGGAGTTTAGAACTACAGCCTTAGGGCACTTCTTAATTTTTTGAATTTCTAAAACATCATCACATCAAAAAATGACAAAAAAATTAAAAAAAAATGATTTTCTAAATTTAAATGCAGATTTGTAGATAATTGCGGTAGAAACATTTAGAGGTATGCCACTTCAAAATCCGATTAAGATTAGTTGAGTTATGGAGTTTAGAACTTCTGCCTTAAGACATTTCTTAATTTTTTATAATCTGGAAGCTGCAACATTCTAGCTTTTGTAGTTCCTGAGATCGAGGCGTTTATACGGACAGACTAGCATGGCCAGCTCGACTCGGCTGTTGATCCTGATCAAGAATATAAATACATTATGTGGTCGGAAACGTTTCCTTCTGCCTGTTACATACTTTTCAACGAATCTAGTATGTCTTTTACTCACGAGTAACGGGTATAGTAAAATGCCTAGACCTTCAGATACCATTGGGTATGATAGCACATCACATAACATAATTTTAAAGAATCTTGTATACCCTTTTACCCATCTTAAATAACTATAACCATAACTTTTCTTAAAGTCTATAACTTGTAGGAACCTAATTTCCCTGTTCTACCTCTGCTGTTAAAAATTAGTTTATCTATGCCAACTTTTGGCGTCTTTAAGCCAAACTCGCTTTTTATAAATCCTCTTTAGAAATTCCAATGGGGGATTAACGGCTCTCGCAGCGGAGACATCTGCCGATTGCCACAAAAGTTGTCATTCAACGGTTGCAGTTGCAAGTTGACTGGCCGACTGGCTGGCTAAACAGCTTAGAGGTGCTAATCCAGAGGCGCGGCAAAAATCGCAAAATCAGATTGCCAAGTTGGCCAAGTTGACAGGTGCAACGAGGGGTGGGGTAGGTTGCTTCTTTGTGTGATGTCATGCAAATGTGGCACGTTTAAATGCTTCGGCTTGGCAGCTGCCCCAAACCAAAGGGACTCTGGTATCGCTTACCAGACTTGTCTGATTTCGATGCCGAAATTGCCTGCTCTTTACTGCCAATGGCATCAGGCAGTGCACTGCAATGTGCAACTCATGGTAGTGGACCAAATGGAAGTTACTAAGTCAGCTTATTCTTAAAACATAGCAATTGAGCGGAATCTGTAGATCTGCAGAAGCTGTCTAAAAGTATAACTTCCGGTTATTAGTATCCAAGCAAACAAATTAATGGTTCAACCAAAGTTTGGCCCTTCAAATACAATTGAGTTCTTAACCTTTTTTTTGGGGAGTGCATGGAGAGGCAATGTTTTTCTCTGTGTAAAACAGCGACAACGACCGCAGGTGCAAGCGCAGCCATCTCCATTTCCTTCCGCCATCGCCATCTCGCTCTTTTTGCCACGGTATAGAATAACTTCCCCTTCACACTCACTTTTCTCCTTTTCTCTTTTTTTTTTGTTTTTTTTTTTTTTTTTGGTTTTTTGGCAACTGGCGGCAAGTGCACTTGAAGTGTATCGAATTTGTATGGATTTCGCTTGCAGCCAATAATTTGACACTTGCACTGCGCGCAGTCGGCAAAGTTGAAAGAGACGGCTGTAGAGTGCCAGAAAGAGACAGGGCGATGGGACAGAGGGACTCTTAAACCAAAAAGAGCGGATTCTTGAATAAAAGTTGGCATCGCCAGCACGCGAGGGCGCCATAAACAAGGAAGCTCGCTCGAGATTGTGTTACTCCAGTGTGTTTGTGTGGGCATAAATGCATGTTGAGTAAGCAACAATAACACACACTCACACACACACACACTCACACACACACACACTCACACACACACACACTCACACTAACAGAAGTGAACGCCAACGCAATTGTCATCACCATAAAAATAACATAAAACTTTTTTACGACTCCTGTGGCCTGCGTAAGTCTGTTACAGCAGGATTCCCCAGGCGAAGTGGGGATAGTGATACTCATGCGGGCACCAAGGATTGTGGCCCGGCATGTCCTTGTGGCACCACTTCAAAACGGGTCTGGCTAACCAGCCTTAGCCCAGCAAAAGACCCAATTCGACATCGCTTATGTCACGACAGCCAGCTCATTAAAGTTGTAGCCGCTTCTTTTGTGCGTACGTGTGCTTAACCACTCCCACTTCCCACTTCCCACTCCCATTTCTATCCGAACCTCCAACTGCAACTGGAAGCTTCCAACTCCACTTTAAATGCACCCACCACCACCACCATCACCACCACCATCACCATCACCACCACCACCACCGCACCATCAATTTATCTCAGTGCACCAGCCCACTCATAATTCTCCGTCTAAATGCCTGTTTGGCGAAGCGTAATTGATAATGCATTCAATTGGCCAGCCAATTTGCTAAAGTGCCTAAGTGAAGTCGCCCCCACCAGAAGTTAACAGTGGGCGGAAGCTCGAACTCGCCCGATTGTTTTACCCTTCTTTAAATACTTTTGCAATTGTGGCTGCTACAAAGATTGTCTGGCTAATAATACGTATTGTGGATAATATTGTGTAGCTGGTTAAATTTGCCGTTGGAAACACTTATTGGTTTTGTTGCAAATTATTTGGCTTCAGGCACAAAAGTTGTTATTGATTTGAGATACTTGAATGTTAATGCCTTTGCACATTAGATCTAATAGTCCAAAGGCACTCGAAACCTATTTAAAGGGGTCATAATGCCGCAGATCCTTGTGGTTTCAGGACACTGTGCCGATACTGCAGGCTCCTGAGCTCCGCAGTTTCTGTTATTGGCCGTTGTCAGTGCACAGATTTAAAATCAACAAACGGGCGAGCGACAAGCGACAGCAACGACAACAATGTCTGACCGAAGTCAGGCGTACACTCATTTGCACTAAAAGCGGCATAAATATAAACAGGCAAGAAGGCGCAGACCGAAAATGCAAAATGGAAAAAAACAAAAAAAACTAAGCGGAAAACCGGAGGAAAATGGGCAAAAACCGGGACGACGGCTCCTCTCAAAGAGCAAGTGCAATGAGGAGCAAAGTGGGCACAAAGGTAGATTGCGTATCGAGAGGAGACGGCAAATGAATGGCAGTGCAGCCAAACGTGTTCCCGACCTAACGTTAATTTAAATGTTAATGCACAGCCATCGGGTCGTTGCCAGACTTCCACTACCCGATACCCCTTACCCCATACACGATACCCCTTACCCCTTACCTAATACCCCTTAACCCATACCCTATACCCCTTACCCCAAACCAGATACCCCTAACCCCATACCAGATACCCCTTACCCCAAGTCCATACCCTATACTTTTAACCCGTCGGCTGTTTGCCTGACTCTTCCGCTCTTAAATGCTGTTGACATCATTGTAGTTAGTGCCACTCGTCGTCTCCGACCCCCATGCAACATGGCCACTGGCCAACACTGGCCGCCATTTTGTCAATGCGCTTGTTAGCGTCGCCGATGTGCCACTTCCGGTTCGATCATCTGGCCCTGATTGCACATGGTCCGCTCCAAAACTGGAAACACCTAGTACGTTATTTTACCTAATTTTAAACAATTCTGTGAGGCCTTAAAAGGGTGGGCTCTATTTCTAGGCACTGACCAACTAAAATAGGTCAGCGTGAAATACATTGATATAATGATATAACATTGAGATGGTATGACGAAGTTTAGAACTAAGCCCTTAATCTAATGCACTCTAGACTAGACTCGTTAAAATACATTATGATTAGGCTATTTTTAATGGCTTATTCTTACTATCATTCCTGTGTACATTTAACTATGCTAGATTTTCAACCTATATCACAACGCCACAATTATAGCATACCTCATATTATATAAATCAATTTGCATGTCATGCTCCACATTAGCCTCACAAAAGCCCCACCTTTCCAATGGCTTGGCAAGGTGAATCACTTAGTTTAGTGTTAATTAAATCGCTTTTTATTTCACAACCGCCTACAATTAGCCTTCATTTAAATAATGCTCAGGTGGCCAGGTGATGAGCTATAAGGGACTTGGCCAGGACAATTAGCCGGAAGCGTGAGTTTTCCAAGCCGTGGGTTTAATGAGCCATTGAGCCATACGGTTTCCCCAGTCGGTGACGTTTTCAGTTCGAAATGAAAAAAAGAAACGCGGACCAACCCAAAAAAAAAAGGAGAACATATCCACTTCCACTTCCACTGCCACTTCCACTTATGTAATAGGGGTCAAAGCTCTGTGGACACGGGCGAACATTAATTTCGCTCCAAAGTAGAAATACACACGCATCGCGGTTTGCTTTCCGTGAAAATGTCACACATACGGCTATGAGACGGGTATAATTTTTCATGCATATTTCAGGAGGCGTGTGCCTAATTAATTGCAAACATCTATGCGATGACATTGGCATAAATTGTCTTTTAATTTGCGTTCGGCATCCTCTGCACTTGATTGATGCCTTCGCCTATATGTGCTGGATGTGCTGGATGTGACCCACTTAACCGCCTGATTCATCTCGATACGCACGATATTGGCATTTACAGAACAGAACACTGCCGTTGACATTTGATGTCGGTCAGCTGGATGGCAAACAACAGGACCTCGACCACTCGCAATGTCCTTGAGCCCGACGGCCACATAATCGTGCCAAGTGTGCGAATTCGTTGGCTGAAAGTCCGTCGAAACGGTGGTATTTGGCCGATTTTAGCCACCGTTATGCATGTGGAATTAGCGTCTGCGGCTTTGACTGCATAGTCGATGACCCGCTGGCAATTCGCACGCATCCCAATGTTAATTTCACCGGCCTGGATATACGAGTATGTACACAGGTACATACATACATGCACAGTGCCATTTCGATTACCAAACCCAAGTTCGCCATCCGCTGGTTAGCTGACTAATTGACCCAGACACGGCTCATGAATGCCCCTCGTGCTCCAGTAATCACACAGCCCACGTCCATTTCGCATTCAGAGTATAGGTCAGAACCTGCTAACCAGAGCACTATGGTCAGGGTCATCAATTGGGCCGTGATTTCCATGGCTTCGCGGCATTCGTCGTGGGCAGTGAATCAAGTGCAATCGGTGAATAATTATGCCCACATTCAGCTGGAGTTCAAGGGTAATTGAAAGTTTTCGCCATCGGGATCGCTCACGTGTGATTTTTAACTATAAGTTACTTTCAACATGCAATTGAGCTTTTAATAGCCAAATTAGTTAAGCACTTTATTAAATAAATGTAATGAGCAAGATCCATTCGATGCTGATAACTTAATATGCAATGAAACTCAACGCGTGTAAGTCAGGGTCCGCGGAATCCAGCTCATCAAGGACTTCAAGGACTGAAGACAGAAATTAACTTCCCAGCTTCGTATTTCATAAGCCAGCCGCAATGCACGCCAACCGCTTGGTAAACCACTTGCCTCACAATGGCTCACAATTAACCCAGACGGTCAGACTGCGTCCTTCTGCCGGGGTTGGTTTCGCCTTAACTTTATTGTTCCGATAGGGGAATATAGTGGTGAGGAAAAGAGCGATAGATGGTGGGGATGGGGTTGGGGGAATGGCGGCAAACTTCCTTATAAGACATTTACCGACCGCACCTTAACCAAGCAGGATCAACATGGCATCCATGTATTATTTAAGCGCTGCGCATCCTTTTGGCCGTGCCCTGCATAAAATTTCCAGCAGCGGAAGTTTGTCTGCAGGACGCAGATCCTGGCTTCCCAGCCATCCCGCTGCTCCTTGGCGTGCTTTATGTGTTTCCGCTCGCATTTCTTTTGCCATTTAAGTACACACCTAGTTTGGATTTTCCTCCTGCCCGGCCGCTGTTCTTTCTGTTCTTTCTGTTCTTTCTGTTCCTTTGTTCTTTTCGTCTTCGACTGCCGGACGCTTGTTTATGTCTCTTCTTACGTCTTTGGTTGCCCAGCCCCTCGCTCCCATTTCATTTCCCCCTCATTTTTTTGCCAGTTTGCCTGTTTCCCTTTTCGTTTTTTATTTTTGTTTATGGCTTGTTTTGAACCTTGTTTGAACTGGTTTAAAATTTCTTGGCACAGGCTCCACAACGCTCCTTTTTGGCAGGCTCAACCGCAATGTACTGGTGTGGAGGAGGGGCGGTGGCAAAGCTCAGCTCATAACTTTGTTACACACAATTAACAATTTGATGCCATGCCAAAAAGCCTACAGCACCGAACAAAAATATATCATTTTATATTTATATAAAATACTTCAAGTATAAGTATATATATTTTTCAAAATCCTTCTTTAAAATTGTTTCAAGTTACAATTTGATTTCATTTATTTGCCCTAATTCTTACCAAACCTTTGATGGCATGGTCACACAGCTTCGTGTCTGGTAGCATGGTCACACTAGGACCATTCAGCTATTTAAATTTTAAGGACTAAACATTTCTTTTTGTGTATGTATCAGCTTTTCCGCGCTGCCTTTGACTGGAGTTGTGCAAACAAACCCAGAACTGGCAGTTACATTGTTCCTGCGGTTGCCAAACACCGACGACACACGAGCCTTTAAGTGGGCGTCTCTAATTGAAAAGCGCAGCCAAAAATAAAACACACGCATTCCCCATGTGGCCAACTGGGTGAGTGTGTGAGTCCCGGGCTCTCCTGCACCGGAAGGCTCCTTCCTCCGACTTCCTCTCGGGGACAGGTGCGCCTCGAGTGCACTGCAATTGCTACGTAAATTTTATGCGCTGCTGAAACTTTGCCGGCAACGGGGTTGTAAGCTGAGATGACGCCCTTGCCCGAGCTTAGCCCGCAAAACTTTAAGGTCAACTTGTTACTTAAAGTTGCCTCCCATGGCGTACAGCCACCTAGTGATGGTAGGATAAGCTGTGTGTTACATGTTTATCTTGCTCCTTATATTATTTCAGTGGGACCAGCCTTTGATTTGTTGCACCTCGAGCGGCCATGTGACCATGCAACTGTAAATCTACCTAAAATTAGGTTATTATCCAAAGGAAGATACATTCCCTTTGCAGTTATCTGAGCGTAGTTCAATTAATAACATTTTAAATACCAAAGTTTTTAAAACAATTATTTTTGCCTGACCATCGCTAGGCAGGCGAGTGCAGCAGATGCTTTAGCAAGGTAACTCGGAGTGGGTTCTGCTAGAAAATTAGCCAAATGGCCGCTAAGTGTTCGCTCTGCGCTTAAGCGGCATAAAAATGTGCAACTTTCCATGCAGATGCGCCTGTCGCACTCTCATTTCTTTTTCTCCTGCGACAGATGGCGGCGGTGGAATGCCGCTTGACCTTCACCTGGAATGCCAGTGGACAAGGCAGAACGGCTGGCGGAAGGGCAGGGTTGACGATGTGAAGATGGCTTTGCAAGCGATTTGAAAAATTTATTCGAAAATATTTTCGCCAGTCAACGATGTAAGGACAGAACTTCAGCTTTTTGGGTCCTGCCCTGCCATTCAGGCAACCAGCCATCCTTCCTGTCGTCCTCCATGAGAAATAGCTATGCTCACTAACAGGATATGCTGCCAAAAACATTTTTAATAATTTAGCACACATATTTTCACATCTTTGGTGAAATTCACTTTGAAGACCTTGCGCAAAGTATGCGCCTGATGTTGTCGAAAGGGGGTGTGGCTGGTTGGGGCTCTACCATACATACATTCATACATATATATATATATGTACATATAGAATATATATGTATGTATATAAGGAGCAGCAGGACCAGCTGTCGATGCGCCTGGCATCGCTTGGGACCCGTGTCGACATCAACGTTAGTGTTGAGTAATGCGAAACCAATTTTCGAGGCAGCATTATTTAAAATCCCAAACATGAGACAGCTTTGATGTCAAAAGTCGTGAGGTTGCAGCAGCATCAGCAGCAGCAGCAGCAGCAGCAGCAGCAGCAGCAGCATCAGCATCAGCATCAGCCGACTTATGAAATATGAGCACTGAGCATCGTTGGAATCGCTGGCGGTAAAGACTCTCAAGGTACACACACAAATTAGTGGCCAGCGCAGCGGGCGGGAACGGAATGGAACGGAAAGTTGGGTTTGGCTTGGCTTGGGTGGGGTTGTGTTGGGTTGGGTTGGGTACCCCGTTCAGGTTGGCAAAAACTGTTTAACTATGCCTTTGATGTTCTCCAAATGCCGCCAGCGAGCGCCGCACAAGTCCCTTGTATTGCAAAACTCCAAGTTGAACTCATTATGCTTAGTGCAGCAGTGCCTTGCTGTCGCTTTAATCCAATTCGCAGCGCGCACAGCCGCTCCGCCTTATTATGTGCTCCACGTGGCGGATGAGCAATATGCGCCGGCATTGGCCGCAGCGTCAACATTTGCCAGCACATACGAGCAGCGCCAAATTGATTTCGTCCTGCCAGAGTCAGACCAGTTATGCACGAAAAGAAATGCCTATTAAATGATGCCTGATTTTCAACTTACATTAAGCCATGTTTATTCAACTTCAACAAACGTTTAAGTGTCATGGCTAAAACATTGTGTAAAACATAATATTTTTTAAAAATGCTTTTAGCAGAATTATAAAATTAATCATTTACATAACTTTGAAAATAATGCTTTGCTTTTTACAGTGCACTGCCTGAAGTCCCTGAAAAAAACCGATTTGCAAGCGAGTCTTGAGCTGGACAGCAGATTTGTGTGTATGCCATGCGATGTAGGGTATTCAGGATGTGCATTGCAGGGCATTCAGCAATTCACCCACTGTACATCCTCAGCAAGTTGGTTAGTTGCATTGACTAGTTTGTTGGCAGGGCAAACATAAACACGCCTTTACGTCATGCGTCGTTTGAAAATTGAATTTTAATACACAAAAGCAGCCGCAGCTGGTTGTAGGAACTGCGAGCTGAAAGTTGGCATTTCGATGGTGGTGGTGGCTTTTGTCAAGGGATTGTCCTTGTGGGCCCTCGTACATGGAAATTACGCCTAGACAATTGAGCTGGCATTTCTTTGGCTCAGACTCGGTCTCATTTGGCTTAGTGCATTACCTCAGTTTTTGGGCCTGGCCCGGCCAGGACCTTTTATGAGCCGCCATTAACGAAAAAGGAAGTGCACTCGTTCCGGGCAGAATATTTGATATTTCCCAGGCAGTTGCCGAAGTAATTTTGCTGATTCGGTTTGCCCTGCAAAACTCTGCCTATTCGATTACCTCCACAGCTGACTCTTGATTCAAATTATGGCCGTGTGTCTTCCAATGTAATGCCATTCCGGGCACAAAGTTGTTGACGCAGACAACTTCATGACTTGCTCATTGATTTCGTAAATAAATTTGCCAACTGCAGCTGACTTTCTATCTCATTTGGCCCGTGTGTTATTTATTTACCAAAAAGTGCATTTGCCATTTTGGCCCTTTCAAAATCAACCGAGTGCTGAGCGAGCGAAGGACTCGAAGTCGAAATGCTTTGGCAGCGGGTTGAAAAATCTTGAAATTAAATTTTCAAGCAACTTTCACTCGAGCGCAATGCAAACTAAATAATTCATGGCAGCAGCGGGGCAAAGTGGGTTGTGTTGGGGGCTGGAAAATGGTGGGGAGGTGGGGGCGGGGGGGGGTGGCTGAAGGGGACCAGCTGCCCCCAAGGTGCGCATGTGTGTGTATGTGTAAGGGAATACATTTAAATAAACAGCAGTCGCCGTCGCAGCGAGTTAACTTTTTGCCAAGGACCTTTGCAGACAGACCGCTGTGGGCGGGATGATAGCGTGGCCTTAAAGCACTCAATCACTGAGAAAAATAGTTCCATCTGCAACGTTCCAGTTCAACCCTATAATTTTATAAGCATGTAAAGTATTTGGAAATTCACTCATCAATAGCTTTCCAAGGTTTAAAACTGCATCAAATTGTTACTCAATTGATAATTAGATTTATGCATAGTTTGTTTTCAGTGCAGCAAGTGACTGCGTGCTGGTATTGGTGGGGGAACCCTTTCTGCGCCGAGTGCTTTTGTGTCCTAGCTGCCATCGTATCGTCATGCCAAAATAGGCAAGTTCACTCAGGCAGAGCAATTGCACAAATGGCCAATTCTGCTCGTAAGTAGAATTTCCTACGTTTTCGTCAGGGGTGCGCATTCACATTCACATTCACATTCGCATCCACATTCGCATTCACATTCGCATTCGCTCCGATTCGTTTCCTTTCCTTTCGTTTCAGTTTAGTTTCGGTCCTGCTCAGCGCAGCGCAGCTCAGCTCAGTTCAGTTCAGTTCAGTTTAGTTCAGTTCACTTTGGCTCAGAGCCCCCGAACTCTGGCTAAAACAGTGCAATTCTGTAAACATCTAAGTGGGCGGGCTGTGTGTGCGGGTGTGTGCGGGAATGTGCTGGTGTGTAACGAAGCATAGATAAAATAAACAAAACACAAATAAATATGTACGCTGCATGGCCAAAGTTTAAAGTGCCAAGAAAAAATCAAAATAGAAACTTTTTCCTTCGCCATGCTGATTGCATTTAACTTCGTACTGGACATTTCAATGTGTGTGTGTGTGTGTGTGTGTGTGTGCTTTGTGGGGGTAGTGGGCTATGGAAATGGAATTGGAACGGAAATTGGTACGAAATGGAATGGAACGGAAGCTTGCTAACTTATTGCCAGTGATGCTGCATATCCGCAAATGCACTTGAGCCATTGACCTGAATAAGTGATATTGAGCATTCAATTGGCAACTTGTCTCGCATTTCCCAATTCTTCTCACACCATTAATTACCTATAAATGCTAGCCCGTTTTATCTGGCAATTAACATAATCCACTCGTGTTGCTCTTCCCGTAAGCTGTGTACATTTGGATGGCTGATAGATGTGCTTGTTTAAGGCCAGAGACTTGTTGACTTGTAATCAATCGCTCGGAATCTTGTCAAGAATCGTTCAGTTCAAATGATATCCAATTTAACAGTGCATATTTAATTAAAAACACTTAAAAAACTCTTTAATTAAGTATAATTTTTTGTAGAAAAGCATTTATATTTATAAAAGTAAAGAATGAAAAAATAAATAATATATCGTACTGTTTTTTTCCAATTTCAATTTATTTTGACCGCTTTTTGAATATGTTTTTTTCTTGCCTTTGAGACGTTTAATCAGGAATTAAATTAAATGCATTTCAATAAAAAGTTTGTGGGCAATTATGTGCGTTTTTTTAAGCTCGTGTAATTTTTCAAGCTTTTTTAGCTTGATGTGTACACTATTATTGCCAGAAGGTAAGTGCTATGTAAGTACATAGCTTTTACCTATGTAAGTTTGCGAACCTGGATGTACTCGAATTACCTACACTTAGCAAAACCTATCAACACATTTTCAGGGCTGAAAAAAAAGGTATATTTGCCTACTTCTTGGCCCAGAATGAGGTCAAGCGATTGTTGTCATAATGCTGATTGCATTTTTATGCACTGCCATCGATGCAGTAAATTCAATTTAACGAAGTCGCCGCCCAACGTAATTAAATCCACGTCTACTGGCGTCCAGCTGGATGTGGATGTTGTTGCTGGCTCATTCGATTAACTTCAGCCGGGACTTGGCCATATGGAGAGTGGGAGTGGTAGTGGGAGTTGGGGTGGGAGTGGGGGCAATGGCAGCGGAAAACCAGTAACTGGCAACTGAAAACCGGCAAGTTGAAACTGAGAAACCGAGACGAGGACGAGGACGAGACGGAGCGTATTTGCTCGTGACACTTAAACACATGCGGACCAAACTGCTTTATGCTTAATTGAGTATTATCCCTGTTGCACATGGAGTTGGGTTTATGGGACGCAGGACGAGGGACGTGGGACGTGGGGGGATCGGGAAGATGCAGCATGTCTGCAAACAGCAGCTCTGTTTGCTTAATAGCATGGTCAGTAAATTTAATTAACTTCCCTTAAGGATACATGCAACATATAATAAAAGCAGTGCAGCACCAGTAGCAACTCAAAAGGACAAAACAAAGGCGACTCGCAAAAAACAACGGAAATATCAAGCTAAACTGCAGCAAGTCGAAGCTCAAATGTCCCTATTACCAGTAACAGTACGACTAACTAGCACTAAGATCATAATTAATTAGTGCAAAATGTCGCAGAAATCATTAGGTCACATATAACAGTGTGCCAAAGTATGTAACAATATATTTTGAACTTTTGAAGGCTTTTTAATGGCTTCATTTTGAACGAAAGTGCTAACTTTCGGGCACCGCTACCACTCGAAGTACCCATTGCTTATAACTCCCATATCTGTAAAATATATATATATAGATAATCTACAAGATATCGGACCAAACTGGCATACCCTCGGCAAGAGTATCAAAAAACGAGCGAAAAAGAAACAGAGGCGAAGGAGACAAGCTCCAATGGCAGCCTGTCCCCATCTTTGGCTCAAGTTGCATTGGGATTACACACACACACACACTCGCAGATATATATATATATACATTTATATATATGGAGGCCGAGGTGGAGAGTGTGGGAGAAGGGAAGAAGTGGAAGCACAAGACTTGACTGGCTCCTGGCTGATTGTTGGCTTGCCGTTGTCCTTTGAGATGTTGTGCAAACAAGCAGCTTAATGTCAGTCGACACAAGACAAACACAAGCACAGAGCGACACACACACACACACACACACAGAGAAAGGGAGAGAGAGAGAGAGGGAGCACGCACACACGGACAAGGGAACAGAGAAATTAACTTCTTTTTGATGAGCATATGTTGCACAGACGAACCAAGGAACAACGAACCCAAAAAGCTGACTGCCGGGAATAAAACACGCCCGCAGCTATCATTGCCGCAAATTATAGTGCGCTGGCCACCACGTTTATTGGCAACAGATGTGGCTAAAACCGCCTCTTAGCCCCACTTAACCAACGATCCCAGTTGCTCAGCATCCCAGACGGAATGCATTCCGGCTCAAAAACTGATTCGCATTCCGACTTCGATTCATAATTCATAGGCATCCACTTTGCATGCCCCACGGCGGTGACGCGTCACGTTCTCCTGGTTAAGCACTCGCTTCCTCCGCTCCAGAATCAGTTATATATATACAGATATATATGGATATGGCATAGCTACATATACGAGTGCTGCATTGTCTTGTCTGGCCACGTTTGGCCCATAACAAATGATGCACTCGACGGCGGCACGGCCGAAAGTTCGCTCAAGGTGAATTGAATGTTGAATTGTGGCTGCTCCCTGGACTTTGGACTCTAGATTTTGATTCAGCATCCGCGGCTGCCACATGAATGCTTGATTATGCTCCCAGCAGACAAATGTTAAAACGTAAAATCCGGATTCATTCAACCAAAAGTTCCGCTTAAGCACAGCTCGGCTTAAAGAGCTTGAAAAATAGTTTTCGATTTATTGGTGACACACATTTTACATAAAATAAGTTAGTCATTAGTATATGTATTCCATTCCCAGTTAATTTTTTTCTCGATCAATTTCTTTCTATTATGAAACTCAGTCTGTGAGTAGAGTGATACAAATACATTGTAATCATAAGAAACATTCATTTCCAGCTGACACTTGGCACCTACTTCTCCACTTCTCGCTCCACTTCTTGTGCTGACCAGTTCATATACTTCACATCACTCATACGCAACGTGGTCCGTTTGAAGGCATTTAATTGTGGCCGAGTGCGGAGGAGTCGGAAATCACGGCGCAACTCTGATGAGGCGTGCAATCAAAGTCAAGCAGCTGTAACCCCAGACACACCCACTTGCGGTATGGCTGCCATGGGTTAAGGGCACCGGGACTGGGTGCCTCAAAAAAAAAAAGGTGCCATTAATATGGCCGTTAACATTGCGGTTAGTGGCGTTGCCTTCGCACTTGCCGCATCGCCTGCGGGCAGCGTCATCTCATATTGCCACTTGCCACTTACCCCGTGTGTGTGTGTGTGTGTGGCAGCTGCATTTAACACTGCCATCGACAGCGTTTCCGGACGTCCAACCAGAAGGACGAGGGGATGGACAGACTGTCACCGGCAGTCGGCTAATGTCGGGTACCGCGCAAAAGTTTAAGTTGACTGCCTCCAGTAAAAGCCATTTAAAATTACGTGCCTGGCTTTCTCGCCCTGTCTGCCCGGCTGCCTGGCTGGTTATTGAGAGCTTGAGTACGTGGACAGAGGGCCACCAGGCGACCAGGTTTGTCACTTGAAATGTTGCAGTTCCACCAGCTGCACCCTCGTATGTTGCACATAATTTTCACATAAACGGGTGAGAGCCTAATATAAAAAATTCCCCCAAATCGTGACCGGCAAACGCAAGTGACTCCAAGGTAGACACATTGACTTAAAGATCCTCCTCCACCTCGCGCCCAATACCGAAAAACCCAAACCCAAACCCAAAGCCAAGCCCAAACCCCATCCGAAAATGCAATCGTCCTGGGGGAAGGCAAAGGATCTCCACTCCATTCTGGTGGCCCCAATGTAATAAATAAATCAACTGCAAAAAATGTTGCGCCCGCATCGACATTTTAAGTGTTGCCCATTGACTTTTGATTGCTTTTGGCCGGGGCCAAAGGCTCCGGGGATTCCCGCTGGCCGATGGCAACATTTTGTTGCACACAACGCAGCCAAAGCAGAGCAGAGCTCAAAAAATGGAATGGAAAATTTAATGAGCTGGCCAAAGTCCCGAGTGGAACGGAATGTTTGCGGAGTCAACTTTTGTTTTCCTCTTCTATACTTCTATACTTCTTTTTTTGATTTTTTATTTTTTATTTTTTACTTTTTTCTCGTTCTTTCGCTTGCTCGAAACTATTTTCAGCAAATTTGTCAAATTAAATTGCATGTACAAGAGGCCGCCCATCGCATCCATCCCTTGAAGGACCCAAGTTCGGTTGCTTGAGAGGATTGAATTAAAAAGTTGGTGTGGTCGTCGGTGGCGGTGGCGGTGGCGGTGGCAGCACTGAAGCGCCAAGTAAAATGCCGCAAATTAATGTGCATAGTTTTTGTTTCGGTGCTCGGCTGCGGCCTGGCATTTAATTAAAATTGTTTACTAAATATGCTTAAATTTGTGCTCTGCCACTCGCATTCGCTTACCATTTTGCATTCCATTTGCCGAATCAGGTCAATGCACAATTCAATTTACGCGCCTGTGTGCGAAATCAGTCTCCTCGAACTCGGAGACTTTCTACGCGGAGTGACAAATGTTAATTAAGGCATTTCACGACCTTTCCCTTAATCACCCCCCCCCCCCCCCCCTCCCCCCACATATCCATCCCTTTATCCGCGGTTCGGATTCCGGCTTTGATGGGTTTTAATAAGGTTCAGAACGTTAGTTGTCCGCCCTTTGCTTTGGCTTGTTGAGTGCTCGCGAATGCATAAAAGTCAAGTCAGAGCTAAGCAAAATGCATTACAATGATAATGCTGTCCTGCTCACGGGCCGACTTTATGCGCGTACACCGGGAGAAATAATTGTGGCAATTACAGCACTTCAATTGCGTTTTTTTGTGTAATATCGAGAAAACAAATAACTGCTCATGCATTTATCTCTGATTGCTTGTATTAAGTGCAGCAACCCTCCTTCATCGTCTGCAGTCCAGTTGTAGTGCACATTTCCTAAGGTCTAAGGTCTTAAAACAATTCATTATCAGCATCATATTTTCTCTCTCTGTGGCTCTGGGATGTTGCTGCTGCTACTGTTGCTCTTGCCGCGCTACATAATTCAGCAGGACATGAACTGACAATAAAATTTAGTGCTGAGCTCGCATAATAAAGTCGGCCGTGGATGAGAGAAGTGGCAAGGAGCTTGTCCAGCTCGGGATTTCTATGTTGCTGTTTCTGCCCCTGTTGCTAACCCCCTGCCACCCCCTGCAAACCCCCTTCCCCCGCGTTGGGCTACAACTAAAAAGGGCTAAGAACTAAAAGCAAAGTCATGCGGCCAGCAGCAGTAATGAAAAAGATGAAGAAGAAGCTGCCAGGCTGTAAAACTGTAAGTTGGCATTAAGTTGCAAGCATAATGAAATTATTTCTCAGGCCGCTCCGACGACAACAGGATGATGATGGCAACGCATCGCTGCCACTTGCTGTTGCCACTGCTGTTGCTGTTGCTGTTGCCACTGCTGTTGCTGTTGCTGCTGCTGATGCTGCTGCTGCTGATGTTGCTGCTACTGCTGCCACGGTTCCTCAGCTGGCGAGGCGTCGGCACATAAATACTTCATGCTTAATTGTCCTTTTGGGTGTAATTTCAAACGCTGCCACGCACACAGCAGGCAACGCACGAGATGACAGCTCTTAAAGCCAAGCTAAAAGCCAGCCCCCTGCCCCATTTTGTACCCCTTAACTGCCGCTTCTTTCGCTTTGTTGCCCCTCTGCATCATTCTTTGCGCTGTAATTTTAGCGCTTGACACAAAAGTTGCAATTTTCGCTGGCTAGAAGCTGCCGCCAAGTGATGTGGCATGGGTGATGGGTCGCGGGGAAGAACTTGCTGATTGAAGTAGAAAGAGAACTCTACCGGCGCGACTGACCAGAAGAGAGGAATGAAAGCAAAAAAAAGGAAAAATGTAATTTAAGGCAACTCCCAACTTTTGCTCGTTAGCGTTGCCTTAACCCGAAAGCAAACGGGCTGCAATGGCAAAACTGGCAACACTTGCTGCAATCGCAGCGGTGGTCACACTCATGAGGCGCCGGCCCTTCGCAATTCACTCAACCGTGCTCTGGCCACACTCGAGCCTCATTCAAACATTTTACATTTGCACAACCAACCATCCTGCGGTCTTCCAGATGGAAGGCCTTCGTTTGTCAATGGCATGAATACACCGAGGTCCTGAAAGAGCGGCCAGCAGACTTCTGTAAGTGTTTATTGAGAGCTCAATGAGTGCCGGGCAAAGTTAATGAAGAAAAATTGCAATAATCGTGCTGGCCAGCAGCAGCTGAATGAATTGAATGGACTTAAAACTGCAATGGCAGAGGGTAAATAAAAAACCTAAGGCCCGTCTCACTTCATCTGTAATTTCAGTTATATTGAGGCAATATTAAACATCTTAAGTAATAAATATTTTTAAAATTAATTGCGTTTATTCATGCCAAAAATGGTTGAATAAACAAGCGGCTTATTGCAACGCACAGACTTTCAACTTTCTAATGCTATTTTCAAGCTGACTGCTTGACTAAACCGAAGTTATAAATTAAATCGGTATTTTCAATGCACATTCAGTTAAGGCCGCATGGCGCATAATTTGTTTAGGATTTTGAACCATTTCCAGCTGTGTTAATAAATTTCAATAAATATTTTCAATGCCTCTAGCTGCGCGCTGCATGATTGTTGTGATGTTTGCGCGCGTGAAACGTCAACAAGCAACGCGCAAGCGAATAAGTGAATGCACTCGTGCAGCTGCTGCAGCTGCTGCAGCTCACATGCCGAATTTTTGGCCAAAAACCAAAGCAGGGCCGAAATCAGAAAGCCCTAAACCCAAAACCCGAAATCGAAATCGAAATCGAAACAACAGCCAGGAAATTCGCCGGGGCGAAACGATTTTGGCAAACGCAATCCTCACGAAAGCAGTGAGAGAATACTCATCCATTTTTAAATTTTATGGCACAAACAGCAGCGCCAAAATCGCACAACCAGATGGGGGCGGATGGCAGTCGCGTGGGGGCGTGGGGGCGTGGCACTTATCCACACAATTCTCTTTGGGAAATTAAACGCTACGTGATTGAAAGTTTGCTCACCCAAATGGCACATGACCAGCTTCATTTTGGGCTTCAGTTTCAGCTTTATCTTCGGTTTTCAGCTTCAACTTTGCCTGCAGTTTGTTGGCCTCATCGCCGGAGTGGCCGGAGTGGGCGGAGTGGGCGTGGCACGTCCATGGGCGTGTGCGTGTGGCGATTTAGTGTTCCGTGGGGAAGGCGCGCTTAATTATCCGGCTTAAAGCAATTTCATTCATTCCGAAAATCAACTCAGGTGAACAACTCCACCTTCCCTCCGCACAAAGTGACGCCCACTTTTCACCCCTTCAACGATGCACATAACAATATTTCGTAACTAATTACTTCTAAATGCCCAACAAGTTATTGAAAATGCCAGGCTAATATAGCATTTTTCTCGCAGTGTTCGCACTGCGCCCATAATTTGTGACTCATGAGTGTTGGACATTAGCTGCATTTGCATGACACACACAGGTCGGCTGCCACGCCCCTTTCTGCCTGCATAATTGGCGCCAATCAAATGCACCAACATGAAGGGAACGAAGCAGATAACAAGGAAAGAGACAGCTAGCTGGGGAGCGAAAGAGAGGGCACCTCGTGCAACTTCCGCTGCCTTCTGGTAAGTTGCCTGTTTTCTACTTTCCGTTTTTATCCGCTGACCAAAATAGAAATGAAATAAGTATCTGCATGGCCAGCCGGTCATTAGCGGCGACATTTCAGCCACGCCCCCTGGACCTGCGCCCCCCGTTTTTTCAGTTTTTTTTCCCCTACAGCCAGCTTACTCATTTCCGCCCATGGCGAAAGTTTTATGAGATTCATAACTTTGCCTTGGCTTCGGTTGAATTTTTTTCTTCCATTTTCTGTGTGTGTGTGTTTTTTTTTTGTATTTTGCATTTTGTGCAGCTTGTGCCACGTCTCGTCTCATTTTTATTGCTTTCTTAATTATGGAGTCACTTTACATTGACACGCTCCGGAGTTTCTGCCACTGACCCGTGCGCACTCCATGAAAACGATGCAAAATAAATAGCAAATAATTCGGCGCAAGCCGCTTAAAAGTTGGCCAACTATGGCTGGCTGGCCAGCTACGAAAGTTGAACTTTGTCATAACCTCTTTTTGTGCGAAATACTTCAGCAGCGCCGCCCGCCCCCTTTATGGTTAATTAGCAGCAGCTCAAATTTCCCTTTAAATATTTACGGACTGGCGAACGGACGATGGACAAGTTCGTCCTCATTTTTTTTGTGTGTATATTTTTTCACATTCACATTGTTGGCCAGCTAAGCCCAATAACATGGGAGTTACTTGGCAAGTTAGGTCTTAACTAAATAAACTCTCCTAATGAACTGCTTAATTTGGTGTTGTTAAAGTTTGTGGTTGCATATCAAAAACATATTATATCATATCATTGTGACGCATAATGGCACATTTTATAGTATAGATAGTTTCTAATTGTCTTTATAACGTGTCTAAATCTATAAGCCTGCTATAACCGTTTACTAGCATTGCCTCAAACATAATTACAACTGGAAATCCACAGTTACAGCTCACTTGCCACTAAGAAAGCATAAGAGCTGCTCATCACAAGCCTTATTACCTGTAATTAGTCATTCTTAATCAGTTGCCCTCAAGGGCATGGATTTTGCAAAAAAAAAGAAAAAAAATAGAAAGAAAACATAAAGTACAGATAATTAAGGGCCATAATAGGGAAGGAAGGTGGTGGAAAAACTTGCTGTAATTTCTATGCTAATTGCTGGCAGTCACCTTGCTGTTTGGGCTCATCAACGGCAATTAAATAAACACAAAAATCCCACCGTGCAGCGTGAGCAGCGTTAAGTATACGCCGCGTTGGCCGCAAGTGGCGGTGGTTTTGGCTGAAAGCGCGAAAACTTGCAGCCTGCCAGCAGCTCAGCACGATTCTGTGTCGGCAAAAACAGGCCACAATGGACCATTAACTGGTTGACAACAACATCGAAAGCCCCCAGGTTTTAGGGCCACCGAGCCCAACCCAACCAACCCGTGGGGCGGGAAATGGGAATCTGACGGAATCCAGCCATCAAGTCAAACGACACTTCCGTTCTGCAACAAGCGACCACCTCGCTCCCAGCATTTCTGCACTTGGTGTCGCGTCCAGCATTTACAGTTAACCACATTTCCGGATCTTGCATCCTGGTGACTTCCGTCCTGGCATTTTGTGCACAGCATGCAGCTGGCAGGGACTAACAACAAAAACGAACGAAAAGGTGCGACCGAAAAGAAGTTCCACTTGTCATATGCACTGCTCGAGTCGGGTTTTTGTTTAAATAATTGAAGCAAAACACTTGCGAATCGTACTCATATAGTACGCCGCCTTTGCCCACCGTCAATTTGGGACTGGGCAAGAAGTCAGCTTGCTAATGAATAAATCAGCATGCACTGGACACGGCAAGAGAACAAAGCAAAGGCTCCAGTTCCTGTTGCCACTAATGAAGTCCTGCAGTGAGAGAAATGAGTTTCAAGCCAGAGCATCTACTAATTTCGAATGCTGCCATCCAAACATTATAGCCAACTTACGTTGGGCATCCAAGAAGCAGCCAATTGTCGAAAAAAAAGCTCCAAAAAAATTATAAAAAATCTTAACTTAACAACGCGTAGTTGCTGTGTGTATAATGGACTTATTTAAGAACATTGAAGACTCTTCTGGACAAATTGGATTATTTTTTTCCCTCTGCACAGCTGTGCGCACGTGCGTTGTCATTTGGTTTGAAGCTGCAAACATACAAAACACGAAATCTCTTTGCCTTTTCGGACAAATCAATTAGTTGGCAAATGGCCAAGGAGACGGGCAGACTGGGTGGGCTCTTAATTATGCGCCAATGTTGCCATTGCAGTTGCCATGACAATCCAAACTTATTTAATGGTCACACGCACACGCACACACACACACACACACACAGACACACACACAGACACAGCGCCAGTCAAGTGGCGGGTTAAAAACTTTGTCCGTTGCAAGATTAAAAAATAGGGAACAAGATACTCTATGCACATAAACAGTTTACAGTTGAAAAGTTAAAAGCATGCCAACACCTGCTTGGCACACACGCACACACACACGCACACTCAGGCACACGCACGGAGATTTGCTCGGCAAAATTTGTGGCATTCACCTGATTTGCCCCAACTCGAAAATACACACACACACACACACATCCTTTAGAGACACTCGAAATTTTGACAGTTAACAAATTTCGGTGCAAAAGATTGGCACATGTTTGCCATTGACAGAGAATTATGCCGGGCCCAAAAGCAGGACATGTTTTCCCGGCAAAAGGGAAAAACAGGCCGAGGAATGGGCCACAAAATTAAGTGAAGCATTCGTGCGTGCCCGACAAAGGTGAGAAACTGCCAACTGCCAACTGCCAACTGCAAACTGCTAACTGCTAACTGCAAACAACTTCATTCTGCAAACCAGATTTCCAATTTTTTGTCTCTTGCTGCTGAAGCTGCTGTTGACATTCCGGCTGCTAAGTAAATTAATTAAAAGCATTTTACCACTGCCAAGCCGACCACCGCACTTACCGGCAATCGCATTGGCCGCAAGAATTGGCTCAATGTCAGTACTTCTTCGGTATTTTGGTCAGGGGAACTGCATTAATAACTGCAATCGATCGCATCACATGTTGGTTTTTGGCCCCATCCCAGTGTCTTGTTTGGGAAACTTTACAACATGAGCCCTGGAGATTATGATACAAGAGCCAAGAGCAAGGCGTCTGGTTAATCAAATGCGGCTAATGTTGGATTTTCAGGCTGGTATTTTGAAGATGTAATCACTTTTCGGTTACCAGAAAACCTAGAAAGTTGTGATTAGGCATGCAGATATCTGTAAAGTACAAACTCCATAGTGAACTCTAGATGTGAATGCTAAAACAACAAGTTCGTGTGTTTTCCTAAGCCTTTAAATGTCCTTTTCCACATGCTGTGATCATCTTTAAGAATCCTTGAGACAATCCGGCGAGGATTTACGATTCCTTTGCTTTTGCTTTTGGGACACAGCTGCTGAGGACGTGGTTGTCGGCGGATAGTTATTGAACCGGTATATATAACCGAAGTATATTGCCAAGATGGCGAGTAACTAAGGGTGGCAACCCTGTTTCGAGGTTGCTTTGGGCCGCACAACTGTGGCCATGTCGCAAATCGTTCTACGTTGTCACTGGCCAAGGCGCAGAAAGCGCCCAAATCGGTTGTGTCTTCACATTTCTTGCTGGTGCGGGGCATTTAAAATCGTCCTGCGGCACACATGCATAACAAAGGCATACAGCGGGGGGGGGGGGGGTCTAAGTCCTGCAGGGAAGGAAATTAAGTGCTGACCATTTTTCGACATGGCATCCCCATGCCGCTGATCCTTCGCCTCCTGCTGCCTCCCGCTGCCTCCCGCTGCCTCCTGCCTTCATTTCACTTTGCACTATTTTCGGATTAAGTCCTGCGCCTGTCATGTTGATTTGTACGCCTTTGTGTGAGTGTGCGTAAGGATGAGTGAGTGCTAGTGTGAGTGTGAGTGCTAGTGTGAGTGCGAGTGTGAGTGCTAGTGTGAGTGCGAGTGTGTGTGTGAGTGCTTGGGCCACGTCTGCGGTTGCAGCGCTTTTGGCATTTTGCGTTGGTGTCGCAAAAGTTGAATGATGGCGTTTGCCTTAACTGAACCTTTCCCCAACCTCCCCCTCTAATTTTCCCGCTTCGTGTGTCTGCTTGGGACCCAAATATTGTTAATCCCATTGATTTGTGTTAATGATTGTCATTGACACTGTTGACAGAACTGTTTGTGGAACCCATGTCCATGGGCCTTCACCCCAAACTTCACCTCGCCAACGTTTCGCCCACCATTCGGCGGGAGCCGTTTCCGTATCCGGTCACTGCGGTCACTGGTCTTTGGCCTTTGGCCTTTGGTCTACGGTTTCTGTCCCTGGTCGCTGGAAGCCGAATTTTATGAAAGACCACAGCAGCTGGCAGCCGAGGTGCTAAATTCAGTTTGGGCTTTGTTTAAATTTCCTGCTGGCCACAAAAGCCGGGAGCCTCGCATTTCCGCAACAGTGCAGAAAACTATGGGTGTCGTTTGAAAAATAGCTGACCACAAAGCAAAACATTATCATAATAATTCTAATTGTGCCGGTCACTTTGCCTAGTTTGGTTTGAACAATTATTAAGAAGAAAGTATACTCCTTTTTTATTTAAGGTAGAAGCATTTCAGTCAGGAAAAGTCATTAGTCGTTTGGGGTATGGGGTATGGGGCATGGAAAAGCATTGGAACTCAACCGTATCATGCTGAAGGTGATTTTTTCACCCTGAACGGCAGCCCAAGGACAATTCTCGCCAACTCACTTGAGCGGCTGCAACTTGGAAATCTCAAGTGGACAAAGTCCGGGATGTATGGTGGTCCCTCCTTCCTTCCACAGCATATACACATTGCTGAAACGGGTCTGTTTGCTTTGCTGCTTGGCTTGTATTGATATTTCACGAGAAATCAACACAACATACAAATAGTCAAGCACAGGCTTCTTTGCCACCTATTTCCCCGGCCCACTCACCTTTGAGAGATTTCCAACTTTGTCACCATTTGCAGCGGAAATGAAAAATCAAATCGAAGAAAGGCACAGGAAATGTAGCTCTTCGCTTTTCACTTCAACTCTGTATGTGTGTGTGTGTGTATGTGTGTGTGAGTGTGAGTGTGTGTGTGTGTGTGTGTGTGTGTGTGTGTGTGTGTGTGTTTGTGCTGTTTAAATTTAGCCAATGTCTATAGAATTGACTGCTGGAGAGCCTCTCCACTGTCTATTACAAAACTCTCTCTCAGTGCGGATCTGTAAATGTATTTGTAAATGTCCTTGCCGCTCCACGAGGCTCCTCATATGTGAGTTGGTAGTACCAACACACATGTCAGTGTGTCGTTCGCAATACCTATAGCTATAGCTATAGCTATAGCTACGTAGATCCCACTCCAAATCGGAGTCAAGCTTAGACATCAAATTGTGTTTTCATTGTTTTGCCAACGTGCTTTTCGATACTCTTCCAAGACGTTGGTAAGAATTTTAAAAATATAAGCCCCAATATATTTACAATGCTATTTCCATTAAATCCTCTATTAAAGGCTAACCCTTTAAACCATATTAAATAAACCATATCGTATTAAATAAACCCGAGCTTAAGAACTTGTTGTTAACATAAAAATGCAAAAGCATTTCGGTTGAGCCTACGCTTTGAGCTTTGGACCATTATCCCTGAAACGCGTAGATAAAATATGACTCTTGTTGGCCAAAATGATTCTGCCTAACAATGGGAAAGTAGGATTCAACTCGATTTTGTTTCATTTGCTGAAGAGTAACCGAACTTCGATTGCGCCAAGTCAGCGTCATTCTGTTGTTTTCTCTGGGCATTTGTCTGCGCTTGAGACGTTTTTATCGTCTTGGCCATAAGCCTAAACAAATACAAACAATTTTGCTTGAACAGAAATAAAAAGGAGAGCACACGAGAGGAGCGGAAACACTAGTAGAGCCAACACAAGAGCAAAGCAATGCTGAAAAACAAATTGTAAAAATGTCAAAAAAAAATATAAACAAAAATCAGCAGTCCGATGGGGAAAAAACCACGCGAATAGAATGAACAAACTCTGTGAAAATAGAGGAAAATCAATTGAATTCAGCTCAGACAGACACGAACCCCAACCGAAAACCAATCGCAGGCCCCAAACAGAACAAAGCCCCAGTGCGAAAAGACACAAAACTGTTGCTCTTGATTTATTGAAATCATATGCCACAAATCAGACAATTCACGCACAAATCGTACAACTAATTAAATGATGAATGCCTGTGGCAATTGCTCAGAGACTTAAACTCACCTCAACGACTCGAGCACAACAAATGGAATTCCCAGAAGTTTGATTGAACAATGAATGATTTAATTAATAAATAAATAGATGTGTGTGCACTGGCGTCTCAGTATCGGTGTTCGAAGCGAAATTTCAATTGCAGCACAAGTGTGGCACAACAATTAATTATTGAGCCCGATGTGCGACTTGTTCTCAAACTCCACTCCCTTCACTACCTCCACTGGTGCAACGGTGCGTATGCGTGACAACGTGTTGCAACACATTTGTCGATTGCCGATTGTCGATGGCAGTTGGTAGTTTGCAGTTTGCCGTTTGCATTTGGCAGATGCCGTTTACTATTGAAGCTTACAGCTTTCGATCCACTCGGCCATTTAGTCGGTTGTTTACTGTTTTCCAGATTCCGCCTGCTGTTTGATTTCAACTGCAAAATAGACCACAAATCAAATGGACAAAGCTGCAAAGTCATACAAATCGAATGGCCAGAGCGATTGAGAATTGGGCAAATAGAATGCGGTAGTCGCAGGCAAAGTGAATGAGACCCAGTTTCTCTATCAGTTACATTTCGCCTTGCAACATTGATACTTGGCCATCAAATTGAATTACCATATGCTAGAAACCGAGCTTAAAAAGGTTAATTCCCTCTACACACACGAAGTGGAGGCAATCAAGTCGCCATTGTCGGTTTTCGCTGCTGCTGCTGCTGCTGCTCAATATTCTAGCGAAAATTTCGTATTTATTGCGGTCTGGTCTAAGGAACTCGAAAGAGGTTTTTGGGACGGGTCGAGTGGGATTTTCTGAGCCGCAAACTAGTTGGCTGAGTACTTCTCGATGCGCGGCAACCGCAACACAGCACACAGAAACTTTCGCAATCGAAAATGATAGCCTAAAGGGGGCAGCCGAGAAAATTTGTGTGAGTTTCCAATGCAGCAACTGCTGTTGCTGTGGAAAACCCCCCCCCATCCAGCTTCCGGGAAATCATCCCACTGCCTGGCTGCCTCTTGCCGTTTGGCGAATTGTTTCATTTCGCTGGCAATGCCGCCTAAGCCATCAAAGCCGCATAATACAGAAAATTTCGAAGCCATGTCGAATATGTTGCCTACCTTGGGGCGCTTTGGGTACTTGCCACTTGGTACTTGCTACTTGCTACTTGCTACTTGCTACTTGATGAAAATGCAATTAGTGCGCGATTTGAATTTGATACCCCAGCGAATTCGCACTTGAGCAGAAGTTGCCTTCCTTCGCCAAAGACAAAAGAATTCAATTATAATTGCATTATGGCTAAAAGTTTCGGCTAAACATAATGCGATCAAAATATTGCAAATTAAACGCATTTGAAAATCCATTGAGATTGGTCGCTATTGGGGGAAATGGAAAATGGGAAATGGGAAATGGGAAAAGGAATATGGAAATGGAAATTGGGGAATGGAGGAATGGGGGTCGATTAGTCAGGCGAGTCGTCGCACTTAAATGGCTCAATCAGACGTGAAATTTGTTCATTTGCGCCAGCCGAGTGCATGAACAAATGCATGATTGAATGAAATGCACACACATACTTGCACAGGAACAGCCGTGTCACACAGATACTACCCACACACACACACGCGCACACACGCACACACTCGCACACACTCGCACACGAACACACAGAGAAATCAGGTGCCTAGACATGTAGAAAGCGTGACGTCAAAAGGTGAACGAAATGAAATTGAAATATAAATACAAAACGCATCAGGCGCATAAGCAGCGCAATCAAGCGCGAAATCTGTGCACAGCAATGCATAACTGCAGTCTCTTTATGAGAAAGAGACGGCTAGAACAATGCCGACAGAGATGGGTAGAGTGGGCACAAAAGGGAGGGCGCCATTCACATTCACATTCACATGCACATTCACTGTCAACTAGGAATGTGTAGACATCATTTAAGTCACTCCCGCATCAACACAGGCACCCACTCACCCACTCACACACTCACACACACACAAGCAGACAAAGAAGGGGATAGAGTTGGGTTATTAGAAAGAGAGGGTTGAGCACACACAGCTGGCAATAGAGAGAGATGGCCGGTGGGTGAACCGCCAAGGCAACTGCCAATACATTGACATTATTGACTTGCTGTCGTGGCATGCAAATAACAATGCCAAGCCCCACTGCATTTCCCCCGCTATTTCCCACTGATTTTCCACCACGATTTCCCACCGCCCAATTCTACTCACTCATCTAGAGGGCTGCGAAAATATTTGCCAGTCGAGATAAAAAAATTGGCAGCGATGCGAATCGGCAAAACAAAACTAGCTAAACAATACCGAAACAACAAAAGCCATTGACATCAATGACAGCGTCCACAACGAACAATAAACAATTCCATAACCATATTACTGATATACAAAACAAACTGTTTCAATCCACTAGCAGAATACTTTACTTTCTCTACACAACAATTGCATTTAAAAGCCTTAAAGTCATTCAAATAAACTTTATAACTTATTAACTTTCTTTTAACGATTCATGAAAATTGCACGACTCTAAAGGGCTTCCTTAATTTGACTAACTGCTGAGCTAAAGCAACCGGTTTAGGTGCGATTCAAGCTTTGGAGATGATCTCAAACAAGTTGGTGACTCAGCTCCAACAATCCATTGTTCAATTCTGTACAGAGCATCGATGAGCTTCAGTTGGATCGCAACATGCCAAGCGAATGGGGTAAGTTATTTTGTAATCCAAAGTTTTGGGTATTTCCTTCCAAATTACAAGTGCCTTTGCCTGCTGTGCCCAGTATTTCTGATCATCTGTGTGATCCCGATGACCTCCGGGGGCACTACGGCACCATCGCTGAGTGCCAGTCCCATTGTCTTTGCCCGGAATCTGTTCCGGGCCCTCAACGATGAAGTGCCGCCCGTGAACATGATGGTATCTCCGGCTGGTGCCCGTAGTGCCATGACCTTGGTTTTCATGGGTGCCGGCGGGAAGAGTGCCGATGAGCTGCGCTCCAAATTGATCCTGGGTGTGGCGAATAAATCGGAAGTCGCCAAGCAGCATGCGGAATCCTGGAGCGATGAGTGCTCCTGTGCGAAGAAAGGAGTTGCCCTGCGATTGGTCACCCGATTGTATTTCAATGAGGAGGAGAAAGTGCGGACTGACTTTAATACCATGGCCTTGGAGTTCTTCAATGCGGAGGCCTATTCGCTTAACTACTTGAACCCGGAGGATTCTGTCAAAAAGGTTAACAAGTGGCTGGAAAAGCAAACGTTTTACACTGTACGAAATCTGTTTACGCCCGAGGTTTTCAATCCCGATTCCAGTGTTATCCTTGTGAACTCGCTGTTCTTTCGAGCCAAATGGGACAAAATATTCCCCCTGCAACTAACCAAGGTCGAAGACTTCTGGATTAATCCTCGCCAGCGAATGGAACTCCCCATGATGAGGCAGATTGGTCAGTTCCGCTATGGCGAGTCCAAGAAACTGAAGTCACAGATCCTGCAGTTGCCCTTTGAGAGATCCAACTTGACCATGATGATTGTATTGCCGACGGCCATCGATGGATTGGCCGAATTGGAGGAACAACTTGGTCAGCTGGACATGAACGAGGTGGCCGCCAAAAGCCTGCTGAAGGACGTGGATGTCACCATTCCAAAATTCAAGATAGAGTACTCTGTTGATCTCAAGGTGCCACTGCAAAAGGTAGGTCACTTTCTAATTACTTTGAAGTACACTTTCACTTTCCATTCTATATTTTAGATGGGTATTAATAGTGTTTTTGAGGCTGGACAAGCAAATTTGAGTGATGTTTTCGAAAAGAAAACACCCCAGAGGATTTCGGAAGCCAGACACAAAGTATTCCTAAATGTTACAGAATTTGGCTGCGAGGTGGCACCAGAATCAGGTGAGCAAACTGAAATGCCTTCTCCTATTTTACATCGAATATATTTAATATATTTCAAATTCCAATATGATCAGATGTCCAGCCCGAAGTTCCCAGGAAGAATCCCGATCGCAAGGTCTTCAAGGCCGACCGCCCCTTCGTCTTTGCCATCCGCGACAAGAAGAACGTTTACTTCGTTGGCCATTTCATTAAGCCCTAATTGCGGAAGGGGGCTGCACGTATTTTGATGGTGATGGCCCGCCGGCAATCACGCCAAAATGGGCAGTATCCCAATGCACATCAAATTGTTGCCAAACAAATGTACACAATGAACTCGAAATACAAGAGAGAGCGCTATACTCGATTTGCTCGACTATCAGATACCCTTAACTTTGCTGGTGGAAGTGCGAACTGGAAATTTCCATATTTTTTTGGCAAATCAATAGAAATTGGCAAGAAAAATTTTAAAATAGCAAAAAAAATAACATTTTCAAACCAACTTGAACTGCGTGTAATCATATCCTTGTAGCTATTATAGCTCCCAAGATCATCCTGATCAAGAATATATACATTGTTGTTGCGGAAACGCTTGCTTCTAACTGTTACATACTCTTCAACGAATCGAGTATACCCCTTTTCCCTACGAGTACAGGGTATTAAAACAGCAGGCGCATGCAAAATAAATGGCAACATGGCCGTCGCGGACAGATCATTGCGAAAATTCGCAATTGGTGGTGGGAGGAAAATGATGGTTGGGGGTGGAGCAGCAGGAATTGGGAAAGTGGGCAAAAGGCAACAAAGCAACGGCGGCTGCCCAAAACCAAATGAAAAGTGGCTTGGGAAATGCGAGCAGCTGAGCATGATTTTAGATACTCTTTCACATGTTGAAATGAAATAATATAGCATATGGAAATAATTACGAAACATTGCATGAAGTAACATAGCATTGTTACATTTCTAAAAACCATCGATACTCCGAAAATGACTGTTAGTTGCAACGAAAAAGAGAACCATATTTGACAAGGAAAATATCTCGTAAGTGCAATCCAAGCTTAAAGCGGTCCAGCAGGACGAAAAAGGACAACGGAAATATGTTTACCTCCCACTCCCGTGAGAGTAGAGAAAAGCGGCAGCAAACGAGCATCGCCGGGATTCTTTTGCCGGCCAGGGAAGCCAACTTGTTAGCCAATTTTAAATACAACTGCTGCCACTGACAGTAATCAAGATTGCACGGCAATGCCGGCGCGGCTACAACAATGCCAAATGCCATTCCGGCCAGCAGAGGGCCAACAATTGAAAAATAAGTAATTTCTCAACTGTAGTGAACTTCGCCGAAGAATCGGCGGAGCATCAGGGGCAGGAGGAGCATCAGGGGCAGGAGGAGCAGGAGGACCTGGAGGAGCAGGAGTAGTGGTAGCAGCAGCAGTGGGTGGAGCAGCAGCTGAAACAAGCAGCCAAAGTCCGAGCTGGAGCATCGGAATAGGAACAGGAATCGGAATCGGAATCGGAATCTGAATCGCAGGAGATGGAGTCGCTCGTCCGGTTGGGAAACGAAAACTTTGCCCGTCCAATTCATCGATGATTGTCGTGCAACGCCACGCGATTCTGGTTGGGGTGAATCTGTTTCTGATTCTGTTGCTGATGCTGATGCTGATGCTGATGCTGATGCTGGTGCTGGTGCTGCTGCTGATTCTGAGTGTGGCACCATCGTCTGCCATTGATGACCGTTGCGGGAGCAACAACAGCAGCAGCCGGCGTGGCACAAATGTTTATCTTTCCACCGATTCTTGCCCCAATGGCACCGAAGTTGCAACTGGCGCTGGAGCTCTCTTCCGCCAGCGCAGCGGAAGTGCAGCTGCACAAACTTTGCAAATGCCCTGGGGAAAGTGCTGGTAGCATCGAACTGTTTTCTGGCCATGTCATGTCCGTCAAATGCTAATGCAAAATGTCACCATAATCAAATTACCGAAACTGGGCCCAATGAAATTAAATCGATTGAAGCAGGCCTGGGCCATAAATAATTGCAAATAAATGTGGAATTTCATATCGCCAATACTTGGTCAATGCATACACACACACACACACACACACACACACATATATACACACATATACAATCCAATTAATTTAATTGCTATGCATACGCTCGTATTTGATTTACTCGAAATGCCAATATCTAATGGCCACAGTACGCAGATGCATAATCTATGGGAAAAAAAACTGACCTCGCTTTTTCTGCGCATAATTAATTTGAATATGAATATTGCAGGGCAATGCAACGGATCCTTTGCAACAATTTCGGTGCTTGGACCGATTTCGGAATGTAATTTAAAACCAATCAAACGCATCCACATGCAACAATAAGCGGCAAGTGCCTGAGGTCACAAAATGTATTAAGCATCTCCTTGTTGGCTTTGGAATGATGGCTGGGTGGTGGGTGGTCCATTGGGGCACTACTATCATCCAAACATGACTCGTATTGTATGTAGGTGGAGGCAATTGCTGCACAATGGGGCAAGCAATCCATTTAATAGTTGCAACAATCACTTGATCATGTGTAAAATTGGGTTAGCTCAACTTATAGGGCCGAACAATGGGGCCAATATCCTCTACTGCTCCAATTCTAAAGGATATTCTCTGTTAATAAGCTAGGAATAAGCCTGGAGTAGCCTGTTATCGCAATTGCACAATAGCTCCGCCTAAAATCGGTTATATTTAATGCTCCTATCCTTTAAATAGTGGCTACAATTTAAGCTTTTACAACATTTCACAGCACTTGGGCGATTGTCAGAAGTAAAATAATAATATTTTAACTGTTGAAAATGTGTCATTATTTGAAATTTATCTCTCTTACTTCGTATAGATCAATATGGGCGATGTCTTTAGGACATCCTTTGCCATCGACTCTGGCCAAGTTAATCAACTAACTGTTCTGCCAGCCACGCCCCCTGACCGCCCCTGCCAAATAGGGAGCATCTCTTGGGGGGGGGCTAAAACTAACTTATTTATGTGTATCCCCGACTTTGACTTACGTGCCTGCCATTCGAATGTAGTTTTACTCCTTCGCGAATCATATTCATATGAGCTCTGTCCTGTAGGTTCGTGAGGGTATTACCATTTCCATTTCCCACGAACCGGAGTCCTTCGACCTGCGTCCTGCGCCCTGAGTCCTGCGTCCTGAGTCCTGAATCCTGAGTCGTGAGTGTCTATTGCCGACCGTGCCACATGCTGCAGGAAATTACATTTCAATTTTAAAACGACTCTCATTGCCAGCTTCCGTTACAGTTGCTCACCTCCATTTGCCCATCGCGGCAGGTGGCCGTGTGGCAAGTGTGGCAGGTGTGGCAGATGCGGCAGGTGTGGCAGGTGCGGCAGGTGTGGCAGGCGCGGCAGATGCGGCAGGCGTGCCATTTCGGGGCAGGTGATTCGGAAAGGGAACGGCATCACACAAAATGGCCTGCCATGAGCGGCACTTATCGCTCGACTGCAGCTTAAGCGCCGGTTAATCCATCACAAAAGTGCATGCATTCCTCTGGCCAGCACCGCATCCTCCTCCCCTCTCCACCCCTCTACCCGCCACCAGTCCACTTCACTCCACTCCACTCCACTCGACTCAACTTCATCCCGCATCCCCCAACAATTTCCATGTGCTGCGGGCCGTGCAAAGTGCTGCCGTTGCTGATAATAAGCCGTCATCCAGGCAAAACTCCTGATGAGCGGCATCTGCGGCCAAACTAAAGCGGCACCGCAAAAAAAACCTCACAAGAATATATATGCACCTTCATCCGCATCAAACAATTATCATAATTGCAATGCAGAATACATCGAATAACAAATAATAATGCATTTACCTAATGAAACTTTCAGTAAGCAATTCAAGCATGCAAGCATTTGCCTTTCGGTGAATAGTAACCAACACTCAACTGCTTGAAAACCCCAAAGTTAGCAGCCCAATATACAGTTACTCATGGATAGTTAATCTTGTCATTTCTCGCAGTGTAAATGCTCATAGTTGGCTACTGCGCACGGCCTTTCATTGCGGTTACGCATACGCCGCGTTGTCCCGCTGGCAGACGTGCGTGCCATAAATAGCGAATGGTGGCGGCGGCTCTGAAGTGAAGTGGAAGGGGCAGGGCTCATCCATTCCACTTGCAACGAATTGCAAGTCAACGCCAAGTGTCTTAAGTATGCAAAAAGAAAATCTGCAGAGCGCGGGCGGCGAACGGAACGCTGAACTCTTAACTCAAGTCTGGACAGGTGATTTAAAAGCCATTTGTCAGCCGAACAGAACAGGAAGGGAACTGGTCTGGGTCTGGGTCTGGGCATGGATCTGGGTCTGGGCATGGATCCGGGTCTGGGTCTCGGTCTGGGTGATTGGCTTGGGTCAGTGAAATTATTCAAATTATCCCTGAGAAGATTTCGCTGTCAGGATCTGGCAGACGACTGCACTTGTTTGGGGGGCGGCAATCAAATGGCCTTAGTGGCATTCTTTTATCGCCCATCCGCATCCGCATCCGCATCCGCGTCTGCACTCCACGCAATCCTCCAGCTGACAGTTGACAACAGCCAGGAACCCGTAGCCAGTTGCCAGTTGCCAGCAGTCAGGATCTCGGGCCCCATTTGTTGTCGCCGCTGGTAACCGACTGGATATCCCATCTATTATAAGTGCTTACCACTCACCGACGAGCATTGACATTTGGCTAATGGCGAAAATGTCACCGAAATGCAGACCCAGACGCAGATGGGCAAATAAACAGCTTTCCCGAAGGGGGCGTGGTCCAGCTGATAAAACTCAAAAAATTGAAAACGAAAGGGAAACGGAAACGGAAATAATTCAGCAACCTTGACCCATCAGAATTTTCAATCAGCTTCTAATTTCGCTTAGCCAGGCAATCAATCAATCATTTAGTACTTATCATTTAATGATTTGATGCTCATTCGCCACCAGTTCTTTGTTTACATGTAAGTTCTGCAATAAATTCAAACAAAAGTTAAGTAAAAGGTTTTAAATTAGCAAAAAGTAATTTTTGTTGCATGTTTCCATTGCTTAAATTGTTTAATTTCAGCTCTTTTTTGCACAGCTTGTAAAGCAAAAGTGTAACTTAATTTTGTAGTTACCCTTTTTTGCTTTTAATGTATGTATTATATTCAACTAAAGCTAATTTGTTTTCTGTGTAGTTTAAAATATATATGACTGGCACTGCATGGGCCCAACTATTTATCAAAATCTTATCATTAACCAAGGGAGGCCGCATTTCTTATCCGCAGCTCCGCACATAATTCATTTAGCAGCGGGAAGTTGTGGTTGTGAGTGGAGCAAATCAAAAGCAATCATAAATCAAATCATTTGATTCATTGATTACATAACACATGCAATGCTGTGCGCTTGTATGCGTTTGTGTGTGTGTGTGTGTCTGTGTGTGTGTGTGTGTGTGTGTGTGTGTTTGACAGGCGTTCTAACGCGCCTATTTAATCAACCCAAACCCATGGCTGTGCCCCCCAATTTGCAGACCCTACGAAGGGGGACCCCACCTAGCCAAGGGGCTCCTCGACTATTGATTAATAACAATGCCCAGCATGGAGTAGCGAAAGAAAATTGCCTGTCTGGATTCTGGTAATGGGCCGCAGTTGCCACAGTTGCCGCAGTTGCCACAGATTCTGCCCTGCAATGATTGGAGGGCCTCAGCTTAAAGCTGTTGCAAAAATATGGCAACAATTAAAATTGCTGTTGCCCATTGTCTGAGCACACACAAAAGCAATTAACTGTCCGATTTGATAACAATGACAAATATAAATATACGTGTGCGCACTGAGCGAAATGGTAAGTGGTTTTTGCAAACGTTTAATACACACAATGCCTTACTATCACTTTATACTGCCAGTCTCGCTATATACACTCTCGTTATATACACTCTCGTTATATACACTCTCGCTATACACACTCTCGCTATATACACTCTCGTTATATACACTCTCGTTATATACATACTCGTTTTGCCTTTAATAATATCTCAGATTTCTCGTTCCTTTTAGTTAGTTGAATTTTTCTCAGTGTGCCTGCACGCTTTGGTGGTAATTGAAAAGGACTCGATGCAGCCCGGGTCTGGTAAATGACTAAAAACATACAGAATATACAAAACACAAGGAGCTGCTGGGGATGGGGGACTGGGATTGGTATGGGGATGCGGATGGGGATTGGGATTGGGATGCGGATGGCGATGGAGTTGGAGGTGGCACGTCCGGGTTGCAAATGTTATGACAAGTGATGTCGCCTCTTGTTTGCTTTGCCAGCATGCTGGCAAATTCTCAAAATTGTTTTTTCATTACACACTGTCGGTTGCGAGGAAAAATCGGGCGATTGTGCGGGGGGGGGGGGGGATGTGACTGTTTGGCCTGCAGAGGCTGCAAGTAACTGCAGCTTGCTGCACTTTGCCACTTGAAGACAATAACTCATTAACATAACATTCTGGGAGTCACTCGCTGGCATTCAAGTTGCAACACATGCGCCAACATTTCGCGCTGTCAATCAGCAGACAAGTTTCGGCGACAACAGAACACAAAACATTTTGACATTTGGCAAATGTCAGCGGCCCAGATGATGAATGCTTCCCGGGACCAGGATGCCAGGATACCAGGATACCAGGAGGATCAGCCTCCTCAAAAAAAGGACCCAACCGAACGCACCTTTTTGCGTCTGGCAATTTCACTGACAAAACCCAGGAACAACAGACAAATGACCACAGATTCTATTTTATTCTGCCGTACACTTTGCGTTGAGTAGGAAAATTCAGTGATATATTATTATTATATGGTATAATGTTACAGATATTGCACAAACAAAAGAAAGTCATAGGTTCTGCCTTAGATTATTAGTTGTAATGTAATGTAATGATTCAATTAATACACATTAAAGGTTCAAAAAGGTTAAAAACTTTAACATTTTCTGCAAACTGTTACCTGTGCATAACCAACCTGAATAGACCACAGTGAATAATCTGAAATCAGCAGACATTTATGAATATTTTTCAGAGTATCTCCAGTAGTCATTCCGTAAAACCATAAAGTTTCCACTCGCTTTTTGTTTTATGTCACTAAGCACTCGCGGCGAAGATGAACGACAACAAAAACAATGGCCAAGAATAATTGCATGAAATAAAAAGCGGATTTGCATTTTAGATTCGCAGCGTCCACCTTTTGCAATACTGTTGATTTTTGTGTTGTCATTAGAGGTGGTGGGTGGTGTATGGTGGGTGGCCAGGAGCGTAGATTGTGCCACAACGAGCAGGAGAATATCTCAGCTGTATACCGCTGACAGTCGAGCTGGGGGACCGAAAGTGGAAACTGCTTGGTCCTTCCGATAAGAAGTGCTGCCACAGGGGGAAAGGCGGTAGAAAGGCAGTAGAAAGGCGGTAGAAAGGCGGTCGAAAGGTAGAAAGGAGCAGGCCACTCTGAGCAAATGTCACACAAAACTAATACTCAGGGCCATTTTTTATGACAGCCTGTGTCCAGACCCTATAAACCTGAGCAGGGCAGATAGAACAAAGGAATCTACACTGTCGAAATTGTTTTGTAACATCCTCTTGGCATGGCGAATGTATTAAATTACTATTTAAACCTACAATTAATGTTTATCTTAAAAGAAATTTGTTTAATTTTTAAATTCAACATATGCCTTTGGACACTGTACTGGTGTACTTCGTCACGACGCGTTTTTCCGTTCACAGCTTTAGGAATAATTAATGTTTATCTTAGAAATACTTTCTTTTAATTTCTAAATTCAATGTGTACATACGCCTTTGGAAACTGTAGTGGTGTGCTTCGTCACTACGCGTTTTTCCGTTCACAGCTAAAGACTGTGAAAAGACTCGTAGTACTTGTTATATTTTGCCCTATTCCCTTCTTACGGTGTAGGACTTAAAGTTTTTTGTAGTCCTTACAATTTGACATTTTGTGCGTCCTGTGCCCACGGCTCAGTTTTCGTGATTTCGGTGTTTAGTTACATGTTTGTCTTTTAAAGTACCGAATCTCCGTTGATGAAGTGCCGGCTAGCTTTAAAGTGGGTAATATATTTTTATGATTTACCCGCCGCTCCCGAAATTTTTGATGAGATTTGCGTGGACGAACTTTTTCGCCTTCTTTGTTTTTCTGTTTACACTCATTTCACATAATGCGGGAAGTTTGATGTGTTGTGATTTGCTTTTGATTGTTAGCATATTTCTGCAGAATGTATGGGGGGGGCAAGAGATTGCCCAGAGATGGCAATTAGTTGGAAAAAGAAAGCGGCGCGAGCAGAGAGGAAATGCGAAAAGTGAGTGTGAATATTTTAGCTAAATTTTGCAGAACGAAACCGCAGCGCAAATAAATGCGAGAATCCAACCCACTCCCCGGGGGCTTTTCCGCATTTCCCCCGATTTTTCGCCTTGTATGGGACAATGTAACATGCAAATTTTGTGGTGAAGACTGCACAAAAAGCGGAGCAAGAAGCAGCGGCAACTATTTGCGCAAACAGAACAAGCGAACGAACAGCTTGTCTAATTGTAATCCGAGTTGTAAGTCGTTTAAAACAGACAACGAACGTTGCTGGAAGTGGGTGGTGGTGGGCGGTGGGCGGTTAGGGGGCGTGGCAGGAGCTGGACGAACGCTGGAGTACTCGAATTAATTACCCTCGGAAGTTGCTTGGTTAACAACGCGCAGCGAAATGGAACGGCACACGGAAATGCCCAGAGCAGCGAGGACAGAGAGCAAAATGCACTGAGAGAAACAAATTAATCGACATTGCTAATAAGCTCAATAAATATTATTCATCAAACTTACAAATTGCTGAAAATATTGCTATTTAATTTATTTTACTAAACTATGTTACAATATATCAGTTTTATGATATTTCTTACGTAAAGAATGGAACTGAAATCAAAAGATTAATATTTTAAACTTTAAGCTTCTGATGACTTCCTATGCTTTCTGCTATGAATCTCGCCAAATATTGTGTTAAGCTTATACCTCAATAGAGTTGTGCTGTTACAGCGATGGCATATTTCTCCCAGTGCACCTTCCAAATCGGACACTCGGTGCTATGTGGACTTTGCGTTCGGGAATGTCATCATCAACGCTCAAGTTCGCGTGCACAATGTGGCAGTGGCTGTGGAGGTGGAAGTGGAAGTGGCACAGGATCCGGGAATGGTCCTTATACTGGCTCTGGCTCGGTTTCTGGCCAGGACTTGTGGCCGCAATGCAATGAAATGGCGACCGCACCATCCTCCCACTTTGGAATCTCTTTCGCACGTCGTGCAAATGAATGCAGCGGAAATGAAATGAATTCGTTAGAGCCGCAAAAACGCAGCCAACGAGCTGCAATGAGAGCTGTGAACATTTCACAAACGGTTTGCAATTAATGAGTGCGAACGTTCCAAAAAATGGTATGGCACTATCTATCTATCTATGTATACATATACTACGGCCGTGCCACAGAAAGATCTATAAACCTATGCGCAAGCTGCAGGCGGTGATGGACGACACGCCCACTGTCGCCGTGGCATTCAAGATGTCAGAAACATCAATCGGCCAACTTATCGCTTCAACATCGTGGCAGTGTTGTGGCATGTGAAGGACGGGATTTTCTATTTCACGGATGTGTATATACGGAATAGTTGAGTGCCCCCCAGTCAAGTCCAAGTTTCTTCTCTTTGAACAGAGCTTAACATAATGAGCTCAAATTAAAATCTTGTTAAAAGTGCAAAAGGCGCAGACACCGAAGACAAAAAAAAAAAAAAAATGAAAAGCAGCGTTTGGAGCGGGAACAAAAAATTTATAGAAATTATTCACGACATTTGCACGGCGCTGAAACACTGGAACTGAGACTGAGACTGAGACTGAGATTGAGACTGAGACTGGGACGGAGACGGAGACTCTCCACTCGGCTGCCTGCACTTGACTTCCAGTTAATCCCGGCAAGCTACTTAAAAGTCATTGCAGCAACAAAAGCAGCAACAGGAAAAGCACAAAGTGGGGAAGTGAAGATGCAGCTGCAAAGGAAAACTTAATTAGAAAATTATGCGCGCAAGTCGAAAGAGCAGCATTAGAAATGCGGACAAGCGACACTAAGCCTTCCCCATCCCCATCCCCATTCCCAACCCCACTGATCCCATCGTCATCCGCATCACAGTACGCTGATTTGCATATTAAATGTCGAGAAGTGATTTTCTAATGAATCAAAACCCATCAAATTCGGCTGCAACACCGCCAACTTCACGGTGGGCGAGTATCTCGTGCAGTTTTAATGATGGCTTCGCATTAATGGCTGTCAAAATTGTAGCTCCTTACCCAGCACTTAGACACCAGCTAACACACACACACACACTCTCCCACGACTTGAGATGCTGGAAAAGTTGTGTGGATCTACTTATGGAAGTTGTTGCCTTAAGCTTTTTGGCCCGCCTGGCACTACGGAGTGCTCTTGTGTCTGCGTGCAAGTTTATATCCTGCGACATCTACCACGTTTTTTCCGACTTTGTCAAAGCCAAATCCATGCGAATCTGACTAATAAGCATACACATGTACAGTGTCACACAGCGTTGTATGGCGACTCAATTGAGCAACGTTCTCTAACTAGTTTAGCCAAAAGACCATTAGATTGCATGCTCTTAAGTTAGTTACAATATACTCGTACATATTCATGCTCAAAATGGCGGAGGCCACGCTAGTATTTTTATTGGCGCCCAACGTGGGACTTTGCGCTTGAATTTCTGAATTTAAATTATAGTTTTCGAGCTGCTAGATGGTTAGTGCTAAAATATTTTAAAATATAAATTTAATATTCTTTCTAATCGATTTCGAAAGTGATTGTTACTGTAGCTACACTTATGTGAATAATGTGAATTTGGCAGTATTTTTATTGGCGCCCAACGTGGGCCTTTGCGCTTGAATTTTTGAATTAAAATTATAGTTTTCAAGCTGCTAGATGATAATGCAAAAATATTTTAAAATATGTATTGAATATTCATTTTAATCGACTTACAATTTCGAAACTGACTGTTACTGTAGTTACACTTACGTGAATAATGTGAATTTGGCAGGACAAACTTTTCTAGCAGTTGGGCTGCGGGAAACGATAATTTCACACACGACAACAACGAATCATAATTTTCTCGCATTGATGTTGATTAAGTTGTGCTTAAAGTTTGCCATCAAGCAACTTTCATCCGCCTTTCACGTGAAAGACAGTTGGCGCGTCAAGCGGACTGACGACATCCTCACGTGCCAAAAAAAAGAAGGCGGTGGAAACTTTCCCAAGAGGTGAATGGAGATTTTCCGGGAGACATTAAGGCCATGGAGGAGACAGTCGCATCAGAAGCCAATGAGGGCAGACATTAAAATTCATTTAATGGTCAATGCACTCGCACAGGGCGGCAAATCGGAGTTGCTGGCACCATCGCCATCGCCATCATCATCGTCGGGATCAAAACCAGACGAGCAGCTGACTAAGTTTTAATTGAACTTTAGTGAGTTCCAAAGCGCCAACTTCGCAACAGCAAAGCCACAAAAGCAATGAACAAGCACAGAGACAGAGACAGAGACAGAAAGCGGAAAGAACGAGACGGGGCAGCGCTAAAAAATGGAAATGAAATGAAAAAAGGTATGCAGCCAGGTTGAGCAGGCAATATTACTTTAATGGAATAATTAAGCATGTTTGCCAAGCACAATGGCCAAGTTTGCTTTCTATGTCTTTGTGCCAAGGCTATTGTTAGGGTTATCCACTCTAACCAAGAAGTTTTCGGGCGCGGGGGGAAGCTGCCCGCAAAAAGGCCCGCAGCTAAAATTCCCAGTCATCCTTCTTAGCCATATTCAATATGCAAGCCGCAACGCAATTCGCAATTCGCAATCGCAGTCAGCGCCAGATTCTCGGCCATAATCATATTGAATGACAAATAATTGAGGTTAGTTTAGCCATTGACCTGTGGGATCTGCCAGCGCACTAAGAGCCATCTCCCAAGGAGTGGGAACTGCTCGGCGATGTCAAACACGTTTCAGGGCTCATGAGCAGGCCAAGTGTTGATGGGCGGCGGTCCAGTGGGTGGAACCACCACAAACCACACGTGCTGACGTCGCCGACAATGCTGATGCTGCCAATACACTTGGAGAAATATTTAGTGAGATGCATTCAATTTAAACACATGAAACTAGAGCTACTTTGATAACATTTAGCTAGCATTTATAGGTGTAAACCGAACCAACTGAAGAGCATTGAAAACTATGAGCATTTCTATTTCGAGTGCATTTTTTTGTAGAGTGCACTTTTCCCACCGCAGCTGCTATCGCCCCTGCTTCTTCTTCTTCTACTACTACTACTACTGCCGCTGATCCAATACAAAGGCGAACAATTTTCTAAAGAAAAACTTTTTGTAACGGAAAAAGCAAAAGTTTTGCCTTCGACACCGCAACGAGGATTGTGTTTAGCAGGCCATACAAAAGTGTGAAGCAGACAGCCCGGTCCCAAAGAGAGGGATGGCAAGATGAGAGATGCGAAAGAGACGGGTATACATAGATGTAGAGTGCATCGCACTTCCTGCTCACGCCGACTGCTAATCCATAGTCATAGTCACACTTGGCTAGTGATAGTTTTAGGCGTACGTGTGGAACGTTTCAATTTAGTCCGTTGGAGTCGCGTGCGCAGCAAAAATTGAATTTATTATCATTGGAATTGATTGTAAGGAGCCGCATCAGCATCAGCGTACATTTTCTATTGCTGTTACTCAGACATTGCCACAGTGCCACAGAGTCAGAGAGTCAGAGAGTCACCGAGTCGCTTTTGCCACAAAAGCAGGTCTAATAAGTGCGAGTACAGCGGTCACAAAGTGTCAAATTTACAACTGACTTTGATTTATTCGCCTGATGAAGGGGTGCGGCGTAATTGAAATATCTTTGATTTAGCTTAGCTACCAGTTTTGCAGTGTGCGTGTGCAGTGGTATAAACGAGAAAGTTTACTGAATGGGGAAACTTACATTTTCCATTCAAGCCGGCTGCTGTGGGCAAAATGAATTTTCTGTTTGAATACGGTTTGTGTGATCAAGGCATTAGGAACTTATTATTAAGTTATAAATCACATTCAGCAATTAAAACAATATTTGTTAAGGGACAGACAAGGATGTCACAGATATTTACAGATATTTACAAATGTAAACTATTTTATACAAACAACTGGTATGCGAACTTTAACTTAAAGCCAGTAATAATGAGCGAAATTCAAACTAGGGATACAAGTTCGATCCTGCAACCTTTTTTTCGAACTTTCGCTGATTACACTGGAAACGGCCGGAGGTTCTTTTCCAGCGGAAGCTGTGTTCACTTTGGCAGCCCGGCCAAAGTCGTTAAAGCTTCATTTCCGGCCCAGTCATGCATGTAACCGAGAATTGACCGGAGTGTGGAGTGGGCCAGAAATTGAAATTGGAGGCTAGACAGAGGATCTGCACTGATGAGCAGCCATTGTCTTTTGGCCAACTGCGTGCACTGCTCTTTGGCAGCTCTCTGTCTCTGTCTCTCTCTCTCTCTGTCTCTGTCTCTGTCTCTGTCTCTGTCTCTGTCTCTCCACCGCGCTCGTGCTTAAAGTGCTTAAATTATGCAATTTAAATTAATTAAAAGACTCGTCAATCCGACACGTGCGCATTAGCAGCTTCAGTTGCAGCGCCAATTTCCACATTTCCACATTTCCACGCAGCAACTTGCGGGCTGGGCGGAAAATGGGAACACTGTGCGATTACTGCCAACACTTTCATTAAAGTTATTATGGCACAAAATGCTTTTTGCTGTTTGCAATTGTTGCCACTCGTCTCTCGCGCTGAACCTGAAGTTGCACCCACAGTTGCAGCTGCCCCTTCCTGCGCCCTGCCCCACCAACATTTACATTTGGCTCACTGCGTTGCGTTGTGTTGCCTGCATTGTTGCCGCTTGTTGTTACTGTCGGCCGAAGGCGGCAAACTGAATATCCATCGCCACACTGGGCTAAAAAACATTGAGCTAGTAATTCACTAACAAATCTCTAATCATTACTATTTAAAATGTATATTTGTAACTTATGAAACGAATTGCATGTGTAAAGGGTATGTAAACACAATTTATTGTAAGGAATTCTACAATCCATCGATATTCCTAAAAAATATGATTAATTTATAAACTAAATTTTTGCACATCTACTTATTACTAAGCTTCAACAAATCTAGTTTAAGCAAGCAAACTTTAACTAGTTTATTTCCCACTCTAGCTGTCTTCTCACACATTTTTTTTCCAGTGCAGATGCTGTTGGGGTTGCAAGGGAAGTGAGGGGCACTCCAGGTTGTGTGTGTGTGGGTGTGTGTGTGGCTGAGGTGTTTGTCTGCGGTGCTGCGTGTGCTGATTGCTTGGCTCCTGCCAATGCCAACGGCGGTTGGCAAGGGTGTTGGCCAAAAGGAAAAAGGAGCGGGGTCGGGTGCTGGTGCGGGGGCAGTGGTGGGGGCGGAACATGAAAATGCAATGTGCTCGAAATGAAAACATTAAAAATTTAATTGCGATAATACAAGCGCATAAAATGTTAATGGAGTGTATGTAATCTGACACAGCAGACGACGAGGAAACTCCAAGGACTCCGGCGACTGCGATGACGGCAGGACTCGTCGGGGTAGCGAAGTGGAACGCAATGAAATAGCCAAAAGGAAGCAGCTGTAATGAAGGATAAAAGAAATTAAAATGCTTTGTATGTTTGCTGGTTGCCAACAAGGATCTGTGCAGCAGGACCTGAGCTGCAGCTCCCGTGGAAGCTCCCATCAAAAGCTGCCACTCGGACTCGGACTGTCAGCTTGGTTTGGCCTCAGCTCGCCTGCCTGCTCGGGTTTCGCCAACTGGCCAACTGGCCAACTGGACACTGGACACTGGATACTGCACACTGGATACTGGCCACTGGATACACTGGTACACTCGACATTGGAAATCGGTATCCTTGGCTCAGAGCGATGTGCCGCTTTCAGCGCCAAAATGCCGAAACCAACGAAATGCCGGCTATTCGCATTAAAGTCGCTGCCAAGCGAGAAAGCAGCGGAATAAGTCGGGCCAAGACGCCTGCATAAAGAAGTACAAATGCACGCCAAAGGAGAAATGCTAAAAACAAGCTGCACAAAAAACAGCGGATCCCCACGGGAAATGGGAAACGTCCTGGGGATACCCTGGAAAACCGGGAAAACTTTTCAATTTGCTTCGCTTAAGAATGCAAGGTTTTGGCAGGGCAGATCACCACCTAACTTTGCTGAAGCTCAATGGATGATGGATGGGGTATAATGAAATTCCTAAGGAAATGCTTGCTAAGAAAACTCATGTAGTCAATTAGGGAATTATTAAATTTAAACTAAAAACTATTTTATTACTAAGCTTTTACAACGTATTGAAATGATGATAAAAACAAATGCAAGTCATCATTTTGCCAATGACTGACCCATTTCATATAGTAATTATATGTACGTATGGATTTTCCTCATACACCCAATATACCCCCAACAAAAATGGCGTTCAATGGGTTCGTCGACAAGTTGAAGCGTTGCAAATTCAACTCGACAGGGTAGTGGAAGGTGCTTCGTCGCTTCTTGTATTGGCAAAACAAAAACAGGAAGTGCTCTGCGTTGCGCTTAAGTACTTCCGCTGCCTCATTGTTGCCGTACACCTTGCAACCGAACCGAACTGAACTGAACTGAAACTCGCAGGTGGAAATTCCAACTCCGCTGAGAGTGTAAATAGTTCTCGAATTCGCCATAATTGCCGCAAGCTGTTTTATTCCCCTCCACCTGTCGGGCAGAAGCGGCAAAACAGCAGCAACAATCAAGAAGTTATAAAGCACATGCACACTCACTACAATACATACATACATACACGTATATGGATGCCATATAGATACATACATATATGGATGGATGCCTTTTGCATATCGATGGTTTTGTGCCCCGCGGTGTGGCAAACAAATTGCGGAAGAGCAGCGCAATCGTTTCGGGTTCTATAATCAGAAATGCCCGAACCAGATTCATACATTCTGTATATTGTGCTGCGAGCCAAACTCTGTGGCAACTTCATTTTAGCCATATGCCAGGGCCACCTTTTTAAAATGCAAAACAAAACTTTCGGTTAACAATACTAATCCGGCAATTTATGCAGGGGATTTCGACAGCTGGACCACAGCTGCTTAAACAAACTTAGTGGCTTGGGGTAAACTACAAACACACACCCAGCAGAGATAGAGATATACGTAGGTATGGAATGCGACAAATACAAAGGCACCCAAGCCCGCTTGGCCATCATAAATAAGTGGCCTGGGTTTTCCCGGCTGCCCAACTCGCCAACTCGCCAACTGGCCAACTGGCTGACTGGCTGACGGGGTGGGGTGGAAAAATCCGTGATGGCCATGGCTGGTGGCATGGCCGAACGGTCGAAAGATGCCCCAAATTATGCCAGCAGCAGCAGCAGTAGCAGCTAAGAGGGAAAAATGGGGGAAAAAATTGTAAAAAAAAAAGAAGAAAGCCGAAAACAAAGCAGCAAAATTATATGAGGCGCTTACGGAACTTTGCATCGCCGCCCATTTTCCCACCAACGCCCCCTCCCCTCCCCTTCCCCCTCAAAAAAGTCTGGCGGTGATGCATGGCGTATACGCAACTTTTGATGCCGCTCAATGTAAATTTGCCTCGTTAGCTAACGCCTTCCACCCACGCCGCGCTGGGCAAAAAAACAATTCATTATAGAATTAGAAAGTAATTCGAACGGAAATTTTACTTGTGGACCGTTGCACAGCAAAGTTGCTGGGGGGGGCAAAGGAATATCGTTATCTGTGTGGCCAAAACGGAGAGCGGGTGCGCACCTCAACATAAAATTTAAGGCGATTAAAATGTCAAACACGACAAAGCGTGCGGTATTAAAAATGCCAACAACGTGGCAACAGCCAGTACTGCTAGCTGGCTGGCTCTTATGATACCCTGTCATAGAGTACCCTGGAGCAGCAGGGTGTGCGCAGTAGGAGCACAAGCTGGGCACTTGGTGAAGAGTGACTTTTTAATGTGCCAAACTCTAACTTGAAGAATAATAATAATATAATGTAATAATTCGTGTTACTTCAGAGAAACTGTAAAGATGGCCTAAATCTCGAAGATCAACTACTTAGTTAGGGTGTTCTGGCACTCGAATACCGCATTGCAGCTACCCACTTTCCACAGTTTCCCAGCTGCCATTCTTTTCTATTTGCAACGGATGTGTGTGGCGGCCAGTGGCCACTGGTCCCTTCAATTTTCAGCTCCCCCTCGCGTTTGCATAAAATACCCCTACCCCTACCTTCGTTCTTGCCACCAATGTTGCTGTTCTCTGTTGCTGTTTTTTTTTTGTTTTTTTTGGGTTTTTCCGCTGGCTGTTGCCTGTTTTCGATGCTCGAAGCTGGATGTTCGCTGTTTGCGCTCAGTGTTAAGTGCTTAACGGCATGTCAGCGAATATACAGCGCTGGTCAGACAAAGTCGTTGGGTCTTAAAAATCGAAAGCTCGCTTTCGGTTTTTGCCTGTCAATTAGTTTTCCACCAAGCGGGCGCTGCAACTTCAAGTCGCGTTTTTCCGCTCACTCTCACATACACACACGTACACACAGACGTCGAAAATAGCACTTAAAGTCCGTTGGCGATTCGCGGTTTTGTTTTCCGCTCGCTAGATGGCGCGAGAGAAATTTTGCGCAAATTGTGTGACAGCGTGTAAAGTTGGCACTTTCACACATAACTCATAACTTTGGTGGCAAAACTTTCGCTTTGGCTGGAAGAAGAAGAAGAGGGAGAAGAAGAAGAGGGGGAGGAGGAGGAGGAGGAGGATCGCTGGAAGCCAAAACATTGGCGACTATTTGGACGCTCATGTTCGACTATTTATCTCGACAAGTGTACGAGTATGTGGGTGGATTGCGAGCGGCTAAATTCTGTCTGGCTAGCGTTCTCTTTCTCTTCGAAATGCCTCCCGACCTCCATCTCTTTCACGCCAGCACGCCACCCCATCTTTCTCTGTCTTTTTCCTATGTGGTGGAGTTTTGACAGCGCATATAAAAGACCATAAAACAAAAGTTTTTGCTCAACTTTCAGCGCTGCAACGCTCAACTTTAACGCCTACAAAGCGGCGCTATAACCACTGCATTGGCTGGCAAGAAAGAGACGGCTATTGGGCGAAGAAAGAGACGGGTGGTCTAAACTATAAACTCTTTGCGGTATTAGAAACGCAGAGCGCAGCGCAGATTTTTTTGCTCCTGCTGTTTGCTTTTTCTATTTTTGTGACTCCACCTTGAGTGTGTATGTGTGTGTGTGTGTGTGTGTGTGTGTGTGTGTGTGTGTGTGTGTTTGTGTGTGTGTGTGTGGGCCAAACAAACGCCAAAAGTAGAAGAAGAACGAGTAGGGGCCAAAAGAAAGAGAGAGGTGGAGAGAAGGAGGTGGAATGGAAGGAGCCATGAATTATGAAAATTTAAAACGTTGCCAGCATCAACGCTATGAAACTTTTTTGCCCTCTTAGCCTTTTTACAGCTTTACCGCTTTGTAGCCGTTGTTTTTCTTTACGCTTGAAATTAACTGGTAAATTCTGAGTTTCAATTGCCAAGTACACAAGGCATAAGTGCACAAGCCACCCAACCACCCACCGTTGACATCAATCTTTGCATACTTATGGGCGTCAGGGTTTTCCAACAGAGCAGTGATTTAAAACCCAAATGAACTAATAGTTTTAACTAGTATTATTAGAAAATATAATAATATTTCGCAAGTCTTTAAGATATGTATGATTATAACTAAGTGCAGGCGAGTAACATTTGTTTAATAATCTATAATTATAAAGATGATGCTCAAATCTGTTGTCGTATAAAATAGACTACCTTAATGTCTTTATACCCATTGACTTGAACGCTGAAAATATATTTCAGTGAAAAGTGAAGATGTATGTATAAAATAAGAGAAGGCAAGATGGTCGTGCTGCAACTGCATTTCGTGGCGCCTCCTGTAATGAAGTAATAGAAAATGCAAAGTGCTGCATAAAAAATGATGCGCATTTCTCAAAACGCAATTATGTCGGTTGTCTAACAGCAATGGCCATGGAGTAGGATCGTGGAAATGGGCGAGGAAAATGAGGCGGGCCAAAAGCGAGGAAAATGGTGGCGAAGCGAGTGGAGGAGAAAATGCCATCATCATGCTGGGGTGCTGCAGCTAATAATAATAACAGCTCATGAGCACTGACATTTGACAAATGGCGAAAAACAAACGAGGAGCGCCCCAGACACGGCCACGCCCATCCATTTAGCATGCAATGCAAATGCAGTAGTAGTCCCCCACTCCACTACCGCCCCTTTAAGTTGGCCAAGTTAAGTGGGGGGAAGGAGCCGAGGGAGCCGAAGGAGCAGCCAGTGGAAGTGGACAAAAGGCTCAAGTTGATCGGCCATATTGACAATGCCTTGTCGCACAAATTGTTTATTACCGGAAATGTCCAGGCAATGTCTGCCAGTTAAACCTTACGACTTGGGAGCCAACCCAAAAACCCAGACCCCAGACCCCCGCCCCCATTCCCCAAGCCCCATCGCCATCGGTCCCCCCCCCCAACCAGTCTCAGTTTCAAATCAAAATGACAACGAAGCTGCTTTTCATTGTTGTCGCTGTCGATGACACAACACAAACAGAGAACAACCAAAAAAAAGCAAAAGGAAAATATAAAAGCTGGCAAACAACTGAAAAGCGTGGAGAACTTCCATTCGCAGTGTTGATTTTTCTTTTCCCCTCCCACCGCTCTGGTTGTGTATTTATTAAAAAACTTTTGTAATTATAGCAATGCGTCTTCTGCCATCGGACACCTGAGTGCTGGACATTTGTCTGTTTTCTGTTTGAAGTTAAGTACATTGCTGTAGCTCTTTGAGCATTCAGTACACAGCGCAAAAGACGATTCTTCGCTGGAGATCAATGGGATCTCAGCTTACAACTCAATCTATAAATGTTGCAATAGCTGGGAAATGCGAATCTAATACCCATTTAATGGACAGCAATTAGGTAACCACCAATCCATTTGCATATTGCATTCGGTACATTGCTCTTTGATGGGATTCACTTGGATTTTAGCTTAATCCCTAAATGCTGTAATATCAAGAACTTATTACTACCCCACTTTGAACTTCGATCTGGATTGATTGTATCGCAACTTACAGATACGGATATGCTAGAACATACATATATTGTGCATATGATATAATAGCATTCAAAAGAAATGCAATATTCTAACGAAGCATTACCCATTAGAGCTGCACCCATTAGACGGCAACTCGAAAACAGGTTAGAGCACTTTTCATTTCTGGTATTTGGAAAAGTTTTCAAATGAATGGCACTGTGAAAACATCAAGAGCAACGAGAAAAATAACCAGTTAAATAGCTGGAAACATGAAGTGCAATATACAGCAGGCAACATGCAGTGCAACTTGCACTCATCGCCCATCAAGGCAGCAACTTTCGACACTACATGAATTTAATTTTTAGCATTTTTTCCCCTCGCACCCCTTAGTTCGGTACTAAGGCGAAACTATTGTAATTATTTTGAACAGCCAATAAGGGCAATGAAGCCGCACACCGAGAGCAACAACAACATCGACTAATGGTCCAACAACGGATCCTTGTTTGTCCTTGCTGGCATCATGGAATTTCCCAAAACTTGTGCAGCACCATGTCTATATAGGGAGTGTCCAATGGTCTCCCCTTGACATTACATTCCTTGCCCCATCCTAAGCTGCTCCTCTTCCCTCCAACTCCTCCCCATTGCACGGCAACTTGTTTGTTTATTCCCATACTGTGGAGCATTTTGTGCAACATTTCGGGGCAAATTACTTAAACAAACTTTAAGAAGGGGTATATTCGGTATATGGCACCCGCTCTTCTTATCGCACGGCAAACATTCCGGCAGGCAAAAGTTTAGCTCTAGGTCGGCCAAAAATGTAGCTTGATTTTGGGGCCCCATTCGGGGTAAATGCTTTTTGTTCAAATATTAAATATTCATCGGCTTTTAAGTGCCTTAAATGCCTAACTCTTATATGCCAATTTGGGTTTTTCTTCTGTTGTATAATATTAATTCCCATTATTTTATCGTCACATCAAATTCACTGCTTTCCAACACATTTTTAGTTGGCAAGCAGATTTAATTAATTACTATTCGATGCTCTGTCGTTTTTCCAACAGTTTAAAATGTAATTAAAAGTGCCTGCATTCTTCGCTTTAAAAATATATTTAACTATCTATTATATATGTAATATTCATTGCTTCCATTATTTGCTTTAAAATATATTTAATTTTTATGTAACTATATATATTTTTTACTATAAATTATATATGTAACACATTCTAGGTGCTAGTCGCATTTTTGCAAATATGAAAAAGGGGCTAAAAAGGATTTTATTAATATGCTTCTTGGAGTAATGGCACTTGTATCCCATCTTGGGTAAACATGTGCATTTGTGGCTTCTGGCTCTCTGCAAGACTTCCTTTGGCAAATATTTGAAATTGGCTCAATTTCGGCAACTCATTAACTCTAACATGCATAGATGTATAGCAGCTAATTAATTTTAATAAATTGGCCGCAGACTTCTCCGCAAGATATACATATACATACATATGCATATACGTATTATTTTTTGAGCTGAGCCTCCACGCCAAACCGAAAATTAAATAAATCCTGTGCCGTCAAATTAGCGCACGCAAGCTGAAGAAGTATCTGTGTCTGTGTGTGTGTGTGTGTGTGTGTGTGCGAGTGTGGTTGAGAGCCTAAGTCTATGTGTTAGCCAAATACTACTTCCTCTGTTTCGCCAATTCCGCCGACACGCGCCCCAAAAATCCCAGCCACTGACAAAGTGGCGCATATGAATATTTATGTTGGCGAAATTGATGCCGCTACAATTACCGTTACCGCTAACTACACACACTCTCTCACGCCAAACATGGCTAACACATACGTGTTCACACACGCACACGCACACAGACACACTGGCACACAGGCACACATTCACACATACACACACAGAACCACAAAAGCAACTGCGAGCTGCCAATTTACGGCACTTTGGCAGTAAAGTTTTTGCCTCAGCGCCTATAAATTATTGACAGCTTGTAAATTTCACTAAAGTCACTTGCGGTTCGTACACCCGCTCCATGTCGGCCATTAAATGTGAAAGATACATATTCGCATGTGAGCACGAATTGTAAATACATGCCTTGCCGAAGATTTATCTCCAACGAAATCTTTAATGTCCAGTTTTAGCCCATTTCCCAACACCACCACTTCTAGTCTAATGCACCAAAATTTGCATAGAAAAATTTGCACACAGTGGTGTGCAAAGGATCAAAAAGAAAAACGAAAAAAGAAAAAAATTGTGAAATGGCTGGCGTAACATTGTAATGGAAGTCGGAAAAATCCCAGAGCGTTAATTTCTTTCGCTTCCGCTCGCTTTTAGTGGACTTAATTCCATTTTGGGGCGACGAGCAGGAGGATGCCGCGCTCACACGAGTAGCGGATGATGTCGCTATTAAGGACACATTAGCTGGACACTTTTCTGGAATTATGTGGCCGGCGGACGTGCATGCTAATGTCCTGTGAGCGGCGAGACAGAGACAGAGAGATTGCATTAAATGCAAACGAATTCGCACAATGCATATGTGCATATACACACATACACCCCCCTTCTCCTATACACGTATATGGATTTTGCAGGCAACATCTCTCGCTTTCTGGCCATGACGATGTCGCCGGGAACTGGGTTAAGTTTTTAGGCACTTCGAGCGTCATCGATGGGGTTCCCAACTGGTCCTGAACGCCTGTTCCGAATGGCAGCCAAGACAACATGGCGTCGATTGGCGAGTGGAAAATGCAGCTGCAAGAGAGGGAAAACCGGAAAAGCGAAAAGCTGGAAACCCGAAGCGTTCTCTTCGCATCTAATTGAAATAATACTGTCGAGCAAATTGCAGAACTGATTTCGTTTTATGTCGCCTTTAGCCGGCATATTTAAGCGAAATTAATGGAGTTTCCGGCTTGACGACACGAAGTGCCAAATCGCCACTCGGAATTTTCGTATAAGAGAATGCCGAAGAGAGGGCAGCTGGGAAAGCTAAGAGAGCACCGGAAAAGCTCTTGATTTTGTGCTATAAAGTGTAGGGATATATACGATATTCAAGGGGTATAACAGTTTGGCTCAGCCAACATTGCTGTCCACTGCTAACAGCCGGGAATTTTCCGGTTCCGCCAAGAAAACATTTTCAATTTGTTTGCCCGCCCAGCTGACAACATGTTCCTGGTGGCAAATTTGCATACCTAACGTTAATTAAAAGGCACAAACATGCCCAAAGCAGATTCGATATTCGGTCGTTTCCTTTTTTTTTTCTTTTCCGCCAAACAACTTTAATTTACAACTTGGCAAATGAGCGTGCCAAGTGGCTGGGAAGTTGGCTGCTTTTTCCCTTACGCTTGGGCTGGAAAACTTGAAGAAGGCAACGCAAGGCTAACGCACAAACCGGAAATAATAATCAACAACAAACATCCACTTGGAGGGTTTGAGATGTCTATGAACTGCCAGGACAATGTTTTCATTATATATGAGCGTGCGAGTGGATGTGTAGGCGTGGCAAACAAACGAATATTGTTGATGAATACTCGACATCACGTACGCCCGAGAAATGTACGTGTTCCCATTGTAAGGAAAGCAGGCAAGACAAGTCAAGTCCCCATCCCCTCCACCCCTATTTTTCCGCCTTTTCCGAATTTTCCGCACAACCCCTTCCGAGGATTGGGGGCAATGAGGAATGAGCTACCAGGGAGGCAGACAAAAGCGTAGCATAAATTTGAGCGTCTACGAATGCGAACTAAAAATGGGGCTTGAGCCAGCCAAAAAAAATGAAAAATAACCGAAAAGTAAAGACGCTCGCGGTTATGCGGATCCAAGTGCCAACAAGCCGAAGAGACAATTTCTTGGTACACAAAAAAAAAAGCAGATCTATTATATTAAATGATGGAAGTGCTTCAGGCATTTAAATCATATGCTACAAATGCCAAACAGTTGGCTACAAAAATATAATGCTGCCTACTTTTACACACATTTTTAAACAATTAAAATTGGATTATAAAATCCAAAACATTTCAAACTGTTAAGAATGTTGAACATAATATTCATTTATTTAGTTTCATTTTGAAATCGAGTTACACAAAACCTCAGGCAATTAATGCCGCATCCACTACCTGCCGGTATTTTTCTCTCAGTGCACCGTTGTATGTGTTCGCACGAGTGTGGGCAATACAAAATACCATTTATCATATTCGTACGGGTTTTGCGCTTCCCCAGTTTCCCAGTTTCTGGATCATGAGTGTTTTATTGCAATTAATCATTGAGCGCACGCACGCACACACAGCCACTCAGACAGACACACACCCAGATACAGATACGCTCACGCACACATTTACAACTCGTTACAAGTCCGCATTTCCCCCCCAAAAAAAAAGAAGAAAAAAGAAAACCCCACTCCCAATGCTCTTTCCCCGCCAACATGTTAAGTTGATAAACTGCGCTTCCCTCTATTAACTGCTCCTGTTGCCCTTGTTGTTGTTGTTGCCCTTGTTGCCGCCTTTATTATTTGTTGTGCACAACATGTCGCAGTTGCCACAAGCACCCAGCCCTCAGCCGTCCCTGCAACTCCCCAAGATCCTTGGCGTGGAGATAGCTTTATCACAATTAGAGGAGCTGGCTCAGTCAGGAAGTCGTGAGGGAAGAAGGCCAGGTGTCTACTGCCGACTCTCTCCCGCATCATAGTGCCGTCTCTTTCCATGTGTGCTCTGGCTTATTACCCAATTTGTTAAGTTCTTCTTCGCAGCAAATGGCATATACAATCTGAAATCAATATTTGCATGGCGTAAGGATAGCGAAACTATTATTATCCTCATATGATAAAATGTAGTTGCAACTTAATGCAAATCTCTGTAGAAAGTTAGGAAAATCAGCTTCCTAAGGAATTGATAATCAGTTAGGAGTTACGTTGATTTCTTGCATATTTAAATGCTCTAATTACGCAGAGCCCAAGTTAATTAGAGCCATAATTTAATTATTTCTCACCCACAAAAAGAGGCTCGCACTCAGGCCAAATAAGGAAACACAACCTTAGGTTACTTTCATTAAAATCATATTAGACAAGCCTTAATGGCAGCACTTTATGCACACTGCCGGCATAATTAACCAAGTAAATTCATCTTTTGTTGAGCGAACTGGTCAGGGACACAAGTGGCAGGCAACAATAACATTTCATTAAACTCATTAGCAAAGCCAAATATTTGCGCAATTAATTAGTTTTAATTACAATTGTCGGTACTTAGGCCGGCGGCAGTGCAGTGCCACGCATACACGGCGTATGCGCAATATATTATATTTGAAGCTCGACGCCAATGCGAAGCAAATCAGCATAATTAAATTGCAGCCCTCGAAAAGAATCATCCAAGCGGTCCTAGCATTAAATTCAACTTTAAATGGATTTAGCGAGAAGCAAATGAAATCCAAAAGGGGGGGGGCCAGCTAAAGAAGAAGTAAGACAAATGAGAACGCTGGAGGGGCGAAAGTTGAAGCGAAAAATAGCAAATAATAGTGACATGACGAAATACAATCATAATCATGGCACAATGCGACCGCACAACAACAAACTGCCCGAGTATAAAAAGCAAAATGAAGGAAAACTTTTGCCATAAACAACCAGCAGAGCGAGATGGCATGCTGCTGCCAGAGGGAGAGGGCGCGCATAACAAGGGGCATAATGGAGCATGGCTGCCAGCCAGCTCAGAATCTGAAGCTGCAGCTGGAGCTGGAGCTGGAGCTGAAGCTGAAGCTAAAGCTGAAAGAAAAACTAAGATACCATGGCCAGAAGATGATGAAGAATCATCATCAGGGGCAGCAGAAGGAGCATCAGCAGCAGGACGACCGCAACACAAATAATAATGGCATATAAATGAAGTAACAAACATTGTTTTCCTTTGACATAACTCATTAACCATCGGAGACGAAAAGGTCCCTGGGAATGCAGCTCCACTTGCCAAGGAGCATGGAATAAGGAATAAGGACTCTCGCATTCCGGAATGCTGCACATTCCTGTCTGGCTGCCGCTGCATCACGTGCCTGCCTCAAATTAATGGCAACTGGTGGCCAACTCATTTTAATAGACCTCAAATCCGCCAGCCAGAATTCCCAACTAAAATTTCTTAATTAATACAATAAGCAGGAATAAATGCTGCGATGCTGCGATGCTGGGATGCTGGGATGCTGGGATGCTGGGATGTTGCCCTCTGCCGGACCACAAATGTCTGCAATTATTTTTGCATGGCATGCAAGGGGGCACAACAGCAGCTGGCAAAAATCTAAGACCCAACATCGCGACCACAACCGCAACAAGCCGTCAAGCGGCTACCCGTCCCATCGCCCCTCACCCCTGCCCCTGCCCCTGCCAGCCGTCTCCTTTTGGCCCTGTTGTCTTTGCCATGTCAGCAACTTTCACCACAAACCGTCTCCTGTAAATGAAGAAATTCCTCGTGTCGCCCTGTTGTCTTCAGCTGTCTCGAATTCAGACTAGAACTCAGACCCTCAGCTGGCGCTTCAAGCTGATTGAGGTTTTGCTTCAGTGCACTGAGAGAAAAGTGTCTAAAGAATATGATCAAAATTCGGAATTAAAATGGAGAGCACTTAAAGTGTTCTACAACAGCAAGAATACAACTTTAAGCTTTAAGATACAGATTGTCAGCCTGAATTGCTGCCTTTCAAGTGCGTTTTTCTCAGTGCACCTGTCGTATGACAGATGATACTTCAAGATGGCTAGCTTGAGCTGCAGTTCCGTCCGTTGATTTGACTGCCATGAAATGGCACAAACCGAACCGTTCTCTATGGGCCACCTAATTAGGCCTTAAGCTTTCGGACTCAATCAGCGTGTAAGCAATTGCCAATACGTGATTTGCAAAAAAAAAACACAAAACGAAGCCACACCAAGTCAAATAAAAAAAAGAAAAAAACAGCAAAACAGCAACGTTCACACACGGCCCAATATGTGGGCATGATGAGGGGTGGGGGGCGTGTCAGATCACAGCTGCGTAATCGATTTTCAAGTGTGAAAAGCGGGCCTACATTTTCTGGCCCAAAGCTATTTGCGGCCATTTTTTAATCTACACTCGAACGCTCGGCTGGCATGCGGCCGTATTTGCACAACGTGATGAGATTTTGTGGTCCATAGTAGATACCCACTCCACTGGCGGCCAGTTGTGAGCAACGCAACTCTGCCCCTTAGCCAGAGCACTCTATTTACATTTTTTTTTTTCTAACGTTCGCATATCGATCTTTTGGCCAAATCTTGGACTCCCTTTACGGCTCGCACTCGAGCTTGTTGGCCTCTTGTAGCGCCCAAAAGCAGACAGCAGTTACTGCCTCCAAGCTGGAGTAACATTTTGCTGCCCCATTGCTACGTTCGTCCTGCTTTTCCTCCTCACTTGCCGGGTTTGATGGTGCTGCGGATGGGGCCAAAACACGCAACAGCTGCCAGCAGCCGGCGAAAGGCGGAAAACTTTTCCCTCCAGCCAGCCAACAAACAGCAGGCGGCTGGAAAATGCAAAAAAAAAAAAAAATAAAAAAAACAAGTGCTATAAGCATAGACAGTTCGACGAGGAAATATAGGAGGGAGCTGAAAAGTTGGGGATTATTATCAATATCAGATGTGGCTACTAGTGGAAAGTTAGGCTGGGCTTCTGCTCGACTCTTGTGACTGTTAATTATGTGATTATTACTATAAGTTTGTATAACTAATTTATGAAACTCTATGTCACATATAGTCTCTAATCATATTTTTAAGCACTTGCCTTGTACTTTGTACTAGGACATGTGTGTTTACTATGCAATGCTCAATCTTAAAGAGACTCTAGCTGCTTCTCGCCAGTTTATGACGTCTTCAGCTGGTTCCTTTACCTATTTACTCCATTAGAAAAAAGAGTGTTTGACTGGTAAATGCTGAGCAATCCCCATACGCTTTTCCCCTGTCACATGCCAACCCAGCATCATAGCCATATTTTTTGGAGGATTTTCTATTGGGACATCGCATATACGTATATTACATACTTATAGCAGGGCAAAGGCAAAGGCAAAGGCAAAGTTTAGTCTAATGCTCTTAACGCTCGTGTCTAACCTCTATCCCCTCCCCCTCCCCCCCCTCCCCTCCCCCCCTGCACTCCTGTTGCAGCTGCGGTGAGGATTTGTCGCCTGTCTGTTTGCCTTCATCTTAGCCCACTGCCACTGCCACTGCCACGCCCCCGATGCCGCCCACCTTCTCAGTATTCTCTACTTAACACATCTACTAACGACAGACGTCGCGCAACTTTCGACATGTCTTCCGAGTTGTAAGGCGCTGAGAGTAGTTCCATGTCCAGGAGAGATTGCATAGCTATCCGCACACCCCTTGCCACACACTGAAAGAAAAAATGAAAGTGCTGCCAAATCATGCTGCATTCAAGGAATTTGAATTATGTTTAAAGGTTTCCAAAGGCTGGCAGATAAGTTTTTAGTGTTAGCTATAGTAATAAGATACCATAAAAGTCACTGAAAGTCAGTAAAGTATAAAACAGGAAATGATAAAGGAGGAAAATGCTTTAAGGATGCAGGAAATTAATACTTTCTTAGCGGAACATTTGCTGCTTAAGCAATCTAGTTTTCTACATCTAGTTGGTAACATCAACACCCAATAATATTTAGAGTCCATTAGGCCATATATCATGCCACATTTTCCACAGTGCACTTTTGCAGTCGTCGGACAGATGATACATAATTTGATATAAATGCATTTTAATATGCAACTGCTGCTCATTGGTAGTCCCGTGCTGCGGTGAATTTATGTTTTTGCCGTAAATCAAATGAATAATTTAAGCTCTCTGCATGGCCAGTGTCTGTCACTTAAAAATGTCAGGGCTGCCATCAAAAATTTCCGCCGTCCGCTTCATTTTTTCCATATCTGATTTATACTGGCCGCCGCAGGCGGGGGAAATGCCGGAAAAATGGGCAATGTAAGCTTTGCGGAATTGCATTAAATGGCATGGAACCGAATCCATCACGCAGCAGAACAAGAAACGTTCTTATAGAGGATGTGGGGGCAGTTCCGGAGGGTTGGCCAGAATGGGTAAACAAAAACAAGGCAGCCGATGGTCTTCAATGACCGAAACTTTGGCTACCCTCGCAAAGTCAACGGAATTGTATAAATATTTTGAGGCACTGCAAAAAGATAATAAACATTAAATATATAATACATAGTTAAATATGCATATTTGTTTTGAATTCATTACTTCAAAATGGGTTGATATGAGTTGGTATGAGTTGGTATGAGTTGGTATTGAAGCCAACTGGCCCGTTGATGGGGCATAAATATGTATGCTCTTCTTGTTCAACATCAGCGCACAAAATTCCAATTTATTTTAATTGATTTATTAATGATTGCCATGTTCCATAAATGTAGCAATATAAATGTATTTATTTCGGCTGCCGCCATCTCATCTACACTTTTTGTACTTCTGTTTGTCCGATGAGCGAAATCAATTTTCAAGATGAATTACAGCCGCACAAATTACCAGTGACCAACAAAAAAAAAAACACAAAAAAAAATCCTGCATTTCCCCAAAGGCAGAGAATGCAAAAAAAGTACCAGTTTTCCAAAGGCTTAGTTACAAGGAAAACTGTATGCATAGTTTTGAGTGTGTTTCCTGGCAAAAAAAAAAAGAAAAAAAAAATAGCATTGCGTACAAGAGCTTTCATCAATTAAAGTCCTTTCAAAGGATAAGAAATGTAAGCCTAGGGAAAAACTCGAGGGGCTTATAAAGAAAAGAAGTATGCAGTTCCCTCATTTCCCCAAAGCACTTTTCTCTTATTTCTTAGATTGCACATTTGCGGATTGCCCCCAAGATCGGGCATAATTATGCAATTTCCTCTTTAACGCTTAGCCAGACAGGCACAAAAAGAGTTAAATTCAATAAAATTTACATTTAACCACAAAAACAGCGACTTCGCCGCGCCGAGAAGCCAGTGAGAGGGGAAATGAAAGTAGGCAAAAGTTGAGATGAAAGTCGAACAAAGAGATGGCAGAGCAGAGACTTATGTAAATTGAAATTCAAGAGCAGAAAAACCAAGAACAACAAGGGCGGCTCGGGGGAAAAGCGGGAAAGGCGGGAAAGGCGGGAAAAACAGGAGCATCAACAGCTGAAAACCCGACGGAAAAGACAAAAAGAAATTTTCATTCATTTCGAATTACGCTGTATGAGTGTCAAAATGGGGCTGCTATGGGGGGGTGGTGTTTGGTACTTGGAGGGGCAATAGTTGGGTGATGGGTGGTGGGTGGTGTGTGTTTTTATTTTTTGGGAGCATGGGCGCTGGAGGTCACCCGACAATTGGCCGGGCTTTTGTCACTTGTCGCTTCTGCTGGCGGTGCAGACCGAAAATTCAATTTCATGCCGCGTGACACAAAGACAAAGACAAAGCCACCAAAGATGGACGCTTTCCCGCTTTTCCCGCTCTCCCACTTTCCCCGCTTTCCCGCTTTTCTGGACTGAAAATGAGGGCGGCAAAAGGTGGTTGGTTGGGAAATGTGCATTGCATTGGAGAAGACGCCGGAAAGTTGACATTCAAAAATGTGCGCACTTCGCTCAAAAGAATTTCAAATTAGCCACTTTTGCTTAACAATTGGCGCAGGCAACAAATTAAAAGGCAGCCAAGTGGGCGTGGCACCGCAAAATAAATGGAAATGGAAATGGTAAATCGAGTCGAGTCGAGTCGAGTCGAGTCGAGTTGAGAGTTCAGGTGGTCACAGAGCATCTGGCGACAATTTAAAGTCAAGTGGCGCGTTTGCCGAGTATTGAGCAAAAAATAATTGCCGCACAAAATGCACTCGAAATCGCAGACAAGTGGGCAAAAATGCTGGGTGGGTTGGCTTGGCTCTTTGGCTTGGGTTTGATATTTGGCTTGGGTTCGGGTTTGGGTTCGGGTTTGGGTGGCCTTAAGTGGAGTCTGAGGCCAACTCGCAACTTCGATCTGGCATTAGCGTCATTTACACATCTGTGTGTGCACCACGAACGGCGCTTGGCTAACAATGCCGCCGCCTTCGTCTGCGCCACTAAGTGGCAAAATTTCCATAGAAAAGCGAAGTAACCGCAGCAGCCGCCGGCAGAGTCCCCAATCCCCAATACCCCATGCTTGGAGCAACCAACGCTAATGGTCGCCAAAGAGTCAAGTGTCCAACCTGGGCCATGTGGAAATATCAAACGCCGCATTGGATCAGGAGCTGGCCAAGATGTTCAATTTGCAGGACCTCTACTTACACTGCACGCACAAATTGTGAATTTTAATGTACCACTACCAAGAAGCCTGGCTTACCTAGAAACATGCTCAGTTTTGGTTTGGCTAAATCATTTATAAGCCAGGTTATGTGTATGCAAGGATATGGGTGAAGTCCTTCAAAATCTTCAACTAAAACACGAGTATAGGTTTCATTTCTTGATTCATTTAATGTTCATACGCATATATTTTAATCGTTAAGAGCATATACCGCCATCTTGAGAAATTCTAAGACTTGGGTTCACCGGTGGTGACCTCCACCTCCTTGGTGGCCAATGAGCTCTGCTGCAGCTTTTTCAATTGCTGTCGGCATTGGTGAATCTTGAAGGCGGTCTCACACTTGTTGCTGCCACGAATCGCGTGGCACTGGCGTTCTGGCCACATGTCGGGATTGCTGGCATCGGAAAGGAGGCCAAAGAGATCGCGTTCCACAAAAACGCCATCGTGCATCCGACCCATTTGCTCGTAGAGGCAATGGGTGAAACACTGAATCGATTCCGAGGGCTCCGAATAGTCCTCCTTCTGCAACTTGTGCAACTCCTTGAGGGATATATCCGTTTGATCGCCACACAGGCGTATCATGTCCTCGGTGATCGTCTTGGGTGAGTCATCGGCCACGGTTAGTCCCAGATTGATGTTTATTTTGGCGAAACGAGCCTGACAGCAGAGGTCCTTATAGTTAGCATATCCACTTTGTTTTAGAACTGCTACTCACCTCGCCAAAAGCGAACATTTGAAGCACTGCCGCCAGCAACACTAGAACTCGATTCATTTTGCTAACTTGAATGCTACTGTGTGGCCAGAAGCGCCGCTTTTATGGACTCATCTTTCGATCATTAGTGGCAGCTTGGCAGTCATTTTAATTGCGAGTATCAAGTCAATGAGGCGAGCAAATTCGCGGTTTCCGTGGCCAAAAGCCCAAACAAGTTTGAACAACGAAGAGTAACAAGCCAAGCCAAGCAGAAACCAAATCGATACCGAATGCCAATTGGCATAGCAAAAGTATCTTAAGAGCTGCTTCAACAAATCCCGAGTGCCAGGCAAGTTTTCCTCCCACCCAAAAATGAAAAAAAAAAAAAAAAAAATACACAAGTTGCAAAACAAAATTTTGAAACAAAACAAGAAGAAATCGACTGGGAAACCACAGATTTCCATTGCCGAAGAGCAAATACTGTAAATGTAGAAATAAATGGATGTTGCCTACTGGGTTTCTATGATTTCGTTATGCTAATATAATTGAATATTTTTAATCATTAGATAAATATCAATTTGATTGCTTTCTTTCAGAAGATTCCTATTTCAATTGGATTGAAACAAGCAACAGATATGGAACTGAAAATGTTTTTTAAAATATTTTATTACACATTTTCTAAAATCCTATATGTTTTCAAGTGCACAGTTTTAATGCTAGCCCACAATCTTAAGCTGCAAGTCGGCATACTCTTTCGCAAAACTAAAATACTAATAACAACTTTGGGTATTCATACTCAAGTGTGTGTGTGGGTGTGTGTGTGTGTGTGTGTGGGTGTTTGGGGCACTTCCGTTTGGTTGTTGCGCCATTTTGACTGCGACTATTTCCGCTGGTCGCATTAACTGCAGGCGCATAACTTTTCCAATTTGCTTTTGGCAATTATTGATATAAGCCAGCAACAGCAACAGCAACAGCAACAGCAACAGCAACTTGAACGAGCTTCTTTCTGTCTGCCACTTCACTCGATCTCTACCCGTCTCTTTCGCTGCGACCTCTCGCCCCACTCTAGCCGTCTCTCTCCCACGCCCCATCACGTTTGCATTGGTCCAAGCATATTTTCCTGCATTCTTGCGCATATTTGTGCAACATTCCAAAAATTCTTGAGCAAAGTTTCGTTATTATTGCCATTTTGCCGACTCGGGCGCTCTGGCAGTTGGGAGCCTGCCACTTTGATTACTTTTGCACTTGCCGTTAGATGCAATTAGTTGGTTCATTAGAAAAACAACAACAACACCCCCGCCCGATAGGAATTCACACACTTAATTAGCAGTCTCGGCTGAATGGGGGGAAAACTCAGTCTCAACTCTCACTGATTGCAAACGCTTGCACTCGGAAAAATACATTTCCCTATACATGTTTTGAAGCACTCAAAGGTTTGATGTCCCTGAAACTATTCACACAATCTATTTACTTTAACTTCTGTACTTTAACTTCCCCATCAGATGCATCCATGTATTCAAACACTCTAAATATAAAATACATCTAGGTATAGATATAAATACGTTTTAATTTTCATTTCTATGCAGTCATTTGCTCTACTTTGGTTTCGAGTGCAGGCGAGAAGTTGTATCTTCGTATCTTAAGGATGCCCGGACTACTGCTTGAGTATGCAAATCGGTCAGCAAACTGGAGCTGAGTGATTTGGCCAACTCTTTTGGCCCTCTGGGGTAAAATTTGCCAAACCCGCTGTAAAGAACTTAGCATGCAAGCGGCCATGTGACCCGAGTCTTTGAGCCGGCTCTGTTGCATATTTGTTGCATAATGCCTTATAAACTTATGCACTGGCACATTGTTGACCAGTTGTCCGGAATCTCTACACCGCCATATATCCCCCAACCCCCATTTCCTATCCTGTATCCCATATGCCACATCCGTTGCCCCTCGACTTACATTATTTGCCGCTGTGTCCACTGCCAAAGCGTTTCGGGTTGAAAAATCTACAAATCGCATGCCGCAAACAAAAGCAAATGCCAGCAGAAGGATGTGGATATCTGGGTATCTGGATAGGTGGACGGATAGATGGATGGATGGATGGACGGATGGATGGAGGGCTGGATGGCAGAGCGCTTAGAGGGATAGATGGTTAGATGGCTGGCATACCAGCATTATTCCACGTCAACGGCCAGTGCACATTTCAAATTGGAAAGGAACGCTGCAAATACTGGGAACTTGGCTAAAATTCTCAGGCAAACTCTCATTCAATGCGAAATAAATAAGTAAATAGTTGAGATGCTCTCGCCGCTGTGACAATTTGGCTTTCTTTCTTTATTTCTCTGCTCCCATACCATTTCACTTCCCCGTGTCCTTGCGGTTTAATTTTCCCAACCCGTCGGCATGCAAATCACATACAATCAGAATGAAGTAAACGTGGGCCAAAGGCAAATATGACATTTCAGTCAGCCAAGTAAATAAATGTTAGGCGGCACAAATGGAACGTGCCAAAGCCGCTTGAAGAGTACGAGACCTCAGACACTCGACCCCAGAGTTACCTTCACCTGTGCTCCGTGTCTCTTCATCTGGCCAAAAGGATCCCCTTTCATTCCTGCCCCTTTGCCCCCATGTCAATCCTGCGCAAACAACTGTGAGAAGTCATTTCGCAGCCCTAGAAATGTGGAGCTCTTCACACGGATTTTTTATGCTTACGAGTGTCTGGTTAAGAGGAATGGCCAGTTATTGAGATTTGATATTTTCAGCAAACTGAATAACCGATTTATAGGCAGTCGGTAAATAAACTTAAATTTGTCGTCCTTTCACCGAAAGATTGTAGTATATTGTGGTAAATGACATAAAATATCGAAAATATATGCCTTATTAAATCTTAATTCTTGGCATTCATACGGACAAACATACGGACAAACCTAAGGACAAACATATGACCAAACATATGGACAAGCTTACGGACAAGCATACGGACAAACATACGAACAAACATGCGGACAAACATACGGACAAAGATAAGGACACTATAGAAGTAACTATATATATAATTCTTTCATAATTGTTAATTTAAAAAGTCATCATAAACTTCAGATAGTACGTGCGACTCCCAAATCTTTCATCATACGATTCCCCCATACTTGGGCATCGTCTTGCGCAGCTTCGCTATCGTTTCTTTTTAGCCTACAAATAATTGTATTAAAATGGGAATTTTTTCAATTTGAGAGTTTAGGCTGACAGGACTCGACTGCGACTAGCGGACATGTGACAGGCGAGACACGGAGCGAGACAGTCGGGAATGAAGTTGTGGCACGCATTGTCTGAGACTCCGGCGATGGGGCCAGCGACATTTAAGCCACCAACCATGTGGGACTTGCCCCACCGCCTCCACTCCGCTGACTATGCTCCCGACTCCTGCGGGTTTGCTTGGAATTGTTTGATAATGACACTGACATGATGCTGCACTGACAACTAGGCAAGAAACCGGCTGCAGTAGTCCTGGCCACCCGGCCACCCGGCCACCCAACAAACCACTTCCGCATCCTGTCTGGCCCACGGAATTATATACGAAAATTAGTTGAAGCGGCCGCCGCTGGCAAATTTTCTATGTGAGCTTTTCCTTTTTTTTTCTTTCTTCCTGATCTCATTTCGTGTTTCTTTTCGTTTTTTTCTCCCCCCGTTGATTTGCTCTTCGGTTTCGGGCCTTATTTTTGGGGGGAGGGGCGGGCGGTGGGCCAGTGCAAGCGGCGCTCTAAATTAAGTTTTAAGCAACATGTCTGCAAAAATCATGCCCCAGGATACTGGATACTCGTACTCGTCCTGCCACACGTCCCCTCACTCGTGGCTCCCTTCATCCTGGTCCTGCTGTCGCTGGCAGTCGCAACGTTTTATTCTTAGCCTCCTCTCGGTTTTACTTCATTTTTTTTTTGTGTATTTCTATTTGAAGAATGGAAATTGTGTTTTGTGTGTTTGCTGCAGTGGTCTTCCTTGTCCTTCGTGCAGTTCCTTGAGGAGCTGCAGGACTATTTTTTCGTATTTATTTTTTTATTGTATTTCGCTGGCCGTGCTATTTACACTGGCGCAGTCAACAGTCGCCGTCGTCGGCAGTCGCTTTTCCTGTGCCTATTTATATATACATATATATATATATATAAATTTATATAGGTATTCGTATACGTATATATTTGCTGTAGCTGCAGGACGGGCAGGGATTTAACTTCCTCTTCTTGGCTTGGAATTTGTATTTGTGTATTTGTCTTTTAGTTTATTGTGCGGCAGCTAGGCAACTTTGCCTTTTGTATTTGCGCTCCATTGAGGCAAGGAATTCAATTTTAAAAGCCCCAAACCCAGGCGCAAACGAAGCTGGAACTTGTGGTCCTGGCCCTTCGCTGCATTTGATTACAGTTCCCCCGAACCGAGGGCTCCATTTTCAAATGATCGGCGGCTCCTTCGCCTGGGCTCAGCTAATTAAACGTGGCGTATACTTGATGTGCGCCTAGCCAAATCGCGTATACGCCACGTTGAGCAAACAAGAAGCGGCCGCCAGAGCTTAGACAACCGACTTAATAGGGGATAAGCCAGCAGCCGGCAAACACTTGGCTGGCAATTAATTAAAAAGCCCCCCAACAAGCTACCAAATATTTGGTTCTTAAACGCAAAAAACCCAAAGGAACGACGGCGAACAACTCCGATTTTATTCGCAACAATAGGCAGCAGCAGCTGCCCTACACACTGCCGAGTGTCAACTGCAAATCGTGGACCAGCTGCTTCACGGCCACCGTGCAGCCCACTGTGCCGAAAATAAGGCCAATCAGTATGAGTACTATATCCCGGATCAGCTTCCACATCAGCCGGCCATATCCCACGCTATAGTTCAGGAACATATTGATCAATGCCGGACACAGCAGATTCAGGTTGCTCAACGAAAAAGCGCCTTCCAGTTCCGTGAGAGCCGCTAAATTGGGCACACCAATTGCCACTGCACCTACGAAAAGGTAGTAAAAAAGTGTTGGTTTTGTATATACACCTTTTTTTGAAGTGTAAAACTCACCTGTAAGCAAGAGAAACAACAATCGAACTACGTATTCCATCAGCGTGCGATTCCTACCACTCGCTTCCGATTTTTCATAGTCGCTAAAGATCACAGTGATCACTACAAAGCCATTCAGAGGATAACTCAAAAATATGCCAGTGGCTATGAAGACCTTGATGAGCTGGGAGAGGCTAGGTAGAAGATATGTATAGATATTAATAACAAATAATGGTTGAACCCCCTCCCTCCTTCTGGAATTTAGTTGAAATTGGAATACCTAATTAGCAATTGTGTTACCTACATTTCATCCTGTGGAATATTCAGGGTAATACTGGCATGTACGCTCTCTCCGAAGCGCCAATAGCCAATTATGCCGAAAAACATGTTAGATAGCAGGATGAACAAAACTGCAAGGTTCAGGACTCCGAAGAGGCCCAGATAGCTCTGCGGATATGCCATATGGGCCTCAACAACGAGCATCTGGCGAATAGGAACCCTAGAAGTTCTCGGGATTTATAAGTAAAATTGATGAGACTTACGGAACCCACGGCTGTGAGCGAAAAGGCGGCGATGGCAAAGAATTCAATCCATTCGACTGGAGGCGTGGCCAACTCGCGATCTTTAATATTGGGCAGGCCATTGAACAGATAGTACATGATTAGGGCGAATCCGGCGTACAGCAGGAAATTGGAGACTAAATTCAAGGGTACCAAATACTTTAAGCGGCGTATCATAAAGAGCGGCAAAAGCAGCAAACAGGCGACCAACACATAATACCTTTCATTGTACCTCTCACCATAATGGTCACCGATCTCCTTGAAGTTCTTGGACACGAAGACCAGATAAACGGTGCACAGCAGGAACTGGCCGAAGACCAAAACGCAAGTGGTCAGAAAGCCAGCGGCCCGGCCAAAGCAATTGACCCACTTGGGACCCTCCTCGTAGGCAATCCTCACCGCCTCCGGCATGGAAACTTGAGGAACCCGGCGCCGCCGACAGCACTCCGTCATGCCAGCTATCTGTTGGTCACCCAGTGGTATTTAAAGAGGGGGGCTCCGGTTGGTCGAGATAGCCACTTACAGACCAGCAAGTGGATGGAGTACGTCAGGAGGAACATCAGTAGAATGGACATCACGGCGCCCACCACGAATCCCGAGCAACGGAAGGCCAGCGGCATCGCCAGGATGCCCGTTCCAATCACACATTTCAGCAGGGAAATGAAGGCGTCACAGTTACTTTGTTATAAATGCCGTAATTAATCAAGCCGTATGTTTATTATGTTTATTATACACCTCCTACATTATGCCACATAAAACTCACGTTAGGGGCACCTCCACACTGCGCTTCTCGTACGGATTGTAGATGTAGAAGGAGGCCATGGACTGGCTGCAAAAGTAGCCTCCAATAGGAACACGAAAATGAAACGGAAACATAACACACTCACACTGCGGTTAGCGACTCATTTTGCTGGCCAGGATCGTCCCGATTTTGGGCCTGATCCTGTGGCTTGCGCTCCATTCCTTTGGCAACATCAGCGGCAGACACAAAATAGCTACAAAAACACAGAAAAGACAATCAAAACTGTCCCGCACTTTTGACAACAATTCCAAATTAGTTTAGTCGCTTGCGTAGCTCCGTTTCCGTTTCAGTTTCCATTCCCATTCCAAATTCCATTTCCGTTTCCGGTGGCCAACAATGCAGCTGCGCACATTCAATTCACTTACGTTTGATAACTGGCGCTGCATTTAGCATTGCCACTACAATCCTGCCGCAGCCCAATCAAAATGGCTGCACATGCGCACCCATTATCATAATAAGCGCAACTTATTGCCCCTTTTGCGCTCCTGCAGGACATAAAGTTCTCTAACTAACGGCGGCTTGGTCCTGTGGTCGCAGGATGCAGGTTTCCGCGGTTGGCTACGGTTAGTCCAAATTATGGTGGAATTAGCAAGTTAATTTAAAGCTGCAGCTTTCAAAATGCTTAAGCTTTCTGAATGTTATAAACTAATGCTTATGCTAACATGTTTACTTGCAACAAAAAACCATTCCTTCTACTAACCGCGTATTTAGAAAAGGATAAATCAAACAGCAGAAGTATCCCAATTTCAGCAGCATGAACTCATTCCGGACCTATTCCCCCATGCCTTGGCTTCACTGTAGTTCTTGGCTGATGGTAATCCTCCTACTCCTCCTTCTCCTCCTCCTCCTCTGCCGAATGAATCGCTGGATTCCCGGGCTGCCGGAGGACGATTGTCATGCCAGAATGCGCACTTCCGCGTCCGCATTTAGTTAGTTGTGTCTCTGGGTGAGTTTAACAGTAAATTGAATTAAAATTTATTGTGCAAATTGCAGAATTCCGAAATCGCGCTGCGCTGCACCGAGGAGGAATCTGCCGAGACAGCGGCGCAAATCCAATACAAATAAAATTAAGTAAAAATGCACAAAACGTGGGCAGTAAAGGGTAACCAGGGTGTACTACATACGATACATATAGTACATATATACGCACATATATACATATATATATATATGTATATATGTGCGCGTCTGTGTTGGCACAGAAATATGCAAATGCGATATTGTCGCTGGGCGACATTTACAACAATTACAATAACAACGAGGGCACCTAACTGCGTGCGACATGTGACACGAGATTCAAATGGAGGCGGTGGGGCAGGGCCATTTATAGCATATATTTTGCATAAAGGGAAATATGCAGCAGCATCTCCGACTGTTGGAAATAAGGAGCGGAATACGGAAAAGCGGGACAAGCGGGAAAAGCGGGAAAATGGGCGAGAGCAGCGCAGAAATCAAATAAAACAAATTTGGAATTTTACAGCAGACAAGGAACAAGGAGCGGCAGCGTCGAAGGAGCCCAAGAACTGCTTATGTGCGACAATGTCCTGGTCCCAGGACCTCTTCCTCGACTTCCCATCGCCTCTCATGCCCCTCATGTCCTTGCTGCCTCCACATGTTCCTTAAACTGTCAGCAATGTGCGAGTGCTAGTGTGTGAGTGCGAGTGTGTGAGTGCGAGTGTGTGAGTGCGAGAGTGTGAGTGGCAGTGTGTGTGTGTGTGTTATGGAAACAAACAGACTGACATTCAATTTAAATTCCTATACAAATAATTGCATGGCATGGGCGTGGGTCAGAGGGCTGCGATTCCGACTGGGGGTCGGCTGTGATTGCTGCCGCCTGCCACCGATAGATTGCAGCTGCCGGATAAATCCCCTACCTGCCACCAAACTCCATTCCTCACAATATTTATGCACAAAGCGAAGCCAGGACGAAACCTGGCGAAATGCTATTGATGGTTGCAGAAATTAGCTTAAAGCTACACGGAGCAAAAAAACGCTAGCTTCAACACTCAACCTGAACATACATACATACATATGTCGTTTAAAACCCCATTGTAGTCATATCAATTACGCACCAGATGGACTGAAAAAGAATCACCAATACACGCAATACCTGTGCAATTGATGTTCAACAGTAAGTTGATCCTTGATCCTTGATTAAGTTAAGTAATCCCCTTTTGGGATAAGATGTGACAGGATCATTTTCAACTTTTTGAGGTGAGTAAAATATATTTATTTAAGCATTAAGAAAGCATTACCAGAAACTGCACACTGATTTAAGGACCCAAGCCTTGATGAATTTCCCGCTCAGCCTGTTTTGGCCCAATGTCAATGGCCAGACTTGAGTCTCTGGTGCATGCAGCAGAAATAATAATTATAAATTCCCGGTGCTGCTCGTCTGCCTGGATGTGCGCTGGCTTTATGCCCACGCCATTATCCGTGGCTCATCATCAGCTAAACCGAAAATAAATGCCATTTCTAGCGAATTTCTCAATGCAGCGCACGCACAGGACGACGAGCCACGGCCACAAGGACATGCTGGCTTTTGTCCTTGCCAATTGGAGCTCATCCAGTGCTGTGAAAGGTACTATTGGCTATCATTTTCAAGATATTACCTCCGCAAGTACCTCCTCCGCTTAGATTTGCATCTATAGGATTAACAATTCGTGCGCTTAACACTTGCAGATACTTCAATGATTATGTTTGTGTACAAATCAGAGCATTGCTCTTTATGTGGTATAATTCAGTTCTGCACTAAAGGAAGCTGGGTTTAGGTACACATCCTTCGTACCCTGACAGGACTCCCCATATGCCTCATCACTGTTCCAAAGACTCACCTGAAGTTGCTGCTTTTGGCGGCGCCCCAAACATTATCGCCGCGCTTATCGCGTCGTCATCATCGGCGTTATCAACAGCTTAGCGTCGCCGCAAAAACTTTGCAAGTGCGCCACGTTCCGTTGCACTGAGTGCCACGCCCCCAGACCCAGTGCCGCCCCCAGCCCCGCGCCACGACTTACCCATTCCGTGCGCCTCAATAATTTTGATCAGATTTTCCGACGCGCTTGTCCAGCGGTGGTGTCGTGCTTCCTGCAATATTTTTGCATTTATAATGCAATTCATCGTTCATTTTTCATACTTGCGCAAAGTGGATTTTTATTAGATTCCCTTTATACTCGCCGCTTTTCCCTCCGCCGCCTGCAGAACTTTGTTTTCGCCATGCGTAGCCTGCACTTTAGCCCGGTTTTAATGTGGTCTGGCCATATGGAGCGCTGGGCAACTTCGAAATTTCAATATCATCCAGCTGGGGCTGCTTGACGGAACCAATAAATTCCAAATAGGGATAAGAATGCATTCGCAGGGAAAACTATTGGCAGTGAGGGCTTCAGATTGCTCGCAATCCTGGAGAGCCATCAACTAGCCCTTTAACTGACATGTAAACGGAGATGGACAGATATTAAACAAATATATATAATATGATTCCATTTATACATTTCAAATTGTTTGAACAGCATATTTTACATAACATTTTGGCGATCTTCATGAGAAAAATATCTTTCTCTTCTCTTAAATTTGTATGTATTTTATATTATATGCATATAAATCAGACAACACGTTTTTCAATGCTGTTTTCGGAGATTAAAAAAGGAGTCCACATGTTGGTGTCTTTAAATGTCATGTACTCGCGAGGAATGCCACACGCTCGCCGCTCTTAATAACTGCAAAAGTTCAAAGTGCGTGGCTTCATTTATTATGCATATTTTCTGCACAATTTGTCAATGCCGTTCGCGGTCGTATGAGGCCGTCGAGGAAAAACTATTTGGAAAACAAACGCCAAACGCCAAATGCCGAACGCCAGCCAGCATCCCATACACACTGCGAATTTTCTATTAAATAAACTGTCAGTCATTGAGGATGGTGCGTCGACGACGTGCGGATGCGAAAGTCATACCCGATGATGTTCCAAATAATTGCACTCGGCGGTGGTGGGGAAAGGGGATGGAAAATGTGTGGAAAAGCGGGCTGGGAAATATTAACGGCATTTTTAGTGAGCGGCACGCAGACAAAGGATAAGAAGAGCGGCATGCCACCGCAGCATATTATTTGCCCGTCTGGTTCCTAATTGAATGTTGCACGTAAAATATTGGAAGGAAAGTGAGTTGGGTTCATTACGGGGTCACAAAACGTGTGCTGGGGGAATACATGAATACACATGTATACATATGTTTATCACACTTTGATTGCATTCAAAAAAGAGTGTCGAAAATAATTAAAAATGGAATACGACAAGACATGGTCAGATATCCATTGGGTTAAAGGTCCTTTAAAGGTCCTTTTCTTAAATCAAGCAATTTCATAACTAAACAGATGGAAGCAAGTTTGAAACATTTTTAGATCATAAATCTTCTTAACCAAAAAACAATACCAAAAAAATCACAAATGAATTTCTTAATTTAAATCAATCGTATTTAATTGCTACCTATTTCAACTTATTTTCAATATTCTTTTTTAACAAATCTAGAAAGCCTTTAACTCTACTAGCACTTCCGTACAAGGTGCCCCGTACTAAGTAGTGCAGGGTGCCACGTACTAAGTAGTGTAGGGTGCCCCGTACTATATTGTACAGGGTCATCCGTACAAGGTGCCCCGTACTCGGTACTCCATTCAAGGTGCTCCATACAAGGTGCCCCGTAGTATGTAGTACAGGCTGCCCATACAAAATGCACAGTGGAAAACACAATGGGCTTGTTTTCTATGAAACTTATAAACTGAAGTTATACCGCTGTAAAAATAGAGCACAAAAACCATCAAAATTCAATCGTTTTATATAACTTTTAAAACTTATAACTTATAATAACATATACAAATGTTTCCTTTGCGGCTTTTAGTTTCCGTGCATAATTAACAGAGCTGAATATGTTAACTTTTATGTAATTACAACGGTGTAATAACACTCTTATAAATCGGTTCGAGTATTCGCTAAATATGTGACCAGTGAACGCTCATTCGTATTTTTTATTGGTATACTGCAGCTGTAGCACGGTATTTTTAGCAGCGGCCTGCTCTGGTCCTACTACCGCATCCGCGTGCTCTGTTTATAATTTATCAATTGTTAATTTGTAGAAATAGTCATGGACGACGAGGCGGAAACCTACAAGCTGTGGCGCATTCGCAAGACCATCATGCAGCTGAGCCACGATCGGGGTTACCTGGTGACCCAAGACGAGCTGGACCAGACTTTGGAGCAGTTCAAGGAGATGTTCGGCGACAAGCCCAGCGAAAAGCGGCCCGCTCGCTCCGATTTGATAGTTTTGGTGGCCCACAATGACGATCCCACGGACCAGATGTTTGTCTTCTTCCCCGAAGAGCCGAAGATCGGCATCAAGACCATCAAGACGTACTGCACCCGTATGCAAGAGGAGAACATCCACCGGGCCATCGTAGTGGTTCAGGGCGGAATGACGCCCTCCGCCAAACAATCCCTTGTGGATATGGCTCCCAAGTACATCCTGGAGCAGTTCCTCGAATCCGAGCTGCTGATCAACATCACGGAGCACGAACTGGTCCCGGAGCACGTGGTCATGACCGTCGAGGAGAAGCAGGAGCTCCTGAGCCGTTACAAACTGAAGGAGAACATGTTGATGAGGATCCAGGCGGGCGATCCTGTGGCCCGATACTTTGGACTCAAGCGCGGCCAGGTGGTTAAGATCATCCGTTCCTCCGAGACGGCGGGGCGGTACATATCCTACCGATTGGTGTGTTGATACTGGTCTTCTGGATCACCGGCTTCCGATCACTATACATATTTTAAGAACCTTATGATTTAAGGAAAAGGCAGCGAGTTATATACATTAATAAATCGCATTCTTTTCGACGACGCTTTTGTTTGATATGGAAAGCAAACGAAAAGTAATTAAAATATGCCCTTCAATACTGGGAGTTTACTAAAGTGACGAAATAGTTAAAAGATTTTTGCTTATAATTAAAAATTTTTAAATTGGGCACAATTAAGTCTATTAAAAGTAGCATATTATTTTTAATTTAAGTAGCGAAATGTGATCAAAAGCAAGTTTTTATTTACTTTTTTGGAGCACTCAGGAAGTCCATTACAAACTTCACTGTTTTAACTGTTGGTATTGCAAATAATCATTTAATGTCACTTGCATTAAAGTACAACCATAGAAATAAAATGAAATTAACATTTTAAGCAAATAAAAAAATCGACTCATTTAAATACATTTTAACAGAGTTTCGTTTTGGGCATACTGTCACACGGTCACACTGTTCTGCTTGAAGCAATTCGGTCGTAGGAAAAACAGAAAGAAATAAAAACAAATCAAATGGCCGGACGTGAAGCCGTGAAGCGAGCCGTGCAGCAGGTGCGTCCCATCCTGTCCGTGGACCGGGAGGAGGCCCGCAAGCGCGCCCTCAATCTGTACAAGGCCTGGTACCGCCAGATTCCCTACATCGGTAAGTGCTCCTGGTTATGTCATCAGAGTGTGCATCCGTATCCCGACGCCATGTAACGCCATCCATACCCTCGCAGTCATGGACTACGACATTCCCATGTCCGTGGAGCAGTGCCGGGACAAGCTGCGCGAGGAGTTCGTCAAGCATCGCAATGTGACCGACATTCGAGTGATCGACATGCTGGTCATCAAGGTAAAAGCATCCAAAAGAGATAACAGCTGAAGGTGATAGTATCCTTTTTCGCAGGGCCAAATGGAGCTTAAGGAAACGGTGGAGATCTGGAAGCAGAAGGGCCATATCATGCGCTACTGGAAAGAGTCGCAGGAACCCAAGCCCACCGACTTCCTCTCAAAATTCATCCAGGGCGTTAATTAGTTATTGAAATTGAAATAGTTTAAATACAAACTCCGACAGAGTGTAAAACGAAGCCAAGGGAGTTTTGTGCGCTTCAGAAACGCGTGTGTCCTTGTTTATTGAGATTGTGACTTCAAAAATATCATGGTTTCACTGTGAATGAATGTTTAGATCTGAATTTGTTGAGCAAAATAGTTGTTCAAACTTAAACAGTGGTGGTGTATAAATGCTATTGCTGTTAGGGCGATTTGTAAAGTGCAGACAGTCTTCTTGCTCTCTTGTGCCGCTTAAACTTTTAAATTCTATGCAGGTAGATTGATCGTCGCCGGTTTTTAAGGTATCAAATTAAGCAGGTTGTCCAGAGTGGCGGAGCTGGCAAAGAGATCTGTAGTTATGTCGTCGTAGTCCACGCCCAGGCTCTCCAGCTCTGTGAAACAGTCCTCCGTAAGGCCTGGAATCTCCAGCGAGTTGATTGACTGGTTGAATGCATCGTGCCGATTGGTGTAGCCCTTCTTCTCGCGGAACATTTCCGCCAACTGCTCGTCGCTCAGCTCGATGCCGTGCACCTTCTTGGAATGTTGACGGAATCTGAAAGAGGCATGGTGATGAATTCCGGACCGAGGGATAGATTCATTTACGTACTTGCTGCGATCAGTAAACTCGCTGGTGCACTTCTGGCACTTGTACGGGTAATCCATGTGCTCGTACTGATGCTGGCGCCTTCGCCACCTGGTCTTCGTCTCAAAGTTGCACACCTCACAGCGCCAGACCTTCGACTTTTGGTGACTTCTTTGCTCGTGCTCGCGCAGCAGGGTCATGTTTTGGAACTGATTGCCGCAGGTTAGGCAGCTCACTGGTTCCTCATTGACGTGAGCTCGTTCGTAGTGCACTCGCAACTCAGCCGAGTTAACATAGTTAAGCGAGCACTTACTGCACTGGAAGTGCCTCTCCGAGTGGCGCTTGCGATGCATGGTTAGGGTCTCGGCGCTCTTAAAGCTCCGCCGGCAGATCTCACACTCGTGTACTGTTTCCACGGCATGGAGTTGCTGCAAATGCAGCTCGTACTTGCGCATGCTATTGAACTGCTGATCGCAGAAGCTGCAATGCACGACATCCTTCACCTGGCAGAAACGCTGGTGGCTGTGCAGGCTGGCCTTCTGGTTGAACACCTTGTCGCATGCCGTGCAGGCGTATGTTTCCGTTGGCGACCCCGCAATTTGGACTGGAGTGTGCACCCTGGTGTAATGTTTCCTGGCCGAGCGCTGATCCTTGAAGATCCTGTCGCAAGCCGGGCAGTTTGCCTGCATATAGCAGTACATTTCTGGTGAATAAAAACTCATTAAGTAATTGATCTGTTAATCCGAATCTTGCAGCCTACCAAAATCACCATCTATTTTGTGATGGTCGATGAGATGCTTCTGCATTTCATTCCTGTCTTTCGTCTCATAGCTATTGCAAGGTCGGCACTTGAAGTTTTGATCTGAAACAAACGTCGTAAGAGAGGTGCAAGGAAATGAATACAAAAAGCAGCTCACTTTTGTTTAGACCAATTATTTCGTCTTCGATCATAGAAATCTTGTGAATACTTTTGTAATGAATTTTGAGCTGCTCCGCATCGGTATGCGAGTATTGGCAAATGTTGCATTTCAGAATGGGTATATTGGCCATCGTACTAGTCGTGGTCAGCTTAATAAAGAGTGGAGATGAGACCTCTATTCCATTGGCTAGAAAGCAGAATATGATAACTATGAATAGTCCAACTTTATATATACTTACATTTCATCTGAGTTTCATTGTTAGCCTCCTTCTTTGGACTTTGGCCACAGCCATCATCGTTAAGATTCATCTCCAGAGCGCGTTGTATAAGGTCGCACTCTTCATCAGTCACATCGCCGTTTTTGTTATTGAAATTGTAATTGTTATTATTCTCGCTAGTTTTTTCCGCTACTGATACGACCATAACAGTCTCTCCGGGTATAATACTGTTCTCAAAGAAGGTCTCATTGTTCTTGGCATCCGAGCCGTCGTTCTCGTCCTCCTCCTCCAGATCATTGGTGTCGTACTTGACATCGAAAAGTATGACTTTTTCGGGGTGTATTAAAGAAGATTAGGGTGCATGTTAGGTTACAAAGACGAGAAGGCCTACCTTCATCTTCCTTTGGCGCTGTCTTGCTGCTCGACGAAGCGTCGACATCCAGTCGAGGCACCTTGGTTCCTCGCATATAGAGGACATTCTCCTCGATGGGACCCGTAGTCGCACCCTCGTAGCCCTCGACAAACTGCTCGAACTCCTGACTGAACTGGTTCCAGGGGATCGTTTCGTTGCTGGCCTTCCGTTTAAGTTCACCAGTGGGACTGGGCAGCTTCACGCTCTTCGCTTCGGCATGGAGCTTGAGATTGGATTCCAGGGCCATCTCGACAAAGTGCATAGCGACCTCCAAGGCGCGACAGCAGCGCACGCAGATCTGCATGGGCCACAGGTAGCCACCGGGACTAATGACCCGTAGGTCCAGGTTGGTGCACTGCTTCAGACTCTGGGCATAGGTGCGAGACTTCTGCAGGTTGGGCACCTCGGCGCTCAACTGCACGGTTTTCCGGTCCACCGATAGACACGCTCGGCACCTGGAGCCCTTGTTCAGCTTGTTCATGGCCAGCAGCGCGGGATCCAGTACGGCGGCGTCCATGGCGCTGCGGATGATCAAGTTGCTCCTTCTGCGCTGGATTATCCCTTTGTTATATGCGTTTCAAAATGAGTTCAGCAAACAATGTGTATTGAATTTTATACCGCTCTTTTGTGATCAAAAGCAGTGTGACCGTGTCTCGAGCTGCACAAGATCCCATGCCGGCTGCCTGAAACTTATTTTAAATTTCATGGGCGTACCCAAAGGGGTCAAGGGGGTCTGCCACTTAGAATTGACGACAAATATTTAATATCAAGTTACCTGATTTCAATGAGCTTACAGGCCGCGATGTTCTGGCAGTAACATTTGGGTTACACTCGCTGACCTGAGAATGGTTCTGGAGCTATAGCCATTGCGATTCGCCTTTGAAAATATCTGCACTGCTGTACAAGAGTTTTCTTTAAAAATAACTAAGATTAAAAAGTTCTTAAGTTGTCATTAATCCCCCATAAGAAACCGTGCATACGCCCTTGGCAACTGCATTTGCCTTTGCTCTGGTCACACTGCACCGAGTATGTGTGGGCGGACGGACACTCCCTTGAGCGGACAAGAAAACTGTCTAATTTTGTAGCGAGTTCCACCGATTTCGACAGATAATAGTGCTCATCGCTCACTAGTAATGTTCGTCAACAAATATGCTACCGGGAAGAGTCAGGAAAACTAGAACACTGCTTACATTGGAAGAGAAAATGGAGGTAATCCGTTCCCAGGAGCGAAATAAGCTAACGGTACGGGATCTGGCTAAAAGGTAAGGTTAATGCTTGATACATACATAAATGCATACATATGCACATATGAATAAGTAAAATTAACGAATTTCTGCAGATTTAACATTGGGAAGACACAAGCAGCAGACATTTTGAAGCACAAACAGGCGATTAAAGACGGTTTGTTGACCGGAGAACTAAAAATGAATCAGATGCGACGAAATCCCCTCAGTCAGCGCGGCGCCCAGATCGATGAGATGTGCTTCGATTGGTTCTCGCGGGTCCGGAGCGAGAATATACCCATATCAGGGGAAATGGTCCGGGAAAAGGCCAAGCAGATAGCGGTGGAACTAGGCTACTCCAATTTCTCTGCATCTTCCGGTTGGCTGGAGAAATGGCGGAAGCGGCACAACATCGGTTACAATGCCACCGGCGACAGTCTGGATCTGCAGGAATTCGAGGCCATACTGGTCAAAAGCGAACCCATCTCGAATAAGGATGATTGTGATGAGCCCTACCCCGTGACATTGATAGAGCCCATCTACTCCACCGAAGAGGCGATGATGCAGCTGGCCCGCCTGAAGGAATTCGCTAAGGATGACTATGTTTCCTACCAACAGTTGCTGAGCCTAGAAAATCAGTGGAGCTGGAAATGGAATATCTTTAAGAAGGAACTTCCCTGACCTAAGCAAGCAATTTAAGTGCAATATAAATACCACTTTTGATCGAATCTAGTAGTAAAAGTTATTTAATATATGTTTATTTTATAAGTATAACATCGTTGAAGATTACTAATCTTTCTTTTGCGTTAAACTTAAAGTTACAACTATTGGGTTATTCTATTCATGACATTGCTCGTAAATATACACGGCTCATAAGAGCCGTTTGCCAAAAAAAAGTATATGTTTTATATATAATGGAGAATTTTAAACACTATATGTGAAGCGTTTCTCTTTGGCCAGAGCCAGTTGGTGGAGGTTGCCTCAATCAACCTTGGGAATCTAATAGATTAATTACTGACACCTTGAGATGGTTGCTGATTTTTTTGTTTAAGGCGGTTCCTTAAGTTGCCTATCGCCATTTGGGCATAGCCCAGTTTTGAATCCACATAATACATTGAAAATTTCACTGAAATTTGTCTATCAATAAATGATCAATCGTCTGTATTTCAGCTAATTAAATATGAGAGATTGTGTTTAATGGCTTAGTCTACAACTTAACAGGATAACTTCAAGACATTAGATGTGCTAAAACGATGGAGAGGAACAGTACTTAGCCTATATCAAACTTTGTACATTGTGCGATTACTTTGTTTGATGGTGAGCGTAATTTGCAACTACTTGGAATTATCGTCAGCTTCTGTGGGTTCCCCATTTTCTTCTCCTGCACCACCCACATCCTCTCCGTTGCCCTGGTGGGCCGTGGCCGTTGTGTCCTTAAGATCGTCAGGTCTTGCCTGGCTCTTAGCCTGGGATGAGATGTTATCCAACTCCTCGGTGGTAAGATGCAAGTTATGGATTAGAAGAACATGGCTTGCGAGTCTGCGTAAGAGAAATGATTTCAGAAGGCTTACAAACGATTAGAAAGTTAATCTCTCACCTGCCACGCCGCAAATAGGAGCGATCGCACTTGGGACACTTGTAGGTTATCTCACCTTTGTGCACGCTCATATGATTCTTCAGAAGCATATTGGAATGCTCCTCCTTATTGCAAACGGGACATATGTACCGCGTGCTCAGATGTGAGGCATTTTGATGGCGTATCAAATGGTGTTTGAAGCCAAAAGTCTTGCGGCAGCCATCCAAAGAGCACCGAAGCGTCTTATCCCTGCTGTGCTTAGCTTTAGTGTGCCGCTCGAGCTCTGCGACTGTTACAAAGGTTTTGGGGCACAGCTTGCACTGTGATTTTCGATTGCTGTGTCGCTTCATATGGAACTTGAGCAACGTGAGCGTGCGGTATGTTGTGTTGCAGATGGCACACTTGTGTTGATAGCCCCATCGTGAACGTTCCGTATTGGAGTGCATCTCCGTTTCATGCTTGACCAACTTGCCCAGCTCATCAAATGTTTGGCTACAGAGCTTGCACATGTAAATGGAAGAGCGATGCAGACGGTTGTTGGAGCGTAAACACTTCGCTGGCGATGATTCCGTGGCAGTGGTGGACAGCAGTTTGTCGCTTTCATTAATTTTGCTGCTGGATGAGGCATTGGACACGTCATGGATATTGGGCGACGATTGCTGGGCTTCGTCTCTCATTATGTCATATTCAAAATCAAACGGTGTGGGCGTAGGAAAGAGATTAGTTGACGATGTAACGGGTGATTCTGACGAAGTAGCTGCCGCTGCAGCTGCCGCCGCTGATATTGCTGCTGCTATTGCTGTTGTAGTCACCGCTGTGGCTGCGTCCAATGTTACGGGATCTAGTTCTTCCTCTGGCATCGCCGGTTCCGCGTTTTCTCCTGATCCATCATCTTTGCCGGCTACTTCTGGTGAGTACAACAACAATCAACGATCATTGTTCGTCGCCGAACAACAGTGTTTTTAGATTATCTTTTGAATTATGCGTTGGCGTGTGTTGGACATAGTTGGAATGGGAATTTGAGTTGATTTGTGCAAGGCTACTGAGGCTCTTACCATTGCCATCGCCATTGCCTAAAGCAGCCGTTGTCATCTTCTCAGCCCCAACATCCGTCTGCATCATCTCATTAAGTTGGATATCCGCTATGAGCGGGTTTTCTGGCCCAGCAATTGTTGAAGAAGATGTGGCCATCGTGGTCGTGGTCGTGGTGGATTCCTCGCATTGCGGCATTTGCATCTCTATAATTGTATCCACCAAATGACTGCGCTGCAGGTGGCGACTAAGTGTGCTCTTCGCTGCAAACGATCGAATGCAGCGCGGGCATTCAAATGGTAATTCTGTTGTTGGATATAGGAGGTTATTCATATATAGCCAAAAGGAAGAAAATGGTTTTCAAACAAATCAAAATAAGAGAATTACTTACTGCGTATGATAAACACTTCGTTTGCATGCTCAGACACTGAAATGAAAATATGATTTATCATATTAGAACAATTCCATAGAAACAAAGGCATAATTAGAAATTATGCTTTTAATACAAACTTAATAATTGAGAAGAATTCAAATGAACAGAAATATATAATCATTAATGATAATGATAGTACGGCTTAACATTCGTTGATAATTTGTTTACCCACCTCCTTCATTAATCCCATGGTGGGCATTCAGATGCTTTCGCATCTCCGACTCTGATTCGCATTCAAACGGACACTTTGCGCACATGAGCATTGGATCTGAAGGTAGATAGAAACTGTCGATGCTGTGAACTCAATATTATTTCATGTAGCTTACTCTTTATCCTGCCGGGATACAGTTTTTCAATGTTGGTGCGGGCTACGGAAACCTTATCGCCCTTCGCCTGGACCATGTCCCTCGTGGGCATTCGTTTGTGCACAGTTTTGTAGTGTCTGATCAGCAATCGCTTCATGTTGTACAGGTTGGTGCACAACTCGCAGCGGTAGGGGGCCAGGCCTGAGGTCGAACCAGATATGTGCATGAGTTACAAAGAGCTATGTGACCGAGCCAGCTGACTTACCCCGATGTATAAACATGTGGTTCTCGAATTTATACTGGCTGGTAAACTTCTTATTGCAGTAAATGCAGTAGGGCTTCTGCAGATGCTTCGATTGCTCGTCATCAAAGTCGTCCACATCATCATCGTCGCTGGTTAGCAGCAGATTTTGATCCGTTGCAGCATCATTGTTGTCATTCTCGTCATCGTTGTCGACGTCGTCTTCATCCTCGCCCACCGCGTCCTCTTCCTCCTCGAAGTCCTCGAACAAATTCTCGGCATCAAAGTCCAGACTGATATTGTTATTATCAATCACGATGTCGTCACCATCCACAACGGGCATGTCATCCGCGGAAATTGTGCATATGGCAGCCACATCGGTATTGTCAATAAAGTCCTGCATGTCGCCAAACATCGAAGTGTTTGACGTATTTGCTGGTGTCTGCTGTACGGCTTCGTTCACAGGCAGATTGACGTCTGAGATTTCGGGAAAGATTCCAAATGCCTGATTGCTGGCATCTTCGGTGGATTCCACCACCGTTGTCACTGGAGCCGGGTTCGTCCCTATCAGAGAATTAGCGGTTGCTGCATAGAAGAGCGGCGTCGCATCCACCACTACGTTGATGTCGCCCGATTCCGTGATGGTCGTCGATGTGGTGGCCATTGGCTCCGTTTGCTGCACTGGGTTAGGCATTGGTTCATGTACCGGTTGCTGTACTGGCTCTTGCGTTTCCAAAACAACAGGCGGATCTGGAAGACATTACGTTACAAACACGCAAACATGAAACATATTTAAAGAAAAGCCGGGTAATTCAAATGAGTATGCAAATTTAAACGATTGGACTTAAATAAAATTTGGTTATAGTGCAGGCTGGAGTAACTTTAAAATAACAACGGTAACTAAGAACAATCAATAATCAAAAACGAGTTAAATTGCTCCTTCAAAGTCCTTACCGAAAGTCCACAATCCCTCCACTTGTATTCGATTTGGTTTTATTTACATGGAATAAAGGCCTCAACGTTTTTGTAGTTTCATCAGCGCGATGGCTAAAGAGATTCCCCAATCCTACCCGATAGTTAATGCCAAAAAACTAATTGTCATTATGATATGAGCATCAATTTACTAGAAAGAGGACATTGCCTTGATATACACGATACAATAAATATTACACGGTGTTATGCTAAGTTTAAAATTTGATTGCAACGATAAACATTAAATTTTACTTCTGCGTTGAATTTTGGTTTATGGTTTGTCACAAAATTACCGCAAAAAAATAATAATTATAAAAAAAAAAAGTATTGCACGAAGTGAGTTAAGAGCTCAACAAAAAGTTTGGTGAAATACCTAATGAATAATAACGCAATAAACTCATAGAAACTAACGAAAAGATTAAGGAGAAATTTCATTTGCGAATCATTTCATAACTGTCCAAAAACCCGGTGAAAGATGATACCAGTTCAAATGTCCTGGTTAAAACGATCTCAAGACTCACATTTAATGCCCAACGGGATGTCGATGTGATTTGATATCTTAGCTGGAGTGTGCTGCTTGGCGGCAATGCCTCTTGGTGTTTTTGGAACAGGGCTGGCTGCTGGCTCGGCCGTCCAACTGGGACGCAGCTGCACCTCTGTGGGTTGTACCGTGTGCCGCTCCTTGTAGTGGGTTCGCAACTGGCTTACGGTCGACGTCTCGAACAGGCACATGTCGCATGAGTAGACCCGGGACTCTCCAACTGACGTCTGTTCCTTTCCGATCTTGCCATTTTCATCAAACCGATGGTGGACCATCTTGTAATGCTGTATAAGATCGGCGCTGCGCAATGAGTAAAAATCGCATTGGTCGCAAAAGAATTTGGGCAGATCTGTTTAAAAGAGATGGAATTAGTCATTGTGTACGATAATAGACGGCTGTTAATGAAGGTGAATAAAACTAACTGCTGTGAGTCAACTGATGAGATTTTAGACGCGCTACAGTGGAAAATGTTTTCGGACACAGTTTGCACTTGTGCTTGTAAAAGGATGTTCCGCTAACGGCTGGTTTTGGCTTGACTGTAAGCGTACAAAAAATAGTAGAAACGTATTGTAAGCCTCTAAAACGGATCTTACTTCTTATCTGTGGCATCATATCCTCCACGATTAATTCGTTGACATCGATGTCCATGGGTTCATTTTGGCTGGACAGCAGATTTTGTAGGCTTATATTGACGTTGCCCGAATTATTCGGCTTGCTATCGTCAATATACTCGATGACCACGCCTACAAAATTACCATTATGAGTTGCATTTTGCAATTATGAGCTCCTTGTTAGCTCAACTTACCGCCTCCGTTAACCTGTTGCAGCGAACCATCGGGCAGAACGAGGTACTCAGTGCCGATGCTAACATTGGACGTATCCATGGGCGGCAGGGTGGACGTGAGGTTGTCCACTGCCGGTGCGGGTTCACCCATGCTCACGGCCAGCTGCTGCTCAATATCTTGCAGTTGATCGTTATCAATATACGGCTGCGGCTGCACATAATCTTCCGGCCTTAGTACGGTGGGTATCAGCAACTCCATGTCCTCAAGCGTGCACACTGCCTTCAGCTCTTCTTCTTTTGGCGCCGGGCAATGCTTTGATTTTACGTGCTCCTCTGCCTGGTTAAGGGGCATGTTATGCATGGTCACATAATGTTCAAACAAAACACGTTGCTTCAACGATGTGAAGCTGCACAACTTGCAATTGTACGACAGACCCTCTGCAAAAGAATTTACACTTTTGGATAAATGAATTACGGTTGTGGTGAAATGCAAACTGTACCTGCGTGCTGGCGTATGTGCTGCTTGAGCTCCAGGCGATTGTAAAGAACTACCCCGCAGACCTGACACTCGTGCCGCATGGTTTTCAGGGGCGGTGTCCTCTCGGACCCCAGCTGAAAGGGAGAAATTATAGTACTGTAAGCTGGGAATGTGACCATTTAAGACAACATACCTCTGTAGGCGCTAGCTTATCCTGCTCAGCAAAAGTGCCATTCAGTCTCCTTGAGACCTTGGGACACAATTTCCGGCACAGGATCTCGTGTGCACGCAGCGCATTTTGAAGAAAGTAGTAGGATACCTGTAGGCTCTTGCTACACTCGATGCAGATGTTCTGCGGCAGCTCCGGCGCATTCTCGGCGCTCACGCAGAAGAGCAGGCAACGGAGGAGCGGGATCTTCTCAGATGCGTCCGCCGGGTCCAGACTGCGCGCCACCGCCACCGAGTCCAGTTTGAGGTACTCCACGTTCGTCTTCAAGCAGCAGCGACATGATAACTTGTAGTCCACTTCGGCGCCCGAAATTGCGTCCGTGTACGGGCTCTTCCTCTTGTTCAGCGCCATCGTTCACGAGCTGCTCATCTGGTGGCACCCGTAACGCCTGCAGTCCGTTCAAAGCGATTAACTGATGAAGCGCCACAATTTATCACGTCTTGGCAAATAAAAGTTGATTGTTTTTCTCCACTCGCGTCGCGTCGAAATAAATTGCTAAGACAGGGTTGTTCTGCATTGGGGTTTTGTGCGGCAGGGATGGCAGCAATTACCAGGGCTGCACAGCGCTTATCGATAAATCGACACTCGCGCCATCCCATTTTCCGATTTTCGCAGATGCCAAACATTTTTAAAAACTTCAACAATTTCTATGATTTTCTGGTAAACTATTATATAGTTCAACTACTACTGAGCATTTGAAGTCAGTTATTCAAAGGATTGTTTATCTGTTATTGCCATTGATAATGGCAATATATCGTAATTATCTGTGTATATACATATGTATTTGTTTTTGATCACGAAACCCAAGCAGCAATTTAAATTGCAATCTAATAAAGAAACGCCATGGAATCTTGGATGAAGAAAGCTAATTAAAAACACGAATGTTTAACTGAAGATCATAAATGGATCTAGTTAATTTATTTTCTTTTATTATTTAGCTCAGTAAAAAATATTAACTTGTGTACTCCATGGGCACGCACTCCTCGGCAGCCACCTCGTGCGAGTGAGAGTCGTCCTCCATCAGATGCTGCAGGCTCTCATTGGTATAACTAAGAAAACACGATTATTGGGTTAGTGGGCCAACATGGAAATGGCATAACTTATTACCACTTCGAGGGGCTCTCATCGCTGAGCATCGTGGTGGGCACGGTGGCCGAAGTACACTCCGGACTCATGAGCTCCAACGGGTTGGGTCTTCGCTCCTGCAGCTGGCGGGCAATCTCAGCTTGGCTGAAGCCAGGCGACACTTCCTTTGGAGCAGTGTGTAGTTGCAGTGGCTGCTGTGACGGTGAGAACGGTGGCGGTAAGTTGTTTTTTGGCAGCGATTGCTGGTATTCCATGGTTCGCGGGCAACATTCCGGTTAGGATTTTCCGTCTTCGTCCTCGTGTGGCGCCCACAGTGACCATATGCGGAGGCACACCTGGAATACCCGGTGTCCCCTTTGTCTTTGTGCTTGCGCCGAATAGCGTCCTTTGATGTCTGTGATCCCCCAGCGGCACCTGACGTTGATGCTGGCTCCGAATCGGAGCTGTCGGTGGCATCTGAGTCGCTGGAGTCCTTGGCCGGCTTCTCGTACAGCAGCAGGCGGTCCAGCAAGAAGGTGCGATCCCTGGAAACCTTTAGCAGACGCCGTTGGTTGGTGTGCAACAGATCCTGGAAGTACTCGTTCTCCTGTAAACACAAAAAGCTGTGACTTGCCGTTGGCCAAGTTCAACTTTAGATATTTACGTATATGAGGAACTTCAGCTTCTTCTTCAGGTTCTTGTAGCGCTCCTTAAAGTCGGTGTCGCCCGCTCCCAGGCCCGCGGAAACAGAGGATGAGCTAGCGGGTAATGTTCCACGGGAAATTGGCGGGATACGATCTCTGGCGGGTGTTGCGGGCTCATCGTCGCTCGGCGGCTCGTCCTTGATGGCACCATCCTCCTGGTTGGCCAGGGATCTGCAGTACCAACCGTCTAGCATTGTATTTTAATCGACTTCGCGTTTTGTTAATTTTTTCCTATATGTACATGCCCCATAGAGATGGGAGCATTGCGATAACTGCGAGTTCATGCACTCATCGATCAACCCGAGCATTGCTATCGGTCGATTATCTACCGCTTCTGTTATCAGTCATTTAAAAATGGCTCTTCGCCATTTAAGTAATTGTAAAATAATTTAAAACTAGCAATGATCTGTTGTATTAGAAAACCTTTTATGCAGGTTATATGTTATATACGCTATTATAAATTCCGTTTTTGCTTTATAATTTTAATAATACTATCATAACTTAATATGACTTCAAAATAAGATTTTTTTTTATTAAAAGTCAAAACATTTCTATCTGAGGAAAGCAATAAAGATGCTAATAGATGTTAATTGCTAGCATCTGTTTTCAATTTATCTTTATTGACATGTTTATTGAATTAATAAAAGCAAGTTTGATAAGATTTACTACTGATCTTTCTGATTTATAGCTTAGCATATTGACTCTCATGTGCCTACCATTGCCGACGTGATGTCCCCCAAAGTTTGGCAACCGATCAGCGCCATGGTGATCTCAAAGTCCTTTCGCAGCACACTCAGCATTCTCTTCCACGCCCTTCTGCCCATTGTAGGCCAATCCCCAAACAGCTGGACGACCCACAAAGACAGTCTTTGCTCCAAGTGCCAGAGCCTTGAAGATATCATTGCCCTGCATGATGCCTCCGTCCAGCATAACCACCAGATTCTCTCCCACGGCCTTTACGATCTCCTGGCAAGGCTTCGATAGAGGCCGGAACCGTGTCGATCTGACGGGCTCCATGGTTGGAAACAATGAGTCCAGCGCATCCAAACTCCTGGGCCAACACAGCATCCTCGGCAGTCAAAACGCCCTTCACCACAATGGGCAGATGAGTGATACTCTTCAGCCAGGCAATATCCTTCCAGGTGATGGTTGGATCAAACTGGCTAGAGACGTACGCATTTATGCCTGAGGCGCCCATGGCGGCATTGCCCACTCCAGTAGCCTTAACGCCCTGGAAATTGGCCAATGTCAGGTGCGATGGTAGGCTGAAGTTGTTGCGCACATCGGCGCGACGGTGGCCGAAAATAGGAGCATCGATAGTCAGGACGAGCGCTTTGAAGTTGGCCTTCTCGGCACGGCGCACCAGTTTTCTCCGTGATGGTACTGTATTCAAAAAGGTTAGTGCTTTAAATAGAGGTATTGTTTACATATATAAAGAGTATTATCTTACCGATCCTTGTAGATGTATAGTTGGAACCATTTGATAGTGTCCGGGGCGCCAGTTGCCAAATCCTCCAGCGAAGTGGTGGACAGTGTGCTGAGTATAAAAATGGAGCCGGCTTTACCGGCCGCCCTGGCATTGCCCACCTCGCCCTCTGGATGGGCCATCTTCTGCATAGCCGTCGGAGCTATGCCCAGAGGCCACTTCATCTGCTCGCCGAAAATATTACAACTAATGTCCAGGCGGGAGACATCTCTCAGGCAGCGAGGTCGCAAACGTAGCCGGCGAAAGGCCTCGCGATTTAGACCCAAAGTGAACTGCTCACCGGCGCCGCTGCGGTAGTAGTCCAGGGCATTCTTCTCCAGTTGCCCAGCAGCCTTCTGCTCAAAGTCCTCCACGCACACCAAAGCCATGGCTGTTATATAACAGGGAAATGGAAATATACAATGTTTGGCAACACCTCTTGACGCACCTCCCAGACTCGCACTGAACCCACTGAGATTAGGTGCCGGCATCAACAGCTTTTGCCTGGCAGAGTCTACAAACCGGAGAATCGCGATAAGCACGCTGTCTGCCAGCTGAAATAGATAATGGATCCCTCATCAACCCGAGATTATACTGTACAGATAGATCATCGCAGGGATCATTTAAATCAAAAGACGCAGTTTTCCTACTCTGCATGGGGGGAAGTTTGGTCCGAGATGATAAGAACCCACTTCGCATAAGATTAATTGTCATCACCTACCTTCTGCTGTCTTCCAAAGTAATCAGAGTCGCACTCCAACACGCTGGTTCCTATTTCATATGAGAGTTCCATCTTTGGATGGTTCAAACGAGCTGGAAGCTCGCTGGGAATTGTGAACTATCAACGGGTTTATTGAAAAACAACGAAAAATGTCTGTAAAAAACTCACTCTTAGAACTAGTTAACCATCTGCGCATATTTTAGACACTGTAGGAAGCCTTAAGGTTGTTGAAATACTCCAGATCCTTGGCGCTGATAGAGGGCACAAACTTGTTGAAAGACTTTGTGAAGTCTTCCACCTGCACGATTACGTTCTCCGGCACCAGTTCCTTCTCTGTTATTGCTCCACTCAAGTGTCCGTCTATGGTGCGCCTCACAGCGGAGAGCCATGCATTCGAGCAGATGGAGTACAGATCTGCCCCACTCATTTCACTCTTCAAACGCTCGGCAATCTGTTCTATGTCCAACCCGGCTTCCAAAACGAATCGCTGGGTTTGAGCACGCAGAACGGCTGCCTTGTCTTCGGCTGTTGAGCATGGTCCCACGTAGAAAAGCTTGTCAAAGCGACCGGGACGCAAGAGAGCGGGGTCAATAAGATCCGGGCGATTGGTGGCGGCCAGAATGAATATTGGTTTGCTGGTGTCACCATCGCTCATTCCATCCATTTCCGCTAATAGCTGCGACACCACCCTATCCATTACACCTCCAGAATCACCAGCCACACCTCGATTGGGAGCCAGGGAATCCAGTTCGTCCAAGAAGAGCACACAAGGAGCCGCAGAACGAGCCCTGGAGAAGACTTCGCGCACATTCTGCTCGCTCTGGCCCACGTACATGTTTAATAGCTCTGGACCCTGAACAGAAAGAAAACTCAGGTTGCACTCAGTGGCAACTGCCTTGGCCACCAGGGTTTTGCCCGTTCCTGGGGGACCGTAAAGCAGGATTCCCGATCTTCGTAGATTCTTGCCCATCAGGTGAACATGTTTAAGCGGCAGGCCGATGCTGCTCTGGATCTCATCTTTAAGCTTCGCTAAACCACCAATATCCGACCAATAAACCTTCGGTACCTTGGGCGCACCCAAACTGTCCGCGAATGAGCTCTGCATGTCAGTAAGGTTCTTGGCAAAGTGAGACATATCCAGGTTGGTCCTACCCAAGCTATTGCGAATCTTCATGCGAACCGCGTTGTCGTAAAGCAACTGTAGGTCGCCCAGCAAAAAGCCCTGTGCCTTTGCAGACACGTCCTGCAGGACACTGAGCGTTTCCCTCCAACTGGGAGAAATGCGTGACATGAACTGCGACTGATTTCCCAGCGAGAACAAGGGCAATTGCCCAATGGCCTTCTGATTGTAGATTACATCGTTGAAAGTCTCGCGCACGTGCATCCAACGAAGAATCTCGAATCGCTTCCTCCTTGGTGGGCATATCAATGTTTATAATCTCCAAGAAAAGTCCCTGTATCATGGGTTTGAGGTGTCTGTCGCTGGTCAAAGCCACCACTACAATTGGATGCTTGCGGTCCCTGTTGAAGAGTTCCTGGACTTGCACATGGAAGGCGGAAAGCAGACGCAGATCCTCGTTACCCTCGTTGTCTATGCCAAATATCTAAATATATTACAGATGAGAAAATATAGAATTTGTAAATTTACTCGAGAAAAAAGCTCTTACCTCGAAGTTATGGAAACAAATCATAAGCGGTTCGCAAACTTGGCTCTTGGCAAATACTGCCTTTAGTTTCATCTCCGTGTGGGAGGGAACTTGCGAAACGATCTCTGCGCAATCTGCTCCGTAAATATGCATTCCCAATTCTTCGGCCACGGCGTTCACGAGCTTTGATTTGCCAGATCCTCGCTCGCCTTGAAGCAGGAACACAGGAAAGATGTGCTTTGAGGACAGGCAGGCGGACTTTTTTGGCAGAAACGCATCTACCGAGGAGCGCAACAGTTTATAAGGCTTTCGCAGACCACTTGGATAGTTCTCAACGATGGCCATGCTGTCAAGCACTTGACGAGGCAGGAAACTGTGCGATGCCGGTACTTGAACAAGGTTGCTAAAGTTTTTGGCTACAACCGCTTGCAGCTCAAACTCGCTACCCTTCGTCTCAAGGTGAATACACTTTAAGTGGACAGTGGTGCAGGTGAGCGAATATCAGGTAATAGTGGGCATAAGTCGCAGTGCCCACCAACTCCGCGTTCACCTCGATGCGGTAGGTATGTCCACGATGCATGAGTCGAGGTGTATTAAAATAGTTACTCAGGATGATCTCTGTTAGTTCGGCGGGAAGGTTCATGGGGATCCGCGATTAAGTACACATGAGCTTTGGTTGCTATTCCAGGTATTGTCTGCTCATCGGCAAAATGCTCCAGCTTCACCCAACAGTTGGAGCGGATTTGAAAGCGATCCAATATGTTGCTGTAGAAATTCTCCTAAAATTGTAACCGACTTAGATGGCATATATTTATTTAATATATTTATACTCGATACGCACCTGAACATACAGACAATTGGGTTGGCACTGAGCAGCCGGCAGGATCTGGGCCACAATGGTATGCGGCGCCTCCTGGAGCATTTGCTTGATAACCGTTTGCGTCGTATTGCCTTCATCTGAAGCTAATGGCTTACCGATCCTTACCCTCCTCCCGCGGATGACCAAGTTGACAAAGTTGACGTCCGGCGATTCCGCATAGTTGTCGTACACATCCTGGCTGGCGAACACCAGGTGCTCCGACTTAATCAGCTCGTTCTTGATCAGCAGATCGTAGAGGCGGTTCGGAATGGGGGTCAGCAGCAATTTGCCCTTGTAATATTTGGCATAACGCCAGTATACGGCGTATGTCAGATATCCGGGGTAGAAAAACCACGGCCACTTGGGCGCCAGCAGCTGTATGGCAGAATTATAGCCCTCGACTAGCTCCTGTATTCTTCCAGAGAAGCTGAATCTCGGCTGTGCGGGATCTTGTTGATCAAACGACACCGAATTCCGCTTGCCAACGACTTTTTTCTGCGAAAATCGAGAACGACATTAGCTAATAGGATTGAAAATATTTGTTTTGGACCTACCGCAGCTTCATTTTCATTCATTTCATACAATAAATATGGACAAAAACACAACAGAAAGCACGAGTACAAGGGTTAATTTCGAGGAGGCGGTGTCAAAGTTCAAGGAGTTGGGAGGTAGGCGCCAGACAAATACACTGAAATATTCAATGGCAAGTTAATCCTGTTAATGCATAGCACATTTTACCCTCTGCTTTAAGAATTAGCTTGCTATTTGGTCAGTTACTTTGGATTTTACCTTTTTCACAATTACTCTCCTCTTCATTACGAATGTTTTGATTCTGGTAATATAGTTCCTTAAAAAATACTAAAAGTATTCAGTCAGCTGTCCACAGTAAGCCCTCATGATCTCTTCATTAAATTATTTAACCTAGCCTGCAAAATAGTAATAATAATCATTCTTATACAATGTAAGTTGTCATTGGTCTAAATTTTCGAAGAAATGGTAAATATTGTCAATGTTAAAGCTATGTAATTTATCAAATCTTGCATTTTAATTCATAATCCGGTATCGCCAGTATTTACTGTATATTTTGGCAGTACTTGTACCATTTTAGTATATTTCATTATACACTGGAAGCGTTTTTAGCCGCTGCAAGTCTGGTCACACACTTCCACGCACAACAAAGTAGTACACAAGTTCCAAATATTTTAATTTTCCGCGATAATGAGTCTGGAAATAAGCAATATTCAACGGGGGCAACGGTACTCAATCGTCCCACGACAAGCGTGAGTTGTTGTGCCTGCTGAAACTCATCAAGAAGTACCAGCTGAAGAGCACCGAAGAGCTGCTCTGCCAGGAGGCCAATGTGAGCAGTGCGGAGTTGTCGGATATAAGCGAAAGTGATGTTCAGCAGGTGCTGGGTGCGGCTGTGGGAGTTGGAGACGCCAACCGGGAGTACAAACATGTCCCATCTCCGGCGCAGGTTCATAAGCAGTCCGCGGTGACGGAGGCAAATACTGCAGAAGCATTGGCAAAGTTCATCGGTGACGACAGCTTTGATGCCCAGCACTATGAACAGGCATACAAGGAGCTGCGCACTTTCGTCGAGGACTCCCTGGACATATACAAACATGAACTGTCTATGGTTCTGTACCCCATCCTGGTGCAGATCTACTTCAAGATACTCGCCAGTGGACTAAGGGAAAAGGCCAAAGAATTCATTGAGAAGTACAAGTGCGATCTCGATGGCTATTACATGGAGGGTCTATTTAGCCTACTTCTGCTGTCCAAGCCGGAAGAGCTGCTTGAGAATGACCTCGTATTGGCCATGGAGCAGGATAAGTTTGTCATTCGCATGTCCAGGGACTCGCACTCTCTGTTCAAGCGACATATCCAGGATCGCCGGCAGGAAGTGGTGGCAGACATTGTTTCCAAGTACTTGCATTTCGACACCTACGAGGGCATGGCGCGCAACAAGCTGCAGTGCGTCGCCACCGCCGGCTCGCACATCGGCGAGGCCAAGCGACAGGACAACAAGATGCGGGTGTACTACGGACTGCTCAAGGAAGTGGACTTTCAGACCCTGACCACTCCAGCGCCGGCACCAGAGGAGGAGGACGATGATCCGGATGCACCGGATCGTCCGAAAAAGAAAAAGCCGAAAAAGGATCCCCTGCTGTCTAAAAAATCCAAGTCGGATCCGAATGCTCCATCCATCGACAGAATACCCCTGCCGGAACTGAAGGATTCGGACAAGTTGCTAAAGCTTAAAGCTCTCAGGGAAGCCAGCAAGCGTCTAGCCCTCAGCAAGGATCAACTGCCCTCTGCCGTGTTTTACACGGTGCTCAATTCCCATCAGGGCGTAACCTGTGCCGAGATTTCAGACGATTCCACGATGCTGGCCTGTGGATTTGGAGACTCGAGCGTGAGGATTTGGTCATTGACGCCCGCCAAGCTGCGTGCCCTTAAGGATGCAGATGCCCTTCGTGAACTGGACAAGGAATCAGCGGATATCAATGTGCGCATGCTTGATGACCGAAGTGGTGAGGTAACCAGAAGTTTTTTGGGCCACACCGGACCCGTATACCGCTGTGCCTTTGCACCCGAGATGAACCTGTTGCTCTCATGTTCCGAGGACAGTACCATAAGGCTGTGGTCCCTGCTTACCTGGTCCTGCGTAGTCACCTACCGGGGCCACGTTTATCCGGTGTGGGATGTGCGCTTTTCGCCGCATGGGTACTATTTTGTTTCTTGCTCCTACGATAAAACTGCTCGTCTGTGGGCCACGGATTCCAACCAAGCGTTGCGAGTCTTCGTGGGTCACCTGTCGGACGTGGATTGTGTGCAATTTCATCCCAATTCCAATTACGTGGCCACCGGCTCTAGCGATCGAACGGTACGCCTGTGGGACAACATGACTGGTCAGTCGGTGCGCCTGATGACGGGCCACAAGGGATCGGTGAGTTCTCTGGCCTTCTCCGCCTGCGGACGGTATCTGGCCTCGGGATCCGTAGACCACAACATCATCATCTGGGATCTGTCGAACGGATCACTGGTCACCACCCTTCTAAGGCACACGAGCACTGTGTCCTCGATCACCTTTAGTCGCGACGGAACAGTGCTCGCCGCAGCCGGTTTGGATAACAACCTAACACTGTGGGACTTCCACAAGGTCACCGAAGATTATATCAGCAATCACATAACTGTGTCGCATCACCAGGATGAGAACGACGAGGACGTCTACCTGATGCGGACGTTCCCCAGCAAGAACTCGCCTTTCGTTACCCTGCACTTTACGCGCCGAAATCTTTTGATGTGCGTGGGTCTTTTCAAGAGTTAGGAACACAGATAAGCTTATTTGGTATACGTAATGTAGTCTTAAGGAATGCTCGGAATGTTTAGGATTAATGTTTTGTAATCCGTTTGTGCCCCCCATCCCCCTGAAATGTCTATTAGTTTTTTAAGCAGAAAAGTGTAATATTCATAAGCAGAAAAGTGTAGTGTGCATATATGCACAAGTTTATCAATAAATTTTAATTAACGTAAAGGTCAATCATTAGGGTCCTTAAATTTAATTCATATTTATTTAAAAGTCATAAAGCATATACACAGATAAATTTGACTTACGATTTACCTACTCCGCGTCAGCGATTCCAAACGTGCGGCGCACGGCTATCGAGTTCTTGATGTTAAAGATTGCGCAGCGCGGAGGCTTCTCCCCGCCAAAGGCCAAGGTGTAGGGATCTTCGGGGCACTGGCGCATGCACTGCAAGCGACCCATGTTGAACTCGTGCTCAGTAGACGTGCTTTGCCTCTGTGCCATCAAAGTTCCACACCTTCAGGGTACCCTCCGTGGAGGTGGAGGTCAGCAGATTGGGCATCTGGTTGTTGAAACATACACCGGAGATTTCCTCGTTGTGGGCCTTTACGGACCACAGCAGCTGGCCTGGTGAACGTTTGTCTGCGTAATGCAAGCTGCCATCGTTGGTGCCCACGATGAAGTAGTCGTTCTGAGTGGGATGCCACAGGACCTTCTCAACCTCACCGTCAACTTTCCACTGAATGCTGGACGAGTTGACGCCTTCAGAGTCGCGACAATCGAAGAGTCGCACATATCCATCGGCACAGCCGGTTAGGATGCTTTGGGCCTCTTGCGGATGGAATTCCACCGACTGAACCTTTTCGCCAAAGGCGGTAATGGTGGTATGTGGCTGGCCCTCGTCCATGTCCCACAGAATCACAGTTTGGTCCACGGAGCCGCTGGCCAGAATGTGCTCAAAGTTTGTGTTCCAAGAGAGATCCAGCACGGCGTCCTTGTGTCCATACTGCTCCTTGTTCTGCTTACGGCTTCCCTTAGAACCCAGCTTAAAGGTGGGCTCGATAGAGTCCTGGATATCCAAATCCCAGATGGTGATTATCGGATCCATGCAGCCGATGGCGCACATGTTGCCCACCTTTTCGCTGCCTGCATCGTGATTCATCCACTCAATGCACAGGGGAAAGCTCGGCAGCAGAAAGTCGTGATGGGTGTAGAGAGCCTCCTCCTCCTGGTTAAACACCCACACCTCCATGGAAGCGGCGTCGTCCTGCACGTGACCAACCAGAATGAGGTTATCGCTGGGCTTGATCACCTCGTCCTCGGCCTCAGAGTCTTCGTCCTCATCGGGAATTTGCTCGCCAGCGTCCACGATGTTGGCCAAACTGGTGACATTGGCATTCGCCTCGTTGTCATACTCCTGGAATTGGAACTCGTCCTGCGGATCTCGGTTCTCACTGTTGGCATCCTCGTGGTTGTCCACATCCATATCGTTATGGTCCTCCGCGTCATTTTCGCCCTCCTCCGCCTCGTCGTCGCTCTCCTCGTCCAATTCCTGCTGCGTATCACCGATAATCCTGGCCAGCTCCGCCTGCGTCAGCACGATTTTGTCGGGACGATCCTTGGCCACGCCGCGGGGTACGAAGCAAAGTGCTGGGACAAAGTCAATGCTCGGTTCCGGTGGTCCTTCCTCAGCCATAATAAGTAAATTTTTAACTCAGTTTGCTAAACCAAACGAAATTGTAAACACGTGCAGTTCAAACGCGCCGGGTAGTGTGACCAGCTCTTATCAATGAAGAAGTTACTAATACTTTAAACAAATACTGAAACGTATGGCATGACAAGATTTTTATATTTTTAAAAACTTATATATAAACTTTTATTATATATAATACGTTATTTGGAATGGACTACTTTTTCAAAAAACGGTATTTATAAATATGTCGAATAGGCATTTCCCAAAGATCTTACTGATATATTCTCCAAAAGTTGTCTGTCTTATAAATCCCACTGTCATCCTTATCAGTACTTTCCATTGCTTAATGCAAAATGCAATCAAGGATTAAGATAAACAGTATCGTAATCTGCATCTTTTGCTATCTGCTGAGATACCACAGATACCTACGATATTTAGTCTTAAAGTTGCCCTCAGAATGGAAGCGCGCAAATTTTCTACCCACATCTTGGTAACCTATTTTCGACTTCTATATTTACATATATCATTTTATTTGCATTTATACAAATCCTTTACAGGATACTTCAGTGGGAAAGGCGGCAGCCAATGTGAGAGTAACAGTTTCCAGGCTGGACGAGATTCAGGAGTGGAGATCTCTTCGGGCGGCCAAAACTGATGCGGATGGTCGCTGCCTGCTTTTGGAACCCGGTCAATTCCCCAGCGGGATCTACAAGCTGACCTTTCACGTGGGCGCCTATTACGCAGAGCGCAATGTGAAGACCCTGTATCCAGCAATCGACTTAATTGTGGATTGCAGTGAGAACCAGAACTATCACATTCCGTTGTTACTCAATCCCTTTGGATATTCCACTTATCGTGGCACATAACTTGTGGCTCAGAGTATATAGGGAATGGATTTTATACAACTAATGAAAAGATTTTATTATTTGCTTTGAATTAAATGCCATTGGAGTTCCACAAAGTGTTTATTTGTTAAACAAAGTTCGGGATCGCTGAATACAGCGTGCGATGTTCGTGCGTGAGTTACCGTGCCGTGAAATCAAATACCCTCACAATCCCACCTCTATTCGGCAGTACAGTACCTTGCCATCTCTAGCCAGCATTCGGTGTCGTTTGGCTCCGCTCAGTTTGTATCTTGCAGTGGACGCGGGAGGTTCGTGCGTTCGGTGCGCTGTCGGTGTTTGGAATTGAATGTTTTTGAAACGGCGATCTGCCGACTCCGTGTGCCGGTAGTTTGAATACAAAAAACATACACACTTGGAAATGCGATAGCGATGGCAAGTGCTCCCTGCAAAGTGAGTGGGTGATGGATCCTTGCGTCCTAGAGATCTGTGCGGGCATTAATCGGCCGCCGCGGTGCAACAGTTGTTTCGGAATGGAATAGGATTCTGAGTGGAAATAATATCCGTGTGTGCGTATTGTCAAAGAGCTAAACAAGAAGTGGGATTTGTTATTGGAAAGTACAAACAGCGCTCCCATAGACACACACACTCGATGCGGCCGAGCCAGCAAATCCCCGACAAATCTTAAACCAGTTTTAAGATACATATTCTTGGTGTCAGTGTGTGCATGTTGATTTTTTCTGGCATTGTTTTCGTTTTTGTGTTTTTTGTTATATATTCCGTGCTGCTGCTGGCTCTGCATCTTTTTTGTGTACCCATACCCTTTTCGCCTGCCCCTAATCGCGTTTCCATTTTCTGGCCATCGTCCAGACTCGAGGTTTCGGTTTTTGGGGTCCGAGAGAGCAACAAGTACCCCCGCCTAGTACCTACACCTATGCCTACATCTATATCTGTACCCATACCAAGTGGCTGCCCGCGTCTCGCTCCGTCTGCCATCTGAAAACCCGAAAAACACGGAAAGAAGCGAGCTTGGATTCTAACGAGATCAGCACGCCAGTTGGTAACTCTGCCCCAATTGGTCCAATTTGAATGCGGTACGAAGCACCTCGGGAATCCGGCGAAGATCGCACAAGTAACTCCAAAAGGTGAGTGGCGATGGTTCTAGGTGATCTCATCAGGAAACTTGGAATATAATTCAATGGGCCAAAGAAACCTGTTGCTTAAGATTCACTTAGGAACCATTATTCATTTATCAAATCCAAATTGCTTCAGTTTTCGTTCCATTAATCTTATCCAAATATATGAAAATATAGAGTTCAGCTGGAGTTCAAATATCATAGGAAAGGATATCGTATTTTATTAAACTACGAATTGCGTAAATGATTTATTACAAGAGGAGACTGAGCAAACAGTTGCGTGAATGATTTATTACTAGACCAAACATAGCAAACATCATATTGATAAGCTATATTATCAATATATTATCACAGCCATAAATTCATATATGTATATTTTAGATCGGCAAAACAATGAAAGCATTCTTCAAATCGCGCTAGATTTTTAAGCCTAATTAAAATTTAAATTCAATTCAAGTTTAGTGAATGTGCAAAAATGTAGCCAGAACCAGTTGAGTTAAACAGCGAAATTAACACTTTCATTGTTCATTCGGCAGTAGAACGCTTGTATCTTTGAAACGTGGGAAACAATTTATCTAAAGTTTATATTTAAATTCGACTGAAGATTTTAATTTTAAAATATTTAAATATTAAATAGTGTTGTCTAGCTCGAGCACTGTTACATCATCTTGTCTGCGACATTTGGCGCAATTTGGTTTACCTAATAATTGAAAGTTGGGCGCCGCATTAAAACACAATCAAAATGACAACTTGCTAACGGTCAATTAATCACAAGCCCCAATGAATTCGACAAGAAAGAGCCGAAAAATTGTGTATATGTAATTGATAATCGATCCGACGATAAGCGCTTTCCTGGCCCGCAGCTCTGGCCAAAACCAATCATTAATAACTGTAGTCCAGAGATAAATTAAACCATGGCTTCGCATACCGTTAGACGCGGCGCTGGAAAAGTGTCAAAAATCGTAACCTACGTGGATATAATTTGCACTGACGTAAAGCCAAAAGCCCAATATGCGATGATCGCTAAACGCTGTAGGCAAATTAGAGAGCGGCTAAGCGGCTAAGCGGCCAAAGTGCAGCAAAGAAGGCAAAAGTTGGCCGCAAAAACAAAGCACCAGCAGCAGGAAAAAACATCGAAATACGAAATAGTAAAAAATAAATGTAAAAACCTTTAAGTCTGCATAGTTGGGTGGAAGGGGGGTGGGTGAAAATGGGGGGAAATCGCCACTGCTTGAGCATGTTTGTCGTCGAGTTCAGCTGACATCGCAAAATGGCAAGAAGCCTCTCTGAGATGCACAGCAAAAAAATCATTTTTTTAAGACATCCATAGCAAATACGGCCATGATATGCACATTAGTTTGCAGCACACATCAAAGAAATATTCAAAAACTCCCACTTCTATAGAAGTACTGTTTCATGAGATTAGAATTATCAGATTTCCTCAGCTGAAAACCATAGAAAAACGTACAAATGTCCGTTTATTATCGGAGTTTTCCTCTCATTTCCTTGCAATAACTAATTGCTGCACTTTAGGTACCTAAACTGTGAGTAGTACAGATCATTTGCAGCCGTGTAGCTGAAATGGCAAGAGCAAACAGGAAATGAACCCGCATGCACTTTTTCAAGTACCTTTCGTTCGAATTCGCTGGCCGATTGCATCGAGTTGTTCACTCCGAGCACCGGAGCTGGAGCTCTGACTTGAGCTTGAGCTTGGTCTAAAGTAAATTTTGTCGTCGTCTTGTGTTTCTTAGTTCGCCTTTAAGTTGTGCACGTACCCAGTGACTTTTACAGAGGTTCCGGCGGGGTATATTCGCACCTGGAGTTGTGAGAACAATGCTCAATGTGCGAACGAACTATTCAATGCAGGTTCCCACCAATTACATTTAGCCTTAAATACTTGAATACATTTGTTGTAACACTGTTTAGAATAAGTCCATTCGTCTTACTTTTTCTTGACTTATGCATAGTTCCCAATTCCATTTTCATTATATTTATGTAATTTCGTAATTTAAAATAGAAACCAATGGAATAACACCTTGCTGCCTATTATTTTTCATAGTTTTAACAGACCTTTTTTTAGCCACAACAAAAATGTTGTATCAGAAATCGCAATTCGCCGCGCTCAATAGTTCAATTAAATAGGTATCGCTATGGCGAATCTGCATCTCTAGCCCCAACATTTAGTTGTATTTCATTGCATTTTGTTTTGTTAATTTCCATGCAATTTCAGGGCATTTCATGCCGCTGGGGCGTAGTTGTTCCCGAACCCCAAGTAGATGTTTTTCGCAATGTTTGCGCAGTTGTGTGGGCATTTGCATTTGTATCTGAGTGCTGTTCGAGTCCGGGTTGCAGGGGTGCGGATATGTGGATGTGTGGAAGTGTGAGTTGGCCAACCTGTTCGGCGGAACTCAAGGAAAATGAGTCAGCAGCGCCGGGCCGGGCCGGGCCGTGCCGTGCTCTCGCATCCATGAGATACATTTCGAGTGGACGCCGCAAAGTGTTTGCCGAGGACATCAGGGTCTGCGGTATCCTTCTTCCTTTCTGACCTGCACTCAAGCGTTTATCCGCCGCAGGTTTTGATTATTTTGTTTCATGTGCCCTTGGCAATGTCTCATATTACTTGGATGGAATGGGCCTGTACATACGTACATACATATATCCCCTGCCATCCGTATCTTTTTCTCTTCGCTTTGTTCATCGCCCCTTTGCTTCATTTCCCGGCTATGCATGGGGCCACTCCAAATGTGTTCAATGTGTAGTTTCCGATAAGCGAGCATTATGATATACACTTCGAGGCCGAAGCCGTACTGCGACCCTTTAATTGAGATACAAAATGAGCTGCAACCGAAGAAGTAGGTTACACAAAAAGATACACTTCTAAAGCCACCTATGTAGCATCCTGTAGATGGCAACAAATTGAATTAAAATATTTAAGCTACATTAATTCAGTTCTTAGTTCTTCACATTTAGACAGAGACCCAATATTATTCGATCATATCTGAATGTAGCTAAGACTTTTCGAAGAATTTGCTGCACATCCCTGGATTTATAAATCGTTTTCTTTTATCCGATGACATTTTTATTGATTTACTCGCATAAGATGCACGACCTTGACAATTTGTGGCCCAGAGTCTCGGCACAATTACCGTGTTTGGCTTCAATTCCACACGCTTCGTCTGCAATGTTTACCAAATGGATTTGGAGTGCGCTTAGTACCTTCCTTACCTTCCTGCCTACTTACTGCCCGAAATCCAAGTGGATTGCAGCAGGTGGCGTGACTAAGACATTCCGCCATGGCAAACTGAGTTTTTCAAAAATTCGAAACTAATTTCAGAGTTTTTGTAGTCCCGCTTGTGGGCTTGTTTCTGTTCGGTAGTTCGGTTGTTTGGTAGCCGCTGCTGCCAACGAGCATTCAGTCTTTTATTTTTGCCAATTTTTTTTAATATTTTTATTTGTGCACACACATGAGCACTTTTATGGTTTCGGCATTAAAAATGTGGCGCAAAATACAAACACAGGGGGGAAGGGGAGGTGATGTGTGTGTAATTGAAAAGGCATGCGAGATGCCTCATGGGTGGGGCTAATGGGGGATCCGTTTGCTTTTCCAAGGGAGGAGGGGGGGGGGGCGATGGATGGTATTAGCCGAAGTCAGTCGCGCACTAAATCCCAATGGTAACGCACCCATTAATCACAAAAGAGAAACAATAATGCTCGGACGAGCGCAAAAGTGGTAAAAGCCGCTTCCAAAACATTGCAAGTTGAAAAACTGCTCAAAGATGTTCCCCCAAGATATCAGCCAAGTGTTAATTAATAAGTTTCATGTTTTGCGCCATGAGCATGAGTATTCTTGAATATAAATACAAGTTTGGTGAGTCAGATCACTTTCCACGGAATTAAGCTGCAGCATCTAGTGATTTTACTGCCTGACATTTTGACATTTCTACATTTTGAGGTGTGGTGTTCTGGTCACCCAATCTATAAGACTTAATTAATCCGAATTGCGTTGTGCAAAACAGTTAGCCTCTGTCTTTGGCTTTGCCAATTTCTAGTGGATTGGGGAACGGCTGTAATGGGGTAATTAAAAGCATTGTTAATGGGATTCAATGGGGGAGGTACATGCATATGTACGAGTATGTACATACATGCCATTCCTATAGACAAGTGTATGAAAATAATCAGGGAAAATACACTCGTGAGCATGTGTTACCAATTAATTGGGTAAATTAAAAAGCGGTGGGTTTAAAACTATGCGACTGTATCAATTACTTTCCAAATGAATGCGAAGGGTTAAAACTAATTTCCTCTCTTTGCCAAATTAAGATTGAAATACCAATCTATTTTTCTAGAATATTAGAATATTACTATCTGATATAAAACATTGAAAGTAAATGAAAGCATACTGTATTCTAAAAATCATTAGTTATTCATAACTATATAATTGTCGATTCCTTGATAACAATTCCCTCAATAAGAACCTTTCGTTTGTAAAGTTCTTTATATATTTCAACTGATATCTAACTGATACTGTTATATCCCTTAACGCATTTGTATTCAGCCCTCAATAAGAACACTTTGGTTGAGCCCTGCAATGAGCGTCTCATGTAAACTGATATTATTAGCGAGCACTTATGCCCGTTTTGGCCAGCTCATTAGCCATTCTGGGCACAAGCCACGTAACAGTAACAAGGCATAAAAGGCGAAATACACGAGTTCGTCTATACGGCTATAAGCCATTTCATATTCACACCATTCACGATGGTTTATCAGGTTGCATGCACGCGATTCGAATCAATTGCCACAATGACACACATACAAATTGTTGTGCTGCGCTGGTACTCGTAGATACTTCTCGCAGATACTTCTCGCAGTCATTCTGTGCTTTTGTTTCAGACCCAGACAATCGCCTAATGCCCTAACCAGAACGATGACGAGGCACTCCCGCGAAGAAGACCTTCACGGTGGCAAACAAGAAAGATCCACATACAAGTATATACATATATGCATATTATATATTTTCTGTGGACTGAGTAACAACACCAGCCAGTCGCATTCTATATTCTACGTCATCCATGGCGAGGTGCTCGAATCGAGGCAATTGCACGTGCTTTGCATGTCGAATTACAAAATAACGAGAACAACAACTTGTTACTCACTTAACAATCGACAGCTACGCAGAAGCTTTTTTCAGTTACAGAGCAACAGGTTTCTTACCTTCAATACCACTGCGAAAAATAACAAGTCACTTCGTCAACAATTTTCGCAACAATTGTAAGCCAAGTCTAACAAATAGTGCAACATATTTTTACACAATATATTATACCTGTTAGTGTTTGTTCGTCACACCTTTCGAGTGCAGAACTTTGGCTGCAGGTGCATTCGTCACAACATTTTGCCTGGTTAAGGGGTGCGCCTTTACATTTCTAATTATATAATACAATACTCCTTCTGTAAATTGTAAACTCTTTTTTCTCTCAAAAAGAACCGCTCTGAAGAGTGGGTGTTATTTGCTTTCTTGTAGCGGTTCTTCTTTCTGCATAATTACAAACCTCTTGGGGGCATCAGACATTCAATCGACACAATGGCACACATTCGACCTCTATTCTCCTCGAGTTTTGTTTTGGTCAGTATATCTCTTATATTTCTATTTCGACTGCTTTACTTTTATTTGGGTTAATGCTGAAAAATTGTCAGACCTGGCGGACAACTTTCGTTGGGGCAAAGAGCGGAAAAAATGTGAAAAAACTAATATTTTGCACACCAAAGCCGACTCTTCACCAAGATCATATCCGGCTTAGAGTCCGGCTTAGTATATCAGCTGTATAAAAACAATGTTTGAGGGTTGCCTATGTCGGTAACTTTACTTTTCATACTCGTACTCACAAGAGGTTAAAACGATTAGGCATTAATGTTGGCCAATCTTTTTGATGCGTTTCTTTTATAATTTGCGCGCTATTAGCGTACTTATTTTTAATCACTTTTTTTGGTTTTTCTTTCTGGGTCACTGCTATTAAGTTTTTAGGTAGCAGATGGGTGGTATGTCTGTTTGGTAAGGTTGTATATATCGTGGAAAAAGGCCTAAAGACTCACGAGCTTGGTGCGGAAAAAGTTGGACAGAAATTACACTAACCTTGAATCAAGCTTTAGCTCTTTGTAATTATATAAATTATTATATTCAACAAGAAAGCAGTTTCTAACGATTTAATTTGTATCAAATCTTTGTTCGAATCTACACTGATGACCTATTGAGCTTTAAAAGGGTAATAAATTAGAAACGATAAAATATTTATTTATGTCCGACTTCTCGGGCAGCTGGCACGAAAACAGAGCCTAATAAATATTCATATTGTTATTCACTTACTTTCCCTTTTGACCATTTATCAGCTGGGGAGTTAAAGGAAGTGCTTTACTTTGTAGAAGAAATGAGCTCCAGACGGATAAAGCACAGAGAGGTATATGGGTGGTACGAGCATATACGATCCACAGCGTAGCTGTGGGATCTCCAACCTTATCGCGGACTACATCCGGACCACACCCACTGGTTGGAAAAACACTGAGATGAAACCAGATCCCATCTCCATTCAACAGAGGAATGTTCAGAAGTCACTTGGCGGATTTCATGCTCCGGTGGCTTTGATTAGAGCGTTCGATTTGTTTGTTTGATCCGATCATGCCGGCAATTAAATTCAATGAAATTTAATTTCGCAATTGAATTTCATTTTCAGCATGCTTGCGAATTACTCGAGCGTTCAAACTTAGCAAAGCATTTATCGCCCGCACAATTTTCCCTTTCGCCTCTGGTTTTCCGATTTTCACCAGCCCACCAAAAGCAAACACATCGATTGGCTTTCCTTGTTTTTTTATTTGAGCAAACTATTGGTCATCGAACATTTCAGTATTATTCATATATAATATTCACACATATTCATATATCTATTCATTCATATTCATATTCATATTTATATTCATATATACGAGTTTATATATTGTTTATTGTTGTGTTGACTAGCAGCACTAATGATAAAGGGTTTCTTAATAGAATTTTTAATAAATTCCATGTGAATGAAATAAACAGCAGCTTAAAAATGCTTTTAAAAATTATAAATTTTAAGAACAGGTTCTTGCGCCAGAGGGAATCCATCTTATTAACCATATGAACGTTGCAATTTGGTGCTGCTTCGGCTTCCGCTATTCATGTTCATGCCCCATTGACTTATACTCGAGATGCTCGACGTGGAGTGGCTTGATGGTTATGATGATGATGACGAGCAAGGAGGGGCGAGGTCGATTCACAATGCTGGTCCGTACTCGTTTCATTGCCGACCATTCGAGTTTGGGGCCTACAATATTCTATTTAACGGCTCATCGGCTACGATCGCCTGTGGATCATGACTCCAAGAAAGAGGGGATCTCGAGATTTTCCTTTGTTCCCAGCCCGCTGCAATCTTAATGTGCGGCTTTGGTGAGTGACTAACGGCCAGCTAAACCATGAGTAAGTGGCCCCAGGGCGTGGTTAGTTCGAACAGTTCAGGTGTTCTAGATGGGAAATGGTATGATATTAATTTTGACAAGTTTGCCAAGTTTAAGACGCTCGATGAATGGTTAAATTGCAATCAATTAAAACTCTGCCAATTTCGAAATACATTAAGTGCTAAGTGAGTCACCAAACAGATTCAGATACTAAAAACATATGTAGTTTGCTACACTTTACCACATGCCATAAATTATGTTTTATTAGCAGTTTATGTCTGCCCGCTTAACCAAGTTTGAAATCAAACCAAGATCATATTTTCAGCTCAATTAGAGCATATTAAGTGTGGCAAGAGCTAGTAGTGAGAAGTGTGGAGGCACTTATGTACTTTTTTCCACTGTTTTCAGAATATAAATGAACGCAACAATTAACAGAAACGAGTTATTCAGCTGAAGGGAGAAAACAGAATCTTTCGCTGGAAGGGGGTAATATTAGAGTCACAAAGCTGCTCCATCGAACAACACCATTTTTCAACTATTTATGAGGGACCCCGCTGAAGTGGCAAGTTCTGTGCGGTTCGTTTTGGATTTGTTTTGAAAAAAGCGGATCGCAAACCCAACGAAGCGATGGAAAGTTAGGGATAGACTCCACTGAAACATTAGAAACTGAGTGGTGGTGGCAAGAAGAAAACATTAACTTTTATGCCACATTGGTGATGACTTCGATTTTCCCAGCAATACGTGCGTTTTTTGAAGCACTTGAGGAAAAAACCCATGCTTCTATAAAAAAATTGTATGTATCCGGTTCTGCAGAGTATAACATTTGTTCAAGTTATCCAAACAAAGTTTGGGTTGTTAGCATCCAAATGATGTGATATTGCTAAGTTTGCTGATATTGTGGCTCTTTTTTTCGTTTTACTCGCCTCTGGCTTGTTGTGGTCTTGTGGTTTTCCAGTTTTCCAGTTTTTAGTTTTCCGTTTCTTGTTCGGGTTTTCGGTTTTACTTTTATTACCATTCCACTTACGAGCTGTATGGCATTGAAGTGTTGCATTACTCCAGACTCTAGGCAAATTCTGTCTTCGCTGAATTCGCAATCGCTGGCGTCATTTCTTGGCCCACAAAAGTTATGTGACAAATTTTCCATAAATACATTTGGCCGGCGGGCGAGAGAGTTCAGTAACCCCCATCTGAACTGACCTATTTGCGGCGATTGCCAGGCGGAAAAACGTGAGGGAGAAAGTGAGCCATAACATCCCAGAATAAGCAGTTCGCAAAAAAACTGGACACTTTTCCTTGGAAAATCAAATACATTGTACTCTTCTGAGATAATATTCTATTATAGCGCCTATTTGAAGGCAGTGAAATGTGTAAAATGTTACGCACTACTTACTATAATCTTTACACATATTCATTCTGTTATTAATATTAATTATATATGAAATTAATATAATATAGTATAATATATGAATATTATAATGATAAACGTATAGTAACTTTTATAAATATTTGGTGACAAAGGAATCGTTTTTTCTTTCGTTCAATTATCATTGCGTGGATGTATTAATGGGTATGCAATATTTTCCTTCACACTCTCATTATTGTTTATTTTTGGAGTATTCAAAGCACTTTCAATTTGACCTGATGAGTCAAATTTTGCATTCTAAAAATGTGCATATATGGTTTTACGCATTATGTTCTTCCGCTACAAGGCAAACTGATTTAGAGAAAACAAAGCGAATGACAAACGAAATTCAATTAAACTTTGAATGGGTAAAATTAATAGGAATCGACCCCGATAAAATCTGACCAAAAACCCGTTTAGAATCCAGGTTCGGATAATTTATTCATGGATTCATTATTCGATGCATTGTTCGATGGCCCAAACAGAAACTTTTACTTTTCATCATTGTTACGGTGCCATTGTGAGTGCTCATCTTCGAAGCGGCTCGAAGAGATCTCCCCTGCAATTAATCTTCGCCAGCCCCAAACAGTCCAATTAGATAACCCAGGGCCTACTCATTTACAGCGGGGAGTGAAAGTTTACGGCTCGTTCTAGCCCACTGGGCCAGTCCGTGTCCGGAGTCAGAAAACACGAAATCCGGAATACGATCGCCATTTGCATAAAACACTCATCTAATAAAAGCCCTTTGCAGTGGGCAGTCGCTCGAGTGCTCGATCTCAAATGGCATGGCATGGTATTGTACGTGGAAATGCGTAGAAATCATGATTTTAGATCACGGGTTTTTTGTATAAACATGCTTTTTCGGAGATTGACGATGATGATGATATTGTTCGGTTGAGTTTCACTACCTAAGCGTAGAAAGCATCTTGAAGATTGCATCGGAAATGGTAAAGTGCATCACGATTCCAATCTACCTCTTACTACAAAGCAATCAACATATCATCTTAATAAAGCTTTAACTATTTATTACTTAAATTGGGTATATGTTTTCCTAGGTACTAAAACGCTTATGAACTGAATTAAAAATCTTATAAAATACGTAAAGCACAATTATTTTGGCCCTATTTAATTGCAGGCTTAGTTTTACATTTTCACAAAGAACTGACCTCGCCCCCGCTGACTTTTCCCGCCTATCGACATTTTTGCAGGCCCATTTCTATGCAAATCAGCTGAGAACACGCACACATCGGTTGGGGCGAAAAGGAGTTGGGTGGTTGGGAGGTTGGGTGGTTGGTTGGTTGGGATGGCCTCATATACTTATAATGGGGCACCGGCTTTCAATACACCGCATGATATGCGATAGGGATATGCAAATTCAAAGGGGTTTGGGTTGGTGGCGAAAAAGGGTAAGGGGTTAAGGGGCGGCCTAGCCCAATGTGCAAATTCCTTTGGCCGCGGGCTTGGCAGAAACGTGACAAAATGAAGTCTGTTTTGGGCATTCAGGCCTTACGTAATGCGCCTGTTCGAGTCTTCAGTTCTCAGCCATTGTGGCATTGTAGTGCCGGGGGATAATCAAGATTTACGCCCGACTTTCGCCGTTATCATCGGCTAATGGGTCTGGGATATCCAGGAGTCGCCTGTGGATGCCATATTGTGCTGGGGGTTCATGTTCTCTTTGTGGGTCAATGACCGTCCAGTGTGGTGATTGATTCTATTGCCCAGGAGATGTTTCAACTGCACAGTGAAAAAGCAATGTACAAAATAAAATCATTTAATGTTAGGGCATCATTATCTAAAGGTTTGCAAAGCCTAAATATAATTTATAGTATTTTTTAAATAATTTTTTATCGAGCTCTGTCAATTGTGGGTAACTTTAAAGTGTGCTGTATTGTTTAAACTCGTAGACATGTGTCTATAGATCATTGTTTGCTTTTGATGAACATGAACTTGATGAGTTCATAAATAGCTTACACTTCTTGGAATACACATGCCCCACACATGTGTCCCTCAGTTCCAGCTGATCCAACCTTGGATTGCATCACTTCACCCTCGAAAACCATGAGCATTTACTCAATCTGTTTTCGTTCTTCTTTTCAGATCGGCAACAAAAGAGATTCGAACAATGTAACGACAACTTAAACGATCTAAACACAATCGAGAGGCGGAAAATTATTGTATTGCCCAGAAAATAAAGTTGAACAGACCCCAGAAGCCACTTCAGCGAAATCAGGTGAGTTGGGCAACGATTTGGAATTGCTTCTGAGATTGGGTAAATCATTCGTAGATACATAGTAGTGATGCGCAATCATAATTCGCTTTGATCTGGATACAATTTTCTGCTTAAATAGAGCACTTTTAAATTGCCATGGAAAATGGTACCCTTAGGCAAGAGTTTATGAACCCCCGGGGAGGGAAAACGACCAGTTGTTTATGAATTTGTCCAAAACTCTGGAACTTTGGCATTTGCTATGTTTCGTTGGGCTTTTCAAATCTACGCTTATGCGCGGAAAGAACCCTTCAAAAATCATCGCATGTGCAGCGTTAAAATGTGAAGTGTACGGATATATATATATGCTAATATATATACTTATTCGCACCTGGTCGACGTCTCTGTTGTTATGGTAATGTGAGCTTCGTTTTGGGGCTTCATTCTCATTACAATAACGCTTTTGCCCTCATTGTTTGCAGGCAGCGAAAGGCCTTGGTTGCAGATCGACCTTGAATCCGCATGTAATTCAAACAATATAATCAGACTGATTAACCCGTAAACCAAGCAGCTTAACACCTTCGCGCCGGAAAGGGCCAACAACTCAGCCAAGGGAAAGTCGGACAACCTTGTGGTGTCCTCAGTTTTTGATGGCTCTGTTTCTGGCCAAACCCATAAATTAGACAGTCGACTCCTTGGATTTCCTTGACTAATTTCAAGGAGGTGGAAAAGCCTGAACATTGCTGAAAATTTCCACTCTCCAGGGAACCCAGAGTACATGGATTCTGTTGCAGAGAGGAAGGAAGTCGGCTCCTTTTTGCCTTATTTGGTTATTCGGTGACAGACTTGTGTCAAATTCGTTGACTAGGTCAGGCTCTCTCTTTTTTTTGCACAGAGTTGTGTGTGTGTTGGCCTCACTTTTGTTTTCTGTTGGCCAAATTGCGACTGCGCAGGCAGAGCGGGTGCCGCGAAGGTCCTGGCAACATTCGGTTGGCAACATAACTTCTTCAAAGTTTTCGACTATAAATTACACTGAGATCTTGGTCTATGTGCATTTATTATGGGCTATGAATATTAATATGTACAAAATTTAAATACTTTTTTTTTTGTACCCAGAAATGTTTGTTTCTCAATAATAAGGGAAATTTAACGTTTTACTCCGAAAACCTCTTTTTAAGGTAAGAACATGTTGCTATGTCCCTTGCAACATATGTAGTTCCAGTGCATGCAAAACTGTATGAGCAACGATGCTGCGATGTCGCCCACGCAAAAAGAGCAAGCAGGATGGCTAGACAGAGGGAGCAGGACAGCGCACTGAGAGCACATCTCGCAGTTGCGCTCCTTGACCTTGGGCACGAACGCACCCGTTGACCCCTCCGCCACCACCCGCCTCCCCCGAAAATGCGTTACCCTTCGGGAACGCGAAATCCGTACAGAAATGCCGAGTCAGTCGCTCATTTCCAGCAGCCACAAGTTGTGGCCACGCGGATGGAATGAAAACTGCGAAGATACAAAAGAACAGTGAAGATACAAAAGTGTTTTTTTCTTATGGTGAATGGGTGAATGGTGAACGGAATGATCCCCCGCAATGTCAGCTTGTCCCACCGATTCGCATCTGGAGCTGCAGTACGTAAAGGGCAGGAGGGGGGTGAACTACACTTCCATCTGTTAGTCAATTAAAACGACGCAGAAGTAAACAGCAAATAAATCAACAGCAGCATCAGTCAATTCTCGGGTTCAGAATCTCTGAATCAGCGATTGTTGTGTCATCATCATCATCATCATCATACTCATAGTCATCATTATCGCTCTTATCGCAGGCCCAACCCCATTGATTTCCATCGATTTCCATCTATCATACACAGATTGATTGATAGCAAGATGGGGACACTTCCATGTGCCCCTCGAATGGGCCTCGGGTTCAAAGTTCGCATTTGTCAAATGGAGCGAAAATAGGGACTGTATAAACACGGCTGCCCTTTGAGGAGCCCAATCAAATAGAATGAGATGAGATGAGATGAGATGAGATTAGATGATTCTGCGAAAAACAAGGGTTTGCACTGGACTGAGACCTCTTCGAGGTACGGTGGAAAATTCACTTGTTTTTGGAAACCTCTCTGAATAGCTGCTCAGTTGAATTGACTATCTATTAGGCGCCAAAAGTGGATAATAGCTCAAGGGGCTTACTTTGAAGGGGCAAACTGGGGCTTTGATCTGATGTACTATGTATTCATATAACTTGTGTTCATATAACTTGGGTTCATATAACATGTGTTCATATAACTTGTAGGTATTTACTATCTAAGTGTTCATAGATATTGTAGGGATGTTTAGGCAGAGTATACATATGTATGTAGTTAATAGTTGCTAATTGATTTTCTTATCTCATCACTTCCTCTTGGAATGTACTTGCTCAAGAAATATGAATTTTAGAAATATCTTCTTCCCCCATCTGTATAGTACATAACCTAGCAATAAGAACGCATATAAATCAATAGCAATAGACCAACTAAAAGTGTGGCTAATTAAAACGGAGACGCACTTAGCATTTTCCTTCTACTACGCCCCATGAGTTACGCTATTGCACTCTGGGAGCCCTAACTTTGGCATTTTCACACTTTGAGACGACCTTCAAATGGCCCGAATCGCCCCCGATTCGCATTTGGTCCAAAGTCAGTCGTTGGAGCCCGGTCATTAAAACTGATGACAGATCCATTTGGCGGCACTTGGCGGCAAATAGGGTGAGGTAATACTCCGGAGGTTGTGCACCGTGTGATGTGCGATGAGCGTGCACTTTTCCTTCTCGGATTGTTCGAGCTTTCCGGTCAGGGGCACTTTCCTTTTCAGTTTGTCCAGCTCTTTGGCCTGGCCATTATGCCACTTGGCCATCTTGCATTGACGCTGGCTGTGCTGACCAGCGTTAGCGATTCGGAATTGTGCTGAAGTGTCGTTAACGAGTGGCTACACTGGGCAAAATATCGGGTTCATATTGTTGACATTACTTTACTTTACGTTAAACTTACTTTACAGAACTTTCTTATATAAACTTATAATATAAACACTATATATAACTAAAATGAAGTGTAGCAAATATGTATCGTTCATTTCAGTTCATTGTGATTAGCTTATGATTTTATTATTTTATGTATTATCCTATAGTTTTTTCTGCCTGTAGTTAATGCCTTAAAGGTAGTTCAGAATCTCCAAGCTCACTCGGAGTTGAGTTTGCTTTAAAGTTAGAGCCCCAAGTCGGCTTCCTGGGCCATTGTGTATGCCTATCTATACCCCTTCGTAATTAAGTTGGCAAATTTGTGTAATGAGCTAGTGCAATTATACGGGCTGCAGCGTGTTGGGCCTATGCAAATGCCACACATAATTATAGTTTGTGGCCGGCGTTGTTGTTGTTTTATTTTTTTTGCTTTTGTTGATATACCTTGGGCTGTTTTGGTTTTGGTTTTGTTTTCCTTTGCTGTACGTTTTCATTTTCATTTTCCCTGCAGTGTTTGCCCACTTTGCCTAGTGAGCTGAGTGGTGAGTGTGTGCTCATCTGCGAAATGCAAATGAAAGTCAAAGCTAATTTGTAAGATTTTCACGTTGAGATACAAGATCGCGAGACCGCCGGCAAAAACTGCGTGACTGCTGATGAGTTACTTTTGCGGCTACGGTTAACAAAAAAAAAACGGCAACGAAGTGAGATAAAAGTGCTGGGCACCACGTCTCAATTTTCCGTCTGCCTGCAGTCTCGTCTCGGCGGAAAAGCTGTGAAAAACCCTCGACCGGGAAAATCAAAGGCGGCACTTGCCTTGCGGCTTGTCTACCTCGAAAATGCGGCAGACTTTCAGGCTGTTAATCAATTACCGCTGCGGAAATTTAATGGATTCGCTTAGATGGCGGCGCAAACTCCAGCTACTATCGAATTTATAATTAAGAGAATCAAATTTATTACACAAAAATCCTTAAATTTATTGTAAGTATAAATTTACCAGAGGAACAAGCTAATCTCTCATAGGAAACTACTTTATCTGTTTATTTATAATGTTACTGTTTTATTGAAACACATTTCAAAGAACTCGTAACTAACATAAGATTTACTAAGACAAGAGACTAATATATTTAGCTGGAATAGAAATAGTTGAAAAAGTTTAAGATATGCTGAGTTAAATATGGAGCACACAAAACAAGTCCCTTAAAAGTGAATTATTTACTTTGAGTGCATGATGATTCGTTAACAAACTCGACTCACAACAAACTATACTATTTAGCGGGCTAATTCCATTCCCATGCCCAGCACAATTGGAAGTTTAAATGGATTTCGCCTTGGCATTCCCCCAAGTTCAATGCCAAAATGGTATTTAGTGAACTGATCCCCCCAGTTGTGTATCATCTATATGGCGTACAGACCCCCAGTTCGGTCATTCCGCTTAATTAACCCATGCTCAAAACGAAATGAGTATTTTGCAGTTGTGTTGGCTGAGTGCTGCTCATTTGTCTGCCCCAATCAACATCAACATCAGCATCAACATCAACATCAACATCATCATCGTCGACGCGGTTTCTATCATCATTAGGGAGCACTTCATCATTTTATCAACTGGGTGCATGGGTGCACTCATGCACCCACGAGTGTCGACACGAATACGCGGCTGCAGTTTCCATTTCAATGCGCAAAAAAAACGCTTAAACTGCAATTTGCGCTTGCTTCAAGCGGCTAAAAAAGGCGGCAAAAGGGATGCAATGGGGATGCAAAAGGGGAGTGTGCTCCCCACTAATTAGCACATCATCAAATACTCTGTGCACACGGTACACACGTTCGCAGTTGTTGCCTTAAAGGGGTCAAATGTCAGCGCGACGCACAACGCTATTTGGACAGCCCCACTAACTGGGTCAACTCAATGGCTGGAGCGTTAGTACCTCGCTCATTACAACTTGCTAGTGCTATAAATTAGGCTGCCCAAAAGTATGCAGCGAAAAAGGTGTCAACTGGCATTTATATTAATTAATGTTGATGCGTAGTTAAAAGCGCTTAAATAATACTTAGTATTATTATTACTTCGCAATGCAAGGTTTTCGAAACTCTGGCTTGACTAAGTGTGTTTCCTGTTTAAGAAATACATGAATAAGTTCTAGAGGCGGCCAAAAGATAGTGCTTTTAGAATGAGTGCGCTGATTTAACATTTCTGTTCCTTAAATCAATCAATGACTGTTTAAGACTCGCCAATATTAAACCATCGCATTTAAAGCGCTCGTACATCATGCTAGTGACCTAAGTTCTGTCTGATGTAATATGAATCTGCCAACGTCTGTGAGTGTTCGGCATCCCCGAACTTGGCATGAATCATCTGCTCGAGAAGCCATTACTCACGACCCGTTCGTCCGGCGCCAAAAACAAAGCCAAAATAAAGGCAAAAACAAAAGGCAAAAGGCTAAGATAGCCGAGGAAGACCATGAGCCAAAGGCATATGCACATCGACAGAGTCTAAGAAGCTGGCCACAGAGTTCAGGAAAAAGGGGCAGATTCCTCGATGAAAATAGCTTTCCTTGAAATGCCTTTGGACCAGCCGCGACTTCGATGCAGGCGATTCGAGGGAAGTCCACCGATCCGCCGAACAAATGGAAAATGCATTCTGCTCATGCCGGGCCATGACTTTTATTTATTGGATGGCTCGGGATGATCAAGTGGGTTGAATGAACCAAGGATGGGTTGCGAGGAGCGCCATTTAAATCATTGTGAATCACATTAATTCCTAATGCCTTGAGCATATTGTCATTTATGTGAACCCCAAATATATTGCTTGTCTTCTTAATAAATAAAACAACAATTCCTTAGACGTAGCTAAAAATATTCAACTGAAATGATTGATTCATTTAGAAATTTCATGAGACATTTTATGGTATTTAGAGGCACAAGTATTGAGCTCTGTTAAAGTTTTCCAAATTTGCACTGTGTTTTTAAAGACTGTTTCGCTTTCAAACTGGATTCATACTCTTTCTTGTTGCCTTGCTCAGTTGGCAGGTAATTGTTTTAATTGTGAAAAACTGTCAAGCAGTCTTTTAGTGCTTAGCTATAATTAACAAATCAACACAGCAATTTAGCCAGCATTCAATAAGTAATTATGCTTGAGATCCGCACAAATTGAATTAAATGCCACAACTTAAGGACTCTCTCAACCAATTGCCCTGTCACACGGCACACCTGTCATTCTGCAGACTGAGTTTTCCGCCAGCTTGTGGTGGCTTTTATCGCGAATGCAATATGACATTTAATTTCCCCCAGAACGGCGACATAATGGAGATCCATTAGTGCGGTGTCGCAGGATGTCAGGGTAGTTGAGCGATGGTTAGGGGCTAAGTCAGCAGGAGCTCCTACGCAGGATTCCCATGCGGCAAAGAAGAGATATTTCCATTGCTCTAATACCACTAGTAATACCGCATACTTGCTGATGGCAATTACAAATAGTTTTCCCTTTTTTCCAGCATGTCTTCCGGCCTGATGTCGTGTGTGAGGGAAAACTCACCGCCGCTGGAATCGGAGTTGGAGTTGGATGCCAGCTGTGCCGGGGGACCATTGTCATTGCCGGAGGGCCACGCCCACTCGCCCAGCCATGGCGCCACCTCAACGCCCATCTGTAGTCCAGGAAACGATGCCCACCAGTCCCCGACCGCCGGTGAGTTATCTAATTGCATTCATAATACCCCCAACGAACTGAGCTAACAAACGATCAAACAAACAAACAAACACATCCCGTATACAAGTATTCCTGCCAAGGAATTTCTCGTTTGGGCCACGTTATTAAATCACTCAAGTGCGGAATGTGGGATTATGAAATTGCCTTGGGGCCTTGGCTCTCGCTTTCCGGGAATGGGCCACAATATTGAGGATTTCTCCGTCGCGTGTCCATCATTTCGGCCAAATCCCCCAGGACATGGGTTGCGAAAAAGGTTCGCTGGTTGCCAAAGGCTTGGAGTTTGCTTTGATTGCCATGCCAGAGGGTTGATTGCAGTTGGGCTGCCTTTAGCCTTGGCTTTATGGATGCTTTATGGGCATTGAATATCTGTTGATCTGTTTTGGAAATGCCAATATGTATATGTGATGCCATGAAACGTCATCGATAGGGTGCCTTTCAAAGAAAATGTTTTTTGTATACATATTTTCATCTGCATAATGCTATATTTATTCCTATTCATACCAAATATATGATAATGTTCACACCATCCGTGAATCATTTTCCATAGAAAGCCAAGTCTAACGTAACGTATTCTAGATATTTATAGGGATTTAAGCTGGTATCCTTCTCTTTTTTAAGGAAATAATAAACTTTAAACACCTTCTACTATTAGAGTACTGAAATAGGGAACTACTTTATTGACTATGCATTGTTTAAGTACAATGGATTTCCTTTACTCGGTCTTAAAATGTCCGCAGACTTGATTGCATCACTTGCCGGGGTAATGCCATCGATCATATGAAACGAAATTGGGGCTGTGCTCTTCCTTGAACACTAAGTGAACTATCTTTGTTGGCATCGGATTGCAGAGTTCAGAGACGTGAACCCCCTGCAGATCGTAGTTGGGTAGTTGGGAATGTGTGTGTTGTATACCCAACAAAGCCATGTTATTGTGAACACCCTAGACGAGGTTGGGGTGTATCCGACTTGGGCAGACGGTTCGGTACGCACATCTTACAGCTGAGTTCATGTGCTGGTTTGTTGCCTGTTTCGTATGTGCATAATTAGTGGGTTGTTTTGGCTAACGGCTTGTCGGCGCCACCTCCCCCTGAATCAAATACAGATGCAGATACAATGAGCCAGAGATAAAAGAGGCCGTAATACATATTCAGATTGAGCCACATCCACATGTCTGCCTGCTACTACACGTAGATACATCAGTTCACATGCGAACTGGCTTTTGTCTATTTGCTTTCGTTGGACTAGCCCTCGTATGGACTGGATAATGTTTATATAATTGTGGGTATTACTGGGCTACACGTGCTAATTAACGCCCCCAACTTTCTATGGTTAATGCAAATGCACAGCGAATCCAAGCTCATAGATTCTGCCTGCGGATTCGAAATGGGAATAGGAAGCTTTATCCATTTAGGGTCACCCCAACCGTGGTCGTTATGACAACTCCCACAAAGAAACGCCATCAACAATAACGGACCGCATACATTGTATTATTCAGCATGTATAACTGGATCGATGGACAGTGGGTGGAAACTCACGAATGACATAAGTTCAAAACTGAAATAACATCAAGAACTCAGAACATTATTTAATAGAGTATAATATTTTAGCGATTGCAGCTAGTTATATTAACTCAACAGCAGTGATATACGTTTTCGGAAAACTCGCGGAAGTCGTAAACATATTATGCTTTGGTTGAACTCGTTAAATCGCATTTATGGCCCACTGTGCTGTTGTGTTGCTAACAGCTCTGTTAGCCGCTCAGACGGCTGGCAGACACCTGCAGCGAGCCAAGAAACGGTAATCAGTCCGAATTGGCAACACAGCGCGGCCAATAAGCCCAATCCCGCTGTCGATGACTCGATTCGATTCATTTTAGCCGAGTTCAGTTGAGTACGCTGGTTCGCGTTTTTCCGCTTTTGTGGGGTCTGTTCGGGCTTTTCGCCTCGTCTCGTCTCGTTTCGTTTCGTATCGTTTTTCGTAGATTTCAATTTCAGTTCCCGAGAGTGAGTATTATTTGCGTGTATTGTATTGTGTTGGGGGTCTGTTATTTCGATTTCCATGGCGGTCTTTCGCGCTGTCCCATTGATTCAATTCATTCTGTGCGCTCCGCTCCACCTGAACAGGTGAGCAATTTCGCTGCCGAACGCGCCGGTTATTGCACTAATTGAATTGTCGCCGAATGCAATCACAATATTCAATCGCGTCCGTAATCCGTAATCCGCCAATACGCCATTCGCCATTCGCAATCTGCGAGCGATCAATCCGAATCCCAAAGATACAAAAGATACACGAAAGATACACGAAAAGTCAACAAAGTTTAATCAATAGCATCGGGAAAACATACACCACTCGAGTCATCGAACTAAGTGCAAACTTGTGTGTGCTGCAAAGTGAAGTTCAACTAAAGCAGATACTTATACCTAAAGATATATTCCATATTCTGTCTTCTAACTTAAACAAAAAAAAAAAAAACAAGCTTGTTTACAACAGGCAACAATCAGTAAAGTAAACAATTCGCGGCAATTCTTCAGTTGAATAAAACATCTGTCGCTATTTTGGGCTTGATGATACATATTTAAACAGGTAATAAAACGTATTGTGTTTCTGTGCATTTTTTGGACTAGAACGAAGGGTGAAATTTGTGAAATTGTGTGGATACCGAACTCCATTTGTTTTCAATTTGCATTTCACTCATTTCTGACTGATGAGTGCCTCCAAACAAAGGGTAGTACAACACAATTTAGCTGAAAACTAACACTTGGCCCACAAAACCAGGGGGCAATTATATAAGTTGACATCCGTTTGGAGCTTATCAAGCGCTGATAATGGGCTGGTTTGGGCTCAATCCCATCTCTCCTCGAAGAAACCTCGTTACGAGCAGCTGGGGATTGGGCCAATTGGCCGACGCCTCTAATTGAAGTGCCACATGAGTTGTGTAATCAATTTGTACCGACGTTGTCGTTGTGATTTATCGCGTTCGAGTGCGAACACCTCAAGTAGAAAGCACCACATTTGGGCCTGGTTAAAACTGATAAGCCGTGGCCATTTGCACGCAGACGACTGATTGAAGTCGTCGTCTTTTGGCCCAAAGATGGGCGATATGTCTGCTCTGGAATTGACTCTGATTGGCATGCGATCTTTAATAAAATTGCTAGAAATGATACAAGTTACATTCTAGTCAGTACCATTACCTTTATCATTAGCATGTGCTTATTAAACAGCTCGTTAGATATATACTGCTATCACGACTAAATATACCCTGTATTTATTTGTACAATTACTATATGATTTATTAACAACGATACTGCAAGTTTTTAAGCCTTTCTGAGTTTTTATGACTCCCAATTTCAATCCTGCTCGTGTACTTGGCACGCAGTGTTTCAAGTGGATTGTACAATTTCAAAAAGTACGTAACTAATTTCCGTTCATTCGACCATCTTTGATAGCTCTCCGATAGCTTTACGACCAAGTTATTTATAGTTATTGGGCACTATGTCTAAGCAATATAGCCGCAAATGCACTGATACATGCAGACAGCGATATCTCTGTTTCTGTGTGGAACAATTACGCAGCAGTTGATTGAAAACTCACCCATGATTGTTCGCAGTGTTGATGTAATTAATCATACGCCTGTTGAACTCTTTGACCAACAAACTCAACGAACCTTGGCAAATCCATCGGCATAACATTCAATTCTCGAGGTTTACAGCATTGCACTTTACTAGAAATATATATAATATATATATATATATACAAATGCACGAGTAGAGCCAACATTTTGAAGGCCCCTAGACCCGTTTTCATTTTCATTTTCATTTCATTTTATTTTATTTCATTTGATTTTATTGTGCTGCCAGAGTTGTGCAATTCTTGGAGCTCTTTTGTCTACCCCTTTGGCGCTTCGGAGGTGCTGGTTCTCGTTCTCCGCGATGGTTTTCGCTATTTTTATTCCACGCAAGTGAACTCAGCACTTGCTAAGCGGATAAGCTGCCCACATGGGCTTGTCCAAGGGGCGTGGCCCACTTGACCTTACCCAATACAACAATCCCAAGAGCTGGTCGAGCTCACATCCGCTGGCAAAAAAAAAAAAGAAAAAAAAAGAAAAAAAAACGCTACAAAAACTGGCAAAAAAAAAAAAAAAGGTCTCCAATTACTGCAATCGGTTGAAAAGTTGTTCGCCATTTGATTTGCACAATTTGCATGTTGAGCGTGTGGGGCAAGAGGAATGTTTTTTGCCAATGATTAATTAATAAATAAATAACGAGCCCACAGCAGCCAAACCTTTTTGGAATTGCAAATGCAGATTCGAATGCCAAACGGTGTCACTTGAACACCTCCAAAAATGCCACGTGGGCACTCGAGATCGCTATTAGATCACCAACACTAAGTCCCCATAGGCATCGAGTTGCCAAATTGAAGAGTCGAAAATCGCTGTTGATGAATTACCAAAGCCGGGTGAATTACCAAGCCAAAGATGACAATGACGCCAAAGATTTCGCCCACATTCGCGGAAAAAGCGAAACCCAAACTGATGACAGGGGGCAAACTGAAGCCAGAGTGAACAATATGGGTGCTCAGGCAATGGCAAATCTTGCTCCACAGTCTTTAGACGAGATAAATTAGAAATAATGTATCCACAATGCTGATGTAATCGGGATTGCCTCACAAATTGAATCACAGCTTGGCTCAAACTTTTCAATTTCAGATGTTTGTTGTTAATTAATTTAAGAACTTTAGCGGCATTCTGGGCGCGAAAAAAAAAAGAAAAAACACACCGACTGCTGACCCAATTAGGCATTCCATAAATAAACGATTTTCACTCGTGAAATGGGGTGGCAATTCCCTTCTTTTTGGGCAGTTGAAGTTCCATTAGCGCCCTGTACCCAAGCAATTTTCGAGACGAACTGAGGCTGACAGCCAGACACCCCAGCCCAAGAGGCAATAAACAGGATTATGTGCCACTGGGAGCTCTTTAATATTATATTATATTAATATTTATATAGCGTACTACTACTTCTTTTTCCGTGACTAATCAAGCGATGACCAGCCCCAGCGCAGGTGAAATTAATCATTAAAATCGAGCCATCAGCGAAAAAAAAACATCAATTTAGTTGTTGTACCCATGACTACACATGTGTTTGGCCATAAACAAATGCATATGTATGTACGTAAACAAATATATACTGTGTGTATAGTATCTTTTGGTGTTCGCGTGTCGCGGCTCCAAAACGTGACTGTTTTTTTGGATTAGAGGTCGAAGCTTTCTGGGCTGAGTTCTTTGATTTCATTTTTCGAAATTCTTGTACTTCCGTTCAGCGGCGTTCTTTTCCCTAATTAATACTAATACTACTTACTACTGCTGGTATGCAGACTTTCCACTGAACGCTGCGTATTTGCTTTCGTAACTTTCATTTCTGGCAATGACACACAAAGAGTGAGGAGGCTTTGCGATTAATGAGGTCACCAGTAGTGGAAGTGCTGCTATACATACATTTATTAATTATAAACCGATGTATTGAATCCCAACTAAAACCTCCAAGTCGTAGTATTTGCACTTCACTTAGATGTGTGCACGGGTATACCAACAACTTTGTGTACCAGCAAAAGGCAGTAATTTCTTTATGATCGATAAGGAATGGTTCTTTTTCTTTTTACTGCCTTATCGGCCATCTAAAGTGTGCAATCATGTTGGCTCTACAGACATCCAGAAATGAATAAAAGCTACAAAAGCTATTTAAGATATCACAAATCGATTGATAAGCGTTTTTTATAACCCCTCTTTCTCTTTCCGATTCTCGAAAGTAATTGTTCTTCCTCTGGGAAATTGTGTATATCGCGCAAAGTTCAGATATGAAGTGACCTTGTCGAGTAAGGATCTATATATAAAGAGGTTCTTCACGTGGTGTTCAAATTGTTCTTATCACCCATATAAGCCATCCCAGTCGCCCTCCTAATCCCTCCGTATTTCCCTCTCATTCGCGCTGGGAACTTCCAGCAATTGAGAGGTCTTCAACTTTTGCCTATTTATGGTCATGTTTTTGGTACCATTCGCTGCGTTTTCACTCGGTTTCTGTTTACTTCTTATCGCTCATTTAGTTTTCGGTGTATTGGGGTCTTAAGTTCTGGTGAATGACAGAACAATTCTACGAACCAATCGATTGGGTTGAACTGCTGAGTAACGTAGGAAGTTGACCACTTCCTCGGAAGTAACTACGAACTGTTTGGGTTCTTTTACGGAAGTACTGATTGCAAAGTGAATTTTATGGCATCCCTTTAATGGAAATTCTTTTTCTACTAAAGGTATATTAAAGGTAGCATTAGGCTGTTGCTGCGATAACGTAATTCCCATCGCCGATAATTTAATTCCCTTCCCCAAGCGATTTTGCTCTCACTCCGCAATATTTATGCTCGCATGTCAATCATCTTTAGACCTCACATATTCACTAAAATATTTTAAATTTTTGTATAAATATTTTACAGTTATATATTAAAAGATTCCCACCACAGCAGTTGCTAGATTACATAATTAAAACATACGAATTTTAAAATATAATATGTGTATGCCATAATTATTAAGAAATAAATGTGTGCCTTATACTTTGGAAGGCAAATGTTACAAATATATTAAGCAACTTCATAGGACCGAATGTTTTTGCCCACTACTTGTTTTTCGGTAATTTGTATGCAAAAGTTAATTTGTATTATATTATTATTATTATTATTATAGTTATTATATTATATAGTTTTAAACTTTGTATGGCTTGGGACAATAACAACAGCAAGCGTCTGGAAAACTGCCGTTCTATATACTTAAAATTAAAAATTAAGAAAAAAAAAAATGTTTTTCTGCTAAGCCTTGTACCTAACAGCGTTTCTTGGTCCTTCCAGAGCACCCAAATCAGCAGCAGCAACAGCAGCAGAAGCGTCGTCGTTTCCATCCGCTCCGTAATCTGCGGCGCATCTTCCGGCGACGTACGATCAACAGCTCTGCGGACAGTCCTGCATCCTGTCAGTCGCCAGGAGCCGGATCCTGCAACACCTTGCCACCGCCCACCAGCAGCAGCAGTGAGAAGAATCTGCGCAGCGGAATAGCCTCGCCACCAGGATCGCCCCTGAATCCCCAGCAACTGAAGGAGAACTACCAGACGCAATCGCTGCCCAAGTCCAAGTCGTACGGCTCGCATCGCGATGAGCTGCTGAGTGTGCTCCTGCGCAAGAAGCGGGCCAGCAAGCAGGACCACAGCCAGGTGGCAGTCCTTGCCGATACTCCAACCCAGTCGCCATCCCCGCAGGAAGTCATGTACCAGGCTCAGCGACACCATGGCGGCGTGGCCGTCTTTCCCGATCCCCTTGTCCTTAACCGGAGCACCTATTTGGCCGAGCAGAGAATCCAACAGCGGCATCTTCGCAGCGTGGGTGACTCCTCGCAGGAACTGGAGTCCAGCCTAGGCATGGGATCAGGATCAGGATGCGGATCTGGAGCTGGTGGTGCCGCTGACATCTCCGACAGCCAGCGAAGCCTCAGCGAAGGTCGCCTTCTCGATGTAGACGGGTGAGTTGATCTCCGTGCGAAACGACAATGGTTGTACAATCTCCGATTTCAGGGACTACTCCCGGGACACCCTGTCTCAGTCACATGATAGCGTCTTCTCCGAATCGGCCACAGCCAGCAGTCTATCAATTGTGCTCAAGGTGAGTTGCTAAGTTTAATATTTACCATATAAACCAAGATACCAAAATACATAGTCGCGTTCCCCGACTATTAGATACCCGTTACTCAGCTAGTGGAAGTGCAAACCATTAAACTTAAAAAAAACGTGAATATTTTTTAGAGCTTCAGGACATTTCTTAATTTTTTGGAATTTTAACATCATAACATTAGAAAAATGACAAAAAAATTAAAAAAAAAAATTTTTTAAATTTGAATGCAGATTTGTAGAGAATTGCGCCAGAAACATTTAGAGGTATGCCACTTCAAAATCCGATTAAGAAAAGTTGAGTTATGGAGTATAAAACTTCAGCCGTGGGATAGTTTTGCATTTCTACAACATCATAACATTAGAAAAATGACAAAAAAATTAAAAAAATATATATTTCTAAATTTGAATGCAAATTTGTAGAGAATTGCGCCAGAAACATTTAGAGGTATGCCACTTTAAAATCCGATTAAGATTAGTTGAGTTATTGAGTTTAGAAGTTCAGCCGTAGGGCATTTCTTAATTTTTTGCATTTCTACAACATCATAACATTAGAAAAATGGCAAAAAAATTAAAAAAAAATATATTTCTAAATTTGAATGCAAATTTGTAGAGAATTGCGCCAGAAACATTTAGAGGTATGCCACTTTAAAATCCGATTAAGATTAGTTGAGTTATTGAGTTTAGAAGTTCAGCCGTAGGGCATTTCTTAATTTTTTGCATTTCTACAACATCATAACATTAAAAAAATGACAAAAAAATTAAAAAAAAAAATTTTTTAAATTTGAATGCAGATTTGTAGAGAATTGCGCCAGAAACATTTAGAGGTATGCCACTTCAAAATCCGATTAAGAAAAGTTGAGTTATGGAGTATAGAACTTCAGCCGTGGGAGAGTTTTGCATTTCTACAACATCATACATTAGAAAAATGACAAAAAAATTTAAAAAAAATATATTTCTAAATTTGAATGCAAATTTGTAGAGAATTGCGCCAAAAACATTTAGAGGTATTCCACTTCAAAATCCGATTAAGATAAGTTGAGTTATGGACATGGCCAGATCGACTGGGCTATTGATCCTGATCAAGGATATATATACTTTATATGGTCGGAAACACTTTCTTCTGCCTGTTACATACTTTTCAACGAATCTAGTATACCCTTTTACTCTACGAGTAATGGGTATACATATTAAAAGAATCGATTCCTTTTTACATCCTATTTTCCTTTGAAATCAGATTACTTAGAATCGGACTCCATAGCTCTTACTTTTGCAATAGGAAGTGATTTTACTTGTGTTTTTCATTGAACAGAGTTCACGGACCTCGGGTCACTGGGGGAATCCGCTCGATGTGTTTGTTATCTGAGCACTTGAGCTGCAATCAATCTAAATTGATTTTAATAAAAGTCAATTGGTGGCTTTGTTGGCAGTGCTTACTGCATTTGTGATGACCAAATCTTCTCCAAAGTCCATTGACATACGGTTCTGATATTTCGCATTTTCGAGATTGGTGGGGAAAAGACAACTTTGTCACCCCAATGATTAGCTGACTTATCTTCGATGCAGAACATCTATTAATTGGGTATTTTTCCAATGGGAATGAGTTGAATAACTCCCGACAATCATGGCTCGATTGGTTAGGGTATATTCCCCATATCAGATTTCATCAATGATATAACTACTTAGCAACTTCCAAAACAATTGCAAACTAAACTAATTAAATATACTTGAAACTTGTGCCAAAGGAAAGTCCAAAATAAAATAGTCTGGCTAAGACGGTTATCTAATAGACTGAAACATCATTATCAACTTTAATGCATAAGTCGGTTGAGCGTTTTTCTCCTCTTTTTTGAGTGAAAAAAGAAAAACTATAGTTAACGCACGCGTCTTGCAAGTTGCAACTGGAAACAGAAACCAATGTTAGATGTGGCACTACAAGAAATCGGCTTAAACATGTTTATATTTAATAAAAATGAAAATCTTTGCTATCAATAAAACCCACTTTGATATGATTCTAGGAGATTTTAATATATTTAAGAATGCAATAAAAAGTTTTTCTATATAGATTTATATTTTATGGTTTGATTATTTATATAATTACTTAAGTTGCTGATATATTTAACGACCCAAGGTTTTTCTTTCTGTGCGCCCATGCAGTACGTCTTTCCACCACCCGCCCACCGCTTTTCCCCCCCTACAACTCCCACTTTTCCCGGCGCTTTTCCACCTCTGGCAGCGGAGCGCGTGGCAATTTGCGGCTTCTTCTCCCGGCAGTCGGCTGTTACTTCTATTGCTTCTTCGGTTTCTGGACAAACGAGTTGGCCAGCCGATGCGACCATCGCTTGGCCGCTTCTTGTTATTCCACTTTTTTCCACTTGGCCAGTGCTCCTCCAGCTCCTCCAGCTCCTCCAGCTCCCCGCCTTTCCATCCTCGGGGCTCGGGCTCGCAGCTTATGTGCCAACCTGGTTAGCAAATAAATCGCATTTCTTTCTGTTTCTATGCTATTGAACTCCTGCAAGTTTTCCGCTAAATCAGTTTGCATCGAGACTTTAGCCAGTGAAGACACACGATTTCCACGATTCCGATTCCCACTCGAAACCGACGCCGAACCGCGCTATGTCCACGATCCTCGAGATTCCTGGACTCTAGCCAAGTGAAAAAGTTACTGAACCTGCGATTTAACGGTCCAACTGGGTAACTGTGGTGGCGATTGAAAGAACTGCGATTCCTTGATTGCAGAGTGTCGGATTAATTGGATTAGATAGGCGGAAGTCCCAAGTGCTAGTAGGAACTTTAAGTTGTATTAGATTAGGGTAACAGATTAGATTTAGACTAGGTGGATTTTTAATATATACCTTGCAAATCGCTAGAAGGCTAGTTGGTATAATCTAAAAGGAAATACTAAAAGTATTAAGAGCACTTTATCTTGGAAGAATGTTCATTTCCTTGAAAAATGGTTAATGGCACTCCCAGAAGGGGATCAAAATGCCCGTCTTCCTCGTTCGTTACCCAGTATACATATTTTCTAAGACCATTCTGTCCTGTGGCTCCCTGCTAATCCTCCAGCCAGTCAAGTCAACTCGGCGACTTTTCCTTGAAAAGCTGAAGAGCAGGTCGGAAAACGAGCTTAGGTCTATAAATATTTACCAACCGATGTGCAGATGTGTGATCCCAGAGTCGGAGCAACCAGTTTGATGAATTAATTGCGGGTAAATAGAAAGAGAAAAACATCTACACGATGGCCATAATGGAAAAACTAAATGACAATGCAGTCGAGCGATTTGATGGCCGGTTGGAGAGGGGCGAGCATTTAGTTCGGACGACTTGGAATGACAGCAATATGGTAACACGGTAACACGCATTAAAATCGCCTGGGAGCGAGCATGGCCGTCATCGGACTTGGACTTGGATGTGAACTGGGATGTGGACTGGGATGTGGACTGGGATGGGGATGGGGATGTGGATGGGGAGGTGGATGTGGATGTGGATGCGAGTGTATGTGGATTGAAGGGGGAGCACATTTTACACGCTCTGCGCTAATTGACCAACTCTGGCGGGGAATGGGGAGGGCAGAAAGCACTCCTTCCAAGCTTCCGACACTTGAATTTTCATTTTCGGCCTACATTCGTTTGCGGCAACATGAGATCTGTGGCACTTCCCGTCTGGTGGGCCCCACTCCCAGGTATTACGTAACCCATCATCCACTGCTGAATTTGACTAGCGCACCGATTTCCGCGTCCATTAGGAGCACTCTGCTGCCCATGTTCCATGTCCAATCGTCCTCGACGCATCCGCGTTACGATTTTAATTGCATTTCTTCGCACGCCGATGGGCGCATTCTGGAGTTTGGCGCAGAAATGCGGCCTACGTCCATATCGGCTGGCCACTTCTACTGGCCCACTTCCCGGCCCCACTTTCCGCCACTTGGGTTGACAGCCGAGGAGAAATTGATTCGATTCGATTTGATTTGATGTGGCGTTGTGATGTGAGGCAGCCGGAGGAGCTGCAGTTGGGTGAGCGTTTGGAGAAGGGTCCTTCAATGTTCACTGGGCCTGTCTGCTTGGGAGAAAGCCAATCTTAACATCGCCACAGCGAATCGCTTAAGACGTATAACTAGTAAATCAATCATATTTTGAAAGCATTTAGTGTAGAGGTAGTTTTTAGAAACTGCAGTTCATTTAGGTGGCTTATAAGCAGTTTCTTAAAAAAAAATATTATAGTTAGTTACTTAGTTGTTATCTAGCTTGGTACAAACCAAATCCAGTTCTTTGAGCTATAAAAACCCAGCAATGAGCACATTGCCTTGATTTTACCCACAAGCGCTATCATTTGTACCAATAAAATGAAATGTCTTATGCAGTTGCAATTGGTCTACATAGATATTAAAGATTATGGCCGAAGTCAGGGTCAATTCGCATTAGCCATTTGCCAATCGGGGCTAGCAGTGGTAAGTGTGCACACTTTGGAGCATTTATCCCACTTGCAGATGGCGGCCATTTGTTTGAGCCGCATTTGAAATGCAACTCGGACGGCGCAATGATGCAATTGCATTTAATTCAAAGCGATTGCCATGCCTCCCACTTGGCCAACTGTTGTGCCCGTTCTCTGGACGAAACCCCCAGCCCCCCCCTCGGTTGGATTGCGGTAATCAATGTTGGCGGTTGTGTGTGGCCATGTTGGGAGCCGACTGACTATCCATCCACCGGCCACCAGCGACTGATTCCCCCCGCTGTCTCCTCCTCCACTGCGAGTTGGCCCACTCGCCAAGTGGGCCAATAAATCAGTGAACGTGACGAGTGGTCGAGTCCGCTCCGCGATTTTCTCACTCCAAGCCAAAGTGGAACTTGGCTAAGTAGAAGTGGCTATCCGGTGCAGGTAGCTCCGGTGCGAAATGGGCTAAGGTACGCAGGATGGCAACTACCTGCCGGGTTCTCGAACCACCGAAAATTCCGCGAAATAGATACAAGATACAATAGATGCAAGGAAACACTAGGATAAAGGATAAAGTTTATCGAAGTAGTACTATCTTATTTAAAGATATTAACAGCTTGAGATACATTGAAATACATTTCTCCTTTGTAAAGCCAAGTTAATGTGATTTATAATGTTCAAAAAAGCATAAACACATGTGTCCTAATAATAACTGAACTGTATGTGTGAAATATGCTTTGAATTAAGTAGACTTTATATGCACTTAGGGATGCAGGCGCCGCGACAGAACATTGAACTCGCCCCCAAATCCCCAATTGCGATTGTTTAGCTAGGATTGATGGGCGAGGTCTTTAACCTGCACCAGCCCAGCACTAAATCCTCGAGCAACGAGCTGCCCAAAATAGCATCCCCACCAGAAATGAGTCCAACAAACAGATGGCGACGTCCCGCGCCGCAAACACTGATAGATGAACGACATGGGATACGAAAAGGCGGGAATTCCGGAGTTGGAGGTGGGATTCTTTCCCGTTTTCGGGGACTCGTGTGTTTACTCTGTGGACAGAGTGCCTCGGGTCCCTCGAGTCTTACCCTTGAAATTCGGTCGAGAGCTGACAATAAACAGATCTTCAATGCCTGCCCTGCACCAATTGTGTTCGTCTAGGTAAAAAGCAAATGCGACGCCATTTCCATACCGATTCCCATTCCCATTCCCATTTTCATTTTCGTTTCACTCTCGAGATGCATCTGCATCGAAATCCTCAGTTGCACATTGCACTTGGGTGTCGTCAGTTGCCGCTGCTCGATTTGAAAGTGAAATCTCTGAGATCGCGTGTTGCTCATAGGCAGAGATATTTCCATAGTTATATCAACGTCACAATGGTAGCCGGAGGTTCGGGTTCTCTAAGGGCGCAGTCCAATCCCTTCCAGCTTTCGTTTGCGGTAAGAATTGGGCGTGTTTTTTGTTGCAATCAATTCGGAATCGCAGGCTCCATTGGTAGCCACAGTTGCCCAGCTAAATCGGGGATTACCCATCAGTCATTTGTAGTCTCGTCTGCGCTGTGAGGCCCACCAAATGATCGACTTTAAGCAGAATCCCTTTAAGATGAAGCTGGGCGGCTCCTCCATGGGCGAAAGTCGCCTGGGACGCAGTTGTTTGCGGGCTCGTTTCGTTTTCCGCTGGAAAAGCTGGGTAACCCACCAGAAATTTAACCATCAACCACCACACGCTCTATGCCCACAAAATCGCGAATAACATCTTTATAAATATCCGTTTCAGGCGGAACTCACGGATGTCCTGCGCAAGCGACGTAACAGACCCGATGCCTCTGACGAGGATTTGGGTCTGCCCCGCAGCCCGGCTTCTCCGCAACGGAGGGCAGGGGGTGGCACCAGCAGTAGGAATACCTCCGGAGTGGGTCACCAGTCGCGGGGCCACCAGAGCGAGGTGTCTTCACTCAGCTTGCACAGTGTCAATAGTGCCGAAGTGGAGACGGAGGACAGCCAGAGCTCCCATCAGTACCGTCACCACTCGCGTGTTTCCACCAGTTCATCGATCTCGATGGGCTCGGATATACTGCGATCACATCACGAGGACGACGTGGACGCCGTGGGCGGAGAACGTCATCGACTTTCCCATGCGGCCGCCAAACACAAAATGGCCATTAGGCCGGTGAAAAAGAAAGGACCCACCAGGCAACATCGCATGACATTGGAGGTAAGTGGTTATAACATGGCATCCACATGGATCATGGAAAAATCCAGGAGTATCATTGCATTATTATCTTTCAGACTTCCATTCCGGAGGCCAATGAGGATGTGCCAAAGATCAGTCCTGGATTAAGAGCTGTACATGGTAAGAAATATGCAATATATAAGATCAGCTCACATGTCTAAACGAATCTCTTTAATAACAATTTTTAGAAGTCGATAACAAGACCAAGATGCGCTCCTTGCCACCGAAGACTCTAACTGCCATTGCACCACCGGTCCAGGCTAACGCCACCAGCTCGGTGACGACCAAGCGAACCAATACAATCGAGCAGAGCTCCACCATCACCAGCACCACTAAGACCACAAGCTCGTCCTCCACGACGTCCCACATGTTTGGGCTTCGAGGTCTGACCAGCAAAGCCAACACATTGCTGGAGAATCGGGGAGAGTCCTCCACGGATGTGGATGACTTCCTGGCCAACGAGCGGGAAAAGGAGAACGAGAGTGGATTCCTGCGCCGGCTGATCCACCGGAACTCCAAGAGATCCATAGCCAGGGCCAACGACGGAGTTGAGGATACGGATTCCAGCCAGAGTGTGGCCAAGAAGCTGCAGATCTCAACCTCCTGCCTGGAGGCCACTGCTCGGGATGCGCTTCAAGTGCCGGACAAGTCGCGCAGTGCCACATCCCACGAGCAGCACATCCAGGAGACGCGACAAACGATCAAGCGGGAAATTCACAACGAGGGCAAGCACGGACTAAACGCCATGGTCAGTAACTACGGTGTGCATCCACAGCCACCCACGGCACTAAAGCCCAAATCGGGTCCTGCGGCCAGACAGCGATACATGCCCAAGGAACTGGGCGCTGCTCCGCTGGAGAAGATAAGCTCGGGCAACGATGTGACCAACTTGCTGTCGAAGAGCTCGCGGGGCAACGACACCTTCCAGTCCACCACTTTGGTGCGGGAACAGCAGAACAAAGTGGAGACCTCAACGCATTTCGAGAGGAAACCAAGGATTGTGGGCTTGAGTGCCTTCCAGCAGAAGCTATCGCGATCCAGTGACTCAGTGGGCCAGCACTCCAGCTCCTCCAACTCGTTGGAGACCAGCACGGATGAGCCCTCGCCCCTGTACTACGAGGAGAAGCAGCGCAAGACGGTTGAGAAGTCTCGCAGCTTCCGAAATTATGAGGACGAGCCGGTGGACTCCACGGCCGTGCACAACAATATGCCGAGCTTGCCGGATCTGTCGCTAAGTTTTCGAGTACCTGCCTTCTACAAGCAGGCGCCACAATCGCCCTGTTCGCCAATTTCCCCCAACGCCAAGTGCGTGTCCCTGGGATTCGAGATCAACGATAACAAATTGCTGCAGGCCCGTGCCGAATCCACGGGTCAGTTGCCATCTGCTGCGAAAATCTCACCGCGAAAGGCCGCCTCCAACAAGCTAATAGTGAGCAGTCCGGGATCAGCTGATATCTCCCAGATTGAGCAGAACATTGACCTTATCGTCAAGTCACCCATGGTGAGCGTTCTACGGAAATCCGGAAATGTGGCGGAAAAGCTGCCCAAGGAGCAAACAACTCCGACCAAACAGCGTCCCAAGCTACTGGATTTGGGAGCAAAGGTTGCAGCTCCAGCGGCGAACCCAACTCCCAGCCCGGCAAGTCCTTTGACCAAGAGTGCCAAGCTCTCGAACAGCCCACCCACCACTCCGGCCAAGGGTCAGGGATCCTCCAACGGCAGTCGCCGGAATTCCAGCAATGTGGAGAATACCGGTGAACCGGAGTTCATGAAGATCCAGCTGAACCGCGTGGATCAGGCCCGTCTGCACAACAAGACCAATCACTTGGTGCTAGCCAAGAACTTCAAGTCGCCCACGGAGCGGAGTCAAAGCAACGATGATCTCAGCTTCAGACGGAACAGCGGCGAAAATCTGGTGGGAATCGAGATTGTGGAGCACCCTCAGCCGAAGCCTCTCAGTCCGGGGGCCAGGCCGACGATACTGGAGCCCAGCTTGAGCAGGCAATTGAAATCCGTTAGTGCCACTAGTATGAGGAATAGCTATGGAAGTAGTAGTGAAGGATTAGCCGCTCCAGTTACTCCTGCCACTACACCAAGCACACCTAAAAGCAATGGGTTTGCAAAGATTCCCCCCAGTGCTCCCAAGAATGTTAAGGAAGTAAAGGATGGCAAGGAGCCAGTCAGTCCCAAGGAGCCAGTGAAGGGCAATCGGCTTTCTCTAGAGGATCGCAAGCGGTTGTTCCTTAGCGAAGAGAGGTTGAAGACGGTGGAGCAGCGAGGGAAGTCCATTACCAAGGCTGAAAACACTGCTCCACCCACTCCTTCGGTGATTCCAGCAACGCCCGCCATTCCAGTCACTCCGGTTACTCCCACCTCACCCGAAATATTCGAGATCAATGGAAACACCTCACCCACCTCCAATCCCGTGGTGTTGCGCAAGAAATCCTTTGCAAGCTGCAACGGCAATCCCAGCCCTTCCAAGGATGATCCCACACCCGAGCTGATGAAGGTATTTGCGCGCCGTTCACTTAAAGTGAAGGATGACGAGGTTGTGACCCTGCCACAGGTACAACCACCCGCTCCCGTGAGCAACAGCAAGAAGCTTTCTCCCAGTGGAGGCGGTGGACAGAGCGTGGATAGCGACAAGGAGAACCAATCGAACAGCGAGGAGAAGCTGGACAAACTGGCGCCCAAGAGCGAGACCCAGGGGACTCATCACTCCAGCAGCAATCGCAATTCGGTGGCAGACTTCCGCAATCTCAACAATAACAATAACCATCAGCAGCAACAGAAGGTGCCACCAAAGGTGGTCACCTACCTGCCCCCCATTAAGACCAGCAACCAGGGACGCAATAGCCTGAATAACAATATCAGCAACAGTAATGGGAGTGCCAGGACCACTGCCGAAAGGTTTTCGCTCCAACTGAAGCAGGCCAACCCGACAGCCACTACTCCAACGTCTCCGGCAGCAGCAGCAACACCCGTTGCAGCACCAACTGCAGCATCTGCAGCAACAGCAGCAACAGCAGCAGCTGCAACTGCAGTAGCACCCAGTAAACCCATCGAGAGATCAGCCACCGTGGGCGAGTTCAAGGGCATCCACCAGAGACGCGCCGAGTGGGAGCAGAGGGCCAAGGAGGCGCTAAAGTAATGGATTAGTGATTTGGGATAACCTAAATACTCCGCCGACCAGACTGTACCTAGCCTAGCTGCAATCCAAGTGCTTTTGTCTAGTGATGCGCTCTCCTTCAAGCAAATATAGCCAACTGGGAGGCAACAAAATTACTAAGGGAATAATCAAATTACCATTATAATCGTTAGCTAAAAAACCTGTAAAGAATCGCAAATGAAATCAAAGTTGAGGGCGCCGGACTGGCAAGGTCATCCAAAGACAATAACGACCGGCTCGGGTTCGGTGCCCGAAAAACTCGATAGGCAATAACTATATACCGATCTTCAAAAAGTGACTAGATTATACTTATTATTAGTCTATTCAGAGTATCGCTTACCATGGAAAACTAGGCTTCGATTCGAATTTGTTTTTGTGCATGTCGAGAAATGTTTTGAAATAAACGAAATTACATCTATTGATTGAAAGTCAAGAAAACTTTAAGGACTGTGAGTATAATTACGCGTAGCAAGGAGCCCGATATTCGTAATATCTGATTTACTTTAAGTTGATATTTTGCAAGCTTTTAATCGGTAAAAGAGATTGATTTTACTATTTAGGCTAACTCTAATTACTTATTAGTATCGTACATGTTTCAAAACCCTTGCTTATGTGTAACCTTTAGAGTCTGCTGAGATTACAGATTCATATGAATGTAACGTGTAGAAATTGAAACATATTCACACCCAAGTGTATTTAAAACATTGCGAGTGTACAATTGTTTTCTAAGTGTCAAGTTTGTAAATGTATATACTACAAATAAAAACGATTTAATAAATATCCAAGTAGAAATTGGTGTTTTTCTTATCTACTTCGTATGTTGACGATTTCTTACAATGCAATGTTAGTCTGTAGTATGAACGATAATTTGTTTGGGGCGCGGTGTTACACTATTGCACATTTATACTTTTTACTTACCCTTAATGGTAAATATTTCATACAATCAAAGTTCAAAGTTCAATAAAGATCATAGTTCTTACCCTTCAATGTTTGACAAATAGATGGTATGTCAGTAGTAATCAGAAAAACTATCAGAGACTATTGATTTAATAGATTTTTTAGCTTAAATAATATTTCTGTTCTTAATCGGTGGCCCTAAAAATCGTTTGCTTTTATGCGATTTAATAAATATTTATCCATGGGCGCCTTTTTTTTGAATTCAAGTGGTCGTTGTCCAACACTGAGCGCAACTACGCAGTGACCGTAAAACAGTGTGACCGTAAGGCAATAATACGAAATCCCTTTCTGGGTGGCAGCTCCAGCAGGCACATGTGTTTCTCTGTATTTACAAAAGATTTCCCGAAAACAATCCAATAATGGTGGGTAAAGCACTCCTAAACTGGGTAAAACCCATCTCAAAGGCAATCTTCCATGGCAGGTTAAGGGCAAGAAGCCGTACATTGACCGCAAGAAGGCGGTCACCTTCCATTTGGTGCATCGCAGTCAACACGATCCACTGGTGACCGATGAAAATGCTCCGCAGAGGGTGCTCATCGAAGCGGCGGCGCGCCAGCAAAAGCCCAAGGATCCAGAGCCACCCACCGATCCCGCCCAGCGGCAGGAGGAGCTGAAAAAGTTCGGCATTCACTTCGACGATGATTACGATTACATGCAGCACCTGAAGAAACGCGAGAACGACGTGGTTTGGGAGTTTATGGAGAATCCCAATCAAGCGAGAAAACAGAAAGTGCAGGATAACGAGAAACCGGGCCCTGCACCCAAGCTTATGCTGCCCAGCTCAGTGTTCGCCAGCGAGTTTGAGGAGTCCGAAGGCATGCTGAACAAGGCGGCTCCACAAAGCTTGCGTCTCGACTGGGATCCCGATGTGGTCGCCGCCTTGGACAGCGATTGTGAGAACGAGGAGCTGGAGGATGACTTCGTAATGCAGGCCATGGCTGAGGGCGATTCCGACGACGAGGAGTGGGACGACGAAGGTGGGGAGGAGCAATCTGACATGGACTTTGATTCTGATGACCTAAACGAGGATGAAGACGAGGACGAAATTATGGATCGCTTGGCGCCACTCATGCGCGATCGCCGCTTTGACGACGAGGAGGTCAAGTCGCGCTTCACCGAGTACTCCATGTCATCCAGCGTGATCCGACGCAATGAGCAGCTGTCCCTGCTGGACGATCGCTTCGAGAAGTTTTACGCCACATACGATGATCCGGAGCTGGGCGACCTGGCTCTGGAGGACATCGAGGGCAAGTGGCACCAGAAACATCCCGTTGTGATGCAGTGCTTCCAGGAGTTCAAGAAGAAGGACAAGAGCATCGAGTATAACAAAGAGTGGGATCGTGAGCGCATTGAGAAGTACCGAAATGTGGTCGAGGGCGAGGAAGATCCCACGGAGGAGTTGGTGGAATACGAGGTGGACGATCCTAAGCAAAAGAAGTGGGACTGCGAGTCCATCCTGTCCACCTACTCGAATATCTACAATCACCCGAAGGTGATTGACGAGCCACGCCGCAGTCGTCGTTCCAGTGCCAGCACAAATCCAGCTCCCATTCAGATTGACCCGAAGACAGGACTGCCCACAAATATCCTGCGTGGTGGGGTCGATGGCCAACTAACAGCCAAGGCGCTTGCAAATCTGGCCGATGAATCACCCGCTGCCACTGGGCCAAAGTCACTGTGCGCCAAATCGGTACTCTCCACATTAAGCGTTCTGTCCATCAGACCCAAGGACGAGACCCCCGAAGAGAAAAAGGAGCGGAAGCGCCTGCTGAAGGACTATCGCAACGAGCGCCGCATCGAAAAGAAGGCCAACACGGAGGCCTTCAAGGAGGAGAAGAAGCGGCAGACGCACGTGAAGATCAACCAGCGAACCAATCAGCAGGGAGCCTCCATTGTTTAGCTTAAGTTTCCGGCTCCGTTCTCTAGGCTTAAATGTGAAATGTATACACAGGCGTATATGTTAAGTGATATCTATAAACGAAAGATTGGATAAACGACAAACTGTTGCCGTGATTGCGGAAACAGTTCCTCCGAATCAAATGCATTAGCACTAGGAGTTGGAGTCGGCCCGTGATGTCGCCTTGTGTTGGCGTCATCGTCGGTTGTCAGTTGTCAGTCAACCATTAATCAAAGTGGCTGACTGCGCCGCACGCGCCGAGGCTATAAACCACAACAACAATGCCACATCGCGATACCCTGGAAAAGAACGCAGCGAATGTCCTGCCTGCCTGGCGGCAATTAGCCCTAACTGAATTACAGACTGGTTGGCTGACAACAAGTTTAGTCTAGCGATTTGCGAGCTGCTAACTGCTAGCTCGGCGGGCGGGCTGGCGTACATAAAGCGGCATCCACAGCGAGACAATCGAAGTGAAAATAAAATAAACTCCAATTCATTGTCAGTTGGCGAACAGCAATGCCAACTACAACAATGCTATAACAAAGTAGCTCTTTGCCCCGCCACAAGTCCATATAGTCCATATACATACACGTATACTACTACTGCGAGCTAGTAGAGCCTACATCAGCTACATATATGCACGACATGTCTGTGTCAGTGCGCCACTATATATTAAAGTCGGTCCTACAAACGCGATTTGTATTTACACAGTCATATAGAAATTTCCCACGAGGTTTGAGGTCGGGGGGCCCATTCAGGCCTCGTTTCCAGCCCTTGGGCACTGGTTAGTGGCAGGTGGGGATTGGCTTGGTGTGGCAGTTGTTTAATGTTTTGGTTACTTTGTGGAATTTTCGAGTCAACTCGCATGCAGCTCGTTGGAAAACCCAACCGATGTCAGTCAACAACAACTGCCAGGCATATTAGATATATAACTAATATCGTTTCTATGCAGAACACACTTACAGATCATAGCTATGTCATGGAAATTTTTGAATACCTAACAAAAACTAATAGATAACCTTTTCAAATTTTGTGTTTTTATGTATTATTAATATTATATTATTAGAACAATTGCTCTGTTACTTATAATTACACATGTACAATGATTAGGGTAATGATGGATTTGTGGCAGCTATTGAAAATTATACTTGATCATTGTCATGGTGGGTGTGGGCATGGGGATTAGAAAATCCCAAACACACTTCCAGGGAACCCAACACCAATTTGCAAGCGAACCGAGGACTCGTGCCCATGCCCATGCAATCGTCCTTCCAGGCCCCCACTGCCCATAGCCCATGGCCCATGGCCCATAGCCATTCCGAACCCAACTCCCATCATGGTAAGTGGAAACCCGTTACAGTTGGTTGTCGTGCCTGAGCCTCCGCAGAACGTTGGGGATTTTTTCGTATGTCGTATTAAAGTTGGCAAGGCGAGCGGCCAAGAAATTCGCGTATTCCACAGCTCAGTTCCGCTCCGCTCCATTCAGTTGGGTTTAGTTCAGTTTAGTTCCTGAGCGAAGGCGAACGGACTCGGGCGCGCGTCGTTCCCGCAGCGCGGTAATTCCCCATATAAGAATACCTATCTGAATAATATGGCCTGGCGCACGATGGTGTATGGTGTTGTATGGTGTACGTTGTAGTTCGCGTGAGGCGGGCGCTAAAGTCGCGCAATTTCAGGCCGTTCTTTCGGGAAAAAAGGAGCCAATCCCGCCCCGCTGAAGCGTTTACTAAATGTAAATGCCACTAACTCTACATCATTAATGTAATTGCTGGGGATCGAACATCCTGGTGTTTATATAACGCAACACGGCGGCATGTTAGGGCATTTGAAATATCCATTAATTTCAATCCGAGCTGGATCTTTGAACTTAGCCGCCCGCCAGGATCCACCGCATGAATATTAATCGCTTTCATTTCGAGTCATCCGACTTGGTAGTGCGTGTTTTCAATCACAGTGAAGCCCATCATCATTCATGCGAATGTGTAGCGTACAGTATCTGTGAGATCAACGTGAGTGATTTAGGCAAGATCCGTATCTGTGTGTGTCCACAACACTTCCCAAGTGGTCGGGCCGTGCCCAGCCGGATACGGTTCATCTCACGATCTGCATACAGCCGCACTTCTATATACTACCTACCTACGTACGTATTGCCCGAGAGCTGCTGGCAGATCTGGAAGTGGAATTTTTAATTTGCGCGAAAATACCCATTGCCAGTGCCAATGTCAGCGGCAGAAAGTAATTTATAGGAAGTGGATGGATGTCCATGCAATTATGTGTGTGCTGCTGGCCAGGAAGCCTGCAATTGAAACCCTCGATCTATCCATCTATCCCATCTATGCCACTGTCCGCGCCCAACCCCCCCGTGCAACTGGGAAATCCGCACACTCGTATCTCTGTATCTGCCAGATATCGGTCGCATAAATAGTCGCATAGATTGAGCTGTTACACCGGCCACCGTGGAGCTGTCTGTCTGTTCAGCGACTTAAGTAAAATTGGCACGCGATTCAATTGAATCTTGGCGAGAAGTGTGCTGTGTGCCCTGTGCCGGGGCCGGGGCAATTGTCAGTACATCAGCATTATGCCATGCCTTGACCGCCGGCGGAGCTCCTCCTCCTCCTCCTCCTCCTCCTCCGCCGCTCCAGCTCCTTGCGACCCTTGCGCGTCCATACGTACAGTGGAAGCTCTGTGGCGTAGGAAAACCAAGTATTCAGGATTAACTCTCTGATACTAACTCTGATAATAATCCTTATCAATAGTCAGGGGTTAATGGAGCTATCTTTTTTCAGTTCATTGGTACAAACACTTACCAATAAGAGTATACCATTTCAATAGACTTGGTAGCTCTAACTCATTGCTCTTCCTTATGATATTAATCTCAGTTTCACTTGCACTTAGAAGAGCTAAACTCGAGTTACCACTGTAGATACCGTTTTACGACAGCAATCCGCAATCGCACGCCCACACACCGAGCGTGGAATCCACATATCACAGATGCGGATACAGATACTCGTATCTAGATGATCACTCATTCGGCGCACGAGCTCGGCTCTTGTTTATTCGAGTTCCGAACGGCAGCCGAGTCGGAGGTAAAACCTTGCGGATTAAGTTGGCCCCAACCAGGACCCCGTCTAAATACGATCTCTGCTCGCCATATATACAAATATATCTTTTGTTCAGTGTTCAGTGTGTTGTGCATGTTGTGAAAAGACCCCCATGCCCCCCTCCCAAAAAAAAAAAAAAAGAAAGTAAGCAACCGACAGAGAAATCAAAATAAAAATGTAAGAGCAGACGAGGATACAGCAGTCCAGAGAAACAGAGAAACACAAGTTGCGAATAGCAAAGGCGAGCCAATGCAAATGATTGAAAATATTGTGTTACAGAAACCGAATTATGAAATTCCCACGTCGGTGTAAAGTGAGATGATTTGAGGTCTGTGTGTTACAAATCCTTTCCCGTGCCGTCGCCCCAACATCATGCTCGACAAATTCAACACAAACGCATTCATATCGTTTGGACTGGGATTCATACTGGTGTGGTAAGCTCGAGTTACCCTGATTCCCTATTTCCATTCCCCATTTCCCACTCCCCCCATTCCCATTCCCCCATTCCCATTCCTTATGCCATCTGGAGTTGAGAGTCGCCAAGTGCAACGCCTAGTTATCCCAGACCCAGAATCGTTTCCAGTTCAAGGGGAACCTTCGTCCTGCCAAATGTGCAAAATCGGTTCAGTTCGGTTTAGTTTGAAATACCCATAGCAAGGTCAATTGGATCACAGTCAAATGAGTATCCTGCACGGCATACACGGCCGATTGGAGCGCAGGAAACTAATGTTATTACTCGCCTGCCAGGAGGTTAAACAGCGAAACAGCGAAAATATAGCCGAACCGAACTGAATCGAATCGAATCGAATTGAATTGAATCGAAGCGCCGGCCAGCACGAAGGAAGTTAATTTCAAATTCAGACTTAAATTGACAAAGTTTGCTACAGTTGCATGTGGCAGACATCAGGCTCGCTCAGGGGACTCGCTCTGTCTCACCGCCCCAAAAAGGTTGGGGTTTCCCCACCATCACACTCCCCCCCACCCAGCACTTTCCACAAGGAACTGCGACTGCATTTGAATGCCCCCCTCTGTTTTGTGCTGCTCATTTTGCAGGCTGAGCGAAGCCACGGAAGCCCACATGAACTACACAGCCAAGCCGCGAGTAGTTCTTCCGCCTAATTATGTCAAGGGTAAGTTGAACTCCACCCATAGCCTCCGCCCCATCGAAGCTGCCCCCTCCTAATAGCCCCCCATCCCCCCATGCAATACGGTTACGGCCAGTGAATCGTACTCCTCGGAGGTGTCCTTTTCGATGCGGTCTCCTTTTGTGTTTAATTGCTACGGATTGCCCACCACAGTCGTTTCTGTTTTTCTCCCTTCTGATTTCTGATATGTTTGCACCATGAAACCGCCAACCGTGGATGTGGGGATAGGGATATGGATATGGATGTGCGTGTTCGGGGTTTTTCTTCACTATTCACTATTTTAGCCATTTTTTTTCCACTCCGCTCGTTTCGTGACGCGGCGAATTTCAGGGCCTCCGTCTATGGCATACTAGGTTAGGGTTACGGATTACGGGGTATGGGTTAGCAGCTACGGCGGCGTGGGGGGTCGCCTCAGTCTCCCAGGCGGTGCTTTTGACGTCATCCGGCATTACGATCGATTAAAATCAAAAAATAACATTTACCGGCGCCAATTGCCTGCCCGAATTGCCAAAGAATATGTGCAATCTAAGGATCTTAAGGAGCGCTGGCATTAAAGTTACATTATTTCGCAAAATGCTTCATGCTAAACGGAAACATTCCATACGGAAAAGTTGAGTTACACCATCCAAATTATTCGCTTATTAGTTCCCTTTTTTTGGCCTAAAGTTCACTAAACCTAAGCTTCAGCTACAAATTACTCGGCACAATAAAATACATTTTGTGCGAAAAAATAAACGACTTGCAAGTGTTGGGTAATAAATCTTTAAGCAGATACTTATATTGAAAGGAAAAGTGTTGGGTAATAAATCTTTAAGCAGATACTTATATTGAAAGGAAACATATGGTTATCCACTTAAATTCATATTAATGCCAATTAGTGCGATACTCGAAGAACTAGTTGGAAACACCTTTAAATTGTGCTTTTAACAGAGCTATTACTTTATATTCTTGAAAATATCATGTCAAATTTATATTATTAATATGGTATGGCCAAAATTCTAGGGAAATTCTAATGAATCGCATAGAATAGGCTTGCAAACTTATGCAATAGCTGCTTTTGGCCTGCAAAGGTATGAATAATTCACGAAAATGACCGAGAGGCGTGTTTTCTTCATTTGAGGCCAATTGCTGGAGCTAATCAACACCTTTATTTCTATCGATTTTCGCCGGTTGTGTAATACGCATGAAAACCGAAACCTGTCCCTGAACTTGATGGGGAAATCGGAGTAGAAGTTGGGGGTTTCCTCCGTTTCCTTTTTTGGGGCATTCCAGACGGAGGCACCTTTAAAATGAATTCGCGCACGAAAGTTTCGCCAGATTGCTCGGTGGGATGTGGGATGTGGGATGGGGTGATTGTGATTCGCGATTCGAGATTCGTGATTCGTGATTCATGATTGCGCGAATATATAGTGTTCACACCAAGTGTTGGCTAACCGGAGATCGCCTTGATTTATTGCAGAAATACGACCGCCCTCGAAGAAGGGCTCCCCAGTGATAGTAGACTTTAGCATATTCGTTGTAGATATTAACTCAATTAACGTAGAGGATATGGACTTTAGGTAAGTGCCGTCGCGCCTGGAGACACCTCAGTTCGGAGGATCGTAATGGAGCATATAGCGATACTGTGTACATTTTCAGAGTAGACATGTTTATACATCAGCGCTGGCTGGAGTCGCGTCTGGAGATCCCAGATGACATATTCGAGGAGGGCGACGACTACGTGACGCTGCTTCCAGAGGTCTTTGAGAATTTTTGGCAGCCGGATCCGTACTTTCTTAATTCCAAAATTGCCGGTACGTCCACCCCCACTATTCAACCCCATATACTATATATATGTGTGTGTGGTGTGTGTGTGTGTGTGTGTGTGTGTGTGTGTGTGTGTGTGTGTGCGTGTGTGTGTGTGTGTGCGTGTGTGTATGCTAATGTTCGATTAGTCAATTAGCCTGTGTGTTTTACGTATCTTGGATTGGTATTCTTGCACTTTGTCCAGCTGAGCTCATCACCCTATGTGTCTAATTAAGCTCTATACTCTCTGGACCGTTTGTATATAGTAACGAATTACTTTGTTTTCCATTGTTTGTTTGTTTTTTTTTCCTAATCCACCCGGTTACTAATCCACCGACTAACGATTCCCGAACTAACAATACCGATACTTCTGCATAGGATACGGAAGTCCATATGTTGCGTCCACTTCCCTGCTACGCAATAAGGGTGAAAGAGATTCGAAAAACTTTCATCTAGACAAAGATATAAGTATATCAAAATGACTCTAGATCTGTGTTTGCCACTTTTGTGTTTTTGCCAATATCCATCGAAATCGATTGCAGTATCAGTATCAATATCAGTTTCAGTATCAGTATCAGTTTCAGTTTCAGTATCAGTATCAGCGCATAACTTCCATCCAATGTATCCTGTATATTAAACATTCTTCGAAATCTATCAATATGCCGACTACCTACTGGCTGAATTAAGTGTACTTGCTCGTGCCATACAGTTCCCTGTGTGTTTACGTGTATATATATCCATACATCGCACACCTAGCGAAAGACCCAGTGTTTTTAAGCATTTAAGTTTCTTATTTTATATAATTTGCCCACCCAATACCGGACCCGCCCACCAGCGGCCCTCATTATACGCACGAAGTCCATTGCGATTGCAATGCCATGGTCGAAACAGGACACTCCAATCCACCGTAGAGCCACCCCCGTAGAGTCCAACACCGCCATGGCCAGGACCATCGCACATCGCCCACGCTCCGAATCCGAAAACGAAAATTTGCAGTTGCACCCGGGTTCCTGATAAGATCTCACCTTGGAATCACGAGTGCACCCCGTTGGCAATTTGTGTTTTTTCCATTTTTTGGTTGCCATTGTCAACATTTACAAAACAAAAATCGATTCCAAATCGGTCAGCCTTGTTTATATTCCCAGTCACGATTGTTAAGCACAAGTCAGTCTTGGTTTTTGAAATTATTTTATTTTTTAAAAAAACCTTCTTATATATTTCTTTTATTGTTTATTTGAAGTCATTATAGTATCTGCAAGTAGATTGCAATCCGTTCACCAACAAATTTCCCATTTTAGAGGCCCACTTGTTAAATTTTTAAGTTGTTAAGTTTTAATTTTTAATTTTTAATTTTAATGAATTTAATTTACAAAACTTAAAAAAATAAGCATCAACTCATTCGTCGTCAGTAGAAAATCGCGCTTTAACCTAGACGTAAGGTGATCACGAGCAAGATCACCATCACGGCACCACCAATTGACCACCACCCAACCAACCACCACCTGAACCACCACCGAAATGCGCAAGAAATGAGTCTATCGATGCCAATGCCATAGTTCTAATCAAAACCCATTTGTTCCGCATCTCTGCAACGTCTTCTCGATGTCTTTTCGTTGTAGAAATAGCGACACTGACCCACAAGTTCACGTCGGTGACGCTCTACAAGAACAAGACGGTGCGCTATGCGGCCCGGATGCACGCGATCATCGCCTGCCAGATGGAGTTCCAGCTGTACCCCATGGACATCCAGGTGTGTCCCATCTACATCGAGAGCTGTAAGTTTATAGGACCGCATAACGCAGCTACAGCTCTATATCTTACCACGTTTCCACTCCCCAAGTCTCGTCGAACAATCAGAAGGTTAAGCTGCGCTGGTCGGACTCCGGGGTGACCCTGAATCCGGAACTTAAGCTGCTGCAGTACAATCTGGGCCAGCCGCTGGAACTGGAGGAGAGCGACGGCTATATGCCGGAGAAGGTGGGCAACTTCTCCCGCCTTACCGTGTACTTCCGCTTCGAGCGCCAGATTGGCCACCACCTCATCCAGACCTTTGCCCCCTCGTCGTTGGTGGTGATGCTATCCTGGTTCAGCTTCTGGCTGGGACTGGACGCCATTCCGGGACGGGTAACGCTCCTGGTGACCTGCATGCTGACCCTGGTGACGATGTTTACGGGCGCCGACATCCCGCCAGTCGCCTACGTTAAGGTGGGTTCATTAATCAACTTGCTTTCCTAGCTCGAACATAGGGGCTAGATCATTCTAGAGCATTCGTCCTAACAAGAATATCTCCTTTTTTCAGGCTCTGGACCTCTGGATGGCCGGGTGCATGCTGTCCGTGTTCGCCGCCCTGGCCGAGTTCGTGGTGGTGAAAGTGCTGGACGTGCAGTACCAGTACCAGGTGAACCGCATACCCAAGGTACTGCCCATGGTAAGGCAGCTGTGGGGATATCGCTTTAATAAGTAATGCCACCTTCTTGTCGTTCTGATTTCGATTCGATTCGATTCGATTCGCGTAGCGCATCAGCAACATGGAGAAGGGTCAGTGTGCGACGGTGGCCAGTTGGGAAGGCGGAGCGGTGAGGTCGCGGAAGGCCACTCAGACGCCGACGACACCGGGCCAGGTGAGCTATTAACCACTAATATGGATATGTGGGGGAACCAGTGCACATGTCACATATGCACAGCAAAATATTCACTTATGTATACTTACTTTCATGTAACGCCCTAGACTTCGCTCCAGGGAAACGGGGGGACCGCCCAAGCCAGCCAGACGTCAAAGTCTACTTTCCGTGGCGTGGACGGATACGGATACCGGGGTGGAGAAGATCATGTGGCGGGAGATCGACAAGGTGTCCCGTGCCGTATTCCCCATACTGTTCTTTGTGTTTGTGCTTCTGTACTGGCCGATTCTGCTGATGAAGTCGTCCTAGGATTTGGGGAGCTCCAGACTGCACATGTCTGGACTCCGTTAAAAAGTTAAGCAAACGCGAATCTGCTGATGAAACTACAACTGGACTGGATTTGGAGCCAAGTGCAATGCCAGTGATGCTATCTGGAAACTCTCTGGAAGCTATCTGCTTCACGTCATCAAAGTACAAGAAACCACAAGGAAAGTCTACAGTTACCTACATAATACGTGCATGGGTATTACTACAAAACCATCGGGTACATCGAAATCCCAGTACTGAGTGTACAGCTTAGTTATGGACTATTTGCTCACTGAGAATATGTATTGTTCATTTGAGTATTTGCTTTGTACAAATCCGATCTTGCGTCGAACAATACCGATATATCCCCCAAATTATTTCAAATCTATGTATTCCTCAATCGCAGAACTAACCACGTATGTAACTCTTTTGGACACCGCGCACGCCCACGGGACGGAATGCTTCGCTACTCTATATATTAACCAAGATCCCACAATGATTACCCAACCTTTTGAGTTTAGTTCTGCCTTATATACACCGGATATCAAATGAAACGTATATATCACTGTGCTAGTGACAATACCCACAATCGAAAGGGTTGTCCCTACTTTCAAAGTATACACTCTCTACAATTGCGAGCTACACGCATAAATCATTTTCGGGCAACGATTTTAATTGAACTTTTGTATTAGGCTTAAGCAAATCAGCCAAGATATGGAATTGGTGCTTTACGGAGATAATAATACAATGGCCTCTAAGGATATTTGGATTGTAAATAACGAAACGAACAGTGAATGCTTTTAGACATTTTTACATATTTAGAATTATTTATCCATTATAGCGCATTTTAATGCAAACATTAGAGCTGTGGCTTTTACATCTAATACTAAAATTGACCTGTAGTTCAAACAGCGCACATCAGGCATAATTTTTGAAACTATAAACATATGAATATATATTTGTTAAGCTAAATCGAGTTTATATTTGATATGAAAATAAAAAAAACACTATGTAAATACATTACATCACTACAATATATTACATGCATATATTTATCTAGGATTGTAACTGCTGTACCAATTTAAGTTTATATAAATATCTGTATTCTTTCCATTTTTAAGTTATGTTGTTCACTCAGCTATTCGTAGTTCAGTGAACCCTCTAATAATGTTATCGAAAAGCTTTAAATTTATTCTTAATAAAAGACAAGGCGCGTACATCTATCAAACAAACTACGCGTAGATTTAGATAACAAGGCAATAGGTGGTAATGCTCGGATTCAAGCCATCTCTTCTTCGGATCCGCTGTTGCTCTCCTCCTCATCGCTAAAGTGCGACTGTTCATTTCCGTCGTCCTTCGACCTGATAAGTAGCATTTCCTCATCACTATCTTCTGCCGTCGCATTGGTTTTGCCCTCATTTTCCTGCTCCAACTTATCAGCTCTATCCAGCAGTACTTTCAACGTGTACTTGTTGTAGTCACAGCTAAAAATATGAACCCCTTAGTGAAATCTCTTTACACAACCAAAAAAATTATACTCACATTTTGTTAAGCATTTCGTATTTCCGCGAAAGAACCTCGTGCAGTGCCAGCAATCCTGTGTGCTGAAAGACTCCATCTTGGTTTCCGTGCTTGGTCAGCAGAGAGCAACTCCATTGCAGATAGAACTCTATGTGGGGCGTGGACTGGAGATGACGGGCCAATTGTTGCAACAGTCGCTGGGCAAACTCCGGCGACAGATCCGCACAAACCAGTTCGACTGAAAAAGCGAAAGGAGCAAGGACTCAATATGCATGCAATGCAGACACGTGCTGGCAAAGCTTTTTATGGCAAGCCATTTGCATGTACTATTATAGTTCGTATGCAGGCGGTACTGGAAGGGGTTATTAACCAAGGTAAGAGCTGGGCCGAGGACCTTGAAACTGTTTATTAACACAGCAAAAGTGCAAATTTGCACATTCGATCGGAGAACGAAGTCAGGGCAAGTGGCGACCGCCTCTACGGCGGAGTGTGTCGCCGCTATTTTTAGTCGCGGCTGCGATGAAGGTTGCCAAAACTGACAAGGACTGGCCCCTGAATGCAGCAGGCGATTTAGCATTTTACTCACTGTCCTTATACGGTACTCGCTCCAGCACTAGGGCAATCAAATTGGGCTCGTTTAGCTTGAGGGACATGACCAACGCCTTGGTGTAATTCTGCTGCTTGAGGGACTCGTGGACCGCTTTCGGTGTAACTTCCAGCGAGAGATCAAAGGGATCGAACACAACACCTGGACAGCAAAAGTGGTACATTAAATATTTAAATTACTATTATGTTATAAATATTGTTATTGCGTACCTTTATCTAAGGCGTATATGCAGAGTCCTTCAGTTCCGGCAGCCGCAAATGCCTGTCCAGTGGGTGAGAACTTTACGGAGAACACCCTAACCTCTTGCTGGAATCTCCTGGAGGACATGTCTCCCCGTTGTACCCCCGGCAATCTAATGGCCACCCTGCCACCCTCCAGCTCCTCGCGGTCTTCCACCAGAGCCATGTTGCCAAATTCACTTAAATGTTTCCGACTGATAAAGTCCTGGGAACGAAATAAGAAGTTTGTGCATGGATATTTTTGAAAGATTTATTTGCGTACTTACATTGAGTCCATCTAAGCTGTGGTTTTGAGTGATTTCAAATTTCTTCAGCAGTATAGCCTCCCTAACATGATAAATACATATGTTCGCAGACTTGCCAGCAGCCAGTATGCACTCTCCGTCCGCTGAGTACTCAATGGTGGAAAAATAACTAGCAGGAGAAGCAGTTAATACATAACACTTATTTTAAATTTGAGGTCATCTCACTTAGCCTCAGCGTTCTTTCTCGCTGTTATTATATCAGTTTCCAGGCGTCCTGCGCTCAGATCATTACGACCCTCTATGGTAGCAACTTGACCAGCAGATTTGATGTCAAAAATGGTTATATTACCACTGAGAGTAGCCACGGCAATCTGCAAGCGTTAGAGTGCAATATGTACTAATGTAACGTCGCGGGAATGATGGAGTTTACACATACCTCTTCACCACTAGGACTGAAAGTAACATTTGTAACATCTGAAACAGCATCAATTGTTTCGTGCTCGCTGTTGCTCTCCAAGCAGTTCCATATCTTGACGGTTTTGTCCCAAGAACCAGACACCAAAGTAGATGAAGTAGCCACTGGAGAGAATGCTATGGAAACAACGGGTCCCTCATGGCCACTAATGATTTCCAGCAGCTTCCCGGTTTTAACTGACCACAGGAATATGTCGAATACGTCCTGCCCGCCAGCCACAACCAACTCGCCAGAGTAATCCACAGCCACGCAGGAGAACTGAGCAGGATTCGGTGAGGTAAAAGTCCTGAAGTTGCGGTATCTGAAATAAAGAACAGCGCATAAGTTTACCACACGGCTAAGACCCGAACAAAACCCACCTGTTGATATCAAAAGCACGCACTGTACCGTCTAGGGAACTGCTAACCAGGAACTTTTTGTTCTTGCTGAACTGTATGCCGGTTACTCCACTTGTGTGCTCGCTGAAAGTAACAAAACAGAAACTGCTCTGTGTGTTCCAAAGCTTCACCTTGGAGTCCTCGCCGCCAGTGGCGATGAACTGACCATCCGAGGAGTAAGCAATGCAGGTCATTTCGCTGCTGTGTCCCTGCTGCTTCATTATGTACTGCTCGCTTTGCCACTCCCAAACCAGAAGTTGGCCGATCTCCCGGGAAGCCAATGCCACCCAGTCACCTGTGCAGTTGAAGAGGGCAGCCGAAATGGGATAGTCGGATATGCTCAGGGAATGAATCATGTTCACATCGGGCAATTCGTAGAGGTAGAAAGCTCCGGAACTGAAGGCTACCACCAAAACCTTGGTACGAGTGTTGTAGTTTGCTGCGGTAAGTTGTACATCCCGCTGCTCTTTGCGCGGCTCATCGGCCAAATAATGACGACTTAATTTCTTGTAGAAGAAGGGGTGACCCTGCGTCTCGTCCTCATTTTTTATATGGTTGACATCTTCAGCATCTTTGGATGATTCCTCTTTTAAAGCATCCTTTTCCACTACATTTTCAACGTCATCTTCTGACTCATTGTCAGATACTGCCTTTTTCTCCCTCTTCCTTTGTGGGGGAGCGAACTTTGGCCTTTCAGCATCCTCTAAATCCGAGGGAGCCAGGCTGCATTCCCACAAGCACAGCTGACCATTGCGGCTTATGGTGTTCAAGTGCAAGCTGTTCGCCTCGAAAAAACAAGCCACAATGGCATCCGTGTGGCCGCTTAGGTTATAGGTGCGGAAATTCTTTGTATAGTTGATGGCGACGATTTTGGTGGAGCTATCCCGACAGCCGATGGCCAAAAGTCGAGAGTCCGAAGACCAATCCAGCCACGTGACATCGTCGTATCCACCTAGGAATTTTCGGCGCAGGACGAAAGGATTGTACTCCCCAGTGATCTCGCCCGGCGCACAGAATATTAGCACTACGTTCTGGACAGCAACGGCAAAGAATGCCCCATTTGGACTGAAGCAGATGCACTGTACGCCCGTTTGGAACTTATGACGATGTATCACCGTACAGGACATCATGCTGATGAGCTGCGCCTCCCCTTTTTCATTGACTGCGATCAGCAGACTTCCATCTGGGGAAAGAGCCAAGTTCGTGTAGTTATAACGCGATTCCAGGGACAAGGTGCGCGATTTGTTGCTGTGAACGATTTAAATATATAAATGAAATCCTTGGTTTTTAAATGGTAACTCACTTTTTCAAATCGTAGACCGTTATCCTATTGCCGACCGGACTGATAACCGAATTGCCATCCGGTGTGAAGACCAAGTTTCCATTGCGATATATTGTGCCCAACAGGTTGGAAAACTGTGAAATCAAACATTAGGAACAACATATTAATGATAACATTCGTGTTAACATATTGCACAAATTACTTTGTAGGAAAACTTCATTTTGCGGCGGCTTTTTTTTTTAGCAAAAACCACGAGCTAAAATATAAACAAAATCTCCCACACGTGTTGAGGTAAACACATGAAGCTAAAAATGCACTAAGGCGTTCTTGAATCCCACAGCACAGTATATACCACAATGGTGACGAATATCGATCAGAGCAAAAATTAAGCAACGTCTTTATAAGAATTGCAAAACAAAACAGAATAAATTATTATTTAAAATACAACATTGCTCTAGCTTTAAGATTTGTTGATTTTATAGCATTATGTATTAAAATCGTCATTTTACATATAAGCCAGTTGTCATATGCGTTATTTACTGTACTGCGCTGCAAAACATATGTTTTCATGGGTGCTGCCAACGCGGTCCGAAACATCGAATACAGAACGAAAAAACAAAGCAACGCATTTTCACCATTTCTAAGAACTAAACCAGGTTTAATAACAAACAATCGATGGAGACGACAAAAACGGCTGCGGAGAAGTTGGCGGAGCGCAAGGCGCGTCTGCTGGACCTGCATAAGAAGCGGCAGGAAGCGCGTACGGACAACCACCAGGAAGTAGTAGCAGAGGACGCCCGCAAGAAGCTCCCCAAGAACTGGGAGGCTCGCAAGCGACAAGCAGAATGGATTCTAGCGGACGACAAGGCGCGAGAGGAGGCGCAGGCAGCTGGCAAGGATTACGAACGTCTTAAGCTTTTGGAGGTCTCCGCGGTCGATGCGGATCGCATTGAGAAAAAGAAGAAGCGTAAAGACAATCCAGATCTTGGTTTCTCCACATACGAAGCCCAAACAGCCAGGCAGTACAACAGATTGGTCAAGAGTATGCCTGCCCGCGATATGGAAAAGTACGAGCGCCAGAAAAAGGAGCTCGGCGACGCCTTTTACGGTGGTGCACACACCACTTTGCATTCGAGGACAAAGGACACTCCAGGTGCTATTACCAAAATGGTTACAGACCTGGAGCAGCAGATAGAGCGTCGCAAGAAGTACTTCTCGCAGGAGGATATACAACGACGATGCGGATGTGGACTTCATCAACGAGAGGAACTCCAAGTTTAACAAGAAGCTGGACCGATTCTACAGCGAGCATACAGCCGAGATCAAACAAAATCTGGAGCGTGGAACAGCTATTTAAGTTTAGTATTTTATTATTTCTTAAGCTTAAGATCCGAATTCGAAGTGTAATTAATTAACTTTGTGTACGTATAATTTTTGCTAATCCAATAATAGACAGTTTACAGAAAATTTGCCATAATAACACACACTTTTTTACACAATTAATCTAAAAGTTCAGTAAATATCGAAGTTAAAAGGGTTTAAACAGAAACCAGTATTTCAACTATTTAAGTTGAATTTAAGATGTCCCGAACAGATACCATATTGTTTTTATCTTTCAAACCCTATACAAAAAAACTTTTGCTGTAAATATATTTCGTTTATTTACTTAAAAATAATTAACATAAAAGAAAATGTAAAATTACTTATAAAGCGAGTTGGCAGCTCCGTTTCCAAAAGCAAAACACTTTTTTAAAACCTATTGAAATAATGCAGCAGTTTAGTGCGCGGGAGAAGTATTTGGTGTCCAACACCTTGAATTGCTGGCCCGTAATGCTGCAGGGTCATTCCGTGCTGATCGATCTGCACAACGAGACCTCCGTGGCCGGAATCATCGATGTGGCGGATGGACACATGACCTGCGAGCTCTCCCATGCAGTTTTCATCGATCGCAACGGGGGTCAGCATCCCTTTGATCACTTCATGGTGCGGAATCGCATGATCCGGCAGATCCACATACCTTCGCACTTGGATGCCGAGCAGGAACTGCGTAGTGCCATGGAACGGGGAGTCCTGCGAAGAAAGCGAGTGGAAACCAAGGGTGGAAAGCGGACTTTCAAGCAAAAAGCGAGCGGAAGTCCGTCACAAGGAAACACTGCAAATGATCTTCCAGCAACAAAAGAATAAGCAGGAGACCTAAACTATAAATATATGTGTAAATCATATTTTTTACCAAAAATACCCACATTTCTACTATTAAAAACAAGAGATTTTTTCTTATTCTCAGGAAAATAGAGTCCAATCAATTACGTATATCATTAGTAGTTTAATTCGTATTGGATGAAGCACAAAACATAGTCTCTAGCACGTTTATTTATTCCAAGAAATTCAAACGTATATAAACTGAATATCTTATATTCCCTTAATCCAAACTCTACTTAGCGGCCTGCTGCTTTTGCTGCTCCTGGTACTTGTAGTGTAGCTCCATGCAATCGGTGTTGGAGATGTTGACCCAACCGTCTTCCTTAATGTGATACACGCGAATGATACCGCCGGAGTAGGCATCCCTGAAGGTGGCATGGTAGATGGCGCGACGTCCCAGCTCCTGAGGCCTCCTTATCCTCTAGGTCCCAATGATAGCCGGAGTCCAGGACTCCGTAGGCGTACAGTGATCCACTGCCCACGGAGAAAAGATTGCCTGGCGTTCCGAGATCCCTCGGAGTCCACATAGTACAGGCCGGGTCCACGCTTATCGTAACCAGCCAGCATCATGCCCATGCTCAGACCCATTCCCTTGTATTCATGGGCTATGTTGGCCATTATCTTGCTGGCAGCGGCCACCGAGATGCGCTCCTTGTTTCGCAGCTCGTGCAGGCGGCATTCCTTGGAAAGGACTCTGTCCCAGTAAACACAATCGGCTGCACCACCGGCCAAGGTGCCCAGCATGAACTGATTGATCTCCACGATCTTCTTCATCGACTGCGAGCCAATGTACGATCCACCAGTGGCACGGGAATCGACTGCCAGAAGAACGCCACCCTTGAACTTGAAGCCCAACGTTGTGGTGCCGTGATCGAAGTCGATTTTGATGCCGGTCTTGTCGGCATTGGCTTGGATCTGATTTAGGTTGTGAAGGGGCTGAGGAGATAGTCAACTGTTTAGTAGATTCTCCCAGAAAATCAGTTTATGAACTACATACATTCTCGAATGGCGGAGCAGCCAGTGTGTAGGGATTGGCCAGATTGCAGGTGAGCGCGTTTTGGTCTTCCTCTACGTCCGCCGATGACCAGGCGGTGGGCTTCATGTACGAAGCATTTGATATCTTGCAGATTTCAGCCTAAAGCCATTATTACAGCTCCTTAAAAACAATTGAAAACGTTGAATGCGAAATGCCGATGACAAACAAAATTCGTTGCCTACTTGTAGAGTGGCCGTACTTGTTGGCGGCCAATAAGGCAGACTATCGGCTTCACCGATAGCTGTCAATGGTACGGCAGCCCTGCTCGAAACCTGTTGCCAATTTTGCCTGTGATTGGCTTTCTTTTAGTCTCTTTTTAGGCCTGGCTTGAAGCCAAATTAACTCTGGGCGTTCCACTAATCGTTGGCCAAATATTGCAAAGTCGGGCATTGAAACATAGTCGAACAGAAACATGTGTAAATACGTGAGAGTGGCTCATTGCAATGAGTAAATTACGGTCCGAAGACGGGATTTAAAATTTGTGAAAAGTAAGTTGGGCATTGAGAAAACCAAGGCGCACTTTAAACCTGGTTTTCAGGCCTAGAAACTTACTGTAATAGTGTTAAAGCATAAGGGAAACCATACATGTTTTATCAATTTGTTATAAAGGAAGATCATTAACTTACACTTAAGAGGTTGTTTTTTAAATTAACGAGACCCATATTCGAACATTTTTGGTAACTCCCACTTCTGTTTGTAATAGCAATTACTACGTGGTACGCCATTGCGTGAGGCACACACACAGGCGCATACATGTTTAGAAAATATGGGTTCGAAGATCATATTCATTTGATCCTAGGTGAAGTAAGCTCTTTTGTCGTCAACAATGTTATATCAAAGCATAAAACATTTCACACAACTTAACAACACTCCGACTTAACAAATGAGTCTAACGGTAATTACACTGAAAAGCATGGGACACAATGTAAATATTATCTTTGCTTGTGTTTTTCTTTTTTTAAGATCAAACAAGCTTTAAGTTGAAACCATTAATAAACCATTAAGAAACCATTAAAAAAATGCTGATTTAACGAATTTGCTGAATTTCAAATTACTTCACAGACAATGCAGCATGGATCCTCCCGCATTCCAAAACAGGAAGCTCTTCCGAACGCGATCTCCGGGGTAAGTTAAGGAATTTCCCCTTACCAGCCAAGTTTGCACAGATTTAACCCTTTTTTTTGTAGCCCGACTCCAGCAACTGGACTTCGCTGCACGAAGCGGTGGCTGCCGGCGATGATCGTCGGGTGGAGGGTCTCCTGTTCAGCAATGCGGATCGATTGGCCAGGGAATCCGTGCAGGGTAACACCCCGCTCCACGAGGCCGCCAGTCGAGGGTTCAGTCGCTGCGTGAAATTGATCTGCGCGCCCCCGGCACCACCCGCTACCACGGGGGTGGGAAAACCAGCAAAGGGGCAGAAGGACAAAGATAAGGATAAGCACAAGGGCAGGGTGAAGGTGGCCCACCAGACCATCGAAGCCCTACACAACAGCGCCCTGGGAATTGCCAACAACGAGGGGTTGTCCGCCCTCCACTTGGCCGCTCAAAATGGTCACAATCAAAGCTCCAGGGAGCTACTGTTGGCCGGCGCCGATCCCGATGTCCAGAATAATGTAAGTGGGGGGGGGCTGATATCCATTAAAAGCAAGTTTAAACAATCGGTTATTTCAGTATGGAGATACTCCGCTGCACACCGCCTGCAGATATGGACATGCCGGGGTCTCTCGAATCCTGCTCTCCGCCCTTTGCGATCCGAATAAAACGAATCTGAACGGTGACACCGCTTTGCACATCACCTGTGCCATGGGTCGGAGAAAGCTCACAAGGATTCTGCTAGAGGCAGATGCTCGGCTGGGCACTAAAAACGCACAAGGCGACTGTCCCATGCACATAGCGATTAGGAAGAACTACCGAGAAATCATCGAGATCCTGAACACGCCGAAGAAGATACGAAATCGCAAGGAGAAACCCAAGGAGGGCGGCAGCAGGTCGGACAAGGACAGAGATCGGGAAAGGGATGTGGTGGACAAGGGTATAAACTGGTCACCCTATGGCTGCCATTACTTTCCCGACCCGCGTGCCTTTCCATCACCAAAACTAGAGACACTGCCTAAGGAGCCACTTAAGTCGGGGGAGCAATATTTCCTCGATTTGGCGGGGCATATTCACAAGGGTCCTGTCAGCGTGGGTAACACATGCTATTGCGGTCCCTTCTTCCGACATATTGAAAACAAACTGAATTGCAATCGAAAGAGTTTGAAGAAGTACGTTCACAAAACCAAGGAACGCTTAGGTCACAAAGTTCAGGCATTGGCAATCAAAACGAACGATCAGATTGAACAGCTCACAAGAACGATGATCGAGGACAGGATGAGATGCGAGAGCAAGAGGCAGCACCTCAGTGAGTTCCTGAGAAGAGGTGAACCTATGCGGTCCACTTTCGATCAGCAGAACAAAAACACAAGGATCGAAAGAACAATGTCCAGGTGCCGCAGTCTAGAGCTCTTGGAAAGCAACCATGAAGGTGGTAGGCTCACCAACTCACGGAGTGTAGATGTCCTCGAGGACCAGGCTGTGGAAGCTATAGTACACCGATCAGCGGACGTCCAGCTGGATAGCGACAGCGACGAAGATTCCAATGAAGCTGGTGAAGAGGATGAGGCAGAAGAGAGGGGATAAGGACCAGGTGGAAGGGGAGGCGGAACCAGAGGAGCAACTGGAGCACTCAAAGTTAGATGAACTCAAGCTAGACTTCCTAAAAGTATCCGAAAGACTGGGAGTGCTCTTAGAGAAAACCACACTGATCATGGAAAGGGACAGTGAGCAGGAGGGCAAGCACCAACTTTCTTCCTTATCGCCACCCTATAATCCCCATCCAAGACCGGAGTCCGCCCAGCTTCGGGAAGATAAAGAGAGTGTTAATAGTCCCAATTTCGATGAGTACGCCAATGTAATGCGGCGCTATCCGAACTCCAGTGAGACCTCAAATCCCTCCCAGAACTCCAACAGCTGGGACTGGGAGGCATCCCCCACGGGCAGTAATCCCCAGCCAGATTACAATAAGTACTATCAGCGGATTGGAAGAGGCGAGAACATGCTGAACTCCGTGATAAAGGCGCTCCGAAAAGATGCCTCCTTCGCGGATCTGGGCAAAGAGGAGACGGCTGTCAATGAAACCGCCGAAGGAATGGGAGGCTGACAAGCTGCTGTACAAGGAGCAGGCAAGCGAGGCAGCAGGTATCTCCAACCTGATGAAACGGCAGCCGCTTTGTTTAGAAGACAATTATCCCGTCATGTCGAATTTATTTTACTCCAACCCCATCATGGAGTACGCCGAGGAAACGGAGGTGAGGCAAAATGGCAATGAAAATATGAGCAAGGTTGAGATTCGGAACAGTGAAATCAAGTGCCTAAAGAGGCCTAATGCTGGGCAGGTAAGGGATATGGTGGCCCAACTCCAAAACACCATTGACTCCAATCGCCAGGATTTCCAGACGGCACATGTGATCGCGGCAAGATCACACTCCCGCTTGAACAATAACTTCCACCACATAGAGGGCACCTCCTCGAACCCATCGCCCACCTATAGTATTCCCCACCGGACGGCCACCCAGTTTGGGCTGCCCGAAAGACACATACCCAAAGATGCCTACTTCCACGAACTGCCCCACCGTCCACCGATCCCACAAAACCCGCAGAGAAGGTTGCACACCGGCTACGTACCAAATGCGAGTCTCCATCGCAGTGAAGATCTATACGTGGGAAGGATTCCACAACCGAAATGCTCCTCCGAGACAAGGGGACTATGTGGATGCGGTAGCCTACAGGCCCCTACAGTCCCCCACCTTTCAGGCCATTGTGCCGCCTCATGTTAACCAGCGGCCAAGGAACTGGCCTCATCCGAATCTTCCACCCAATGAAATCGATCTAGACGAGCTGTCTGCCGTTGGCCTCTACAACAATGTCTCGAGTCTAGTTTGAGTTCGGTAATCCGGTAATCAGATGTTCCCATTGTACATAGCAAATCCCCACATATTTATCTTAATTGTAATCAAGTTTTAAACTACAAAGAAAAGTTAACTTATTTCCAACTGATGAATCTAATCTGGAGGGTCTAAAATATATAAATATAATACAAAGTTATACATGCAATTTGTTCATTACACGACTTTGGCTTTTTAAATTCAGCGTAAGTTGTGAAATATTTAGTTTAAAATTATAAAATACCCATTTAGATTGTATTTAATTGAGTTTTAGAAGAGTTTCAGGATAGAATGAAACCCGAATATGGTTATTTTCGGTCTCGAAAGAAATCAAACGCAACCGAATGTTTTCGATCAAAATATATTTTTCTTTAAAAATGTTTAATAATAGTATTTATGCATGTGTAAATATCAGAATGTCAAGTACATATATTTATTGATAACAGATCATTTTGGTGTTTTGATAGACATGCGGCTTATGAACTCTGTATAATTGTGTAAACGAAATCAACCAGGAAATCATCTCAATAATCGAGCAGCGATGGTTGGTGGGGATTCAAAAAAACCAAATCCCCACCGCTGACAAAAGTAAACAAGTAAATTGGGCAACATTTTGATATTGTTCACCAATATGTCTGCGGTATTGTTAGTACAATTTTAGCAAGTGCCTTATGATGATTTCTCGATGTCTTCGTAGTTAATTTAAAATTCTATAAATGACACTGCTGCTGAACGGCGCCTGCTACTTAAATTTATCGGCCACTTAATAATATCTTAATTCTGAATAGTAATATTACAAATACAAATTACAATAGCCAATAATTTAGTCACTTCGCATGTATGTATAAGTATGTCTCAATGTAGTTATGTTCTATGTAAGTATGTATGTATTTTGCCTAATTTAAGTCTATTCATAATAGTTGTTGATTTCTATTTAGGGGCGTTGTTGGCTTGGAAATTGATGTGACATGAGTAACCCGGCTTTTCGCTCTGTGTAACTTAACAATGTTGGTCTTAGGACTGTTGTTGGATGTGAACTATGATCGCTTGTGTGTCGCCAAGTGACATATTTTCGGTCAGGTAACGTCTCAAAGGGGACTGTTGTCGGAGTCTTCGCGTTCTTGGATTGTGGTAATGCTTTGCTGCAAGGCATTCGGTGTCAGCCATTCTCTAAAAATCAACATTATATAGTTAATAACGCAAACACTGGCTCTTGTTTAATCTAGGATGGCTTACTTTGGCAAACATCTTTGTAGAAATGGCACACAGGAGCTGAAATGCGCTAAGCGATTGACCCAGCTGGGTATTTCTTGGCCGCAAAGTATCTAGAACGAGTAATTAGCATTAGACGAATTATTATGAAGTCTATTGCGTCTTAAAATCTTCAATTTTGTTTCTTCTGAACACCAGTTATTTTAAAGTATCTTATTGTATTAGATGCATTTAAGAATCCGCCCAAATTTGTCCTACTTTTAAGGTGATTCACTATAAGAAATTCTGTTTGTAACTGACCCGTATCTGACGCTGAATCATTCATCAGCACACCCAAAGATGTTGCTTGATATTGGATCCACCCAGTGGAAAATTTCTGAGATTTATGCCTCACCTGAGTTAAAGAGCCCGAGAAGTGGTTGCAATTGTTGTTCATTAGATGATATCGGTCGCCCCGAAACTGATTGCCCAGCTCCTCGACGATTCGACGCACATCCTCGTACGTGAAGTCGGTGCAGCCGATTTGAATGCTTTGCCGGAACTGGAACTGATCGCCCAACTCGTCGTGATCCCGCGGTGAGATCTCAAATACCCCCGTAAACGGGAACGGATGTCCGCCGTAGGCGAATTCGGTGCCAAACGCTTCTACGCCGGAGTGAAATACCCCCAGGCCGATTGAGGTGGTGTACTCGTTGATCCAGTACTGCAAACACAATAAAACATTTATAGTTTTGCGATGAGGAATGGGCAAGCCGGAGTAAACGTACCATATCGTAGACATTGAGTATAACAGGCTCGCGAGTACCCATATTGGATGGCAGGAGCTCTTCATTACCGATCTCGTCTTTTGGTACACTGAGACAGCTCGGAAACGACAGATTGCACGGCAATCCGTTGGAGAACATTGATTAAATGCGTTCGTTGGTTTTGTGGGGCTCGAAGTATATGAAGTCTGCAATGGTGGGGCCTTTGATTAATCTGGGTTCGCAAGCATATGCTGGTTAAAAATCTGTATATATCCATTGGATGTGTACTTTAAATGAAGGCTTTAACTTCAGCCGACTCTCCTCCGATTGATGTGTGCAGCATATATGTATGTATATACCCGAGAGTGCGTAAGATACATGTAGCATATATGGATGCAGTTACATACATGTATACGTATGTGTACATATGTACGCGAGTATGTTTGGTCGCTCGGTAGAAATGTGTCATATTGGCAGGCCCACTTACATCTTTTCAAGGCTGTCTCAGCATTCCATTTTCCAAAACAGAAATTTAACAAATCATAAGGTGCCAAATTATATGCTAATGTAATGTTTTTTCAGCTTCCGCTTTTTGTTTCTCGTTTACACAAAATTTTTTTGTTTATGGATTGGTTGCAGAGTTGTCACTTGTGCCAAGACGGTTTTCGCGGAACTAGTTCAGCCGATTATTGCGGCTCGATAGCGATAACTATAGGCTTTAGCCAAAAGCTGAGCATTTGCACACAACTTAGGGAAATTAATACCTTAAGAAACCTATGTTTTTCTCACTGCAATGTCTGCCTTGTATGCGTATATTTTGAATACGATTATATAGAGCTGCACTTCGAGCTCCGAACCAGTTCGTAATTTAGTCACAGCTGTTTGCTTATCAGAACTGGCCCATTTCCAAACGTTCCATTTCCATTGGCATTGTAAAACGCAGCCAAAAACACTATAAAATTAAATTAAACCCACTAAAATTGCTTTGTGTTGCTCAAAATGTGGAGTTAGGGCTGCCGCACACCAGTAGCCTGGCAATAAAGCCCGATTAAGGATTCACTGCCGCCAGCAGAGGGCTAATTGAGTGTCGTGACGAAAGTTCAATCGATTGTTGACCGAATTAAAAATAAGCCAAACATTTGCTAAACTACAGTGCTAAGCGGAAGTTAAAGCCATGCTATATAGGATCAAGCAACTGGAAGAGACTGCAACCTGAATCCCGGCTATAGGATACGACGAATGTGGTGTGGGCGTGGCTTATAGCACACACATGTGTTGGCGTGAGTTCAATTAAATGCCAAGAGGTCAAGTCTGGAGTTTAAAGGGAGTGTGTTGCTTTCCAGATCCGTGAATATTGGCTGGTACGTGCTTTAAGAAGGGATTCGCCACCAGACATGCAGCTGGACACTCAACTGACCAACGGAAAAGCAATAACTAGCAACTAGTAATTAGGGGGATACCACGTTAACTTGCATCAACTACGTTTTAGCCATGTTTTCGGACGACACTGATGAGTTGGACACCATCGCCGATGTGATGGGACTCCGGTCACAGGCGCGTCTTAATACCTTTCGCGAAATGTGGTACCACTGTCTTTCTGTGGGCCCTGTTCTCCTCCATTTTCATCCACACCTGCGCCGCCGTCGTGGCCTTCTTCACACTCCGGAAGCACAAGTTCGGACGATTCTTCTCGATCCTGATCCTGGTCATGGGATTTCTGTCGCCGGCGTCAAGTGGCATCATCAGCAGTGCGGTCATCGCCTTTGTTCATCGTGCCTCCAGTCTGCCAATGTCACCCATATACGCCATGATCTGGGGCCTTGGACAGACCATCGTCTCCGCCTGCCTGGGATTCACCCGGATTCTGGCCACGCTGTAGAGCACGGACTGAAGTTTTTCATTGGCCATGGCCACCACTTCATTCTCATCATCGCGCCCAATCCAATGTTCACAGAGTTCCGTCTTTCGAACGGACATATTATCAATTCTTCAGGTGTGCAAACCACAATTAATTGAATTCATAGTTATGTGTATAGGAACATTGTGATTTTTAAATTATACCTTATACGATGAGAAAGTAATGTAAAATATTTAGCTTTTAACTTAAAACCTAATTCTAATTGTACATACTTTAGGAAGCTAATATATGAGCAGATTCTAAAGCTAAGAAAGTATTCCTTTATTACTAAGTTTTAAAAGTCTTACAGTTTAGTTTCCTAGATCAGAGTGTTAGGGTCCTTGGCAGTATACAATGTAAACAGTTTGTTGCTAAGAACATTTCCAATACGACGTTCGGTGTGAAGCGGTTGAGGACCATTGCAGCGCTTGATCTTCAAATCGGCGAGATTTTGGACGGCCAGTGGATCACTGGAAAAGTGATCAATCAGTTTCTTAGGACACGGATACTGGGCTATAATGGACTCGGCCACTTCCAGAGTGACCAGCGGCAGTCGATTCAGATGCTGCTGCCAGAGACGTCCGTATCCATTGCCCTGATCCACTCGGACGCACTGCTTCTTGTCGTTGGCCAGGTACTTCTTGAAACCTCCCAATGTTTCGTTGCGTTGCTTCTTATAGGGGGCTTCCGCTATAGCTTTTGTATATCGCTGCAGCAGGGTCACTAGTTCCTGGCCTTCCGGCTTATTGAGTTGCTCCACGTGCAGCTCCTGGAGCAGTTGCATCTCAATCAGAGCGTCCTGGGTGGCCGAGCTGCCATGCTTGCTATGACGGAGCGTTGGTAGGACAATGGTGTACTGGCAATCCGGAAATGAGGCCTGCAATCGGGGTCCCACACAACAAAGACTTTGATCCCTAACTGCCTTTTGGAAGCTGCTTTCGGATAGCCATTGGACCACTTGGTTTTCCGGTCTCCAGGCTTCGTCCAGGCCAGTGGGACTGCTGCCCACGGAAATCGTCTGCTGGCCCACATTACGTTCCCACAGGATGCAGTGGCTCACGGGCAAGCTTCTTATTTCATACTTCAAGTCCGTCGCATTCAATTGCTGCAGCGTCGCCTGGCCCACGGGAATGGCCAGAAATCCGGCATCTATGACCATTCGCACGTATCTCATGCATTCTCCGGGCTTGATTCGCTTCTGTTGTTCCCGTAACGCCTTGCTTGTGCAGCTTGTCCACTTTGTTTGACATTCTGGCCAAAAAGTCCGCCAAATATTGTAAGTACGGTTGTTGATAATATATCAAAATAGCAATATATCGATATTTTTTTCAGAAAATTTTATATTTATATCGTTATATTGTTTTTGCCCAAATATTCGATATTGCGATATTTTTTTATATTTTTTGATATTTTCCCTTCGGTCACTCTGATTTCCAAAGTAATAACGGGTAAAAGTGATGGTGCTAAAATGAACATAAAATCCAAATATACTTTTTTTTTCTTAGCTGTCTACAAACTTGGAAAATGTCCTCATCATAACCGAGTCGTTTAAGAGTGCTGAGGCGTTTAAAGGTGTGTTTAAAACCTGTGTGTAATTTAAAAATAAAACGTATCTATCCTTTATTTTAGATGATGGTTATAAGATCAAAGAAATTACTGACGCAATCATCTTTATGATTTGCAAAGATAACATGCCAGTGCGGTGTGTAGAGAAGGAAGGATTCAAATTTTTTTAATGATATTTTATATATTATCATTTTTTTTGATAAAAATAATAGCGAAAAAAAAATATTTTTTTAAATCACGACATCCCTAATTGTAAGTAAATATATTTAGAGATGGCAGTGAATCGATAGCAATTGGACTTTTAGACAGGACTCAATCCGCGGTTTGAAGCATGGCTATATAATTATTCTGGATTATTTAGCAGTAATTTGTTTTCATAGCATGGTAACACACTGAATCGCACGCCACACGTGTTTTATTTTCTGCTTCTTTGACCACAGAAAAACAATCCAGAAACTGCAAAAATGTATCTAATGTACACGATTAACGAAAACGGCGATCGCGTTTACACCCTGAAGGTAAATAGTCATCAAAACATGCATATTACCCAGCAAAAACCATAACTTGTTGCGCTTCCAGAAACGCACAGAGGATGGGCGGCCAACTTTGTCTGCTCATCCAGCACGTTTTTCGCCGGAGGATAAGTACTCGCGCCAGAGGCTCACCATCAAGAAGCGCTTCGGACTGCTGCTCACCCAGAAACCGGAGCCCATTTACTAGGCCGTCGTTTAGTTTTAATTAGTGTACATCTTTATTTACAAATAATAAGCTACGAAACAACAACAAAACTTGGCCTTTAAATGCGACGCTTAAGGCCCGCCGTGTAATCGAATAGCTGGGCATTTCGAAACTCGCCACGCATATCCAAGACGTAGTACAGGGTCTTGCCCTTGACCTTAATGGGTAGCTGCACTCGGGCCAAGTTGCGGGATTCCTCGGCGGAGATGCACTTCAAAGGCACAGTCATAATGCGATTCCGGTTGAAAGGTCCGTAGGTCACAAAGGAGACGCTTTGGCCACCCTTTCTCAAGATAAGGAAGCGCACCGAGCGAAGCGTAAACATCCAGACAGCAAACAGTATGCCATATCCTAAAATGTTGGTTGAGTTTCATTTGGGTTTCGTCGACATCGCAGTAAAGCAGTCTCACCTATCAAAAAACTACAGATTGTGATACCATTTCTGTACTTATTATCGCCCAGATTTATGCGCTGGAACCACTTTAGATCCTCCTCTGGGTTTTCCACCACCGGAGCATCCTTCAGCGTCGTGAAGGCGAAGTGCGAGAGATATGTCCAGAAGACAAACTGACAGACTCCGAAAAAGTTTAGCATCTGATAGAATCGCGGGTTCTCATACTTAAAAAGTATTATGTCCTTGGGGACACTGGTATTCACATCGAAGGGGGCGGTTTGGGAGGAAAACCTCTTTATCATGGAACTGACCGGCGATTTGGTTACAATGGCCGGAGCTGCCAGTCTGAAACTCTGTAGACTAAGGCGCTTAATGGAATTGATGCCCTGGCGCAGGGCGAAATTCAGCAGATTGCTCATCTTAATTGAAAACTTCCCGCATTTGTTATTATAAAACAAATTAACCTATAATCGACAGATGTTTGTATATTGTTCCACTTGCCATTGGTTCACTAGCTCCGGAACTGGATTTTGTTTTACAAAGCGCCTTCAGGGCTGGCACATGCTGACTCCGTACACTAGTTCACCAATTGGAGCGCTTAACTAAAATAACACGATTTTTGCAATGTAACATAGCTGTATTTCATAGGAACGTTACATTATTATAACGTTCTGTATTTATTTGTCAATACAATATAGTTCATAGCATGAGAAAGGGAGTGGTGATCTTGGTGAAGTTCCAATTGACACTTAGTGGTTCTGCTCCCTAATATCAAAAGTTCAGTTATCCAGCCCTAGCAGCAACATATGATTTTGTTTGGTTCCAAACTAGAGATGAGCACGTGCCTGAACAGCACGACGTTTCTTGTATATACATCCAAAGTTTCATGAATTTTATTTAATCTTAGCTATTAAATAAACGTTAATTCTACAAAATAATTATTGATGTTTTAATATACATTTAAATTTGATACACTGCTAAGGTACCCAATAAAGGTTATGCTTTTGTAAGATATTTTGTCATCTATTAGAGAAAATATGTAAGGAATACAGGTAAAAAATTCATAAGATTTCCACATTTAATACAAGGTAAAGAAGAAGGTTCAAGAAAATCAAACCACTAAAATGTTGGAAATGCCCATAATAAATCTCTATCCCATCCCTTCTCGATGCACGAAATCAGAGCCGGCATCTGGAATCACGCGCCAATCTCTAATGAACTTGCTTGCAATCTGTGCGCTTCGGAACTAGTTGTGCATAGACTGACTCTTTTCGGCACCTTTTGTTGTTGTTCGTTTTTAGTCTGTGTTTCATTCTTCATCGTTTAAGGGCAGCGCAATCAGGTTGCCTGTGAATTGTAAGCCAATCGCAAAATAGCTGTTAAATTCATTCAAATCATTGTTTGATAGTTGTCGATAACCCACATTTCATATTTCAATTTTTTCGCGACCACATCAGTTAATAAACGAGTTTATCGAGTCGTAGGAAGGTAAGTGCAGTTTATTTTTATGCATTTTATGTTATTTTTATAATAGACTTAGAATACACTATAATAAGCTGCTCCAGACGAATGTTTCCTTTGGTATTCCGATTCGCTTAAGGGTTTTTACATTTTTTTTTTTTAATTTGGGCTGGGTACGGGTACCATACGTCAGATATGGTTCGAGTCTCTTTGAAGACATTTGTGTTTTCAGGGTTGTCAAGTAGCCGCGATTCACAAATCGTCCGAAATCGGATATATTTCTGGATTTGTTACGATGGTATAATATAGGCTAGACGACGGCGATATTAGCGGGACAAGCTACAGGAATGCCATAGCAACAGAGCAATAAATAACCTGGCGGTGGCAATCCTGCCCGTCTGTAAGGTCGCAATTATGTAATTCGTCCCATTTGATTTGCACTAACTGCGGCTTAACGCTTTTTTTAATACATTTATGACAAACATAATGCATACCTGGCAACCCTGAAAACATAAAATTGTACAATAGGTGAATAAAAACGGTGCCCCGTTTGGCTTTTGCTTTCTGCTGGCATCTGACTCGTTTTAGGTTTTTCGGGGTTTTGTCTTTCTTGGAAATCTGATATCAGAATCCTACAGAGGTCGCCGCGGTGATTTCAAAAATCTCCTTGGTTTCGTAAAACATGCGAAAACTTGGATGTTTTTCGACCTAACCTCACTCTGCATCAAAATCGATACGTAACCTAAAAAGAATGTAAGTGTGCTGCATAGTCGCACACATACAAATTCTGATATACATACACACTCACACCGACTTGCGTTGCTACAACTAAGTAAGCTGGTGTGTGTGCGCGTGCCAGAGCGGGACAGCTATAATAGACATAGAGCTCGACACGGTCTTAAATATAAGGCCGAACTTTAAAGAGGATAAATTGGTCCATATATACTTTTGGTTTCAAAAATAAGACCCTTAAACAAAACATATTTGTTCTTTACATGTGTGCATGTGCAACGGTTTTAATGGACCATAAGTAGAAATTTTGATAAAAGTATCGGAAGAAGTCGAAGTTGTGCGATCCAACTGCACTATGTACATTTGTAGAACGTAGGACCAACTCCGCAAATAGAGTTAGTATACCCGGTTTTAGCATTTGACCCGCCTCCATTTGAGTTTGCCCCTTGTTGTAGTTGTTGATTTCGCCATTCTGCTGTATCTTTGTCGTGTGGTGTTCGGGGCTACGCGAACTTTATTCAATTCCTACATACTGGCAAATATATATAGCCACGTGCATATACATATATATATTTGGTCTCTTGCTCTCTCTCTCGCAATTAATCTCGGGTCGCTCTCTCTGTCCGTCCCGCTCACTCCGCAACTTTCTACAAAACCGGTATCCTGGCAAGGTCCTAAGTTCGTCTCGGAAAGACCAGATGGACGGACGGACCGGACTCTAGGTTCTAAGTTTTGAAAGTTTGGAAAGTTTTTTTCCGACAGGGTTTGGTAATCTGTTACTTTTTTGCTCTCCAGCCTTCGCTAATTCCTCCTGCTTTCTGCTTTCCGCCTCCCCTATACCAATAATCTATTTACTAACTCTGGTTGGTGGTGTTGCAATATGAAAAATGGATATTCCATAATGTTCGTTCTTTTCTTAAATTATGTTCCCCTGCTTAATTGTAACCATATAGTCGTCCCGCTCTAACTGCCCATTTCAATCATCTCACCCTGCCGCTCGCGACCAACAAAACGCGTTCTATTTGCGTTATTATTAAATGCTTTGCTTTTCTCGTTGTTATCAATGTTTTTTGATTTAACGAGATCCCTTCTCATTTAGTTTCGGTTTCTATACCTCCTTCACCCACCCAGTTGCATTTATTTTTATAATTTTATTGAGGCACTACCATACCAAAAGAGACTGCCAACTTGCCATAGAGCACTGTAACATTGAGGGCTATAGCTTTGCCATATTTTTCGCAAAAGGCCAAAGTTTAAGATGTGAATATGGATTCCTTAAGCTCCGGGTAGAAATATATTATCGAATCTTATCATATCATCCCGAGACACGCCCTCCTGCCAACTATCTCATTCTTGCTTACCCGTACGCCCCTGCCGCGTTTACCGCTCTCAACTGTTTGCTCTCTCGCTCTCTTTTTCGTTAAAAGTCAGCTGGTTTGGCGTTCACCTCGTTCATTTTGCCACTAAACGCGGCGTGAAGTTGAACTCATTACGATTTCTTCGAGTGTAGCTAAATCAAAATAAATCGTAAACAGGGTATCAGGACGTTTAAACTTGTAAGTTACTCAACTTAATATAACCATTACATTTACAGTTACGCTATAGCTTAAAAACCCAATAAACTCCACATAACCTCACTTTTGATAGTGAAAACTATTATATGCATGTATGCATGACACTTTATGACTAGTTTTCAGCATAGAATAGGTAGCAGTTAATTTGCCCTTTTTCCCCCTATTCGCATCTTTCGTTACGCACTTTTTCTCCCTTGCACGAATATTTATCGACGCTTTGCTTTGTCTTTTCGCTACAATCGTGTAGTTATTGTTGTGTTCGGAAAGCGACGAACGCTTAAGGCAACCAACAACAAAAACAACAACACAGTTAGACTGTAGGTAGATACACACAGAATCGAATCCGAAAAAAAAAGAAAAAAGTTGTTGGTCTTGAGTTATGATGTTCCTGGATTTGGACTTTTCGGATCAGGTCACTATGGAACATCCACAAAGATAATACTCCAGTATATTAGAAATCGCATATCTTAGAAGTAGAAACTGCTTAAAAATGAATTCGAGAAAGCGTTTGAACAAGTTTGGCGAAGTCCAAATAAAATATCGCTGGCTTTAGCTCGATTAAAGGTATAATTCTCAAGTTATTACATTAGCATTTTTGTTGGCAAATACTGTGAACTAAGCTTTTAGAGAGCTTTCTTTTAAAAGCTTTATTCCAAACGTTTTTTAAGGAGCATTCCTTTAAATTTTTTTTTATGCTTATTAATCTCAAAACCATACTAAAAATATATTTATTTTTTTTTTTAGCAATTCAATGACGTCTGAATAAATTGGTGGAAACAAAAAACATTGAAAATGATGGAAGTAAGCCAGAACATGGAACTTAAGGAACTCTCTACGGAGGAGGCTTTAATGGGAACCCTATCCTCAGAGCCCCTGTCCACCCCTGGTAAGTACGACTTTATTATTTGTATAAATCCGATTGGGGTATATCGATATCTGAATTACAGCTATTGTCAACAAATCTGTCGGTGAGCAGGATCTATGTGAGCTGATCAATGACTCCGATACCTCCGATAGCGTCAAGGCTATTGACAAAACGAAAAAGATATCGGAACGAGAACGTAATCCAGGCAGTGATTTGGACGCGCTCCTGGACAAGATTAGCTCTATTGTGGCATGCAGTCCCAAGAATTCCGATGATCTCGAGTACCTCGATATAGACGAGGAATGCGACTTTGTGTCGACAAAGTTGGGAACAGCTGCTCATACGGACGAAAATCGTACAGAGAAAAGGGAAAAAACAGAACAAGAAGAAGAAGAAGGAGAATTGCGCGTCGATGCGGATTCTGAGTTAAAGACTGAGGAGAAGATTAAAAAAATTAAAGAACACGCTCCAGCCAAAAAATCCACTCAGAATACCGATGATTTGGCGGAACCAGAAGGGAAGAGTAATGAAGCATTAATAGATGAAAAAAGCAAGTCAAAGGAAGATGATGAAGATGAAGTCACAGCACATACTGCGGAAAGCATTGAAAAGAACAGAAAAAAAACATTAACAGATGATGTGTTTATGGATGCTTTAGAGAGCATTTCCAGTTCCGATGAGTTTGATGCCTTCACCTCTCAGGACTCCAAGAAGGTCAAGTCAAGCAAAGAACTAAACACGGAAGACAAATCACCTGCCAATGATCCAGAAGATATTTCATCTGATGACGATATAAATAAGGATGAGAAAGTATATAAGGTCGGTCAATGTGAAAACCCTAACCAGGAAGTTATAGATTTAGATTCGTCGGTCGAATGTGAGGACTGCGAAACACTAAGAGAGCTCGAGGAAACTGTAGCTGAAACTAAAGGTACTAAGGAAGTTACTCATGCGAAGGATTCATTGAATATAGAAAATAATATCTCAGGAAAGTCCGTGAATGCGGCCGACGATGAGCCTGTCGAAGCGGGTGAAGAGAAAGAAAAGTTAACAGAAGGTAACGAACCCACGGAGTCCACGTTAGTAGAAGACAAGGAGCCAAAGGCAACCGAACAGTCGAAAGAGTCTATTCTAATCCACAGCGAAGAGTCAATGGATGTCGATGAACCGGATAAGACCAAAGAATCCGAACAAAGACTTAAAGAGCACACCGAAAGAAAAGAGCCTGAAAAGCCCAAAGGAAAAACAAATTCGGAAAAGGCGAAGGAAAATGAAGATTTAGAGATCGAAATAATAGAAGAGTCGGAAAGAGACACCAAGGAAAAGGAAGATCCAAACACAATCCAAAAGGTGGAAGGTGTTAAGGAAACAGAAAAGCCAGAACCTGTGGAGGTCGAAGGAGAAGAAACAGAAGATCTCAAAAGGGAGGACCAAATTGATGTTGAGGCTCGAACTCACACCCAGGCAATGAATGACACAACCGTAGATGATATGCTTAGGGAAGCGGTCAAGGATGTGGTAGAGATGGATGGAAATAAGGCTGCAGACGATGAACCTGCGGTTATATCAGAAAACGATAAGGTACCCACTATAAATGGAGAATGCGAAATTTCAACAGATGACAATATAAAGGATTTAGAAAGCAAGAAGACAACGACTGTTGAAGAGGAGACCAAAGAAACGGAGTCCGATGACGAAGTCATTTTCTTTGAACCCCTCGAGAAGACCGAAAAAGTGGAAACTACAGAAAATTCAACCACTGAAACTTCAGAGAAACCACTAGCTAAGGACGACGAAGTTGTTCTTGTCTCCGAGGATGAGGATGAAACACCCCACGCTAAGATACCGGCAAAGGAAGTTCAGACTTGCCAAAAGGAAACAGCTTTAAAAGGTCTTTCCAATGAGTCCGCTGCAGAATCAGCTGAAGCTAAAGACCTCCAAATAGACAATTCCGACAATGCTTGCGATCAGTTTGAGAAACTGAAGACCCATGATACGGGGAAGCCAACTGCCACAGAGGATGGGAACAGTAATTCTAGTAATCTACTGCGTCCTGCCGAGTTCACGGTAGAGTCGGCGCCAAAACGACTGCGTCGCAGTACCGATGAAAAAATGGAACCAGAAGCGCAGCCAGAACTGGAAGCATCCTCAAAACTCATCGGAGCAGATGGTGTTTTAAAGGATGTAACCAAGCGGAGCCATGATGATCTGGACAGCCTTCAGGAGGAGATACCTAATAAGAAAGTTAAGACTGATGACTCTGACTCAAACAGCTCCCACGAAGGCATGCTACAAATTGATATGGATGGTCAGGAAGACGATGTGAAGATTAAAAAAGAAGAATCCCCCAAAAAAGAAGTCGAAAAGAAACCTGAATTCGACCTTAGACCTGTTCCAGAAATTAAACAGGATGTTAAGCCCCTGCGCTTGGAATTCTTTAGGGCCTTCAAGCGGAATTTCGATACAATGACCCGTGATGACCTGGAGGAGTTGGTGCTGCAAAAGGTTGTCGAGGCGATGCTGATAAAAAGTGATTTCGCAGAAATCCGTATGCAGCTGGACAAATGCGAGAGCACTCTCGCCAATTATCGCCGCAAGATTGCCGAAGTGTCGAAGCAATTCCTGGATTTGGAGACGGTGCACAAGCGGGTGCTTAAGGACTTGGAGGCTAAGAACTCCCATTTTACTGCTCCTGTGCGGATAACGCGAGCTGTTGGTCTTCAGGTGGGCATTCCGTTCAAGGCCATAAAGCCCGCGGTCGCCGTTCCGGAGCCATCTCATGCTGCTGGCAGTGTGTTGGCGCCGCCCAGTGGAACGCCACCCAAGGCCAGCACCTCCCCTTTGCGATCGACAATGCGACCAAGACCTCCTCCGCCTGCCTTTGGACCATCCACATCCTCATCCGCCACGGGTCCGGGCATCAGTGCCTCTCAGAACTCCAATGCTCAACAGCAACCAGCATCATCTCAATCCTTGACCGCGGCTAATGTTACGCCGCCTGTGCGCCGGGGCTGCGTGCAGAAGGTCACGCCCCAGCGACCTGTACCTGGTAACATATCGCCACAGGTGCCACAGGTCAACAATCAGGCCAACGTTCACCGTCTGCAGTCCTCACCCCCTACAGCTCAGAAGACAACGCACGCATCCAAGCACACCGGAACCACTGGCTCCACACCTTCCTCGGCGGCTAATGCGACAAACAAAGCCGCCATGCGTGGCCGGAACTCAACATCCGCTTACTTAGCGCAGAAACAGCAGCAGCAGCAACAAACACAACAGCCGCAGCAACAGTTCCAACCGTGAGTATAATCCTGGTCGTCCTCTTAGATTAAAAGCGAATTCCACACTTGTGCAGAAGTAGGAATCGGTACAAACTCAATTAGATAAAAAGATTCAGAAAACAGCTTAGATTTGTAGCATTAAAGTGTCCGAAAAAATTGTTTTTGAAAAGTACTCGTTAGGGTAATCAACCGAAATATGTAGATAAAAGTGTTACCGATCCTTAAAATGTTCTTGCCGAATCAGTATTTTAATGTTCGTCCGTCACTTTGTCCGTCCATGCATTTGTCCGTCCGTATATTTTTCCGTCCGCATAATTAGCCAACAGAAACATGTAATATTCTTATTACTAACTTAAAATTGTTTCACATTGCAGACCTCGACCTGGTGGTGCTTCCACCCCAGGACCCAGTACCGCCAAGCAGGTGCCAAAGTGCACGACGAAGGTGCGCGCCCAGCAGTCGCCACTTTCGGGGGCCACGGTCTCAGTTCCCATGTCATCAAGCGGCAGTGGGTCGGGATCTGGCAGCTATGGACAGCAGCAGCAGCCCAGCTTGGCGCCGGCCAAGCCCAAGGAGAAGGCTGTCATTGACCTCACAGATGAAGATGATGCAGCGGCAGCGGCGGCGGCGGCGGCAAGGGCTGCCCAGGCTCAAATCGACGCTAACGCCCGCTTGCGTCAGGCATCCAATGCGGCGGTTAAGCGAAATGCTCTAGCTGCAGCAGCGGCAAAAGGAGGACGCGGAGGTGGAAATGTGGTGCGAGCTTCTCCAATGCAATTGGGTCGCGTTAATGCGCGACAGTTAGTTCAGAATAATGGAGGAGGTAAGCTGGAAAATCATTACATCTCAAATATTCAGCGTACTAATGTCAAACTTACCCAAAGGTCAGCGAAGTCCCTTGGGCTCAAACGTAACTATGCAGATACGTTCGGAGAATACTCCGCCAGCAGCCTCTCGTTTAAGATATTCACATCCTGCGCCATTGCCAACATCTCCCGCACAGCCCTTTAATCCATCCTGGAAAGTGCCTCCATCGCGACCAGTTATCCGGATAAGTCTCCTTGACACTGGCATTGTTATATCCTGGACGCTGGAGGATTCGAGCCCGCGGTTCGCAGAGTGCGTTACGTACCAGATCTATGCATACCAGGAGACGATTCATGAGCCCAGCACGGATAGCTGGCGGCATGTGGGCGATGTCAGCGCTATGCTGCTGCCCATGGCCGTAACTCTGAATCAGTTCCAGGAGAACCAGAGGTATTACTTTGCTGTTCGGGGCGTTGATAGTCACCAGCGATTCGGGCCGTTCAGTGTTCCCAAGACCTGGTTGTAAACAGACTGGTCTGACCTCTTCCTTAGGGCTAGATTCTAGGCATACTACCCACATGTAATTTATTTTAGTTCTTGGAAATTCGTTCTCGAAACTAGCCGGAATTATGAGTTAGTCTTAAGTTAAAAAGAGATTTTTGAAGAAATTTTAAGTCCTAACGACAAGTTATGCCAAGCAGCTAATCCTCTGCAGCTGAAAGTCACTCAGAAAAAAAAATAAGTAAACATTTGTATTTTATTCACAATAGGTTATCTATTATAAATAGGTTCAAAACTTACATGAATAAAAACATGAAACACAACATTGAATAAATATCAAATGAGAATAGTTTTTATCTTATGCTAGTTTTTGTGCGGGCCTTTTTATTTCCTTATTACGTAGTTAATACTACTTATTGATAAGTACTCTTATTAAACAACTCATGCGCAATGCCAGTGTTGTTTAATTTAATTTAAAGCCGATGCACTGAGTTAGTTCTAGGAAGAACTCTAGCCTAGTTGGTTTAACTAAGGAATTCGCGGACTTATTCGATAACACGGATTCTGTTTAATGTTATTCCATCTACAATAAGTGGTAACCTAATAATAGGGTGAAAAATCTCATCTAGCCTTGGAATCGCTTGTCTGAACTGTGTTTATTTTCCTAATTAACGAGCTAATTGCCCAAGTACCTGATGTTTGATATTGGCAAATATTGAGCATATAGTCACTAATTGGTGCTCAAGTGAAATTGGCCTGGAGTGTTGCAGTAAGGACAATAATTTGTTGCCAGGACACAGTGCATGAGACATTTTTCGGGTATAAGGACGGATTGCGAACAAGGGGGCAATTGACTGCAATCGATGGCACATAAAATATAGATGCACTCCCATTTAGGTGAGTGTGTCATCCAATTTGGAGGTCGCCACACCGACCGTCCTAATGCTCCCTGTGGAGGTACAGTCGCGCTTGCTAACTACATATGCAATTCAGAATTATGTGTACTAACTATTTAGGTTAGTCCTTGCTCTAAATAAACACATTTACCTATTGACTTTATAATTTTGCTGTTATTATAAACGAGTATGAGTATACACCAGTCCACATAAAAGAGTGTCCATTATAAATGAAAGCTTAAGTTCAATTATTAGGAGCTTCACTGTAGCTTCTTGGGGCAGGGGGTAGGGGCAACTGTCAGCGGGGTACAATGGTGCCTGCAATGTGCCCCGTATCCTGCCTGCATATCCTTGTGCCGCGTGCACTTGACATTGGCTTTCGAATCGGGTCTGTCGCGGCATTTTTGCTCATTCATGCGCGGCACAGGCAGGGGGGTTCGTCGGGTTGGGGGATCCAGGGGAGCAGGATTGCCCTGGTAATGGCATAATCGACCCCCTTTCTGGCCTCTTTTCGTTTGGGGGGCAGGCCACGTGCCGTTCTCGTTTCTGTTTTTCCTGCTGCTGCTGCTGCTGCTGCACTTGCAACAGCAGCCAAAAAACCTTGACATTAAGCAGCACCGTCGACGAGGCACAAAATCCTGCACTTGTGTGCAAATCGTCCTGCAAAAAAGGCACTGTACTTGAGCTGTCCTAGCCAGACATTTGTGCTTCAAAAACGGGTTTCTTGCAACTGCCTAATATTAATGTGTAAATGTTACCAATTTTCGATTATTTTCAAAAAGTTAATTGTGGTTTTATTGTAATATAATATAATAATATAATATATTATAATATAATATAATATAATAAAGAACAATTTTTGAAAGCTCTAAAATGTTGGAAAAACAGTTTATCATATATTTAACTTCTTTGTTTTACACCTACTTCATATTTCATATTTCATCTTTCTGATGATCACTACATTCTTAGGCAATAGCATTTCGTTACATTTGTGGTATCTTTGCTTCGTTCCCTTTTGGAATTAATGTCAAACTAAATTAATTACAGGACGTGCATGCATATGTATGGTTCGCATTAATCAATCAAAATGAGTCCGTAAATCGTTTCTGTGCCATCAATTAGTCGGCATTTATTTTCGGTGACCCCGACACACGAGTGAGTGCAATTGACATACCTGGATGTTCAGTTGCCACAATTGCAATTGAATGCAGTTGTTGCTGTTGTCGTGGCGCAAAAGCATAATAACAAAAACACAGATGTTCCGTCAGCAGGTTGCATGCCGCAGAGAGCGGGCGAGAGCAGGTCTCTCTCTCCTTGGCCTAACTCTCTCGATTTCGCACTGCGCAGGACTTGCAGCACGGCAACACTGGCCGTGGAAGTGCGACAGAAAGTGCGGTGGAAGTCCGTTTGTTTATTCGCTTGCGGAACGCGTTTCTCGACGGTTGGTTCGGTCGCAAAGCAGGAAGCGGAAGTGCTGGCAAAACGTGCAACATCCGGCGGCGAAGCAGCCAAAAGCCGACACAATAAAATCAAAAAAAAAAAATAAAAATAAAAGGAAACCTGTAAACACACCTCCAAAGATAAATAGTTAAATCGTAAAAAAATATACAAAATTCTAAATGCATAAAGAGTATAGCCTAAATTTGTGTGCGCTTGTTGATCAAATCAAGAATTGAAATTATTGCCAATAATTTAAGTTGTCAAGTGCTTTCCGAAAGTTGAATTATCTAAATTAAAGTCGCGTTAAGCCCCCATTTAAATATCGATTACAAAGGGTCGAAAAGTTTGTGAAACCAATACGTAAGTGCCCAAAGAAGTAAGCCCCCTTCCAAACACCTTGTACCTTTCTTTGTGTGCCACATTCTGCTTATGTGTGCCGGTGTGAGTGTTTATGTATGTTAATTAAATTACCGTTATGTGTGCTTACCACAACACAGCAATACACCATACACCATACACAGAAAAACCAGCTCTATCGCAGTAATTATACAAAAAAACAATGAAAAAGAGGAATAATACAAAAAACAACAATTACAAAGGCCACTGAAAATCCATTTCCCATTTCCTTGGGCCTTCCATCGCATTTCCCACCGCTCTCCCCACTCATCATCGCATGTTTTGCCCGCCCTGACACTTGGGGCATATTTCTGTGTTAACTGGGCTGTGCGTGTGTTTATTACTGCGACTACGGCCATTGGCACGTACATACATCGGACGGAGTACCCTCAATTCGCCGCCCATGTCCTTGCCATGCCTCTGCTGGGCACTACTCACAGTTATTAAGCGTCTTATGGCAACTCTCAAAGCGGCCCATAAGTATGCTATAGTTTTTGCTGTTCTGCTGTAGAGCTAACTCAGAGGAACACTTGAAGAAAATCGTAGTACCAATCCCTTCTGCTTCTACAGTCAAATGCTCAAATAACTTTTGCATATTTAAGTTATGAAATAAAATATTCTCCTAATTCTTCTTATCAGGACAATCAAAAATCAATCAATGAAAGTTAAGTACTTTCAACTTTTCTACTTAGCAGCAACTTTTAAGAATGAAATCAATTAGTGGGTGATTTCTCCTCGTGTAGGAGCAGCAGGTGCATTTGACTCAGAATTTCAGGTGATAGGAGCGAGCTTCTGACCAGCAATCAATAGAAAATCAAGCTTTACGCTTATGGATCTGGTTGGGGGATAGTCAGTCGCCCGGTGAAGCCATATACGCCTTTATTGCCCTTTGTTACATTCACCATTTGGGCCACTTTTATGTACGGCCCTTTGCACATCAAATTGATGATAAATTGCAAATTTCGACCATAAAATCCCCGGAGAGTTATTGAAAAATTTCAGCGTAGAGGTCGTAAGGAACCAATGAAAGGTATGGCATTTCATATTTATGGTACTTACAGCTCTCCTTTCATAAATATTAGGAAAGCAATAGGTACAAAAGTTCTCGTGCAGATGTCGATGAATACATGTTTGGAGAAAAACGTTAAAAGGTATTACCTAAAAGTTATGCATTACTATAATAAATATTTCTTCAAAATAAATTTATTTCTACATACGTGTAGGTTAGGGGTTTAACTGTTCGTTGAAAATGCACTTTTCAAGTCTTATAGATAAAGAAATGCAATTTGATAGTTCGACAATTGGCATTGGTTTCAGATTTACAACGAATGCGTTTCCCTGTAGAGTTTCCAGCTACTTTCTTGCACTTTCAAGTGTTTGATCCATGCAATCCATGGACATCCCATCCATTGAAAGCTTTTTAGAGTCATTATTCCCTACTTAAATGAAGGGCATTCAAATCGCGCTGGCAGTTGGGCCAATTGCAATGGGCCGGCTCAATTAAAGGACACCCAGTCCTTCGTTGGAGGGAATCGAGGGGACGAGTTCGGTGGATTTTGTCGGGCTAAGGGATACGGGTGGCGACATCTTCGACTGGCACATGCCCGTATGCAAATTGCGCCATAATCTCTACTGAGCGTCGGGCATTGAGTCGTCGCCTATTGATTATCAGTTTTGCATACTAATATGCCCAAGTCGGCAGTGCATTGAAATCGAGCCAAATAAAGTGACAAGCTCCGTGTCCCACTGTTTGTTTCTGCCCGTCCCTGTCGCTCCCCATCGCCCGTCTCTGTCGCACGTTTGCCATGGCAGCTGCTAGGGGGGTTCCCCTCTGATTCGCTTGAATGTGTGCGATGTGTCCGGGCTTAAGTAGCTTTATGTGTCTGTGTGAGTGAGTTTGTGTGGTTATAGCATTTTTTGTTCCTCGCTTTTCGCTTTTCTCGGTTTTCTGGGTTTTCGATTTTCACCACAGCATTTGCACGAAAAGTTGTTTTTCCTTTCGATTCTGCTTTTTGCTGCCATCATTTGCTCAACCTTATCGAGTGAACTACAAACAGTAAGGGAAATAGTTATTCGCAACTAAAACGGAATACGTTGTGATTTCTGCATACAAAAATAGGCCTTTTCTTTTTTATACCTCTCTTTGAACTTGATTTTATAGGAAATTTTCCTAAGAAAACTATTTAAAGCTTCATCCTGCTGTTGGCCTTTATTTTTTGGTTTGTTGAGAAGTGCCAACACCGTCGTCAACGTCGCCATTGTTTTATCACTCTGTAGCTCCCATTTTTTTGTTTTGTGTGGGTTCGTTCTATCACATTACGTATACGCATTTAGTTCCAATTTTTGCCTCTCGCTTTATTTTTATCGCCTTGCGTGTGTAAGCGAGTTTTCCATGTGTCTCAGTGTGTTACTGTGTTTGCATTGCCACTGGCGGCTTTTTTTGCTTCCGCTTTGCTTTCCTCGACTGTTTTCCACTTGCTTGTGTATTTCCGCTGAAGTCATAATGGGAAACAGCTGATAGTACACGCCCCCTCCCACCTCCCACCCCTAATCGAGCCCTTTCTCCAGGGACACAAACAGGGGGCGGGGCGGGGCGGCCATAAAAGAGTTCTGGTAATGGGCGTGTTTTTTGGGCTTTCTATAGTACATCTTCTGTTTATATGGGGCGCGTTCTCGTTGCCGAGTGCTGGAACATTGATTTAAGTTGTGCTCTTTGAAACGCCACTTTGAAACATTCTAAAGGGTGGAAAATCGTGGCCAAAATGTTAAAAAAAATTTATTTTTTTAATTGTTCATCTCTAAAGTTTTAGAAATTGGTGGGCAAACGATTCTAGCTTTCAATATTTCTAAAATTCGATTTCTCCCAAACCAGCTTCTTTAAGCTGGACAATCCGGCCTAAACAATCAATCAAGGCACAATCCATAACATTCGGCCATAAACATAAAACAACACACAACGATTTCGATGAACAGACTTTGGGCAGCTGTCAGTTGGCATTAAAAGTTGTTTGGATGGCGTATTATAATTGCATTTGGTCATTTTTATTTGGAGAATCGCCGTCCCAAGGGAAACAGGGAGCCGTGCAGAAGTGAGTGATTTATGGTGGAAAGAACGCATGGCACACAGGGCGTATGATAAATGTCTGCAACGAGCTAAATTTGTTAGGGATGGAAATGAAATTACAGAAGCACTCAAAGCGAACTCAAAAGGAAACAATAACAGGCACGCATTGACACAGAAAAAATAAGATCAATTCGTTAAATGGGGGAGATATTATTTAATAGGAAAAAGAGTGGTTAAGTGATCATCAGCAAACATATGGATATTTAACTAAATTATCGAATTTAAAGTCAGGATATAGTAGGAAGAGAAAAAAAAGCATGATCAAATATTCGTCTATCATTATTACAATATTTATCATTTTCATTGCAATTTCGTACAAAGATTTTAGTAATACATCGCTATTTTTATCCGTGCATGCACACACACATTTGCAATATTAATGATGCTGCTGCTTATGTAAATTGAAAGCAAAAAGGAAACCGCAGAGCATCATCATCATCATCATCATCATCTGCATCTGCATCATCATCTGCATCAGCATCAGCATCATCATCAACTATAAAAGTGTTCCTGTTCTACCATTTTCAGCGGAATCAGAACCACAGAAGGAAAGCAAGGCAAACAAACGATATGCGTATAGGCCAGGCCGAAAAGGACAAGATAACAAATCCCCCAGCAGCACTTAAGGCATAAATCTCAAACTCAATCAAGCGTCTGAGGCCGAGAAAGAGAGAGGAACAGGTCCAAAAGACAGGGACAAACGATCTAAGTGGCTGCCTTTCGTCTGGATATTGGGACAAAGTCGGCAGGAAGCAGGACTAGGAAGCAGGATTAAAAGGAGCAGGAGCCGAAAGAGGAGCACCATCGTCATCCTGCATGCTGATTTCACTTGAAATTGCGACCGCAACGACGAAGGACAAACAGTAGAAAGCTTTCAAGGACATAACATGGCCAGGTAAGTCGACTTTGGCCTTCTCCAAATAAATTTTGCCGGCAATTTATATATTCGCTCGCCTGTCAAAACACATTTCCAGTTCAATGCAAACGAAAGCGAAGAAAGAAATTCGCATTTATCATTACCCGAAATAAATGACAATGTGCCGTGGCTCTCGATATTTTTGGGTTATTTTTTTTTTTTTTGGGAAATGGTAAAAGTACACGTACATTGCTTTCAATTGCTTTTCGTTGTGGGAGCACATGTGACCGGCGGGAAAAGTGTCCAGCTGTTCCATAGAGACATCAACTGGGAGAGTACCATACGATTTAATATAAAACTCATTCGGGCACAAACAGTTTAAAGCTTTATCTCTTTAATTAGAAAGCCAGTGTTGCGTAAAAGAGTAAAACAACAGCTTCCTTGCAAACTTTAGTTTAATAAAACTATTTTGCAGGGCTGTTTTTGTTAAAACATTTAGCGCATATCTGCTGAGAGATAAAATACATATGTAGATTGTTTGAGCAAAGCCTCCTGTAAGTGACGATTGTTAATATTCCTCTTAAGTCGTTTAATTTCAATTATATTATTTTACAATTCTCATCCACTTATATCTCAGATATATTCCAGTATATGAGTGTTTACAGTTTACATATAATAGGCTATTTTAACTAATGCCAACTTATATTTACCATCTAATGTCGAGTTTCTAATACATCAAACATAATTTGTGCATCGGGCTGTCCTTATAAGTTCTCCCCACGAATTCTGAGTGTAATATACTTATATTATTAAAGAAAATATTTGAATTTAAGGAGAACTTACTTATTAATGAGCAGGCGATAGGTGCTGCGCTTGAAAAAAAGTAGCACACATATAACGATACCAAAACCACAATGGAACCAATGGATTAGTAAAACGAAAGTATTCCAAAAGTCGGTACTCAGTTCTAGCATCGAAACGAGGAACAGTATCCAAGATCCACCCATTATGGCGAAGATCCGCAGATATACTAGGTTCCTTGGATGAAAGATGTAGTAATTATATTAACGGATCATAAGCTTCAAGGTTATTGTTAGCTTACTTTTCAAAATCGATAGTAAGGCAAGTTGGTCGACTCCCATTTGATCGATTTGTTAACTTATTGATTTCTCTTTTTGTTTTTATAATGTGTTTGATAGTCAGAACGAACATAATAACATTAAAGGCACAAAGAGTCGTAGAGGGCCCCAGATAATAAACCCAGGAGGACCACTTATAACCTGTGAATTGGAGTTGAAAGGTGTGATAAGTTAATACTTTAAAATTACTTCTGCCATAGAGACGTACCCTCCAAAAAGCATCTGCTGAAGCCAATTAAGGGCAACCAGTTCCATTTCTGGAGATCCTCTTCCCAAAGTTGATTCATCAAAAAGATGATTCCGACTGGGATGGCAGATATACTCCAGACAAAGATATTGTAATACAGGAACTGATGGCGATATTCTTGGCGATCGAACGATGTGATTTTCCTCCATAGACAATAGCTGGTTACAGACATCCAAACATAAGCGGAATTACTAAAGAAGTACGCGATATAACCTGCAGAACATAAATTCAGCGTCTATTTCCCTTCATTTTTTATGCTTCTATACTACAAAATATTAAGCCACTTACCTGCCGGTGAGCAAAAGTCATTCACGAATCTTAATTCATCTATAAGCCAGATCAGGTAGGTAAGAAATATGCAGAATATGCAACTCACCAGGCACATTCCAAAGACATTTCGTAGTTCTTTTACGAACAGATAAATGCCGATTATGAAGATATAGCATATAAGCGAAACTGATGTGACTAAAGAAAACTCTAAGAGTTAAAGGTTATACGGAAGTTTTCTTTATAGACATGGCCTTACGCCCGTAAGCTCCTGGTATCGGTATTGATGACCACTCGTGTAAAATAATCCATATGGTTTCTGGGAAGTCCGAGTAAATCTGATGCGGATAAAAACAGTATTTGTCTTTGCTCCTGAGCCTCTGGTCGGAGTGAATATATATGGTTCCGTTCTGAAATTAATCGGAATTATTCTGTTCTGTCTTATAGATAGGAAAATATAAGATATATCCAGATCTGTACCTTGTACAACGTGTACTCATCTCTGCGCAGGCCGATCATTTCATCGATATCCCAAAACGGTCTTGTAAGCAGGGTTTGATTGACGAAATATAGGGCCTCTGTAGAATTGTCATCGAGTGTTATGTTTAAATAAAGTTTTGCTCGGAAGAGTCGCTCCTTAAAACTACAACCGCCATTGGCCATCATATTCTTCCGAGGGCAACAAATCCGAATGAAATGCCACAGATCGTCATTAACGTCACAATTGTTATCACTTTTTACACATGATTTCTCTTCGGCATTATTGGAGTCTGTATGAACTGCTCCGAATTTTAACAAGCTCAAAACGAGAAATTTACCCAACAATTTAAGCTTCATTTCAGATCTGGAAACGTTCTGCGTGGAGAACCAAACTCCGAATAATTTTTATAATTTGTATAGCATTATTTCTAATTCAATCTTCGGAACAGAGAACTCGTGCTGATCGTGTTCCCTAAAGTTATGATATTGGTACACTCGTTTCGCATATTAATATGTTTGAAAAGTTGTACATATTTATAACTGCGAATGCGATAATATTCCAAAATAATTTAGAAGCGATTGGGATACGGACAATCAAAAGTTGGAACTTGAAAAATGAAGCCCAGAGAAACAGTTGTGTACTTTCTCACAGGGTTGGATCATATCGACATGAATGATACTGTGCATATATGACCAGCTAGATTACTTTTTAATTAAGAACCCAATTAGAGAAAGACTGTTGAAAAAATTTCCTACGTGCTTTTAATTAGAAAGCTAATGTGCAAGTAAGTAAGTCAGTCACAAAGTCTTCTCTTAAGGGAACCACGTTCCAGAATCAATTGTTATGGTTTAAACCCCGAACCGAACCAAAGCCCTGATTGTAGTAACTTAAACGGGTTATAGATTTTGGCGCAACATTGAATTTATTTAACAATGACAAATCAATAATATTTTAAATAGAAATATGACATGGTAGTTTTTCAGAAATGGTCGAAAACGCTTCCTTCTGCCTGTTACAGACTTTTCACATTAAAATATTAATAGACAATGTTGAATTGTATCACTTCCTCATTAATCAAACATAATTTGTGCATCGGGCATTGGTTTAAAATTCTCACGACGAATTCTGATTGTAATAAACTTATATTATTAAAGAAAAAACAAGATAGAATGCTATAGTCGAGTCCCCCGACTATCAGATACCCGTTACTCAGCTAGTGGAAGTGCGAACGAGAAATTTCATCGGTAAAAGTTGCGAATAAAAATTAACAATTTTTGTAAACTTATAGAAATTTACAAAATATATAAAAAAAAAGAAAAATATCACATTTCTTAAAAGTGTGGGCGTGCCAGTTTTGTGCGGATTGTGGGCAGTAGAGTGGGCGTGGCAACATTTGAACACAAAAAAAGACACAGCTATGTATCTGGAAGCTGCATGTTTAATCTCAACATTCTAGCTTTTGTAGTTCCTGAGATCAAGGCGTTCATACGGACAGACAGACGGACATACGGACATGACCAGTTCGACTCGGCTATTGATCCTGATCAAGAATATATATATTATATGCTAGGAAACGCTTGCGTACTTTTCAACGAATCTTGTATACCCTACTAGTAACGGGTATAACAAGAATTTGAGGAGATCTTACTTGTTAATGAGCAGGCGATAGAGAGCTGGAAACAGTCTACGTGGATAACCAAACCATATTGAGGCTCTACGAATAATTTGTATAGCCTTATTTTTAATCCAATCTTCTGAACAGAGAACTTGTGCTGATATCCGTGTTTCCCTGAGGGACGTTACAGACAATGTGTTTGAAACTTTTTACATACGTGTACATATATTATAGGGAATGCGATAATATTTAAAAAAAATATTAGAAGCGATTGGGGGGTAAGCACAATCAGAAGTTGGAATTCTGGGAATGAAGCCCAAAAGAACATTTTGCCCTACTGTTTTACAAAACTTGTGGTAGCAATCCCAATAGGCGTAACATTTTTTACAGATTATTCTTAATTTTCCCTTTGGTTGTGAGCGGACAAAGCCAAAGGCAAATTAAAGATATTTCGCAGGACACGATGGCTATGGATGCATGCAAGGACACAGCTGGCAATGATGGCTAATAGTTAGCAATGGCCCTGGCCATAAGTTTTACGACTGCTAATGTGCGATCCCATGTCCTGGCCAAGTGTTGGGCCTAATGGCGGTCCTTCGGCCGGTCGCCGTTCGCAGTTAGCGGGGCTTCACTGCCGCCACTTAAGGGCGATTTGTTGTTGGTCCCGGGCCTTGTTGTTTCTACATTGCCACCCTTTTCTACGGCTTCTACACTTTTCAAAAATGCGTTTTCCTCTTCTTTATACTCGTAAAGAAAATGTGAATACACGGCTTATTTGCACAAGTAAGGGTTATTCGATGTAATAAACGTGTTACACACTTTATTTTGCTTAGAGTAATTCAACTTTTTAGCAATTATGCACAATAGAAATGCATAGTAAAGCTGTGTAAAGTGTAAATGTTGATTGAAAACTATTGTTCTCAGATATGCAGTCATATCTTTTAAAAGAAAAACCCTTGTATTATTTTTTCGAGTGCATTAGGCGCCTCCTTATCGCCGCTACAGCGACTTTCTGTGTGCAGCGAGAAAACAATGGAAAAATTTCAAGCGGATATGGATACATTTCCGGCGCGTGCTAAGTACGCACCAGCGAAAAGACAATGAGGAATTGTTTGTCATTAATTTAATTCCACTAAGGAAGACGTGCGCAGTACACATGCATTAAAAAGGCGTCTCGGTTTTAAATTTCATTCGCTCCACCCATCGACATGGGAGTGTTTTGTCAGTCGAGCTCGTCCCCCAGTGGAAAGGCAAAAAACAAATAATTCCAGGAGCTGAACAAAAGCTGCAGGATGTGGCGGAAAGGGGGGTCCTTACAACTAAGTAATACAAATGATGTCAGTTGGTGCGCTTGTTGTTTTCATCCAATGCATGATGGATTTACGCTGATTATGTTGAGATCTACTGCATAAATTCCACTAAAAGCATAATGTTTGAAATCGAATTATATTCATTAAAAGCAGTATGTTTGATATGTTGATATAGCAGTTCAAATATTATGAGTTTTCTCTAAATTTCCCCTGGGAATATTTCGCAACACAGATGCCTGATAATTTCTAATCTCGACTCAATAATCATTTTTTTTTGTGCCTGCCTTATCGTAAAGCATTTTTAAAACTCGCTCATTGATTTGCAATGACGCTGCAACAATTGTTTTTATGATAGGAATGGCAGCACCTAAAGAAATAAATGTTTTGTCATTCAAAGATGATGTTAGAAACCATTAAGTCGCATTAAATATGGCGAGCAGAAAGGAAAAAGCCACAGGTGAACAGGGACTAGGAGCAAACTGACGCCATCATCTCATGTGTTCCTGGTCGCCTTTTGATTGGCCATTGCACAACAATGTGGCTAATCTGACCCCCCATCCTCACCTGCTACTCACCTGCTCCTCACCTGATTTTCACCTGTGTGCGAATTGCGTCAGAGCCAAGATTAATGGGTTTTCATGTAAGGCTTCCATTGGGTTTTCATTTGTTTACTTTTGTCATTGCATCGGTTTTGTTTCAGTTTTTGCCTCACTGGATTCGCTTTTTTCTCGGTTCTAAAATGATATGTGCTACTTATTTTCGGGATGTCATTTCGATACTGTCAACTCATGAGGAGCTAAAATAACAGATGTCATTTCCTTTTATGATGTTTTTTGAAATATATATGGTTTTTGAATAATAAAAATGCGATAATAATGCATGTTCCAGCCACTGAACATGTGCTGGAAATACAATAACTTTAATTAAACCTAACATTGTGAAAACAAACTGCAGAATAAATATATTAAGAAATGTTTGTGCAAGGGAAAATTCGTAAAAGTAAATTAAAAATCGATGGCACCGCATAGACGTTTCATTTGATAAATAATTGAAGCAAGTTCTGAGTTTTCATTTTCGAGTTCAGTAAAGTGGGCATTGGCATTACTTTCCCTTGATTGGATTTTAAATTCGAGTCGGTTGCGATTTCTGGCCGAGTGAAAGGAGCAGTTCGGTCAGCCGTAAATATTTCGGTCGGATTTCCTACTATTTGACCTTGTTGTTTATACATATGTACATACATACGTGTATAAGCCCACATACATGTGTGTATATGTGGGTATTTTTGGAGTGTGTGATTGTGTTTTGTTGCGGATTTCAGTTGTCGCTTTGATTAGGCCTTCTGCAGAAACGTGGCCCAATCCTTTTCACTCTACTTGATTTCGGCTGACGTTCAATTCGCCGCATATCCTTGCTAGTTCATTAGCAAAAGCCCCCCTCCCCCACCCCACCCCACCCCACTTTATGCATAGCGAAAATTGTGTTTTGCTAGCAATGTCATTTGGCTGTGTTGGCCATTCTCATGGTGGCTCTTATGTCATGACCAACAACAATTAACGTTTATGTCGCCGGGGGACTTCTTTTCTACCCCGTTTTTTTCCAGGGTTGTTGGGTCGCACCTTTAAAAGAAATATACGAAAAAAAAAATGAGAAAAAAACACTATACTCAAGCTCCTCGATTAATAGATACCTGTTACTCAACTAAAGATAGAACGAAGTACGAGGAAAATGCAGACTTTTCCGAGATTGCACACTGGGTCCACCTAGCGGTGGCTGCATTAAGTGCTCTTAACCTTAAAATAAATGTAATGCAAACCCAAATCTCATAACTTATTCCATAGAAAAACTCCTTTAATGAGATTTTATGCTTATTTGTTGCTGGCATATTAGAGGGATACTTTTCTTCTATGATTACGTACACACAGAAGGTTAGGTCCAGATATATGTATGATCCAGAATATATGTACATATGTATTTACTTATGTTTCCCATCGAACCTTTAAGCTGTTACGTACTTTCCAACCAACCTAATATACCCAGTTTTTCTACGAGAATCGGTTATAATGAGGGAAAAAGACGGCGCCAGCGAAGCCTTAGCAAAGTTTATAGTCAACTTTTTTAGCAGCGAATGGAGCGAAACTTTTAAAGGCAAACTTAAATGAGCAAGGACACAATAATCCCTTGGCACTCGCAGCTTCAAATGAGACATCAAAGGAAAGTTGGGGCCAAGTCGGGACTTTCGGCCTTGATTGCCAGTTTGGCCCCCAAAAGTCTAGCTTCCATGCCAGCCCCCCTCCCCCCACCCATGATAAATAATTCCCTTTTTGTGCAAAATAATATGGGGCATGAGTGGAGTGTAACCACATTATTATAAAAAGCTTTACTTTTCTTTTTTTATTGAAAGAAAAAAAAGCACCGCACACTTATTTATAAATAAATTAAGCGGTACATACACATATTTATAGGTATGTAACTAACTTGAAGGCATCAAATTACAGAAGTGCAGCCAACTGACTGGCGAGGTGTGAACATTTGAAAGCGTTACAAATCTATGAATGATCGCCTAGCATTAGCAGGCAATTACTGTTGGCCCAATTAAATGCAATTAATCGGTGAAAATAATTGCAAACAATTAAAGTCGCTGCCCGCCGACACTTGACCGGATTATTGGAGGCAGAAAGGCGTTAAAATGCGAACCAGAGCGGATGACTTTAAACGGCCTCTTGGCCAGAACACTCCATCCGTTTGGGGCTGGGACGATGGAGGGAGGTCTGTCCCTGCATACAAAGCAACTCATTATGGAGCACAACAAATTGTGGCAAACATTTCAGAACGTAATTTTTCCAGATTCCAATCGTTCTATTCCGCACTGCTGGTGGAAAACTCTGGTGGAAAACTCTGGTGGAAAACTCTGGGGGAGTTGGCTGGCTGGTTGGCTGGCTGTTATTTGTCTTGAGCTTTGCGGCGACATTTTATCAGGCTTAGGTGCGCGGGTCCGGTCGGAAAAGCAGGGGAGCAGCTTTTCCAGCCATTTGAGTTGTTTAAACTGCGCTTGCGGTTAAATTAACGCGATTTATATGAATTTATCGTCGCCCACACCCAGATTTCCACGACATTTTCCTGCCGGCTCTTCCTTGTCTTAGTTAACTTGTTTCCTTTTGTTTGTCTGTGCTCGTGGCCAAAAAAAAAAAATGAAATGAATTTTTCCACGGCAAATCTTTCTGGGATTTGCATGCAGCCAGCGTGATTTCTGGCTTTATTGCCGTGCCAGTCGAGTACCGAAAACCTCCTCGTCCTCGTCCTCGTCCGCGTCCTTTATATTTTTTTTTTGTTCCGCCCGCATTTTGAAGGCGCATCGATTTATTGTTTTTTTCGCTTTGTTTTTGTTTTTTGCCTGATTTTACGTTGCGCGCGTGACGAGCGCACACTTTGTTACGTGCTATTACATGTTATTGATCCCCGCCCACGCCGCCCACTTTATTTGCTTTGTTCTTACACCCTTTGACACCCACATAGTTGCAGCTTATGTGCAAGCCAAAATAGCTGCGGTGCTGTGCGATTTTTTGGCTAAATTAAATAAGCCCGCATAATATTTAATGTGCATGAAAACTGAGTAAAAACGCGTTTATTTACGCAAAACTATTCCCTTGCCATAATGCTATCATATTGTTATCATAATGCATTTCTTTTAAATAAACAAATCATATACCTTTGTTGTCAATATTTGAGTTACAACTCATGGCCTGGCTGGTTAATATAGTGCTGGTGTTAATATTTATCGCCATATTAATAATATTTGGCGAGCACAGTAGCAATTGCAAATAATAAAAGCAAATATATAGCCTATTATGATTTGGCCCCTAACAATTATTTTCAGAATATGAAATATTTAAAAGAACTCACGCCGTAATTGCAAATAAACATAACACAATTTCCATGAATGTCAGTAATTCATGATGCTATTTTTTTCAGCAGTTACGTACTAGTTGAAATAGCTTCATTTTCATAAATATGCGAGTCGTCTTGGAATTGCATGCAGTTCAATTTATGGCTTAAATCATGACATATTTTAAAAGTTACCTTACGAACTTAAGTTGTAATGACTTGAAGACTATTCAAGCTCTCAATTCTGCAGAATTATGGCAATTTATAACTAAACATTCGGTGCAGACGTGTGAACTCGATAATTAGGGACTCACATGCACTTCTGGCCGACAATTTCCCAGGAAAGGCAATAATTTGCCCATTTGTTGGTCATTATCCATGTGCCAGTACGTTGCCCGAATAATAAATCATTGCCAGATTCTGGTTCCATTTTTTTCACCTAATTATGGGACTAGTGCTCGCCAGCTTTAAGTTTTAAGTTCGTGCAGCAGGGCGTATGCGCAATAATTGGATTCGGCGGGCAGATGAATGATTCATTGGGCGGGCGGTCAAGATGCTATTTAAACGACACAACCCTTTGGCCTACAGCCTGTTTGCTTAGCTCTCCAAGAGCTGGCAGCTGGAATCGCTCTGAAGATAAACACTGAGGCCGGAGCTCCTCGTTCTAAGCGCCGCAGCATCTTTCAATGGCAACGGCTGCAATCAGCAGGCAGTGTGTCGTCCTCTTTGTCGGGGATAAACAGAGTCCTTGCGGAGGAGGACAGCATCGGATGGGGATCTCTGCTATCTGTCCAAGCCAAAAGCACATCGAGCAAATCGGCGTGGTGGTTACTGAAACGCTTCCAAATGGAATGTGCCAATGCAGAAAGCACTTATTGCTGCACTCTTTCTCCCAAGAAAATCAATTAATTTGAACAGGAAATCAGAAAGCTCAGTTAAGCCAAAAAATATTATCCAGCAACATTCTATTTAGTAAAAATTATTATACCCTAATTATAACATTAATTAACTGCCTGGCTGCGAGCCATTCTCTCAGTGTACGCCTTGAGCCGTAATCAGACATGAAAAAGTGAAACAACAGAGAGGCTGGGATTGCCGAGGAAATGAAGTGCGGAGTGTTGGGGATGGGGATGGGGATGGGACTGGGGTATCCATCAGATGTGTCCATCATTCGGTGAATGCCGGGGATTAGTTGTGTTGATGGGATGGCCGATGTCCCACGTCCAGTGTCCCATGTACGATGACCAGCAGGAGCAGGTCGTTTCTTTTGTCGTCCAGTGTCCTTTGATTGCTTAGTCTGCTTACAACCTGGTCAGGTGACTCCGCTGAAAGGACCCTGGGATGACTTGGAGTCCCAAGTTTATGGAAAATTTGAAACGGGATTACAGGGGTCGTGGGTCGATTAACAAAAATAGCTGGCTCGGGCTTTTGGGATATTCCCAAAATAACCAGATTTCCTGTAAAGACACAACGTTTGGCAATCAAAAGGTTAGCTTCAGCACAAATTTAAAGTCTCGACACTAGCTTTAAATATTTTTGTTCACTTTAACGTGTGGTATCGATACCATATGATGGCATTTTCTTTTTTCGATGGAGTTTTCCTTTTGAAAATAGCACTTATTTTCCCTTATGTGCCATTTTCAGTCCGAGTTCACTTGAACTTTAATGTTTCTGACAGAGGTTGCGAAATTGCGGATGTTTCGCCATATGATCCCACTGCTCCGCGTGAACCTTGGATGCACTGCCTCCACCCCCCTTTTGGATAATGACCCTTCCCTATTTGCCCAATTTCCCCACCGCTTGTCACTTATCAACCCACGCGAATTTCTGGTGCTCATTATGGACTCGGCGACACTTTTGCCTGCGAATAATGAAGGGGCTACATCATTATCGCATCTGCAGTCATCATCATCGAAAACAAGAGGACCAGTTGGACCACCCACATTTTTACGCCAGTCCCCCAAAATCCTGCGGCAAGTGTTGATGTTGATGTTGCTGTTGCTGTTGCTGTTGTTATTCCGCTTGACTTCGAATTTCTGCGGGGGGGGTGGAAATGCGGAAAATATGGGGGCGCTCGACTGAAATGGGGCTCTGTAATCAACGGGCGGCTGCGAATGAAAGTTGACAGGAGCAAACAGACTGGCAGTGTGTTCCTCCTCGTCATCGTCCTCGGCCTCGTCCTCGTCCTCCTGCCATTTCCATTTCCACTTGCCCATCCGCTTTTCACAGTCCCATTGGACATTTCTTCAATTTTATTGCTGCAATTTGCTGGTAGGAGCACTCTGAATGAAGACTTTGTTTCGATTCCCAGGATGTGATTCTTATCGCACTGAAAGAAGTTAACAGAAAAATCAGCTTAAAGTTTTCCATATCCAAATGGGTTCTTAGTTACATTCCTAAATATATATCAAAATATATTAATATATTATAATCTATTATCTCATTTCTACAAAGTTCAAACCCAAAATTTAAAGACTTAGAAAACGAAATGACTGAAACCATTTTTCAACATTGTACGTGGCAATTTTCAGTGGAAAGAAATTCAAAATAATGTATAATTATAAATTTTAAATAATTGCAAGGTATTTAAGTTTTCAGAATTTTCTCTCTGTGTGCCATTTACCATTTAGTTATCTTTCACTTGGCAAACGCAACATGAAAAGGGTCCAATTTATGCCGACTCGACTCGAGCCTGCCTTTTTTGACTCTGTTTCAGCTTGGGGTTCCTTGTTTTGAGTAATTAAATTCCTAGGCTTCATAATACCCTGAATAATCACCGACAAAATAAAGGAGTCAAAGGACTTTTCTAGGCATAACCAAATTCACAGTCGACTGCACTTAATGACCACTTAATGAGTTTCACGGAAAGATCTGTGGACTTGAACACCAAAATCCAACCGAGTCCTTTAAAAGTGCCTTGCAATTTTGATGGCCGTAATTCGAGTTCCTGCCATGACTTGTTACACAAAAGAACTTTTGAACATTTCGTTTTTATTAGATTGATGACGAATGACATTTAATGACATTGTCGCAAATCACATTGCTTTATGGCATATAAAAAATCAAACTTAAATACATACATATTTTCTTCCTTCGCTGTTTCTTATGTTCATATGTATGTAAATTTATAATTTTCGGACATGTAAACTTCTAAAAATCCGTAATTTCCTAGGTCCATTTTTTAATCCTAATAAGATTTCATAATTTTCATCTTGCAATTTCAAGAACTTTTTGTATTCAAAATATCAATAATTGGACAGTAAATAATATATCTAATATCCTACATCAATTCCTTTATATGTCACATAGAAACGGTTGCATTTAGTTAACATTTTTGACGAACCGCTGTAGTAATTAAATTCTTAAAAAATAAGGAAGGTAACTTTTGAAAGGCACTGTTATAAACAAAAGATCACTTCTAAAAAAAGAAACAAATAACATGAAACATTGTTGTGAAAGTAATGTTTTTGCGCAATAAATCAGATAAGAATAGAAATTTGAGGTAAAAATAGATTTTCTAGAATTTGTTGTTTTCCAATTTCGAACAGCTGATTGGGGGGCGTCAGTGTGACCGCACGCCGCGCTCACCGAAAATCCCGCAGAGCAGCGATCAATGCGCCGACGCTCTCGCTCTCACCAGCACTCATTTCCAATTTGGAGAGCGGGCGAAGCAGTCGGGAAAGCAGCAAAGCGCGTGTAAACAGCAGGGAAGTCGAAATCGCATTTGTGCCTTGTTTTTCTTGGCCAAGTCAAAGAAGTCGCCAGAATTTGCCACAAATCCGCAGTGCAGCAGAAAACTGCAGAATGCAGAATGAAGGTGGCGCATAAGCAGCGATAGGCGTGTACGTGTGAGTGTCTCTCGCGACGCCCGTCCGTGTGTGTGTGCGTGTGTGTTTGGTGTTCGACAAAAAAAATATTGCTCAATGGCCCCAAAAAATGGAATGGGCAAAGTAAATCATCAAACAGCCAAGAAAGTGAGCAGATGAAAAACAACTGCTGTCAAATGAAAAAACCATTTCCCTAACGTGAAAAGTGCGGTGAAAGTGCAGCGAAAGCCCGTGGAAAGCAAATGCAAATAAATGCTGTTTTTGCGCTCAGATTCCGTTTTTATTTTTGTGAAAGTCTTGTGCTCTTTCTCCCACATCTTCCCCTCTTCTCCGTTCCACGCTCTTCGTATCAATAAACCAACGAAAAATCAAAGAGAGGTGAGTTTTCCCCAAGCTGGAGTACCAAAAGTCGTGTAATGCCCTCACTGTTAACTTTATTATTCTATTATGTGCTGTAGTTTTGTTGTGGAAAAACGAGGCAGACTCAAAAAATCTCAGGGCGTTGCGAAATTTGTTTCTCCTTTTTTTTATTTTGCTTCGTTTTCGTTGCTTCTTATTTGCTTTTATTTTCTCAATGGCCGCCGAGTATTTCATTAGCAGCTGTGTTAGTGAGAGCGCGAGCGGAGCGCTCTCGCGCGCGGAGAGAGCCATCAGCTGTGTTGTTTTATTTATCACGTTACTTCCAAAAAACAACAAGGAATAAAAATTGCTGGAAATACGTACTTTAAGGCCTTGCAAGCCGCTAATTGATTCCCGCCGCTGTTCAAGTTTGTTAGCATTAGCAGGCTGAAAAGGTTTCTCAGCCACTCGAGCGTATTCGCGAAAAACTCATAAACAATTCACTGTTTTCAAACAAATCAACTGCTGCTCTCTAACGCCCGCGCCCCCTCCCTCTTGACAATCCATCTATTTGCGGCGTTGCCAGCTGTAAGAAATCTGATTCACATTAAAGATTGAAAATTTTTCAGATTAAAATAAAAAAAATATCGCTTCTTACCAAAACTTAAAAACTTAAAAACTTTATAATTTAATATAAATTAAATAAAACAAATTTTTAATTTGCATATGTACATATATGTAAATCTTTCAAGACTTGTAAATATGTTGTAAACAAGCATTATATTATGCTTAAAAGTAAAAACTGTAGCACCTTGGATATTGTATTTCATTAACATGCATTGACTTCATTAATTAAGGATTGTATGCAAGGAAATTTACGCAGTGAATATCTGAAAATTGATTTAAAATCGCCCTGGCGATTTTCACTGTCTCGGCTTGTTGACATTGAATGGTTTGTGTGTCAAACACACACGGGCTGTAATGTTTGCTGATTTATGCACTCTATCAGGGCTGACAAAGTGCAATAAATTCACTTGAACTCGCCCGAGAAAAGCCATCACCCCACTTGATCTGTGTGCGTTTTCTATATTTAATTCGTTAATCAATTGGTGCCTACGGGCAATAATTAAGTAGGAATATAAATGTTTCTGATGTTGGTTGTGGGCAGCTCCTAACAGTCATGTGTGTAATTCGTTTGAATCCATCGACTTAATGGTTTCTCGTAGAATCTCCATGTGGGAGATTTTTGTGCGGCGGTTTCTCGGGATCTCAAATAATTTGCACAATTGTTATTTCAATTTGTGTGTGATTTGGCTACGGAGAATTATTCCCAATTACCAGAACACCACTTGGTCGAAACTCACATTTGCGCTTTAAAGAGGATTTCTGACTAAAACTGGTTTTCGAACCTCATATATGTATGTATGTATGTATGTACATACGTTCTCCATCATAATTCATTGGCGAGTTTGTCCGACTGTCCAATTGTCCATTTGAACACCTTGATCGATATCGGAGACTGGGTAATCATAGTCATTGAACTTGTAATTGTGCGACAGCTAAACTTATTTTTAGTAACTTGGGCGCTTTCGAGTTCCAACGTGGTATTTAGTCTTATATCTAATCATTTTGCGGGTTTCCTTTACTCTAAATAGTTACATTTTATTTTAAAAATAGAAACCCATAGTTAAAGCAATTTAACCATTTACTGTCAGCACAGTGCTTTTAAAATGCATTCTTATAGAAATAGTTATCCGTAACTTTCTTTCTTATTATATATGCATATTTAAGATATGCAATAGCTTCCAATTAACAGAACCTAGAAATATATGTACACAAAGCGTGTGCCCAACGTTCAAAACTCGTGCCAATTTAATGTTTATGTATGCAAAACGATGTCTAAGCCGTTCGGAATGAAATAAACCTTTTCATTGATTGATTGGCCAGTGGCCAGTCGAATTTGGCAATCACACCTCCACGCAATCCGAATGGAAAACTAGGCACAGCCGAGACCAAAAACAAAGCAAACTGGCAATTAACAATATTATCGCCGTCAGACAGAATTTACATTTGGGCCCCAAAAGGCATTGTAAATTTGATTATCTAATCGACTCAGCCCCGGGGCAACCAGTACCTCCACCTAATGCCAGCCCAGCCCAAGTCTTAAAGTTCCCAAAAGATTAGACAAAACATAACTAGCTCTCTGGGCAAACATTTTCAAATCAGGCATTCAGAACAAATAGTACAAATTTAGAATGCGCAAAAACAAATTGCATAAACAGGAGTATTGTGTTTTATTTTGTCTCAGTTAATAAGTGACTGAAAGTCACGACCTGCCATAATATTGGCTAAAACCCACTTGATACCCCGTTTCGTTTGATTTTTCCACTGAGACGTGCCTTCTGGCGAAGGGCCATTAATCAGCTAACAAAATTGCTTATCGCAACCAGAACAACAGCAGTCGGCATATGTGGCGATACTGAGCTCTACTGAGTTATACAACACGATATATTCAAAATATATTACCACATCCGATTGTGTTCAGCTAAGAAAGCCAATTTAAAAATCTGCTAATAAATTAAGCTGCGCATTCATTCATTGCTTTAAAACGGTTGTCTCTATGTGGCTGTGGAATATTGAATTTACTAACAAAAGAAGTGTTTTGATAAGAGTTTTAATAATGTCGATAATTGTCCATCAAATGGTGTTTTTAGCCAAAACGGCCTAAATCACAATTATAAGCACCACACAAACTGATGTTTTGATTCGCCATTTTAATTATTCAAAATTAAGCTGAATCTGGAACAACTCAGATAATCAGTTAATTATGAAAATATTCAAACCAAATTTGTTCCATAAATGGCGGGGCTATTTTTAAATATGTACTTGTTTAATTTAATGACCGATATTTATCAGAATAATTTTAATGATAAACATCTGCGTTAGTCAACATACATATAAACAAAATTTAAAATATGGCTCTTGTAAAACAAAATTTTTAGATTGCTTTTAAAGGCCAAGGGAGTACCCCATCCATTTTATGGCATTTTTAGTGCCCTATATTGACATAAAATCGGTCTAGCCTTGTCCCAGTCTTATAAATAGATTTTATTGGAGTGGAAAGAGGTATAGATAATTAAGGCAAACAAATTCCATTTTATATTTCTGCGATAATAGCTAACAATACTAAACTATTTGATGGTAAACGCCCTGAATAACATTCAGTTCTATGATAAAACCGACAACTTCTATTTATAGATTGATCTTAGATCGTAGATCAATTTTTCTGTATTTTTCCTTTCTTCTGAGTCGGAATGTCGATATGACGCGTGCATGGCTTATTAGCATACCTACGTATGGTTACCAAAATAAAAACAGTTTTTATATTTTCTGGTATAGGTTGCTTTTATCGTTATCTCAGCTGAGCGTCCTCTGTGTAAGGTCAGTTTAAAGCTATTAAATCGAATTCGATGTGCTTCCGAATGAGGCAGGCAGTTTTCTATGGATATTTTGATGGAAAATTCCAAAAGATTTTTATTTAGCTTATCACCTTATGTTATAACACCTTTTTAATTGGGTCTTGCCAACTTGCTATTTTAACTTTAACGCAAACTCAATCAATTAAACCCATTTAGAGTCTGTTTAGAGTCTAGCCCTAAGAAAATGCATTATGTATAAACAATTGGTCGAGCAAATTTGCTGACGCACAGCGGAGTTTAAGCTAAAGTGTAAAAACCTTCTTGACACATCATAAAGCTTCTAGACGGGTTGGGAAAACTCAGTCAGTGTGACAAGTTGGTAATAAAAGCGGCCAAGTCAACAGGTAGAACCGAGGGGCAAAAGCAAAATGTGGAGAAACAGAAGCTGAAAAGAAAACGAAATCCCACCGAAAGGCCGACAGTTGGTCAAAAAGCCACTCACTCACTTGGCCATATAGTACACATCGGCTTACCTCTTTTTTTGCGAACCCAAAAGATAAGAGCTCCAGTCTAGTTCAGTTCAGTTCAGTTGAGTTCAGTTGAGTTGAGTTGGGTAAAGTTGAGTGGAGCGTTCGACTCTTGAGTTCTTTGTGGAGAGTTCTTTAACTGTGGCGGCTCTGGTCGTGCCTTCAATTTTGCTGAAACAGCAGCAACAGAATTTGTAACCTCAGATCGTTGTTGTTCATTTCGCTGCTTATTTTTCGGCTTATTGGCCAGAAACACGGCTGTGTGGTGTTGTTGCCGAAATGCGTGAGCCAGTGAAAAACAGGTTTATTATTTAGCAAAGTCGAGAGAATAACAAAAAACAGAAAACAGAAAAAAGAAAACACATACGTAAATAAATAAGCCGCCACTTTTGAGCTGCCAATTGCTTTTGCAGTTTTAACGTTTGCTACATATACATTTTCTTCATCCTCAAAAAGTGGGAATAAACTGTCTTAGAAGTTGACGTAAATTATAGTTGTTTTATTACGATTTTCTGGATCTGAAAGAGTTTTGCACACCCTGGAAATTTCTAGCAAAGACGCTTTCTTAGAAGTTTTGCGACCAATGATCTTCTATTACAAACATTTCCTTTTAAATGGAAGTGAAATATAGAACCATAGCGCAAGCTGATCGCTGCAAAGCCATACACATTCCATTCTCTTTGTAAAAGACATATGTTTGTCTAACAAGTTACCAAACAATTAAATCATTTATAGAGCAACTTATGCGGTAACTTCTTGATTACAGAGTGACTAATCGCACTGAAAGTCTGAATCACATTTAATGTGGTACATGTGGTTTGCATACAGCTGCTTGTCAAATGGATTGTTTCTTTTTCCGTCTTATATAAATGTGGTTTTCCTGCGCGCCCACACATTCTGAAGTACAACAATTTAATCTATGCAAATTAGTATTATATCAGCTAGATTATTAATGAGTTTTCTATTTACCGTAGCTTTTTTCTTGGTTTCTGCTTCGACGTTTTATTTATTGTTTTGCATTTTACGTTTATTGAATTTGAATTTCTAATTATTTTCATTATTGCAAATACTCATAAATTTCAGCCTGTTTTCCTTTCCTCTCTCTCCCTCTCTCTCTCTCCCTCTCTCTCTCTCTCTCTCTCTGTCTGTCAATTGTATAATTGCACCGCCTGTTGTTTGCAGTCCCCCTTTGACCCCGCGATCGTTAACCCTTGTGGGTGTTTTAATTTATTGCACTTCTGCTGGCTTTTCAATTCGAGACGACGATTCCGTATTAAATTTAACCCAACACCACATGGCGGTGTGCGGTATTGGGGTCCAGAAAAGCCGCACTGATAATGGGAACGTGTGAGTTTGGCCTCTGTGCGGGAAAACAACGATTATTGTCTCGTAATCAAAAATGTTGTAATATTTTCGAGCTCTCGATTATCAACCGAAGGTCGCTGGACGGAAGTGGGTTGCATGAAATGCGCTTGTAAATCAACTAGAATCAAATGTCAGCTCTTTTTCGCACCGTGCATATACTTGTATGTATGTATGTACTTGTAAAATCGAGATTGTGTGTAACTCGTTCTGGTATCTCCTTAATGGCCTATTGCACAATCGTGTTTATTAACCAGCAAGTTCTTATTTGTTTCCTCATCTACTTCTATCTACCTACTAAGCAGTCACAATTATGAAGCGTGTGATGTTGTATGCGCTGATATTCACATGCTAACCTGTTCCCCACCTGCCCCGCCTTCTCCCATATCTCACTTCATTTTATTCAGGTATTTCAACTGCATTGCCACCTTGCTTCCTTATTGACCAGCGAACTTAACCTGAAGCATGAATTCAAAGTCAAAGGTTAACGATCTCAGCTGAATGCGAAAGATTTGCTCTTTCAAACGGAACTGCACTGCATGCGCTGAAAAACAAAGGATCATAATTCTTATCGTGATAATTTGCCTCTTATCGTTTAGCCGTCGCCCAACAGTGTGGATGGTGTAAATATTCATGATATCATATCGGTTAGATACCGGTTCAGTATGCGATATACCAGATGTTTTGCGAGCTATACATTATTTTTGACATTTTAAGCTTTATATAAGCGATTATTATCAATTTTGAAAGAGTTTATTTGGTTTTAGGTATCATTTTCTTCTTTTGCAACATTCCACATGTTTTTCTCCGTCACTATCTGCAGGTTTGCCATCTGGCCAGTCTTATCGAGATTGCACCGCTCGATTGACCTTGTCGTTAGTGGCAAGTGGCAAGTGGCAAGTTGCAAGTGGCTTCTCGGCCCGATCACCGCCCAACCAAAATGACTCCGCCGCGGGCAGAAGTTGGACAGAAGTCTGTGCCAATTGCCTTTCATTTATCATCATATTTCTTGCGTTTACCGCACACATTTCACCATTCGAACGGACGTGTCGTGTTGGCCTGGCCAAAAGAGTAGAGTCCGTTTCTGTTTCTGTTTCAGTCTCAGTTAGTGTTACTGTTGCTGGCATTGGATTGTGACCCACTTTCGAAGCCTGGCCATTCCTCATTTCCCATTTCTCATTTTACATTTCACATTTCGTTGCTCGGCGCAAATTCAAACAAATGCATTTTTGCGGCACTTGGCCAAGTTTTTGTGTTTGTGGCCGAAAGTGAATGTGCCAGTGTATGGGTATGGGTATGGGTATGGGTATGAGTATGGCTATGGGCATGGATATATGTATCTGGTGCCTTGTATCTTCTGGTGGCGAAAAGAAAGCTGTTTCCTTGGCTTACTTGGCTTTCACTCGCATCACGTTTTTCCTGCCTAACCAAGCACACCGACTCGCCGGCCCCGCCCCCTTTTACTTAGGCCCCCCTTTTATAAATATATATAAATTTTTGTTTTTGTTTTTGTTTTTTTTTTTGATCTCCCATCCACGCTACTCGATCTCCTGCCTCTTTTGCAGCTTTATTGCTTGGCCTGCCGCTGCACAGATGCTGTAAACATTTTCAAAAGCACGCACTTCGCTCCCCGCCTTTTAAAACCGATGTGCAGGTCCATAAACATTCTCGGCCCCGATTATAGCCATGGCATTAAAAAGGGCGCGGCACGACTTGCAAAGGGGCGCAATTTATGAGGCAGTGGTATACCCACTTATTCACAAACCAGGAAGTGAGTTGTGTGTACGCAGATAGCAAATATATCATTTATCAGGCTTATTTATTTCAATAAGGAAACGCACCGAACTGTTATTAAACGTTGTTCTGCGATTAAAAGTAAAAATGGTATTTCTTTAACTAAACTCTTTAATATTTCCCTAATTGTCGCACAAAATAGGTTGCGAAATGTAAGTAGCCAATAACCTTGTTGAAACATATTAATGGAGCTGAAGCTCACTCATCTTTAAGTGTTTAATGCAACGAATTCAAGACCATTAAGCCATGAAACCTTAAAGCGTTGAATACAAAACTCAAGCTATTTCCTCAATTTTGTAGTAAATACATATTTATATGCTCTTTAAGTTGCCCGAATGGCACAAAGTATGGGTGCACTTCGACTTTGACATTGAGGCCCCCAGCTGATAAGAAATAAAACTGATAGCTCAAGAGGAACTGGCCGAAACATGCATTGAGCTTTCAGTCGGGGTCACAAGCTTATGATTTCAATAATCGCTTAAAATTCTCTGTTGTCCAATTCCATAATTTGTGCGGCGGAGGCTGATCTTTAAATTATTCAACATCGAAATTCTTCCCATTGATGGAGAGTTATTTTCTTGAGTCCCACACACTTGATTCGATATTCATTCGATTCGATTCTCCGCTGCAACTGGTTTGCAACTCTAATGAACTGTTCAAATTGAATCGAGTCATTTGCATAATGATTGCAATCTGTGAAGTATGTTTGCGCATGCAAAAAAATCCTTCAATAAATTTTCCACTCCTTCACTCGGTCAAATGAATTGCGATTATTCGGATTTATTAGTTTATTTTTTGCGCTTAGCCATGTGTTCAAATAAATTCAATAATTGCTACCAAACCTTTTAATTTGTACACGACGATGTAAATACATATACATACATATATGGTTTTGTGTTAATTTTCTGTACGTTTTTCATTGCATTCATTGTGTTCGATTTGTGTTTTGTTTTTCCACTATTTACATGTTGGTTGAAAAATCATTAAATCGAGTATTATTGAAACATTTACAATTGAAGGCCACAATTGAACATGCAAATCACGATAACACAAAAAAGTTAATTTATTTCGGTTTCGGTGATAAAATATTTAATTGTATTTGCTTTTGTGCATTGTGCATTTCTGCGCCCAAATGGGAAAATTATAAGCGAAACGTCAAATTGAATTAAGGAATGCCATGTATGTACATATGTACGTACATATATACTTCACTTTACGTAAATACTTTACAATAGCAAATGAATAATATATACAATTATTGCGTTGATGAATTCACATATGAACACAGATATATCGTTGAGTTATCGCAACGAAATGGAATGAACGGATATATCTTTTGTATTTATTATCTTTGTTTGCTCCGTCTTGCTGGTAATTTCCCTTGGCGTTATTCAGAACCACAAGCCACATGTCTTAGCGAACTTTAAATCAATTTGCAACTCAGACCTGTTTCAAAGGGCCAAGTCTCCCAGCAAGCCGACACTCATGGTTATTCAATTGCCTTGCCAAAAGTCAACGTCATACTCAACGCCCTACCCCCTGCGCCCTACCCCTTTCCCCTACCCCTTTCCCCTTTGTTGCCCCCTGACTGCAGTCAACAGAAATGCTTCATTAATTGCTGCACACAATGGAGGAGCAGAGGATGGGCAGCGGAGCAGCAGAGCAGCAGGGCAGCAGAGGATGGGCAGAGGAGCGGCTGGGTAGCGGCGGTAGGGAGCCAACGAAAGCGTTCCCCATGCTGCGCTTAATTTGCCGGCGACTTCGACTTCGACGTCGCCTTGTCGGAGTTATAAATATGCAATTATGTGCCCGGGCCAAACAACATTGTGCTCGACATACCCGAAAGAAGAAACTTTTAGCTGCCTTCCAGCTATCAGCATTTTATCCCACTCCCCGTGCCTTTAATCATCGCATGCACTGGGAAGAAAGTCGTTTGCAAACTCAATACTCATAATGTCCAGCCTTCAATGAATGTCCAGCTTTCCGTATGCACGTAGGGGGTATCTGATAGTTTATCCATATATTACGTTTTCCTTGAATTTAGATTTTATACATTAATTTGAGGTTCTTAGTCATTAAATGTAACTATAAATATTAAACATTAACATTAAATTAGTAACATAAATACATAGATTCAAAATGCACAGAACTAGAACTCGTGGAATGCATATTCTTGGAATAAGTAATATGCAGTTTAAACACACTTGTTTATAAAGTAAGTGATTTCTTGCAGTGTACACCCAGCTTGTTCTGCCTTCAGCTGCCGCTACTTCGACGCCGAGATCGCGGCCGGCATAAACAAATCTTGTTACACAAAGCTTTTTAAATATTTCATGGATGCGCTCGTAAAGTGCAGCTAATGCAAGGGTTGGGTTGTGAGGGGGGTAGGTGGCCACCACTGGGAGAAATGGTATGGTTTCTGTAAAGGCCTCCGATGCGCAGGGAGGGGGGGGGAGGTATAATGGGAATGCGCAGGAGGATTGCTACTGGCACTGGACAAACTTTATTAGGCAAACCGTTCACAAAATGCAGCGTGTTGGTTCGGGGAAGTGCAACTAATTAAACAGCTGGTAGCCAGCAGCCCCCCCCTTCAAATCCCCATTGGCCCGCCGCTTTCCACGCCCCTGCCCTCCCGTTTCCCAGGGAACTTTTTAACGCGCTTATCTTGAAGCTCGCTGCCTTTTTAGAACGCGGCGAGGGGCTTTCTGGTTTCTGTTTGCTTAACAAGTTTGCCCGTAAAGTTTTGCCAAACTGCCACATGCCATTGCCGCCCACTCGCCACGCCCCACGCCCCACTCCATGCCGCCGCCCCCTTTTTCGGCGCCTGTGTCCCTGTTATTCACACACACACACCACTTTAGCCTTTGTCTGGATGATATTTGTATTCGAGTTTGCTTCTTTGTTGCACTTTACGTAGCAATTTTGGGACTTTGACAGCAATAAAAATGCATATTTAAATATTTCAATATTGAGTGAGTAAGCAGGTGCCATAAAGGCGTTTCGGAAACCGCATTATCTTAAAAATAAATTAGGTACTACATCCGGTGCAAGGGTATTCCCCCTTCGGCTTCAACTTATTTATAACCTTTTACCCCGGCAGCGACTTCAATGGCCTGCCATAAACTCGCTCGCAGCCCTTTCTTCCTGCTTTCTTTTCCTTGAGGAGAGTGCAATGAAGTGAACCAAACCAGAAAACAAAACGTTTCTTTCTCTGCACTTTCTTTCTCTGTGTGTATGTGTGTGTGTGTTTGTGTGTTTGTGTGTGTGTGTGTTTGTGTGTTTGTGTGTGTGTGTGTTTGTGTGTTTGTGTGTGTGTGTGTTTGTGCGTGTGTGTGTGTGTGTGTGTGTGTGTGTGTGTGTGTGTGTGTGTTTGTGTGTGTGTGTTTGTGTGTGTGTGTTTGTGTGTGTGTGTGTTTGGGACTCTTTTGTTTTGGTCTCCGCACGTGAGCGAGCGTTTTCTTTATAGCCTCCCACTGTTCAGCATCCCGCACTCTTGCGTTTTGCCACCCAGTTTTCCGCATTTTCCCGCGCGTCTGGAGGTTTCTCCTTGGGTGAATGCACTTTATGGGATTTGCGGTGTCCGCTATTGTTGCAGTTGCCTCGCATTTCGTTGTTTTCGTTGAAGGAAAGGGCTTTCCAGCTGAGCCCGAATACCCGAGTACTTTGACTTATGACTGCCTGACTGAATGAATGAATGTCTGACTGCATGAATCATTGAATGAATGAGATGCACGAATGGCTGGCTCGTGCTTATTAAGCTGCAAATTTGTTGGTCCAAGCACTCAGAAAAAAAATTGATTATATCAGCTTGGTAAATATTTGTTGTACTAATTAGTATCTAAGATATCTATTTTGTATCTTTATCATATAGTTTGTTTTGCTTCTTTTGATAAAAACTACGTATTGCTTTCTTGATCATGCTGATCGCTACAATTGGCCCAGTACCAAAGATACAAAAATACTATTATGAACGAGGTTAAGAAAATGTTTTCTGTCTGCAAACGATTGTTTTAAAGAATTGTATATCTTAGTCAGCATGTTGATTATTTAATTTGGTAGTACGGTAGAATGAAGTATTTTAGGGCTTTCAATTTGGCAAAGGGTAGTTTTCATAGAGTGTTCGGGTTGTCCATTTTCGTTCATCTTTTTTTTTCGCCCCACCTGACCTTCGGCCTTTGTTTGCGCAATAGCTCGCGAAATGCAAAACACTTAACGCAATTTTCGCGGTTAGCCGAGGTGATCGTTAAGATTTTGCCGCACAACAACTGCGCCTCAAATCAGGCGGAACTGTAACGATTTCGGTGCCCGGCCGCCATTCAAATGCATTCAAAAATGTTGGGGTGGTGGGCGCAGTGGGGTGTGGCACGGGTCACAGGCGATTCAATGCCTCGAGTGTTGCTGGTGACCCCAAGCACTAAGCAGCCACTCAGTCGACAATCCCACTCAACCCGAAACCATTACAAAACAAGTTTATTCTGTTGACACATTTTGCGAATATAAATTTAAACCAGACGCAAGCCGTACGTACACGTAAGCAAACGTGTATAGAACCAAAAGTCCGTAAATTAAATACATTTCTTTGCAGGCAAATATTTATAAATGAATATTAATTCTATAAGCACATTGCGTAGTAGGAGACCGTCAATTTTTCTGTATATCTGGAGAGTGGATAGACAACGGGCTGTTGGGTGGGAGGTACTTCTAGTTGGGCAAGCCGCGTGTTTGGAATTTTCAATGAATAACACGCATACGCCATGGGGTGCGCTGGTCGAAATATTCTGAGCAATGCCTCATCGCATTTATTGCACAGACGAAACAAAAAAAAAATTGGGAAAAGTACAAAACGAGTGGAAAAACATCGAGCGTGCTTGCCACCTCGTATAGAGTAATAAACGTGTAAATTAATAAGCCAAAAATATAGGTAAACAGGAAGGGCATTTGCAGGAGAGCTTCCGAATTTTGAGCATAAACATATGGCACAAACATTTTTGATAGCTCCATGATAATTTTGTGGGTAATTTTCCACAGCTGTGATTAGCATACGCGTATAGGTGTATATCATTTTGCTACAATTTATTTTGTTTTATTGGTCAACAACTAGCATTGCTATATAATATTTTCTTCAATTACTCAATAGCACACGACTTTATGGCTTTGCATTAATGCAAAGACAACTATTGCATAACATGACCTTCTGTGAATCATGAACCAGTTGGTATAGTTGGTAAAATGATAGAAAACACCCATTTTGAACCTGATTTGCCTGCCCCCCTTAGATTTTCAATCCGCACTTGGACACGCAAACTGATAAGATTTCTATCCCAGGGAAGAACAAACCTTGGGCTTTGTCTACTTGCTCTTGGTCTTGGAGGTTGAATGCACTGAAAGTTGCCCAAGATAAGCTTCCATTAATTGGGAGTGCCACCTATGGAGACCAGTAAAGTGAAAGGAGAATGGGAGCTGCGCGTTCAAGCGATTTTATATGATGTTGAACAATGGCTTTGGGGCTGAATGTTAATGCTGGTTTTTTGCACTCTATGGCCAAGTTTATTTCAAGTAATAACAATCTTTTTCTTTTTTTAAGACTTGTTTCTCTAATTAGCAAACAGGGAGACAATCAAGAGAGCTCATTAGTTGTATTTTCTCTGCTTCTGCGTTGTTATACAAATTGTGATTGCCGCTTTTTTTGCCCAGCTTTTCCCTCGTGCCAATGACGAAATTAAAATCAGCTTTTCCTTTCAAGTCGCTTAATTCGAGAGTCTCAATTAAATATTGGAAATATATTCTGGGTGTCAACGAGCAGCTGGCATTTGTAATAAATCGAAGAATTCGTGGGAGTGCGACTGTCCCTGACTTTGAACTTGAGCGCTGGAATAATGATTTAATGATTTAATATGCTGCTCGCACATTGTTGGGCACAATGCTGTCGATTGTTTCATTCAGCTCTTCGATTCTGCCTCTTTTCGCATGTAATTTAAATTTATTTTACAAGCCACTGCTAATGAAGTCATCGGAGCGAATCGTACTATTGCGTAAGTCTAGACAAAGCTCTATTACTGCCGATTTCGGGGTTACGGGGGAGTGGGAGTGGGAGAAGGCCATCAAACAGCATAACAAACACGAACATTAAACCTTTCGACTGAGTTATTTTCAGTTAGTGGCAAAGATTCAATAGCCGTGCTTTTGAGTACATGCAGATGGTTGGCCGATAGCTAAATTCTAATCTTCTTGATGGCTGTAGTCTATAAGTTGCTTGATTTTCCTAACATCTGCCAAGGGGCAAATCAATTTGGCAACTAATGGCGAGCATGTTTTTCCCATTGATTAAAATTGGTACTTTTAGAGTACAAATATTAGTACGTATGCTCTTAAGGGTGCAATGCAAAGTTGTCAAGTGTTTTCTTCCCTCTTGCCTTGATTTATATGAGAAGGTGGCTCTGATCGAAATCAGATAGCAGCTTTATCTGCCAACCCAATCGTTACTGATAACTGCAATATAAATATATGTACATATATTTAATGTGTCACTGTCTACTCCCAAGTGTTTTGTATATTCGATCGACTGCCAAGTGATTCATGAACTGATTACACTCGATTTCACGTCTTTTGTACTGGATAAATCTGGGTGGGTGAATCAGGGTTGCTTTGTCTTTGAATCGGATTCACGATCCAATGAACCTGCAACTGCAATGGCTGATAATTCTTTTATCCAAGGGCTTAATGCAACGGCGCCGCAATAACCATATCAATTATGCAACACACCAGACAATTAATAATTCAGCTCAAGTAGACAATAACTCAATTAGGAGCGGAAAAACATTTTGAAAAAAATGTGCAAACTGCAGGGGAATGAATTGCATTGAACGGCCATTGGGGCGTCAATTGCACAATAATTGAGTCGAAACTTGTCGCTGGTGCTGGGCTTTTCAAATTGCATTTTGTATTCGATTGATACACACATATGTATGCTGTATATGCTTATACTATATGCCTGCCATATCGGGCGATGCAATTCCGATTGCCATTGCGAATGTATATTTTTAGTTTTTAGTTTGCAGTGCGTAACTTGGTCAAAGCTGAAATGGTTGGCAAATCACGGGGAAACAGAAAAAAAACTAAATAAAAGAAGAAAGAATGCTATAGTCGAGTTCCCCGACTATCAGATACCCGTTACTCAGCTAGTAAAAATGCAAACGAGAAATTTCAACATTTTCTGGAATATCGGTAGAAATTGTGTAAAAAAATTACCAGAATGGTCGTGATAGTTTTGCGCGGATTTCGGGCGTTGTAAAATGATTTTTGGCAAATCGATAGAAATTTACAAGACTAATAAAAAGTGAAATATATTTTTCAAAAATGAAACTTTAAAATTCGATTAAGATAAGTTGAGTTATGGAGCTTAGAATTTCAGCCTTGGGACATTTATTATTTTTTTTTTAATTTCTACTACATCAAAAAAATTATAAACAAATTGAAAAAAAATGAATATCTCAATTTAAATGTAGATTTTTAGAGAATTGCGACAGAAACATTTAGAGGTATGCCACTTCAAAATCCGATTAAGATTACTTGAGTTATGGAGTTTAGAACTTCAGCCTTGGGACATTTCTTAATTTTTTGGAATATCTACATAAAAAAAAACACAAAAAAAATGAAAAAATTTTTTTTTTAAATTTAAATGCAGTTTTTTAGAGAATTGCGCCAGAAACATTTAGAGGTGTGCCACTTAAAAATCCGATTAAGATTAGTTGAGTTATGGAGTTTAGAACTTCAGCCTTGGGACATTTCTTAATTTTTTGGAATTTCTACATCAAAAAAAAACACAAAAAAATTGAAAAAAAAATTTTTTTTTAATTTAAATGCAGTTTTTTAGAGAATTGCGCCGGAAACATTTAGAGGTATGCCACTTCAAAATCCGATTAAGATTAGTTGAGTTATGGAGTTTAGAACTTCAGCCTTGGGACATTTCTTAATTTTTTGGAATTTCTACATCAAAAAAAAACACAAAAAAAATTGAAAAAAAATTTTTTTTTTAATTTAAATGCAGTTTTTTAGAGAATTGCGCCGGAAACATTTAGAGGTATGCCACTTCAAAATCCGATTAAGATTAGTTGAGTTATGGAGTTTAGAACTTCAGCCTTGGGACATTTCTTAATTTTTTGGAATATCTACATAAAAAAAAACACAAAAAAAATGAAAAATTTTTTTTTAAAATTTAAATGCAGTTTTTTAGAGAATTGCGCCAGAAACATTTAGAGGTGTGCCACTTAAAAATCCGATTAAGATTAGTTGAGTTATGGAGTTTAGAACTTCAGCCTTGGGACATTTCTTAATTTTTTGGAATTTCTACATAAAAAAAAAACACAAAAAAAATGAAAAAATTTTTTTTTTAAATTTAAATGCAGTTTTTTAGAGAATTGCGCCAGAAACATTTAGAGGTGTGCCACTTAAAAATCCGATTAAGATTAGTTGAATTATGGAGTTTAGAACTTCAGCCTTGGGACATTTCTTAATTTTTTGGAATTTCTACATCAAAAAAAAACACAAAAAAATTGAAAAAAAAATTTTTTTTAATTTAAATGCAGTTTTTTAGAGAATTGCGCCAGAAACATTTAGAGGTGTGCCACTTCAAAATCCGATTAAGATTAGTTGAGTTATGGAGTTTAGAACTTCAGCCTTGGGACATTTCTTAATTTTTTGGAATTTCTACATCAAAAAAAAACACAAAAAAATTGAAAAAAAAATTTTTTTTTAATTTAAATGCAGTTTTTTAGAGAATTGCGCCAGAAACATTTAGAGGTGTGCCACTTCAAAATCCGATTAAGATTAGTTGAGTTATGGAGTTTAGAACTTCAGCCTTGGGACATTTCCTAATTTTTTGGAATTTCTACATCAAAAAAAAACACAAAAAAATTGAAAAAAAAATTTTTTTAATTTAAATGCAGTTTTTTAGAGAATTGCGCCAGAAACATTTAGAGGTGTGCCACTTCAAAATCCGATTAAGATTAGTTGAGTTATGGAGTTTAGAACTTCAGCCTTGGGACATTTCTTAATTTTTTGGAATTTCTACATAAAAAAAAAACACAAAAAAATTGAAAAAAATTTTTTTTTGTAATTTAAATGCAGTTTTTTAGAGAATTGTGCCAGAAACATTTAGAGGTGTGCCACTTCAAAATCCGATAAAGATTAGTTGAGTTATGGAGTTTAGAACTTCAGCCTTGGGACATTTCTTAATTTTTTGGAATTTCTACATCAAAAAAAAACACAAAAAAATTGAAAAAAAAAATTTTTTTTAATTTAAATGCAGTTTTTTAGAGAATTGCGCCAGAAACATTTAGAGGTGTGCCACTTCAAAATCCGATTAAGATTAGTTGAGTTATGGAGTTTAGAACTTCAGCCTTGGGACATTTCTTAATTTTTTGGAATTTCTACATCAAAAAAAAACACAAAAAAATTGAAAAAAAAATTTTTTTTTAATTTAAATGCAGTTTTTTAGAGAATTGCGCCAGAAACATTTAGAGGTGTGCCACTTCAAAATCCGATTAAGATTAGTTGAGTTATGGAGTTTAGAACTTCAGCCTTGGGACATTTCCTAATTTTTTGGAATTTCTACATCAAAAAAAAACACAAAAAAATTGAAAAAAAAAATTTTTTTAATTTAAATGCAGTTTTTAGAGAATTGCGCCAGAAACATTTAGAGGTGTGCCACTTCAAAATCCGATTAAGATTAGTTGAGTTATGGAGTTTAGAACTTCAGCCTTGGGACATTTCTTAATTTTTTGGAATTTCTACATAAAAAAAAAACACAAAAAAATTGAAAAAAAAATTTTTTTTTAATTTAAATGCAGTTTTTTAGAGAATTGCGCCAGAAACATTTAGAGGTGTGCCACTTCAAAATCCGATTAAGATTAGTTGAGTTATGGAGTTTAGAACTTCAGCCTTGGGACATTTCTTAATTTTTTGGAATTTCTACATAAAAAAAAAACACAAAAAAATTGAAAAAAATTTTTTTTTGTAATTTAAATGCAGTTTTTTAGAGAATTGTGCCAGAAACATTTAGAGGTGTGCCACTTCAAAATCCGATAAAGATTAGTTGAGTTATGGAGTTTAGAACTTCAGCCTTGGGAGATTTCTTAATTTTTTGGAATTTCTACATAAAAAAAAAACACAAAAAAATTGAAAAAAATTTTTTTTTGTAATTTAAATGCAGTTTTTTAGAGAATTGTGCCAGAAACATTTAGAGGTGTGCCACTTCAAAATCCGATAAAGATTAGTTGAGTTATGGAGTTTAGAACTTCAGCCTTGGGACATTTCTTAATTTTTTGGAATTTCTACATCAAAAAAAAACACAAAAAAATTGAAAAAAAAATTTTTTTTAATTTAAATGCAGTTTTTTAGAGAATTGCGCCAGAAACATTTAGAGGTGTGCCACTTCAAAATCCGATTAAGATTAGTTGAGTTATGGAGTTTAGAACTTCAGCCTTGGGACATTTCTTAATTTTTTGGAATTTCTACATCAAAAAAAAACACAAAAAAATTGAAAAAAAAATTTTTTTTTAATTTAAATGCAGTTTTTTAGAGAATTGCGCCAGAAACATTTAGAGGTGTGCCACTTCAAAATCCGATTAAGATTAGTTGAGTTATGGAGTTTAGAACTTCAGCCTTGGGACATTTCCTAATTTTTTGGAATTTCTACATCAAAAAAAAACACAAAAAAATTGAAAAAAAATTTTTTTTAATTTAAATGCAGTTTTTTAGAGAATTGCGCCAGAAACATTTAGAGGTGTGCCACTTCAAAATCCGATTAAGATTAGTTGAGTTATGGAGTTTAGAACTTCAGCCTTGGGACATTTCTTAATTTTTTGGAATTTCTACATAAAAAAAAAACACAAAAAAATTGAAAAAAATTTTTTTTTGTAATTTAAATGCAGTTTTTTAGAGAATTGTGCCAGAAACATTTAGAGGTGTGCCACTTCAAAATCCGATAAAGATTAGTTGAGTTATGGAGTTTAGAACTTCAGCCTTGGGAGATTTCTTAATTTTTTGGAATTTCTACAACATCATATCAGAAAAATTACAAAAAAGTTAAAAAAAAATAGATTTTTAAATTTGAGTGCAGATTTTTAGAGAATTGCGCCAGAAACATTTACAGGTATGCCACTTCAAAATCCGATTAAGATAAGTTAAGTTATGGACATGGCCAGATCGACTCGGCTATTGATCCTGGTCAAGAATATATATACTTTATATGGTCGGAAACGCTTCCTTCTGCCTGTTACATACTTTTCAACGAATATAGTATACCCTGTTAGCTTACGAGTAACGGGTATAACCAGGGTAAGGTTGCGGTTTGAGCAGAGAAGACCTCGAAATCACTTCGCCGGAATGCTGCAAATGTTTCGCTTATTTTTGCACGAACTTTACAATTTCCCATTCGCGGCGGCGTATTTGCTATATCTTATTTGTTATTTGTTATGTGCATTTCGGCGTAATCAAAAGCCAAACAAAGTCTTTCCGCTTTGGCCAGCAGCCAGAAGTGAAATTCTTAAACATTTATTGCCCGCCCGATAGCTTCGATTAATGGTTGCGCTGCACCCGGCATCCACTAAAAACCATGAACCGAAAATAAACGCAATTCGGGAAATTATTTCTGTGGAAAAAACACACGTCTCAATTATACAGACTTGTGATTGCCAAATTGGAAAACGCGAGAAAATGCAGCGTTGGGCAGGAAAAGTATCATTGTGTCGTTCAAATAAATTGCGGAACATGATTTTTAATTTTTATGATTCATCCAGCGGCATGAAAGTCAAATATTTCGCACACTGCCAGACAATTATTAAATCAAAAGCAAAATAATAATAATCCATTTTCGCATATAAATGCACATATTCTTGAGAATGGCGCACTGCAAGGCGCACTTTGTCCTAATGAAAATGAATGAAAAACAGCAAATGAAATAATGATTGCAAACTGCGGATTACCAAGTGCACAAACAGCTAAAGCCAAATAAATAATAAACCATAACCAGCAGTCGGTAAACATTGGCGAACATTGTTCGAGTGAACCACAACTAAATTATAAATGCTTTCAGCAAACGGATCTCTGTTAATCCGTTCTTAAACTACCATTCTGGTTCAAATTAAATGTCAGTCCACCGCAAACATCGTAAAATGAAAGCCATTTACTCGCACAGCACATGTAGAAATGCCGCTGCAGTTGGCTTTTATGTTTACCATTGCAGTTTTCCTTTTTTTTCTTCATTTTTTTTCGGTGACTTTATGCAGCTTTTAATTTTTATGGCCATGTTATGAAACAATATTTCCATTGAAGCTGTAAGGATGTATGTATGTATGTGATGCCTGGGCGAGGGCAATTTATTTTCAATATTTGCCGGGATAAATTGACGTTTATTTTTCATCATATTTTCATCCTTACATACTCGTACACTTACGAGAATATTTCCCAATTTCCCCAATTTCAAGCGAGCTAAACTGAACTCAAAAGACCGTAATCAGTCACATTTTGTGCGGCAGCTTGCAAAACTCAGGCGAGCGATCAGCTCAAGTGTTTCCACTTGCAACTGGATTGCAATTGCATCAGCATCAATCAGAGCTGGTTGCTTTGACTTGTCACCCACACTTTCCATGCAACCTATAGATACGTACCATATACCATATATCGGGTGTGTACTATATGGGCACCTGGAGGTGACTGATGGACTTTTTGAGGCAACCTCCAACATTTACTTACAATTCCACACTCGTCGAGCTGTTGCTTTTGGGCTGTTTACTAATTTAAACACATTTGCTCTTTGTTTATTGCAGGTAAGATGGGCAAACTATTGATGGATGTTACTTGCGCAAGCGACAGTTCAAGTTCCTGCAACTACTGATTGCCGGCACTTGAGTAAGACTATTCTATCTGTAAACAGGCATTTCAGATATTGATTATAGTGTGGGGGATGCCACTTTTCATTGACGTCACGTGCACTTCTCGAAATAAACAATCACTTTACGCATTGTAAATAATTCAAGAACGCTTGGCTCACGCTTCACTTTATTCAATTTATTCACTTTATTCACTTTATTGAAAAGATGGCCCTGAATGGCAAATGCTAAACAGTTTTGGTAAAACAACCAATCGAACAATCGAAAACATGAATTAGATCTCCATATCATTAAGTAGAATATCTAAATATATCTAAATATGGGCTAAACCTGGCATTGCTCTGCAGTTTTGCATTTAGGCATTTAGTAAGTTTTCCCATTAAATATGCATTTTAACTAGCCAATAATTCAAAGGGGCTCGACTCAATAATATCTTAAAGTCAACGGATGCTTAAGTCACTTGCTCAAGTGCAAATAATGCAAATTGCCAACAATATGCGATGGAAATTTTCCACATGAAAAATTTGAAATTGATTTACGACTTGCCATTTCCCACGAACATTGAACACTGAGCTAAACAAAGCCCAGATTGTGAGGCTCCATTCATATGCGAACAATGGCAAATAGTTTATAATTGATATTTTAGTTATTTTAGTTAATATTCGAGCTTCTTCATGTATAAATATGGCGTTAATTGATTTTGGGCCAGGACAAAGACCAGGCCGGATCATATTCATGTTGCTCAAGCATTTTGCAGGTATTCAGGTGGAAATGTTTCAATTTGCTTAAAATCTGTTTGCTCAACTCACAAAACCCAAACAAACAGCAGCGCAGCCGACCGCAGGGATATGAGTACAGTGCGTTTCGGTGCTTTAGGCCAGCAATAAATTACTATTATTATTTTCTGAATATATTTATCTATTATTGTACAGCTCTAGCAAATTGATTGATTAATTAATTGATTAGCAAATAAAGTAAGACGGAATAAAATTGGGCAAACATATTTACTTTCCCATCCAATGCTTAGATATATTGTAGAATCAAAAAATAGTGTGAGTACTAGTATTAGATTTCGAAACGCAGCTTAAAAATTGAAGTTCACTTACGTTGATGAGTGGCTGCGGTCAGGAGTCAGGTGCGTAGGTGTGTGTTTGTCGTGTGTGTGCGTGTGTGTGTGTGTGTGTGTGTGTGTGTGTGTGGCTACTGCGGCAAGGACAACGAAGAAGAGGAGCTGAATGACAGTGAATGCCAACCGCACATGTGCCAAAGATCCATAGATACGCCGACCAACACACCAACACACAAACAGGAATGGCAAATATGTGTTTTGCGACTTTTAACAGCAGGTACACGCTCTTGTGTGTGTGTGTGTGTGTGTGTGTGTGTGTGTGTGTATGTGTGTGTGTTGCTGTCAATATTTTATAATGTCATGTGGCAAATTATGGGATATGTGAGCATCCCGAAGATATTTATTTACTTGCCATTTGTTTGATTATCCCAGCGACAGCCGTCATGCTCAAAATGTATTCGTGGCTTTCAAGATAAAAGAACATTTATGCGCTTAATTAAATTCCGTGCCAAGTAATTGAATGTATGCGAAAATTAAGTGCTTTAATTAATTTGCCTCTGGCATATAATTTATACATACCGTACATCGCTACATCGCTACATCGCTCATACGCCCCGTTGTGTGGCGCGCTCTTTTCGCCAATGCATGCGAGAGTTTTAATTGCACATTTTTCAATTAAGAACTATGCACTCGCACTTTTTAGGGGGAGGTAGGGGGATAGGGAGATTTGTTTATACGATTGCATTGTTTAATTGAATTTACTGAAACAAATGAGAGGCCGAAGGCAGCGGCGAAAAACCAAACCAAACAACAGCATCAAGAGTTCACAAGTGCAATTAATTTCGGAACTGTGTGTTTTCACTCTGTTTGGTTTTTCTGCTTTTCTGTTTCTCGCTTTGCGAATCGCAGAGCTCGATTTCAGCTTTTTGCTCATTTCTGCTTTCGGTTTTTTGTTCTCAATTAATTTTGCCCGCCATAAATCAGCAGAAAACGGTGACAATTTAAACGATTCTTTTTTCCGGCCCGGCTTTTATTTACTTGCCACAAAAAATGTGATATGCCAAGTGAAGTTAAGTTGGCTAAGGCAAACTGTAAATATTGTGAAAACGTGTGTGTGTGTGTGGATTTATTTGAAATTGTATGCAAGTGCAATTGTCAAATAAATTGTATAAACTCGAAATGAGGTGTACAATACTATGCTTTGCATTTCAAACAAATTAATTGCCATGCGCATTCGTAAGATACTCGTACTTGCTTTTGCCGAGACAATTTACGTCGTTGTGGCTGAAACTTTGGCCAACAGTTAAGGACGCCTCGATTCCGTTTTGATTCAAGCCTTAAAAACTCGCCCCAAAGCTGAAAGGCTCTTAAAGTTCCCGGTGGCAACTTTGCCCGTTCATTTTACTCTGGAAAAAAGTTTGTTTTTGTTAGATAGTTTCGCTTCCGCTTGTGTCTATCATTCAGCCACTGTTGTTTCATCTGTCTGCTCCTTTGCATTACATATTCCTCGGAGCAGCAGGAGCAGTAGGAGCAGCCGGAGGAGCAGGAGCAGCCGGAGGAGCCAGGATCTGTGCTTCCGCCCGCAGCCATCCCCTTTGTCATCCTGCCATCCTGCATTTTATGGTAGTTTCGAACAGGAAATGTTAAGCACGGAAATCATGCGCGCCCGACTATGACAACGACATCGAAATGCTTTTCTTTAGCTTTTCTGGCTTTGTGCATTTGCCTGCTGCTATCTATCTGGCTGCTTTTGTCTCGTCATGCTGGCAACTTTTTTTTCGTGTACGAAAAGTCGGCAATTATTTAAGCCATGTTGATATATTAAATTATTTACAATCTGTTCACATTTCACTCTACAACTTGCCGGGAAGTGTGCCTTTCTACCCTAACAACAGTTTGTTTTGCTTTTTGCCTTCTGGGGAGTTTAATGAAAGATAGCCGATATCTACAATTTCAGCCAGTCATGTTGGCAAACTTCATATTGCTGTGTATAAACAACGCTTTTTATGTAAGCAAACGCCTTAGATCCACATTAAGTTACTTGATAAAATAACAACTTTTGTTTAATACTTACTTTTGGAGGAAATGGATCTGCGGCAGCACAAAGGCTATTCATTTACTATAAAAATGCATATTAAAAATGTTCCAGCAATGTTTTATATGAAATTTATAGTTGCCTGTGACCATAGTTAGGCGTTATTCAACGATATTTTATTACTGATTAAATAATTGCAGTTATAAAAACATAGGTTGATATCTTTCGCTTCCTTTAAAGTGAGTGAAAAAAGCTGTTCAACAATATTGTGTTTATTTATAGCTATTTTATATTGAATACAAGTACGGTACCAATTAATTTCTATGTGATAGCAGCCGTTTAGTGATTATTGCTTTTCATGCGGAAAACTATACGATTGACTATACGAAAGGTATATTATGTTTTCAAGCCTCATTAGCCAGATTAAATAATCTGCAATATTAGATATTCAGGCAATAAAGCAATCATAAAATTTCGCTAATAGTGGCACTTTAAGAACATCATAGTTTATGTTGCTCTACACAGTCGTTAAATGTTTCAATAACTTGGCTTAAAATGTTGCATATTATGGCAGAAAGTGCACTCCTCAACGCGTTTTAAGAGCATTGAGCTATTTAAAAATAAGCAAATAAAATCTGCTTTCTATGGTGCTTGTCAGGAAGCATAATTTCCAGAATTTCCACAATTTCCACAGCCACCGCATGGCAGTTCTTTCATCGAGTTTCCAGACCCTGTGCAATTGGCACTTTAATGGATCCACATGAAAGGAGGAGAGCTGTGCCAGGAGTGGGAGTTTGGCTTGGAGTGGATTGGCGGAGTGGAGTGCAGTGGAGTGGGGTTGGGATTGGGATTGGGACTGGGATAGTGATTGGGATTGGAGCAGATGTTGCAAGGAAGTGCGGTTGCAAGATGTTGCTTTTGTGTTGTTTGTGGCTTTCGCAGCGACATGAAAATAGCGTCAGCTGCAGTGGAGCAACTTCCCTGTGCGCCCAGATAAAAGCCAGATATTCGGCATCGAGACTTTGCAAAATGAATGCTGATTACCAGAGCTCTATTACGCCTTGCGTGAGTCTTTAATTTGTCCAATTTCCTCGAAACATGGCCTTAAAGGCCGTCATTAACGGAGCGCTTGTTTGTTCACTCTGAGAAACTTATGTTACGCGGCGAACGGGGCGTATACGTAATGCACTTGCAGCTCTCTTTCGCCTCCCACACACACACACACACACTTGTATCTTGTATCTTGTATCTTGTATCTTGTTTACTTAATATAATACCATCTCCGCCTCTGTCTTGTCTAGACTTTCGAGGGCCACTCGTTTTACCGCCCCTTTTCGCCAAACTGGGCGTGGCCTGGCTGAAGGGTGCTGCATCTCCTGTGTGGGCCATGTAAAATCTCATTTTCGAGGCTCAATTTCTAGCGGGGAAGTGCCGCTTAAATTGCAACTTGACTCGCTGCAATTCTTTGCAGGTGCCAGGTGCCAGGTGCGACTGACTGCCTTGTGTCACGTACTTGATTGCGATCCTATTGCCCCGGCATTGATTATTGATCCACGCTCCTCGGGCTTTTGCCAAGAGGCAATACTGTCTGTGTGCCTCTGAGCTTAATAACTTATACATACATATACCTGGGGAATGTGTTGCAACTTGGGCTCAACAGTAATCATATTGACACTCCCAATTTAACTACTGAAATATTAGCATTCAAATAGTAAATTAAAAGCTACGTAGCAAATGCATGTTGCATATGTCTGAGGTACTGGAACTTACACCTTTTTAAGTTATCAAACAGCAACAAACGTTAAGCGAAACAAGCCATTAATAGTTAGGAATTACGAATCGTTAAACACACCAACAAATGCTAGTTAAATAGAGTATTTAGTTGACTTGGTGAGTGTTTAATTGTATTGCCCACTGAAGGCTTAACGCCCAATCTGTTTTTCATCTAACTACGAAGTTGTTTAAGTCCTAAATTAAATTTGGAGGCCTGAATTGGCTGCAGGTTGTGCTTAAGACTTAACTTGGCAGCGACTTAATCGAGATTCCACCTTATGGTGCAAAACGGATTCGTTTGTCACTCGTATGAATCCTTTGGCTTGACGGAGGATCCAGGACTTAAGCTGCTTATGCGGTGTGGCTGTGTATTAATCCCTTGGCTGGACAGGAGATATTCTCAACCACTTGTTCACTTGTTCCCCCCCTGTCGTCAAGCTAACCCTTTAGCAAAGCTAATTAGCTATATGGAAAGAGAGAGAGAGAGAGAGAGAGAGAGGGGGAATGGTGTTAGTGCCGCCCCGCTCACTTGTTAAAGATGACAAATATCACACATACGCTCCGTTGGTCGCCGGCAGTAGTAAGCACTTGATAAATCTTCACCAAGCTGTTTGTGTTTGTCTCTGCCCGCTGACGTCAGCAAATGCGTGTTATTCTCATTTTTATTTTTTTGATTCCCCTTCATGCTTCCCCTGCTTAGCCGTGATTACACAACTTTCTACTTTCTACTGTCATCGGCCAAAACGTATCATCGCTGAAACTTGATAAATGAATCAACGACTTGTGTCCCTGACTTTTCTTGGCTTCCTCGATAATCGATGGAAAAGCAAAGCTGTCAGACAACTGGTAGTTATGTCATGAGCAGTGTGCAATTACAATTAACTTAGTTTCGCCCCAAGTGTGTGGGTGTGGACCAAGCATAGCACAATTCTCGGGGCAACCTGTGTGTCTTCATATAATTTGTATATACATATATATGAATATGAGTTCATGTGGAGCACACGTATAGTTGCATGTATGACCACTTGGCCAAGTTTAACCCCGAGCCAAGTGGTCATATGCCTCCGGTTTTGTTGGAGGGTCGCGAGTCTAATTAGCCGCTTACGCACACACACACACACACACACAAACGCACACACACACCCGTTTGCACACAACGACAGACAGCCAATTAAAATTCCCTTTTAGCCAAGCACTGATGATGGCCAAAAGGTTGTTAACTTAAATTAGGGGCCGGTCTAATAACAATTAATTGAGGCTTTGAAGCGAAGTAATTTTCAATGCTGCGTACCGGAAAAAGCAGAAGAAAACTCATTACCAGCAATGTTGTATCCAAAATTTAATTACATGCTCAGACTTATTATATTTCCTTCATGATTAGCACGCATTTTTACTTCTTTACCACATTTCTTGGATTCGTAGATGACGCTATCCGCTCCCAATATCTTTTAATACAACATATTGTACATAGTTCTGAAAATAAATAAATCCGGATTGGTTTACTAAAAATAATGCCCACATACATATATGTTCCAAATTATTTAGGCCACATAACATTTACGTGTGAAATTAATTTCCTGCCTGACGGGTATTTTTTTTGTCATGGGTCACTTGCATTGTTTTGTTGTATAAAAAGCTGCACATTTGAGTTATGAATATGGGTCAACCCTAACTATGGTGCCCTTTAATTTACGAAAGCTATATAAATATTTAAGTTTTTAACACATATTTTAATTACAACTCTTTGCAGGTTCATCGAGGAATTCTGGTTTTCTAGTGCATTTGCTGGCCATTTAAATTATGGTAAGTTTTGGTATGGTTTTTGTTTATTGATTGCCAGCGGTAATTGAGTGAAATAATTCAGTGTTTTTGCCGCTCCATTCAGTTGGCTCTTCATTAATTCCGATTTGGCCAATTGACGTATGCCAATAAGTTGGTCTGTTGTGGCGATGATGAAACAAAATCCCATTTGTTGTCCCGGATTTGCGACTTGATTGCCAGATTTGTGCGTTGGAGTTGAAGTTTCGTTGCATGTCATCGCAAGATGACTTGACAGTATCTCGTAGATACATTTAGCACCGGATGCAGGCTGAACGAGCTGGAAAACAATTGGCGGCTTTGCATTTGGGACATTCATCAATCTTGGTTTGGCATTGACTTCTGTCTCATCCGCTCCTCGCTTAAATGGCGTTAAGTGTTAATGTACAAGGGACAAATTTCGGGAATTCACAAAGTGCGCCAAAGACGATTAATTTTGCCGGCAGAATTCAGGCAGTCGGTGTCAGCCCGGCGGCAAATGTGTCTTGTAGATGTCGGCCCCACCACCGCCTACCACACTCACCCCCCTCCCACAACCTTTGTCCTTTGACCTGTCCTTGTAGCAACGCTTATGTGGGCGGGGGCAAGCAATTTATCTTTCGCTTTTTTCCAGCGCTGCGGCTTGTGGCTTCTCTCCTTCGCTCCGCACATGCCGCATGGGAAAGTAGAAATGCACAACAAGAAATATCTTAGTGCCTTGCTGACACTTCACTTCTATTCATACATTTCAACATAACTGACATTGAAAGTATAGAAATTATAATTTAAATTGAATTCCGGTTATCTTCCAAGCTGGCAAATTTATAATGTTTTTTATCTTTGGTTCTTAAAATTGAATAAATAAAATTCCAAACTGCAAACTCAAATTTATGATATTGTTTATCTCTGGTTCTGAAAATGTTCTTTGCATAACCGAAATTCATCGCTTCAACAACTTTTCTCACCGTGTAAGACAGTTTCCCAGAAGCGCCCTACAATTATGCGTAATTCGCATTTTTTCGTTGCATACTTCGTTGCGTTGTGCTGATGCGGGTGGATGTGGGAGCGTGGGGCGGAGGGCGAGGGGCGGCGTGGGGGAGTGGCTAGGCGCAGGCATGCCAAAAATTAATATACCTCGAATGGCGGAGTGGCATGTGCAGCTTGAGCCAACTGCGGCTTCTGTTTCTGCTGCCCCCGTAATTAAGTCGAAATTAATGGAAAATTCCTGCAGGTTACCGCCGCGTTCAGCGAAACAGTGTGGCCAAAACGGTTGTGATGGAACACAAAGAAAAGCAGTGTGACCAAAACGAAAGAAATTATGAATTATTGATTATTAAATTTCTCCCCTGCTGAAGGAGGCAGTGTAGATTTTTGTCACAATTTCAATTTTAAAATCCAAATGGCATTCTGCACAATTCACACATTTATCTCAATTATCGACAATGCTATTTTTCGATGTATTATTTATCAATTTGCAGGCCATGGGGAATATTTTTAGGGGCACTCTGGCAGCGCCACCTCAATCGGGCACAAAGTGGAATTAAACTTAATTGACTGGATGCAAATGGAGAGCCAGATCCTCCAGAGACTTTTTCCCACCACGTTCTCGGTTTTATTCTGTTTGCCTGGCGAGGAGTTTGCGAATCGAAATTGGTTTCCTTGTTTGTTGCAGCGCAATGCAAATTTTAGCTGTGGAGCTTCTGCCAATTAATTGGCATTAAATTGGCTGCATTAGTGGCGCCAGCTACATGGTTACCGTGGCAAATAGCATTAGGCCCCAGGAGTTTTTCCCGCCATGATGGATGCGAAAGCTCAATCAAATCAATCGGTCGATTGGTGGTGAGCAACATTGAAATCCACTTAATGCGCTTATGTGGCACACAATCGAATTATATTCATTCGCATTAGCGGAAGATTCAATTCAGGCGTCACTTTAATTGTGATCCATCGATTACCTGGTTTCCCACTTATTCTACGCCAGCTGCCAGAATGGAAAATTCATATTTGGGCGAATTAAATTCCGCAGGGAAAGCCCTGCACAATGCCCGATTCTAATCGGAGCACAAAGCCACGATTCCCTTTCGGCCAATTGCGGAAAATGCAATAAATCGGAAAATGCAAATGCGTCTGCAGCTGCAGCTGTTGGCAATCGGCTGTAATTCGTAGAGGTAGCTAAGGCATTTTGTAGGGAATGCTTCTGGGCAGAAGGGTATATTGGTTTCACATACACGTAAATATAGGTTTGCGGCAAAAGTTTCTATTCAATGCTTGGGCTTAGCTTGTCAGATTCGCTTGGGCAGCTACTAGAACAGTAGAAATTGGAAATTAGAAATTCCCTTCAACTTATCAAAGTTTAATATACGATTTTGATTACCAAGTCATCAATAATTATAGCTTTTTCATTGTATTCCGATAGGCCTTCGTCAACATGACACTGCCGTCGCCAGCCACGGTTAAGCTGAGCACATCCCTCGCCAGAAGCCACCCGATCGAGCGCAATCTGGGCCAGAATGCGGCCACCAATGGCGATGACATCGATGCCAGCGTCGACGGGCTTGCAGCCGACTGAAGTGCATCCGGTGCAGCAGGTGCATTTGCATGCCACGCCCTCCAATCCGTCGGATATTCACCAGGATCGGAGTCCACACAACCACAACCACAATCACGCCAAACTGCCACCGCTGGAACTGCTGGTGGAGAACAAGATCAGCTACAGCAGCTACCAGCAGCACGCCAAGGACCTCAAGCATCAGAGCCACAATCAAAACCGTTCCAAGAGAAGTTCCCTCAGCAGTCCCTCGTCCAGCGAGGATTGCGTGAGTGCTGTCAGGGCCAGCATCTTTGATGACGCCGCCGAGAACTTTGTGATCAATTTCCCCTCGGAGTCGGCATCCTCGCAGCACTTGCTGCCCTTGTCGGAGACGGTGCCACTGCTCACCCACATCGAGGCCACGGTGGTGGATAAACAGAGGTCCATAAGGCTGAACAAAAATAGTGCCTCGTTGATCTTTACCAAGAAGGAACTGAACCAGGGAAACCATCATCATCATCATCAACATCAACATCAACATCAGCAACACAATAATCAGCAGCAGCAGCAGCAGCAGCAGCAGCAGCAACGGCGCCCGCACCACAGCAGCTTGTACGGAGTGGGCAGGAAGCCCACCAAGCACCTGCCGCCCACTAGGGGACAGCACCAGAGGCGCAGTCTACCTCTCAGCTACAACAACAATCTGGTGACCAGCGCTCCATCCGCTCCAGGAGTGGGAGTAGGTCCCGGTGGAGCAGCCAAGCTTGTACCGCTCAAGCAGCAGCATCAGCATCACGGAGCGGGCCACACGGCACCACCCACGGCGAACATCGTTGTTGCCGGTGGAGCGGGAGCGGCGGCTCCGTCTGCCCGCAAACAGCTCTCCTACTCCTGGTACGCGCCCGTTTACAGTGCGCTCGAGGAGGAGCTGGAGCAGGACTCGCGGGTGGGTGCACTCTTCGCTTAGATATATGCAATACCTTAACAGTTTTCAATTCATATAAACGTCTTTAGTGATAGATCCACTAACTAAGCCATTAAATGTATTCGCAGGACTCCTCGCCAATCCACAATCTGGCCAACACAAAGCAGCACCAGCGGTCCGCCAGCCAAAAGGCATCCACCGCCCTGCATGCCACGCCCCGCCACGAACGCGCCCACGATTCCGTCGACGCCGAGACGGTTGCGCTACTGGACACGCAGGCGCGCAGCAAGATCATCATTTCCTCGGCGAATGGCGACGCTGGCGGAGCAGGGGCAGGAGGTGGATTCGGTGGAGGCGTTGGCGGTGGCGTTGGCGTTGGCGGAGGATCTGGAAACGGCGGAGTACTGGCCGCGAATGGAGGCGGAGGAGATCTGGAGAGCTCGCTGGGACTGTCTGGTGGTGGGCAATTGCCACGAAGGCGTCGCATCGAGAACTTTCTCAAATCGCTGGTGGGACTCAAGGCGAGTAGCAGTCGCGGAGGAGGCGGTGGCCCTGTTGCTGGAGGCGTGGGTGTGCCAGAGCGGGAACGTCCTGCCTCCCCAGAGATACGGATCACACGCACACCCTCCGAGCAGGATGTCGTGCTCCGAGATCCGTCTGGCCGACAGCTAGCCAACGGCCATGGTCGTGGCAGCCTGAGCATCAGCGGTTCGAGCAGCTCCTTGAATGTGGTCCAGCAGAAGATATGGCACATCATGCGACGCGAGGGTAGCGCCAGCAGCTTGCACCAGGAGAAGTCCCAGTCGATTGTCCAGTACACGGGACTGCGAAAGTGCGAAACGGTCCTAGCGCTCACCCGTCAATCGCAGTCGCATGGGCACGTGGGCATGGGCTTGAGCCAGAGTCGAAGTCAAGGACACTCCTTGGCGGTCCATGGCAGCGGGATCTTCAGCTCTGGCGGCGTGGAGCAAATCCGACCACTGAATCGCCTGCGGAACAGCGTGAGCAGCATTAACGGCGTGGGTACCTGTTCTCGCTGCTCCAGTCTGTTATCCCTGGCCGCCTCCGGATCGCGTTACTCCCTGTCGAATGGTTTTGTGCCCCGGCCAAGTTCGGCCCTCAATCACCTAGAAGCTGGATGGGAAGACGATCAACGGCGGGCGCAGGAGCCGCACATCAACGTGAATGCCCAGATCAGACTGAGCGGTGGAGCAACTGCCAACTCGAGCAGTCCCAGTCCGCCGTCCAATGTGACCACGGCCACCCTGCACTCCAGCTCCGCCAATAATCTGAATCAGGAACTGCAGCAGCAGTCCACGTCGACGCCCGCGACCGCCACCGCGACCACGCCCACTGAGACACCTGGGAGCGGCGAATTGGGACCCTTCGGCACCAATCATGCATATCCACTGACCGTCAGCTCCCTGCTCTCCATGGCCAGTGCGAATCAGGCGGCGCAGGCATGCTGCGTTCGGGATGGGATTGCGCTCAAGCGACGCGAGATGCTGGCCTCCGCCGATGTCACGCCTTCGGTGGGCACCCCGGCCACGCCCACCACCACCGCCTTCCAGAGCTTCACCTGCAAGCTGTGCCTCATCGATGTGGAGGACGTGGGCGAGGCCATGGCGCTTCAGCAGTGCGGCTGCCAGTTCTGCATCGAGGTAGGTCCCTTTTTTTTGTGTTTTATAAGTTAGAAAATTATGTATAAACCAAATGTTCCCCTTTAAATGCTGAAAGCTTTAGGAAATAGTATAGTAATAGTATAATATATATATACTATAGTAAATAGTAAATGCGGCATTACACAAATGGTGATTATGCCAGTTTGCATAAAGCCCAGCAAGCTGTTGAAATTATTGTTTGCAGAAAGTTTTTCGCCAGCAGTTTGGTTAAAGCGAATGGAAAACCCAAATGCCTCGACTGCGAATTTTCCACTGATACCAATTACCATTAAATATGAATGTATATGAACTCTTGGGCTTTGTTAGACAATTCAAATATTTCTAGTTTAGACTTTGCTACGATTATAATGCGATATGCCTCAGATAAAATTGTGATTTTATTCGCACGCAGCAGCCATAAAACTGGAGTGGGAAAATTCCTCTAAGCCGCAGAAGGATTTCCTTGTGGTTTTCCCGCTCCTCATCTTATTGATTGCGCCCCCACTCACACACACACACACACACACGCACACACATTCAGTTGCATATGTTAGGTTTCTTATTAGGATAGGATATTTTCCTACGTTTTACTCGGCTTTTCCTTTTTCCAGGTGCAGCAGCGAGGAAAATTGAAAAATGACGCACAGGCAGACGCAATATTTTGCAAGTGTTAGAAGCGAGTTGCTGGCTGGCAGCTTAACCCAAAGCTGAATGTGGGGCATAAATAATCAGAAAAGCCAAATGCATTTTCATATATTTGATAACTTTACGTTCATAGATTAAGTTTGCACATGCTGCAGTGCGTTCTGTTTCAATTGTTGTACAAACTCAGACCATTTGGCCGGCTTAGTTGAGTTATTTTGCTCGTAATCACTTGGAATTTTGTGGCATTTTGCAAAGTGGCTAGAGTTCAATTTCTGCAATAACGATTTTCCAATAAACAAGCCATTGAAGCACAAAAACAGGGGATTTACTTGTATATACATGAAATATATACGCCATTTTCGTGTTTATAACAATATTTATTTCGTATTTACTAGACTTTACTTGCCTCTTTACTCCTTAAAGAAAGAAACTGCTTACTTTGCTGGCCCTGCAGCTAACGATGTTTTTCTGCAGCAGCTCAAGGAAAATATTAAGCTGCATTTGCAAAGCTAATCCACATCATCAAATGCATCTGCATCTGCATCAGCATCAGCCTCATTTATTCCCGCAATTTGCATGGCAATTTGCTGGAGCAGCGGAAATATGGAAGGAAGTAGTCAGCAAGGGGTTAATGCTGCAAGGTCACTCATCTGAGATCCTGGCTAGCTGGCTGGCTTACTGGCTGGATGGCTGGCTGGCTGGCTGGCTCAGCACTTGCTGCCATTTTCGCCGCTTCAAAGTAATTTCAGCAAAATTCGCTGCGTATCCTGGACGCCCTGGACGCCCTGTTCGTCCTGTTCGTCCTGCTTTCCTGCTCACAAAAGCCGCATCCCCAGGCTCCGGAACTCCTGCTGCCTTCACTTCACTTTGCCATAAACAAATTGCATTTGTCTTGGGGGGAGGGGGGCCAAGGAGGGGCGGGGGAAGGTAGCACAAATTGCATGGAGCATTTTAAATAATTAAGTAAATGATTGCGAGAGTGCAGCAGCACACAGCACACATTAAAGGCAAAACGAATTTATATATTTAGCTGCCGGTGAATCTAATTTCGTGTATTTGCTGCCAAGAACAATTCTTTCTTGAGCATAAATAAATTAGGCGAAATTCACACGTAAGAACACGTAAGCGCATTGCAAGAAACTGAAAGAAAGCAGATGCACAGCGAGAAAAAGGCAGGATAAATATCAGATTTCTTGTTCTGCAATAGATTGCTCTTGAATCGTATGGCAATGTCACTGGAAGATGGCACAACTAAAACTAAACCCTAAATACCAAGTATATAGATAGTATATAGTTATGGTACATAGTATATAGTTATAGATGTCTCTCATGGCTTTAGTTATGCATTTTGCGCAGTGCACTAAAAGGCTAAATAAACTTTCGGCAACACTAGACAAAGGCACTAAATAAGCGAGCTTCATTTTCTCGATTTTGTTGTTGCTCCGCTTGGTGCTCAACTCGTGTGTGTGTGTGCCGTTGAAATTTATTACACACACACACACTGCACACACTCACATGCACACCTGATGGAAGGACGTGAGGACCACGCCCCCTGGCTCCCAGAATCATCCGGCTACGTGTCTAATGGCTACAGATGTACTGCCCTGTCTTCGTGTCCCGCCCGAGGTCATTTGTCAACCTTAAACTAAACTGGTGGCAGCCAGTGGGAGTGTGGCTGGCTAGCAGTTTTGTTGGCTCTTATGGCTCTTGCCTTCTTTATCCTGGTTTCCTTTCCTTTAAGCCGCAAATTATTGCCAAACATTGCTCATACGCAGTGGTGTGGTGGGCGCATTCGCCTAATTGAAAACCAAACGAACGAAATTTCAATGCAAACAGCATTTTCATTTGTTTACTCAGTACTCTTGTGTGTCTGCCCACCTCCACGTGCGCGTCTCGCTCCATATAACATTTACGATTCACTGAGTTGACAAATTTTCCCCACTTGCCATATATGCATAGAAAAAAAAAACAGGGAAAACAGAAAAAACAGAATAAAAAACCAGAAAAAACAGAAGCAGCAGGAAAAATACCAGTCAGACATCAACAAAATGGCCAGAACAGCACAATCCTGGGAGGAAAAATGTTATTCCACTATGAAACGCTATGTCGCTCTTATGCAGCATCATCATAATTCACGTTTAGTCTGCGCCGCATACACCCAACGCAAATGGATGATAAATGCTATATAAATTGAGCTGAATCGCGGATCCCGGATCCCGGGGGCAAGTATCGCCAGAGATTCATATCTTTATTGGGATTCGCTGGCTGCCTCACCATTAATTCTTATCGCAGATGTGGGAAATTGAAGGGCTTGTTTCGAGCACTTTATGATCCGCATGGATAAAAGGACATGGACATGGCGTCGCAGTTTTATTTCCAATTATCTCCATCTTTTGTGTATTTCAGCATACTCGTTACATACTTAGTGTATTTCAGTGCGTTCTACTTGTATATTAAGTATATTAAGTACACATCCGATTTACACAATTTCTGTGGTGTATGCTTGCCTCGTTGTGTTCAAATATTTTGCAACTGGCTTGCTAAGAGCACACTCTTCACGTGGCACTCATAGTTCTCATGGTTGCCCCAGCCAAACCATCAACCCATCCATCTGCATGTTGCATCCCAGAGTTGCAGAGTGGTGGAGGCGAGCTGCTCCTCCGCTGACTGCGCATGAAAAATGGCGACGCTTATTAAACATGCTCGAATGGACAGCCACGCATCCTGATGACGAGGGAGTGACGCTGGAGGAGCACTAAACTGGTAGAAATTTATGCGCCAGCGATGAGGTTTAAACTCTGCCATTTGATGGGCTCCCCCACTTTGGAGCAGGAGTGTAAAGTGGGTTGGGTGTGGTGTGGATTTCTGTGCGCTTTAGTGTTTGTGTGCCATCTCTCATTAGTGTGTGTAATGGATTTGGAATAAGGGGAGGTCCTTGGACAGTGGGTCAGCAGTTGTTGGACAAAGGGAGCCGGGCACAGGCGTCGTCTGGCCTGGATTCCATGTCTGCTTCGGCGAATTTGGCTGGCGACTTGGAACTCGCATCACGCGCACATGTCAAAGATGCCCCAGTTATTGAAAGTTAATGTAATTGATGGGTACTTTACGCGGGGCAAATCGAGTATTTTCCAAATATTTCTGACATGTTCTTGGCTTTTGAAGAAGCCTCCCATTACAGCATCCACTGCTATCCCTGCTCATACGTTCATGTGTCACTTGCTTTTGAAAGTACTTTCCTTGGGCTTCTATTTGTTTAACTCACATTTCGTTGGTGCGGGGAGAGAGCCTCATTTTGCAATTTGTTTGTTGCTGTGTGGTGGAGCTCCTTTCATTACCGGATGCTGCAGGACTCTCTCATTCTCATTCTCCGTTTCGGTTTCCTTTTTGTGTTAATTGAGCTGCTCGGCTGCTGTTCCTGCTGCCTTTTCCGATGGCCACAAGCTGAAAAGTAAATTAACACGGAAAAGCCAGCCTGAAACAGGAACAGCCACCTGACTGTACCATAAACGCTGCGTATACGCTATATGCGCTATATGTGCTATATGTGCTATATGTGCTATATGTGCTATATAGCGCACATGTGTGAATGGAATTTACACTGAAGTGGCTGGGAGAAAGGGGGGAACCACCGTCTGCGGTGGTGCTACACGTGGTAGGGGCATTCAAAGGGAAAAGCCAAGCGAAACAACACGCGAGCAATTAAAATGCTCGACAACAAATTGCTATCAAGTACTCAAAATTCAAAAGGGAAGATGCAGCCAAAACAAACAAAAAAAAAAAAAATAGAGGGTATGCGTTAAGTGTGAACGAGACGCGAAGGGCAGATGTTATACACAAACACGTACAAAATACTCGTAGAGCAGGCATTTTAATGAAACTCGATTAAAGCCCTTTTGAAATTAAAGTACATTTTATATGTGTACACTCGACTTGCTAACTGAGTTTAAATCCCTCGAAGGACAAACCCCGGTTCAAACAGGATCAAACTTTATTGTCCTTGGCCTCACTTAATTTCGTATTTCGTATTTCGTATTTGATTTAGGAATTTATGCGAAACAAGGACTGAAATGATTTCATTTAGATTTACTCGCGACAGAAATTGGCGCCCCATTGTTCCGACTCTTGCCATAACCCGCAGTCCATGCCACGTTGGGGCATGCCACTGAAAAGCCAGTGAAAATTTATGACTGCCAGCGAAGGAGAGTGGCTCAAACGAAGACATTCGCCCCGGCAAATGTGGGGCCAAAGATTCGCTGGGGTCTCCTCCTTGTAATTGCAGTCAACATTTTAGCATTTTGAAGCATTCTGAAGCAAAGCGAGAAAACAAATAAAAGTGAAAAAGCAAAAGCAAAGGGGAGCACGTGACTGGCATGCAAACCGATGTGGGAGGGTGAACTCAAACACCTCTGTTTGCTGTTTGCCAACCACCCACACTTTTTCTCGCACTGTATCTGTTAGAAAAAAATACTTGTAAAATGTAAATGTTTATGGCTGGAGAGGCGCGCGAAAAGAGCTCTTGAAATGGGCTGTAACTATGGTTGAAATCAGTGGGTGGAGTGCTGCCCCATGCACTGGAAAAAATTGCAGTACGTAATAACATAGGTTTTTATATAAATTAATTTAGCTTAGTTTTCGTAGTTCAATACATATTTTGACTTGGAAAATACAGCTGTGCTACAAACACATAATATACAATGACATATTTTAATATTTCTTAAAATCAATCACTTTTTTCCATACATTTTTATGCCAAGTTTTTGGTTTTTGAAGTCAATGAATAAATAAGGTACTTTACTTAGGTTTATGCAATTTCTCTGAGTGCAACATTTCGCCCTTTCAGTTTTGGTTATGAACTTGTTGACGTTTGGATGCCGCTCTCCGCCGAAATGCAAAAGCACTCTTGGGAGGCGAGAGAGCGGCGCAGAGGCGGCGAAAGCAATTTCCGGTCGGGTCAGCCATTTTGCCCGCCCAGCGCGTCATTTCCGGCTTCTCAGTTTCCATCGGCTGCTGCCGCTCTGCCAGCGCGTTTCTCTGGGCCAAAAGTTAAAGTGTATTTCGACCGCAAGCATTAGGCTAACGTGTGGAAAATTGGCCAAATCCGTTTGAGCATTTGGAGCCTTAAATTTTGTAATTTTGTAATTTTTTTCTTTTTTTTTTGTTACTTTCTTTGCTTTGCTTCGCTTTTCTTTTGTTTGGGCTTTGTTGCTGTGCTCATTTGGTATGCAAATGTGTGCGCCAATAATGAATTGTTTCGCTTTTCCGCTTTTTCGCTGGCTTGGGGGAGAGCAATTGAAATTGGAATTTTGGGCTCGCAGCAAATTGGCTGGCAAATGTTTGCTTGCTCTTTGTTTAGCTTGTCGAGCGATTAATGCAGCAAATTGGCAGTGAAATTGTGGCACAGCCAAGGGTTTAGGGTCAAGGGTCACTCCAGTCCGCCGCACTCGTGTGTCCTGTGTACGAGTGTACGTGTATCTAGTCTGCCGGGAACGGAAGTGTCCGGTTTATCGCTGCGGAAGTGGACAGCTGGTGCATTGGTCGGTCGGTTGGGCACTGCAGTCCTCGCTCCTTGGTAATCGCCTGTCAGCTTAGATTGCTCAATTGCAAATGGCCGGGTCGTGGCAGGCATTCTGGCTAAAAGCCATCCGGCCAGGCCCAAATGCTTTGGCCACTTAATGAGTGGCCTGTGGTCGCTGGCACTCGCAGTCATTTGCGTATGGCAGTTGGCCAGGCCAACGGGCTCCAAACTGCCGTGATTGCTGCACGGATTTGTTTCGCTGAGAAGTCGGCGTTTCGGCCAGAAAAATGAAGTCAAGTTCGAACTGCAAATGTTTTTTATTGCCTTGAACTTTGTACACTATGTACACGTACTTTCTCCAGTTCCATCGACTTTCAACTCAATTATGGCATTCAGCTGAAGTGTTGTGCACTGGTTATTGTAGATGTGCAGAAAGTTACTTCGAACTTATTGCTTACCATTTTATCATTTAATGGTGTTTACTTAAAGGCTTTTAAGGAAAATATATATGTTTTTTTGGGAAATATATGCACAAATTTCAACTAAATACCTTGCCTCTCAGAAACTCATGTTCCATCAAAGCTGCGCCCGCTGCAATTGTTGGTCAAAAGCCAGGGAATATCATCACAGATATGTCGGCATGTTTGTTTTGTGGTAGTTTTGTCGGTAGTTTAACCTTTGGTGGCCCAGTTAAGCCGAGTGCTGACGTTGCCGCTGGCTCTGATTGGAACTGCAATACCGCTGACCGGGCTTAAACAAAATGTTGCAAGGAACGTAGCGTGGGCATTGTAGTTGAGCTGAATGGCTTGTGGTATCTGGCTGGCATTGTATGGCAGGCTCTTTGGGCCAACAAGATGCCGAAACTGTGGCTCCGAGGTTTATCAGCTGAATGCCAGCATTCAGAACGGCAATACCCGAAACTTGTACAAGGATATAGGGATATTCATACTGCTGTCTCGCATTTGATGACAAGCAGCACAGTTTGCTTGCTGCTCGGGCGAAACAAGTTGCAAACAAGCTGAAAACTTTGCCCCTCGGCCGTGGAGACGCAACAAAAGTTGCTCCTCGAATGGGAAAACGCCGCTACTGCAACTGCTACTTGCCATTTTCTTTACGACTTCTTTCAATATTTATACATAGTTTTTTGTTTGCCCGGAATGCTGTTCGGTATTTTATGGTGGGACAGCCAAAAAGTTTAGACTTTGTCGAATCTAACTGAAAAATGCAGTAGGATTCGCCAGCCGCATCCTTGCGGGAGATCTGTGCAAATAGAGAGTTCTCCCCCAGAGCGGTACAATGTAACTGCAAGGATGTGGAGCTATGCTCGTATATCATTTACAGCAGTCAGCTATTTGACTTTTGCCCTCCGCTCGCCAAAATTGAAAAACTTTTGACGGCTTCTGCCGGCATTTGTGCAAGTGCAAGTGTGAATTGCGTTTTCCAGCTGCCCTTCTTTTATTTTTAATTGACTAACTTGACTAAGGAGGGTGCCAAACTTCGTTGCGATGTGAAAATGAAAAGAAGAAAAAAATGCAGACAGCAGCATACACGCTGTCAAATTGAATTTTGATTCAATTTGCGTTGACATCAGCGACTTCAACGTTGCCAAATTGCATTTACACATTTTACACATTTTACACGTGGCTGCCGTTGCAGCAGCCTATTTTCCTCATTTCGCGATGTGTCAGAAAAACGCGTTCACCTGTGAATTTGAATTATTTGAGAACGCCGTCGAGAGCGCCATATAAATTTGGTAACTCGCAGGATGCCAGGATATGCAGAATATGCAGGATATGCAGGATATTCCATTCGAGGTGGCAAATCAATACGTGACTAGTTCTCATTTCACTGCGAGCATTGGACGAAAGGCTTGAAATAACAGCTGAAATGTGAGTTCTTAAATGATGTAGCAAAATATAGCTGCATAAATACCCTGTACAATGCAAAGCCATGAGTTGCAAATATTTCTTATACATTCACGAACAACAATTGAGGAATTACGATAAAACTGATGTTTTCATTATAAAGCGAAAGCAAGCACTTGCAATCATGCATGCAGTTCGTACTTGATACTCATACGCAATTATTCGTATCTCCGCTTAAATTCTGTCTGCATCGATACATTGCATTCTTGAAAACAATATACAGATTGCATGCGCTTTGCCAGCATTCCAGCAAATGATTCAATCATGCCAAATGTGTAAAACTAAAAATGCCAGCTCGCTCTCATTGGCATCCAATTTCCATTCAGATGAAGTGGCCTGCATTCGCCAGCGGAGACTGTGAATGACTGTGTTCAACAGCACGAAATTGAAATTAAATGGCCATCCAGTATCGGCCATGCCAACCAGTGGCCATCAAGTAATTTGGCGTGTTAAATGCGCTTTAAAGAATTTCAAAACTCCTGATGTTTGCCGCACCTGACTGCTGCAGATACAATGCTGCACGTATGCTGCTGCTGCTGCTGCTGCTGCTGCTGGGAAATCAGTCTATTAAAAGCCATCATTCCGCTTTGCCGACTGGCCGGTCAGCAGAGCAATCGCAAATTGCATTTAAATAAGCCAGTTGAGTTTGTATTTTGCGTCTAGACCGGAAATGAAAAACGTTTTTGCCGCTGCCAGCCGTTGACAGCAGGTGTGTTTTCGGTAATTCCCCCCAAGTGCTTCCAACGCAATGAAACATAAATTTGTTTAAATTCCCTATTGCCGCTCACAAGTTCTTAGCATAAATTAAATAATTTTTTTTTTAGCCGCAAAAATAGACCGAAAAGAAGATGGAAGAGGATTTAGCAAAATCCGCTTAACTGAGACGTCGGTCTTGAATTGAAACTGCTCCTCTCTGCCCAGTTCGTTGCCGCTTTATTTTGCGTTATCAAAATAGTTGCTGGCATTATCAGGGTCTGGCACTAGAGTCGTGGCCCGAGCGCTTCCAATCAATTGAAATTCAATGCTCCAGTGCGGAGGGGAGCGGAAACGGAAGTGGAACTTTGGACATGCAATTTAAATTCAATTTTACACACACAAACAGCCGAGCAAGGGTGCCAAAAAGGAGCAGGTGGATATGCAGGATCTCAGTTCGTTTGCCAGCTGGACTGCCTCACGATTTGATGACGATTTCCCATACAAATGGTTTTCATTCGATTCGCCCAGGACAAAAACAGTCGGGGAGTTCAGGGTCATGGGCAGTGCCACCTCATTATTTATGGCAATCGTTGCAGGGTCTAACAATGGCTGCTATTGCTGGACTACAGGATATCAAGTATCTGATTCTCCAATCAATCAGTGGGAATCGGTTAAACAGTGCCCTTGTTAAACGCCAGGTGCTTTTGCCCTTGGTAAAAAAGCCATCTTAATATTGTCCTACAGCTGTTATATAGGGCATCTAAAGTTCGTCACTACCCCAGAGTTCGGTGTCACTGCTATCCACGACTATCTTTATATCTGTTGCTGCCCTGTCGCTTGTTGCGCTTGCATTTCAATTGACGGGACCATCATTAAATTTCCAATGTTTATCCCCATTGCCGCTTGCTGAATTCTAAAACCAAACCCCATACATTCTATACTATACCATACTATATAGTACACCATTTACGCCCACTTTCCCCTTTCCGGTCGCACAAACACAAGCCGGGCAGAACAACAAGTTTACTGCTAAGCGGATTGGGTTACTGCCCGCGTCTAATATCCTGGACGCCGACAATGTTGTCCTGCTCCTTTGTGATGGGATTGACTTAATGGCAACTTGGCTGCGAGCCATGAATAGATCACGCCACACATCTGACGTTGACTCAAGACGCTACCGAACCAGCTACACTGCGCGAAAACACAGTCAGGCAGAAATCAGAAGACTCTTCTGCAGTAGAATATAATAGAATTAATGAGTTATTCTATTAGCAACCACACTCTGACTATGATTAGCATTTGAATCATTTTCTACTGTATGAAAGTAGCGACTCATTGAATGGGATATTTATTCCTGTGCATCCATGGCTAATTGGCATTCAACACGTCTCCTGCCCCGCCGGTCGTGTAAATCAGGCTAATTAAATCAGAATGCGGCATTAAAAGTTTATGGTGGCGATGGGGCAGGACACCAGAACATTAATGTAATCATTTGCCATAAATTTGCATTTATGACGCGTCTTGCGCACGTTGTCATGGCAATTCATTCGCCGGTCAGCGATCCTGTCATCCTGGCATCCCGTCATCCTGGCATCCTGGCATCCTGTCATCTCAGGACGCAGGTCACAGGACACAGGACAAGGACAAGCTGCCATTTTAATTAAAGTGTCGCTGCTAATGAGTTAGATTAAAGGTGGCAGATCCGCGGTTTTCCCGGCGCCAGTTGCTCGCTTTCATTCCGGGCGAGCGTGCGTGTAATTGGCAATATCTGCTGGCCAGGATTACACGGTATAATTTGTGTGTGTGTGTGTATCTGAGTTCGTGGGCTTTGGGTCTGGGCCATTCATTAAGCACCTTATGCACGATGTCTTTCCAATTTATCGCATTTTCCTGTTTCTGCGCAGAAAAGTATGCTAAAAATGGCAGGCTATTAATTACTTACTTATTAAGAGTCACAAAAACATTTTCTTTAAGTGAATTTGTTCAAAATCATTCGATTTCAGCCATACCTTTTCAGTGGACTGAAAGGTATTCGCTGAAAAGTGCTCCTTCAAAGATTATAATCTAATCACATTTCATTTCCATCTTGTTGTTTTCCTTTCATTTTTTTCCGTCAATGCTTTTCTTTGATTGAGTAGCTGCGAAGCGTAAATAATTTAAAACGAAACTTCTGCATTCAAAGAGAAAATCCTTAGACAAAATAAACAAAAACAGAACTCAGACGTTTCGTTCTGCTAAAAATGAGAAATGAGCGCCAAGGGGGGGGAAGAGAATGAGCAGTTCAGGGGGAATATAAACAGCAGCCATATATCAGAATTATTCAGCAATAACTATGGAAATGTTTATAGCAACCGAGTCATCTGTCTTTTCCTGCGCGCTGCAGCTGATAAAATAAAATAAATACGCATATTAAATGCGAACTTTCTGCCACTCCCCCATATTTCGCATCCTCATGGAAGGACATTCGCCAACTGACATTACTAATACTAATTTATACAATTTATACAATTTATACAATTTATACACAAGCCCAAGAGCCTCGCCGTGCTTGTAATCTTGTTGCGGCAGTTGGCTTTTTAATTGGCCAGCCCAATTGTGGGCCACAAAGGTTGCCATGGCCCGCTGCCTGAGTGCCAAACCCATAAATGTTTTGTGTGGTCATGGCTGTGACATCCTGTCACTTGGGCCGTCCTGCGAAGCGATGCGAAATGAAATTCTTTGCTATTGATTTTCAAGAATTTAATTAAGCCCTTTCGCCGCCGCCCGACGCACGAGTATTATCAATAAATTTGTGTGCCAAAGCCATAATCCCCGCCCGTATTTGTAGTCCCGATAAATCGAAAAGTACACTGAGCGTACAAAATATACGCCGGGATGTGCTGCCAGTAGTTCAGCTGCACCACAATCCAGGCTGCAGGCCACTAAATTGTGGCACCAGCTGGCAAACAGCCATCTGGCCAAGCGGTATCATCATGCCGCTCCCACTTTTCACCTTTCACCCTCCAGTTCCCACTACCCACTACCCATTACCCAGTTCCGAGCTCCCAGTACCCAGTACCCAGTTCCCTTTACCGCGCATCGCAAATCCGGAGGCTGTGGCTGCTGTGGCCCGACTGACTGATGGCCAGGTGAAGCCTTCAACGCTGGGATTAAGCGCAGCTGGGTGGTGAATGCCATGCACACTGAAAAACTGCACTGCATTTGTTCAAGAAATTGCTTTTTCTATAAATAAAACATTATATGAGACCTGGTTATGAGAAATGCGTTGCTACTTGCATTCCATTTATATTTGTACCCCAATGTAGGCAACTTTCAAGAGTAGAACATCTAAGTTGTGTGATCCTTAATCCTTCAGAAATGTAATAATTTCCAATTCGCTTAGGTGCACACAAATTTTGCCAAGTGCCTTATGCAGTGGCTTTAATGAAAACTTTCATTTGAGCGGAATATCTAGTTTCATTATTGCAGTTAGCAAACAGAAAGTTGCCAGTAGCCCAAATTCGAGAAAGAGCCGCCGCCGTCCAGAGAAAGGAGAAATTCACTTTTAATTATTTACGGCTAAACAGAAAGTTGGCCCAAAGGAGGAGGGGGAGTTGGCCGCAGGAGACACTTTTTTGTGCTACGGACTCGGAAACTTTTCACCAAAAGCGTTTTCGCCTGCCTTTCATTTGCTGCTGGCCTGGCCGAAAAGGGGGAAATATGGTTGGTGTCAAAGCATTTGAGTATTTCCTCAGCTTCCGTTTGCAATTCCATTACTTTAATGCGCCATGAAGGAAGGGAAAACTTTTAAATCTTTATTTATAAAGGCTTCCGCACAGGCGGCAACTTTTGTGTGCGAGTGAAAATGAAATAATTCCGACAGCCGCAGCCTTGTGGTGGGCCATGCGGTTTTCCTGGCCGAAACTATGCCAGCCAAACTTGCTAAATGCCCTGACAAACTTTTCCCTTGCCCAAAAGGGTGGCTCACACATACATACGTGTACACATGAAGATATGTATATGTATTTTCCCGGCTTAAATGCGATTAGGCTTAGGACGTGCAAATTGTTTAGCTAATTCATCGCCTGCCTCTATTTGCTCCTATTTACTTGCAGTGCATGCGAGCCTACGTGGAGTTCGAGATTTCCGAGGGCGCCTACGAGATCTCCTGCCCGGACGCCAAGTGCCCGGCCCAGGGCGCCATTTCCCTGCCCGAGATAGCGAGCCTAACCACAACGAATCTGCTGAAGAAGCACCATCGGTATCGCCTAAATCGAGGTGAGTCCATGCCCAGCAGGAGCTTGCCCAAGACACCTCTCACACATGTTGCACTTTCCTTCAGAAATCGAACTGGACAAGACGCGCACCTGGTGTCCACGGGCTGGCTGCGAGACCATCTGCACGGTGGGTGCAGCAGCACAGCCCGGCCAGTCGGGCGCCATTTGCCAAATGGACGAGTCGCCGTCGACCTCGCAGAGCTACAGTCCCCAGCAGGAGGCAGCCGGAAACGGAAGCGCAGGTGCCGCGGCCGGAAGCACTGCAGCCGTGCTCTCGGTGTCCGTTCACTGTCCCTCCTGCAAGGACGAGTTCTGCGGCCTCTGCAAAAAGGCGGTAAGTGTGTGGCATTGTGTTTGCTTCCTGCCATAAACATGGCACAAACAATGGAATATTCAAATTCATTTTATTATTTTATAAAAACCAGAACAAAAACGTTGTTTTTCTCTAAATCATTGAATTGCAACGTACATTCATCTGAAACGAATATTCCAAAGTTTGAATTAATCACAATGACCAGGCTTAGTGGTTTCTAGTTAACAATCATTTTTCTCCGCCTTGCAGTACCATCCGAACATAAGCTGCGATGAGTTTGGACGACGCCTGATTGCCGATGGCCAGGACGACATTGGCATACCGTTCGACAACGAGCTGATCAAGTGCTGCCCCATGTGCGCGGTGCCCATCGAAAAGGACGAGGGCTGCGCCCAGATGATGTGCAAGCGCTGCAAGCACGTCTTCTGCTGGTACTGCCTGGCCAGCTTGGATGTAAGTCCCACAGAATCCCACAAATGGTGGTTGTTTCATCTTGTTTGTATGCCTGCAGGATGACTTCCTGCTGCGCCACTACGACAAGGGACCGTGCAAGAACAAGCTGGGGCACTCCAGGGCCTCGGTGGTCTGGCATCGCGCCCAAGTGATCGGGATCTTCGCCGGCTTCGGAATCCTGCTGCTGGTGGCCTCGCCGCTGCTGCTGTTGGCTGCGCCCTGCATCATCTGCTGCAAGTGCAGGGGGTGCACCGGGTCCAAGATCGATGAGGTGGACGCCGAACTGGAGGAGGAGGTCACCGCGTTGCAGGGCTAGGTGGCTGGATCTCCATACATCCCCATCCCCATACGCGACATAGGCTGCAGCCTGTGAATGCAGCTGCTGTAATTACTGGTAGTTTCTATTGTTAACGACGACAGCTTACGTACATTTATTTTAGTTATTACAATTATAATTGTATATGTGTTAACTAAATTGTGATATTTACAGTGATTCGATTTCTAATTGAATCGACAAATTTGTTGAGAACCTATACAAAGACCAGACGCCTTCGATTCTTTTTAGGTTCTGTCTCTACATACATACATATATGTTCTTTCCTCCCCCCAACCACACCTTTAAATATATATTCGCCTAAATCAATCTGTATAAATCGAGTAGGTCCTCTTCGTAGCGCATAAGTTAGTCTAAATATATTAGGAGTACGCCTCGTATTGCAACAGTGCTTTTATAACGCACCCACCCAAACAAATCGCCCCACTCACCCACTCACCCACTCAATTCTTCTCTCAAGTATTACGCATGCAACTAACACCCAAAATTGATGGGTCACTTTGATCCACTGCTTGTCAATGCTTTTATCTACGCAAACAAATATGTACTGCATAAAACGAAACGGAGGTGTTTATGATGTCACTACTACTGTTTATCGAATGTATTTAATTGTAAATCTGAGCACGACGCAGCTGAAGAAAATGTGCATCGAATCGCTGCACTCGGGTGCAGCTCGCCCAGAAGCTGGCGGTGCACCTGGCTGGGGATGATTTGGTTAATGTAAATTATTGAATTATTTAATGCATATACACTCAGAACACACATATATCAAAATACGTATGACATAAACGTGCGTGTATCTTTAATGAAAACATATTTAAACTCTACTCTTAATGTGAACAACTACCGCGTATGCTGTTTGAAATAAAAATGTTAAAAGAAAAGTGTGGATTTGTATTTTCTTTTCTTCAAATCACAAGATGTATGATTTCATATTTTCTAGCATCGAGTTCATTGAATTTCGCTTCCAAAATGTTTAAGCTTGTAACGGCGATTCTAAGTGGCAATGTATGGCAACGCTATAGTTGGCGGCTGCGTGGTTCGTGTATGTGCTAGATGTGAACCGATACCGCCAACAAGTCATTCCGGGCTTACCATGGTCACATTAGGGAATGCATCCAATAATAATTTATCGAAAACATTGGCCGGCAAAGAGTTTTGTATTTACATATTTTAGCCGCACAGCAGGATAGGTAAACCGCCGACGCGATGGACGACCAGGCGTGCCCGCGGTGCAAGACCACCAAATACCGGAATCCATCGCTCAAGCTGATGGTGAACGTTTGCGGCCACACACTATGCGAATCCTGCGTGGACTTGCTGTTCCTCAAGGGATCCGGCGCCTGTCCAGAGTGCATGGTGCCCCTGCGGCGCAACAACTTTCGCGTGCAGCTATTTGAGGACCCAATGGTGGAGAAGGAGGTGGACATTCGCAGGCGCATACTGCGCGACTACAATAAACGCGAGGAGGACTTTGCCTCCCTAGCGGAGTACAATGACTATCTGGAGGAGATCGAGGACATAGTGTACAATCTGTGCAACAACATCGAGATCATCGAAACAAATAAGCGGATTGAGGCCTACAAGCGGGATAACCGTGAGGTCATTCAGCGCAACAAAACCCGCGTGGGACGCGATGAGTACGCGTTGGAGGAGATGCTGGAGCTGGAGAAAGTACAGGAGGAGGCGCGTCGGAAGGAGCTGGAGGAACTGGAGAGTGAGCACAAGAAAAAGAAGGCTCGCGACAAGCAGGCGCTGATCGAGGAGCTGATGTACAGCGGCAAGGATGCCGCGCAAATTGTCACCGAGTTCGCCGAGAAAGCGGAAAAGCAGCGCGAGGAGGAAAAGCAGCTTCCGCCGCCAAAGCCCGCCAATGAGTTCTCCACGGGCATCAAGTTCGGACAGACAGCTGATCCCAGCCTGCTGCCCGTTCCCAAATCAGAGGAGGGTCCCCTTTTCGTATACGAGCCACTAGTTGCTTTAAGTGAGGGACCTGCCATGCCGCCAACAAGTGAGATTGTGTCCAGAGGCTATATTGCCCACATACGAGCGGAAACATCGCAGGAGAACGCCGGCGGTTTCACATCCGCTCTGGCTTGTGAACGGGCACTTCAGGAGGCGCTGCAGGGACTCTACTATACGGCTACAGCGGGTATGCTCTCTGGCACCTAGCTCCCCAAAACTAACCTAATGGTCGCACAACCAGAGCACTGAACGCTTAATTTTGTTGAACAAATGTGTCCTATGTGAATCCCTTCAGTTAACTCGTAACTTAATATATGTTAAAGAAATAAATGCTATATCCTACGTTATAGATATTATTTATTAAAAAAATGGATTGTTGTTGGCTACATAGGAAAACAAATCCGTATCCGAATTCCTTTGCATTCCAAGTAACATGTCTATAATATGACAAAATGGAAGTACAACTTCCATTGACAGAGAAACTAAAGCTTTAGTTTTGATAGATATTAAGATATTAGTTTTACCAACATCCCATTGACAGTTTCCCTCTCGTCGTTTGGTATTCTAAACGTACAAATACAAGTTCAACCAATTTATTTTGGCTTTGAAAACTTTAAGGAAACGACTTGGCTCGAATGAGAGGCTTTGTCAGAGCCTGGCAAGAACTCAAAACGAGGCGAACAGAAAAACAGGTGCTTCGACTACAGACTTGTTTTATTTTAAATACTTTTAACAGTAAATATTTGTAGGCATATGCTGGATAAACATACATTGGATTTAACTTGCTCTTTATACATTACACGGATTATAGTTAAATTGTATGATAGTCGGACGAGTAGCTCGTCACATCCTAAGATCTACTTGCACAGTAAGAGGTAAATGTGTTCTGCGATCGGGCCACTTGCGGGATTTTTGGCCACAGATGGACTTCCTGGCCAAGTACGTGAACTGGTTAACTTAACGACCTATGCATGGGCAATGTGGGAAGATTACAGAGTGCAGGACTGGTGACAATGAGTGCGATCAGGGATATGGCTGCTAATACATTTAAAATGCTGTAAACTTAACTATGATCGCATGAGTTTTGCTTCTCATCTAGGATGGGAAAATACACAATATTAATATAAGCTGGGATGGGGACGTTGTGGGTGTGTTGGTTGGGTCTCGCTCCTTGGACAGAATGTCTCGAACGATGCTCGTGGAATGTGGAAGCGGTAACTGGCGATAAGTGCCAGAACTATCAAACGTTCGACTGGATTGCATACGCCTAGTAGATAAATGGTAGCATAACATTTAATTTAGACGTAAATTTCGGTCTTAACAATCTAATTAAAATGTTAACATTTAATAATAGTTTTTCGCACACGCCTTTTGTTGACTAAACATAGCTATAATTAGAATTGGTTGCATGCGCCACGATTGTTTGCCAAACACTACTCATAAGTTTCACGTTAACTTAGTTGGCTTTGTTGCACATTGCGCTCGCATCCGAGTGCACTTGGGTGTTAGTATGCTCCACTCACGAGCAGTGCTTGGTCGCCGTCCCATATTTCTAAGATTTCTGGGGGAATTCTCGCCGTGCTATTCTTCTCTATTGCTAGTGGTGTTTTTTTTTGTTTTTTCTTGGGTGGATGCGCAAAGCAAACATCAGCAGGCAGTATTCGTAAATGGCACATCGAACTAAACAGAATCATCTGAAATAAACAATTAGTCGAGCTTAGAGTCGGTGGGCCTCAATTGAAAAATCACGCATACGCACCGTGGTACCACCATTTAGTCTTTTTAGGATTCTTATTACAGGTCTTAACGTAGAGCGTGTTGTCCGGCGGACGTTTCTTTTCGCGGCAACTGCTCAACATGGAGGCTATGCTAAGGCACACGGACTGCACGGACAGCGCCGGCGACCAGTCCTCGGTCAGAATGGATAGGCAGATGTGTCCGTTGCTGTAGACATGCGGATGCACAGGTATATTGGTGCCGATGAAGGTCACCTGGCAATTAAGAGGAGACGGTTAAGATTCTCAGCAGCTTCTTCGCTTTGCTCAACTGAATGTTTACCTCTGGCGAATCGAAGGGATATTTATTGTTGAATTTGAAAAGCAGCTGGAAGTCCTCGCCCTCGTAAAGTGTGCCCTCGAAACCTTTAATGTTTATTTTCCATCTGTAAACAGAACATAAGCATTAGTGTCAGCTTCCAACAATTGCTGGCTTTGTTTTCAGCGCGAATTGCTGAATTAAACGAATTTTTTGTATACTTTTCATTACGCATGTGCTTGATTTAAACCAGTTTAAGTTGACGCTGAACTTGGCCTACTCCGCCTCGGAGGCCATACTTACTCGGATAAATTTTGCTGTACGCTTTCGGTGTCGATGGTTACGCCTGGTGGCGGCTCCTTGATCAGGGACATCAGCTCTTTGTGTAGGCGGCGCTGTGGGGGGAAAATGAAATTTAAAGACTGGTATTAGTTAATGACTCGGACAGTTCGGGGTATATCTTATCGCGGAACACACCTACAGCTGGGTCATTCTACTTAAGAGTTCTCAAGACTTATTTTTTCCGCCCGCCTTATCGGTGCGCCATTTCTTTGGCTTACAAACGCCAATATACGCCATACATCGAGCACAAGCATACGCACATACATATGTACGAGTATATGTATGTATATAACAAAGTGCACGATAAGATAAAAGGGAATGTCACTGAAATTTATAGAACCGCCAATTGTTTTTCCGTCTTTCTGGCCTCCCTTATCGAGTGATTGCCACTTGCAGGCCCGTTTTCAGAACCATAAACAAGTACCACACTGCTGCCCCCACAACTGAGCTGCTGATAAATGGGTTTGATCGATAAGGGCTCGAATTTGCATTGGCAGGAATAATAAAAACAAATCTCGGGGCACAGCCTTGAGCAGGCACAGCAGCAAATCCACGCAGATTTCTTGGAACTCAAAACACTACACACCCATGACGCAACGAAGCACTATATAGTGCCGACCAGCCAGCCGTTCGAACGTGATATCTGGCCAAAGTTCAGGTTTTGTATCTCGAATATACTTGCCTCCCATCGCGAGTTGTCCAATTGTAGTGGCTTGCCGCACTTGGAGACCGGCGGTGTTTTGGGTTCCTTGGGCTCGGTTATGATCTCCGATTTGGGTATTTTGTCTTTGGGTTTTTTAAAGAGCTTCAGCATTTTGTAGTTCTAGTTTTCTCACAGTTTTTCTTACAGTTCTTGCTCACAAATTCGAGCACTACTTCTCTCACCAGTAACTTGTCACTATTTTCAGATTTCTCTCGACCTGCTGGGCTTTAAAGTATTTAATTTTACAACTTAGTTGGTTAGTCACACAGTTCAATATGCCAGCGTTTTTCCCAGGAGACGAGAGTGGACGAGGGGCGTGGCAGTCATTTCATTCGCGAACCGATTCTTCACGACCAATTGCGGCAACGTTCGTGGGACGACTGCAGGAAAGCGCCCAGAAAATTGTGGGAGAGACTGCAGGGCGAGTCGAGTGACGAAGCGCGACGTAGCGACGTGTCTCGGTATAGTAGTAGTAGTCGTCGCCGCTTTCGGCACCTCTCCAACCGCACCACCACCTCCCACTCTACCCCGATCCGCATATACAATATACACGTATGTACGTATGTACATACGTTGTGGTGCACTATCAAAAATGAGTATTCGCAAGTGCAGCAAAACGGCCCAAACTAGTTCGTTAACCTAAACGAGTTGCCGCACAGCTGGTTTTGGCTCAAAACCTAAGTCGCGATTGTGTGCCCGGATCACGAGATGGCGGCTGCTGCAGTCCCTCCACCTCCCCAAAGGTACTGGCAGGTACTTCCTTATCGGACCACTGCCCTGGCACGCAGCCATTAGCTGATAAGCACACGATTAGATTGCAGCGATAGGAATGGCATATCTGTAGATACAGTGTGGGAAAAGCTCTACGCATTGAGCTACCAAAATATATTTGCATACGTACAAGCAAAGCAATCTCTCGCAGTTGTACAAGCTTATCAGCAGTCTTAATTTTACGGAAACGATTGTATCAAAATGTTGAGCAGCATTTATGATAGCAAGTGGCATATAAATTCCTCTCGCACTGAAGTTAATTGAGCAGCATTTCCCCATTACATTGCGAACTCGTTTCGCTCACTGCACATACTCGAACAAAAGGAGCACAAGTGTTCAAGACGGCTGCATACGTCAATGGGGCATACATTTCAATTGAAGGCATAAATGGGATCTTCGGCGTTCTAAACTGAAATGAAGGCGAGCGCCTGCTCGTGATTAAAAGCAATCAAGCAGGGCCCTAGAAGATGATCGATTATATAAGTCGGAGGCTGGTTTACAGCAGAACTGGTTCTAAATGAAGCGACAGATCGACAATCACTTAGCGAGGCCAATTAAAGGGGACCCATAAAACCATGTCATAGAATATATACATATGTAGAATATAGTGTGATGGACCCAAAAGGCCGCCAAATGCGAGGAACTAAGCACTGAAGTAGGCCAGACCAATAAACACGCGCCACACTCTGCGGGAGACTAGTCGCGTTTATTTTAGACTCAATCAAACTTAGAAAGCAAAACAAAAGCTGCTCGAATCAGCCAGAAATAAATAAATACAACTGCAGTTGAATGCCAACGTCTAGGAGCGTCTAGGAGCGCTGCCTCGGAAATTTTATGAAAACACCATACAGTCAAACAATGGACTCGAAAAATTCTTCGGCAATAAAAGCCAAGCAGAGTGTAAACAAATAAACCAGCGACTGCCAGACTTTGGGGGCGCTGGAAAGGAGGGGGGGGAGGGGCCACGTCTGCTTTTTATTTATTTCGCATTTTCCTAGAATTGTTTTCGGCTAAGCACAATGGCCGGCGAATAAAGCGTGCCAACACCGAAATCTTTGTAGCTGATAAACATTTTGGCAGCTGATAGCCGCAGTATTTTGCAGGTAAGCCGGAGGGTGGAGGACGATTTGCCTAGACGACGTACACATAGGAGATGTGGGTGGCTCCGCAAGATGGGGAAATCATTTCAAATGAATCACGCCCCGAAAAATGTTTTGGAAATCACATTCGCCGGCCAACCTTGGGCTGTGAATCACACGCCAGGCTACAATAAACAAACACAAGCCAGCACTTTGGCCAAATTATGCAAGTGGGAGGCCCAGAGGCCCAGGGGCCCACGGGGCCCGGTCCCAAAGCCATATAAAGCGATTTCCTGAACCGGAGAAATGCTAAGCGCATTACGGTAAAGGTGAAAGCGGAAGAACCGAGGGATGGGCCTGATTATACACTCGCTGCAACCTTAAACTTGGCCAGAAGCCAACTGCCCTTAGCCGCCGGTCGATAAATCATCGTGCACGTCATCGTCGCACATTGTGACGTCAGAGATCGTGCTGAGTTGCGTTTTATAAAAATACGAAAACCTGATGCGCCAGTTTCGGCGTTATCATCTGCCTGAAAAGAGCGCCAATCGACATGTGTCACGTTCGCGGCGGATGAGCAACAAGTTCCAGGCCGCATCTAGAGCATCTCCTTTGGCCGATTGCCGCTGGCATGGAAGCATATGGAACATGGCATATGGCCGTAGGGAGAACTGGGAAACGTAAGCCATCACAACGAGGACGAGTTGGCGTAGCAGACACGTGAAAGGCGTGTGCAATTACAATGTGCGAAACTTGTTGCTGTGAGGAAAAGACAATGGAAACGCCGTAATTAAATTAAAATTAAACGGAATGTAAGCGACTTAAACACAAAGGTCTCTCTTTTCTGAGATTAAAGATTAAAGCGTTCCTCGTTGAAAGGCGACGGAAAAAGTGATGTGGAAAGTAGCATATTAATCTCTATGTCAATGGAATTGCGCAGGTACAATCAAAGCGAATAAATCTGCCGATCGGCGATCACGTTTCGCAGGTCAGTGACTTCCATAATCCCTCTATTGCCAAGACCTTATCAAGGGGACACTTCCGAGGAGCTGAATTGCTGAATCTGCTGCCCATTGGATGCCTTTCGAAACTCCCCATCAATCACTAATTGCCTCGCGGGAGTGCTAACAGAGCGAATCACTTCCTTATGGCGAATATTTGTTATGCCTGGTATTCTTTGTGATCGGCTCTGCCCATGCATATTTCATGATGCTTCGGAGGCTCGATATGCATATCTTGATTTTCAACTACAGTCTGTCATCATCACCTTAGACTTATTACTAACATATACAAATATGAAAACACTTTTCATAGTATTCAAAACGTTTTAAACTGGTTCTATAGTGTGGCGGCTATGGCCTGCAGTTTATTTATAGAGATCTAATGAGTAAATGGGAGCGCCGGGCAATTAATATGTTTAGCGCGTGCCAATAGCGTCGCAATTGGATATGGGACAAGAGAACCCCTGGGAAAAACTTTTGGCCAAACACCTTTTGGTGATCAATGGTTTGCGCACTTTGGATCCAAACTCGAGTTTTCAGTTTCGCGTCGCGTAGAATCTGGCCAGAGCAGCGCGTGCGAATTCGCGTGGCATCGAGAACTGAATGCGAGCGGTGTCACGGGCGATGAGCTTCTATTTTCGGCGGACGGGAGAGCGATCCGAGTGGGCCACATACATACACGTACATACAAGTATACAAAAGAAACTGCTTGATGGGTAAGGTGCTGCAGCGTAAGCCAACAATATTAAACCCGATCATATTTGGGTAGGTACAAGTGCATTGTAGGAAAAGGCACACAATATATGGTAATATATCTTAAGCAGATTAAGGAAAATAAGGCAAGTGTATACAAGCAATACGAATCTCCCCATTTCAGGCTAACAGCGCCCTCAAGGGCATCGAGCTGGCAAGGATCGAGTGCATTGTTTACGTGGTATAAACAAGCATTCAGGCGCAGGGAAAGTGCAATGAATGCCGTGTAAACATTTGGCCAGCGGGAGACAGATGACATTGGGCTGTGTCTGTGGCCTGTGGGTGGGCAGAAGCAGCGGGCCGATTATGGCCGGGTTAGTAGCAATTAGCGACCCGGGTCAGATGACCTCGGGCTGCAGGAACCAATCAATTGTATGACGATAGACTTGATCTTGGGCTTATCGAGCAGGAAGCTGGGCAGGCTTATCGCTGCTCAGCTCTGGATCTCTGGAACGATGAGATTGAACTCTAGTGGGATGGCAAACCGACATGCGATTGCGGAAGAAAACCCTCGGATCGTAGATATTTGCCCAGCTGCGGGTAAAACCCTCGAGTGTTTTACATACGCCTCGGATATCGAAATAATCCCAAGACGTCCAGACAACTCACCTCGCTGGGCGACATCGAAGACATACTAGTACTGCTTGTCCTGGGGAATTCCGTCCTTGTGTTCCTTCCGCGTTCTGCTCCTTCTGGCTGCTCCGCTTGCTGGCTGTCGCTTCCGTTTCCTGCGTGGCCAAAGCTGTGCTTAAAGCCTGCTTTTTCAGGTTCAAGTAGGTAAATGTTATTAGAAAAATAAATATCTGAGCGGACAGTGTGACTCTCCGGGCAGTGTTGCAAAACATTCGTGCATCGCACGTACCAATTGCGAATGTAACTAAAAAATACCGCACTCAGCTGTTTCTGGCTAGAGTATTTTTTATTTTTGAGCGCCGGTGAACAATTTACTTTCAGCTGAGTATAATAATTGCTTTAATTGTTTATGTCAAGACGACTTGATTGTGCCGATTGACAATTTAAACTGACGGCACTCTAGACTAATTGTTGTGGTCCCTACAATGGACTTTTTTGGAGGTGTGTACAACAGCTGATTCAACACAGTATTTTTGATCTACAGTAGATACCCGAACGTATAACTAAAGTGAAATTACCACAAAATATTATCTACTTGGTAAATTTGACAGTTATTTGTAAGGAAAGATGTTTTTTTGGTTTGTTGCTAATGGGTACAATTGAATTAAATAGCTTTTCCAAAAGGCTTATCTCATGTGAAATAGATTATATTAAATATTGTTTCCAAGTATTTATTTGAAATCCGTTTGAAGTGTGCAACACTGTAGTCAATCATAACAAAAACAGTGAAAACGATGGTTTATTGCACTTCTAATAGAGAGCAGTTAAGTTTACCACATCTGTGGAGGCGCGATGGAAAGCGGATTTGATAAGAGCTGATAAGGTGCCGCCCAGCGCCGCAAGTACCTTTAAAAGCGTGCTGCAGTTCACCACTCTCAGTACCAAATTGACTTCCATTGGGTAATCAACGCAAAGCGGATCCAGAATGCATTTCGGAGTCTTGGGAAGCGGCATTATCGGTCTTACGACCGCCCTGGAACTGCAGAAGGAGTTTTCCACGGCACGGGTTTCCGTGATTGCGGATCGGTTCAACGAGGACACCGTCAGCTATGTGGCGGCCGGTATTTTCCGGCCTGGAACCAGCTTCATGGGCCCCACCCAGGAAATTACGCAGTGAGCATCTGTTTGAGCTTGCACCATACCTATTAGTGCATCTAATACTTCTTCTTCGTCGTAGACAGTGGATGACCGATGCCTTCAACTACTGGGATGAGCTGCGTCGCTCCAAGGAGGCTCCTCTGGCGGGCGTGTGCCAATTATCCGGCTATATTTACTCCCGCACCTCCCCCTCCATCGTACGGGTACGTTGCCGTGCAGTCGACAATCAGTGGTTCTTATCTTCATCGGCTTAATCCGATTAACTTTGTAAATGACTGCCTTAGAACCACTTTATCGAGAAACTACTGCCCGTCTACCGAAAAGCCACGGAGGAGGAACTGAAGCTATGCCACGGCGGCTGGAAGTACGGATCCTTCTTCACCACCTGCCTAACGGAGAGCCGGCTCTTCCTGCCCTACGCCACCAAAAAGTGAGTAGTTTATTTACGAAAAATTTGAGAATAATCTTTAAATTTAAAACGCCTGTAGATTCCTGGAGAACGGAGGAGAGATTGTCCGTCAGCATGTGAATAGCTTTTTCGAGGTGCCGCAGAACTTTGATGTGCTTCTTAACTGCACCGGAATGGGAGCCAAAGAGTTGTGCGGCGACCAGCACCTGGTTCCAATCCGGGGTCAAGTGCTGAAAGTGCGTGCTCCCTGGGTGAAGACAGCTTTCTACGGTGATTACGACACCTACGTGCTGCCCGGATTCGAGACTGTCACCTTGGGAGGCTGTCGCCAGTTCGACAGCTACAACACCGAGTGGTGCAAATACGATAGCATGGCCATCCGAGAGCGGTGCTACGACTTGCTGCCTAGCCTCCGGAAGGCGGAGATCGTGCGGGAATGTGTGGGTCTGCGTCCACACCGCTCCGTGGTGCGGGTGGAGCCAGAGCTGATCACGAATCCGGAGGGCAGGCGGCTGAAGGTTGTACACAACTACGGCCACGGCGGCTACGGTGTGACCACGGCTCCTGGAACGGCCAAGTACGCAGTTCGATTGGTACGCGATCTGCTAGCGGGAAGCAGTAAACTGTAGGTGGTAAAATCGTTTGTTAATTGTTGGCCATTAAACTCTTTATACTCAGAATCTTTGAACCCCGATTTAATTTCTTTGTTATTATTGTGCCATAAACTAATGAAAGTTCTCAAGGTTTCGATATGCGCCAGGTCTAAAGGTTTGCCAATGGATTATGTGTACTATTTTCCTAGTATATTATTATTATATTATCATGATTATTAAATAGAATATAGGAAAATAATACAAGTGATTAGTAATTTAATTAAATTCCTTTAGTTTAAGCCAGCTTGACAGTTTGTGGGGGCATGTTATCATGCGTACCTTAGACTCGATAGTTTCTGGGCCGGATTAACATGGCTCACAAAGTAAATGTAATGGGCGCGAATAAATTGACGAATAAATTCAAATGAACCCCTGTGTCAGTGCTCCAAAAGGCTCCGGGAAGTGGAGTGCGCATGTCCGGGGCATGAATGGAAAGCTCCCGCGAAATCGCCGCGAAAGCTACGCCCACACACGGACACCCCAGGCACGGAGACCCATCGATTTTCAGCAGCAGGAAAATCAGCAGTAGGGAAATTGTGTGGGCAGCAGCCAGCCATCCGCCATCCGCCAAGCAGTCAGTCAGTTGGGCAGTCAGCCAGGTTGAAACAGTTGAATTATGAAAACGTATACAAAACTGGCCCGTTTTCGCCGCAGCAGTCAATTCGCCGCCTGAGAGCGAAAGAAAAATTGAAAATTCTGTGTCCTTTGGTGTCGACGTGTCGAGGCAAAAAGGTAGCAGGTAGTTCGTGCATTGCATTTGCTAAATAATTGAGCCACTGCAGCGGGAGTCAGCTGAATCCTGGCCAGCCGAGTGGGTCGCGGGCGTGTGAATAGTTGATTGGGTAACCGTAAACAACTCAACGAGTCAATCGACGCGAAATCGCGGCGTATGTCAGTCCAGTGCCAAGGCTGAGTCGAGTCCCTTGCCATCTCCCTTCAGCGAAAGGAGCTGCCATTATCGATTTGTGTGTATGTGCGAGCAACAACACGGCGTACCACCTCGCACCCACACATCGAAAGCAGCAGGATACTCTGGTGGCAGCAGGATCTGCAGCAGCAGCAGCAGCACCACCACAAACAGCAACTGAAATAGCAGCGATTGCAATATCTGCAGCAGAGACTACAGCAACCGCAACAACCTCAAGACAGAGTGAGTTTATCTGACGCATTAAGTATACGCCATGTTGGCCCAAAAGTGCGGGAACGGGGCTGCTAATTCCAGCTAAAAACCAAAATACCCGAGTTTTCGCTTCAAAAACTTGGCAGTATCGGTTCCATATTGTCAAATAAGGTGGCCCTTGGTTGGATTTTATGATCCCAAAATAATTTAAGCCTTCTAAACTTATTTCGTTTCGACATTATTAATCTCATCTTGTAAGGTATCTCATCGTAATTCGAAATATTTCCGATAGCTGCGGGCTCAGTGTTATTATCTTGTTGACAGTAGATGATATGGGGTATGCATACATACGAATGTGGCCAAATAGTTTGGGATTATTTCAAATAGGATTATTGCAAAAAATAACCCGAAATAACTCAGTATTTATGCTTAGATGGGCACATGTTTAATATTTACCTCTGACAGCAAACCTAAAATGCAAATTCGCAATTAGCCTTGGTTTTGGCCTCGGCAACTTTTTCAATTGCAGCCATTAGGGCAGCGCTGAATTCACGTTCTGGCCAATATTGGGTTTCTTATCAATAATTAAACTAGCCCGCAGCTGCCGACCGCTGAACAGCTGCCAAATCATTGGAAATTTGAAACATGAAAGAGCGGTGAAGGGAGTGGGGGGTGGGGAGTGGGGAGTGGGAGCCACCCCCAAGCAGGGGGAAAACAACAGAAAAATCGATAATTACACGCAGTCGAGCAGATAAAAACATTTCCACACAGCGCCTGTGATAAGGGCCGTCTGCCGTTGAAGACCTCTTATAGCGGCCCATCTTTGGTGTCTGGGTTTTGGGCTCGGGCCCCTCCAGGATATTTCTGGGGCTGAAGAGGCTTGACAGGAGCGAAGCCTGTCCTTTTGCCAGCAAAATCCTTGACGATGACGCGCGCACTCGGTCCTTCTACACCAAGTCGTTCATCAGCAATCTGACAGCGTTTTGCCGCTGCGCAACTTCTGATTCTGGAGGGGGGGGGATGATGAGGATGAGCGGAAACGGAAACAGGAGTTGGCTATATACACAAATTATCGACACAATGTCGCCGCCTTGCTTGCATATGGAAAGCAGGCAGCCAACCATCCCGAATGCCAATGCTGTAAGCCGAGACTGTTGTCACCACTTGGCCAAGCCAAGGCTGAAAGTTTTCAAGGCCGCGATTCCCCCTTCAGTTTTCCCAGTGACGTGACAGGGATAAGAAAGTGTGTCCGTTCCCTTCCCTTCCCTTCCTTTCCCAACACCACCCGCCCATTCCAAGGTTCAAAAGTCAAAGGAACCGGGGGTTTATGCTTTAGAAAATATAAACGCAACTTGTTTAATCCACGCGCACGCGATTCAATCGCTTCCGGGCACACAGGGAGCAGCAGTTGGCCCCCAGTCAGCCTTGACCGGTGTTCCATGTACTTCATCTCGCCCCACCGGCTCTTCGTGCAGCATGGACCACAAATGGAGTGTCTATGTGGAGGACATAATGGTTGATAATCGCATATCTGCTACTCAACCAACTCCATCCGTAATCCGATGTTGACGCCATCGCCCACGCTGCAAAAGGCATCCGCCTTGCAGCCATTCTGTACACCCATGTTCATTCCTCTGTTATGGATCATTAGCTCCTCCGGTGTATCCTGATGGATGCCGCACTTGGACTTGGACTCATTGGTGCCGCTGAAAATCACAATGCCAGGATTGCAAAATGAACCTTGATTGGAAGTCATCATGGGCATTTGAGGTGGCTGTTCCAGTTCCCTAGGCGAATCCTTGCGCAACAGGGTGGTCATACATAAGCTAGTGTTGCTGCTGCTGGTTATTATGGTCGTGGTATCTATGGTCTCCACCAGCTGACCCTCGTCCTCGGAGGCAGCGATGGCCGCCGCCTCGCTTGCTAGCTCTTGCTGAACTTTCAGTTCCCGTTCCCGTTGCCGCTCCAGTTCCAATTGCTGCTCCTGTTGGATGCGGTCCTCCTCCTCGTGCTCCTCTTGAGCTTGGTGCTGGCAAAGCTCCACATGCATTCTGGACAACTGGGCGGCATCATAGGGGCAGAAGCAGTTGAGGCTTACGACCCGATTGCCCATGTTCTGGACGGGTCGGCTGTTGCGGGTTATGGGCGCAATCCCGTCCGGACCGAGGAGCAAGCGAAAGTGACGCAGCTGAAAGTCGCTAATGGCTATGGATTCGGGAAAGATGAACCATTCGGTGCCCTGGTAGCACGGCGGATGGGTCAGCGAACCGCCGTAGGAATAGAATCCGGATCGAAATGGATACATCAAGTAGGATATGGGAAATGGTGGAATTTGCACACGCGCTCCAGGCTTCTCAACCAATCGCAAATTTTGCACCAGAGGATCCAGGAACGGATTGTGGGCGGACAAATCGAAAACGTACCCGATCATCAGGAGATCATAGCTACTGGTGCACGTCCTGGGAATACCCGATCCCGTTTTGTGTATCACCTGCATCTCAAGTGGGAACTTTCGGTGGTTGATCGTATGCTCGGATCCCTCGCTGTTGCACCAGCCCCAGTGGAAGCGCAGCTCCAAAAACGTATAGCTGGCCAAGAGATCAGCTCCACTGATAGTTGGTGCATTGCCGTGGAACTGCGCCCGGAGTATAAGTGTCTGACCCGTATTCTCCAGCGTGATGCTGGCGGGCAGATCATCATAGTGGTTCCAGTTCAGCAGCTCCCTTATGGCCATGCGCTGAATTTGAGTTTCATCGATGTTGACCGGGCTCTGGAAGCAGTTCGCTTCCTCCACCGAACTGCCAGATGACCCGGACTTTGGTAGCCAGGTGTGCGGACCATAATTCATGTCGTATCCATATCCAGAAGCAGAATATCTTAAGCTCGACTTGTTCCAGTATTGAAGTGGAATCCTAATCAAAATGAGTATGCGCTGATGTACCTCTTTAAGTGATTCCTGATCCGCGTGGTAGGCAAATGCTCCCAGCAGGCAAATTCCAGTGGTAATCAATGGATGCTGGACCATTTGTCCCAGGATCTGATAAAATACCAGGAAGACAAACTGCACCATCAGGCCCAAGACTGTTCCCAATGTGGTATCAAACATGTTGCCTTCAGTAGCTTCGGACTTGCATCTAGAGTGCCGGTTGTGGTGTAAAACGAATCCGCAAACGCAGAAATGTCCAAACAAAAAACTCGAATACAAAACGCTCAACGCCTTTTAGAATTCCAAGTTATTTTACGAAGCTTTCCGGCTCGTAGGTCTATGACTGTTCCTTTTGCGAATGTGTTTATGTGACTGAGTTCCCATAGGTTCTGCCATCTTATAGACAAGGTGACAGCCAAGTCTAGCCTGCTGCTTTACTAATCTCCTCGTGAGTTCTTGATGCTTCATATAGGATATTGTATAGGTCGTATGGATAAGTTATCAAGTACAATTACATAGTAATGTGTAAATTCCCAACTAAGCCCGTAACAAATGCCTTGGAGCTTACTGAACTAATCCCTCTTCTGATCCACTCCTTGCAGAACCGCTCTAAACGGACAAAATGGCGAGTGGCGGAGACCCCAAGTGGCAGAAGGATGCCGCCGACCAGAACTTTGACTACATGTTCAAGCTGCTCATCATTGGCAACTCCAGCGTGGGCAAGACCAGCTTCCTCTTCCGCTACGCCGACGATAGCTTCACATCCGCCTTCGTCTCCACGGTGGGCATCGACTTTAAGGTGAAGACCGTATTTCGGCACGACAAGCGCGTGAAGCTGCAGATCTGGGTGAGTATATATGTATGTATGTATAGTGTGTATAGTGATGTATGTCCTAGGTTTATATTCGGGTCGCAGCATGTGCTGCCTACTTTTATGGGCACTTGGGATGTGTAGAACTTGTTTGACCTCGATTAGTTTTGTGGGGGCGAATGAATCGTCCGGAGAAGAGCATTAAACCGGAAAGCTGAGACATTGATTTATTGATTGGCCACCGCCACGGACAAGAGTGCAGGTGAGCGTCCTCTCGAGAGTCCTTGCTGCGGGATGCCAGTCGGGTCTTCAGTCATTCATTAATGTGATATAATCAATGAGTAGAAAACGGGCAGAGGCTGGTGGTTTAAGCCGTTTGTCTATGTTCGGGACTCACTCGTTAGGTCTTAACTAATATTTATTGAGCTATTGCTCTAAAAGGTTTTAAAATCGTAGTCTCCTACTGATGTCTTTTCCCATTGGATGGTGTTATCGCTTTTGTAGGACACTGCTGGACAGGAGCGGTACCGCACCATCACCACCGCCTACTACCGTGGAGCGATGGGCTTCATCCTGATGTACGACGTCACTAACGAGGACAGTTTCAACTCGGTTCAGGATTGGTACGTGAATATATTCCCGAGAACTGTATCGCATCTCATACAATTATATATTTATTACCCCAAAAGGGTGACACAGATCAAAACGTATTCGTGGGACAACGCCCAGGTGATCCTGGTGGGCAACAAGTGCGACATGGAGGACCAGCGGGTGATCAGCTTTGAACGTGGTCGCCAGTTGGCCGATCAATTGGGTGTTGAGTTCTTCGAGACGTCCGCCAAGGAGAACGTCAACGTCAAGGTGAGTAGGAATCCTTCGGGCGTCCCAAGATCTCCGAATATATACCAACTAATTTTTTAGGCCGTTTTCGAGCGCCTGGTGGACATCATCTGCGACAAGATGTCCGAGAGCCTGGACGCGGATCCGACGTTAGTGGGCGGTGGCCAGAAGGGCCAGAGGTTGACGGATCAGCCGCAGGGCACGCCTAATGCCAACTGCAACTGTTAGAGGTTCGATGGAAGGATTGGAGGACGGGTGGATCCTGCAGCACCGCAACAACCATATTCGTAACAACCATAGACAGCAGAATTTGGAAACTAGCTAATTAGTCAGCAATGGACGGGGCTTTGATGCTAATCAGTAAGCCGACGATGGCGGTTCGATTACCGATGAAGAGATAATGATAATACAGGCGCGCACTCCCCTATCTGTGGGGGCGTGGCCCTGTGTTTGTATTGATATGTGTATGTATATCCGTTGCGTAAGCTCGCCTCAGTGTAAATGTCAAATGTTATTTAATCCGATATTTGAATTGTATCTTGTAATTTGTAATTGGTATTTTAGAAGCTGTAATTTAATTGGCTGGCCGCAGCGATGAAACATTTGTTGAGTGTCTGTATTAAGTTGAGTTTATTCGAATTGCGAGATCGAGATTCAGAAGAAAAGAGCAAAGAATTTATCGAAAGTCCGATTTGACGGTAATTCGGCACTAATTAAGCATGCACCCAGAGTGCTGATTTAAGTCATTTGATTAGCGACCCCACCGCAGGGGGGGGTTAAAAGGTCAGGAGGTCAGTCAGCACGAGTATTTCGAACCGTTCTCCACATCCACATGTATATACGCTGGCTAAACTGTACAGTTTGAGATGCTTGACGAAACGCACAAAGCTAGCGAATCGGTGAAATCGAACAGATAACTAACTACATATATAGTACACCCCTCCACCCACACCCACACACACACCCACACACACACACAAACACCCATGTATATGTATGGATACACACACAAGCAAAGAGCACGAAACACACACAAACACACACCGGAAACGAATGTAGGTAAACCAAAAATTTCCGACTTGGAACATTCTAGAGAACACAAACAAAGCGGCTGGAGTGGTTAGCCGCTATTATTAAATATTATGATTATTATTATTATGTACGTATGTATTTATGTAGTGAAATGGAAAGTTTTAATGTGTTGCAAATGACAAAAGAAATATATACATCCAATATACAGCCATAGAGTACCAGCCAGACCCACAGCTACATAGAGGTACTAGCAGTTTATGTTGCCCGAATCCCCAAACGAACACCTTCCGAGGGTCAGAGTGACAATAACCCGCAGGAGATCAGGAGCACCACTGCGAACCCCTCCCCCTCGAGGTCAGGCCACCCCCACCCGTTGATTTTCCAGCACCTAACCGCCCACTTTTTGCTTTCCCCCACGAGACTGTTGCGAACTGCATCCGGACTGCGAGTTACTTGAACCCACCGAGCCAGCTGAGAGATCGGTGCATTTAATTTGCCAGCCCCTTCCGAGTCCCAAACACCCACCCCCCTTTTATATGCACACACCACCCACTTTTCTACCTGTATTCCTTATACTGCATGGGTACTGTACAAGGCTTTCCTTTGTTGCTTTAATGCTTTAATGACACACAACTAACCGAGACTAAATTTGAACGAAGATTGTGGGCGGGACAAGGACTTTGACTTGGGGGGATAACACTGCTGAATCTGAATATGTAACTGAATATATATATATGCATATATATATATATATATATTTGCCAATGCTCGTTAATGTTAAATATGTGTACAAGCAGAGTTTCACTTAAATTACGATTAAATTAAAGGCATATCGCTGTATTATAAATACCCATAAAGAAGACAAAACGAAACGGAAAACCGAATCCGCAGCCATGAAAATGCCAGGAAAAACTACACAACAGCGCAACGAGTTGCTTAGTGCCCGAGATAGGAGAGGAGCGGAGCGGAGAGGGGGAATGGAGCTGGAATGGAAAATAGGAGGGAAAATTGATATGATTCTATACGAAAATGCCTTAAGCCAGTCTTGGTCCTTTTGGCATTCGAACTGTTTTGTAAAATAATTAATCATACAACAACGTGCATAACCACTCGTTCAAGATTTGATCCCTATACCTTATATTCGTGCGTGGATTTCGCTTTTAGTCAAGCCCCAACTAAATAATCCAATCCAATTAAGCTAAACCAAACTAAGCTGATGCTAAACTAAATCTAGAACGGAGTAAAATCAAAGCAAATAATACAAACGTACCCGAGAAACAATTGTTGATTAAATTCGTGCATAGGCATAACGCAAACATTTTTGCGCTACATTGTTGTCATTTGAACCAATACTTAGCATATTGATTATTGCATTGTGTACTCAGCTAAACCAAATATTTGTAAACCCTATGAAAACAATTCCAACTCCAGGCGGAATGGCATTATTTGGATTCCATTTGAATTGCAACAGTATAACCCAACTAGGCAATGTATACAAGAATGTCAAAATAAAATAATTCAATATATTATTCAATGATGGTTTTTAAACACTAACACACATCTGCATACCCGTACTTATGAGGATACTAACATAGATATACAGATACACACACATATATACATAATATACACATAATGGTATTGAACTTATTGTATTCCCATAATAAAATATATGCAAAAGGTGTATGGTAAAACAAAGGACGGCATTCTGTTTCTATTGCGGGCGGAAAGGGTTAGCATGGTATCTCAACCTTTAAAGAAAATTATAATAATTATATTAAATTACACTATATTAATAAATATTTTCATACTTGCCTTATGATCGCGGGGAAGTGCTGCACAAGCAGCAGAAAGTTAAGAACATACTGCATTTTTCTTCATATATTTTACACATTTTATTCATATCGACATACTTGTATAATTTACAATTAAATAGGTCAATTCACATAAATATCAAATATTGTGTGCCACACTCAAGCGCAATCCATAGCTTGCCACATAGCTTGCCACATAGCTTGCCACATAGCTTGCCACATAGCTTGCCACAATGAGTGGCAGTTGAGTGGAGTTCGAGTACAGTAAGTACGGCTTATGAATTATTTATAAATTGTAAATTGTACACAGTTTTCAGGGGCATGAGCGGCTATTGCTGAGGCTGAGGCTGAGGATGAGTCGGGGATCAAACTGTTGAGCGAGCTTCCTTCAGCCAGGACTCGGATATTATAGACAGATATATGTATCGAGTGAGTATACTTTGCAGGATATGTCAATGCTGCGCGTGTGGGTCCTATATTTCGCATAAATATGTGAGCTGTCCTGAATTTATTTAGTTGTGTGGCTTTATTGTACATTCGCAACGCTCGTACGGATAGTGGATGCTATCAATTAAAACTAACTCCCAAACTAAATGGCAACATGTGCGGATGCTAGGCAAATGAATTGCAAACTTTTCGCAGATTATTTTTCATTTACAAGTCCCCCTCCCCCTTCCCCTTCCCCTTCCCCTTACCCATCGACTTCGACTTCAACTTCAACTAATTTGGCATAAAAAGCTCGAGGCACACAAACGTTCCCAAACTAAAGTCGCACCGAGAACCCGTTTTCGCCCCTCATTCCGAACCCAAATCGGATCGGGGGCTCTAAAGGATGGTAATGGTATGGTATGGTAATGGTAATTGGACCTAAATGCATGAGCTCGCTGGCTAAATGTTTGTGTGGGACTTAAATATAATAGCAGAACGTAAAATGCATAAAATCAGTCTGACTCTTGTTTTAATACATAATTATATAGAGTGTAATTTATAATACATACACGAGGCTAAAGCTGAGTAATTCTGTGTCTGTGTGCAAGCGAGTTATGCAATTGCAAACGAAATGCAGCTGGCGCTTTAAATTATGTAAATGCTAGAGGGGAATCCTATAAATATCTGTGCCCAAAATGGGGATATACTAAGCTGGGTTTACGTAAAATTAAGTGGGTGCGTGTATGTACAAAGTTTCAAAGTTTCAATTATATGACGTGCGCCCGAAAGTATGCTACGTTCGATTGGCGGGAAGGACCTCAGTCCTGCTCCGTGTGAATCCTGTACTGCGGCTTGCGTCTAATGGTGGCGAAATATTGCGTCTGCTGTTGCTTCTGTTGCTTCTGTTGCTTGCTGCGTTGCTGCAGCAATTGTTGCATGTGTTGCTGCCGCTGCTGCTGCTGTGGCTGCTGCTGCCTTTGTTGCAGCTTCAATTGTTGCTGCTGCTGTTGCTGCTGGGACAGTCGTCACACTGTGGTCTCGTCATCATCAATATTCCGCCTGTTTGCGACAGAAAGTTGCCATTAGTGGGTCTGCAATCGGCTTATGATGCAGTTATCTACATATATATACTATATCCAACTATATTTCTAAATTGGCATACACGCTACACTAATTTACGTGCGCTCCTCTACGACGTGCAGTACTTTGATAAGGTTGAATTTGTGGCATGCCACGGAGTCGCATAAATTGCATGCGGATACGTGTTTAATGTACATACATGTGTTTGGGTTCAAGCGCAAACATAATTAATGCAACTGAATTATCAAAGTGAAAAAATAAACATAATTCCACGTGTGAATCCGTGTCGGTGCGTTAGTATTGGAGGTACTTGTGTTTGTGTGAGTTGTTTAAATGTGGTTGGTTAAGTTTATTTGGCCAGAACCCAATTAACCTGCCCAGTTATTTGAGTGTTAATGGATTCTGGTTGTTTTTCGCTAAATCACTAACTTTATTGGGCGCCATTGTTGTTGGGTCTATTGTTTTTCACTTTAGGTGATTCCATTTCATTTAGATGTGGCGTTCACAATAAAGAGCCACGAAACTTAGGTTCAGATTGTGAATTTCAATGTACCCTCTCTAGGAAAGTAATCAAATCAAGACTTTAATGATTTCGGATTTAGATTGCTGAGAAGTAGTGGCAACTTAATTTTTACCATCTTATCTTTCATTACAAATGGTATTTAAGGTAATTGGTATTTCAACTAACTAGGGGGATTTTGATTCAAGTAGGTGTTCAATAAGCCAGCCAGTTCACTTGGCCAGTCTGCAATTATTGAAAACTAAGACTAACTGGAGGGGCTAACTAAATGTGGACACATGTCCTTTATAATGAGTAATACCATATGGTTAGCGACCAGGGATACTGTTGCCTCTGTTGCCTGCGATGCAGCCAAATAATGTCGAACTGTGGAGATGTTTAGGTTGTATATATAAGGTATGTTTCTGTAGCGGATGAGTGAGTGGGATTGGTGTGGGCATGATGGATTGATGTAACATATACAGTCGTTAATAAATGTGGTGGGAATTAATAAATGCGTTGAATGCGTAAATTCGATAGTACACGTTCCAATTAAATGCAGCACGAAATTCGAGCATTCGGTTTACAAATTAGAAAGTGTGAGACTCAACTGATTGGATTAATCAAACTAATGAACAAAGAACCATTCAATGGCTGCGGTAGCCAAATGATACGAAAATCAATATTTAATATTTACATTCAATTTAAAATGCTCAAATCAAATTAAAACGGGTGCACTTTGGAATTAGTTAAAGAGCTCGAAACGCATCAAATCGCATCGAATCGAATCGAATCGAATCGAATCGAATTGAATGGGATCGAATCGTTTTATGCACACCCTAGCTACGAAAAATGAACACAAACTTAAACGAAGACGTTGATGGAAAAGTGGAAAATGGGAAATGTGATGTGCGATTTGAAAATGCATTTTACTTGTGGTTTACCTCTGAGCTGTTGTTGTTGTAGTAGTAGTAGTAGTAGTAGTAGTTGAATTTGTAGTTGTGTGGTTGTTGTTGATGTTGTTTGATTTGGTCGGGTTTGTTGGGTTTTTGGATGAATGGAACACGAGCCGCCAGAGCATTTTGCATTACGTCGAATTTCAGTTTGCATTTTTGGTTTTTTTTTTGGGTATTTTGTCGATTATAAGTGTGTGTTTGCGGTATGCGTATGTGTGTGTTTGGGTTTATTTTCAAAAGAGCAAAATCAGAAAGAGAAAAAGAGAGTGAGAGAGAGAGGGGAGAGGGAGAGAGCGAAAGCACGATATTGGAGAGAATAGAAGTGAAAGATAGTCAAATTAGATTTGCTTCAAACGTTCCCAGGACCAGCTGAAAGGATATGGACATGTATACGTATAGAGAGATGTATGTGTATGATATGTGGGTACGAGTGTGCATGTGTGTGTAGGCGTGCAGTGAGTGTGTGTTGGTTGTACCATATTGATTTGCATTGTTTTCAGTTTTCATTGTTGTGAAAAAAGTCGAATGGCACAAAAGGGTTTATGTCATTGTAGTTGTTGATTCGAATGACACAAAGAAAAGAGAATCAGAAACAAAGGACCACAGATTAATTGCTGGATTCAAAAACGGAGAACGAACAGGAATTCCTCAACCAAAACTAATCATCTAGGCCAACACAAAACTTAAATCAGGACACAGGATGGGCTGCACAAGGAGCACAAGAAGCATTAACTGGTCATCAGGACCACACAACAGAACTGAAACCAAAACCAAAACGAAAACCAAAACCTAATCCGAAGCCCACAAGAGCACCACAGCCATGTCACAGAAATCTCCCAAAACCAAATGTTACAAATGGTGCCTGACTAAGTCCATAAGATTTTTCAGGGAAGTGGGTGCCGAACCACCGATCACCAGAGACTTCTGTGACATACTGGATGGGGCAAACTGGCTGCAGAGCTTCTGGGCAACTTACTCGGTATCCGTGATGCTGGTCAGTGGCCCCAGTGGCTGCATGGGAGCCACCATGCTGGAGGGCGGCGAGGAGGCTCTGGAACTGTGTCGGGATCCTCCATTCAGGGTGTGCCTACCCATCAAGCCCGGGTTGTTCACATCGTTGATCAGCCCCACTCCAGGTGGCTGCATCAGCTGGGATCCGTGGAGCGACGGCGGTTGGGTGTGGCTCAGCTTCCTGGCGGGCAGGTGATCCTCCTCGGCGGTGTAGGGAAAGTGGTATCCGTTCTTATCCGATCCCTCGGACAGTCTGTCCTGCAAATGGTGATGCTGCTGCTGCTGCTGCTGCTGTTGCTGATGCTGTTGCTGCTGGTGGTAGTCGTTCTTTAGGAGCGAGTGTACCGAGTGCAGGGAATCAGTTGCATAGGCAGGCTGTCTCTTGAGGCTATAATGGCCATCCCTGGATCCATAGATATCGGGTGTTATGCGATCTTTGGACAGGTAAGGCGACTCCGACTTGGCGCCCAAGTAGCCACTACCGAGCGGTCGCTGCTTGTCGTATATGTTGTCACTCAAGTACGCGGCATCCGGGTGGAAACTCCTCATGTGACCAATCGTCTGGGAGCCACCTCCTCCGCCGGGATAGTCCTTTTCGCTGCCATAGTGACTGGGTGGCTTGTAGGAGCCATACTTGTCAGGATACTCTCCCCGTCTGCCGTACAGGCTGTCCTCATAGCCCTCCCGAGCATCTCGGATATTTTCCAAGATCGAGGGTGGCATATTGATTTTGTTATGGTGCTGCTGCAGGTAACTGGTGTCCGTGAGATCGGGATTGGGCAGGGGATTCGGCGAGATGGTCATCTTGGCCTGCCCGTGAACGTGTTCGTTATCAGATCCAGTGTCCTGGGACCATCGACCGATGTTCGGAGGTGATTGCAAATACGCATCCGGCAGCTGACTGGACCAGCGCGGAGCATAGACGGGCTTATTTACGCTCGGGAAGAGCTGCGGACTCTGCACCACATTCAGTTCCGGCGGAGTGGTGGCCTGCACGTGCTCCGTGATGTTGGGTAAATAGGCTGGCGTCGAGCTGACGGCCGTGCTGCGATGTGTACCTGAAGATCTAGCAGTCCGGGATTCATCATCATCGCTGGAGTGACTGCTGGCTAGTTCGAGGGATCTGCCATCCGTTTCGGAGCCAGAGTCTGAGTCCTTCCTCTGGCGTCGGGAAGGTTTCTCCTCCCCACCTCTACTCCGTCCTGTTGTCGAAGATTCAAAGCCCCTCAAGAAACTCGGAGCATCGCTGGCTGAATTGTAGTTCGAGGTGGACGTGGAGGTCTGCCTCAGTTGTCCATCGCTGTACGGACTCGAACTAGTTTTGGCCGTACTTCGCGACGTAGTGCTACTAGCGCTTATGCCTATGTTTCGCCTGGTGGTGGTATCATATCCACTTGCCAGGAAGTTACTCGGCCTTGCCGCTGCATTCACGTTGTGGGAGCTGTTGCTAACCACCATGGAGGAGTCCAAGAGCGGAACCTTGCGACCCATGCATCGCAGACAGGTGCGTTGGAGGTTTTCCCGCACCCGCTTGTTGATGATGCAGTATCCAATGAGGCAGAAGAGCGCGTGGAGGAGCACCACGCCGGAGAGCAGCAGGCTCAGCAGCTGGGAGTGCTCCGAAGCGGCCAGCACCGCTAGGACCCACATGACTCCCATCAATGGGAGCGATACCACCGACAACCAGAGAAGCGTTCGCAAATTGCCAAATCCAAGCACGTGATCCTTCAGCGTAAAGGCAGCCTTGACGGAGACGAAGAGGATGAGCAGGTTTACCACGGACATGCCCGCAATGGGACCCACCAGCCACCACACAACGGGCTCGTACACAGACAGCCAACAGCTGTTAGAAAGATAGAGAGGAATTTAAATGAATATTTTTCTAGTTCATGTAAGGAAGGGTGCCCTTAATGGATACTCACAATAAACTGTTTCCGTACTCATGAGCACGAACTCCAACAGATAATCCGACTACGATGGCTGGAGCACCGTATCCCATGGCGAAGTAGAAGCCCATGGGTCCGTGGTTGATGTCTCTCATTTCGGTGAGCATCCTGTACAGATGGACGCAGTCCACTGTGGTCCAGGCGAAGGCAGCCAACCAGAAGTAGTGCAGACAGATGGCCGTCAGCTTGCAGGGAAACTCGCTTTCCAGGAGCTGCCGCCGCGATTGCATGCCCACGAAGAAAAGCAGCTCCGCGCAGAAGACACAAAGCACAATGTTCTGGTGAATGGTGTTCGAGTTGGTTTGCTGGCCACGCAAGAGGGCCAAAGCTAAGAGCACTCCCAGCAGCAGGGGAAGTGAAACCAGGAAGGCGGAGTACGAGGTGATCTGCACCAGGAGCGAAGGTTCTGGGATGTCCTCTGGATCAATTACATCCACAATGACAGCATAGCTGGAGATATGGGTGCAGCTGCAGTTCACAAGGATTGCTTGCTGTGCCGCAGGATTGAAGTCGCCATCGAAGTCGGGAATCTCTGTCTGACAGCCCAGTCTGGTCCACTGATTGGTAAATGAGTTCCAGCGGACGCATTGGGGATTCGAACGGGGTCCAAATCGAGCTGAGTCCACGTCCAGCCACATTTGCAGCTTTATGGGCTGTGCCAAGTGGGGCGAGCCCAAGGATCTATACACCACCTGGTCCGATTGCTGCATTTGTTCCGAAGGATATGTGATCTCTAGCTGCCTCTTCACCAATCGACGATCTCTATAAACCGCCTCGTTTTCACCCTTTTGCTGCTCATCACTTCCAGTAGAACCGACGCCTTCATAATTTGGATTAAGCATCTCGGGCGAGTCTGGAGAGATGACCTCCTCGCCGGAGTTTCCATGGAACTCAATGTCGTCCAGATTTAGGCGAATGTGTGGTTCCCGCTCTTCGCCATCTTCACCACTAGTAGCCTCCTGTTGTTCTACAGATGTATCTGGTGGAGGTATTTCATGGGCTGTTATCCGTATATCCTCAATCTGTTGTTCACTACTGCTCGTTGGAGCTTTAGGTACATCGAAAACCTCCACAAATTGTTGTTCCGTGCTGCCTGATGAAGATGATGATGGCGATGACGATGACGATGACGAGGAGAAGATCTTTCTCGACGGTACCTCCAGGTGTTGTGTCTCCTGTTCCCGTTCCCGTTCCATTGAGGGCACTAAGATCTGCAGTGAGAGAATGGGGGTAGCCAGCTCTACATCCACACCCCAGCGACGGGTTATGGTCTCATCATACAGATCGGGGAGCAGCTGTCCCACATCCTTGTATTGCGCATACGCCACGATGGCGCGATGGTCGTGGCTACCTCCTCGTCGTCCACTCTGTGAAATCTCATCGCTTTCTGGTGGAGTAATTCCGAGCATCTCCAGGGGCACCAGTACCTTGGTGTGCTGATCAAACTTACGACGATCCAATATGTAGTTGTTGTACTTGGGGAAGCTAATCACTGGTCGCTGACGAGCCGAATGCTGTAGGAATCCACTGGTATCCGGCAGCACCACACTCTCTGTGGTAAATGCATTCGGCTTGAGGTACTTGCTCCGGTGGTATTCGCTTAGCTGCTCCGGCTCATAGCCGAACAGGGACTCCGTGGTGACGATGTCCAGGCCAAGGACCATATTGGGCTGCACGATCTCGAAGGGACTAGTGTAGGTGTCATGTTGGGATCGAGCTAAAACCACCAGGTACTTGTTAAATGCATCAACCAGATCGTCTGGTCCCCTTTGAATGAGTTCCGTGGCCCTTCTCCATTCTGCCTCGTATTTCCGGTCCAAAATAACGCTAGCCGCATCCACCAGATTCTTAATAAAGTATTTGTCCTGACTGTGCGACAAGTTAAGGCCACTTTGCATGAGTTCATAGTTGATCAGCTCCTGTAGGAGGCCCTCCGTCACCAGAAGATCAGCGCCATACAGACGGTCATGGGTGAACTTCAGTTCATCGGAGAGGTAGTCCATTTCGAGTTCATGAGACCAGACATTTCCGCCATTGCTGAGCAGGAAGGATGATTCCATTTTGTAGCGGCGGTTAGGACGGCCATTTCCCAAGGACTTTTGATCCTTGCTGGCACCTCGCCTGTCCACCGCCTCGCAAGCTTTTCTCAGTTGCTCTGCCATTTTGATGGCCACAAAGGAGTTGAGCTCCAGCTCGAGTTTCTCCAGTTGTGACAGTTGGCGACGCAGCTCCACAAAAGGCTCCGAGGTGCAGTTGTACATGTCCGGTGTATTCCAGCTACCCGATTGAACATCGCAGGTGCGCTGCCCCTTTCCTCGAGCCGGTGGCGGGCATCCTTCGATGGCCACTCCGCCCAGAGGAGTGCGTGGCCACCATACACCACCGGCAAAGGATCGGGGACAGGCATCGTAAACAACTTCGCATCCACTGAGGGTGACTTCGGCATAGGGATTTGAGCAGGAGTCACACCTACGTCCAATAACTCCTTCTCGACACTCGCATTGTCCTGTCAGAGGATTGCAGGCTCCACTAAAGCTTCCGATGGAGTAGCAGTCGCAGGAAAGGCAGGCGGTTTCGTTCGGCGGCTGGTAATGATTCGTCTTGCAGTAGCACTGTCCGGTGGTCTTGTTGCAGTCCGGATGGTATCCTTGTGCCAGATCGCATCTACATGGACCACACACCCGTTCGCCCCACCAGCCGCCAGGACACGGTTGCTGAAGTTCCTTCTCACAATAATCGCCATGACGGGAACTGCTGTTGCATTCGCAATCGTAACCTCGCGGCAAACTTGTGTTTGCTTTGCAAACTCCGGAGGCACAAGGTCTCACCGTACAGATGGGCGCACAATCCGCACCCACATAGCCGGAATCACACTCGCAGTTAGACAGATCCCAGGAACTTTGGCAGGTTGAGTGAATGGGACAGTGATCCGGACACTGAGCACGTGATTCGCAGCCATCTTCCACATTCTCCCGAATAGTTGGACGCGACAGAACCGATTGCCCTGCTCCAATACGCACATCTTGAATGCATCCCTCGAAGGGAGAGGCTTCGGGAACTGTTCCAATACTGCCGTCGGGACTACCCATTACAATCTTGCCCACATAGAGGCCTTGAACCTTCTGCGACATGGGCACCGATCCAGAACGTTGTCCATAGTCCACCGAGAAGTGTATCTCGGAGCCCTGCTGCCAACGAATTTCTACTCTGTGCCACTCGCCATCGGAGAGGAATGCTCCAGCCAAATACATGGGCTCACCATCAAAAATATAGTACAGTACTCCCTGCCTCAGACAAACTGCGGCCGAACTGTTCTGTCCTATTTGAATTTGGAGGAGGAAAGCCTCTTTCTGCCGCGTTCGCAGCGAGAAGGAGGTGGTCCATGGCAACTGGATAGGTCGCAGAAGGGGATTGAAGCTGAGACTGCCATCACCGGAGAATCGCCACGGAGCTGGTATATTATCCTGGCAGCTGTTTCCGGCATAGCCCTCGGGACACTCGCAGGAATAGGTTCCCCAGCCCTCGCGACAGGTGCCGCCATTGAAGCAAGGTTCGGATTGACAGAGAGGCGCCTTTTGGGGGCAGCCAGCTAAGGTTCCATTATCCGCAACATATGAGTTTAGATCAACGAAGCGATCGTCGATTCGAAGGTCCGAGATACATCCCACAAAGTCGCGATTGGTCACCGGGAAGTGGGCTGGAATGCGAGGGAGTCCGCCCACTTGTAAAGGTCCTGTTAGATCCAGGAAGCGATGGCAGGTCTCCGTGAGCAGCGAACAGCGTTTGTCCAACTTCAAAGTAGTGCGATTAGCGCAGCTCCATCTATCACCCAGTTGGCCAGAAAGCGCAATGGCTGTGTCACAATTATCTAGCACTAAGGTGACACTTCGGTTCAGATAGACCACTTCTACCTGATGCCATTTTCCATCGGACACCTTTGCCTCCTGGATCACCGAAATCCTTTCACTATGATCGCCCAACGAAAAGGAGAAGCTCACGTGTCCTTCATGGATCTCCAAAGCAATAAAGTCATGCAGTTCGTTGTATCTTCCGTTGTAGAGTAGCAATCCATTCTCCTGGACGGTGGCAAAGCGGAGCTTAAGATTAAATCGATGCCTTTGCTTGAGACTCTCGAATGTCAGGAAGGAGTTGCGCCCAAAGGCACGGGCTCGCAGCTCACAGGTGGCCGTATAGGGAGGTGGTTGGGAGCTGGGATAGTTGCTGAGGCAGGACAGCCCACCCTCACATGTTTCCGACGGACAAGGACGCAGCTGCCCCACTCCTGTTTCGCAATTCTGACCAGTGTGCGTTGATGGACATACACAAGTGTAGCCACCTTCTCGCCTCACACAGGTTCCCCCATTCTGGCAGGGATCAGAGTAGCAGAGATCCACCTCCGTGTCGCACAGATAGTGCTCCTTGCTACCCGTAAAGCCTTCTGGACAGGAGCAGGCAAACGTATTAACCGGATAGATGGGCCTGAAAAGGACAGTATCGCTGTGTATGAACTCAGAAGCATTTCCGAACTTCAAGACAGTCAAACACTCTTCGAAATTCAGGCAGGGTTCTCGCACGCAGAGATTGTCGTCGAAGGGCAGAACCTCCACGGTGGCCAATCGGGCGAGGATGGCTCTATTCAAGTAGACTCGCTCCTGGAGATACTGCGGCGTGTAGAACTCCTCGTGGGACACATCCGGTCGGCGGGCCGAGAAGCTGACGTTCAGGATTCGTGAGCTAACGTCCGTGTCGTCCTGGATGCTAAACACAAATATGTGTTCCTTGGGACAGGGAATAATGGCGGCCAATCCGTCCAGGAAAAAGTTCAGCAAGGGCGATAGGAAGGCCTCCTCCGTCATCTCATTTAGTCGCACCGTTACCGAGTTAAAGAGCATGTCCTCGGTGATCAGTCGGACAGAAAGCTGCATAATTGCCTTGGCTTCGTTAATTCCATCCGATACGGACACCTCCATAGTGGCAAACTTGGGCACATTGGTATTCAGCTGGGGACTTAGCACCAGTCCACCCGAGCTGCTGTTGAGGCGGAGTAGATTGGCATTGTTACCGGAAAGTATCCTGTAGTGTAGCTTATCGCTCACATCGGCATCGAAGGCTGGAATTCGTCCAATCTCTCCACTGGGAAAATGATCGCGGAAATTGTTAAATATCACTTGAAAGTCCCGCAACACTGGAGCATTGTCATTCACATCCGTGACTAGGATCTCGATGTGGGCATCATTACGCAATGGGGGGCTGGCTGCCCGAACCACCAGTTCGAATCGCTTTCGAGTGGATTCATAATCGAGTTCGGTCATGGTCAGCAGTTGAGCTCGTTCGGAACCAGGTCGGGTCACCAACGAAAACGCATTGGAGTCATCGCCGCCAATGATGGAATAGTGCACCACTGCATTGACGCCCTCATCGGGATCGTGGGCATGAATCTCACCCACAACCGAGCCCACGGGCGAGTTCTCCGGCACATAGAGTGTGATTTTGTCCGAAGCAAAAGTCGGTGGCGAATCATTGACATCCTCCAATCGGATTTGCACTTCCACGGTGCTGGAGAGCGGTGGTGATCCCTTGTCCACGGCAATTGCGGTAAGATGGAAGACGGCCACACTCTCTCTGTCCAATCCCTTGTTTGTGCGAATGGTACCGGAGGTGGGATCTATGACAAAGGATCCGTCCTCTACGTCGCGGTCACTCAGCAAATACTTGATGCGTCCATTAAGGCCCACGTCGGGATCACTGGCTGCCACCTGGATCACAGAGGTTCCGACTAGGGCATCTTCCAAAATGGAAGCTTGGTACAGTGGGCTCTTAAAAGAAGGTGCATTGTCGTTAACATCGGTCACGCCAATCTCCACGTCGGTGGTGTCACTTAGCGAAGGGTTACCTCCGTCCTTGGCAGTCACGGTGAGCAGGTATCCACTGGTGGTCTCCCGATCCAGAGGGGCATTAGTAACAATGGCACCCGTCTGCGGATTAATCGAAAATGGATCTGGACTGCCCAAGCCGTTGATACTCTCTTCATTGAGGGAGTAGGTGATCTGTGCGTTCACTCCCACATCACTGTCGGTGGCGGAAACCACGAGGACAGTGGTGCCCACAGGGGCATCTTCAAACACCGAAGCGCTGTAAGGGGCATTCTCAAAGATGGGAGCGAAGTTATTGGCATCCGTAATGTTAATGTGGACAGTGGCCGTATCAGAGCGTCCTCCGGAATCGGTGGCAGCTACTGTGAGCAGGAAACGCTTCTCCTGCTTGTAATCCAGCGACTGGGCGATGGTAATAAGACCACGACCATTCTGAGAGGTGATCGCAAAGCGTCCCCTGGTGTTGCCCGTTGTGATCTCGTAGTGCAAGCGGGAGTCCTCATCCGGATCCGTTGCTGTGACTGTGGTAACCGGAGTGCCCGGCGGTTGATCCTCGCCCACGTTGGCCTCGTAGTACTTGGGATTGAAGGCTGGATCATTGTCGTTGACGTCCTGCACGGTGATTACCACCGAGGAACTGGCCGACTTGGGGGGTACACCACCATCTTTGGCCACCACCTGGAAGGCAAAGCGACCCTGCTCCTCCCGATCCAGTGGCTTTATGGTTTGCACCCAGCCAGTACGAGGATCCACGGCTAGGGGAAAGTTGTCATCCCTTTCGGAAATGCTGTAGGTAATCTCTGCATTGGCACCTTCGTCGGAATCGTAGGCCTGCACCCGAATGATGTTGTAGCCCACGGGGACATTCTCGAGTACGCTCTCCTGAAACTGTGAGGTGTAAAACCTCGGGGCATTGTCGTTCGCATCGATGACGTTGACCAAGAGCTGGGTGGTGTTGCTCCTGGAGGGACTGCCTCCATCTTGAGCCCGAATCACCAGCCTGTAGCTGCGTACACTTTCGTAGTCAAGCGGCTTCACTAGACTCACATCGCCGGACATCGAGTCGATGGAGAACTGTGACTGAGTGTTTCCGCCGATTATAGCGTATCTAATGGCGGCATTGTTCCCCTGATCCGCATCCGTTGCCCTGATGTGTGCAACGGTGTTATCCTCAGCGCCACCCCATTGATCCTCCGGGACTTGGACTGTATAGGTGCGTTCACTAAACTGCGGGTAGTTGTCGTTGTCATCGAGAACCTTCACCTGGACACTGGCCGTGGCCGTTCGTCGTTCACTTTGGGCTGAAGCCAAGTCCGCTGCGGTCACCAGCAGATGATAGCTATCCGATGTCTCCCGGTCCAGACTGCTCCTCGTCGAGATCACGCCCGAACGGGAGTCGATCCGGAAGATGGGCATTTCCTGGTCTTGAGCCAACCCAGCGCCATCTAGGCAACCAACAAAAATAATACAATAAATTAATATTAATTATAAAACTTTACATTTTTAAAACGATGCGATTTTGTGTCTGAAAATTCTTTATAACTTACCAGTAACTGCCTCGATTCCGTATTCGATTTCCGCATTCTTGCCAATGTCCTGATCGGTTGCTCGTAGCGTTATCACCGTAGATCCCACAGTGGCTCCCTCACGGATACTCGCCTCGAACTGTTGCGCCTCGAAGGTGGGACTGTGGTCATTGCAATCCAGGACGTTCACCTGCAGCGTCGTCGTTCCCGATCGCGGTGGGAAGCTATCGTCCGTGGCCACCACTCTGAAGTAGTGCACGTCCATGAGCTCACGATCCAAGCTGGCGGAGGTGGTAACTACGCCAGTCCTGGAGTCCACCTTAAACAGCGACTGGGAGCGGGAGTCCAACAGTGAGACCATGGAATAAACCACAGGCGAATCTTCGGGATCTCGGGCCCGCACTGTGGTCACCGCGGCGCCTGCCGGCTGCTCCTCGAGCACGGAGGCCACATAGAGGGCTTGCTCAAAGTAGGGTGATTGATTGCGGAGCTCCCTTCGCACCCTTCGGGCGATATCCGTATCGTTGAACTCCTGATGGTGGTAGACAATCTTCAGGCGATGGTCCGAGTCCACGATGTCGCGTCGATCGCATCTTATGTTGAAGGTTATGCTCACTTTCCACATGGACTCTGCGATGCACACATCCCTGCTGGCCACCAGATCTCTGCTCTGGTGCTCGATGGCGAATCGCTCGTCGTTCACATCCAGAAAACTAACCTTGCAGTGCTGGCAAACGCTCCGTGGCAGAAAGGCATTCAGGCTGTTGATGAACTGGGATCTTCTCAGGCAGATCTGGTTCCACTTGTCCGTGGTGTGAATGGCATAGGAGGCGTAAGTCTCTGAGATCCACTGCTTGGCATCCGAGATCCGTCGATGCAGGGCGGGCTGGAGGTGCAGCGGATCCGGCGATCCCACTGCTCTTCTCTTTCGACTCAGAATCCTGTGCCTCATCTCGTTGTCGAAACTGTCGCCAAATATCAGATCTCCAGCTCGGAACTCCGTGCTGTTTTGCCGGAATACCTCCTCCAGCTGATTGCCATTCAGTTGGATCATCTCCTGGACGGATCGCCTTCTCCTGCGCTTTGAGTAGCCCGTATTGTCCTCCTCCTCGTAGTGATGATGATGCAGTTCCTGCTCTATCCTCCTATCCTCATTGCAGCTGTGGCCCGAAACGAAGATCCGCACAGGTAGACTGTAGTAATCTATGCTGCGCAGCCGATTCGAGGTGGAGTCCACGTAGAAGGTGAACAGATTCGGATAGTAGATGCCATCGCACTTGAGGGCCTTCCTCAGCTGAATCTGGCCATCCTTGTGATTCACGGAGACCAGATGGTGCACAAAGTTGGCCGACTTGTGGGCATTGATCTTGTAATGCCGTTCGGAGCCAAGTTTGTAGACGGAGGCGTTGAAGATTACCGTGCCGGGGGGCGTGTCCTCGTGCACGATAATCAAATAGCTCTTGATGAGCGTTGATTGCAGCAGGACCACAAGCAGCACAAGGAGCAGGCCCAGGGGCCTTTGAGGGAACTCCCTCGTTTGCATGACTCGACCACGTGGCCTTATATTGCTCGATGCTCGTGTGTCTGTGTGTGTGTTTCAGTCTCTCCCCCGTGCGTGTGTGTGTGTGTGTGTGTGGTGGTTGTGTGTGTGTGTGTGGGTGTGGTGCGAGAACCAACAAACCACAGTGCAATTAATGGTCCTATTCAATTATCATCGGTGGGCGGTGCTGCGGGCGTGGCCATCTGTCTGAAAAGGACAAGAAAATTTGGAGAGTCAGTGGGGTTAGCGAAGGTAATTTCCCTTGGAAAAATGTAAAAATAATATACCTTTTTAAACTTAAACATAAATTCATTAGCGCACACATGTTTTCTTCTTTTAGTACAGTACACATGTAATGGAACTAAATTTTGTGTGTGAAGTAGGTTCTGCTTTGGCAGTTTTAATGCTGCCTTTGACTTAATTAAAAACTCTTCATGAAAAGCTTTCACAAATTTTAGAGCAACCTACAAAGCAGCGGGCCACATTTTTAATTTAATTTTCGTACGCCACGAAGACGAGCTAATATGTAGCTAGATAAAGTGAAATTTAATCTCTTTCGGTTTTCTTTGGCGCTTTGTTTGGCCAAACCATTTTTTCCAGCCGCCCCTTTGACATTTTCGCAAAATGAAGTATACAGCTTAATCAGGCAACGAGGAGCAAAACTGGTGACATTGGCGCGAAATGTTGGTTGACGTTGGTCGAGGGTCGTTGGGGGTCGTTGAGGGTGGGAAGTGGTAGTGGAAGTGGAAGTGGAACTAGTGCAGCCAACAAAATGCCACAATGTGACACTGTCCAAAGCTCGGATGACCGTTGGCCCGGTGGTCATTTGGTCGCTGGAGTTGAAAATTTAATGAAATTCGATTTGATGTTCCTCTAATGGCCATTTGGCCAGCGTTTCGGGTACGTTAATTAACTGAAGGCAGTCGAACACGTACATACTAGAATTACGATTTGGCCCAGTCCACAGGGCTTAGCCAGTTCAGGTGCCAGAAAAGGGCTGGTGGATGGGGGATGGGGGATGGGGGTCAAAGGTTCTCGCAGTCGTGTCGAATTCCATTTCGCATTCAAGTTGCAACTAAACTGTTTGTTCATTTCGCTGCAGATAATTCGCACGTTCGCCCCATGGAGTTCACATCGAGCGAAAATCGCCATTTCTGGTCCTGTCCGAAATTGCGTATACGCAGTGGTGTACAGCACACATGCATTGCACGACAGAGTCCTGCGAATGAGCATCAACTGGACTGACGTATGCTTAACTGTCATTTAATGCGGATTTAATCGGACTGTGCGGAAATAGTAAAATATTGTTTATATAAGATCAACAGGCATTTCAATGGCTAAAGGTTGTGAACAAGTTCTTAACTTTTAGAACGCTTTCTCAATATTTTATCAATTTTAACAATTTCTGTTTGTACTAAGTGCAGAGGTAGCATTTGAAAGATATTCGTTTGAATGTTTAGAATGTTTTTAGTTTCATACAAGTTACAGTAACCTTTAAATTACAAACGTCCGCACTCAAGACGACCATTATACAAATGTGTTTCCCATTTTGGAGTAAAGCAGGCTAGAGGACTGCCCACAATGCCGGCAGGACATATGGAGTGTGAGTTCGCATTCTCAAGGAGTCGCAACTTTGCCTAGTCTGGGGTCCTGGGCTTCCTTTTCTGTTATTTTTTTTTGGAGAAATCCCCCAGACTGCAGTGGCGTGTGAGTCGCTTGTCGCCGTGTTAATTGCAGTGTTAAAATGTTTAATTAAAATTTCAGCTTGGCCGCCTGCGACGTAGACGTGTGCCAGACCCAGGCGCAGACATTATTATTGTTATTGTTTTCCCGGGCGGCTAAGAGCACACACACACACACACACACGGACACACCCATGCCGCACACCACGCATTTCACTTTTCCACATTTTCCACCTGGGCGCGGCGGACAGGGGGCGGGTGCACACGCTTTTCATGGTTCGTCAAGCTTGAAACAGGCGCGCTGGCAGCAAACATGAAATTATTAAATTTTCACACGTAGCCGTGGACCGAAACAATTGGAAAACGAAAGGCAAAACCGAAACGGCAGGTGCACTTTGCATAGTTTTCCCAACTAATTAATATTTTTGGCGATTGCAGCCGCTGCAATTCCGAAGTTTGCTAGCTAATTAAGAAGGCGGCACTATGTCGACTGCCAATTACAAGTTGCCATTTTGTTTTATTGCCATCCGCGTCGGCAAATCGTAATTCAAAGTTATGGTATATATATATATATATATATATATATATATGTGTACCACATGTGGGGCTTCGATTGGGGTAATGTAAAATTTTGAAATTTTTGGGTGGGCCTGAAGCCAGTCAAATATTTCCCACGTGTAACGAATATCGTCTGAATGGAAGCGGGAAATGGGAAATGCGACTGTTCGTGGCCTGAAAGGGTTGGCTATAAACACTCGCGTTTTACGAGACATTCAGCCGCCCCGAAGCACAAAAAAAAAAAAAAAGCAAACACCAGCAGCTGGAAACTTTTTAAGTAGCACAATCCCGGGAAGGTGTACCTGAAATATTATCCCGGCCCAAACTTCTCGCATTCTCCGGATTCCTTGCCATGCTCCGTCTTGGCCGTTTACAAAGTGGTAGTGTAAGCTGAGCTGGGGGAGTGGCGAAAATAAAGGAAACCCGAAACGTGTCAACTTTAAGCCTGATGAAAATTTATCACGGCCCGCCCACTGCGGCTTTGCGGGGGCGTGGCAAGCCCTTTAAAGTCGCCTAATGAGCGCCTCAAGGCAAGAGCTGACTTTGCTGATTTTTCGCGGGTAGTGGCTTCAAAAACCTAATGAAAATTGATCAACATTATGAGAGCGAAAGAAATACTCCTTGATAGCGCAAAGGACTTTAATTGAATTTGGTCTCAGACTGGGCTGAGTGATTTCCCTTTTTTAGGGGCAAATTAATATTATTGCTTGTTTTGTTTTAATGAAGTGGCAAATAAGCAAGGGACTCACTGTCTGATGTCTGCGAAATTACCATAAATTCGTGGCCAGGATAGGGGCGTCGCGTGCCAGACAGACATTAGCCAATTCGAGGACACGAAATGCAATAAAATTCATTGTCTGCCAGGACACGAGACAGCGGCTTGCGTGCCGGAAATGCACTTGTCTCCGGTCTAGACGTTCTAGACGCTCCTTGGCATGAAAACCAAATGAAAATGCGAGGAAAACGAGGCAAAACAGACTAAACTGCTAGTAAATAATACACCTGGCGAGTCGTGTGAGCAGCAAACTGCATTACGGCCACATTAGTTGGTCCACACGGCGTATACGTAATTTCGAGAGTCTACCGAATGGCATCCTCGGCGGAGCAGCAAGAGCACATTTGTGATGCAAAGTGCCAGGCGAAGCTCTCAGCGCCGAGTGAAAGTGTATTTTGTATTTTGGATGGCGGGGCATTCATTTCCACTCGTCCGAGCACCAATTAAATTTGTACGAGGAAAAACCATTTGAAATGGCCTTTGTTAAGCATGCAAAATGCAATCGAGGACGACAAAAGGAAGCAGCCATTGCAGCGGAAGCGGAACAAAAAGTTGCCGCAACAACAGAAACAGCACACACACACACACACATGGAAATGGGGAAAAGCGGGGAAAGCAATACCGAAAGAATCGAAAGAAGAAAAGTCTCCATTGTTGCTGCTGATGCTGTAGTACTCATACTTTGCCAAGGGCTGAACAGCAACAAGCAGCTACAAATGCAAATAACCAGCAAACCTCTGACCGAAAAGATACCCCCCCCCCCCAACTAACCGCTCCAACCCAAAATAAAACACACATGCCCCCATCCCTCCCCACCACCCACTTCCCACCCCCCACTACCCACTCCACAAAACACAAAACACAAGCAAACAAACGCAAGGGAACACAGCAAAGCAATGCAATTGAGCTTAAACGATAACATTGTCCAGCGCAATGCATATGGAAAACTGCGGAAAAGGAGCTACGAGTAATGTGCGGAGTCACTGCACTCGGAAAATCTCCCACTCAATTGTCAGACATTTTTTGCAGTGTCTAAATAGGCTTTCCGCTAGGAACTGCTTTTATACAAATGATGCCCCGTAGAGAAAGTCGCATTCATTGCTATTTTTAGCAAGTAATGATTTAAGATGAAAGTCCTTCAGCCATTTGATCATTAATTTTGTTCAAGTGTGCTGAAACCTCGAAAAGGGGGAAAAGGGGGAAAAGGGGGAAAAGGAAACTCGACTTGCAACATGGCGTACAAATTAAAAGTGTGCCAGCGGCGAAGCCAGTGGCACAGGAAGTGCAGCAGCTGAGCAGCAGGAATCGGAGAGTGGTTGCCGGGAAAGGACTCGAAGTTAGAAGATTTAGAGGGAGCATTGTAAATTTCGCAGGACTCGCATTTAAATGCAAATCAGAGCTGCCGGCGATCTGCTCGCGCTCCATTAGCGCGTATCGCAAGGAGGAGATTTATGTCCAACTGCCAGGATTTCCAGGAAGTGAAGGCAACAGAACAGCAGCCACTTGACATTTCCACTTAATTGTGGATGGAGCCGGGCTAAGCCAAGTTTTCCTGCCTCGACACAAAATCAATGCTGTGCCTTCCATCCGGAATTGCTTAATTAATGGGGTACGAATCGCTGAATTAGTGCAAAAGTTCCAACTGGAACGTTCGAGTTCTATTTGGCCATGCGTTTTGGGAAAGTTTGCAGCCAAAAAGTTCCCACCAAGGACTCTCAATTTGGCAAAAGGCGTAGCAACAGCAGTCTCGACAAACCTTTAAGGACTCCTTCATAATTCAGTTGAACTGCACTTTGCCGGATCGATTGCCCACTTGGTCGGCGCAGGGGAAGTTTTAAGTAGATGTCAACGCTGGATGACCAGACATCATCCTCTCCACGCATTAATTGCACCATCCGGCGGAGAAACATCCAAACAGCCAAACAGCCAAGCAGCCAAGCATCCAAGTAGGAGTGGCAAGGGGAAATCCAACGGCAGCAGGAGCCGCATCCGCAGCCAAAGGAAACAAAGGATGACAAACGAAATGCGTAAATGAAATGAGGGCATGAATAAGTGAGCCAGGGCCAGAGGCAACGGGCTAAAGTGGGATTCCACTGGATTCACTTGCTCCACCGCATATATCCCTGTGCATACGGGTCGAGGCACGGTTCTAAGTGCGTTGCGTTGCAGTTAGCAGCTTAACTTTTGCCGTCAAGTTAATTCAAATGCAGGGCGAACACTTAGGGAAAATCTCATGATAAATGTGGGCGCTTGGGTGGTGGCTCAGTGGGCTGGTTGGCTGGTGGGCTGGTGGGCTGGTTGGATGGTTGGCTGGTTGGCTGGTGGGCTCGTTGCAGTTGACAAGCTTTTACTTCACTCTCTTTTGCGGATTTTCCTTTGTGGCATTGTCATCGTGCTCGTTGCTTTTGCTTTCTGCTTGCAATTAAGTTTGTGTGTTGTGGCTCACACATATCGCTCACAGCGAGAATTGCACAACAGAGTAAGTGCACTGAGAGAAACCACGCACGCACATTGCAACTTATGATGCAGAGCTTTCAACCTCACTTAAAGCAACACTTAAAACAGCTGCAGATGCCATGCATTTAGCCTTCTATCTTATTTAGTTTGCATTGCAGTAAATAAATGAATAAGGAAACTAATTTTATGCACCCCCTCATTTCTGTGAGTGCATCGAAGGGTAAACTGGCAAGGGTGGCGAGGGGTAGACAACATATGGCAGCGCTTAATCAGAAAAACAATGGCCACCATTGGCGCTACTTCTACCGGAAATGTGCTGCCACTATACGAGGTTCCTGGCTGCTCAAGCTTTTAGCACATTCTGCCAAACAAGCGCACGGATTCGCCTATAGGAGTCCTACGAGTCCTGGCCCAGGACACCATGTGGGGATAGCGGGTAGGAAATAGGGGGCCGCAACAATGACAAGGAGCCGGAGGATCCGAAACGAATCGTCGGCAGTCGAGCGCAAATCCCATTGAATTTATTTTTATAGTTGTTGTAAAGTTGATTATGTTAATGCGATTTAATTCGCATCGGAGTCGCAGTTTTATGGGGAATTTATGCAGTGCTGCCTATGAAATATTGCCAGTGATTTATCCTCCCGACGTTGCGAGGCGATTTAAGTAAATTGAAAAAGGGGCCCGACAGGGGATAATGGATAATCCTGTCAAATGGCTGGGAAGCAGCCGGAGTGCCGTCAATGAATCGGATCATTGGAATGCACATGCACACTTTGTGTTGTTGGGGATTTCATTAAGGAGGCAGGAGCGGGCGGAGCAGCAGGATGGGCATCTAGCCATCCGACATCAGCCATCAGCCATCAGCTATCAACTCTGCTAATGACTAAGACAAACAAGGAGCGGCAAAGCACTAAATGCGATTTCAGCTACCGTAACAGGATATGGCCACCAGGAGACAGGGCAAAGGATTGAGAACAAAGAGTTTGAGATGTGATGGTGTGGGTGTGGGTGGCAGTAATGTGGGTCACAGCCGAGACAATGGCCGGGCATTATCAATATGTAATGACTTTTGCCTACCACCAGCAGCACTCCGGGCGTATGAGCAATCTACAATCTACAATTTGCACCTAATCCATTAATCAAAGACTCTGTGCCAGCTCCAGTTTGCTCACCTTTCAGGCGAATTACGCCAATTGGAGTTGTCCAAAGGGGCAGAGAGATGGGGAGATGGGGAAAATGGGGATAATGGGGAAAATGGGGTGCCATTACCATTCAATTGCAGGGGCAGGCTGAAGACAACGCCTAATTAGCAGCAATGACAAATAATTTGCCGGCAAGCAAACAAACACAACAACAGATGCCACCATGGGGACGCAGAGTGTCCAATAATTAGCCCACGGACAGGCTCAAACAATTTCCATTTCGAGTGTTGACTGCGATTTAAGCAAACAAACTACGCAATACGGCTTGTGTTTGTACGTGTGCAACATTTGGCAACTCACATCATGGGCAAACAAATCCAAATCCATTGCCAAAAGGCAACTTGTTGTTTTTACTGCGGCAATTCCGTATATCGAGACCGGAAAATTATGTTGTGCAAGACATTTGAATCCAAAGGGGAAAAGTTTACTTTCCCAAATATCAAATACACATACATACTCATACCGCTTGCAAGTTATCTCATAGTAAATGGGATTTGAACTCTGGCGGAATAGGTTTTTGTGTGATTTGCGTAAGTGAATACTTTGGCTTGGCTTTGATGAGATTTTCCCTTGAAAACCATTTGCAAATTTACTCTGCGCTTTATGGCTTGCAGATGGCAAACATAGTTTGTTTGCGTCTTGATGGGACGTCTTCTAGCCAAGAAATCTAATATTCATTTGAGAGGCTTAATCAACAATATTAATACACATGCCCCGCAGTGGTTGCCATCGATTAATTGCTTTGTAATATTTAATTCACAGTCTATCATTTGTATTTTATTATGTTTTTCATAGTATACATTTATCTTAATTCATTTTCATCTTTTTCTGTGTAAGAAATCACAGCAAACTGGCGTGCCCCTCGTGGAAATGGACTCAAAGGGGTATCTGAAGAGATAGACTTGATTACGCAAAAAGTCGTAAGCATAAATAAACACACAGTTGGCATATGAATTGCCGGGCAACAAAGATAGCAAAAGTCCACATTATCCCAACTTTGTGCTCGCAGCCAGGTCCACAGAGTTTCTAGAGTAGAGTTCGTACTCGTATCCGTATCTGTATCTCTGTGAGCACTGGTAGCTACAACTTGTGGTGCACACTTTTGTGCGTATATGTACGTGTATGCAGCCCTTCAGGCATTATTAATGCGAGTGGCTGCCACTTGAAGAGTGCTTCACACGAGGAGCACAGCCATGCCGTGGAGCAGCCAACTGTTCCGGCCTGGTTGGCCTGGTTGGTAATCAGCATCGACAGTTGGCCAAAAAGTTTGTCACAAAGTCTTGAGCCGCCAAGTGGCAGTGATAACTGCGGGCACCGCAGAGGTGCAGGATAATCCTTGTGTCTTTAATTGCGCCGCATTAAAGGAGCTCAGCTCAGTGCTGTGTGCAACAGCAGGAGTTAAGAAAAATGCGGCGCCACGGGGAGGGGCAAGGCTTAAAGGATGCGGCCTGCCTATGGGAGGATGTTGGAGCGGTTACAATGAAATGGATTTTTATTGTACCACCGCGTCGACAAACAAATTGGAAAAGTAAATAAAACAAAGGCTGGCAGTGGGCAACAGGCGGGCAGGACGAAGGATGCGGGATGCAGGATGCAGGACGAAGGCAGCAGCGATGAGGAAGGCAGCTGGAATGGAAGGTGTTGTCGCTGGGCACAAAGGACATAATGAATACGCTTAACTTTTAAGTCACGCTGTGCGAGATAACTTGGTGCGGAATAATGGCGCGAATAACGATGCTGACAAACAACAACAACAACAGCAACAACAACAAACAGCTGGCGCAGCAAGGACAATGGGACCACAGGGCGGATGGTTTTTCCATAAAGCAGCCACAGTTGCCATACTCCGCCGCACCCCCCGGCTACCCCCGTTCCCTGCTCCACCGCCCCTACATTTCTCTGTGGCCTGGCATTAATGTAAATGAGACTCATTGAAATGTCAATATGGCTTTCAATGCCTCAATGGGGCATGCTCTCAAGCCAGACTGCGCAATTAAACCTCGTACTGGTGGCGCTATCCACGTATCAATCGCCACCCTCCCCCTCCGTTTCCAGCCCACTACGCTCATGGCCGAAAAAGCGCGAAGTGCAGCGCCTTAAATCAATTGCCAAACAGCAGGAGGGCGGCGGGAAAGCGGGGGGAGGGGGGGTAGTGTGTGCCTGGCTAAGAGTGGCCCAAAACTCATTAAACCGTTACGCGCAGTTGCAGCGAATGAGTCATCGGCAAATTCCCCCTAACAAGCAAATACAGACTCTACCTAAATCGTGTGGAGGTCACAGTGAATCCTCCGTAAGTGTCACAGAGTACTGAACAATATTTAAGTACCCCCCATAAATTCAAAACTGTATGAACTTGTTAAAGACAATTCTGTTTATATAAAGATCATAGAAATATGAAATAAACAAGTCAGTTCTCTCGCTACGTTATGTAAATATACAAATATTTTTGCTAAGCTGCACTAACTTCAAATCAATTTGCTGCTTGCCCTTCAAAACTAACATTTGCTGATTTGCACCAAGGCTCAAAGCAAATACTCCAAATTGCATACACAGATATGGGTTTTGCATGTTATTCGCCAAGTTTTTTATTACATTTTTTTGTGTGTGTGCCCGAAAAGTAAAAAAAAAGAAGTCATTGTCCTGGTAAAACTTTGATAGCCGGCCAGAGAATTTCGGCGAATTGGTTTCCCCCGGCGCAAATGTTCACTGTACCCGGGACGCACAGCACCATAGATACTCGCAGCGATATAAATGGTTAGACTTCCTGCCCCGCACTCCGTGCACCCAAAAGTTTTGTCGATCCGTTCTTGGGAAACTGTCAACGATGGCACAAAATTTTCACGAATTTGTTAGCAAATGCAATCATTTTGTTACGTGGTTTTATTACAGTGGTTGCTCTGTCGCCGTACCTCCACTATAGTTCATCGCAGCGATGCAAAGCCAATAACATGAAAATGCTCGTTTATAGATGCCCATGCCACATGCCCCATGCCACGCTGCTCCACGCTGCTCCATGCTGCTCCATGCTGCTCCATGCAACGGGGCGTATACGTAACCGTGTGCAAATATTGTCTCAATTTGGTGCTGCACTACTACACTTGGCTCGCCTTCGTCGAAGGGCAAATAGAGTTGGGAGCTGGAAGCTGTGCTGAGTGAGTCGAGTTCCGCCCAGATGCAGATGCAAATGCAGATTCAGATTCGGATGGAACACGAGGTGGGAGGCAGGCTGGGTGGTGTGTGGGAAATAAACAATTTGTATGCGAATTTTGCCTTTGCCATGCAAGGGGAGCCCATGAATATGAAAATGTTCAGCTTCTCTTTGGCAGCTTACAACCCTTCTACCTTCCACCAGCCGCCATCTGCCATTTGCATCCCCATGCCCATAACCATGCCCATACCGCTCATACCCTTCATACCCTACATACGTTCAGCATAAGCAAACAGTGAGGAAATTGAAAGCAAAATATGATGATGTTCGATTGGCAGATTTTCCATGCGGCCATAGTATAGTCGAAATCCGAATCTGTATCCGAATCAGAATCAGAAGGCACTAAACTATTCCCTTCCAGTTCAGCGCACTGGAGCCCCCCTTAAATATTTGGCTTGGCCAGCTGGCCGAAATTAAAGGCTCATGCAAATGTCCTTATGCGCTCCAGTAAATTCTGCATTTGTCTAAGCTGATTTTGGGGGCACAGCACCGTGAACCCAAGTAGACGAGCGATGGCAAAGCCAGAGGAGCTTGGAGTTGGTAACTAACCCTAATGGCACACGGGGCAAACAACCTTTATGTGCAACCTATTGAACTTCAGGGTTTCTGATCTCATGGGCAAGTGTTCGCTTTCATGTGTGTTGCTGCAATTGTTGCAAACTCATAGTTTTCCGTTTAACCTACTGATATTCATTTGGCAAGCAATTTGATTTATTTTACAGCAGTAGAACCAAACATTTAAAGGTTACTGTGTGTTGGTGTATAAATATTATTTCATTTATTTTGCCTGCGAAAAACATTTGGATTGCAGTTTATGTGGAGTACACATTTCAATTTAAATGGTAACTGAACTCTCAAAAGAAATATAGGATTGTTGCGGACAAAAAAGCAGGAAAAAAATGCAAAATACATTGAAGTGAAGTGAATCACTTTTGCTGAGCGCCTCGTTCAGGACATCCTGTTGATGATGATAATTGCAAAAAATAACTCCGGCAAACATGGCGAACAATATGCGAATATCGCATTTAATTAATGCGCCAGCATTGCCGACATCACGGGGGTAACTCTTTTGTGCGGCGAGAATCAACTTCAGACATAACTGCAGGCAATACCAGGGGGAGATGGGGAGATGCCTCCAGGAGGAGTACGAGGATTGGGGAATCCAGCAGCAGGAGCAGCAGCAGGAGCAGGAGCAGGACTCGCTGAAGAGCTGTCAAAGTGCTGCGGGACAAAATGGCTGCCGCTGTCTGCATTTGTATTAATGGCAGCCACGCCAGGATGCCGCTTTCAGGCGTAGAATCCTGGATTCAGGGGTAGATCCTGGACTCGGAGGCCGGGGGGATCCTTGCAAAGGTGCAGGTATTTGACTGCCTTTGGCAGTTTCAAGTGCACGGGCATGTGTGCATAAACGAGACTCCACCTGCTCAACGGAATGCCCGAGCTCTTCCCGTGGTGGCATCTACCGTGTTGCATGCTACAAATCAGTGTGGGCAACGTGCGGCAAGCACTCGCATTTATGTTGCAATTACTCTGCTCAGGCGTGGGGACTTCAACATTTTCCGCTCAAACTCGAATATAATTTCGTCTAATCAACACTTTAAGTGAACTAAATTTTGTTATGAGCCCGTGCAATGTTCGCCTGGCGAGCAGAGTGCCTGCTGCCTTGCTGACCAATTAGCGACGTCTCCAGAAGAAATGAGAGCGCAGCGAAATGTTGCACGGCTACAAAATGGTCAGAATCCAATTGGGTTAAACAGCTTTTCACCCTTCGAAGAAATGGCACACATTTAACAGCAGTACGCTTTGTTTGCATAAATTTATAAAATAAATTATACAAATTCCAGAAACTAAAGCTACATTTTGCTATTGCCTTGCTTATAAAGCATACAAATATATTTTCTAATATCTTGGAAATAAACAGACTTTTTTAATATTTATATAAACACTTTGGCGTCGTACTGTGAAAAATTATTTTCGCTGTGGAAAATAGAAAGTGCATCAGACCAGAATAGACGCGAAAATGTCCAGCGAGGTGGAGAAAATTACAAATCAGGTCGAAAGGTCGCAGTTCGCCGGAAGTGCCGCCGAAATAGAGCAGCGTTGGCATTGATGGATCTCGCCATGACAAGACGTTCAATTAGCCGGGTGAAAGTGGCCATAATTAGGCAACAGGGGCAGCAGTGTCCGTGACCAGGCACAAAAGACAAGGAGCACAAAAAAGAACCCGGCAACGAATACCTAATGAGCCAGTATTACCCGAAAGGTGAGACAAAGTGGCAAGTTGGCGTCGCAAAAGTCAGAGTGCAACATTCGGCGTCATCGTCATCGTCGCTGCGCTGCAACTCATCATTTGCCAGCGTGGTGATGATGGGGAAAATTTGCATTCCTCTCTTTGACTTTCGTTTTGCGATTTTTCATCACCTTTCTTTGACTTTCCAGCTGAAGCAGTCGCAGCAGCAGCAGCAGCAGCAGTCGCAGCAGCAGCAGCAGTCGCAGCAGCATCAGCAGAATGCAAAACCGTGCGCCCATAAACTACTTTTTAGCCTGGCCAACTGGGTATGCTTGTGCACCCCCCCTGCCCCTGCCCCTTTAGATGTCTGGTGGTATCTTGGCAACTGGCCACCGACTGTGTCAACCCGTCAAACTCGTTTCCGCCGACTCCTCGTGGACCAGGCCGAACCGAACCGCAAACTGCAAATGCTGATTGCTCTCCCAGCTGCAAAACAGCAACAGCAGCGCCAATTGATTGAAAGAGCTAGCTCCTCTTTGGCTGGGCGGGCTGAAAATATTCGCCCATTTTGGCCGCTTATGCCTTGAACCCGGCTCCACAGCCAATCGACTGGATGTGTTTTCCGTGGCCTGGATCAGAATGTTCTGGTCCGCAGCAAACTTGAAGGCCACTCGCAGCTGCAGTGAATGGAGTGTCAGCTAATTTTATCTGCCTACCAATCTGAATCCAAATCGAAATCCTATCCATTTGAACCTGGTTTCGTGACGTTCACGCCCAAATCGAATGCCGAATGTTGCAGCTAATTTCTGCAGCTTATGTAATGCAAATGCGCTGCAAATGGGAAAACTAGTTTTCCACCACTAGCAGTCACCAAGCTTTGTTCGTTTTCGCATTATTAATATGTTGTATTGAGGGAAAACTTTAATCAAGTTTTCACTGGCTGGGCTTGCTGTTGATTCGCTTGAGGTCAACGAAAGTTTGGCCGGAAAAGCCAGAATTGAAGCCACAAATGAAATGAAAATACTTTTTTGCCATTTTGATTAGAAGTTTGGCAAGTTGAGAATTGCATGAAATGGTCGAATAAATTGTTTATTTAATGTCCGACTTGTTGCCGTTTTCGTGGCTTCGGGCACGTACAAAACTCCGGACTTTTCGCACGTACAAGCCGCAAAGGAGCGGCGGAAAAAGGATACGTCACTCCAGTCACTCCAGTCACTCTGGATGTTGCACATAAAGTTTAGAATGTCTAAACCTCTTTGCCTCTTTAAAACGCAGCTCGCCAGTTGATGGCCCTTGTGGATAAGCATTTGCGAATATTTTTGCTAAATTGCTGGTATATAAAACACATTTCCCGTCCGCAAACATCCACTGCCCACCACCCAGCCCACTTCCACCGCGGAGAGTTTGATAGAGATTCCATTCATTTGGAAGCTTGCAGAAAACAAATTCAGTCTCGATTCCATGCAATTGCAAACATTTTCGCATTTGGCCACCGCAAAAACCCGGCGCCACCGAAGGGAAGTCGGTGTGTTTGGGCCACAAAAGCAAATTAAAACATTTGCCAGCAGAACCAGAGCAGTTTAATGCATTACAACGGCCCGATGGCAAACATTTACCAATTTACCATTTCCCATTTACCATTTACCATTTCCCATTTACCATTTCCCACCCGCAGTCGTTTTGATAACTTAACTGGAAATCCCTCCTGCCGACCGTTTGGCTTCCGTCAGTTGGCAGAACAATTAATCACATTTAATTTATCAATTGTTTCGACGGAAAACAAGGAGATTAGGCCAAACAATAAATGCAAAGTCTGCTGTAATTATTGGGAATGCTGCTCGAATGCTGTTAATTGGATCACGTTATGAAGGTCATAAATAAGGCCGGTGTATAAAGGCAGCCATAAATGTCATAAACATTATGATATATTCGGGTATGCCTTTCATTTGATGAATAAATAATGTTTTGATTATTTCATTGTAGTTTAATGCAGGCACGATAATTAATTGAATTATAAATGCGAAAATACTTAGCTAAAATGAAACCGACGGTATATAATTGTAAACACAATATATATATCAGCGCACAATACTAATGAAAATGAGCATAATTGTTTTAAAGCAGTATTTCTAACGTAGTTATAAATGAATAGTTATAATGAATAATTATATGATTATAATTATAGCTCAACATAAAGGGAATCCATTTTTGCACAACCATATTGGTACTTGCACCAGAGGGTAGCACCCTTGCTACTCTTACTGCACGAAAAACCAAAACACCTACTTGGCGGATACCCTGGACTAACACTCTCCACATTTTCAGGCCACTCGACTCATTCATTCATTCAGCCGCGTTGGAATGTTCGGCGCTAACTGATCGGGCAAACAAAAACTGTTTCTCTGGTGTTTGGAGCTGGAAAAACGTGTGCTACATGTGGACTGGATGGGGGGGCATGGTATGGGTTGGTATGGGATGCTATAGGATGGTATGGGATGGTATAGGCTGGGCTGGTTGCGATGGCATGGAGAGCCCCGACTTGATGGGAGCTTGGGTCCAGGTTCGACGGCAGTCGATAGGCAGCGTTAACTGTTGTTCGAATTTGTCTGTGGTCAGTGACCCAGGCCGGTCGACTGGGATGTGGGATGGCGGCATCCGAGGCGGGGCCTAACCGGCAAAACAAACATGTTTTAAGGCAGAAAGAAACATTAAGAGAGCGCCGACAATCTGCTACACTTTCATGGGGGAGCAGGGCGGTCCGTAGAAAAGAAACACATTAACTTTGGCCACTACATGAATAGCAGCGGTCGTTAGCAGATGGAAAGGGGGTGGGGGGGTCGGAAAAGCGGACAACCCCTTGCGTGCCGAATGCCATAAAACACTGGAAGAGCGCAAAACGCACTGCCGTTGTCCATAAGCTATAATTTGAGAGTCTTGGCCGCGGATCGCAATTATCTTCTGCCGAACATGTAGCGCGATCAGCGAGTTCGCTGCTTAAGTCTTTTGTTTCTGGCTATCCGCAGATCGTCGCAACATTAGAAAGAATCGCCGAATGTGCGGCACCACAGATTAATTCAAATACCCCAGAATGGCGGTAAATTATTCAGATATTTACTTATTGTTGGCCGTGTGAAATTCTCGCTGCGTTCGCTGCTCGCACACAAATTATGATATCATATTTACGTACATTTCCTCAAGTTGATGCGTTGCCCAGGCCTGGAAGAAAGAAGAAAGAGAAAAAAGGGGGAAATTAATATATAAAATTACACATTACCGCACGCACCGGAGGCATTCGATATAATGTCCACATTATTCCGTGGAAAGTAGGGTAACATTCTTAATTTCGCACCAGAGAAGTTGAAAAATTTAAGCTCTTCACTTAAGGCGGCTCCTTGATCTAAATTTAAGTTGCTAAATTCAAGTTGAGGGTGCAAAATGTGCAATCCCCATATGCTTTGCCATATCAAGCGCTAATTAAGCAAGACTCGGCCTCAAGAAACTTTTACTAAAACTAAAAGCGAGACGACGAGCAGCGAAGGGTGCGGCAAAATTAAATTAAGCACTACTGTGGGAAAATGTCTTGGAGCGTAAAGCAATAAGAACATTTCCATGTTGCCCCTAAAAAGTGGTTACCACCGAGGAAGCCGCAGGTTGGCGGGCGGAGGTTCGAGTGTAGGAGGAGGTAGCAACTTCGAGGTAGCCAAGCGTACAAGTTTTCCCCAAGCCCGGGGGCAGACATGTGTCAAGGTTATACACGTATGTATGTACTCCTTCAGCAATTAATGCGAAGCGACAAGAGGAAAACTCTTCGTTTAGCCAACTCGGTGCCCGGAACATGGGCGAACGATTCCTGGGGTGGGGTGGGGTGGGGTGGGGTGGTTGAATATCCGAAGAAAATCCGTTGGGGTAAGTGGAAAACGATGCCGGACAGGGAATGCCGGAATTTTTATTGCCCTATGCTCCGGAACACACACACCTGGTTGAAGTGTAAATCACATTAAATCGGAGAATTTCCATGGCAGGCGGTAGCTGCGCCTGCTGGCGCCGTTTATCAATTATCAGCTAGGACCGATCGTCCTGCCGGCCTTTCCCAGGACTCGGCCAACAAGGAGAATCGATTACACAAACAATTTAAGGCTGGGATGAGAGTGCTGCCCAAAAGCAAAAAAGCAACAACAAAAAAAAAAAGAATTTATTTTCCATCAATATTGCTTATATTGCGGCTCGAACCGAAAAACCCTTTCGGCCTTTTTGTCCTGCCAGAATCGAAGAGGCTTGACCATTGGCAATTTAATTTCGCATTAAATTCAAAATGTTTCCTCAACTCTTTTGCCGTATTATGGCTTTGCATATTTGTATTTATAAGTTACCGAGGCAAGTGTGTGTGTGCGTGTGTGTGTGTGCGAGTGTGTGTGCGTGTGTGGAAATTCATTTTCATTTACAATTTCGTTTCAATCCGCACACAAGACCACATAGCTCACATTTGAAGGATCTCTGCCGTAAGAGTTATTTATGTTTACATTACAAATGAGTGCGGCTGCTGCTTTTGTTGGCATTGGCCATAAAGCGCTGGAAATCATTAAATATTTCGCATTTAATTTTACATTCGCAGCCCGGCAAATATTTATATCCCTGCGGATGCTTTATAAGCTGCTCCGGGCAGCCAACAGTATTTCAAAACTTATTTAATTAGTGCCATTATGTGCGATTATTCCGAGTGCCTCTTAAATAATGGCATTTTGATGTGCCTTGCAATGGCATTGGTTTATGGGCTGTATAATAATAACATATCTATATATCTATTAACTATATATAAATAATTCATGCTTGGGAGGTGCCATAACTTGCGAATGAATTTTATTTAAGACTTTATACTCGGAGAAATGTAAGACTGTCAAATTCACGAGCTGCTGTCCTGCAAGGATTAATTAAATGGAAATTATGCAAGGAAGCCCATAAAGCGTAGACAGCTTTGATTAACCCAGCATAGCTTGACCCTTAACCCTGCACCATTACTCCTTCTATTTGCTATTTGGAAGCTACTCCTCCCTGCTATTTGGAAGCAGGGAGCCCATTTAAACGACGCCCACGTGACTGCCGGCTGATCCTGCAGTTTAAGACGAACATCACGTAGCCATCCAAATGCTTTTCAAAATATTTCCACTAGGTCGCCTGGTGCCGTAAAATAAAAAACACAAAATACAAGAAAATACAAGAAAATAGAAGAAAATACAATAAAATAAAACGCGCATTTTCCACGACGTCTGAAACGTGACATAAATTAAGTTTGCCGCCATTAATGGGAAATATTATGAGCAGATACCAAGTGAAACTGAACAGAAACTTGTAAGCCGGCAACTTTCAGCCGGGCAAAGTATTTCAATTTGCAATGGGCGAGGTAGAAGTTGGATCCAAAGTTGAGTCAACTTGAATTGGCGATTGTTGTAGACTCGATTGGACGGCTGAAGTTTGGTAATTTCACAAAGCCAAGACTGCGCTGTATTGATTTAAGCTGGCATGGAAATGCATTGCAATCTGCTGGAAAATATGCAACAATTTCAGATGTGTGCAATCGTTTGGGGCCAGAAATATTGTTTGCCCATTTAATCGCACCCCTAAGCCCCACTTTTGCATTTTGACATGGCGAATGCAGTCGGTATTTGTGCTCCATGAATATTTCTGGCTTTTTGTGCCTCATTGATTTCGGCATGCATTTTGCACTAAGCTGCCGGAGACTCGTTGCCCGGCCAAATGGTTCGGCGGGGAATCACAAACCTAATTCGAATTGCCTTGGCAATCTGCAAAGGAGGGCTGAAAGTAGCCATGTTAAGTAGGCAACTTCCACTCGAGCGGGATGAACAGCTCTAAAGGGATCGTAAACGGTAAGTGCTGCAGCAGCAAAACAATTGCAACACTCGCCAAACTCGGACAACCCATTCAGATCCCCGGGGCGTGTGGCATGTTAGGCGCTTCGGCTACGGCTCCGGCTCCGACTCCTCTTGACCGACTTGTGCTGACCAGAAAAAAAGAATAGCGATAGTCCTGCCTCCTCCACTTCCTCCTGCCGCTTTTATGGCTCTGTTCCATTTCATCAGCTCGAGCTTAGAGCTCCGGCTTCCATTTGCTGACCCCGAAATCCGGAATCCTATGCTCCACCACCACCAGCTCACATTTCGCTGTCCGCAGTCCGCAGTCCGCGCTCATAAACATTTTAGTGGCGGGGCACGTTTCGTTTTTGGCCGAAATGCGTGTAAATTGCTTTCGCTTTGCTTTAGCCTTGGCTGCAAATGAAACTGAAAACGCTGAACGACTGTTGAATAGTTTGGACCAGCATTGCGAAGCATTTTATCCCTCTGGCTTGCCAAAGTTGGCAAATGGCAAATGTTTGCATACGCCAACGTGATGCCGAAAGGATAATGGAAATTTCGAAAAATTGTATCGCCTTGCCGGCCATTCGGCACCGGCACCGGCACCGAAACAATTTTGTAATCGAAAAAGTTTGCCAGGCCTTCTGGCCCAAAGCAAACAATTAGTTTGGGGTCTGTGTGTGTGGGTGGAAAACTGGGCCGAGTTCAACTAGCAAATGACAGATGCTTCTATTTATAGCCCTTAATCGCTTGCTCATGTCACAAGCTCATTGGCTCCGGCACACTTGACTGGAGTTTGTCGATTTTCAAACTATGGACAGTGCACCAAACCTAAAAAGCCAACTACATTGATGTTTACTATGATGCATATGCCACGAATCAAGTGGGAAAGTGCATCAAACTTACAAAGCCAACTACACTGATGTTTATTATGATGCATATGCCACGAATCAAGTGGGAAACCAATTTATGTTGAGTTGCAAGCGAAAGTGATTGGCAAAACGAACAGTTTTTACAATGTGTATTTAATAAAATGGAAAACAAAATAAAATCTATGGAACGCTGAAATGGGGGATGATTGAAACGTAAACATAAGCGAAAGTATGCTCGCAGGCAGTCGAAGATTTCCTGTGATTATGTGTTTCCTCCACCACCACTAGAATTCGCATTATCTGGCCAGCCACCCCGCCGCAAAACCATTAATAATGCTTAAAATTTAAGTCCTGGCAAATTGGTTTAGCCAGAGCCGCAAAAATATATTCCCACTGCTCGGGAATGGGGCGCAAACTGAAGAAGAGGTGGCCCAAAAAATGTTTGTGTCGCAGTTAATTATAACGCTTAAGCTGGCAGCCGAAAAATTCCTGCCAGCGGGTTGAAATCAAGGGGGTTTCTAAATGCATATACATACTCGTATATCTACGTGCACAAGGCGTCGGGTTTTTGGCTGTCAGGCGTTAATAATTCACTTCTCGACCTGCCCCACAGCAGCCAAAGAGCAAAGCCAAACAGCGCTGACAGCAAATTTACCTTTAGTTTGCCTGCGAAAACTTCCACATGGTTAACTAATTAAAAGTTATTAGAACATCACCGCCCCGCCACGCCCCGCAACGCCACGCCCCACTTTTGGCCTAGGCAAATTTATTGAAATTTATTTCGTTTGTGCGACACGAAATTCACATTAAAATCGACTTTTATGCGGCACATCTCCGGTCAAAGGAGCCATGGACATGACGAGCTCCTGCCAACTAATGTGCCCCACGGAGGTCCTAGTCCTGGCCAATTACCGCCACCTGATGGGCCCCGAGTTAGCTTTAATTAAACGAAATATACGCTTTGTCCGAAGGCAGTTATACGCGTTTGGCTGCCCAAGTGTGTGTGTTTTTTTTGGGGCAATTTAAAATTGCGAAAAACGGGGCGAAAAGGACCTTTTCTCATGTCGAGCGTTTGTCGGTGCCTAAAAGCAAATATTCATCTGGGGGTCCGCATCGTGTTTCACAATTTTTATTGGCATATTTACCGAAAATTAAATGGAGCGTAAAGAAATCTGCCCCAGCCATTTCCACTGTCCTTCTGGGTGATTTGCACACGCGGCGTATGCGTAATTTGTATGCCATTAAGGCGATGGGCGCAAAGACGAATTACATTAATTGCTTAGGCATCCCCCATAAACCTATATAGCTACAACATATATACATATCGTATATAGAATGTATAGAATATGGAATGTAATGCCCACTGGAACGCATTCAATTGTGAATTTCGTACTCGACGCTATTGTTGATTCTTGCAGCATCTGCCTCCTTTTGATCTCCCCCACTTTTCATATTCCTTGATAATTGCTTTTATTCGCCATTCAGAGCTCTCGTTCATTTTTGCCTTGTTTGCAATCAATTTGATTCTCCTGGGACTTGACCAGAAATTAATTAAAATGCAAATTAATTTGCAATTATGAGGAAATCCCTCATAGAAACTGCTGCTCATAGATGCTTGCTGCCATTCTGCATGAAATTAAATCGATATGCAAATAAGCTCTTGTCCTTAAAATCAGCAAAAAATAAAAAAACACACACAGATAGAGAGAGAGAGCGAGAGAGAGAGAGAGAGAGTAAATAATTCAAAACAAATATTTGGCCATGAATTAATTGCAATTTTACATTGTTTGCCCAACTATCAGAAAGCTAGATGATGACAGAGCGACTTTTTCAAGGATTACAAGTGGAATGCGAAAATAGAAGCTTAAAAAAAGGGCTTAAGCGATAATAATAATCTTCTCTGCCGTTTTGTGGGTTAACTTTTGAATGTTTAACAATGTTATAGTGTTCGAAGGAAAACAAGCAATTAAATTAAATCTCTGATTCACTAATAGACACATGTAGCGCGTAAGCAGCCACAGGTATGTGATAAAATCGTGTTTATGCCACCTTAGCTATCATTTACAATAGAACTCTTAGATAATCGCTTATTGATAACCACATTCGTGCGTGCCAATCGATCGCACACACAAATCAACAAATGGAAAACCACTCTCGATAAAAGCCTATAATCGCATTATCCGTTAGCCAAATCCACTTACACGGAAATCAATCAGCCCCATTATTGTCTGGGTATTCGTATAGTTACCATGACCACAGCGTGGAAAGCAGGCGAAAGAAAATGGCCAATCAGTGGAAATCTGGGTAAGCAAAGTGCAAGCCATCGGAGGATTCCTACAAGCCCCCTGAACTTGTTGGCTACAGGGTATATGGGGTCGATAAAGGTGTCCGATGCAGTAGGCGAAATGTAACTAGATACATTCGAGGGTATATCAACTTCCCATTGTTAATAAAATACTTGTAAGTTTCAATCAGTTTGTATATTTATTTGTGTATCAACACATTTTGTAGAGCGGTATGTGTTATTCGAAATAAAATACAAAATATCACATTTTTTAAAGCGGTATGTGTTATTCGAAATTAAATCCAAAATATCACATTTTTAAGAGCGGTATGTGTAATTCGACATAATACCCCATATATTATATACTATATTAAGCAAATTATCGTAATTGATGTCTGCTATTTTATTTATTGGATAATTCATAGGAGTCTTTTAGAGTAATTAGTAAAATATGTAATATCAAGTTAATATGTAGGAGTCTTTTGGAGTGTAATATCAAGATGCTGGATATGCCACAGTCTATTCCCTTACCCAATCCCTGTCCTACTGGTTGGCTGGCCATGGTCTGGGGCATATGTTAAATCAGTCGCCGATAGCATCGAATGCCAAGAGGGAAGTTGAAAAGTGGCGATATGTGGACGAGGGGCGAAATCAAAGGTTAATCACCCCTGCAGGGCACGCAACACCAACACATGGACGGGCACACGCATACATTAGCTCCACATGGCTCTCTGTGTGCGTGCGTGTGTGTGTGTGCTTGTGTGTGCTTGTGTGTGTGCTTGTGAATGGGATTTTCGATGCGAGACTTGGCCAGAAGTTGGAGTTAAGGAGACCACTTGCCAAGGGTGAGCCTTGCAGCCCTTCAGCTTTCTCCCCCCAAGAAGGCGCAAAGCTTTTCGCAAAATGGCGCACTCACATATGCAACTGTATACCAGTGGGTATATGAGTGTGTGTGTGTGTGGTGTGTGTGTGTGTGGATGTACACTTACCACTTGAAGTTCTCGATTTGACTCGAACTGAACTTTTGCGTGTTTCAATACCATAAATACTGCATGCCTGTCTGCCCCCCGGGAAAAGCGTGGGCGGGGCAGGGGGTGGGAAAATGGGGCGGAAGGAGTCACATATGCGGCAGACACACTCGTAAAAAAATATTACCAATTATTTGTCATCAATTTCGGATGTATTGACAGTTCCAAAAAGTTGTTATTTGCTACATGTCCAACAAGTTCTATTTGGTTGATGAGTAATAAAATGTTACGTTCTGAGCATGTAGTTTCAAAGGGAGCTAAATATTTAATATAAACTTAACACAAGAGTGGTTTCAAAAACCATAGTTTAGGGTTCTTAAAACTTCCCTTTTAATGACTATTTACACGAAAAGTAAATTTGCACCTTTTAATCCTTACGATTATTTTAGTTGCTGGTACCAAATTCCTTTTTTGAACATAACATGTATACTTTTAGGCAACTTAGCCATACAAATGTTCCTGTGTAGAAACATTTTTGTGTGTCCTAGACAAAAAGCATAAACAATCTCAACCAGTATTATAGCTAAACTTTTCTTTGCTAACTTTACCTGTGCGAATGCTCAGCCAGCAATAAAATATATCTGTGCAGAATTGCTTAAAATTTAATTCAAAAGATACTATAGATACTATATATACTATAGATACTATAGATACCATAGATACTATAGATACTATAGATACCATAGATACTATAGATACTATAGATACCATAGATACTATAGATACCATAGATACTATAGATACCATAGATACTATAAATACTATAGAGACTATAGATACTATAGATACTATAGATACTATAGATACTATAGAGACTATAGATACTATAGATACTATAGATACTATAGATACTATAGATAATATGATACTATAGATACTATAGATACCATAGATACTATAGATACTATAGATACCATAGATACCATAGATACTATAGATACTATAGATACCATAGATACTATAGATACCATAGATACTATAGATACCATAGATACTATAAATACTATAGAGACTATAGATACTATAGATACTATAGATACTATAGATACTATAGAGACTATAGATAATATGATACTATAGATACTATAGAGACTATAGATAATATGATACTATAGATACTATAGATACTATAGATACCATAGATTCCATTTTCATGGCATTTAAATTAGTGCTGCAGCGATTGTACATTTTAATAATGGAGAGTGGATGCCGCATAAATGATGATCTCCAACAGCCTAGCCTTACAGTTGACAAATGATGGACGGATGAATCATCCCCTTTCGCAGGACCTCCCCCACTGCTAATCGACCCCACTTCTGCGAGGACATTTTAGCACACAATCAAAATCCATACGAAATGAGCTGCGCTGCTCCTTGTTTAGCTCCTTCGCTTGATTATTTTTTCATTAGCGCCTCGAGGCAAAACTGCCGACGGGGGCGGTGGCTATATGGAAACCTTTGGGGGCGGGGTCCCTCGGTTGGCCACACGAAAGAAATGTCACAGTCCATTCTTATTTATTGGAATAATTTCCGGAGTGTTTCTGTCACACTGCTTTTTCCCAAATGGGGGGTGTGGGGTTGCTCGTTGAATGAATCATTGGATTTACAAGCTTTGCATAGACAAATAAAACAGAGAAATAAAATTAAGAAAGAAGAAAATAAAAATAGAAAGAGAAAGCACTGGCGAACACGCCATGTTGGGGTGCGGTGAAAAGGCCTCAAAAGTGGGGAAATTCATATATTTTAGAAACATAAATAAAGCGGTTGCCGAATGCAAGGGACTAAATGTCAAACATTCGTTTGTCCCCAGCGCCGCGGGCTTCTTTGATGCAGTTCGTCGGGGCGTTGAATGCCACCCTCGCTTTGAGGCCCCCTTTTTATTTGGCCTTTTAGCCATCCTCCTCCGTTTGACTTTCCCTCTTTTTTGGACACCACCCTTAGCGTTTTGTAATAGAGTTTAATGCAACTTTTGCGGCAGGCTGGACTGGAATGGCCGACTGGCTGACTGGCTGGCTGGCAAAAGCCTTTTCCACAGACACAAAAACTGAAAGGAGAGAGATCCTGCGTGGTGGGGCAACAGAGGGGGGAGGTATGTGCCAGGGGGTTGCATTAGCCGAGAACTTCCCCTATACCAAATGCATGGAAAACTCTATGAAGCGACGGCCACAACAAGGAACAAGAACAACAGCCGGCATTTTGCCGAAAAAAAAGGACTTGCTCGTGTCGAATTTATTGATTTTTGGTCCTGCCGCCGCCGCATCCTGAATGAAACGCACACAGACACACACACACACACACACACACACACACTCACGCGCACACACACACACACACAGAGTTGATTGTGTGTGCTTGGTTGTATCCTCCCCAATTTTGGCGAGGCGATCAAGCAACCACCAAAAACGCTGAATGCGTGGGGTGGTTTCGTTAGTTTTTCATGAAAACAAGGACAACAAGGACGACGAGAGCAGCAACAACAAATGGAAATGCAATCAGCAACAATAGCAACAACAGCAATAAAGGAGCAAGGACAACGTGTCCAACAACAGCTGTTCGCCGCTCTCCAGGACAACAAGAATGCTGATGATGCTGAGATGCTGCTGAGTCGTCTCCTTATGTCATGCAAATATTTGACGAGCGCAATAAACGCACCATTTTCGTGCAGTGTACGAGGAACAACAACAGACTGAAATGCGGGAAGGAAGGAAGCAATTGCCAGCAGGACGAAGTACACAGAGAGCGACAGAGAGCGATAGAGAGCGATAGAACGAGAGAGGGAAATGACGCATTAATGCTCTTAGTATATTGTCGGCAATTGTTTCAACAATTTCATACAATTATCCTAGGCGAATAGCTTTTGCTTCACTAAAAAATGAAAGGGAATTTGAATAGGTTTTACAAATAGGTTTTAAATGGAGAAATTGAAATGGTAAGTTATCACGTTAGGTGAAATCAATAAAACATTACATACATTTCGTACCTAAAAGTCTTGGCACTTTGTTAGTTTTGAATTGCTTAGACTATGATTTATGGCAATTCAATAGAATTTATAAATGTACATATTTCATTTATGGCCGACATGGCCATTGAGTCTTCTCATTTGGCACATAAATAAGCCTGGCCCCTCAATATCCTGGCAAGATGCGTGACCAAAAGTTAATGCCCGGCTCGGGTTTACAGGGTAAAAACAACAATAACACCCAGCACCGGGGGACTGACTGGCGATGGGCTACAAGTGTTTGAGTTGCCGGGCCCGGGACTCTGCGCCAGACAAATGCAAACCCATTACGGAGAGATGATGATAACCGGAATAAGGACGAGTACGGGTGCGAGTACAAGGATAAGCACGGGTATAGAGATGGGGTCTTGAGCCGGAGTCAGAGCCAGGGCTTGGTATGCAAAGGAAACTCGACAAATTACGACGAACAGCCCAGGGAAAAGCGTCAAAGGGAGCGTCGATGGATGCGGCGGCATGGGGAACGGGTGAAACCAGGAGAGAGCACACATGAATGGGCATAAGGAGAAAAATCGGCAAGAGCCGAGCGAAATAAAAATCGCATTGCCAAGTAGGAATATGCCTTTACAGTCGCCCAGGACAGCCAAGTGAGCCAGGTGAGCACACCAGGTGACTGGCGAGTGGTAACTGCCAACTGGCAACTGGCAACTGCCACGCCCCGTTGCACGTTGAACACACCTGCATGAGTCATGCTGCCCCCAGCCGTCGCATTTTGGATTTCTGTTTATGTTGTACGAGAGTTTATTATGGCAAGCGGCGGCAAGGACGACAGGCAACTCAACCACCCTGCTGGCTACACTCAGCGAAAAAGGTCTAACTGCTGAGCGTACTTATAGAAATACATGTAGTATTATAGGGACAAGATAATTTACTTGCGGGAGTAGTTTAATAGTAACAGTACAAGTGTCTACGAATAGCTTTTTAATAGATACAAACATATCTCTTTGTGTATCTCTCTCATCCTAAGCTGTTATAGATTGGTAATGGAAATGAAGAGCATGTTTTTTCGCTGTGTGGGCGGGCTTGCTTTCCTTTGAGGCGCGAGTCCCGAATCCCGAAACCCGAGTCCTTTTGGCCGTCTGCTGCTTTGCCTCTGGCAGCGGCATTTATGGCGCAAACTTGTTTAATATAATGAACACTGCGGAGCAAAGTCAGGCGGCACGTGAGTCAGCCGCCTGCAATCCTGCCAGCCCGCCTAGTGAAAATAGGAGGACTAGAGAGTGGAAAAACCACCCTCGGGGGCGCTAGAGTGCAGTGGAAATCCACCACCGACGAGTGGTGCTGTTGCAGACCAGGACCTGCAACCACCTTGCCGCAAATACGATGAACAAACACAATTTCTGTCGCTCGAATGATGCAGCAGACTCCTTAAAAATGTGTAAAATGCAGCAGCACAAGGAGCTGGAGGGCAGCAGCAGTATTGGGAGCCCTTTGATTGCATCACATCAATGGTCGTGGAAGAGAGTGAAAATTGCTTCGACTTCGTGTCCTGTGGCTGCTCATTAGTCCTGGACACACGAAAACGGAAAATGTCAGGCATTTCTCGAAGCTGCTCTGATTGAAATCGACCACAAAACGAGTTGTGTGTCATGTAAATGTGACTCTGGATAGCAGAGTTCCCTGTCCCTGTCCCTGTCTCTGTCTCTGTCCCGTCAACTGTCCCTGTCTCTGTCTGGCCATGTCTCGTCCTTGTGGCGCCGCTTGTTTAGGGCTTCTTTATTGGCCAGTTGGGGCAAGGGGTTCTCATGCGTTTGGCTGCAATTCCATCCATTCACTGTGCTTAACATGATAATTGTTTGCAGAAAAAAAAAGGACGCCATTATTGTGTGAGGAGAAACATTTGAAATGGAAATGTTATCGAAAGGGGATCCCATATTCCGACACGATATTAATGAGTTCCGGAAACGAGGAAGCTGTTGCTGTTGCTCCATTTCCCCAATTTAATCTTTATTCACTCCGGACGAGAGTTGAGACGAGAGCCGCAGCTTAGTCAACTTTATGGATAGCCATCAAATGGATAACCATCACATGGAGCGGGGTTGGATGCGCGAATTGCACTCCATCCATCCATTTTCTACCCCTTGCTCATAATTGTTAGCAGCAATAAATTTGAGCTAAAGATAAAGGACTAACGCAAACTGACAGACTTTCTAACTCCGAGCCGCAGACACGTACGCGCGTGTATCCAGGCGAATAACAGAGTTCATCTTCGCCCCAAGCTCACACAGCTATACACTTGCCAAAATCTTCATAACCATCTATAGAGAATACCTTATCGTGCACACTCTTAAATCCATTTAGTTATTTAAGCATAGATTTTCGTGAAACATATTTTCTATGTTTAAATAGTGACTTTAAATCGCACTCAGAACTGACAGCTAATGATTTATTTATGATTCCCAATTTAAAGGAATATTTTCCCTCAGTGGAGATGATACTGCTACGGAAGAAGACACACACGCCGGCAATAAAATGCGGGATTCAAATATGAAATAGGGGGAGCAACATCACGGAATGGGGTCCCGATAAATTGAATGAAAAGTTTTATCTGGCAACGAGTTAAGCTCGACGCTAATCGCATCGGAGGCGATAAACAGGAGCGCTGGCAACTCTGGCGCACACATACATATATCTGCGATGTGCAGCGCAAATTCAATTTGCTTAAATTGAAAATGTGGTGCGAACTTCCACTTCCGTATTGATAGGATGCCGCAAGCACGCACACATCCACACAGCCGCACACATTCGCGCAGTCATGCCAGCCAGAGAAGCGTACGGCCACACTGGGGCCAGTGTGGCCAACAGCGTGTGTAGGGCACGTTCACTGATGGCTTAACAACTTATTTATGCTTAGCTATAGCGAACCCGTCCCCCAAAACTGTGCAAACTCCCCGATACCCCCCGATTCCACCCATTTCGCGGCATCGTCATGGCGACCGATTCTTGTTGCTTCGCTTGCTTGCTTTCCTTGTTTGCCTGTCGCGGCTTTCCATTTGTTTTTTGGGGATGGCAAACAGCTACAGCTACAGCCTCCCATCAGACTCACATCACTCCCCATTTCTGCCGCCTTCCTCCCGCCGCTGGAAAACCTGCTGGTGAATTGTCCTCGGCGTTTTGTCTCCCAACTAAGGGCTGGCTGGCTGGCAATTTCATTTAAATTTAATTCCACTTTCTGGCACGTTGTCAGCGCTGTCACTTTATTCAAATTCCCTTGTACGGGCACGCTCGTAACTATATACCGCTCGAGCTATAGCAATGGTAATACATGTGTGTGCGTGTATGAGTCAAGGACCTGCTATAATCAAAATAATCAAAATAAATTGCAATATGAAACTATTTGCTGGGATAGACAAAAGGCACTGGGTTATGGCCTCGAATACAGGGAGTAGAACATTTCCCTACAACAACGACACCTTTGCTGCCATCAAGGATATGCATTTCAGCATTTCAGCATTTCAGCATTTGAGCATTTCAGCATTCGTTGGCGGACTGAGGGTGAATCATTATGATAATGCTGCAGCAGTGGCAGAAGAGATTGACATCGATACACAGCCATTCATAGCATACATTTCGGGGAGATGGCGCAAAGGAATGACAACGGCCCGCATAATTGGGTTACGCACCCGGAAAAAGTCTAACAAATATGGGTCAGCTGACGGACAAAGAAGATATAGTCGGCGGAAGCTGTAGTCCAGTACTTTTTCTAGGGAAGACCAGAAGCAGGGGTTGTAGGGCTGATAAATTGTATGCAATTTATATGTACAAGCGTGACTGACATGCAAATTGTGATAAATTAGAGGGGGAAAACGACGGGTGAAAGCGTTGAGGGTGTACATGCCACCCCTTTTTTCTGGCTATACCCCACTGAGGGGCCCCACTGAGCTAACTTTGATAAGCAAACTTGCTTGACATCGAGCTGGCGATGAAGTACATCAAACTGGGGCCGAACTCCACTGACTTTGCCGCTGGATTGGCTTTCACTCGTCTGGCAATTTGATAAAGCTATAAAGTTATTACTGGATGCACTTCGGCGGAGAAGTCGGTCAGCTTAATTAAGCCAATGATGAATTATAAGCTCCACTCGGCACTCGATGCGACTGCCTGCTGCTTTTGCATTCATTTTGAACTCTAATGAAGCGTAATTGATGCAGTTTCTGCATTATAAACATGTGACGTCCATTGATGAGACGTTTTAATCAAATTGGCTGTTGGCCAATTACACAAATTTGTCGGGCGGAAGGCACTTGACTTTCGCAGTGCATACGTGTATGGTATATAAATCACGCCCTAACACCTTAAACTTAATTAGTCAATTTAATTCACTTTGTGTAACTTACAAGGAAAAGCCAAAGAAATGGTGTTGATTGTGCTTACACTTAATGATCACTCTTAATTAATAGCAACCTTTTGTTTAAATCAAATAACTGACAAGCTTCACTAAATGTTTATAAATATAGTTTAAGTAAAAGACTAGCTGTTTTGTTTAAATTGCTCATTAGCTGTTAATAAATATGAATTTAATACATTACATGGCCTAAAGGCATAAAAACAGAATAAATACCTTTAATTAAGAGATAATGATTCAAAGTTTCCCTGCAATGCAATCGATAAGCAAATTATGTTACATAGTTTCACTCGGAATAATGAGAACATCATTTCAAGCTGGTAAGCAATTAAAGCTTGCCTATCAATTTCAGTTTGATAAGTAAACTTCTTTTGTGCATTAATTTGCCAAATGTATCGTTGGATCTGAAGGCAAAGACTACCAATTCCATGTGACTCATTCGTACTAACGAAAAGCACAGCGTCATTCACTTAATTTGACAGCCCGTTTCTGCCCGGGAGCCTCGATTTGTGCATCCGCCCACCCAAATTGATAAGTCTAATTAATGCAATTGAATCAAATATCTAGCATGCAAATGAACGGCACACATCTCTGCCTGGCTGCCTGGCTGGCTGGCTTTTGGGCATGTTCTGGATGCTTGGACATGCCTCATTAGCCAAAGTGCCACAAACTTTGGCTCCCCTAATTGAATTAACACTAATGAGGTCTCTCGCACACTCTTCCCACTTCTGAATCACCAGATGCCGATGCCAATGCCAATGCCAATGCCATGCCGATGCCGATCCCAGTGAGGTGTGAATTTCCCAGCTGCAAGGGAGCATATCCATTTTGCCGCATTATTCATGCATTTTCCAAGCGCAACCCAAAAACCGCCCGCGCCACTTGACGCGATAGTAAATTTAGCAAAAACTAAAAACATCCTTTAGGACGATACTATGCCTGATGTGCAGGGCTGTCAATCAATCAATTTGGGCACTCAGCCATGGACAGGATTGCCACCACACCGAATCGGTTGCTTTGAGCATGCGACGGCCAAACAAGCTGTAATTTCATCGAGCCAGGACACTAAATTCCCGACTCTAATTGACGCAAAAATATGCCAAATTCAACGAGTTTTTGGTCATACAAATTAAATTCGAAATTAAATTCATTTTATTTCATGTTTGTAAGCAATGTTGGTATTTTGCGTAAACAAAAACCCAAGCTCATTCGTTTTGATTTGTAAATAAACGTAAGTCAAAATAGAATATAAGACATAAAGCTTGTGAAAATTATTATCAACAGTGAGTTTTTTCTTGCGCAAAATCCTCCTTATTTCATTTCAATTTCCAAAAATATTCTGCCTGGAGAAAATGCGTTGATAGATCGTTTTGGGAGCTGAATAAATATTTAAACAGTATACGCTTTCACAGCCAGCATTCATAATTCATTCGCTGTATTGGAGTTTTCCACCTGTTGAGCATCCGAAATACAATTATCAACGAAACCAAATCAATATCTAATTTCGACGTAGGAGCCCAGAGAAACGTAGCCAGCCAAATGCCATCAATCATGCGATAGACGCCGCATGACATAACCCATCCAGCTGCGTCTGGATTTGCTTCCATCTGTATCTGTATCTGTATCTGTATCTGTATCCGTATCTGTATTTGTATTTGTATCTGGCTGTATTTTCGGCTGTATCTGCTGCCGTATAAAACTGAACCGTACGTGTGTATATGCAACAATTAAGCTTTTATTCTAACATAACAATTTTGAATGTGGCCGAAACCAGTTTTGAGTGCGACCAAGAGGGCCCTAGCCTACGCAGAAGTATCTCACGGATAGCCGAGTGAGCAGTGGCCAAGAGAGGCCACCATAAGCCCACAAAAGATACCGAAAAATGTGGACCATCGACGTCATCAATGAATCTCTGTTGTGCACACGAATTCGTCCAACTCCTTGCCATGCAAATCCCATTTGGCCATTGGCAATCTGACTCTGTAATAAATTCCACAATAGACTGTTGATATTTTGATGGACTCAAGCCGGCCGCAAATCAGCCACATTAACTGGCACGAGACAACATTCAAATGTTAATTAATCAACCTATAACGAGTTTTCCTATGCCGGCTTGGATTTCAAATGGATTGACTGAGGTTAGTTCGCCATGCCAGTTGACAATTCGCAGTGAATGTGGCATCAGAAGCCGGAAAAAATCCACTTTTTTCGTTGGCTCCTTGGCCAACTCCTTGGCCAACTGAAGTCTGAACTGATCACTTTGAGCTCACAAAAAAAAAAAACCAATAAAAAACAGGTTGCGGCTACCGAAGAAGAAGAAGATACGTTCTGGCCAGGAAGATGGCCCGTAGCGGATCTGCCTGCCGGTGGTGGATTGCTCCTAACCTGGCCAAGACAGCTGCAAAACCGCCAAGAGAGCCAGGCGCTAACAAACTCATTTTTAGCACGGAAAAATATTTCATTTACCTAGTTGCTACGATTAATTTATGCTTTTACTCGTTATATCCGCAAGCATTTGCTTAAAAACACATAAAAATTAATTGGAAAACTAGTCATTCATTCTAAAATATTTCAAAAAGTAATTCTTTTGTAAATATCAAGCTATACAACTTTAAGCCTTTAACTCTAAATATTAATCGTCTTGTATGTAGCTTAGCATGGATCACTTAATAACGAACCTGAGTAAATAACATTTTTTTTCCGTGCAACAGCCGCAAAAAGAATGGGAAAAGGTTGGTAACACGCCGAGAAAGAGAGACAGAGAGAGCTAGAGAGAGTGAGGGAGAAAGGGGACGAACGAGGAGCAGTAGCAGAAAACCAGTCTTACAACAATTTTTCAGCTACTTGCCACTGGCAGGCTCGAAATGGACTTGACTCGACTCTTCCAATTGCACCAAACACACCGCATTCCAACTAGAAAATCATAAAACATAAATGTGCGATAGTATCTGGTCGGGCCCGCTCGAAATAATAAAACAAAGACCCAGTTAATGGCCTCGAATATAAAATCTATCTTAATAAATTGGCAAGCCGACAAAATCGTCGAGTGAATAATGTATCCAGCAGATAAGTTTGTGCCGGCCTGCTGAAATATTTATGCGCCAGACAAAGGGCGCAGATACAAAGATACAAAGGCAATGGCAAAGGCAAAATCCCATGGACAAGTGTGAAATGCAGGGAAAACAAAGCACTTGCAACGCTCAGATACAGATACAGATACATTTGTATCTCGTGCAAGCATTTGATTCCACGATTCCCCGATTCCGATTTCGGTTATGTTTTGACCCGACTCTTCTCCTTTTTCTCCTCTCGCTCTCCGCGCTTTTGACCCACGTTTTAATGTGACTTTTATTGTGCTTCCTCCTTTTGTTGTCTCATTTGGTATTCAGTTTAATGTTTGTTTAGAGCTTCGCGTTTGTATCTTTTTGCGACGGCTCTGAACTTTAACAGTTGCACTGTGTGAGCGTCGGACTCCGGCTTCATCATCGGCCAACTGTTTGGGCCAACTGCTAATTGGAGATGGCCAAGAAAGAGGCCTTAGGTTTAAAGGCACAATTGGAGCTCTATTTTATTGCCGAAGCCCTAGAGCTTAAAGCCGCTAATTAAGAACGTCTTAAATCGAAACATTTAAGACAAAGCCAGAACCCCAGAACCCCTAAGCTTCGAAATATATTAGTTGAAAAAAACCTTTATGGATCATGATTTCCGCAATCAATTCGCATCAAAGAGATTTTATAACTACTTTTTTACAGACTAAAACCCTTTGTAAGCATAAATTACGCGTTTCCGGTAGGGCCTATGCCACCTTAAATATGAAATGTATCTAAGAGATTAAAGACCCTCGTGCGGAACATATAATATAGTGAGTGTCCTGTTGGAACGACACCTGTCATACGTCATGAATCAGGTGTCATGCGTCGCACAATTCCCATTAGAATGCAGCCGTAACGCGGCCACAAGGACATACACACATGCATACATACATATGTGCATATGTAGATATGTATATGCGCGAGCACATATCCTTGATATATCCTGGCTGGAACGTGTGAACTTACAGGCTTTTGTTTGCTCTGCCGCTGAATTTCCACGCGTGGGTGGCCAATAATCCGCTTTAGCTGCACGGCTGCATTGTTAAATATTTATGATATTGCATTTAAAATCGCGCATCCGTGTTGTTTCCACTGCGTGAACCTTGTGTTTGTATTATTAACACAATATATTTTAATTAGCACTCGCCAGTTTGTGTGACTGGCCGGCCTCACACTAGCACTGTTTAAACTGATTTAACTATTTTCATTCCGCGCAATTCGAATAATGCGAATGGTGAACCGACTAATAACCGGTGACCGGGCGATCTGGGTGGCGCAAAGGGGGTGGTTGTTGGAAAAGCCAACGCACTTTTCGGAAAACAGCAGGCGATGAGAAAAAGACCGCGCGCTTAAATTCACTGAGAGCGAGGATTGTTGTGTTGGCGAAAAACCGGTAATTTCGACCATCGAAGTTGTTACTTTGAGTTTGCGTTTACCTTTAACTTTTGCCTTTGCACTTGCCTTTGCAATTGTCTTTGCTTTTGACTTTGCAGACACGCGCACGCGTAGCCCCGAATGGAAAATAATACCGTTTGTTTTGCTGGCCAAACGCTCAAAACGCGTCCAATCGCTCCGGAGTCGCAGTGGTAACTGGCCAAACCAGAAACAGAAACTCAGTTTCTTGCTGAAACTCAGTTGGAAGCCGAAGCGAGCTCGTGTATCCGATGGATACTTTCGTCGGTGGTGGTGGATTTTCTGCGGGGGGTGAATCCGTGTTGCGGCAACATTGCCGCAACTATCGCAACATGTTGCTGCAGCAGAGCTGTGCCACCAAATTTTTCTTTTGCTTCCGAGCTCAAAATCCTTGCCATCTGATCCAGGACATTCAATCCTACGCAACTGAAGTGCTCTATCTCTTATCAGTCATTTAGCTTGACACGGATTAGATTTGGTATTTAATTGGGCTTTAAGCGTATAAGCTTATTTTAGTGAGTAACTAACAACGGATAACGAAATTAAATATTTTATAGGGTCGAAAGTTAGTGTTCGTTCAAGGGGATCTTAATAACTGTTGCATAAACATCAATTTCTAATTTTAAAATTGTGGATGCTTTATACGCATACGTGATGCATTCAAATATTTATATAAATAAATCATATTCCCAATAAACTAGTTATAAAATAAATCCATTTTCTGCTGAACTGTTTATTTATAAAGCCAAACATATTTATAAGCAAACAACGATTAATATCCATCGATTTGGCATAATTACGCGGTAGTCTACATCAATGAAATTGATGTTTAGAAACAGAAAATGCGTAAATTTCGCAGCAGTTAAACCGACCAAATAACCGTTTTCTACGTTGTGATTAGGTTCAAGTGTCAAGACGTGTTAAGTCAATAGTTTCAATTACGAAGCCATTAGGGATGCACAATTATTCCAATTTAGATATTTGGGTGCGGCAGGAATTCCCATGTTTCTGCTAGCTGCTTCGATTAGATTTCAGTTTATGGAATTATGCAAAATATTTAATGCAATTTTGGTGGGCGGCAGTCGGCAGAATTGGGCAACATATGCTGGGAGCCAGAAACCGAACACGGTCTTGGCCCACAAGGACAACAGTCGTGGGTAATGGCCATGCCAGTAGATGTGTGTGCACTTGTGGACGGAATTTAGAGCTTACAGGAAGGTGTTGGCCAAGACATCGTCGTGTTCTTGGACAACAACTCGCAGCCAGCTTGGCCAGCTGACGTGGTCCGAATACTTCCGAATACAGCATCCGAATCGAAGGGATTTTGGCCGGAATCGAAGGAATTGAAGGAGCCATAGAATGGGAGAGGCCAAAAAGGGGGCTTCTTGCATGTAATTGACATTGGCCCCTTGCGTTTGATTAATTTCATTTGGTTGAGGCTCTTCCAAGCCATTGACTCGGAATGCTCCGAATTCCCCCATTGATCGGTATCCGTGTCCCATGTAACCTTGTGTGTGGCTGGCTGCATATGTAGCTGCATCCGTAATCTGTAACCGTTTCAATTTGTATCTGTGTGCCTTTTGCGGGGCAATAAATTCGACATGTTCGACATGCTTTCCAATTACTGAGCAGCGCTGGCATTAAACAAATGCAGCACACTTGACACACGTCGCATGCCGGCAGCCCTTTTCGGTGATCGGAGCAAGTAGTTGGGTTATCAGGAGGGAGGAGGAGGCCAAGCAGCCCAGGATCCAACGGGTCCAGCCAAGCAGGCCAAAACACTTGGAAAAATATTCCTTCGAGCGGTTTTGCCTAAGATAACAAGGCCACCTTCTTGTATTTTATATCCAATCTGGGAGCAGTATAAATGTATATTTGAAATGCACTCAACTATCAGTTTATGCAGCACACTTGTGTGTTGATGCAGCCTGCTGCCTGTTAAGTAAATACCAGTCATACTAGCCACTTATTTTTCTCACTGCACGACGAAGACACTTGTCTCTGCATTTGGTTTATGCAAGTGCCGCCTGCGAGCGATATAAAAACTCCGGAAAGGGGAGGGGAAGCGAAGGGGGTTCTGCTGCCGCTTCACTGAACCTCAATGGCAGGTTGGGGCAGGGAGATGGGGCAGGGATGTGGGGCAGGGTGCCAAAGGGTGCAAGTGGGTGGGGAGGACCGATGAAACATAACTCAACAATGCAAAGGACGAGCAGCGGGCAAAAAGCGCAAAGCAAGCCAAGGAGCCACAGGCTGCATCTTCAGAAGGAGCAATTTGAGCGTTCTTTCGCTCGACAAACGCTGCCCATGCATAGTTTATGAACCACCCTCACCCAACCCCCATCCCCCAAGCCCCACCCCTCTCATATCTATGCATTTGGCTGAATTAAACCAACTGCACAGAATGTCGCAGATAATTCAATGCACCTACACACAGCACAGTTTTATGGCTCTCATCGTCATCCTCGTGCCCGTCCTCGTCCTCGTCCTCCTCCTCCTCCTCGACCTCCTCCTCGTCCTCCTCCTCGTCCTCGTCCTTGCAGCGTTATCCTGCTATGTAGTGGAGTCGAAAAGTGCCACGAGGGTAATTTAAAAATCCATTTGTGTTTTGAGATTTCGCCGGCAGGACCTGGGAGATGTAAGCTGGCCAACAATTGCGGTGAGCGGTGTGTAGAAAAAAAAACGAAAAAAAAAAATATATATATATATATAAATGAAATAGGAAAAGGCAAGCTGGAAAATTGGCGAGTGCGGAAAATGGAAAATGCGAACGTCAAATGCCCGACTTGACTGCGTGACACAATTTCAATTTGCATTGACAGCATGAATTATAGCAAATAATCCCCGAAGGCAAATGCGTTTTTAGTGATGCCAGAAGCTCCAGTTTTCCCGCCATCCCCCCCCCCCCCTAACTAGCCAGTTGCCACAGTTTTCCCGCGTTTTCCCAGGTCAAGCGATTTCGAGGTCCATCTGTTATTGATATGGAAATGATGCGCCCACCAAATATAGAATGTTGCTCGGGGAAAAACAAGCAATCGTGCAAAAATAAAGCAAAGCAGTAAAAAAAAAGCAGCGGCAATAAAAGCAAATATAATTTAAATTTTATGCAACGGCAAGGAAAGTTAATTTTGCTGAACAGAATGGGGCAAAAAAAAGGCAAAATGGGTGGGCAGATAGCTGCCGGAAAAGCGAAGGGAATAGAAAAATGGAAAAGAAATGGTGTAAATTGCGGAGAAAGCTAATGAGAAAAAGCCATAGCACAAATATGAGCGGCGCCATAGATAACCAAAAATGCGGCACCATCTTTAAATGGCAATTCAGATTCAAATGTCATGGGTAATTTTCCGAAAAGTGAATGAAAATCTTACAACATTCAATTGAATTGGAATCCAAATGAATTTATGCCAAACGCACTCCGAAAGAACTTTCTTGAGCTTATTAACTACATTAACTTATTGCTCCAAAAGTTATACTACACTTTTTATTGGCATTAATATGGAGTTTGTGACTAACTACGTAACAGAGAAAATTTAGCTTATATTTAATATAGCTTTTGAAGTAAAAGTTGAAGTAACAAGCTGCATTGCTTCCAACAACTAACAATATATATATATGTTTTAAATGTACATACATGTATATATATAATGTATGTATGTATATAAGCCTCATTTCGGTGTATCTATAGTATTTACGTTATTATTTTCAGCAATTATCGGCAGCTTTCAGAAACATCTAAAGCCTTGCTCCACTGAATCCACAGGATTTCTAATTATTTTTGCCAATTTTCCGTGGCTTCCCGGAACAGAAGATCATCCTAACAATCACACATTCGCGCAACGAAACGTGGCAATGCGAGCACTCCACTAACTAACCACCCGAACTACTGAGTCCTGCGGCTGCCCTTACCTTTCACCTTTCTTTGCCACCTTGCCACCGTGCCACCGTGCCACCGCCTCATTTTAACCCATTTACCTGGCTGCGCTTCACACCTGCATCATCTAAATTAGCGCACTCCGCGCCACGCCATTGCCACCTGGGAAACTCCGCACCGCAGTTCGTGTTGCATTACTTCTTTCGTTCTTCTTGTTTTTTTCGGCGGAACCACTTATAAGTTGATATAAAAAATGCATACCGAGTGCATTACGCTTTCCACCACCCGCCACTTCCCCTCCCCCACCAGTTCGCAGGTGGGCTTCCTGCAGCTCATTAGCCAGACGTCTGCTGCTTTTCCGAATTGCGGAACTGCGAAAATTTTGCGAGTGCGTGCGAAGGGGGAGGCGTGCTCAAGTGGGCGTGGTTGCCCAGCTGGATGCCGACGTGGAAAACTATGTCAAAAACTTTAAAAATATTCACCGGCATGGCTTGGTGTGGCACGGTGTGGCATGGTGTGGCATGGTGTGGCACGGTGTAGCATGGTGTGGCATGGTGTGGCGTGGCGCTAAAATGTTTGTTGTTCCGAGTGCTTTCGCATTGGCTCTTAGCTTGTTTGCCGGCGGTACTTCGAGGAGCTTGTCTTCATCATCATCGTCCTCGCTGGCGAGCAGGTGTGTGTGAGGGAAATACTTAGAAATACTTGGGAAGTTGCCGATGCGGCCTGCTGCCAGAAGCTGTAAATTATATGCAAATTACGTCGAAGCGACAAATACTCGTATATATGTATGTGTATACGCGTACGAACGGATCTGTGCGGTAAATCATGCGAAAAACAAAGTTGCTGACGCTCGAAAAATGCGAGGAGTTGGCTTTTAGGCGGAAAGTTGGTAGGTGTAAAGTTAGGTAGGTGGCGGCATGGGGCAGGTCGGCGTTGAAACTAACAACACTTGAGAACGTGCGAAACGTGTTCATGACGCGGAGTTGTGCCACGAAGTCCTGCATCCTTGAGCCTGCCTCTCTCTCTCTCTCTCTGCCGCATTGATATTTGTGGCACGTCACAGTCGGAGTCATCACGTCGCGGCGAATGGAACGCATCCTCACTGCACGGATATCGGGGAGCCGCAATCTCAAGGCTGTAGCGGATGCACTGCCAGAAAAAGTGTACGCCTTTTTATACTTCCTTCTCCATCAGAATTTTTCATTTAATTTATGCATGATTAAATCAGCAAGGCATTAAAAATGTATATTTATACTGATTTTAGCCATCTCGCATCTTAACAAAATATTTATAATACTAATGCAAATTTAATAATTTAAGTTTTGGTTTCAAATTCAAAGTCATAATAACTTGTAGGCAAATTGTTTAACTACTTTTCACTTGCATCTCATATTATAATATTATATATAAAAAAATATTATAAAATATATAAAAAATTTTATAAAATATTAAAAAAAATCTCATCATATAAATTAAAAAAATATAAATCAATTAAACTTCACTGTGTCAAATGTAAGCAACAAAAACAAAATAAAGTTTAAATTTAATAAGAGATTCAATTAATTTGGAATTCAAGCTTGCAGTAGACTGCGATCCGATTTCTCCCGGTGCATCGGGCGCTTGCAGCCTAAAAGCAGGCAGCACACTGGCAGCTCCACACAGCAGGACATCCCGGCAGGCTTAAACACATCACGTCAGCGTGCTGTCAATGAGCAGCACTTGTACGGCCTGCCAAAGGATGCTGCTGTTCCCGAATGGGATCGGATGCGACGGGCTAGGGATTGTGCCTGTGCTGGGAATGGAGTGTGGTGTGGTGGGATGCGAAGGGCTGGGATGACTGGGAATCAGAGCACTGGGATGCGGTGGCCCTCAATGTGAAGCCACCTCTTCCGCCAGCGACTTGCCGTTCGCACGCTCACAAATGTTTTATAAGTAATTTTTATGCATTTTTTCCTGTACGGGTATTTCCCTGCCTTGCAGCTTTATTTCCATTTGCTTTTCCTGCTTCAAAGGGAAGTGGCGAACGAACGCAGAGATGCGAACTTTGGCCATTTATTTCTAGCATGATAATGGAAAGCAGCAAGCCGTCTTGTTTTATTAAAACAACTCTTTTTAATTGTAGTTTCTAGCAGCTTGCACATTAAACAGCAGCCAAAACTGAATGCATAAATTATATATTTAAAACAAAAAAAGGCATTTTTGCAAAAGTATGCGTATTTCTGTTAGTGATAAGCAATCAAATTAATAGAAAAGATATCTTAAAGGTTTTTGAATTGAAAATTGCATTTGTGAACATACATAACTTAAAATAGAGCTAGCCATAACTTGGCGGCTATAAAGCCCAGTCAACACGGGCAACGAGAACGCGGCACTGAGTGAGAATTTTCTTTTTCTGCTCATTTCCCATTTTCCTTTCATTTCTCGCTGGCGCTTTCCCTGCTGCTGCTTTTTGCCGGCGATACAGCCTGGTGCGCGCATGACTTGATGCTAACAATAGCACTCCGGCAACGGGTTGCACCCGAAGCATTGGTTCCTTGGGTGTCCGGAGGCCAGGACATCACGGCATCATCAGCTCGCCTGCGTTTGTCGACTTGTCGCCATACATACATACATACACGTACATATATAGAACGCATTCGAGGACGAGCACACAGATTGACAGTCTTTTAATTAAGAAGCCGTCAAAGATGGCGCTGCCACGCTCTTCAGCTCACTAGGGAATCCTCGATCTGCGTGGGAACTGGGTAGTGGGTAGTGGGTACTGGGTAGTGGGTAGATGGGTACTGGGGAACTGGGAGCTGTAAACTGGGTAGCTGGCAAGTGGAAGCTGCAGCCATGTCACTGGCAATTATGCACCGACTGCAACAGGCAGCCCGCGAACGCAATTCAATTTAACGTTTATTCACAAATTAATTGAATTTTTGGTATTCATTGTGCGGCGTAACAAGGCGCACTTGGATTGCACTCCTCGCCAACGGATTGAGATTCAGCCTCCACGATGGCGGCATCAAGGACTGAGGACCCTGGCCGATTGATTAATCATATGACTGGCTAATTAACCGCAAGCGCCGGCAGATGTTGTCAACAATTAAGCTGACAACCGACAGACGAATGGCGAGTGGATTAAATCGATGGCATTTCAATCAACAGATACATATGTATCTTTAATATTGCTTCAAATGTGCAATGGTGCAAACGCACTAGGCAAAAACCAGATATTTCTAATGTTTCTAATATTTCTAATCTAATGTTTTTATAAGCACTACTTCTAGCGTAATAATAATTACTTATATTTTTATTAAAGTAAATTAATAAAAATGTTCCAGTGACGCAAAACTGCTTGAAATCAATTTTATCGATAAATGTATCATAATTCGTACGAATTTGTTAACGCACTATGCAAAAACAAGATATTTTGAATGCTAAGAACTAATAACTAAATAATAAGTAATGTTTTTAGAACCACTACTTCTAGAGTAATAATAATTATTTATATTTTTATTAAAATAAATTCATGTTCCACTGACGCAAAACTCCTTGAAATCAATTTTATCGATAATTGTATCATAATTCGTACGAATTTGTTAACGCACTATGCAAAAACAAGATATTTTGAAAGCTAAGAACTAATAACTAAACAATAACTAATGTTTTTTTAACCACTACTCCTAGAGTAATAATAATTACTAATATTTTTATTAAAGTAAATTCAAAACTCCGTGAAATCAATTTTATCGATAATTGTATCATAATTCGTACGAATTTGTTAAAGCAGAACTTGCTATCAGTTATAAAGCTTCCTCGTTAGTGACGACAATGATGCCCCAATTGAATATAAACTAATAAAGTTAATAATAACGCTCACCCTCACTTACCCGCTTTTGGCTGAGCTCAGCGTATTTCAACTTTTGCAGCTCGTCGTTAGGTAACTTTTTTCGGCAACTTACCGCCCCGTTTTCCCCCGTTTTCCTCCGTTTTCCCCCTTTCCCTCTTTTCCCCACCTTTCCCCCCTTGTTTTCAACCTTTTTCGGTATCTTTGATGGCGCAGCCTTGACAATTTATTCAGTCGCTGCTGTTTAACTTTGCCAGCGAAAAGTTTGCCCTGCTGCAAAGCACTTATTTCGCTTATTTGCCAAAGGTAAGGGGCAGTTGCCGGTCATGTAATAATTGCATCTTGTTGCAAAAAGGAGCCAATAGTTGCTGATGCCCCAGATGCCCTTAGATGCCCCATCCAGACTGCAGTTCAATTTCGAGTGACACTCGAGGGGGGGCGGGGCGGCAGGTCGGGCAAAGTGCAAGTTGTACTTAAGAATGAAGGACTGTTCACGTGGAAAGACTGCTCTTAATGCATACACTTACAAATCAATTGGGTACGAACATCTCATCTTATTATGACCAAAATTGCTGGACTCAATGAGTTAGGAGGTCGTCACTTTCTTTGCAATTTAATTCAGGAGATGTCTGCTTTATAAAATCAATTTTACTGCACTTAAGCACTTGCAGCATATCACTTTTCTTCGGAATAGATTTACTTTTTTAAATCAATCAAACAAACCTTATGTGCATATTTGATTAATTGAGGAAAGCCTCGCTTCGTTAACAGAAACTAAGATCATCTGAGCTTGCCACCCCAGAAAACATTTCCTGAAAGTAATCCTTAAAGTTGTAAATATTTTGCGGTGTGTATGTTGCAGAGGACTAAACTCTATTAAAATGCAGTTATTTAAGACACTCGAGGGGCAGCTTATGCAAATCATGCACATAAATTTCGCCGCAGCGACATCCTGGCAACTCATTCCTAACTTGGCCAAAACATTTGGCTGGCAAATACTTCACATTTGCCACTTTTCTGGCTGCTTGATTACTTATGCCACTCCACATATTCGCACACACACACACACAAACACAAACACACACACACACACACATAAGCCAACCGATGCAGTGCAACAATGTGCATAAATTTGGACAAACCTTAAAATGGCTGCCACCACGCCCTTGTGTAGCAAGTGCCAAATACACACACATTCGCACACACACACACACACACACACACACACACACACACACCCACCCACCCACACACACAACATATGCTGTAAAACGAGGAGAAAGTTGCAACACATTTCGAACTGCGGCACTCAAACGCATAATTAATGTTTATTTTTGCACTTTAATTGGTTATTAGAAGTGAAACGAACGAACTTTTAATGGCCCTGACAGGCCATCAGACAAACTAGCATGTGGCAAACACATTTCTTTTAAGTGCATCAAATTTGATGCTGATTGAATGCTATTGCCATTGGCAACCTCGGCGCGGCGAAAAGCCTGTTCAATTGAAATAATTGACATTTTATGCCGCATGTGGCAAAGTTCCCAGTGTTAACTGGTTGCTTTGCTTGATATGCCCCATAATTAATGCTATTACTAGTGCACAAAACTCAAAACTCCCTGGCAATTCGGGGGGCCAGCAATTAGCGCAATTAAGCGGCCACTTAAAAGTTAATATCAAATGCATAATCAATTTAGTGCGCCCATAAAGCAAACGAGTGTGTAAAAAGTAAGTACAAGTAAGTTTTTAAACAATCAACTTGAAATGCACTTGATTGAAACTGGTTCACGCCCAATGGAAATATTTGATAGGCAATCAAACAACTTCTTTTCTATAAGCCAAAAGTTCGATAAAAAAACAAAACATCTCATCACTTCATTTCGCAAAGTAAACAATGAAAAATAGCCAGAGGACAGAGTTTCCTTTGCAAATGCCATTTAAATCAATCCGGGGCGGTGATATAACCACTTAATATCATGCTCTTTGAATGGTTAATGCTTTGAGAGCTTAACCAATTTCATTATAGCACCACCTGGGGCATCTTATCAGCCGGGTGAGTAAGTTAATGATCTTTCAATTAATTCCCAGGCAGTATTTGCACTGGCACATTATTTGCTTCGCAGAATCGCACGAGTGTGCGTTGCACTTGATTACTTTTTCAGCCATTAATCCGGGCAAACACGACCGCCACCAACCCACGGCACAGCACAGCACACATGAGCAGACATAAGCACGTTATAATTATAACATATTAATTAAATAAAGTGCACTTCCGCTGTCATTAACACAGCTCCCCAGCGCAGCTCTCGCAGCGAGCTCATCATAATAGCTGCACTAAGCTGGCAGCCCTGCCCATCGGCATTGTTTGGTGCCAGGAGCAGCAAACAGGCAACAAGCTGGATGCATCATCATCTGCATCAGGTGTGCCAACAAAGCAAGTGCTCCGACTGCAGTTGCGGCGACACCTTCTCCATTACCATCCATCCTTTCCATCCTATCCATTCTGTGCCATTCGTTGCCATTCGGTGTCATTCCCAAGCCCAGGCCCAAGCCCATTCCGTTGACATTTGACAAGAGGAGTCAAGCCGAGGGCGAGGTCACTACTCCAGCTGGCGGGGCGGCCAAAGCTAGTTTATGGTCAACTAGGTGGCCCCCAAAGTCCACCTGCGCTGCGGCTCCGGGTGCTCCAGCACGTGTGGCCAAGTCCCAGATGAGCCCCATCACCAGAATGAAGTGTTGTCACCAGTGGAGCTGGCTGTGATTGCACAATCACTGGCTTTAAGCGAGTTCCTCTAAACAGCAGTTTAGATAGGCATCATTTTTAACTTCCCGATTTCTTCAACGAAAATATTCAAACGAAAATTTAAATCTTTTTATAGTACATAGTACACAAGGCATATGTGTATTTATTGGCCGAACCAGGATTTTAATAAATTCCATTAGAGACAACGTTGAAATGCTTTGATTTTCGTAGGAGTTTCCGAGCAAGTGCAAGCGTTTTGATAAATAAAAGTTGAGTACTTTCATTGCACTGAATGCTTTTCCTTTCACCGAATATTCCCCATTCACTCGAAATGCATTGCTTTCGGGATTTGGCAAAAAAAAAAAAAAGAAACGCTTCACATTCATATTCCTATATGAAATGGACGGTCCATGTTGAGTGCCGTGACTTCTGCTCGGCATTCGAAGTGAGGAGTAGTTACTGCAATTGCATTGTCTCAGCACTGACAACCATTTGTCCAAGGCAAATATGATCCCCACCCTGTCATCAGTAACCATTTTCCACCCACTCACTTACACACACACACACAACAAACACATACACACAACAAACACACACATCAAACACATGTGCGCACACAATGGCACTCGAGTTGTCTGTAGTTGTTGGCAGTGGCGCATCCACAAACTTGGAAGGGGGTGTATGCAACTTTTTTTTAATATCTATAATACTGAACTCTAATATTTATTATAGAACTCTAAGTTATTAGTTATAATGTTTTTTTAAGCAACCTAATTATAAATGTGTTTATTTCTTCCTTTTTGTAATGCATACTTTTGAAGGATCAAAGAGTTTTGACCCCCTCCTACGCCACTGATTGTTAGTGCTGCTTCTGGCTTTGTCTGACGTCGAGTGTATCCGAGCTTTGTTGGCAAGTGTTGCTTTGTGCGCTCGCGACTTGCGATGAACTCATAATTTGAACTCTGACATCGGCGACGCATGCAAAGGACCCGCTAGATAAGGGCTCGAAAATCAATACTGCAGCGCTGCAGAAATATTTTGTTAATGGCAGAGTGCATGTTCGCCATTAGCAGTCCGCTGAAGTAGAACCTCCAAATCGCATTCGCATTCGCATTCGCTTTTCGGTATTTGCATCATTTGCATCATATGCAGCATAGCAATTTGTTGGGCAAATAAATGGCCGCTGCTGTTAATACCATGGGCAAACAATTGGGTCCACCCAATGATGCATTTACGTACCGCCCACCAAAGTAATATCAATTAGCGCCACTCGTGCGATTGATGGATGCATAAATTACACGGCGCGAGCGGAGCGCTCTATACAAATGACGTGCAGCGTGTAATATGACAGTCGACGGCGTTCAAACAGCCATCGCTCACTCCGAGGGGGGATTTTGGGGGTCTGGGCTCCCCTCGCCCAAGCAGGGGGTTATGGGGCGCCCCGATGAGTGCCGAGGCAGCCCATCCGTTCTGACAGCAGCAGGTGCTGCCATTTGCCAGTTGCCAGTCGCCCATAGCCCCTTTAAACTGCACTTAGAAAAACATTACTCCTCAATAAATTAGAAATTAGAACTTGGATATTAGATGCTTTCAGTAGTATCTTGTAGCTTCAAGAAGTTTTCTAGCACTAATATTTTAAAGGGAGATAATTAACCTCAATACCCCTTACAAGAATTCTTGGCATAACTGTTAGCTAGAAAACCTTTAAATATATATCATAATTATATATCATATCATATTATATATCATAAATATATCATAGTAATCCTAACACGTGCTCTTCATCTAAAAACAAGTTATACAATATAACAAAACAATCAGCTATAAGATAATAATAAGATTTGCAAGAAAGGAAAAGTTTTGCTGGTGATTATTTTCATTTATCTATAAAAAAATGCTCAGCAAAAAATGTGGAATATTGTTAATAAGATCCAGCACTGTCATAACAATAGCAACAGATTTTCGACCATGTTTATTCAACTTTTAAGTGTTAAGCAATAAAAGTATGTAAGCAACTTGCCATAAGGCGTTCTATAATGTTCACCAAATTAAGGAGCAATAAGCGCACGTAAATGATGGGTTATTTTTCCCTTTAATGACGATTCGAGAATGTTTTCTAAGTGTTCCCAGGCAGTGTTCCCAGTCTGGTGGCAAGGCGTCCCCGACCGCATAATTTGCGGCAAAGCCCCGAGGAAATGTCGCCGCTAAAGTTGCGGCTGTGTTTCCACCAAGTTTCCCATTCTCGAGCGGCAAGAACACACAAGCATACTTATAAACTTGCCGCCAGAGTCGTTCGGCATAAAAATTTATCATCTTTTCAGCCAAGACAGGAGGGGGTTTTGTCCTGAAAATTAACTTAAAGGCCTTAAAGCAGTGCGCTTTTAATGTTGTTAAGTCAAAGTTGATTTTCTCAGCTTAACCCGATTCGCTTTTGTCCCTTTTCACCATTTCCCAGAGTCGACCAGTGCCAACCACATCAATCGACTGGCACAGCTTTGCTTTTAAACGCGCTCAACGGAATATTGAATTTATAAATCCCCATGATATGGCGCAAATTTGTTTGACTGACAAATCTATTCGCCGCCCTTGATGAAGTCGCAAAAACGCGAATTTTTATATTGACACATCAGCGTAAACAAATTAACTTTAACGCCCTGCAGCTGCAGCTGCAGCTCCATCCATTGAAAAGCCGTAAAAAATGCGACTAAAAAAATCCATGACAGCTGAATGAACGCAGGCGGATGCACGGAGTTACCAGTTTGATTTAAATGCCATACACCGAATGCCCTCCGGACTTAATATGCATCGATATATTTAATTAAAAAAACATATTTAACACTTTCTTTCATTTTCAAATGCACACTGAATTGTATTAAGCGCAGCTCACTTTTTTGCCAGTCGACTATGTTAACTTTATGCTAAATATATTTTTAAGTGCGCTTTAAAGCAATTTGAATGAAAAATATTTGCATGTATTTCCTGAAGTATTTATGATAAATACCACATATTACCAGACAAGTTTTTAAATCAACTTAAGCGAAATAATTCATAAGAATGCGAAAAATTTTTAATCAATTCGGTAATACGTTTCTGCTGATATGTTGTACGATTCTTAATAAAGTGGGTAGTTGATCTTAAAATTTAATGTATCTTCCTTAGAAAGCATCCTTAAAAATACAATTACCACCTGCGGCGTTCAGTCACGAAAAATTGGATCAGAGCAGCATGCAAATAGTATAATTTCAGCGCGACATAAAAGTTATGGATGCAATGCATTACAGATGTCCAGCCGAATGGCATTTCAGGCGCACCAGGCATATTGATAAAAAAAAACAAGACAGAATGCTATAGTCGAGTTCCCCGACTATCAGATACCCGTTACTCAGCTAGTGGCAGTGCAAACGAGAAATTTCAAGATCTTCTGGAATATCGGTAGAAAATAGGCGACAAAGATAAGTCTTTCTTATTTTTCTTAATTTTTTGAATCATCATAACATCAGAAAAATTACAAAAAAGTTTTAAAAAATTAGATTTTTAAATTTGAATACAGATTTGTAGAAAACTGCGCCAGAAACAGTTAGAGGTATGCCACTTCAAAATCCGATTAAGATAAGTTGAGTTATGGAGTTTGGAACTTCAGCCTTAGGGCATTTCTTAATATTTGGAATTTCTACAACATCATAACATCAGAAAAATTACAAAAAAGTTTAAAAAAAATAGATTTTTAAATTTGAATGCAGATTTGTAGAGAATTGTGCCAGAAACATTTAGAGGTATGCCACTTCAAAATCCGATTAAGATAAGTTGAGTTATGGAGCTTAGAACTTCAGCCTTAGGTCGTTTCTTAATATTTGGAATTTCTACAACATCATAACATCAGAAAAACTACAAAAAAGTTACAAAAAATTAGATTTTTAAATTTGAATGCAGATTTGTAGAGAATTGCGCCAGAAACATTTAGAGGTATGCCACTTCAAAATCCGATTAAGATAAGTTGAGTTATAGAGGTTAGAACTTCAGCCTTAGGACATTTCTTAATATTTGAATTTCTACAACATCATAACATCAGAAAAATTACAAAAAAGTTAAAAAAAATTAGATTTTTAAATTTGAATGCAGATTTGTAGAGAATTGCGCCAGAAACATTTAGAGGTATGCCACTTCAAAATCCGATTAAGATAAGTTGAGTTATGGAGCTTATAGCTTCAGCCTTAGGACATTTCTTTATCTTTTGAATCATCATAACATCAGAAAAATTACAAAAAAGTTAAAAAAATTAAATTTTTAAATTTGAATGCAGATTTGTAGAGAATTGCTCCAGAAACAGTTAGAGGTATGCCACTTCAAAATCCGATTAAGATAAGTTGAGTTATGGAGCTTAGAGCTTCAGCCTTAGGACATTTCTTTATCTTTTTAATCATCATAACATCATAAAAATTTTAAAAAAGTTAAAAAAAATTAGATTTTTAAATTTGAATGCAGATTTGTAGAGAATTGCGCCAGAAACAGTTAGAGGTATGCCACTTCAAAATCCGATTAAGATAAGTTGAGTTATGGAGGTTAGAACTTCAGCCTTAGGACATTTCTTAATATTTGAATTTCTACAACATCATAACATCAGAAAAATTACAAAAAAGTTAAAAAAAATTAGATTTTTAAATTTGAATGCAGATTTGTAGAGAATTGCGCCAGAAACATTTAGAGGTATGCCACTTCAAAATCCGATTAAGATAAGTTGAGTTATGGAGCTTAGAGCTTCAGCCTTAGGACATTTCTTTATCTTTTGAATCATCATAACATCATAAAAATTACAAAAAAGTTAAAAAAAATTAGATTTTTAAATTTGAATGCAGATTTGTAGAGAATTGCGCCAGAAACAGTTAGAGGTATGCCACTTCAAAATCCGATTAAGATAAGTTGAGTTATGGAGGTTAGAACTTCAGCCTTAGGACATTTCTTAATATTTGAATTTCTACAACATCATAACATCAGAAAAATTACAAAAAAGTTAAAAAAAATTAGATTTTTAAATTTGAATGCAGATTTGTAGAGAATTGCGCCAGAAACATTTAGAGGTATGCCACTTCAAAATCCGATTAAGATAAGTTGAGTTATGGAGCTTAGAGCTTCAGCCTTAGGACATTTCTTTATCTTTTGAATCATCATAACATCAGAAAAATTACAAAAAAGTTAAAAAAAATTAGATTTTTAAATTTAAATGCAGATTTGTAGAGAATTGCTCCAGAAACAGTTAGAGGTATGCCACTTCAAAATCCGATTAAGATAAGTTGAGTTATGGAGCTTAGAGCTTCAGCCTTAGGACATTTCTTTATCTTTTGAATCATCATAACATCATAAAAATTACAAAACAGTTAAAAAAAATTAGATATTTTAATTTGAATGCAGATTTGTAGAGAATTGCTCCAGAAACAGTTAGAGGTATGCCACTTCAAAATCCGATTAAGATAAGTTGAGTTATGGAGCTTAGAGCTTCAGCCTTAGGACATTTCTTTATCTTTTGAATCATCATAACATCAGAAAAATTACAAAAAAGTTAAAAAAAATTAGATTTTTAAATTTGAATGCAGATTTGTAGAGAATTGCGCCAGAAACATTTAGAGGTATGCCACTTCAAAATCTGATTAAGATAAGTTGAGTTATGGAGCTTAGAGCTTCAGCCTTAGGACATTTCTTTATCTTTTGAATCATCATAACATCAGAAAAATTACAAAAAAGTTAAAAAAATTAGATTTTTAAATTTGAATGCAGATTTGTAGAGAATTGCGCCAGAAACAGTTAGAGGTATGCCACTTCAAAATCCGATTAAGATAAGTTGAGTTATGGAGGTTAGAACTTCAGCCTTAGGACATTTCTTAATATTTGAATTTCTACAACATCATAACATCAGAAAAATTACAAAAAAGTTAAAAAAAAATTAGATTTTTAAATTTGAATGCAGATTTGTAGAGAATTGCGCCAGAAACAGTTAGAGGTATGCCACTTCAAAATCCGATTAAGATAAGTTGAGTTATGGAGGTTAGAACTTCAGCCTTAGGACATTTCTTAATATTTGAATTTCTACAACATCATAGCATCAGAAAAATTACAAAAAAGTTAAAAAAAATTAGAATTTTAAATTTGAATGCAGATTTGTAGAGAATTGCGCCAGAAACATTTACAGGTATGCCACTTCAAAATCCGATTAAGATAAGTTGAGTTATGGAGCTTAGAGCTTCAGCCTTAGGACATTTCTTTATCTTTTGAATCATCATAACATCAGAAAAATTACAAAAAAGTTAAAAAAAATTAGATATTTTAATTTGAATGCAGATTTGTAGAGAATTGCTCCAGAAACAGTTAGAGGTATGCCACTTCAAAATCCGATTAAGATAAGTTGAGTTATGGAGCTTAGAACTTCAGCCTTAGGACATTTCTTAATATTTGGAATTTCTACAACATCATAACATCAGAAAAATTACAAAAAAGTTAAAAAAATTTATATTTTTAAATTTGAATGCAGATTTGTAAAGAATTGCGCCAGAAACATTTAGAGGTATGCCACTTCAAAATCCGATTAAGATAAGTTGAGTTATGGAGCTTAGAGCTTCAGCCTTAGGACATTTCTTTATCTTTTGAATCATCATAACATCATAAAAATTACAAAAAAGTTAAAAAAAATTAGATTTTTAAATTTGAATGCAGATTTGTAGAGAATTGCTCCAGAAACAGTTAGAGGTATGCCACTTCAAAATCCGATTAAGATAAGTTGAGTTATGGAGCTTAGAGCTTCAGCCTTAGGACATTTCTTTATCTTTTGAATCATCATAACATCAGAAAAATTGCAAAAAAGTTAAAAAAAATTAGATTTTTAAATTTGAATGCAGATTTGTAGAGAATTGCTCCAGAAACAGTTAGAGGTATGCCACTTCAAAATCCGATTAAGATAAGTTGAGTTATGGAGGTTAGAACTTCAGCCTTAGGACATTTCTTAATATTTGAATTTCTACAACATCATAACATCAGAAAAATTACAAAAAAGTTAAAAAAAATTAGATTTTTAAATTTGAATGCAGATTTGTAGAGAATTGCGCCAGAAACATTTAGAGGTATGCCACTTCAAAATCCGATTAAGATAAGTTGAGTTATGGAGCTTAGAGCTTCAGCCTTAGGACATTTCTTTATCTTTTGAATCATCATAACATCATAAAAATTACAAAAAAGTTAAAAAAAATTAGATTTTTAAATTTGAATGCAGATTTGTAGAGAATTGCGCCAGAAACAGTTAGAGGTATGCCACTTCAAAATCCGATTAAGATAAGTTGAGTTATGGAGGTTAGAACTTCAGCCTTAGGACATTTCTTAATATTTGAATTTCTACAACATCATAACATCAGAAAAATTACAAAAAAGTTAAAAAAAATTAGATTTTTAAATTTGAATGCAGATTTGTAGAGAATTGCGCCAGAAACAGTTAGAGGTATGCCACTTCAAAATCCGATTAAGATAAGTTGAGTTATGGAGGTTAGAACTTCAGCCTTAGGACATTTCTTAATATTTGAATTTCTACAACATCATAACATCAGAAAAATTACAAAAAAGTTAAAAAAAATTAGATTTTTAAATTTGAATGCAGATTTGTAGAGAATTGCGCCAGAAACATTTACAGGTATGCCACTTCAAAATCCGATTAAGATAAGTTGAGTTATGGAGCTTAGAGCTTCAGCCTTAGGACATTTCTTTATCTTTTGAATCATCATAACATCAGAAAAATTACAAAAAAGTTAAAAAAAATTAGATATTTTAATTTGAATGCAGATTTGTAGAGAATTGCTCCAGAAACAGTTAGAGGTATGCCACTGCAAAATCCGATTAAGATAAGTTGAGTTATGGAGGTTAGAACTTCAGCCTTAGGACATTTCTTAATATTTGAATTTCTACAACATCATAACATCAGAAAAATTACATTAAAGTTAAAAAAAATTAGATTTTTAAATTTGAATGCAGATTTGTAGAGAATTGCTCCAGAAACAGTTAGAGGTATGCCACTTCAAAATCCGATTAAGATAAGTTGAGTTATGGAGCTTAGAACTTCAGCCTTAGGACATTTCTTAATATTTGGAATTTCTACAACATCATAACATCAGAAAAATTACAAAAAAGTTAAAAAAATTTATATTTTTAAATTTGAATGCAGATTTGTAAAGAATTGCGCCAGAAACATTTAGAGGTATGCCACTTCAAAATCCGATTAAGATAAGTTGAGTTATGGAGCTTAGAGCTTCAGCCTTAGGACATTTCTTTATCTTTTGAATCATCATAACATCAGAAAAATTACAAAAAAGTTAAAAAAAATTAGATATTTTAATTTGAATGCAGATTTGTAGAGAATTGCTCCAGAAACAGTTAGAGGTATGCCACTGCAAAATCCGATTAAGATAAGTTGAGTTATGGAGGTTAGAACTTCAGCCTTAGGACATTTCTTAATATTTGAATTTCTACAACATCATAACATCAGAAAAATTACAAAAAAGTTAAAAAAAATTAGATTTTTAAATTTGAATGCAGATTTGTAGAGAATTGCGCCAGAAACAGTTAGAGGTATGCCACTTCAAAATCCGATTAAGATAAGTTGAGTTATGGAGCTTAGAGCTTCAGCCTTAGGACATTTCTTTATCTTTTGAATCATCATAACATCATAAAAATTACAAAAAAGTTAAAAAAAATTAGATATTTTAATTTGAATGCAGATTTGTAGAGAATTGCTCCAGAAACAGTTAGAGGTATGCCACTTCAAAATCCGATTAAGATAAGTTGAGTTATGGAGCTTAGAACTTCAGCCTTAGGACATTTCTTAATATTTGGAATTTCTACAACATCATAACATCAGAAAAATTACAAAAAAGTTAAAAAAATTTATATTTTTAAATTTGAATGCAGATTTGTAAAGAATTGCGCCAGAAACATTTAGAGGTATGCCACTGCAAAATCCGATTAAGATAAGTTGAGTTATGGAGGTTAGAACTTCAGCCTTAGGACATTTCTTAATATTTGAATTTCTACAACATCATAACATCAGAAAAATTACAAAAAAGTTAAAAAAAATTAGATTTTTAAATTTGAATGCAGATTTGTAGAGAATTGCGCCAGAAACATTTAGAGGTATGCCACTTCAAAATCCGATTAAGATAAGTTGAGTTATGGAGCTTAGAGCTTCAGCCTTAGGACATTTCTTTATCTTTTGAATCATCATAACAGCAGAAAAATTACAAAAAAGTGAAAAAAATTAGATTTTTAAATTTGAATGCAGATTTGTAGAGAATTGCGCCAGAAACAGTTAGAGGTATGCCACTTCAAAATCCGATTAAGATAAGTTGAGTTATGGAGGTTAGAACTTCAGCCTTAGGACATTTCTTAATATTTGAATTTCTACAACATCGTAACATCAGAAAAATTACAAAAAAGTTAAAAAAAATTAGATTTTTAAATTTGAATGCAGATTTGTAGAGAATTGCGCCAGAAACATTTAGAGGTATGCCACTTCAAAATCCGATTAAGATAAGTTGAGTTATGGAGCTTAGAGCTTCAGCCTTAGGACATTTCTTTATCTTTTGAATCATCATAACATCAGAAAAATTACAAAAAAGTTAAAAAAAATTAGATTTTTAAATTTGAATGCAGATTTGTAGAGAATTGCGCCAGAAACAGTTAGAGGTATGCCACTTCAAAATCCGATTAAGATAAGTTGAGTTATGGAGGTTAGAACTTCAGCCTTAGGACATTTCTTAATATTTGAATTTCTACAACATCATAACATCAGAAAAATTACAAAAAAGTTAAAAAAAATTAGATTTTTAAATTTGAATGCAGATTTGTATAGAATTGCGCCAGAAACATTTAGAGGTATGCCACTTCAAAATCCGATTAAGATAAGTTGAGTTATGGAGCTTAGAGCTTCAGCCTTAGGACATTTCTTTATCTTTTGAATCATCATAACATCATAAAAATTACAAAAAAGTTAAAAAAAATTAGATTTTTAAATTTGAATGCAGATTTGTAGAGAATTGCGCCAGAAACATTTAGAGGTATGCCACTTCAAAATCCGATTAAGATAAGTTGAGTTATGGAGCTTAGACATTTCTTAATATTTGGAATTTCTAAACATCATTACATCAGAAAAATTACAAAAAAGTTAAAAAAAATTAGATTTTTAAATTTGAATGCAGATTTGTAGAGAATTGCGCCAGAAACAGTTAGAGGTATGCCACTCCAAAATCCGATTAAGATAAGTTGAGTTATGGAGCTTAAAACTTCAGCCTTGGGACATTTCTTAATATTTGGAATTTCTACAACATACTTCAGAAAAATTAAAAAAGATAAATTTCAATGCTTTTCAACGAATCTAGTATACCCTGTTAATCTACGAGTAACGGGTATAAATACATGAAATTGTCAGCGGGCAGGAAAAGTGTCCGAAAAGCGAAATGAAAGCACTGGCAATAAGGGAAATCGTAAATGCTGGAAAAATGCCCGATGGCTGCTGCATTCGGGCCATTTCCCTGCGGTGGTGCAGTGGTTGCTGTGGAATTGCCGGCATGATGATGAGCCGTGGTGGGTGATGATGGGTCTGTTTTCCTGTTGACAGTACACAACTGAGCGTTTTTTGCAAATTGACAATTGCATTCAAGGAGTGTTGAAAATGGCCGAAAGCGATTCGCGCGCATGAAGCAATTGAAATTGTTTTCGATTCCATTCGGCAAACACAAATAGCGCCTGCATTTAAATAGCGCTCAAAGTGGCGGCCAAAACATCACGGCATAAGTCCGACGTTTAAGCCAAACTCCAATGCAGGCTCATTGTCAAGAGCCGGACCCTAAATGCTGCAAGCCGACTGTGTAATTATCTTTTTGCAACTATGAACACAACGCCCAGGTAAATACTCGTATATATGCTGGCTGCATATTGCAGGTGGCAGCCCAAAAAAAAAGGGCCAAAAAATTCTGGAAAAACTATCTCCTAGAGGCCCTCGAGTTTTTTGAATACTTTTTCGGGTTGGCTGCAATTTGCAAGTGGCAAACAGTTGTTACCAATTTTTTTTTTTGCCCTGCCTCCACACTTTTTCTGTCTGGTTGGCTTGCAGCACACGTAATTAAAAATTCATCATACGCCATGTTGACTGCGAGCGACTCGAACAAAAAAAAGAGCGGAAAACGAAGCGGCGGCAAAAGCACGGCGTGTGGGCAGGAGCTAAATGAACTTCAAACTTTTTCCAGCAAAACTAATTGGAAAACAATTAAGGTTTACCCACTTGCAAGGGCTTCGCAGACAAATGGAAACGGACTAGCACACTAAATTGCGCAGGCTACAGGTTACTGGTTACAAGTTTATATTACAATATTTGTAATCAAAATCCACAGCTTCGCGAGTCCGTTTTTTGCCCTTTTCCTCGTTTTTTGTTGCGCCAAAACTTTTAGCTTGCTACTTTTGCCCAGTTTTTCCTGTTGTCTTGTTAAACTTGCCCTTTTCCCTAACACCACCACCAGCAGCAGCAATCCCGAGCTAACAAAACTATGGGCATTTGCTCTGGGTTCCTGCAGGATTGTGGAAACAGGAGTACAGCGTGGTCAGGTAATTGAAAAACTTTGAACGCTTGGGCTTTTGGGCTTAGCAGGCCGAAAGTTTTCGATTTGAAGTTTCGCTTGTTACAACGGCAAATGCGCCAAAGAGCAGTGCCTATTGGTGGCTCAATCAATTGGCGATTTAAATTGGGCCAGCAGTTTCAGCCCCATCGGCGCACTGCCCTGCTCCATTCGCGTCAATAGGCTTTGTCGCAGTTTTTGGGGCCTCGGCAATGGCTGCTCGGCAGCTTCCGGTTCGCCCCCGCATGCATGTTCGTGCATGTCGCGTGCGTGCTGCCAAGCAAAACGGAAATGCACAAATCATGGAGCGCGTGACATTGTTGTTGCTGCTGCCAAAGCGGAAATACGAGCGAAACATATGCGTGGGTGTGTGTGGATGTGTGTAGGTGTGTGTGGATGTGTGTGGGTGTGAGTGACGGGTGGAAATATATGGATATGGCTGGCATACGCTAACCCTCGGGAATAATTAATCTTCAAAGAATTTCGGGATCCAATGGAGTCGTCTTTAGGCCATCACCCAATGGACTTGGATCGGGTTTTTTTTTATAATCAGTAAGTAAGTAATTAAGTCGCAGAATTATGCAGCAAACCGAGTTATAAAGAGTTTCCCAAAGATATTTTTCTAGCTAATTTAATATTATTAAAAATGTGTGATTTCTTAAATAGTTGTGAGTAAAAATGCACTATTATTGTCTTTAATCAAGTAAAGTTATGTTCCACCGCTTGAACCATTTTCTATATGCAAACAATGAAATAACTAAGTAACCATAGCCTCATCAAAGTGAAATGGGAATATAAAGTACAAGCCTTTAATAACCATTAACTGCTTTTCCGAAAAGTGTCAACTTAGTTTTCGCATGCGATGAAGTTTGTTTCTCCAAAGGATTAATTGTCCGTACTAATCCGCCCACCTGATTCCAGGATGTGCAAGATTTTTTTTCCAGAAACCGCTTAGTTTCCACAATTTTAAAGCAGCAAAAGAAGGAAGATAGGACGTCAAGTCAAACAAAAAACTATGGCAGGCAAACAGAAAGCGCAACCCGAGCGAAATCCACTACTGACACACATGCAAACGAATGGATCCGAGGACTTCGGTGGGGGAGTGGGATTCAGGATGCAGGATGCTGGATGCAGGATGCTGGATGCTGGATGCTGGATGCTGGATGTTGGATGCTGTATGCTGGATGCTGGAAGTGGTGTTTTCAAGGGGGGGGCAATATGTTTACACATGTTATGGCTAGAATGGCTTCAGTTTCCACTGCTCCAGTGGCTGTCAGCAACTCTGGGGCACGTTCGCTGCAATTGAAACTTAAACTTTTTCCGCAGAATGCAAAATTGTTGCAGCAATAACAAATGGCGGGGACTAAGAAAATAAATAAAGAGTGGAATCATGCCACAGCACAATGCACAATGCAAGTTGAACAAAAGTTTCGGCGCAAATGCATGAATGTATGGATTTATTCCGTGCAACTTTCAGCGGAAGCGGAAACGCGTGTAGCGCCATTGCAATGGCCGCTTTGTTTGCCAATATTTGACTCAAAATAAAACGGGTGCGAATGGCGCTGCACTGTACAAAAAAATGTATCCTAATGGCATCACTTACTGACTATTATTTTTTGCTTTTGCTTTTTGAATGACATTTTATTTGTAACTATAGGAAATCATTTGGAATTTTTACGTATTGACTATTAACTGTTTCTATTAATTATTTCTATTAACTATTACTATTAACTATTCAAAAGAAAAAAAAATAATAATAATAATTTAACAATATAAAGTGTATTATAGTGTATTCAGGCCATATTTCTTTTAAAACCAATAACTTAATACAACGTCAAAATGATTTATATGGAATTTTTATGAGAGTCTTCGAAAGTTTGCTAGCCAAATGTTAAAGATAAGAAAATTGTATTGAAATGGTTCAAGTTTGAATAACATTTACCATAACATTTTTGAAAATAGCCAAAGGGAGAGAATTTGTTCCTTCTTAAGCGAACAAAAATTTCAAAACAACCTTGGTTCCTTTTATACTTCCCAGTATAAACATTGAGCAAAATCAACTAAAACTTTTCCATGTGTAATCCCCAAAAATAAACCAATCATGGTGGCGAAATTTTTCGCGGTTTTCCCATCAGCACCGTGCAATGTAGAAGGAAAGTCCCGGATCCATCGAGCATCGGGCTACAAGGCGCTGTGGAACCACCACCCACGGGATATTGCCAACTTTGAATAGGTGCGAGGACAATCGACCTCCGACGTGGCCTAAATGCAATTCAATAGTTAACTTTCCACCCATTGTGTCAGCCGGAACAATGCAGATTTATGCGCTTATCTATGAGGCGGTTCAACGACATTCGTTGGGTAGGAGATAGAGTTATAGATATGGTTATGGAAGTTGCCTAGAAGTGGAGTTGTGGACTCCACGAAAACATAATTAAAGTGCCAGTGAAAGATGGCCGCCAGCCAATTAACCGCATTGCCAGCTCCGCACCGCGCTCCTCTTCGTCCCACACCGAAAGTTTGGACAACAATGGTGCTGCTGCTGAAGCTTTAGCCGTAAGCCAATGGCAATCATAAAGTCAGTTGGAGCACGGAAATTGCAAGCTGCGGTTTAAAAGGTGGCACGCTCTGGCCATAACTCAGCACCCGGCACCCGGCACCCGACTCCACTCCCGACTCCTCAGTTCTCCTCGCCTCAAACTCCCGATCCCGGACACGTGGCCATGGCTTCTGTCTTGGCCCAAAACTATGCAGCACCAGCTAAACGGAAATTGCCAACTGCGGCTCCTTGTGCTCGCTCTAGACCATTTTTATTTATTTCTCATTTAACAACCACCTTGGGAGGGACTGGTCAGTGAAAACCCTCGCTTTGTAATTATACATATTTAATGCACTTTGTTAAACGGATACATTTGGTGGCCGACCATTCTATTGGTGCAGATTGAGGTTGAAATGTTGGTTCTGGAGTTGGGATACTATGGGCTCGATCTCTTGTGCAATTTCCACTTCGATTTTCTCATGATCGCTGTGTTGGGGCTTCTGCTTTACCGGTCCCAAAGCAACCAAATGTCCATGCTCGGAGTGGTGTTGCTGCTGGTGGTGCTCAAGCTCCAGATGGTGAGATGGTTTCTGGTCAACCGGCTTGATCTCAACCTCCAAGTGCTGAGGGTGCTTCTGTTCCACCTGCTTGATTTCCAGTTCCACCTGATGATTTGGCGAAGAATGTGGCTGCTGCTGCTTAATTTCGACCTCAATGTGCTTAGGAGGATTCTGCTCCACTGGCTTGACGGCCAAAGAAACCAAATGCCCCTGGGGTGAGTTTTGGTTGTGCTGCGGCTTCACCTCCAACTCCAAATGCTGAGGTGGCTTCTGCTCCACTGGCTTTATCTCAAAGTCCAAGGTGTGAGATGGTCGCGACTCAACCTGAGAAATTGGAGAAGAATTTTGCTCCTTGATCTCCAAGTGCGCCAAGTGCTCCAAGTGCTGAGGGTGCTTGTGCTCCACATGATTGGTTACCACTTCGACCTGGTTGCTCGACAGAGAGTTGTGGTGCTGTAGCTGGAATTCAATCTCCTTGTTCTGGACTTTTTGGCCCAGTGGCCGTACATTCGCATATATATGAGAGTACTGATCGTGATCACTATTTGGCTTCGGCATCAACTTGACTGGCGGAGCCGCCAAAACTGCACCGACTAGTGCCAAAATTATTGCTGCCCTCATATTGAATTGTTCACAACAAACTGTGAATAAAGCTATTTTACCATTCTACTTAAATACCCAAATCGAAGTGCTTGCAGCGCCAATATTTTGCAGCCTAATTAGATGTCAATAACATCTTATCAGAGCACGTAAAAGAGGAGACCCGGGGAACAACTTGAACACAACTAATTGCAACAGATTAGATAGCGACATTCAGATAAATCAGGCGAGACATGACCCATCCCCTTTCCGCTCTGTCTGCATATGATACAGATTTATAATTAAACACAGCGGTTGGAGTTAATAAGGCTACTTTAATGCATATGGCGTCAAGCTCATGAGAGCTTTATGTCGTAGATGCGCACCAAGTGATCCTCGCCACAACTCGCAAGCTGAAGTTGCTTTCCAGGGCGGAACTTCAGACGCCGAACTGTGAGATGATGAGCTTGGCTGAAAGGTTACAAAACATATATACTAGAACACAATTAATAATGGCAAACTAAACTAACCTCTTATTCAAATCGCTGAGTAACTTCCATTCCCCTCGAACAAACTGATATATCTTTATCAATCCAGTTTCCGTTCCCAAAGCAAGAATGTATGTGTCAACCGTACCACTAAGATAAGTATTGGAAAAAGCCACAGCTGTGATTGACTCATTTTTAAGGTCTAAAACTCCATTCGCCCGCCAGCCATTTAGCGAAGACTCCTTGCAGTCATCTTCCTTTTTCCAAACCACTACTTTTCCATCCCTTGAACTCGTCACAAAGAACTGACCATCATGCGACCAATCACAAGACCAAATGATGCGTGTATGAACTCCATTGGTTTTGTCAGTGCTGGCCACCAGTCGATAACCCACCGTGGAATCCTGCCGCTCGTAGAGACACCAGCGACGATCCCGGGAAACTGACAGCAGATACCGCGCATCGGGGGAGAAACTTAGTTGGGTCACTGTCAACTGGTGTCCACTTAGCTTCTGCATTTGTTTCCAACTTGAAGGGTTCCTGAAAAAGAGAAACATCATCATTTAGTTCTTTGTAACCTAATGAGCACCACTAAGGCATGCTTAATGAAATGTTATATCCCGCCTTAAATTCTGCAGTTATACCCACCACAATATAATCTGAGCATGCTCGGCATTGCTGGCCTTGCAAGTGGAGGCCAAGACGGAACCATCTGCAGTGGCAGCAAGTGCAAAGATTTCGTAGCCATGGCCATAAAGCTTCTGCAGCTCGGGCCAAAGTGTGTTCTGCATTAAAGTCTCTTCCTGCGGTGGCGTTTCCAAAGCAATAGGCACAAAGTAATTGTCCGGGTATTCATCTTTACCCTTACTGGTCGATTGCACTTCAGATTTCACCTTGTAGACAGCCTTGTTGGATAATCCCAAAGAAGGCACGGAAGCTCCTTTGGGAAGAGCTAAATAAAGTCAAGTAAGTTAAAAGGTACTCCGGAATGTGATACAATCCTTCAGCTGACTTACAATCCAGCATATCGTTTCCCGCGTCATCATTTTCTATCTTACTGATGTGACGAAAGTTTTCGATGAAGTTGGCTGGCGCTTGAAAAGTCCGCACAATCTTTTCCTCCGCTCCACTGGCGAATTTATAACGTGAAAGCAAAGCCAACGCCTGCATGTCATGACCATGAATTTGTGGCCGCGCCAGCTCGTGCCAAGTGGGATTAGCTCCATCCTGCAGCCACGGAGCGTGCAGTCGAGTGGTTTGGTCTGCAGACGCGGTCATCAAATAGGCGCCGCTATGTTCCCAAGCCAGATCCCTCACTTCGCCATAATGGCCACCCACGATGACATTTGGGGCCCAAAGCTGCGGGCAACTTGGATCCTGATTCCAAATATGAAAGCCACCCTGGTAGCTGTGGGCCATGATCGAGTGTCCATCGCCGGAGAACTTTCCACCATAGAAGCCCACGGAATTTCCACCCACTTCGCCCACGCGAACTTCTTCCAGCCAAACGCCTTCTTCCGTCAGTGCCCAAATTATGACGGTCTTGTCAATAGAGGCGGATAGCAGGCGGAGCTCTAAAAGGTAAAGGTATTTGAGAAAGGTCTTTGGGAGATCAATTGTTGTGACTCACCTTGTTCGGGTGTCTTGTGCCAGTGAATCCCATAAATCCAACCCTCGTGCCCATATAGAACCGATTCCAAGCTCACTGCATACCAGGCCTCTTTTCCCAGTTCCAGTATCTTTTCCTCCACCTTTATCTCATCGTCGTTCTTGCTCAGTTGGAGCAGATCAACCTGATTCTCTTGCATTTGCTCCTTGCTGCGCGGCGCAATCCTCCAGAGGCGAATGAAGTTATCCTGCGAGCCACTGGCCAGCAGCAAATCCTCTCCATCGACAACGAAATCCAGACCTCGAACCCAATCTTCGTGGCCAGTGAGTTTGTGTACGCGTTGGAACTGCCGACCCAGTGAGTCTCCACCACCTGCGTCTCCTATCTGTTCCGTCCACAAGGAAACAGTCTCATCATCGCCACTGAAGGCCAGCAAAACCTCGTTGCACTTGGGCAGTAGCTTCAGGCGAAGGGAGAAGCAGAATCCGTTGGATAAGGATATGGTTTGAAAGCACACATAATTATTTTCTTGGAAAGTCCACAATTTGATGGTGCTATCTGCAGCGGCGGTCGCCAAAAGCCACGAGCCATCCTCTTGGCGAACTCCATCCACAGCATTTACGCCACTTGTGTGTCCTTTGAGAAGAAAGCTCTTGGTGGATCCCGTTTCATTCAGTTCCCAGAGAACCGCATTTGCATCATCGCCGCCGGAGAGAAGTTTGTCGCCATCCAACCACCTCACAGTGTTTACTCGCTTTGTGTGCTCAACCAGGGTGAACAGGATCTTGGCTGAGTTGCCTTGAAACTATAAAATGGTTAAATATACAATGTTTTACAGTATAATCACCAGTTTCTACCTTTGGATCCATTATGGCTACGGCATTACAGGCTCCATAGGCAATCCAACCATTTGGACCCCAATCCGCGCATTCCGTGCAGCGGTTGCAGGCCACTGAAGTGTGCAGATTCTCCACTTGCATGCTAACCTTCTATATAACCGCTTTTAATGCTTAAAATCAATTAAATTCCAATTGAATGTCGGCAAAATTGTTTTGTTTTGACACATGTGCTCTAAAAGTTGCAGTGATTCTAAAACTGTAACATCTGTTTATAAACATATGTTTTTCAAGGGAGTGCAAGTGAGACAACTATATGTGGTGAAGCAGCTGAAATAGTGAGGCCAGCCAACAACATTGAAAAGTCTGGCAGGGCTGTTTCCAAAAGGTACACCTGTTTGTTTTTTGATTTTTGTTGTGTTTATAGAGCATTCCAAAGATTTTATTAAATACATTTTCACTCTCCTTTAATAGGTTTTCAATTAAAGTATTTTCAACCGATTGGAAGCGAGCAAACACAGCTACTGCATTTGTCAGGCATGTCACTTCAAACCTGGCGCTTTGCTAGTGCTATTACTTGGTCACACTGGCTCGCAAAAAAACTAAAACAATTTCTAAAAACGCATCCGCAAATGTTTTCTTCTGCTGCTCCCCGCGCTTAATTAAAAGTAATTTCCCTAATTGATGACCAGGGGTGAGCCCCAATGGCTGATATTTGACCTTTCAACGCCAGCCTTCCCGATTTCCAATCAGAATGCAAACAGTTTGCAACTGACTCACAACGAAGCCACTTGAGATTGTCCGAGTTTTTTTTCAACTTCTGTGTTCTATTTTTCGTATCTCCCCTGCAGCTTGTAAGCGTCTTGGAATGCTGAATGTGTTTCGCCAGCAGTATTATCGAAGCGCACAGGAAGTTATTTATAGCGCCGCCGGATTTGGATCACTCCGATCCAGCCACGCCCACGATTTCGGCCAGAACCAAGATGTCGAGGGGGAAATCCCGCCTGCAAACTGAAGTTTGTGGCGATTGCGGAGCTGGTGATCCATCGTGGGCGAGCATCAACCGGGGCATACTCCTCTGCGCCGACTGCTGTTCCGTGCACCGCAGTCTGGGCAGGCACATCTCCATTGTGAAGTCTCTACGGCAAGGAAACTGGGAGCCATCGGTCTTGAACTTTGTCAACTCACTGAACGCCCATGGAGCAAATAGCGTGTGGGAGCACCATTTGCTGGATGGCAGCACCAATTCCACTGGTGGAAAGCATGTGCCACGCTGGCGGAAACCGACGCCCAAGGATGCACTCCATCCCACCAAGTTCGACTTCATTAAGGCCAAGCATGTGAATCTTACGTTCGTGCTAAAACCCAGTCTCCAAGATGATGATGATGGCAACGGTTCTGTGGGCAGTCTGGAACAGGAACTGAGTAGACAACTCCATGCCAGCGTGAGGACCAGCAATCTGGAGACCTCGCTGCGCTTCTTGGTCCAGGGTGCAGATCCTAATTACTACCACGAGGACAAGCTATCAACGCCACTTCACATGGCTGCCAAGTTTGGCCAGGCATCGCAAATCGAGATGCTGCTCATCTATGGAGCCGATGTGAATGCCTTGGATGGCAATGGGATGACTCCTCTGGAACTGGCCAGGGCCAACAATCATAACACAATTGCCGAAAGACTGCTTGATGCCATGTACGATGTTACCGACAGGATCATCACCTTCCTGGGTGGCAAGAAGCCCGATCATGCGGTTAGATCTTTAATTTCTATGCACTTCGAACAAACTTATTTTGTATTTAATGGAATCATATTTCCATGAGCAACTCTGTTTAACGTTCTACTTCATTCCTTTCTTGATTCAGTCTTATTTCATTTTTATATCCATACTTAGAGTGGCCGGCACATGATTATTCCGGATGCCAATGGCGCCGACATAAGCGAGCAGCTGAAGATTGCCCGTGGAAAGCTGCAACTCGTGCCAAATAAGATGTTTGAGGAGCTGGTCATGGACCTATACGATGAGGTGGACAGACGCGAGTGCGAAGCCAGTGAGTATGAGTACCAAACATACATATCTACAAACGAAAACTAATCTTATTTTTCGTTACAATACAGTCTGGTCGACAAGCACCCTGAATGCTGATCATGCAACTGTGCCATTTTTGCCGGCTAATCCATTTTTGAGCGCCACGCGCAATCAGGTTTGACCTCGCGATACACATTAATGATTCGAACCATCATTCATTGACATGGTCTCGTCCGCAGGGTCGTCAGAAATTGGCACGCTTTAATCGCGCCGAGTTCACTGGTCTCTTGACCGACGTACTCGTGGATGCAATGAGGCGTCAAAATATGGCCAACCTGCGTCCAATGGATGCCCCACTGCCCGGGCACCAGTCGCTGCAATCGCTGCCGTATGCCAACAACTCAATGCTGCTCGGCTCGTTCGAGCAGGGCGGTCATGATCCGAATCTGTCGGACGACGAGCCCATATATGATCCGGTGGCCAGCGATGATGACTATGCCCCAGTGCCACCAATGGCCCAGCAGGTAAACCTAATGCGGCAAAAGATACTCAAGCTGAACAATAGCTTCGGCTAGAAGCGTAAGCGAAGACTGACATGTAGACCCGTACAACCCATTGTGCTGTACCCATTGTGTTCATCCGTAGGCCAGGGCACTATAGCTCCCTGATTTTAGGCAACCTAATCCATTTTCAAAGGTAGAAGTCCAAATGTAGAACATAAGCCTCAATAAAACTAGCTGACACTTGTGAAAATGTAGTTTAAATAAGTAGTAGTTGGTATCGTGATTTGTCCGCATTGCCATTTGTTTTTATGTAATAATATTTATTTTTAAAGATTTTATAATTGTTTTAGTTGTACTTCTGTTTTTGTTTTCATATTGATTTATTTTCCTTGTTTTTATGCTTTATTTTACATAGGCCATTGTGCATACGCCGCCGCGCAACGCGAATTCGCACAACGAAATGGAAACGCTGCGCAAACAGCTGAGCGATTACAAATCGGAGATCAATCAGCTTAGGAACGTGGTGCAGATGCTGTCCAGCGAGAACTCGCAGCTCAAGTCAAAGTTTACGAGCGCATCCAACAACAGCGTGTACGATGAGCCACTGTGAGATTTTGAGATTTATCATTTCCATTTATTTAGCCAGCTTGAATTTTATGATTTGCTTTTTAATTATCCGTTCGCGTAGTCGCATTGATCTGAGCCTGAGCAGTCCGGATACAGAGCACGAGCCTCTGTCGCTGCCTGAAGGTGGGACTGCCCATGTGGAAAGCGGCTCCTCCAATGATTCATCCAATCAGTCGACCATCAAGCGTCCAGCCAGCATGTACGAGCGTCGCTTGGTCCCCAATGTGGCCAAGGGCCATACGGATATCCGGAATACGACCAGCATGTACCAAATGGCTGGCGATGGCAAGCCTTTTGGTGAGGAGGTCAAGGTGCGCTCGGACTTGGTGACGCGCTGCCTAAAGGAGCTGATAAGAGCAATGCAGCCAGTGCCCGAGGATCAAAAGCAATCGATTGCTCCACATGGAGAGCTCATTCGCAGTGCCGTGACTGATTTAATTGCCCTCTATGCCAATTTGGTAAGATGAACTGGCATAACTAGGGGTTTCTTGATCTGTTTTTGTTATCATAAAGCAAAAATCAAACCTACGTGTAGATGTGATTTTTCAAAAACAGCTTTCGAAGCAATTTATGCACCCTTTATAAGGATGTTTTATAATTATTAACATATTTTAGCCGCCGAATGCCAGTGACAAGACTCGCGAGACCCTTAAATTGCTGACCCGCCAGAACATCCTCATCCAGCACGAGTGCGAGAATCTGCAGAAAGCCATCGAGGCGGATGACAAGCAGGCCATACAGAAGAACACGTTGGAGGTGCGCGACTGCGCCTTCCACATTGCCAGTGCCATAAAGACGTTGGTGTTGCAGTTTTATTGAGGCGCCCAATATACAATAGACATACACGTAGATGTTCGACTCACTCACTTTGAAGTATTAACCAACCACTTTAGTGCCCTGCTGACTAACAAAAGTGCTTCCGCCAAATAATTTAAAGAATACCCCATACATATAGTTTATGTATTTAATAAATGTTTACATAAATCAATGTACTTCGTTCAATATACACAAAATGCGTTATTCTACGGGCTAATGGCCCATTGCAAAATAGTTTAAAAGTGTTGAAGGATTGGCCCTCAAAGTTGAAGGGAGACAAAGGAGGTGGACAGATTTACGATATCTGTGTGTATGTGTATATATATATATATATATATATATATGGGTCCTTTATAATTTTAATAATCAGGTGCACTTTGAGCCTGTATATTGTTCACTTTAGTTAACTGTACGTTCTAAGCATGGACAATCAGTTAAGCATGGAGTACATTTAAGTGGCTTCCTCTACTTATTGTTTAACTTTGTGTAATTGAGTGGGTAGCTGCCACTGCAGCTCATTTCGCATCTGCATTTGCATCTGACCTCGCCTATGGACAAAAATACACTCGTGTTGGTGGTGTGTGTGCAAGTTCAAGGAACTATTTAAGATTAAAGCATTTATCCATGAGTGTTTGCACGTGAGTTGCGCTCGCGTTCACTAAAAATCAATATGCTCTGCCATGTTCAAGCGCACCAAAAGCGTCCATAAAAATATACACATCCCATTTTGACATTCAAAATCTAGGTGCATTGTCTAAAATATTGCTTAACATTCACTTTACATCTGCTGGCCTCCTCAGTTTGCTAATCGTAGTCCTCCACCTCGTCGCGGTCCAGTGTTTCTATTTGCCTGCGTACAACCTACAGTATTTGATTGTTTTCGTGGACTCGGGGGTTTTTAAAACAACTACATACTTGGAATATCTGGAGGTTTTGTCAAAGCTCGGCTCAAACTCTTTTCGTTATCTAGATCACAAAACATAAGGGCGGCTGCTCTGTCATATGCAGTACAATAATCAGTTGGTTGTGTAAATCAGTTTATCTAATTAAAAGTAAATTAAACTAGCGTTGAGCTTTAGGTACACGTACTCGCTACACATGCATCATATACAATATCAATATCTTGTTCATACATTTCTGGGGGAAGTCTTACAAATGTTTACAACAAAACTTAGCCGAAAAGAGAACAGTGGAGCATTAACAATAAACGGTAATAATATAGAACACGATCCCACAGATCTGCCAACTATCTAACTAGCTAATGGGTATATCTTCGCTATGCTTTTGCCTAAACCCTACTCAAATATTTTTCTCCACATCGGAAACTGGCCCTAAATCAAGTTGTCTTATTGTTTTGTAACTAGAAAAACGGAAAAGAAATAAAAAAATACAAAAAATTAAATGCAAATTGTTAATCAAATGACTCTTGGTAGTTCTTTACTCGTCCTCGGCTTCGGTGATTGTGGAATTCATGATGTGCGTCTCCTTTTTGAACAGTAACTGTCGATGATGCTGCGTAAATAAGAATTGCTCGATGTTAAATAATCTATTAAATATACAGAATATGACATTATACTTCTTCGTTTTGTATCATAACGATACGGTGTTCCAATTGGGGCGCCAAATCGCAGGTGGACTGCTCCAGGTCATCCAAGGACGCACGTCGTAGCATCTTTCAAGGAGTAATAAATTTGATGCTTGATGTTAATCTATTTATATTTATATCAACACCCCAAATACCTTTTGAGAATTGCCGTGCGTCAAATCCATCGACTTGTTGTGGTGACCCACGGACAATTTGCGAATGGGTGATGGCCCATCCAGATCCATACTATCCAAGCACTGCACCAGACTATGCCGCCGGGAAAGGGTCACCAGCGACTGGCGGTGCTTGGTGTTTTGTCCACACTTCCTGGAGTTGATGGCCTTGAAATGGTTCTGCAGAGTAATACCCAACTCCGGACAAGCATCATCATCCATCTGAAATGGGGAAATAGTTGCTTGAAAACTAGAACTTACAAGCGAATGAAAATACCCGACTTACCAGCACAGTTGCATCCTTGAACATGGTGTAGCCATCGCAGCCCATGAAGATGTAGCTCTTGACGCACAACTTGTAGGACTGCTCCAGGTTGAGGTACTCGTCGCCCACCTGGATAAGTTGCGGATCAATGCGTTTGCCGGGCTCCGCCTGCGGATCGAAGGCAAAACTGATGCCCGACACCTGAGGGAATCTGCCCTCCAGCTTGGGATAGGCAGACACTCCATTCTCCAATGCCTGCCAGAGTATTTTACCCTTGACTTCGAGCAGTATAAGTGGGTCACGCATTGGGATAACGTTCACCAGATCGCCCATGGTAAAGGCACCCACCGGATGCACTCGATCCGAACGGAAGGTGCCGCCATTCAAGATGACCACATCGGCGCCGACGGCGGCCAGCACCACGTCGCACACCCAGTTGCCCAGATTGGTTTCCTGGGTCCGAACGCGGGAAAAACGGCCATCTAATTCCACGCTGAAGACACCCATTACATCCGAAAGTTTGCTCTCGATGAACTCTGTAAAGAACAATGCACTTGATTAGCTTGATTCAGTAATCTAAAACAGAAGCTAATTCCTGGAACTCCATCTTCTCTAACTGAAACTTTCTGAGGCTTGAAATAATCTCTGTGACGATTTCCAGGATTGAATTGCATGCCACAGATATCTCTAGATATTTGGAATGAAATTCTTTATAAATTCTATAAAGTGAATCACATTTCCGTGGCACTACTCTTTCCACTACTTTCCACGTACTGGCATATTTGGAGAGCTCCTGTTTCAGTTCCGGATCCTCCGGAATTTTGGCCGTCACATCGAAGCACTTGACGTCCGTTGTGAATTGTTCGCGATTGGCGGCATCCCGCTCGATGGTGATGACGGAGAACTGCTGGAAGTCGGTGCCCGACTTGACGATCATTTTGCCCTTGATTTCGGTCACCTCGCGGACGTGATCGTGACCACCAAGTATAATATCGATGCCACTGCACTTCTCGGCCAGGTTAATATCGTTGGGAGTGCGCATGTGGGTAAGGGCAATGATGAGGTCACATCCCTCGTTTCTCAGCTCGCGGGCCAACTTATTGCCCGCCTCCACATAATCGATGTAGGTCACCTCATTGGGATCGATGGTGGGCAGGGTCTCCAACCACTCACGCTCCACCAGTCCGATCAAGCCAATGGATATCTGATTGTGTAGTATGAAGTGCGAGATCTTTCCACCGCCCAATGGACGACCGGTTTCGTTGTCCACCACATTGGACATCAGCCAGGGGAATTCCGTTTGCTTAATCAATTTGACCAGCACATCCAGGCCGTGATCTGAAGAGGATTATAGGTTAGGAAATGCATTCTTCTGAATTCGCGGTTTGCCGACTTCCTACCAAAATCGTGGTTGCCAAAGACGGCACAGTGTGTTCCCACCGTATTGAGCACAGGAATCATCTGTTCACCCTGGGTAAATGTGCTCACTGCAAATGACAAAATATACATTTCAATTTCAATCTCAATTTAAATATACATATGTATATAATAACGAGTTCGCGGTTGCAAGTTTTGAAAAAAATATAAGTTTTTATTTCAAGATAATGATACAACTTTGAATCGGAGTCAATTCACGTCTTAATGGTATAGTGGATGAATTAGAACTAAATCTGGAGTGTGAGTTGAACGCTTAGCAAACCCTTGGTCGACTTTGTTTATATGAGCTTGAAGGCTCTCCTCTCTATTCAAATGGGTTGCGCTCTTTAAGAGAGTTGCGCATGGAAAATTACCAGGATTTGTGCTGCGTAAGCTATTTGGTTGCTTAGTGGGAATGACGAATTTCGGCATTGGCGGATGTTTATGTCTATGAATCAATTGTTTATGTTAACGCGGCCGAAATTGTTATTGTCACCAAGAGCTTGGGATCTGACTTATGTGTTAGGGCAAATGGATTGGGTGGGTGTGATCAAGTGGTACATATGTACTGTGTGTGTGGTGTGTATGTGTGACAAAGTGTTATACTATGGTACATATGCTACTTCCCCATCCTTAAGAAATTAGCCTGTCCTCAGGCGGATAATTTAGGATACAAGACAGGATTTACATTATTTTCTATTTCTGTTACATCATTGTTTATAATATTTGATTCAATAGGAGTGGGTACTTGTCTTTTGAATTTGATTATAATTTTCTTAGGTATATTCTTATATTTGTAGATATAATAGAATATTATTATGACAACTAAAACTATTAAAATAGTAAATGTAATTATTTGAAATTTATTGTTTGCTTTATTGTGGATTTCAAAAATTTCTTTAGCTTGTATATAAGAAAGGGCTTTTAACTTAGTGATATTGTTGTTAACATAAATCGTTTGTGTGTAATCTAACATAGTGTTTGATATTGAGATGTCTTCGATTTGTATGGAACAGTTAAAAGCTTTTATTATGTTGTCTCCCTCTATTATTATATCTCTATTTATGCAATTTTGGTTAAGTATGGTTTTTGGTAAGTTCCAAGTTAATATTATATTAGGTTCGACATAATTGATTTCAAACTCTTTATGAGTTTTTACATATCTGCATTCTGTATTGAATTGGTTAAGTATGCCCGTTAAGCATTTGTTTATTATTAAAGTTTTTGTAGATGCCAAATAAGTTTGATTATTTTGAACATAAAATTTATTTTGTACATTTTCTATTAAAATGTTTTGATTATTATCTGGATATGGAATTATTGTAAAGATTGGGGTCTTAATTATTTCTTTTGGAATATGGGAAAATATTAGAATTTCATTTGTATCCGTTTTCAGCCAAGTGGAAGTTTTAATATGTAGAAGTTTTTCTGAGTTTATATTTGTTAGATAATCATGTTTTAGTAATTTAGGATTAAAAATGCCAAGTCTTGTTAACTGCATTCCAAGTTCAATATCTTCTACATACTCAGTAAACTGTTGTAAATTAAATAATAAAATGTTTAATCTTTGATCGCTTTCATGTAATGCACTTAATAAATTTATTAATGTTATGCCTTCATTTACTGTTTTTATGACTTCGTTGAGTTCATTAGCTTGGACGCTGTTTTCGGACAAATTTTGAATTTTATATTCTAGCTCTTCTTTATCTGCTTGATCTAAGGTTCCAAAAAGGTATTTATAAATTGTGCCCATAAAATTAGCTAAGCCGCGTTTGCTACGCTTTGCTATTCTAATGCCATTCATTTCTCTTTTTAATTTCTCTGCTAAATATTGAACTTGGGATAAAGTTTCATATTCTTCTGATTGTTTTACTAAGTTATCATATGTTTGTTCTATTTTTGTAATATTTACAGCTAAGTAGTGATACTCGTAATTGATTGGTAAACTTATTGATCCAGTATTAAATATAAGGTAGCCATTTTTGGCTTGAATTGGATTAACTTCAAGATTTTGTCCTTGGACATGTTGGATAAAACATAATAGAAAATAGCAAAGGATCATCAAAATTGTGTAATTATGTTGGATTGCCTTGGTCGTTTTGGGTTGTGCTGGAATTATTGTTATATTTAGTTTCATTAATTTTCTTTTTCTTTTTATATTTTGATTTATAGTGGGTTATTTTCCTGCCTCTGTTTTTCTCTTCATAATGTTTTTCGTCAATCTGTGTAATTTCTCCTGTCTTTTTATATGGGTTTGTTGTCTTTGATTTTACTAATGGTGCTTGTCTATATCTGGTATCTACTTCATAACTATGTCTATTTTCGTTTAATTTATTTATTTTATTAATTTTCTCTTGCTGGGTGTCATGTGCAGGTGTTCCTGCATATATAAAAATATCTGCTGGTGTTTTACCTGTTGTATTATGTTTAATTTTATGGTTATAAACATAGAGTAGGGTTTCAAATTTTGTTATTTTATTCTCTGGGTCGGACTCAGTGCTTATAATTCTTAACTTTTCGTTGACAGTTTTATGAAATCTCTCAATGTCTGAAATTCCATTTTTACTTGTTGTGACGTTAATGTGAACATTTTCGGACTTTAGCCATAAATGTAATGCAGCACACATAAATGCTGAGTCTTTATCGGCTTTTATTTCGGACGGTTTTCCCATTTCATTAAAAATTTTAAGTAGAGCTCTTTTTGCTTCGAGCCAATCCCTAGAGCTGACTTCAATTAAGGCGGCATATTTGGAATAAACGTCAATACATGACAGGAATGTTTTATTATCGATTAAATAAAAATCGATAACATATTTTTCTCTAGGATTGAAAATTTCTGGCGTTAACTCGTAATTTAATTTAGTGTCTCTATGTTCTGTTTTGCACATGTTACACACTTCACATTCGTTGATAATGTTCTGTATTAACTTTTGATAGTCTGGGTAGTAATATTTTTCTTTAAAAATTTTGGTTTGTTTTTCTATACCTGGATGTAAGAGTTCTCTGTGGGTTTTTATTATTACTTCTTTAAATTCTGAATATGTTTCAATATCTATTAATTTACTGGTTGCTCTCATAACTTTAGTTATGTTGTTCGGACTGACAATTTCTAAGAAGGCGTTTTGAAATGTAAGGAAATCTATTTCATTATGAAAATAAATTACGCTATTTTTTGTACACAAATATTCTTTTATTAATTCTTTTGCATATGCGCTTGTCATTTCTTTATAATGGATTTTTAGTTTTGTTTTATGAAAATATTTTCTTATATCTGTATTGTTATTGTCGTCTTTGACAAATTCTATTTGTCTATTATAGTAGTTTATTGGTCTTTCTGTAAAGGAAATGTAATTTTGGTTATCTTCATGGCTACTATGTACGGTAGCGGCTGAAGTGGGAGATTCGCCGTAGAAGTTTTCTATTTTTACACGTGAAAGTGCGTCGGCGACATGGTTTTCTTTTCCTGGTACATATTTTATATGGTAATCAAACTCATTTAGTCTGATTTTCCATCTTTGGAGTTTCATGTTTGGTTCCTTGATATTATCGAGCCAAACTAAAGGTTGATGATCACTAAGAATCTGGAATTTACGACCAAAAAGATAGGACCTGAAGTATTTAGTGGCCCAAACAATAGCTAAAAGTTCTTTTTCTATTGCTGAATAATTAAGTTCATGTTCATTGAGAGTACGGCTAGCGTAACAAACGGGTTTACGATCCTGTGATAATACAGCACCTAGAGCGACATTGCTTGCATCTGTGGTTAATGAGAATGTTTTTTCGAAATTTGGGTAAATTAATATTGGTTCGGACATAATTAAACATTTTAATTTTTCGAAGGCTGATATATACTCGGTATCTTTAGAATTTATAACGGAACCTTTTTTTAGTTTTTGTGTTATTGGTTTAGCAATTTTTGCAAAGTTAGGGATAAATTTACGGTAGAAACCGCAAAGTCCTAAAAATGATTTTATTTCTTTATTAGTTTTAGGTAATGGGAATTTCTGTATGGCTTCTATTTTATTTGGGTTGGGTTTTATGCCTTCCGTAGTTACAATGTGTCCTAAGAACTCTGTTTCTCTTTTCATAAATTCACATTTGTCAAGTTGTAACTTTAGATTAGCTTCTTGTAATTTAGCAAATACTTTACGTAGAGATAACAAGTGTTCTTCCAATGAAGTGGAAAAAACTATTATATCGTCCATGTAAACTAAACAATCTTTGTAAATTAGGTCTTCTAATAGATTGTTAATACAACGTTGAAATGTTGCAGGTGCGTTCTTCAGTCCAAACGGCATTCGAGTGTACTCGTAATGTCCATTTTTTGTGGAAAAAGCTGTTTTTTGAATCGAGCTTTCATCCATTTGGATCTGATGAAAACCTTTTGCTAAATCTATGGTAGTGAAATATTGAGACCTACCTAGCTTATCTAGTATTTCATCCATGACAGGAATTGGGTATTTATCATCAATAGTAATTTCGTTTAGTTTGCGATAGTCGATTACTAATCTGAACTTTGTTTTACCAGAAGCATCGCTTTTTTTCGGTATTATCCAGATAGGGGAACAGTAGGGTGGGTTCGATTTTCGAACAATGCCTTGTTTAATCATTTCTTTGATTTGTACCTCGACTTCTTTGTCGTAGGCCTGGGGGTATTTATAAGGTTTCCTATAGATTGGGTCTTCATGTTTAGTTTTGATGACATGCTTTACAGTACTTGTGAAGGTCAAATTTTCACCTTCTCTGTATTGTATGTCCCTAAATTCTTGAAGAATTTTAGTAAGGGCATTTGACTCTTCTTTATTTAGATGGTCAAGCCTGAATTCATTTGATTCCCTTATCTCGTTTCCTATTGCATAATTTGTGGCTTCATCATCAGTGGATAATGATGGCGGTGAAACATTCACATAGTCGGGGTTGTCTTCTAGGCTACCTTCTCGTTCTGGTAGGTAGTCCATTAAGAAACTGTTGTTGTTTAAAACTACACTTCTTTTGCCAAGGTTTATTTGGGCGTTGGCGTCTTCTAGGAACCCTGTACCTAATATCATATCGTAATTTTCGGAAAAATTATGAATATAAAAAACTTGTTTAGTAGGGCAAAGCTTACTTGGTTTTAGAATTATGATTTTCTTTAGGGTTATTGTGCCGTTAATGGTATGTGTTTGTAAATTAGTAGTTTTAACCGGGAAATTAAAAATGTTTGCTCTTATGATGTTTATTGTAGACCCAGTGTCTATAACACATCGGAGCGGTATATTGTTTAAAACAATATTTATGAAGGAATTGTGTCTTCTTCTTCGTCCGAGGCATGTAGATGAAAATTTTCGGACGTATCCATTTTTGAATGCCCGCTGGTACTAGGTCTTTGCCTTTTTGTTGCCGGATTCGGAGCGGATGAAGAAACTGGATTTTGTTGATAGTTGGAGGAATAATTTAAAGGATTTTGTGTCTGTGCTTGGTTGAGTTTTTGCTTAAATTCTTGGAATAGGTATTCGAAAGGCTGGTCATGGCTGTTATTGTTTTTGTTCATATGTTGATTTTTATTTTGGCTAATTGATGTTTGATTATAATTTTGATTTTTATTTTGATTATTTGAAGTGTTGTTATAGTTTGGGCTGTACTGATTTTTATATTGGGTATTTTGAGTATTTTGGAATTTTGGGTGATCGGACCATGTACTGTCATAACAACCCTCCTGCTGTACAATTTGCTTTAATTTACTGACTGTTGTTATATCGAATCTGGCTAATTGCATGTAGAGTCTATCTGGGAGTTTTTTAATAATTACATTTTTTACTGTATCGTTCATTGCGTTTGTATAAATGTGATTATGTAGATCATTATTTTCTAAAGCTAGCTTATTTGTTATTACAAAGCATTTTGCTTCAAGTTCTTCTATGAACTTACGAACTGATCCATTGAATTGGGTGTTATATAGTCGTCTCAAAAGCTCTTCGAATGGTGTCTGGGTCTTGAACTCGGCGATTAGGGCTTCCTTCAATTCCGGCCATGTATTAGCTGCACTGAGCTGGGATACTCGTTGGGCGTCGCCTCCAATTTGCATTTCGATTGCACTGAAGAGTACGTGTGACTGACGGACGTCAGTTGATGGATATAGTTGAAGTATGAACTCTATTCTTCTTATGAACGAGCTCAGTTCCAGTGTCGTACCGGTAAATGTTGGTACCTGTCGAATCTGACCAAGAGCCTGGCTCAGATGATTCTCGGAGAGTAGTTGCACTTGTTGTTGTGGTAGTGCCATTGTTGTTTCTCTTGTTTTTGTTGTTTGTTGATTTTATTTTATTTTTCACTCCTCGTAGCGGTCACGCTTTTTGTTTTGCGGGCTACACACTGTCTTTGGTTGATATGCAAAACCTGGGGCTTCAGTTACCCTTTAGTGGTCTTGTCTTTGCAGCACTTATGTAATAATAATTTTTTCTTCTAGTAGCGGTCACACTATTATGGTGGGCTACCAAGTTGAAGCGGTTTTAATTATTAAGCACTGTATGACTGGCGGATAGTTACTTCTTGTAGCATTGATTAGCCACAAAGTTGAAGTTAAATCACACACGAAGGTTCTTTGTTGGTCACTATAAGTTTAGGACCACCGACTGCGCCAATAACGAGTTCGCGGTTGCAAGTTTTGAAAAAAATATAAGTTTTTATTTCAAGATAATGATACAACTTTGAATCGGAGTCAATTCACGTCTTAATGGTATAGTGGATGAATTAGAACTAAATCTGGAGTGTGAGTTGAACGCTTAGCAAACCCTTGGTCGACTTTGTTTATATGAGCTTGAAGGCTCTCCTCTCTATTCAAATGGGTTGCGCTCTTTAAGAGAGTTGCGCATGGAAAATTACCAGGATTTGTGCTGCGTAAGCTATTTGGTTGCTTAGTGGGAATGACGAATTTCGGCATTGGCGGATGTTTATGTCTATGAATCAATTGTTTATGTTAACGCGGCCGAAATTGTTATTGTCACCAAGAGCTTGGGATCTGACTTATGTGTTAGGGCAAATGGATTGGGTGGGTGTGATCAAGTGGTACATATGTACTGTGTGTGTGGTGTGTATGTGTGACAAAGTGTTATACTATGGTACATATGCTACTATATATCTATTAGATACTTACACATGCTCGGCGAGAAGGCATCACCGCTGAAAAGCACAAGCGGATTAAGGTGCGCGAAACTCTTGATGGCCGTGGCAAATCTGGCTGCTCCACCAACCGGCTCCGTTTCCGCCATGGACTCAATATTGTAGACATCGTTGTAGTGCAGAATGGTCAGCGGCTTGTCCTCGCCCTCGGTCATCTTCAGTAGCTTCTTGGTCTTCTCCAGCTGCGAGGATATCGATGTGGAGCGTCCGGTCAGGCCGTGTGTGATTATTCGAGATCCGGACACGGAGCCGCCACCGGATGCTCGATGTCTTGGACTTTGGGGCTGGCTGACGGAGGCGTAGGCGCGTGTGGGTCTCGTCAGGAGTTCCCTGGCATCCAGTGGCGTCAGCGATTGGCTTCCTCCGGCAGCGGATCCTTCCTCTGGTTCCTCCGGACCAAATTGCAGCGTGGAGCCACTTAGCGAGGCGGTGGCACTGGCTGGAGCAGCTGGAATTTCGCTGGAGGTGGGTGTGGTTGGTGTGGGCGTGCCCAGAGATAGGTCCAAGGATCGAAAGTTGGGATTGCTGCTCTGCAGCATCGACAATGTTCGCGTGCCGGCGTCACGCACCTCAATGGAAGCCTGCAAAAAGGTTGGAAAGCGTTGCATGAATCACCAAGTGCTCGAAGGGAATCCTCAACGACATCGAAGGATATCAAAGGCAACAGAAGAATCAGGCGGGTGGATACAACACAAAAGCTATAGGGTGCAGTGGTTGTACATCATAGTGTTACTGGGTGTAATACACTGTGTATCGTGCTGGGTGGTTCAACATCGATTCGGATCACATTTTTGGATATTTGGGTGTGGACAGAACCTGTTTCAGCCAGCCCACCACATTGCCCATGGCGGCGGCTCCTCCCGAGCGGCCACTGCCGGTCAGGTGGCTCAGGCGGCGAGTGGATCCATGGCCAGTGGGTGGTGGCGTTGTGGGCGGCACTGTTGTCGATCCTGATCCTGATCCGGAACCGGATCCTGATCCTCCGCCGCCGCCTCCTCCTCCTCCTCCTCCTCCACCGTCGATTCCCGCATTGCTCATCCTACAGACGCTGCTTGGTTAGGAAAGATCGAAATGGAAATGGCACACAAGTGATTGGTGATGGAGTCGACTTAATGCTTAATCGTTTTCAGGATCTGACTGCTCAGATAGTTATAAATGTGAGCCAGCCGTAGTACTTTAACGCGCCTACTTATTCAATGGAATTATCCAACTAATACTAAGCGTTTTAACAACTTGAATATTCGTATTATTAATATATGAAATTAAATATATGTATGTAAACAGAATGATTTTAATAATAAGGTAATATGTTATGCAGAGAAGCAATAGGAAAATCAGCTAAACAAAACATTTCCTTTTTTCATTCTTTAAAAGTTATAAAAAGCATCTTTCGAAATATATGATAAGATTAACATATGAGTAATTAAATCAATACAAACTTCAATCGACCTATGAGTAAATTACGTGTAATATTCATTATGTATATTCAGTTGCGAGCTGGACATGTCGAGCATTATTAGTATTACAAAATAGCAGCGAAAAATAAAAAGCGTACATATCACGTATATGTAAATTGCATTGCAATTTTTATTCAGCTGCCAATTTGTTCACTCGACAGAGAAAAAGTCAAACAATAAACCGAGGTGTCAGATCATGAAAAACATTGCCTTTGTATAACTCACAAAACGCCAAAACGCAAACCACGAAAGCGACTTGGGTGCATTTTTATTCGATTTATAAAACAATAAGGTAGGCAAATTTCGTAATTTCGCGCTAAATATATAATATATAAAAAACAAAAGCAAGACGAGACGCGCACCACTTGAAATGCAAAACACAAGTGCGATGGCTTGAGCAAAATGAATATAATTTTCTTCGATGCAAAATATATAAAAATATACAAACAATGATAAGACTGAGAGCATAAAAGTGCACAGAGCGGTGATTGTAAGTAAAGAGCAGGAGGAAATCAATTTTGCAACAGAATTGAAGGTTTCTCGTGACCTACGAATGGGTATCCTCATTATTTGCTCTTATGCTGTCAGCCAAATTTGCCATTAAATCGTCGCAGATTGCAAATGCAAGGTGCGATGCAAAGAGCTTACAACGGAAAGTATCTCACGGATACGCTAAGTTTGTAGCGAGCACATTGACATTGATTTTGGGGGAAAGCAACAAGCAAACATCACGCATACGCAGCGTTGGCCGTGCCAAACAAGGTCAAATGTGATTGGGCATCTTCTTCAGGTCGTGCACTAAGCTGACGGCAAAAGAGAAGCTGTGGATAAGATAAGCATGGGAAATGACTTGCAACCGGACAGGAAATGCTCACAGAATGCCAAAATGACAAACTGGCAGGCGGACGGGTTCCATTTTCAAGTGCCCCACATCGTGACTAGTGAATTGCCAGCTTCAACTGACTTTAAAAGCCATTATTTTGGTAGCCACAGGTCATTCACTTGATTATTCAATTATAAACACGCACAGTTTGTGTTTTGCCATAGCGCTAATTAATGTCGTAGTATCAGTGTCAATGTTTTCGTTGGCAGTACATCACTTTAATCGAATACACCGAACCCGATATAATAAATTTCATATTTTAGATAAGTGCTGCTTACTACGGGGAACCACATGATATGCCCATCCAGCGTTCATGCACAAACATCCAATGAAACACAAAGAGGCAACCGCAAAATCTCATTTCACAATTGTCGCACACCAAACAAACAACCTAAATATGTGGACTTCCCCTGTATTGCAAAATGGCACACACTCTCACAAAAATATGGTTTCTTTTCAAACAGTTTACTGCCGAGATAATGAAACATATGCATGAATCAATAATGAATCAATATAATGAATCAAAGGGTATTCACGATATGCAATAAATGAATTTAGACCAAAATGGGCCATGCATTTGGACACGATAGCCGTGATTTACGGATGTGCAACAGTTGAAGTGGGTAACAACATAAATATGTTGACTTCTCCTGTATTGCAAAAATAAGGTTTAATTTCATACAGTTTACTGCCGAAAATGAATTATTCATTTTTAGCAATGCTTGAAACTTCTTGAAATAGAGCTTTAAACCTGAAAACTATGCTAGTTCAATTATTTTATGCAGGTGTATAATGAATAAATCATATGCATGAATTAATAATGAATCAATGTAATGAATCAAAGGGTATGCATATCATAAATGAATTCAGACATATCATAAATGAATTCAGACCAAAATGGGTCATGCATTCGGACATGATAGCTCTGATTTACTGATGTGCAACAGTTGAAGTGGGATCCGAAAATGAGAATCACATATTCAAGGGAAAATCAACCATTTCACAATGGAAACCTGCTGGAAATGGAAGCACTGCTGAATAATGTTTGAACATTTTCACTTACTTAACATTGGCATTCGCTGTGTGTTCGCTTAGCAAGGATTTGCCTCTGGATGAGCAAACAAGTGGAAGTCGAAGGAAACAACAAAAAAAACACAATTGCATGCAATCAATTGGGGAAATCAGGCATGCAATTTGCATGAGTGTGTGTGTGTGTGTGTGTGTGTGTATGATGCCCTTGACTTCTGAGCAAGGTACATACATACACACATACATATGTACAGGTGAGAGAGAGAGACACCCCAAGGCAAGGGTTAAGGGTCAATTGGACGAAGGCGAAGGCGAAGGCGCAGGGCCACAAAGAAGGTTGAGACTCGGCTGTCAAGTGAGCAGAATAGCGCCTGATTTTCAGCAAACATACTCGTCCATCCGAAGGAGCAGCCCTGTTATCCTGCCGCACTCACAAGCGGAAAGTTACTTTTGCAACAGTTGGGCCAAAAGGTTGGGGCTCGTACTTGGTGTATCGCCAGCTTGATGGCAAAACAAAAGTTGATTAGCATATTACGTATACGTCCGATTGCCCTGTAACATTTTCATTTTGTAGCCGCGGGAAACGGAAATGAAATGTGTAATGAGAAAAGCGGAAACTCAAACAGCAACTCAGGAATAAATTATTAAGGGCATTTCCAAACATTACATTCAACAGTGAGCACATATGCCTTTCAAACATGAGGAAAAAGTTACTTGGAACTATTTTAACTGCGCTATGTCCATAGGTCCTTAAAGCAGCTTGGTTTCAACTATTTTAATACCTCGCTAGCCTTGGCATTTCATTTAGATCAATACATGCAGCGGGCGAAAGTTTTAATAACTCTCGGCTGAGATACTCGGCTTCAATAATTTCCACCCCTTTTTAATTGCATAATTGATAATTTCACCTAACGACCGTCGGTTGCAGCCAGTTATTTACTCACTTGCGTGTAAGTTTCAGTGGGTCCTCCTCCCCTTTCGATTTTTTGGTCCTTTAGTTGGGGTTGTTGCCCAGCAACTGATTTTCGGGGCCTTCGTTGTGTGGGATGCCAGCAAACTGCAAAGTAAAGAAACTTGCTGAACAATTCAGGAACAAGGATACACAGACCAACTTGGCCAACGCGAACTTTAAGTTAATACTAACTTTGATAAATTGTGGTATACTTTACAGGGAGCCCCCGATATGTGAATGCACTCCAATGCATTTTATATATGTTACTAAATGCACTTTCTCTTGGATTGCATGTTCTAGTAAATTAGTTTGTTTATATATTATATATTTCATAAGACAAATGGCGGATAAATATCATCTGAAATCAATAATTAACTCATGTGAAATATATATCCATTGCTCTAACTAGAGTGAGTTCATTTTAGTTTTGTTGAGCTGTACCCAAGTCTTTTGGACCTGTATCTTTCCCTTCTACTGCGGTAAAACGCTGTAACCTGTAACACTGTTGGTCTATTTTTACCACCCACCCTCTGATTGAGCTCCTCTTGAAAACAGCAAACAAGACCCCCCCCCATTAGCCACATAGTAGTATATTATGACAGCCAACGCACCAACACTTGACTTGACTGGCTTTTAATTTTACTACACACATACACTTTATTTTCGGGCTTCTCAGCTCGAGCCCCCAATCGAAATTTCAAAGTCAAAGATTCGATCGCACCTGTTGTGGGTTGTGTTTTTATTTAGCTTAAGGTCTTTAATTATTTGTCATGTCTGTTGAAAACTTTTCAAAGTGATTGTTTCAACTTTCTAATTGCTAGGTAATCAATCAAAACGCCTTCAAACATGTACCTTAAGGCTTTTGCCTTGTAATGACACGTCCTTAATTGAAGAGCAATTCATCACACATGCGGACAACTGAGTTGATATTTCAAAATATAATAAAATATAAAAAAAAATTATTTTTTTTAATTTATAAATTATATCCCAAACTTTACAATTTAATTACATTATCTTAACAATTTGAGTAGTAGTTGGCACATGAAATAAATAATTAAAACAAAGTCATGCCAAGCATACAATTTCACACTTGTTGAAAACAAGAGAAAGTTTTGTATTCTGTCATTTCAGGTGTTTATTTTTAAAACGAAATAAATTTTCGTGGACTTCAAGGTCAAGTAAACTAGAGAAGACCCCCAAAATGTGGTCACACTCCGTGCGAATAGCCAAGACCCACTTTCTTGGTGCCAAGTTCAAATGGCCAAAAACACGGCAAACATCAGCAAACACATTTTTCGCCAACAGCGGCACTTGTTGTAAGAACAAAAGTGGGTTGTTTGAGGTGGTTTTAGTGGTGGGTGGGAGGGGGGTAGGGGCTTAGGGGGTTAGGGGCAATGGGAGGTGGGTTGTTATCTAGGGGTATTTGAGGCCAACATTCTGACAATCAGCTGTGTTTCCTAGAGAGCGGAAGAGCGGGAGAGGTGGTGAGAGCAGTTCTCTCCCGAGAGCAAGCTTTTTGTGGGGGCTGCTTCCTCGAACGCTCTCTCCCAATATTTATAACCCCTCACTGGGTTCTCTTAATAAGCACGTTGTTTGCTAGCTGTTATTATTGTTGCGTATTTTTTGCTGTTGTCTTTTAAGTTAATATTTTAGAACGTGTTGAGCGACGGGCTTTCGCACACCACGTCATACTGCCCATCCTATACTCATACATATATGTATACATATATACAATATATGTATATTATATATACATATATGTGTGTTGGTGTGTATCATGCGTAATGTAATTTCATGCGGGGGTTACGAGTTTTGTACACTTGAACTTGCAGCTGTCCTCTGGCATACAAAAATAAACTGTTTATGCAGTTAACTTTTGGGCCGTGCTTTCGTTGCCCCGACTTAGCCCCACATTTTCCGCCTAACATTATTTATTCAAAACGCACAGTCCCGTTTCTTTTCTTTTTTTTCGAAAATTATCAGCAATCATGCGGATAATTCTTGAATTGACACTTCCGCCATACTCAAAATACACAAGTGTACATTTCCCGACTGGGGAAGTAAATTTGTAAATTTCACACTGAATTAGAATTAGAACGCACATCACATCACTTTCACTTAACAAAGTCATCACTTTCAATTGAGCCGATTTTAATCGAATATAAACAGATTAATACTGATTAATCAATTAGCTGATGCTCAATCAACACTGATAAGCTGGATTTCCCATTCGACACGATTGCGATTCGTTTTTGTTTATAACCAAGACTTACAAATTAGTTTTCCAAACTCAAGTGTGTTGCTGAGGCCAGCGAAAAGAGGAGCTGGAGTCTGCGAAGTTTTTTCTTTGCGTGGTAAAAAATCTTCTGCGTAGCGGAAGGAATCGGTGCAGACGATCGGAACGCGGAATACAAAACACCACCGTTCACATGGGAAGCAGAACTTTGACTGACATCTTCCGCTTCTAGGTGAGCACGGTCAACAGTAAGTTCAACATGTGGGAGAGCATGCGCCAGCTGAGCGGAGACGGAGAGGGAGAGGGATAGGCGCCTAACAGAAAAGCTCCCACTAACATTGTTGGCCAAGACAGTGGAGCCCTAAGCCAAGATCAGGTTAACAGAGGCAAAGCTTTGCAGCCGGTTATATTTTGAAACGAGTGGGCGCCAAAAAAGAACAATTCAAGTTTCCATGAATGCCAGCTTTACAACAGAATAGTGGAACACTGCGTCATAACCATTTTAAATAACCGCTACTGTTATCAACATTAACAATATGGCACAACCCAGTCAGATAAATATAAATATAGTTAATAAGTTAAGTTGTTAAGTTAATAATAAGTTGATAAAAAAAAAGGAAAAACGATCCATCCCTCTTACAATTCAGTGGAAATTAAAAATGGGCAAAATTATGTAATTATTCAATAATTTTTATTTATAGTACCTCACTTTAAAAATTACGTTATACCAATATTACATTAAATGTTGTTTGTTTATTACATGGGTTGTTTTCGCTATTTCGGCTGTTACATAGATTGTTTCAGTGTTTCTTTTTGGGTTTACATTTACCGTTTATAATAGATACTTGCTGTATATGCATACTTGATAATCCGAAATGTGCTATAATATTGTGTGGTTAAAGGTTACGCTTACACATTTAGTTAGCTTAAAATTTTAAATGTATTGTTTTTATTTTTTTGTTTTACGTTTCTGTGATTCGCCTTCATTTTCGATTCTTCAAGTTTGCTGGGTTCATTTTTTAATTGCTCTTGCGACAATTTTAACAAAGTTATAATGATATTTCTCTTTTATTGTTGTTCTAACTCTTGTAGATGCTACTTCGTATGCTTTAATTAATGTACAATGATATACAGTTTTGCTATAAAACATTAAAATGAATCCAACTAAAGATAATAGGAATAGAATTAAATTATGTTGAGTTTAAGGTAAGCATATTGCATTCAGTTCTACGGGTCTATAACGCTAAAATAAATTAATTTGCAACATTTGATTTTCATAATATTCAGATACCTGTTCCCCTAGGTCAACTAACAACTAAAAAAAACTATTCAAATGTATATACAAAGATATCCAAGTGTTCTCCGCACACGCATAGTTGAGATGAAACCAAAAAAGTTTTGAAGTTACTTCAGATGGGTGTTTACAGTATCCATTTCTCGATTCCTAAATATGTAGATACGCTAGTGGAAGCTATTATACATTTTTTCGTTTTTAAATTTCTAATTCAAAATTTTGCATATATGTATTTCCTCGTGGTAAATTTGTTGTCGGGTTTTCACATAGAACAATTAGGTCTATCACCATTCCAAGGGTAACCAAAACTTGTTTGAATAATGTATTTTTTTTTTGTTTTTTTAAAGAAAGTTATATTATAACTACTTTCATTCGCTGCTACACTAAGACATTTTACAGTTCAATTAGAGGGTTTTTGTATCCATATTTATACGGGTGTATTTATTGGTTTATTTTTCTTACAAGCTTGTTTTAAATCTTTGTTTGAATGCGACTTCAAAGGACATTATTTAGAGCTTAGCATTAACAACATTTGCGTTTTGATTCGCTTATTTCAGCTGCTTCTGTTTCCGGTTCTATCAAAAATACATTCCATGTGTTGTTTCCTTGCAATTCTTCATTTCTACATTTATTTATTGGCTATATTCTTAATTCAGTTGAAATCAAATCAATATTCATTGATTCAGGGCGCCTCCAGTTAAATTCAAATAACTCGTATTCTTCTCACTTATCTGATCTGTTGTCGTTACAAGCTAATGATTTAAGTTCTAGAACCTTGATAATTTGGTTTAATTCTACGTTAAGGTATTCTCCCCCCTTCGTTCTATCCGTTCAAACAATATGGTTATGGTTATAAAGCATTTGATTCATGTATGGGTTGTGTTGTATGCGTCTTCACTAAAATATTGGGCTTGGGTTTCTACAGTTTTAGGCGCACTTTCAGTCTCACACTAAGCGAAAATTATAACAAAACATTGATGCGGAAGCAATCAAGATCGGAATTCCACAATCAACTACTGATTTGAGGTCCTCAGAATGGTCACGAGTCCAAAATAAATACGCGTGTCCTATATCCATTGATAACAAAGTGCTCTTAAAACTGCGAGCCCAAAACGAATCCATTAACTTTCGAGTCTAGGCAAATCTAAAATTCATCATTCTCTTAATAGCTACGTATGTTTTTTTTATCTTTCTCTTTTCTCCACCTCACTTAACTAAAACAAAGGACTGTTGCGAACCTAATACCTATATAACTATGTTCCGTATAATGTAAATAAAGCATATTTCGTTATATATTTACATTTTATACACATCTCGTTTGTGTAATTAATGTCCATCTAGTTGAAAAGTAGTTTTGTGATTGCTTTATCCTACCCTTGGGAATTTTGTTTTTTTGTTTTTTTTTTGTTGTCTGTGGGTCATTCATATATGTATATCCTTCCTAACTGACTGACTGACTACTGTTTGGACAATAGCAAATGAAACTGCCGCAGCTTGCGCTTCCAGTGCTTGCAATTAAATCTAAACTTGATGTCCTCGGGCCTGGCCACTGCCGCAATTGTTTCCAACTCCTTTTGTGGCCGATCATCCTCCTGCTCTCAACGCTTTTGCTTGTTGGCTTTCTTGCGCTTGCTGGTGCCGCCACTGACTGCCGACGAGCCACTGGCAGTTACCGGCGGTGGTGGGGCACTGGACGGTCCGCTGACCAGCGCCGAGATGCTGGCAAATGGCGTGCTATTGGCCGCCGTGCCGCCGCTAGTACTGGCTGCTACTCCACCCACTCCACCAACCCCACCACCTCCGCCACCGCCGGTGCTGCCCATTATTGTCGCAGCATGCAGTGATTCTCAACTACGCTCCGGCGTCCCGTGGTGCTGATAGATCTGCTGAAGCTGCTGCTGCTGTTGGCTGTGCACCACCTGGCTGCTCGATGTAACCACGTCTTGCTGCATATGCTGAGGATGGTGGCCCGGATGGGGCGACTGCTGTTGCTGCTGCTGCTGTTGCATGTGCACCACGTGCTGCTGCATGTGCTGCGGCGTCGGCGGTCCCTGCTGCGCCGAGCTGTGGTGCTGCGGCGTGCTGTGATGCTGCGGCGTTGGCGGATGCGGCGACGGACTGTACGGGAACTGTTGCTGTAACATATGCAACTTTGCATAAATAAATTGATTATCTTGGTTAGTCAAAGCTGGCAATTGTGTGTGATGTGTGTGTGTTGTAGATGAGAGTTTGGATGCAAATTGGAACTTGATGACGGAGATGCTAATCATCGTTCACTTGTTATCCGCAAAGCCGATCATGAACGATTTAAATTAACAAACTCAATTGGCGAGATTTTGTAAAGTAACTAAAAAATCGTTATATCAAAACGTTATTCAAACAAAAAATCTCAGTATAGGCGTTAGTTTTCAACTCTGTGCCATGACAGGCGGAGTTCAGAGTTGGTTGGCTGCGTTTGCGTTTGCGTTTGCTTTTAGCTTTTAGCTACGTACCGAATTCTCCTGACTGTGCTCGATAATCTCAATGCTGCCGGTGGTGTTGCCCGAGGTGTTCAAAAGCGCCACGCCACTCGTGTTGGCCACCACATCGTATTTGCCGCGCTTGAAGCGGCCATAGAGCGAGCTGTAGGGCAGGTTATAGTGAATGGCCGCCTGGTTGATGGACATTTGGCCAACGCTGTGGGGGATACACGTCGGAAATGGTGATTAGCGACTTAATTGACGCCACTATTTCGGCTCACACACTCACCGCACTGAGTTCAGGGCCTCGTTCATGGCATCCTCGGACCAGGGTGTTGGATTCGAACGCGACAGCTCAATGCCCTCCCGTTTGCAGCGTCCGTAAAGTGTTCCTTTGAGGCGGTTGATGGAGTGAGAGAGTGGGATTAGTCATGGCAAAATCCGATCGAATCAGCAAGAAAGGGGAATGGAACAAAGTCATGTCCACTTTTTTAGAAGCAACGAGTTTGGGAAGAGCTCGAAAATCATTTTTCAGAGTGCATTCAAGGTGCAAGCAAGATGTTCAAAAACTTTTGAAAAGGATCGATTGAAAATAACACTTATACTTATCTACATATATAATCCTATTACAGTTTCTTTTATATATATTAATGTTATATTTGAATGACTATTGTACACTGAAACACTATTCTTTATCTCTTTCAAACAAAAACAAGGAGAATCACTTGAGTTGATATAAAACAAGTTGACGAATAGTAAAAGTGAAGGCATCGTCGAACGACAGGAGGGCCACCATTATGCGATCTGCTATTGGATTTGCAGACAACTCACCTGTGGGTATGCCAAACTCAGCGCTGGCTTTCTGCACCGAAGTATTACCCGCCCGTATCGCCTCCAAGGCGCGCTCCAGATCCTCGGGCGTCCACGTGGTCGGGGCGGCATTGAAGGGCGCCGCTAGGCGGATGCCCTCGCGCCGAGCAATCTTGTAGAGCGTCGAGGATGGGATGCCGAAGGCCTTTGACGCTTTGTTCGCGGATATTTGGCCAGAACGCAGCGCCTCCAAGGCATTCTGTAGGGCATCCTCGTTCCACGACTTGGTGCCGCCCTCCTTCTTGGGCGTTTCGATGCCCAGGCGATGAGCACGTTGCCACAGGGTGGTCGATGGGATGCCATAAATGGCGGATGCTTTCGTCAGGCTCATGTTTTGGTTCTTTAATGCATCTAAAGCTGAATTCATATCATCTTGTGTCCAAGCTTTGGGACCATTAAACTGACCTTTCTCGCCAGAGCCAGAGCCAGCCCCACCACTCATGCCCCCACCGCCACCAGCACCGCCGGGCCCCGGGCCACAAACGCTGCCACCCAGACCGTGCTGCTGATCCAAATTCGTATAGTGCGGTTCCTTCTGATCGTGCGGCGAGCCGTTGGCGATCATCATCGAATCCTCACTCGTATCCGAGTTATACATGTCTACGTATGGGGAAGAGAGAAGATAGTTCATTTTAATTTTTGTATGTTTGTTTTTTGATTTATTATGAAGATCTATGTATCTATCACCAGTTTGTTTCGGTTATGTACAACTAAAGGATTGATTTCTTTGGGATTCTCTTGCTACTTTTTATTGTTTTCTCTTTGTCATATTTTTTCTTTCTTTTACTTGATTGAAAGCTATACAAGAAAGTATAGATGGACACAACGTATAATTCTTGCTTCACGACAACTCGCAAAGTTTGTGTTTAAAATAGATTTCTGGCTGTTACCCCCAATATTGTGATGCACAACTCACCCATATGCCCGGAGGACATCATGTTGACAATCTCTGGCGTTATTATCATGCCGGGCTCGTGTTTAATCTGGCTCGGATCAATCTCCATGACTGTGGCACCGCCAATGTCGGCGTGCGTCACATGTCCCCCATGCTGGCCATGCACACCAGCTGCTGCGGCGGCTGCTGCCTGTTGCTGCTGCTGGTGGTGTTGCTGCTGCTGCTGTTGCTGCTGCTGCTGCTGCAACTGACTCTGGGCCAAGAGCTGCTGGGCATGAAGATGCTGCTGCTGCTGCTGTTGATGCTGCTGCTGCTGCTGCTGCTGCTGTTGCTGATGCTGCTGGTGCTGCTGGTGGGCCTGGTGATGGGCATGCTGCTGCTGGGCCTGGTTAAGTGCATGCTGCTGGGCAGCTGCCAGGTGCTTGGCCTCGATCACTTCGCTCTTGATATGCTGCACCAGATTCGAGTTGCTCTCATCGCCTGTATGGTGGTGCGATATCGAGTGCATGGGGGACTGATCGAGCCGATGGATCTGCTGAGCCAGATGATTGTCTATATCGAGTGGTTCGGTGGGATCTATTGGGTAAACGAATTGAAGGGATGTTAGCTCTTGGCACTCTTGAAGGGATTCGGGCGGTAGATCCGTTGGCAACACTACCGATAACTCACTTGATAGATCGCGTGTGTCCGTGCTGGGATTGCAGGACAGATCGACGTGCTCCGTGACGGTGACTGGGGTGGCAGATGGTGCTGGTGGCTCGGGTGTGAAGTCCAGGAATCCCATGGGCACGCCCAACAGGCCGCCGTTCTGCATGCAATCCAGATTCGGGTGGAGAGAGAGATAGGAATGTCGGGTTAGCAATGTAATATTCATTGGGCTTGGGGAGATCCGATCTGTGATCGATCTCTGGCTAACTATGCGTTTGCTGAGAATGCTAACTAAACCAAAACTAGCTAAACCAACTTACCATGCCCATGCCTAAACTAGTCATATTTTTTGTATCTTTTCCGTCGCGCGCTACTACAATTTGTGTGACGATGGCTTGGCCGGTGGATGTCACGCCGCTCACGCCCGCTGCATTGTTCGAGCCGCTGGATGAATTGGACGCCGGCGAGGCCACCGAATGCTCGGTTTTGCAGATCTTATTCGGCTTACTATCGTGCTCGTGATCGTGACTGTGATCGTGGCTGTGACCGTGTCCGTGCGAATGTCCTCCGTGCCCGTGTCCGTGATTGTGCTCGTGCTCGTGGTCGTGGTCGTGGTCGTGGTCCTCGGCGTCTGAATCGTCGCCAGTGCCCGAAACTGGTATGTAATTGCCGTCGGCCGTTTGCTGAAGGCTCACAATGGAGTTTGGATTTTGGCCCTGAATGAGAATGGTCTGCGGGTGATGGTGGTGCGCCGGATGCGGTTGCTGCTGCGATGAGCCGCTACTCGAGCCTCCAACCGAGCTTCCTGCTCCTCCGCCCGATGGCAAATCTGGCGATTTGGAGCGCTTTAGTCGTGACTTGCGCTGCGTTGGCTGCAAACCGGATGGCGTCTGTGGAGCCTGCTGTCCGCCGGCTAAACTTCCGCTGCTGCCGCTGGCCGAGGAGCTCAGCAATTGCCCGGATAGGGAAACACTTCCGCTGGACACTCCACCTCCGTGTTGCGTAAGCAGGGCAGCGTTGATTTGCTGCTGCTGCTGTTGCTGCTGGGCATGCACCTGCTGTTGCTGGTGCTGCTCCTGTGCCTGCTGTTGCTGGTGGTGGTGTTGCTGTTGCTGCTGCTGCTGTTCCAAGGAGGGCGACGGAGCACCGGGTACTATGGTGGCGTTCACTATATTGCCAACGACCGCCTGCTGTATGTTCTCTGAAACCGTGATCGTTGCAGTGGCCGCGTCGTTCAGGTCATCCGCGTTCTCGGCGGTTTCGCAGAGTCCCTTGATCTTTAGCTGCTCGGCGGTGCGCAAGAGGCCCTGCAAGAAAACGAGAACCAAAAATTAGTAATTGATACATTTGGAACACATTTCAGTGGGGGTTTAATTTGGATGCACTTGAGCCACTCGAATCAAACAAGAAACTACTGCTAAACAAAATACGATATTAAACAAGGAAATACTGCTAAACAAAATACGATATTAAACAAGGAAATACCGCTAAGCAAATACGATATTAACCTCATTACAATCTCTGCTATATTCAATTCTTCTACACTTTGTAGCATTTTTAAAAGATTAAAATTGATGGCTATGCACTATAGTTTATTTGTTATGACATGATTCATTGATTCTTGATGAATAATTGTGAAACAGTGATAGTCACGTTACAAGCGAGTTCGCAAGTAAGATAAAGTTGTTTCGTAACCAATTCAAATTTGGCTTCATTTCATATCGGATACAAAGGCTAGTTGCTCCGTTTCAAGGATATAATTGTATGCATCACCTTAGCATTTTCGCACAAGGCTGTTTGAAGTGTGTGGTTGTGGGTGTGTGTGTGTGTGTGTGTGCGTTTCCCTTGGTAATTTACACACACTGAATATGGAATGCGGCGATTTGATTGAAAAATAGCCTATATCGGATAGTTGAAAGAGTTTCAAAGAGCCGCACCCATTCCGACAGAGAGACGCCCCCGGGGGAATACATATAACAGAGCTTAGGTGATGGAAATTTGTTTCCATTCCGTTTTTTTCTTTTTTCATTTTGGGATGTTGTTGCCTTGGAGGCGGTGGAGGTGGTGGTGGCGGCGGAGGAGGAGGAGGTGGTGCCTCGTGTTTGTCCATGGAGCGCTGTGACAGTCATTATGGCGTCGCTTGTCTTGGCATGGTCGGTCACCAGTGTCCACAGCAGTGTCCGTTGCCCAACCCGTCCAACAACACTTTCGCCCATTGCCCATTGCCCATCGGCCATCGCCAATTCCGGCGACAACGCCCACATGGCCCAAAACCCTCTGGCCACCCACATCTCATCTACCACCACCACCACCATCACCACCACCCTCACCACCACCACCACCACCTTTTCCAAAACCCAATCCGCTGCAGTTGGCAGTCGCCGCAGCAATTGGACAGACAAATATTTACTTCAGAAGTTTTTCTTTTAAGCAGTGCGCAGCAAAAGCCCTCCCACACCCACACCCACACCCACACCCGCTTACTACCCATTTTTATACATATACATATACATATACATATATATATTTTTTCCATGCTTCGCATTTTAAATTAAAAATACGGGAAAAAACACTACGGCTCACGCACACTCCGGCAGCGAAGAAAAAATTCTTATTACCGCCTTTTGCAAAAGATGGAGCAGCAGCAGGAGGATGAAGCTGCGAGCAGGATTTGGGATGGAATGGGCATGGGAATGGGCATGGGCATGGGTGTGGGCATGGCTCCGGTGGCCCGAGGTCTCCTGGCGAAACAGAAAAGAAATTAAGGCAAAAATTGAGTAGGTTGAAATTTGTGTACCCGTTCTTTCGGTTCGCTCAAGCCGCAAAGAAATGCTGCCCACCAACCCATCCCCCCCTTGGGTTGCTACCCCCTTCGCCATCGCCATCGCCTTCGCCTTCGTCGTCGTCCAGTTTGTGTGTTTTAAAAAAAGCGAAAAAAAATCTTTTCTTCTTCGACAGCAAAAGAAAAAAAACATCACCAAGAATGGCGGGACGGGCAGGGGGGTTGAAGAATCCTTCGAATAAATGAAAGAATTTTTTTTTTTTTTATTCTGCTGTAGATGCAAATGGCAGGCGCCGGAAACGGAACTACAGGCCAGGAGGAGCGAGGATGGGGTGCAGCGTCAGGAAAGGATGCATGATTGCTCGGCTATATATGAGTGGGTTGGTTGGGGGCGGCAGGGGCGAGGAGGACGGCTGTGGTTGCGCTGCTCATCAACGCCATGAAGACTTCCCTTCCCTCCCCTCCCCTCAACGTCGCCATTCCCCATATTTATTTATTTAAAAAGAAAAAAAGTACATAACAAATTTACGCAACTTCTTCGCCGCGCTTTCTTGGACCTTCCTTTTATCCGTGTCCAGCGCGAACTTTATTAAAAACAACAAGTACAAAGGCAAAAAAAAAAAAAAAAAAACAAAAAAAGGGCTGAAGAAATTAAGAAGGAGAGCCAAAGAGTTCGGCTCAGAAAATTTAAATAAATTGCGGCAAGGGTTGGGAAGGCAAGGGAAGGTGGGTGGGCGAGCGAAGGCGACCCAATCACAATCCATCCGCCTCGCCTGCCTGCTTGGCACCAATTTTTTTCTCTCCGTGCAGAATTTTCCTTGTTTTTAATTACGACAACGACAGAGCAGCACAGAGCGCTCTAATGGCCGTGAGGGCACACCCGGACTTGGGACTCCGGACTACGGACAGCGGACAGCGGACAGCGGACTACGGACTTCTCCGGACTGTCCGGGTCTTATGTAAAGCAATATACACATACACACACACACAGAAAGACCCTGAAAAAAAGGCTGCGTGGCAAAGTCTTGGCAAGGAAGTTGAAGAAAAAATTGGCATTGGGCAGGTATATATACGTGTGTACCCAAGAACTGCTACCCCAAAAAAAAAAGAAAAAAAAAAGAAAAAAAGAGGCGGAAAATCAAAAGAAGACGAGCAAAAGAAAAATCACTGCCCCTCGCCTGGTTTTGATAATCTCCCACTGCAAATTCCAATTAAAAACTCTTCATGTGCTAAAGTCAAATCAAAGAGATAGAGCTCAGAACAGGGCGGTGCTTGGTTGGCTATATTCCTCCCATTTCTATTGAAATTCTAACGCAATTAGTGCATGAAAATAAAGCGCCAATGCTGCGTATGAGTGATATATAGCCTTAATGCTACAATGGCTAGTTTAGCTCGGTCCGCTTCATCTCAACGCAGCTCAGCTCAGTTCAGCTCAGTTCTCTGGGCAACAAAACGAGATGAGAGACGAGAAACGAGGACGAGGACCAGGAAGAGGACCAGGACCAGGACCACGACCAGTCAGGCATAATTGAAAAGCGAGACCGGCTGACAAGCAGAGTAACAAGCACGTGGAGCAGCATAAAAAAAAAAAAAAAAAATTGTGGCATCAAATGGCTGGTGAACAAGCATCGCACAGGGGATGGGTGAAATGCAAAAAAAAAAAAAAAAAAAAAAAAAATGATCAAAGAGGCCAAATCTGTCTAAACCATAAACGAACAAGGTTCGATCCACATCAATGGCATAAATGCAAAGGCAAAATCTTTTTCCAAACTTTAATTAGTAGGATCATAGACAAATCCATCTTTTTACTCCCCATTTTGCAATAAATGATAAGAATAAAATATTTATATGCCCAGTTTCAACTATAACCTTGAAAATTGTGCTTCTATTGTATAGCAAATAATGTTCTTTCTTTGCTTTTGCTCAATTTGTGTCAATTTTTTGACGCGCATCTTTTTTAAGTAATTAATTATTTCCACTTTGCGTTTATTTTTTTTTTTACAACTTTTTGCCTAAAAGAGCTGCCTTCTTGGAAGGCCTTCTCCCATTCACCCCCAAATTTATCAACAATCTGGACATCTTAAGCCCCTTCACGCCGTTCGACATTGAGTACAGTCCCATCCAGCGGTCTTAGCTCAGGAAAAATCGATAATTACTAATGTAACTAAATACAATTAAAAGCACGACCGAAAAAAAGAGTACACATACTCATGGAAGGGGGGAAAATCGCGGGCATTTTCATGCAGAGACAAATGAGCGGAAGAAAGAGCAGCCGAAGCTAGAAAAAAAAATCGGGAAATGCGCTTACTTACAGCCCAGTTGGCAAATGGGCAACCCAGGATGCTATCCCCCATCTCCATCTCCATAACCATCGCCATTCCCATCCCAGCACCACTTTCCACACCCCGTGGACCGCTTTTCCTGGTTTTCCGCGGACTATCAAAGACAATGGCGGGCCCATTCAAGGGTTTAGAATTTCACCATTTGCATTTTTTTCCCTCGACTCCCCCCTGCGGGCTGCTGCTTTCCATCCGATTTTGCTGTTCAGTAATTTCATTTCATTTACCATTTTTTTCTAGCCTTTCCTGTTCCTATCATCCTTATCTTCGACTTGATTATTTTTATTTTTTATTTATTTTTTTTTTTTCAACATTTTCTTATGGTCGCATGCATTTGTCATTGAAGTTTGGGGAGTCGAATTCACAGCTTGATTAAATGCCCATTGAAGATGAATGTGAAATTACAAGGCATCGGGGAAAAATAGCATCAATATTGTAACTGAAACTGAAGTACATGTCACAATTTGTAATTTGTCTATATCCTGATTTCCGCCCATCCAAGGGCTGAAGTTTTTCCACCAGAGAGCAGCAAAATAATTGCATGCAAATGAGCCACTGACGTGCCGCATGAAAATCTACGCTATAATCGCAAAAGTAAGGGTGCGGTGAGAAGTACTGGGGTGGGGAAAGTGATGGTACTACATAAGGGAAGCATCCATTGATTTGCATTTTAACACACTTCCAATGAATACTTTATGTAGGCCACATTAATCTTTAAGAGTGGTGTGTAATGTGAAATATGAGAAAATTAATAGCTAATTATGCGCAAATTCGATTTGGGAATAGAACTAAATGGAAATAAGAGAGTTGAGTTGCTCGACTATCAGGTACCCGTTACTCAGCTTAATAATTCTAATAATTCCTTTGGCTATTCGCTATTTATATAACTCGCTATTTCTATAATTTACATAAGTAGCAATAAGCCCGATTAACCCTTATTTTATGTTCCCAAAAAAGAGGCATAACAAATTCAGTGAGCCACAAATCAATTTCGATCTTGGGACCCCGCTGATTACCCTTTTGGCATTTCACTTTGAACCCAGCAGCTAGCAAAAAAAAAAAATCAACAGTAGGCACTCACTAACGAGGAACTTGTGATTGAGAGTCGTGGCCGCGATTTGCTTGTTTTTACAACGCTCGATATTTACCTGCAACGAGACGGAAGAAAAGAGAAAATTTGCAAATTAGTTGAAATGCATAATTAGGTTGCTACATTGTTAAAAGTTTGTTGTTTAGCCAAGGCAGATGAGGTAGCGAAAAATATGAAATTAATAATATTTGTTAAGAATAAGCGTCTGGTGGCAGAGGGAAATTCCAGCTGCTGAAGAAGACAAGGAAGGGGAAACTTTTCGAAAGCGGAACCAAACCAGTTGCTCCGATGGCTGAGTTTTGCTTGATCATCAATAAGAAAAAGCAAAATGGAGTCGAACCATCGCAACGTTAACAGCACCGACTAATTGCCCAGTTAGCGATAGATATGGATACAAAGATATACATACATATATATACATATAAATATACATATACATATATAAGCTGGCAATGTGCACCCAACATTGCAGAAAATTGTTGCTGAGAAATTGTTAATCATTTAAACCGGAAAGATTCTTCACATTGTTGTGGTTAAAATTAGTAGCTTACATAAAGAGAAATCTTGCTGAAAAATCGCTTGGTCTCATTAAAATGAAATTCCGTCTAGAATTCAGTTTAAATTTCCATTAATTGTGTAGAACGATCTTCATCTTCATTCATTCATTCAAAGAAAATCCCGAAGATGGGCGCAAATAAAAGCAAATTGGTAAGCAAGTAAATTGCAAAATTGCTGATTGAGATACACACACAAATCCAAAAGGTGTTCGAACGAAAATGAAGATACAAAATATACAAATGTATATATATATATATATATATGTATGTATATACAAAAAAAAAAGAGCAACGAAATCAAATATTCGCTAGCTGCAAAAGTTTATTGAACTTTTTCGTTTTTACGTTTCGCTCGACTCTTATTATGGCTCCATTATATTGTTGTTGCCCGACTTGGGTAAGGTGTACGCCAAAGTTATAAAATCGGCAAACAACAACACAACAACAGCAATAAGCAACGCATATTAATGAGTTTTGCATGCGACGCGACTTTGGCTTTCCGCTTAATGGTGTGTGTGCGCGTGCGGAAGGCATTTTGGTAGCCAATTAACAAAGGTAACAGAAATAGAAAGAAATTACCTATTGAAAATTAGACACAAAGAAAACTTCAAATTTAAGCGCATTTCATTCCATTTTCATTTTACTTCTACAGTACAATACTATGCATACGGGTTCCACTTCAAATAATTCAAAAACTGCCAATGGTATAGATGTATCTTGTCTAGACTGTATCTAATCTTGGTTTTATTTCAAATAATAGCCAATAAAAAAAGTTTTATAGAAAAAATCTAGAAATTGAGCGCGAAAAGAACTTTAAAACCTTTAAAATCTAGGCTAACAGAGAAAATCCAGTCAGTAAACGACCTTCAATCATAAAAAGAAAAGCAGACAAACCTTGAAAAGTGCCATAAAAATCAAATAAAACAAATGCGAGGGAGAACAAACTGAATGAAAAAGGGGGGAAAATGCAATTTTAGGTTTAACCCCCTTGCGCACACACACACACACACACACACGTAAACAAACGCACACATACGCTCCGCGTAATAAAAAGCGTGAAAATGTATGAATGAATGTCTAGCCCTCTCTTTCGCCCGCATGTCCCCAACATCACTCCATCTCACTCACGCCCAATGTGTGCGCTTAACTTTTGATATTGAAATGGAGGAATAAGGCTGAAAAGGAGGGGAAAAACAAAATAAACAAAAAATAACATAAATTGATAGACTCAGAACGAAAAGGGGGGGAAAGCAAAGTGAGCGCTAAATTTCACGAGCAAAACAGAGGAGCAGAGTAACAAAAAATAATCATAAAAATACTTAACACACACACAACCAGTCGAGGGCATAGAAGAAAAAGATGAAGAAGGCAAATAAAGGAGAACAAAAACGAAAAAAAAAAGTAAAAGTTGAATTTTTCCAAAGAAACTGCAGAGCAAAACAGAGAATTACGCGAAAAATAATAATAATAAAAATGCCAAAGCGAAAAGGAGAGACGCCAAGGCAGACACAAAGCAAATAACGTGTGGGAGCGTAGAGTCAGTAAGTATGTGTGTGTGTGTGGGGATGGTTTACTGGAAGGGGGGAGCGGGGTTGTGGAGGGATGGAGGGATGGGGGGGCAAGGTGTGACGCAAGTACGCGTCAGACAAACAGACGCAGCAGCATTTTTATAGCCCTGTCTACGCGAAAAATGGGCAAAAGAAAAAAAAAACAGCGGGCGAGGAAGTGGAAAATATAGAAAAACGTGGCACAATAAGACGCCGTCGTCTCAGACGAGAAAAGCAGGAAAAGCAGCCATGTGGGGGGGAGAAAGCCCCCTACCCACACACACACACACACACATTAATACACACCATTACGAAAAGGACGAATAGAGGGGTTCCCCAAGCTGAAATAACATGTTAGCTGGCTACATGGGTAACCCAAGTGTTTGCACAATAATATTCTACAGCAAAGTAACCTTGTATGATATGATACCTATCCTTAACTTTATACTAGTACATATGCCTATAAAATAATCCTTGAAAACCCCAAAAATACTGTGTAAAATACCAAAGAATTGCTAGTATTGTTTATGTACATATCAACATTAAATTATATAGATTATATACATTAAATATATAGAGAACCAGGGGACAAGAAGTAAAATATTAAGATACCTCGAGCAAGGGTGCCACAAGAAGTTGCACAAGTGTCAAGGGTCCACTGAGCAGCACACACAATCCAACACTACCGTATCAAGTGGATGAGATTGCCATATGGGGCAGGCGAAAGAGAGGGGTTTACGGTTGGCGAAAGAGAGGGGTGTATGGCTGGCGAAAGAGAGGGGTGTATGGCTGGCGAAAGAGAGGGTTGTATGGCTGGCGAACGAGACAGCACTAAGCAGCACGTTAAGCAGCTGTTAAGTGGACACCGGGGCAGCTGCTAGCATATGCACTTTGTGCTTTTGCATCTTTCGATGTGGGAGACAAAACGGCTCAAAAATCAGGTGGATTAACGGGTCAACTCTGGACTGCAGCGCCCCACAAAATAAAACGTTTATCGGCTTCATGTGTAGCACAAAATCAACGCTGGGGATACGTTGGGGGATAACTGTCTTGCGAAATTGGCAGCAGACCGGAAGCCCAAAATCGAGGACAGATGGAGCAGCCCCAACAGCTGGCATTGTAATAAGAATATAAACGTGGGGTATCACAAATATTGTAATGGATAATGCATTTAGTATGACTTATTTCTTATTTTCAACGCTCAAAACTGATGAGTTTAAAAAGTGGCATTTGTTGTTCCCATGTCTGTTGAAACCACCCAGAAAGTAAGCCCGATATTCACAAGTTAACTAACCGGCAAACAAATCGGCAAAAGGCGAACGAACAATAGCCCAAGCATAATGAGTGGAGCAGAGCAGACAAGCGAACCAAACCGAACAGGAAGTGTCGGTCATTTGGTCAGAAAAGGGCATATTTATTGGTTGGATAGCGGGGTAAATAAGGCTTGCAGCTGAAATTGAAAACATATAAAATCGAATCCAAGCGAACCTAAACTGAAATTGAACTCGTACTCGTATCTTAGAGGGGGGGGAAAAAAAAGGGCAATGAGCAGCCACATCTGGGATGGGGATTGCATTGGACTGGGGGACGACGGGATGCCATGGAATTGGGGACTGCGGACTACGGACTGAGGATTGCGGATTGCGATGTCAGATAGGTTCCACCTTCTGGCTGACTCACACACACACACACACACACTGTACGTGCATACACATGTGTGTGTAGACCCCATATACCGATATGCTGGTGAGGCCAAATACAAATACAAATACAAATCGTGAGGCTTAATATGCATGGCTGGATAAATTGCTGGCTGCCCCGAGTCGTCGCCAACGTTGCTTCTGCTGATTGAAGGCAGTCGGCGAGAGCTCAGCTCAACTGAACTCTGGAGAAAAAAAAAAAACAAAAAAAAAACTGAGGCAGGGAGGGAAGAACAGTGGGTCGCTGGGCGGTAGGGATTCAAAAGGGGGGATGGGTCGGTTATTGAACACAACATGCCATTGGGGCGGCTTCAGACGACGACCGAGGAGACCACGACGATGACGATGACGGTGACGGTGACTGTGACGACGACGCTGGCAGTCAGTCACTCAGCGAGTCTGCTTGATTGGACTTGGACGGACCTCGAAACGTGCCGATTCCCAGCTTGGATATATGCACCCTAGGGTGGTCCGCGATGCTGGCTAATATTTGGGATGCCTTTGCAGTTACGAGGGCAAAAGCTGATCGCCTTTGAGAAACCACCAGCTGCTTAAGGTTCTCATTAAAAGACCAGAGTATATTGTACGGCTTGCAAGAAAATGTATTGCAAAATGGATTATACGATAGAAAGCCTTCTTTTGGCTTGGTCTTTTACTATTACGATCTTGTAAACTTAAATTTATAATAATTTATAACTACCTTAACTTTTGTTAAGGTATTCAGTAGTGATAATAGACCTTCTCATCAAAAGTTTTAATATTTTTATATATATTACTATTATTATTATAATTTTTGTTGTATTATTATATTCCCATACATATTGACAGGTCCACCCTAGTGCGGGAAACATGTATTTGTATGTATGCTACATGTGGCCATCGTTTTGTTTGTGGCTTCTGCCGGGCAAAGGTTTCGCCAGCCCTTACAAACACAACCGTACACTCCACACACCCAGCACACACACGCACTCACTACACACACACAGGCACGCACACACACAGACACAAGCACACACTCGCTGTGAAAATACACGGTTAATTTGCCATTTTTATGGTTTCATGCCTTTGGCCTGGACAGTCTAAACAGAAACGGAAACAGAACTACATAGTATAGTATACATAAGTGTATGTATTTAATCCCACAACTCTGCTCAAAGAAATTTCATAAAGCAAACTTGATACAGATTATGCATACGGACCACATGTATTCCTCTATACACATATGCACATACATATATGTATACAGATAGGAAGATGTGTACATACATACATATCCCGCATATCCCGTCGGTCGGCTGTTTATGCACAAATCAAAAACTTCGCCCTCTTCAGACGCAGAAATGGAATGGAAAAAATAAAAAAAAAATTACCAAAAATTTCAATTTCAAAACCCAAAGCCCAAAACCCATGCTCAATCTGAAGTTCTCCCCCGGGCAGCCAGGAACTTCTGTGCATGTGTATGTAGTGTGCGTGTGTGTGTGTGTGTGTCTATATGTAAGTCGGTATGCAAAACTTGGGAGAAAAAAAAAGTCGGGATGACGAAAGCCAAAAGAAGAAGCCTCAGCACCACACGAAAATCATCATCATTTATGCAGATTTCAAGGCAGTGATAGCGACAGTTTTTTGGAGTGTGTGCGGATTTTTTTTTTTTTTTTTTTTTTTTTTTTTTTTTTTTTTTTTTTTTTTTTTTGGAGATTTGTGCGGGGACACATGCGATACGTTTCATATCTATGTGGGTATGTTTATGTAGAAAGAACCCAGCTCTAAAGTCCATATGTATAGAGGTCGTCCATACAGTGCGTTTCAGCGTTGTAAGATAGTATAGGGTCCCAAAAACTGAAACCTCGAAAAGGGAAACATTACCTCCAGATGGATAAATATGAGTTTGTACTCGAAATGCCAATGAATTCATTGTTTGTAGAAATATTTATCTCAAAATAATTTCAATAATTGTTGGGCTTCGTAGTAGATATGAAAATGAAATATATTTCTTAGTTATTCAATTTCCAAACGCACTGTATCCGCACTTAGATATGCATAAAATGTGAAAAATAAAGCATAAATAACTGGACGTTATCAGAGTCAGAAAAAAACTTCCACTCGAAACTCTGGTACACCCCCACCATTCCCTCGACATACCGCCCTTTTTTTTTAGCATTTTGCAATGCAAATTTGTTAATTTTTTTCTTTTTGTATATCGAAAACACATGCATATATACATAAGCGAGCACAGACATACATATCAATTTAAAGCCCTCTTTCAGCAAAACTTTCTTTCTTGGGTGTTTTTTGAAAGTAAAATAAAAATAAAAGTGATTGGAACTTTTTCGGACTGATTTAACAAAGCGATAACAGCGCAGCCAATGAAATATTTATGCATTTCATACATGTGTATATACATATATATATATATTACATATATAGATAGCAAGTCTTTTTATTCGGTCCTCCGATAAATTTAGTTGCCAACTTATTCGCCAATCGCTTTCGCAGAGTTTCTCACAAGACAACTGCAATTTGAGCCCCTAGAAAATAAAAACTTTGTGGCCGGCATGAGAACAAGCCAAGTACTAAACGAAATCAACCCAAACCGAAACGAGTCAACGAAAAACAATAAAAAAAAACAAAAAAAGAATCTAAAGTGGTGAGCGAACCCTATAATCGAAATCGATTTCGCAATGAGGTACACAATATATATATATATATATATATATATCTATGTATAAATGCTTATATATGTAGGGGAAGCGACACCTACAAAAAGGGGCTAACACCCCACCACCCGGATCCCAAGACCATTGAAATGGCACCTCGACGAAGACGATTTGCCAAATTTGCTAAACTTACAAACTGATGGCCATGTCGTGATGGCTAGGTAGGTATTCTCTGTATTTTCCGTTCGAGTTTCTTTGTGTGCGAATTGGTGTGTGTTTTGGTTTTGTTAGTAAATTATGTTAATTGTATTCTTCTTCGACTGTCACCGTATCAAACTGCCTGCCTGGCAGGCCAGCCAACTCAGCCCATCAGTCCCACCAGCACCAGTACCAGCTCCACTCTGAATCCCAATCCCAGACACAACACAAAAAAAAAAAAAAAAAAAAATCTGCCAAAATATTGGCAAGCCGAAATTGGAATACACTTGGGGGTGGACAACCATTTAAGCCATTCATCTTTAAATGCCAAGGGAGTTGAGATCCCACATTGAGCGACAGAAAATGTGGGACAACTCAATTGCGTTAGTCAAATAGGTTAATAATGATGCAAAGTTTTAACATTTTTTCACACATAATGGCTCACTTGATAAAATCTCTTTGGCTATTTGATTTTCCAAAGTATTCGTTTCAAAAATACACCCCATCCAATAACTTCTTTTAAAGGTTCCAAAACCTTTCGGCTCAAAATCAGCGAGGGTATACAATTAAATTGGGAGACAAACGTATGCTCTTTTGTTACATACAGATATCCGTGTGTATTTGTGGGTACCCCAAAATATAAGGTTATGTACAGTACAAATATATCTTTATCTGTATCGGACAGATACAGATACACATATACACATACACTTACACACATGCACATGCGGATCGAAATAAAACAAATTGAAATTCATTTCGTGTGCGAAACGGCGCACTGAGGGGGAAAGTGGGGGATTGAATGCGGCAGCAGGAGCAAAAGTCATCCACTTGGGCCATTTGGCACACCAAATCATTTTCAGTGCCCACCAGAGATATATTTTTAAAAAGATCAAAAACCAACAAAAGAAAAAAAAAGTAAAACAGACATACAGCACGCAGACATCCGTTTTCGAAAACCATTTTTCAAGTTCCTCACCGCGATACGAAAGAATTGATATTATCCCACTTGTGCAAGATTTTTCAATAAACCTCTAACAAGCTGAGCGGAAGCATTTTGTGTGAGAAACAAAAGGCTAAAAAAAAAAAAAATAGTAAAAAAAAAATAAAAACGTGCGAACCAAACTTACAAACAAGAAAATGCCGGCTCAAGTCGGACATGAGCTGAGAAACTTAATTTTCGGCTGACTGACGATTGGTGAGACAAGAAACTGGTTTCTCCAATTGCCGGCAAGAAACCAACCGCGGGCGGTAGGAGAGAGGGGGGGCTGGGGCAGGGGGGCAGGGGGGCAGGGGGGCAGGGGGCGGCACGCATGACTTCAGCAGCAAACCACAAAAATACGAGAAAAATACGAGAAAGAAATACTTTGACGCGCCGTTTTCCCAGCTGTTTGTTGACCTCAAAGAGCCCAAGTCAAAGCCAAAGACACAGGCAAAAGCCGAAGCCAACGCCAAAGCCTGTAGCCTGAAGCTCTAGCCAAAGCCAAAGTCGGGCCAAGTCATGGTTATGGCCAGGCCAAGTCGGACCGGGCCATAAAAGAAGATCAGGCCGAGCAGGCACAGTCGAGTTAATAATAGGCAGCCAGCCAAGTAAGCCCATCTTGAAGGCGATTCAGCAGAAGACGCCAGCAGCAAGAGGAGCAGAACGATACTGGTTCTTCAAAGGGGGCTCTAATGCGGCCAGAAAGAGACGGTGGCCGAGGTGTGAAAGAGAGCACAGCCAAGTGTTGTCTTACATGGGGTTTTCTAAAACAAAGAAACCGAACTACTCTGGCGATAACTCTTTGATAAAACCTATATTTAACTAAGCGTACTAAGCTTTATTAGTAACTATTGTAAGCCAATAGGAATTTTATCCAAACGCAGAGATCCTTAAACTCGAAATTGACACCTCTAACTATTGACCTTTTAGAACTTAAAACAACGAATATATATTGCTCGTTTGCTTATACTAGAATACAAACCAATTTAAACTAGATATTTTTAATCGAGTTTCAGTTGGCATTGTTGTTTTAGCCACCTAGTTTTGTTTTTTGTTCCAGTAACCGGCGAACCGGCAAAGTACACTCATTTTATAGCGTTTGTTGTTTAATTCTTTGGGCCACAATTGAGTAATCAAGCGTAAAGTCGGAGTGAATGAACACATAAGAGTGCAAAAGCGACAAGCAAATTGGCTACAAAGGATTTCCCCAAGAAGACCAATAAGAAGAAGAAGAAGACGACGATGAATATGGCGCCAAGTGAGGGGGAGGCGGAGGGAACGGAATGTGAAGAAAGCGAAGCAAAATGGAAAAGGAAACCCGACAAAGCAGCGGCGGCAAGTGTCAAAAACGAGATGAAAAGCGCCAAAGTGACGACACAAAAACCTATAAAGACCAAGAAAACGGCGCAAAAGCAGCAACAAAATATAAGACAAATCTTCAAGGACGTATGCCAAGGTAAACAGACACACATATGTAAGCCAAAGAAGGAGAGTGCGAATCGGAGATGGAAGAGGAGGAAGACGACGGCAGGGGGCACAAAAAATAAGTAAAAGTAGAAGAAGCAAGACGGCAAAAGAAAACGCGACCTGTTTGATGGCAACACACACACACACACACACACACAAACACGCTGAAAAGGAGATGTGAAAAGCAAGTGTAGGAAAAACTCGTTTCCAAAACGAAAAGGGTGGGGGAAAATCCCCAACAATCAGGAATAACTCGAGTAACAAAATGTAGGTAAGTTTTATAGCGTCGTCCGCTTCGCTATCTTCTTCTTACCAAAAGGAGTAAGTGTGTTTGTGTGTGTGTGTGTGTGTGTGTGTGTGTGTGTGAACATAAAATTTAATCAAAAGGCAAACATTTGAAAATGTGCCAAAGAAGGAGCCTAAGCCAAAGGAGAAGGAGAAGGCGAAGAAGGAGACGACGTGCGCGTAATGTGCAGTAAAAGCCAGTTTGATAACGGTCTACTTAGCCCACCTCCCCCTGCCTAACCCGCTCATGTGTGTGTTTGTGTGTGTGTGTGTGTGTGTGTGTAATGTCTAGCCTAGATTTACGGACATAAATTATGCAAGAAATGGAGCAGACAGCGAAAAGGAGAAGGAAAAGGAAGAGCGCAGCCAGTGGAAAAAGGAAGAACCAAAGCAGCAGACTGACAAAGTCAAAGACAAGGTCAAGGTCTCTATTTCGCTCACTCCTCATACCTACCTCCCTCCCTCCCTACGTCACTCTCTCTATCTTTCTTTCTTACTCGGTTCAAGTCAAAAGAGATAATAATAATAACAAGGAGCAGAGGGCCAAATAAGAAAACGTGTTCCATTAAACAGGTTCTCCTTCGTTGGCCAAATCTAATGGTCTCAGGTTGCCGCGAAAGGGAAAATGTGATGTTCTACCTGCTTTGCTACCTGTTGCATTCGTTAAAGATACCAACAACAACAACAAAAGAAAAAACTAAAAGTCACTTCAGAGGAACACAAAAGGCTGACCAACCAACCCTCTTATAACTAACCAAAACTGAACCCTCATATACACCTGCACATAAGAAGATTGTAAAGTCAATGAGCTCAATTTATTTTGAGTCACCCCATGGTATTTATAGCTATAAGGAGGTGATGTAACTAGGAGAAAACATATACCGAAAACCATTATAATGTGGGAAAAAGTTTATAATACAGTCATAATACCACAAATCTCACAGTTGAAGAGAGTTTCAATCAGATTTCAGAAAAATATATATTCCATTTTTGCTTCAAATGTAATAGATTTGCTTTTTCAAAAGTATACTAGTTGTAGTCAGTTCTCCATAGTTCATTGGTAACTCCATCGCACATGGTTGGATAATTTCTTTATTAAAAAGTATCTAACGCCCTTCTCCAAGAAACCACAAAAATGAAAAATACTTAATTGTCATGGGAGCGTAGCACAAAACGTTCTCTTTCTAATTCACTTCCCGCTTTTGGATTTTTTTTTTTTTTTTGGTTCGGTTTGAAATTTTTTTTTTGGTAATTAATTCTACGCACTTGCGCAACAATGTCGCCGTGTTCGCTATAATTTCCAACCGAGTCCACGCACTGGATTTTCAAGGTCTAATGAGTTTGTTGCCACCAAGCGAGAAACCATTGGCTATAATGAGCCTGGCCGAAGAAAAATTATAATCATCATAGAAATAAATGATTAAATTGCCGTGCCAACAGTGCGTTACATGAATATTAGGTGATATATGTGGTTCTTGAACTGCGTAAATTGAGCAAACCAATGATTATGTGGGAACTAAATTTATAATCATACTATCTTCGGCTGCCTTTTCAAGTTTTAGTTATGTATTTGATAAGGTTTGCAAGCCCTGTATAAACCAATTTCTAAGCCCTTTTTCAATTATTCAGTAAGCCATCCTAAGCCTCCATACGTTTATGTGACGCACTGTAAACATAATCTTTCGTAGTTCATTATTATAATTGTAGTCGGTGCTTTCAGGCCTACAGCTGCTTGGAACGACCAACTTCTTGGCGATCTTAAGCACATAAGTTGGGGAGGGGGAAGGAGGTTTTCCATCCGGCCAAAATCCTAAGTTCAAGGCCTTTGATCAAATTTCGAAGAAACGCGGCTTTTAGTATTTGGCAAGTTTCTGCGGAGATTGATTTGGTGTTGGTTGTATATATACATACATAATATGTTTTTCGTTTATAATTTTTGCAAGCTCTTTGTGATTAATTAGTGTTAATTACAATGTCGTCCAGGCGAGCATTTCGTAAGGCTTGCTTAAAAAACCTTATACAATCTCTCCCATCCGAAGCGAACGAAATGAACGAATTCAGCGAAAATCGCAAATTGTAAAGCGATTACATAAGCCTTTAATATGAATGAATTGGGACTGTGTCTGTGCTTCGTTTTTGGTTTTTATTTGATTTTTATTTAATACTTTCATTGGTTTATGGCTGCGAGATGAGCTCATTTTTGCTTCGAGGCAAGACGAAAAAAAATATGAAATTTGAAATATAATATAGGGGCAGCAGTTCGCTTTTGGGTGCCTATCATTAGGTTTTCTTGGTCTACAAAGTTCTTTGAACTGAATTGCTTAATGGTTGGTTGGTGGACAAGTGAAAAGGGTTTTGAAATTCTGGTTGGGTAAAAACCTAACCAACAGCAGAAATAATGGTGCCACTCAAAATGTGATCATATGAGAAATTCGTTCGTTATGTATCACAGTATGATAGGAACACTTTTATCAATCCTCTCGTGTAATTAGCTTTCTACGCTTCGAAATGGCTAAATCAATCACTTCAACTGGACAACAAAGTGGCCAACATATTAAACTGTAAGATACAGTGGCATTACGACAGCAGCATCTGTGGCAGAAGTGGCAGCAGCAATTGCTGTTGCAGACCCCATTGAGAAATAGAATGTGAACACATAACAAGTGCGTGCGGGGCTAAACATATAGCACACAACCGGCGATTCATATATACATATGTACATATATACATACATATATCTGCACTCGATTTCTTAATTGAATTTGGTCTAAAGCACTAAGCCAAGCCGAATCCGAGCCACGAACAAACAAGACAGAAACGCATTAGGGGAGATGATGCTGGCGACTTTGCACTAATAAGTTTATTATAAAACAATAATTACAAACCGAACTGAGGCGGAGGGAAGCAAGTAGAAATAACGAGAAAGTCGCTGATTGGCTTTGTGGCTACCGCCGACTTGAGCCACGACTTTGGCTGGATGCTGCATCTATATATCTGTATCTGTATATCCATGGCTCTTGCTGCACCCGTGAATGGATGCTGATTAGGCATCAGCATCACCATCAGCATCAACAGCAGTGGCAGCAAAGCGAAACCGAAATCAAACCAAGCACGTACAGCGAAGTGTTAATTGCAAATGTACCAAGAAGTAACGTTTGGGGTTGGAGCCTCCGCGTTGCAGAGGTGCCAATACATTGGATATGTGGCACATGTTACGCTGGGGCTAGATACAGTGAACGATTCCTTGAACGGACCGTTGATGGACTTTGATCATGGAATTTGTCCGCATAATATTGTCCGCATAAGATGTGTCCGCATAAGATTTGTCCGCATAAGATTAGTCAGGGAAAGATTGCGCGCAGACGGCTTGTCCGTAAGAAAAATTATTCCTTGTTCCAATAGTTCCACTTGAAGTTATTATTAAAGATCAAAGTTCATATGAGATATTCATATTTGATGTCCACTCAAGGGATCAGTCCGCTCAAGGGATCAGTCAGCCAGAACTTCAGTCCAAATAGTATTGGATGTCGGGGGTCACAAGCGCATGCGCAACTTAAGTTTTCCTCTGTTTATAGAGAAACGGCTCTTGTCCATAAATCGATGATCGGCAATTGGATTATGGTGGAGGATTGATGGTCAGATTGGACCCCAATTGGGTGCTGGGTGGGGTGAGGCGGAGGAGGAGGAGGGAGAGATGGCCGTGGGGGCACAAAAAGAGAGAGTGCCACACGCAGGCACAAAACAGAGGCGTCAACGAACCGGTTTGCAAAGGGTCGTCGTCGTCGCGGCGAAGTCACATACGCGTCAGCAATAATTAATCAATCAATAATTGAGGCAGCCCAGGCACAAACACACACACTGTCGCAGTGTCGCAGACACACACACACACACACATGCACATACACACACACACACTCTTACACGGACAGAAAGACAAATCCAGACGTCGAGCGAGAGAAACGTTCAACTAATGACAGGGCATACAAAATGGCCGACACATAAGCCCATTAAGTCCGAACAAACAGACATCCGGTGACCATCCATCGAGCAAGTGCTCAAATGGTGGGAGGGGGAGGGGTAGGGGTCGGTCTATAGGCTAGATTTAACCTTACTTCAACTCTTACCACATTACCCACCCCAGAATCAGAATCTTCGTAGACGCCGAAAAACTAATCCGCTAAATACGTCTGATTGTCCGCAATAAGTGTGCCGAATTCATGTAAAACCACCGATCAACTTACTTTCTTTGCTCTTTGCTTTTTGTTGGTGTTGTAACTTTTGCTTTTCTCTGTCGCACAGCTAGTTTGGTATTTATTGGGGTTTTTGGTATTTTTAGTATTTCTTTTGGATTAACTCCTGTTATTTGGCAACATATCCTTTGCTCTTTTTTACTTAAGCTTTCTTGTACGAAAAAACGTATTTTCTTTCTTTCTTGTGCTGGTATTTCTTTCAGAAGAATGTATTTCTCCTCCGTCTTACTTTCAGTACATTTGCTTTAGCTGCACTTCTTGCGCGCGTATTTTCGCGACGTTTTTTAGAAATATTCGTTTCTTTTTAATTGTTATATGTTACTAGAGGTGGAAACAAATCGAAAACGGAACCCACATGTTTTGGGCGGCGAAGACGAGACGAGAAAACGAAGAGAGAAAACAAAAGCGAAGCGCACAGGTAAGGTAACGTTGCGACTGTGCATAAAAATCGAACTGAACTGAAACCAAAGAAGAGCAAGAAAAAAATTCCAAAACCCAAGTTTTTGACGCCGCTGCCGCTGCTGCCTGACGTCGTCGTCGCCGCCGCCGCCGCCGCCGCTGCTGCTTACTATTGCTGTTGTTGTTGTTGGTATAGTTGTTGCTTTTGGCCCGCTTTACCTGTAGACCGCTCTGCTGAATATCCAGAGAACCGACCGACCGAACCGAAGACTTTCAACGTCGCCCCTGCTCGCTCGTTCGGTTCGGTTTCTTTTCTGCGCTGCCAGCCAGCGTCGTCGACGTCGACGTCGTGTGGTTAACGCCGCCGGCGGAGCGGCAACAACAACAGCAACAATAACAATAACAACAACAACGACAGCTCAGCTTAGCGTGGCCCGTTCAGCTTGGCTTGACTTGGCACCGGCGCACAGGTGCGAACGAGAGAGAATACAACTGCCGCCGACAGCGATCCTCTTCTTTTCTCATTTTTTTTTTTATTTTTTTTTGGCACATGTATTTGTGTGATTTGTGCACAGGTAGAGGTGAAATGCATCTGTGTGCGTGCGTGTCCCTTAGGTAAGCAAAGAAAATGTGTCCGACTTCGGTGAACAGGTAGACCGCTGCTCACATGCCGGTTGTTGTTGTTCTTCTTGCTCTTGTTGTTCCTGTTACTGTTGCTGCTGCTGCTGTTAAGGCCGCTCATGTTGCTGTTGTAGCCTGTGATGTTGCTGCTGTTACCGTTGACTCTTCCGATACAGCTTCTGTTAGGGATGCTACAGCTTCTGTTAGGAATGTTGCTTCTGTGTTTCATACTGTTCCTGCTGTCAATAAGCTCAATGTTGCTGTTGCTATTGTTGCCCATGTTGCTACTGATATTACTGTTACTCAAATGGGTTGAATCACCACTGTTGCTTCTTACTGCTGTTACAATTTCAGTTGTAGTTTCTGCAAATAATGTTGTCTTCTGCTTCTGCTTATGTTGCGTTTCAATGTTGCTAAATGTATAACTTGCTGTTGCCCATGTTGCAGTTATCTTGGCTAATTGAGATGTTGTTGCTTATGCTGGTCATTATGTTGCTGTATACCCTACTGTTAATAAATATAATGTTGCTGTATCAACATTAATGTTTCTTCTGTTACTGTTGCTTTTGTTTTTGTTGCTGCTTCAGTGTTTCTGCTGTTATTGTTGACTTTTCCATGGTAAGTAGTTGCCTTTATTTTCCCATTTAGTTGTTGTTGTTTTTTGTTGCTGTCGCCTCTGCTGATTTTGCCGGCGGCAGAAGCGACGGAACGGCGTCGACTTGGTTTTTTTTTGCGGCTTAAATGCGCACACATGCACACACCCATCGAACGGAATACTAATACCAATGCGACTCACACAAACAAGCGCAAAAGGCAGCGCATTAGGGTGCCTCACCTTATGGAAAAGTAAATTGACTTCGGGATAAGGCCGCTCAAAAGACAATGGAAAGTGTGGCAGCCATAAGCCGGGTTTACAATCTGTGCTAATGAAGTCAAATGGAAAATTCTTTTCAGAACTGAAGAGGCCAACGAATGCATGTAGTACGCCCACGCTTTCCTAATGATCTGTGATCTTAGCGATATAATGTTAGTACTTTTCAATACTAACCAATATCGGAATCTTCATAGATTTCTATAGGAAAATATGTATCTCTTTTAGGAACTCAGATCTTTTATTTTAAACATTTATGTATGTATAAAGCCTAGCTCAACGGAAATGGTTATTTAAGGTGCATTAAAGCGACTACTGATGTTGCAACGCCCTTACATAATTAGGGTCACCGAATATTGAGGAATTCTTGGAGTATTCGCTGTGGGTCACCCTAATCCCAATGCCCATTGCCCGCATACAGGTAACGTGGGGAAATAAAAACGGCCAGGCGTTTATGCATATGGAACGCAGACACATAAGCGGCAAGAAAGCATACGTCATACAGTGAAATTGTATGTGGAAAAATACGCGCCGACAACAACAACAACAAGAAGAACAACCACTAACAAAACAACAAACAATAACGAATGGCGATTTTTGCGCGTGAGTAATTTGTTGACTATGAGTGTTGTGTGTTGTATGGATGGTGTTTTGAAAAGATGTGCACAGGGGTATGGTGGCATTTGTCCAGTTTTGTCTCTTGTGAGGCTTCTGCTGCAGGTAGGCACATACACACACACACAGGCACACACAAACACGGCACACAGATACAGATACAGATACAGTTCCAAGCCATACAGATACTTTTGTATGGTGGCGGTAATTATCGGTTTTCGATGCCATATGGCAAGCGAAAAAATAAGACAAAAACAAAAAAAAAACGACACAGAATACGTATTGAAACCGAAATCGAACCGTGTGTAATGGCCCTTAATTTTTTTTTGCATTTTCTGTGCTGCTGGTGTTATATTCCAACCAATCTTGCTAACTAGACACAATTTTAACCAGCCACGGATCGTTTCGAAACCCCCGTGGCACCACCTGAAAATGTATCTACTTGCGATTGTCCGCCTGTTTCTCTTATTTGTGTTTTTTTTTGTTTTTTTTTTTGCATCATGCATACTAACTCAATTAGCACATCGTGTAAACGTGATGTGGGAACAAGCAGAAGTCTTCCCAGAGGCGCCTGCCTTTGGGACCTTGCCACAGTTTGGGGATTTCGCTCTTTTTCTTTTGGTCTTTGGGTTTTGGTCAGTTCCGTCAGTCTGTCAATCTGTCAATCGGCTTGCAAGCAAACAGAACCAAGTACACATGTTCGGGAGCTAAAATGCAATCGCCGGTTCCTGGAAAACGCCAAACTGATCATGCAAACAACAAATATCAAGTCACCACGGGCACGGGCACACACACACACACTCGCGCACTTGCACACACACACTAGTGTAAACCACTTTTGGGGCAGGGTTGGGGATACGACACGCCCATGAAGTGAATGCCTTGGATTTAGTCCAGCGTTCGTTCAACAGGTAAATCTCCACTGTACAGCGTATATATACAGCAATATATATACATATATGAAAATATATACACCATATCGCCCATATATGTATGTAGCTTTGTACATCTGCGGTTTTTTTTTTTTTTTTTTTTTTTTGGGAGTGGATGGGATCGTAGCAGTGTCCAGATGCTTTCGTTTTTATTTTGTATGTCTGCGATTTTTAGTTTTGACACGAATTTCGCTGGGAGTTTTGGCAATACACTTTCCAGGGTGGAAAATAAAAACCAATGTAGAACTTATTTGAATGAAGATTTGGGGTGCTTTAAAAACTATATATAAGTATATATGTAGATATAGCTAGATATAGATATATAGGTAGATATAGATATATAGCTAGATATAGATATGTAGCTAGATATAGATATATAGCTAGATATAGATATGTAGCTAGATATAGATACAAAGCTGGATATAGATATCTTTCTGACAGAATGTTGCTGAATGAAATGTGTAAAGATTTGCAGTACCACCTCTTTTAAGCTAAAGTGAAGTATCTGCATTGCAATGTATTCCAAATGCGACCGCTACCGATCGAAAAACAATATCTCAGCTCGCTGGCTGCATTGTGATTCAGCTTGCATTTTTGCGCATTTATCGAAAATATTTGCTCTGGCTCAGCAGCTTGGCTCATATTGGATTCAATTTTAGTCGTATCCGCTGCTGCTGCTGGCCATCGATGAGTGAAACTTACAGTTCATTTGTTGGCTTTACTTTTATTTCGTGTTTTGTTTTTATTTTTTTTTTATTTTTTTTTTTTTTGTTTTTTTTCTGAATATTTGCTGGGCATTACATTGTCACGACTTGGCTTACCTGCAAAGAGAAAGATAGAGTGTAAAATTGAGGTCATTAGTAAGAGGGTTTTTTTCAGGTCTCTGGCTTACGAACTGCTTACGGTTAATTAGTGCAAATGTTTATAGATTTGAAATGAGTTTTCTTCCACCCGAACGAGATGGAAAATGGTCTCATTTTCCGTTCACCAAGTGTTTGGCTAGTCGAAAGCAGGCTGCAAACAAAGCTAGCGCTATTTGTAGCCCTAGAGAAGAAACGATATCTATAGGGGCAGAGAAACTAATTTTGACTAAGAATCCTGAAGCCTCAAAAGCAATTTTTAATTACAACTGAACTGAAAATTTATATGCGAACTTGGCGCTTGGGACGATTGGGAAGATTGTGAAGCTTGGGAAGCTGCAAGAGCTGCAAAAGAAAGCTGGGAAAATTGAAGGAAAAGGAATGCCCAGGGTGTGTAGAAGATGAGCTGTATGGAGGGTAACAAAAAAAAAAGGAAGGAAAAATCTGTGCAAAGGAAATCGACATGCAGATTAAAAGGAAGTTGCACAAACCAAATGGACAGGCCAAAGGGCGTGTGGTGGTGTTGGTAGATTGCGTAGAGAGCCAAGCAAAGGCAGAAAAAATTCGATTATCTGCGAGAGGAAAACTGTAATTAAATCTATGGGGTTTTCCACACAGGACGCCAAAGGAAATGTGAGTGTGGGTGGGGCCATTGGGGCCGTGGGGCCGTCGAGGTGGAGTAGCAGAAAAAAATGCAACGAAATCACGTAAAGCAAACTAATACCGCAACAAGGCGTGCAGATTGCACTGCAAGAACAAGAAATGCCACCAGTGGGTGGTAGGTGGTGGGTGTTGGGTGGTGGGTGGTGGGTGGTCCGAAAAACGATGGGCGATGGGCAATGGGTAGCGAAAGGACACAGCTGAGCCTGCGCAGGAACTGCCTGGTCCTTGGACTACGAATGTGTGCTCATCCAGAGCTCGGGGTTTTTGGGGTCTTAGTCTGAGGGGGGGCAGTGGTCTTTAGTGGCAGGGATTAACAGAGGAGCCAAATGGCATGAGCTAGGCTCTTGGACGACCATTGAAACCATGATGATGGCACTGCCTGCCTGCCAGACACACACAACTTTTAAAATACAGAAAAATACAAAAAAAAAAAGAAAAAGAGAAAACGGAGTGGCAACGCAAAGAAGAGGCTTCATTAGCATAGAGGATAGAGAGCTTGAGTGCGAAAAGAACGTGGGCAAGGGGCAAATATCCTGGCGGAAATGCGCCACATTCAAGAGTTCTAGAATGAAAGGCACAGACGACTGTATCCTCAAAAGTCTCCAGTATTGCAGATAAAAGATATTGTATAGAGCTAAACTTAACGCAAACACCAAGCTGAAAATTTGTTGCTTTAGGATGCTACTGCTGAAGAAATAGTTAACTTATTGAGATAATATATTGGCCAGTGCCAAAAAGCTTTTACAGCACACACATATAGATTGTTTTATCGATAAATTGTCGTTTGCCCTTTCCCTTAATTTTTTTTTTTTTTTTTTTTTTTTTCCACTTGTCACACATACCCCAAGCTGCAGTATTGTTAGGGTATGGGCTAGAAGAAGAAAAAGCGAAACAAAGAAATGTCGAAGTAGAGCGTTGCATGTGCGGCTTATGTACCCCATCCACTCCCTCCTTCAACCTGCCACGCCTCCTTGCCAACAGCCCCACAAAACTCCTTCCATGCCATTGCCGCCTGGCTACAGTTGCGGCAAATGAACAAACGCCAAGAAGAATGCTCCCCACGCTCCTCAGTCTCCAGCCTTCTAGTCCTGATGCTGCTATGGTGCAGAAAAAAAGGATATTGTGAAACTATGAAAAAAAAAAAAGAAAAAGTAGGAAGCAGAGACGCAGGACGGCGGTGGGAGAATGAAGTATGCTCCGGGGGACGCAAGATGCCACTAACTCAAACTCAAAACTCGAGGCACCAAAACAGCCCGAAAAAAGCCACCTGAGCAACCTGCAACAACTTGCAGATACACATAGCACAAAACTAACTTGAAATATTTAACAATGAAAATATTTTCAATGCATACTTTTTTAATGCATACTTCTAGCCGTTGGTCACTCTAAAAGTGCGGTGTGACCTTGCAAAAATTATTTTGTCGTTATTTGAGCTATCAAAATTTAATCAAATCGAATTCAAGTCCTTCATTTTTATAATGGTATCTAACACACTAAGAACGCTGATGAATATTAATTTCAAAATGTTGCGATTAGCAAACGGTTGAACCAATAAGGATTCTTTTTGTTAGTGCAGGTGGAATGACGTGAGCTGCGGTGGTTAGAGGAGCGGGTACAAAAAGCAAGAGGAGTTGTGATGGGGACAGGACAGCAGTGAACGGGAAGGATTGGGATTGGGGAGTTCCAGGCAGGACGCGCAGTTTGACTGCCGGAAATGAACATTGAGTTGGGCCCGGGCTCTGTTTCGGTTTCTGGCGCGGATCTGGGGGACTTGGGAGCAGGGATCCCGGGTGGTTTCACTGGGACGACACTACTACCACTACTACTAGTACTACGACTACGAGTCCGACGTCGTCGACGGAGCACAAAAGAAATTAATTTCATTTTTTTTTCGCCCGCGCTCTGCCTCTCTCTTGCGACTTTCTTTCATTCTAACCATTTCCAATGCTCTTCATTTTTTTTCCTGGCTGTGTTTGTCTTTGTTGCTTTGGCAATGTTTTGTTTTACCCTCAAGTTTGCTGCAACAAAAATTGCAAAGGAAAAATTTCTGCTAAACCAAACATTGATTGTCAGCTGGTGTGTGTCTAAAGATGAACAACGAGTGCACTGCAAAAATCGCTTTAAGTAGCTTTGAAAGATTGTGCTTTTGGCCAGGCTAAATTTGAATCAATCTGGGAAATTTGACAAAAGACATATATAAGCCTCAAAGTGTCTAAAAGTAAGCCAACAATTCGGTCAGAAGTATTAAGCCCAACTTGTTTTATTAAAAACATACCAATGATTGAAAACACCAATGATTGATGTATTCAGCTTTTAAAGGGAACCCAACTAAGTGTTGATCATAATAATCCATTAAAATCAGGAAACACCGCTTACAGCGAACATTGTCTATTGTGAAGAATAGAAGCCCATGGTATTATTGACGAGCAATTTCGTTTAGATTTTCCCGCTGTGCTGGGGAATAGGAATGCAAGCTGGCCCAGCTGCCGCTTGTGCTGATGATGATGATGATGATGGCATTTCCCCAACTAAGGCCCAGCATAGTTAGCTCAGGGAGCGGGAAAATTGCACTTTGCATGCTGCCACTGCTGCGGGATAAAGCAAAAAAAAAAAATCGGAAAAATGGGGAAAAACTAAAACAAAAAGCGGCGAAGGAGCAGCCGGAGAATGCTGCGGCGCGGAAGTAAATGAAGATTCGCTTGGGCTATAAACTGTCTCCACACACAGATACAAAGAAACATCCATATACAGGGAAGGACATAGGGCAGCATTTGAGTTACGGAAATGAAATGTCAGAGGAGGAAAAAGGGGTTTCTGAAAAAAAAAACTAAAAAAAAAGTAGAGAGTATAGCACAGCGCACAGAGCCTGGAGAATTGTCCCTTATGGAGCCCCCGATGTTTGTGAATGATGTTGGCTTAAATGCCAGGTTCCAGGTTCCAGGGTCCGGCCTAGACTTTTCCCCCCCCTTTCTTCACCGGATTCGGCGATTTTTGCTACTTTTCTTTTTTTGGCCTCCCTCTCCAGTTGAGAGCTTCGTTTCCGTGGTGGACTTTTGCCTGCGTGAACTTCCGGTTACGTGCTTGGGGATTCAACGTGCACATATGCACCACACATGCATATGTGTCTATGTTTCAGGTGTGCACATATCTTTCTGTTTCTTTCTTTTTTGTTGTTACTGTCTCTATTTTTTGCAATTTACTAACTACTTTTACGCGCTCTGCTCGTGGCCGAAAACCACAGCATTTTCTCTCACCTTCCCCGATTTTCTTTGTTTAGTTTACAGAATTACAACAGCAGCAGCAGCAGCAACAACAATAATGCGAAAGCTGCCTTGCATTTTAATTAAAAATTCTTCAAAATTCGCTTTGTGCTTGCTTCGTGAATTTTCCATACCCTTTCTCCGACCACTTTCTTCCTGCTTCATCTCTCTTTGGGTCTGAAATTTTGTCCATTTCTTTTTTTCTGTTCGCTGCTACCAATAATAATACGCTTGTTGTTGGCCATTTTGCTGCTGCATGCCACCCAAAAGTAGACCACATATTTTTAATTTGACTGCAGAGCAAGGATAAACGGAAAAATGTTGCGGTAAAAAAGAGGAGGTACATTTCAAATGTTAGAAACAACTGCTTAGTTTTCCAAATATGAAAAAATACTCCAATGCTAATTGTGTAATTTGGTTTATATAGCGAGTAAACAAGTTATTATCCTTTGTGACTGAAACTTTACAAACTGCATAATAATTACCTATTTTTTTTAACAAGTTTACTTTTTGAACAAAGAAAAAACTGCAAGCCGAATCAATTAATAGATAAATAAAGTAAAATTAGCACTGATATATAGGAATAGACCAGTTAAAAATAGTTTTAAGTCAGTAAAAGTAGTAGCTCACTATTTGAAACTCACAAACTAAATGCTATAATATTATCCACTTATTCACAAGTTTCCTTCCTGTAAGAAAATTCGACCTTAAAAGGGATATCCTCATTCTCGCCACTTAAAGTGGCAGTGAAGGAAGGAAAATGTGGAAAGCTAAATAGAACATGAAAATGTTAAACTAAGAGAAGAGAAAGATGGAAATCATAAGTTAAATTTCCAAATGAAAATGTAATATTTTGCAAGTTTGTAGCCAAGAAATTTCCCATTTAAAGTCATTCAATAAATGCAGCACATTTTCCAGTACGGAAAATTGAAACTTTAAGGTCCGCCTTTAACTGCAAGCAGGAAAATTGCGGCAAGAGAAGAAAAGTTAGCATACGTGAAGAAGGAAGATGAGAAAATGGAAAAAAAAAACCAATTGCTGCTACCAAGAAGTTGGTGTTTGGGGTAGTATTATCAAAATACATAATAAAAGCGGGGGGAAAAGCGGCGGAAAGCAGACGGCGGAAAAACATATGAGAGCTTGCACGAGGTGCTCAAAGAAAGCGAAGCAACGGAGGAGGCAAAAGAAGCGAGAGAGGGCAACTGAAGTAAGTAACGGGACTCAGCAGCAGCTGACTGACGAAAATAGTACGCGACGATAGAAAATTCGCGCGCGCGTAGTGTGTGTGTGTGTGTGTGTGGTGTGCTTGTGGGGGAGGAGGAGGATAATAAAAGGGGGATAAGAAGAGGAGATGAAGAGATGGCGGATAGACGGGCACAGAAATCAGCCGCTTAAAGCGGCCGGCATTTTTATTATTATTTTATGTTATGTTATGTGGCCTTGGCTCGGCTCTTTCGCTTTTTGTTATTCTTTTTCCCTCCCTCCCTCCCTCCCTCCCCTCCATCGTTTGGCCGCTTTCACACTTTACTTTTATTTACATTGTGCGCAACGTCGCTATTTTATTACTCGGTCACATGAGGAGTTCGCCGTCTCCGTCTCCATCTCCGTCTTCTTTCCTTTGTGTTTCTTCTTCGCACCTCCGCTTTGTGCTTTCTTCCTGGCGGAATGTGTGTGAGCTCTTTTTGATTTTCGCCCCTTTCGTGGCTTTTATTTTGATTCAACTACTTCAAAAACATTGCCGCAGGTTCAAATAACGCTTTCGTTTTTCACAACTCTCCACTTTTACCCACACAAGCATATTCATTGCCTACTTTTAGGCGAATTATTCCTGTTTTCTCAGGCATAAAGTGCTCCAAATGAAGGATCCATTAATAAAAAACGTACTACGCCCATACAGGCTAAAAATTAATGATTGATGGACTTCTTATATTTTTCTGTATTTTACTGTTTTAAGAAAATTGAATGTCTTTTAGTTGTAATGTAATTTCACAGTTACATATACGATTGTAAGGTTAAAAATATATACATATATTATAGGATATATTATATACATATATTCATTTGATTTATGAGGAAACCCTTAAATATTTTCGGGTATAGTTTTGAACTAGTTTTTGCATTTGTTTGTACGACTTGTGATTAAAGTGTCAAAGAATAATTTACTGAGTTTCATTCTCTTATTTCCCTTACTTTTATATAGCAATTCAATATTATAACTCATATTATTTTAATGTAATAAAAAAACAAGTTAGGAATTATAGTAATTTCAAATACCAAACAGGACTTTCGATTGAGAAACACATAATTCGTAGTAGTAATATAATTATTCCTCCTTTCAGAACGTATCACTTTACGGATTAATTTAGATTGTTATCGCGAACTATCAGTTATTGGGCTCAAGTTTATTGAATGCCCAAAGCTAAGGATTTGCTTGTTCGATTCAAGGACCATCGGAACAATAAAAGGACCGAGTTTCGAAGGGGTGGCTCGACTTTATAACTGAAAGGAGGAAAATGGGAAGGACGCTTGTCCAATGAAGCACGGCGAAAATGGGACGGTCTGCGAAGTAAAAAAAAAAAAACAAAAAAAAACAGAACACAACAAAACTTAAACCTTTTCTTTATATAATATGCCCCCCTAGACCATCGTCGGTACAAACACAAACAACTATATACCATTTTGGGACTACAACAATTGTAATCTATATCTTTGTAGTACAACAAATCCAGTTTAAACGTGGCCAACAAACAAAAATTAGAGAAAGGGACGAAGACGAAGAGGTTCGGCCAAAAAAAAAAAAAAAAAAAAAACAAATATATATACACTTTTGGGGAGGGAAAGGCATCACGAAATCAGTGGGTGTGCCCGGTGGTTCGGTGATTCGGTGTTTTGGAGGTGTGGGATTAGTTGAGAAATAAAAACCCAAAGCCAAGCCAAAGGAAAAAAAAATAAAAAAAAAAATCCAGCAGCAAAAAACTGCTGATGAGTTGGAAACGTACCCGAAAAAAATCGGTTATTTAGTAGTTGTGTGGGCGGCACTGGGAGAATATTTTTCTCCTTGCGGATTTCTCTGTTGTTTTTTGTTTCTATCCCTTTTTTTTTCTTTTGGTTTTTTGGGTGTGCTTCGGGAGCAAAAAAATGCGAAAAAAGAGAAATTAAAACAAGCGACTTTTCCATTTGGCACCACCAATGAGACGGAGAGTTCTTCCGTTTCCTTCTCCTGGGCACTTTTTTTTTTTTTTCACTTGCAAGCCAAGCAAGCTGCTGACTTTTATGTAATTATATAGCATTGTTCAATGAACGCCATGGTTTGGGGGCTTCGGGGGGAAAAATGGTGAGGTGTGGGTCTGGTGATTGGTGGTGAGTCCCAGTGTATTTGTAAGGAAAAAAAAAAAGCAATCGTTTGAAATTTGAATTCCAAACGGGAATTGTGCAATGCATTGGGTATAGTATTGTGAAGTTTCTAGGATAGACAAAGAAAACAGGGACGAAGTCCTTAAAAACGAGAATCGGATGAAGTTATTTGCAACATCCGATTGCGCCAAGTATCCAATTGATTTCAACTGTTATTTGCTGGCAATAACTAGTATAGATATTTGTATGCTGATTACTAAACAATGTAGTTACGAAATCTAAGAATTTACACTACAATGCAGTAGAGTATAACCTACTAACCTTAAACAGTTGAATTATTCAACTGGCTACAAAACGAAGCTAATAAAATAAAGCGCTTTAGTTTGAAATTATATTTTTCAGCTATGATTAGATGCTATTCAAATGTGTCCACTAGCAACCATAATAAATCCAGGGTTTTCTCCCATTTCCACGCACTTTTTCCGAGCAAAAATATATATATTTTCCACAGACAGCAGCAGGAAAAACGATGAAACATACCTGGAGGCATCGAGGTGAACTTTAAGCTGTTTGCCTTTGCCATAATTTCAGCTTAGAAGTTTATTTATTTCTATTATCTGATTTGGCTGCAGGATTGCCCCGTTGCGAGAATTTTTTCGGATATTTTTTTGTTGCTTTTCGCTGACCTGCCGCTGACTGTGATTGATGTTCTTGCTGCGCCGCAACGCTCGCCAATCCGATCGATTAAAAAACCAGAGGAAGGAATGGTGGGGGGGGACAAGCTATAGAGAAAAGCAGGCGACGAGGGAGACAAAATGTAGCACCCTTAAAAAATGTTAGGGCAATGCCAGGCAACAACAATGCTTTACAACAAATAAAGGAGAAGCAATGAAATGAAATACTCGTAAGAAATGCCTGTCCAGTTGTTTTACATTTCTTCTGATTTTCTTGAGTAAATTTTCGCCTTTTCCCCATCCAGGGGGTTGGTTTTCTTGGCCGCACAACACCCACCCTTCCGCCAGCGACTCATTTAAGCACTAAAGAGAAATTAAGAAGTGGCAAATGAATGCAGGGAAAAAAATGTAAAAACTCACAGAGTGAAATGAAATTGGGGAATGGGGCAAAACAAAAAAAAAGAAAGAAATTGAATGAAATATAAAAATCACTGCACGGAAATACCCTGATTACGCTATCTGTAACTGTGTGAGTGAGGCGCTGCGAGCGGCGGCGTTACAGGGGGGTCGGGGGGCAATAAGTCCCCACCCAAGCCTTTCTCTCTTTCCCCCACCACACACACCCCCCATCGTCCGACTACAAAAACAACAAGCAGAGCCGCTCAATAGGCTTGTGATAAGCAAAAGCGATGCTTGAGCGAGTCTCGTCCTCCTCCTTCCTGCTCCTCCTCGCCGCTCCTCCCCGCTCCCTCACACCCTTCCCTCCAAAAGAAAACACCCGCATCCCAAAACCCCACCATCCCACAGCTCACATAGCAACCACTCGGACTCACGACTCACACTCGCAAAAATAGGCCCATTGTGCGGATTAATGTGTTTATAGATCATAACCCCATAGTCTTCAAGCATTGAGGAATATCAACTTACAAAATGTACATACATTTACTTACATATATGTAAGGATAATCTAAGGACGCTGTCCAAATCACACTTTTGTATATGGCAATTACCAAAGTAAAGCATACTTTACATGATTTCAAATGCTACTGAAACATTAAAGAGCTTTAAAACATGATACTGATGATAATATATAAAGATATCATACCATTTCAAGCAACTTCAAATCTTTAGAACTATAAAAGTTTCGTATAGATACTGTTTATTATTTACTAAATAATAATATAGGCTTAATGGTTCTTTATTCATGAAAGTACTTAGTCACAACACCCTATGGTATTGTTCTATGGTATTGTTTAACGTCTCTAGACTCGAACTACATCTATCTACCAACTAACAACATGACTTTATACCGAAGAGATATAACTCTTACTCGATTCTTGTGTGAAACCAGACCACATCAATCACAAATATCTGAATCTTTGGCATGGAACTGTATGCGTAAGTATATTAAGATATCATGTACCCCCTTAATCATAAAACTTCCTTGGTAAAGTTGATTGGATTGAGACGAATTTCTTCACTTTTGATCTACATTCGAGCAGCTGCATACCCATTATTTCCAGTGCACGAAAAGGGGGGAAAGGGCTCAGTGGTTGGTTGGTTGGTTGGTTGGTTGGTTGGGCCGCTGTTTGGACTTGATAACCCGCCATTGTATACAAGTGAGGCCAAGCCGGCGCATATTCGTCGCCGTCGTCGACGGTCGGTCCTCAACCGATTTCTTGCTCCTATGCATGTAAGGGGCGGGGAGGGGGAGGCCATAGTGGGGGGTATGTAGATGGGGGTTTGGGGCGCTGGGGTCATAGTTTGCCAGGCATACTCAGCTCATCTGCTCGCTGGACTCCACCCAGATACCTCGTCACAACTAGCACTTGCCTGGAACTTTATATCATTTGAAAGGCTTTTGTTCTTATATCATTACCATCATCAGCATGGTCATCGAGTTTTTGCCTAACTTCTCGCTATGATCGTTCACTGATTCACGTATAAATTTCCCGATTTTCCCCCTTCGCTTGATTGGCCTTCTCTATATGATGAGTGCAAAACAAAAGGCGCATAGTTTTGTTGGGGCCACTTGGCGAACTTTGGCGCTGCTTGGATGTGTGAACTTTTCTTTTTGCCGGACTGCAATCGATTGGAGTTCAGCGAGGCAACTTCGAGTAGTTTGCTCGAGTGGAAATCTGTACTCCAAGTTCAGCAAACAACATCAAAGCATGGAAATGCTGCAAAAAACCTTGATTTCTTTCCTATGAACGCAGATTTAATTGCTGCAGCAGCGTGCAGTAGTTGGGGAGTATGGGGGAAACTTTCAGAGGGGATCTTATTACGATCTTAGGATACTATACCAAAATGCAGTGCCTTTCGAAAATCTGTCGCAACCCAATTTTGAAATTTTCGTAAAAAGTCTTTACAATGAAACCTACATTCGGTTCATTTTTCCAAACAAATCTTTACAATAAAACTACATTAGATTTTTTCAAAAATATCTTTACAGTGAAAACTACATAAATGGAACCCATAAAATTTGCTACATTGAGATGCACAGATTTCGAATATATTCTCTAAAGCAAAAATTCTGAACCTCAAAGTATAAATAATTCAGTTTGAGACATTTTTGAACGCCCAAAACAGAAAAATGCAACCTAGCACAGAAAATATTTCAAAATCATGGATATTTAGGCTTTCAAATGCATGCCTCCCATTCACATAAGAACTTTATTTAAAGCAGATAAGAAAAGACAATGAAATTCAATCGGTAAAATAAGGAGTTTAAAATATTCCATCCAAATTTATTTAAATGTTATATTTATCGTTGACCCGAACATTTTAGACTTTAGAAGTAAGTCCTTTTATATAGAGTTATATCTAGGAAATAAAAAATCATGTGATGTTTTCAAAAGATTTGGGATATTTATTTGATTGACATATTTATCCTAAAATTTAAAAAAAAAAAACGTTAACCCAGATTAGTACTGGGTAATTTTTGGTCGGTTCGGTAAGTGCGAGTTCTAATTGGCTATCGATAAGGACGATCCTTGAAACCAAAGTAAGGCCACGCGAAAGACCATTTTGGGTGCGCCCAAGTTGGGGAATCCGGCGAAACTTCCACTACAGTTATTTCTTTCATTTCTTTCTGTTGTAAGCTTTTGTTATGTCTCAGTTTGCCGTTATTCTGATGGTCGCTAATTGCGAGTGCGAGTGTGTGTGCGAGGGTGTGTGTGTGTAAGTGTGCGTGCAAGGGTGTGTTTTGTGCGGTTGTGTTGGTGCGTTGGGTTAGGTATATCTAATTAATGGCATTATTTTATGTGGCCTAGCCCCAAAAAAAAAATACGAATATTTTGAGTACAGGCGGCTCCACAAGAAACGCCCAAAAGTAAGCAACGAAATTGAAAAGGTTGATTTTTACCTTGATCGAAGGACTGCTGGTCAATTATTCCAGGGAACCAAGCCTAGTTGATTTCGTTTTGTTTTTTTCGCCTTAAAGTTGACAAATTGTAGTAGACGACGTGACGGAATTAAATTCATACAAAAAACGGTAACATTTTACCCAAATATCAAATTAGAGAAAATTAGAAATAACGTGTAATTAATGAATGACAACAAAGTGTATTATATGTTTTATTGTGGGACGCAATCGTTGCGATAAGTAGGCAGAATATATTTGGTTATTTCTCCATTTCAATAATGTTTATCAGCACGTGGAGTTTTGTTTTATTTGTTGTTATTTGCTAAAAAAAGGAGAACTGAAATCAATGAGAGAGGAGTAAACAATTGAGCGCGAGAGCAAACACACGCGAATAACGCGACCAAAGGCGAATGCACAAGAGATATTTATTCTACAATAATATGTACGTGAATATAAGCATAATACGAATAATCGCACATGTATTGTTCGATTTGTTTGTTTGTGTGTGTTGTGTGTGGGAATGCCTTTTTACTACGTAATGTGAAACGTAAAGCTTTTATTTTTTTTGTAAATTTTTTAAAACGTATGCAGCCGGCAGTTTGCAAAGAGAGAGGCAGTGAGAGAGAGAGCCCCGCGAGAGCAGGCTACACAACTAACGGGATCAGGTGGGAGAGAGAGAGACCGAACCGAGTATTATTTTCAGCACATGTGAGTTTTTAATTTTATGATTTCATTTGGCACTGCTATAAAAGGTTTTTTAAGGTTTTAATGCGCTTTACAGGGTTTCTTCCTTTACTTTTTTCCCCGATTTTTTGTTGTGGAATATTTGTAAAATTTGCTGCCACTTTTGGGTTTCGCGTTTTTCAAGACCGTTTTAATTCCGATTGTCCGAGAGATCGAAAGCGCGAGACCCACCGACTACAAATACAAATGTTGTCTGATGGCTGGCGACGCAGCGCTTGGCAGAATTGACCGTCGCCGCCGCTGCCGCCGCTGCAGAGAAGAAAGAAGCAGAAGAAAAGTAGAAGGAGGCGAAATGTACGAACAAAAAAATGTAAAAACAGAAGGAAAGAAAGAAAAAAATGTATCAGCAGCGGCAACAGCAACAACAACACAAGAAATCTCACTCAGATCTATCTGCCTCTCGCTCGCACCCGCTCCGTTTGCATTACATACATGTGCGACAGAACGATGAACGATGATGATGAACCGAATTACAAATAAAAAGAATGATGCCAAAAGACGACGACAACGCCAGCGATTAGCAAAAGCAAAAGCAAAGGAGCAAAAGCACTCACACACACACACATGCACAAACACACCCGTGCCCACCCACTCACACACACATAGCATACATAGCGGTGGCGAAAAAAAATCGGTCGCAATCGGAAAAAAATGCAAAGGCAGCGGCAGCAGCGGCGGCAGAACTCTCTCTGCACATAAAAAAAAAGAAATAAAGAGAAGACGAAAAAATTAAACATAAGCAAGCTCGCACACACACACACACACACAAGCTCAGAAAAGTGCTCAAGCAGGCTGGAAAAAAATGAGAAGAAACTTTGAGCCTGAGCGCCAACTGACAACAACAACGACGGCAAAAAAACTGAGGGCAAGAAAGCCGTGGAAAAAAATTGCGGCACATCACGCGCACAGTGGGTCAAACAGTGTGATGTACTACAAAAAAAGTTTAATGTAAATAAATAAGAAAATTTAAGAATTTTATATTTTCAAAATTAAACTAGCTAAGTTTATGACATTTTTGTAAAACAGAAAAATAGTAAAAACCATGTTGCTTAATGTTTAATTGAAATTAAAACGATTAGTATAAATATTTTTGGCTTCATATAATTTCATGGCAATATTTAAAAATGAGCCTATGCATTTTCAAATATATAGTACCACTTGTGAAAAGAGTGACACTGGATTGAACTTGTGCAACAAAAGTGCACTGAAAACAATTTGCATTATTGATGAGCAGAACACATTTCTTAACAAACTCGTTTCGGGGTAAGCAGAAGAACGAGGAAGTAAAACAAGAAATACAAAAAAAAAAAGAATGAGTGCAAATTATACATAGCACAACCCACAGTACATAGCACCCTTAGAAAATGACCAGCACACTGACCATCTACAGAAAAACCCCACCCCAAAAAAAAAATCCGCAGCACAAAAACCGACTCAAACTCAGACTTCCGACTCGCGACGCCCATTAACTGGAGATGAATTCCCATTCTCAGGACCCCATGATTTGTGTTTGGGTGTCGCGTAGACATTTCTCCCCATATTCCCCAAGAACGCCAAGCGAGTAGCAAAAACAATGGGCAAGAATAAAAAAATAGAATAGTGCGGCAATTGATGGAAGGACGTACATGACTGTTGTTGCTGTATTCCAGAATGACCATAAGCGAGAACAAGCAACATGGATGTAAAAATGGGTGTGGACATTGCACGGATGAATTGGAAATTCGAACTGTTCCCATGCCGTTCTAATTGGAAGCTGTTTCTGGACGAAAGTTAACCAAAAGCCAAAGCAAAGCCAGGAAATTGATTTTTGGTTTTACTCCTTGAGCCAGTCTAAAACTTCCAATCGAAGCTCAGTTTTAATTTTCATTTTAAATCGGTTTTGTAAGCGCCTCATGTCATAAGACCCCAAAATAAGTCAATATCCAAAGTTAGATATGAGTGTTAGATAAACAAAACGTGAATATGTTAGCTGAGCAGAAAACTATAAATAATTTAAAATTTATTTTTTTTAAATTTTAATAAATTGTCAATAAACCAATCTTGTTACCTAAATAGATTATTATTTTAGGCAATTCTTAACATATTTATTTTTCCATATTAGATTTAACATGTTAACCATCTTTCGAAAATTAAATTTGTTCAATATTTTACAATTTCTCACACTTAATCCCACTGTGCGGCAAAAACAATGCACGTTCCTGTGCCGCAAAAAAATTGCGCTCTCTGGTCGAAGTAGCAGCAGCAGCAACAACAGCAGCAAGGAGTGCGAGCACGAAGAAGAGCGGCGAAGACAAGAAACAGGACGAAAAGTTGAACACGGGGAAAAAAATCCTGATGGAACTGGACAGACGCAGCGTCGTCCGCAGAGGGGGTGGGCGCGAAGGTGGTGCTTGGGGGGTTAAGGCTACGACTTGGACTGAGAATGAAAGTGTATGGAGCTATAGCTGTGTGTGTGTGAGCAGCGGCCATTGTTGGGGGCACTCACAAACACACACACACACATAAAGGCGGGCAAAAAAATTTTTTCTTTGCGCTTCACTCAATTTCGATTTTTTTTCTTTTGGTCCGTTTCCTTCGAAAAGTTCAAAGTTGCAAGCGTGCTCTCGCTCTTTCACTCAGCATAAAAATACAAAAACAAAAAAAAGCGTAATTCTGTTTGCAAGAAAGAACGAAAGAAAAAATCGGAAAAAATGCAAGCCAAGTGCTTCAGACAGAGGGAGGGGAAATGAGAGCGAGAGAGAGAGAGAAAGAGAGATAGGGACAGTGAGCGAGTGCGGGTGGTGTTGAGCCACCCCACTAACTGATGTCCACCTTATTCCCCGTCTCTGTCTTGTAGTTGTCCGTGTGTCTGTCCGTTTCAGCTGCTCACATAGTTGGTCAAAGATAAAGGTGAAGGAGCGAGGGAGATGGAGAGAAGTGCACAGAAAAAAACACACTTGTAAGCGAAATAAAATAAACTTGCTCTAACTCGGTCAACAATTAACATGAAGTTTCAATGTACATACGTTAGGAGCATATGTATGTAAGTTGTTATTTTTAAAATAAGTTCGTAATTTTATATTATTTTGTTTTTATATATAGGGTTATTATGCTTTGTAGTGCTTTTATATCATGCTTTTTAAATGATTTAGTAGTTACGATATAAAAAGTACATACATACATATGTACATGCAAATACAAATGCTTTCCGTGTACCACACATGCAATGAGGCCACAGGAGGGGTGGCACCCAGTGGGTGGGTGGGTGGTTGGGTGGGCGAGGCGCGACGCATTGGGAAGACCCTCAAGTGTTGGCATGCAAAAAAAAAAAATTGCGAAAAAAAACAAAACAAAATATACATAGCAATAAATATAACCAAAGCACATGGCGTGGCAGACACATGCATTTAAAAGTGGGTGCGGGTGCGGGTGCGGCAGAGGGTGGGGGGTTTTGGGGGCTTAAGGGGGGCTAGGGCAACTGGCAACACTAAATCATCTGCGCATGTGTGCGTGTGTGTTGGCTGACCACGTTTGCTAAAAGCATTAAAGCAGCGCCAGCATTAATTAACGCTTAGCGAAAATCGAATCTGAGCTTAACCCCAAAAAGAGCTGAAGAAAAATGAAACCAAGAAAGAAGTGTGGCAACGCTGGGGTCAACCGGCATGTGTGCGAGCGAGACGTCCTGCCTTGGAGCGTAAGAAACCGCTTCTTTGTGCAGCTCTCGTTTTCTTTTTTTGGGGTGAACCCTTTTCGCGGCAAAAGGAGTTGCACTAATTGTTTTTAAATGCAAGTGTAGTGGAATACAAGTTAAAAAATTAAAAAAAAAAACATAATTTGAAAAAAATTTAATACATTTTAGGAAAGCTATTTGATAATTAAAAACAAAAACTAAACATTTGCGACCAAGAATTTCAGCGAAGAACTTAATATAAACTAACAAAAACTTCATTACTACATTTATGTAAGAATGTACGCTTTTTGCTAAGAAATTATATTTCGTTTCAATTTAAAGAATTAATTAAAGCAGTATATAGTCCCACTTAAACGTTAACTAATTAAGCTGACTTTGTAATTCATTTAGGTAGTTAAAAAAGTTTGCAGAAGAACTCATATTCTTGGACAGTCGCAACAACAATGAGCACAAGTTGGGCAAAACAAAATTTGTTTTTCATTTTCGTTTTGGGAACACTCCACTGCACATCGTCCAAAAGTACGAAAAGTTTTTCGCTTTCCCCGCCCCCCTGCCACGTTTTCCACAGCGATTTTTCCTTAGCATTGCCAATCTGAAGTCCACGCAACAACAATTTTTCAAGGCGAAATGGACGCGCCAAAAAAAAGGGGGCAACACACACACACACACATTTATAAACAGAAAAAAATATCCCCAAACACACACAATGACATAAAGTACGCACCAAGAAGAAAGCTCCAGCTTACCCACACACACACACATACATGCACACACACACGAACAGAAGTTGCGGTTGAAACGTACAAAAGTACAAGGGCAAATGCAACAGCAACAACAACAGAAGGCGGCGAAAATAAAAATGGTGAACCAAAAAAAAAAATAAAACAAACAGAAAGGAAGAAGAAGAAAAACGTAGTACATAAAGTGAAGGAGAAGGAGGAAACTCCAAGAACATGTGCAGAAACAACGGCGACAAACGAAAGAGATACAAGCTGTAGTTGTAGTTGTAGTTGTAAAAGTCCCCACAAACAGAAGAAAAAGCAAAAAGTAAAAGAAAATAGAGGCGCAAAAAAATTCAGCAACTTGTGGAGGTGCATGGCGAGGGGAAGGGGGGAATGGGGGAGGCGCGGGAAAAGCAGGAGGGTGGTGGGTGGACAGATGGCCGGCAAAACTTTTGCAGCGAAAATATAAAAATGGAGCGCACGTCTGTGACAAAAACAAGAGTGGAAAAAAATGTTGGTGATGGCGGTGTGTGGGGGGAGCGCAGAAAGAGAGCATGAATGGGAAGTCGACGTCTGCCAGTCGCCGCAAGAAGAAGAAGCAGCAGCGGAAGGAGGAATTTGCGCGCGTGTGTGTGTGTGTGTGATTGCAAGTGGGGGAGAGAGAGAGATAGAGTGAGAGCGGGTGGAAATGGACCGCCGTTTGAGTTATTTTTTTTTTTATTTTCGCTTGCCCCCTTTTAGCTTGAGTAATTTTTTATTCCTCAGCGACGGCGACTTGAGTGCGAAGCAAGTTGAGCGCTCGCCTATTTGCTCAAGCGTGCAAACGTCACCCGTTGGCCGCCAGTGTAATGCGGTTGCTGTCCCCGCTTAAGCGGTTGCTGTTTAAATAACTTAATGTTAACACTTAACAGCGCAGCGAATTTCTGCTGTACAGCAGTAACATTTCTGTTTATTTTCAAATGCATGAAATGCTTATAAATGTTTAATTTGTTTAATTATGTATTAGTAATGCGATTAAGGTGCATGCTTCAATTCAAGTTTAAAAGGCATTATTATAAATGAATAATGTGTGTTTCTATATATGATTGAGATTACTTTTTATTACCATATTTACCATATTTTTATTAAAAATACTTGGAATAAGAGTTTCTTTTAATTTTACATTTTATGTTTTACTCAAAGACTGCGATTTTATGCACACAAATCTACAAAATTGTTTGACAACAAAACGACTAAGAAATTAGCTTTTAATTTTAACCAAAAGAAAGTTTATCAAAAGTCAATCAAGTTCAAGTACTCGATTCGTATTTTTAATGGGTCAATCAATACTAATTGACTTCTAAATGAATAAGCAAGTTGTAAGGACACCGAATGAATGCGCCCACAGATCCAATTAGCTTCGGAATTGATTAGCCCAATTTGCTAATTTGCTTTTCCCACAGTTTCCCCAAAGGTTAAGCCCTTAGACCTGCCTGCCCATTATGGCCTAAAATCGATCAGCACAGAGCATGCAAATCAATATTAATTACCAGTTGTGGCAACAGCAAACCCCAAGTGCACCCCCTTTCCCCCTTTTCCACTTTATTCTATATACATATGTATAGTATACATATATAGTCTATATGTCCGGACGAATCGGAACAACGGGAATTAATGAAGCGCACAAATGACAATTACAATGGGGCGTTGTCGTCAAATACAACAGCAACAAATCGAGGCACGTTGCTGCACTGAAACAAAATGCAGGTGAGTATAAACTCGAAAGTGAGTTAAAAATATCTTTATGTATGTATTATGCATCTACAATCTGTTATACATCTAAAATCCCCCTAGTTTTGCTGCCAATCAAATTAAAGAAATTTTGTGAAAATTTGTATATTATAATATATCTATGATAACATATATTATAATATCTATAATGATAATACATATTATATTTATAATGATAATATATATTATAATATGTATAATGATAATACATATTATATTTATAATGATAATATATAATATAATATCTGTATTGATAATATATATTATAATATCTATACGATATCTACAGATCAACGATCTAACCATTAACATTATAATTCTTAGCTGAAGCAATATACAATTTCCGTATCTCATGTGAAATCGAAAATATTTAAATTTTACTAAACATTTGCATAAATGCAGGTGTTGAGAAAAAAGTTTTTGCTAAGCAAATTCACGGTTTAATATTTATATAAAAATTATGCAACTTTCAAAAAGGAATAGTGTAGTACATGATCAACTTAAATGCCACATAATTTGCATATTTACTAGACTAACACGTGTTTCGCGCAGTGTAGCAGATCGGTTGCGGTGGGTGGACCTCAGATAAATGCGGGAGAAAAATGGGAGCTTGGACAGAAGGGGTTTTCGGTGGGGGGGGGGGGGGGGGGGCGTCTGAATGGGGGTAGAGGGGGCTCTACCCAGATAAGAACGACCGTGAAAGTAATTGTGAGCATACTATACTTCCTCCCCTCCATATTTGTGCGTTCAATTTAAAAAAGAACCCATTTTGTGGTCGATGTTGTTTTGTTTGTTGACCAACCGATTAGCAGGTGGTAATTTTTGGGTACAGTGTATTGCATAGCTGAGGTGATGGCCACTGGAATTTGAACGATTTTGCCCAACAATTTGAATTGAATTTATTTATTGCAGCATTGTTTAGTAAATAGAATTATCTCCAGCTGATATATTAAGCTTTAGCTGTATGATTTAACGCTTGTATTTCATTTTATTCGGGCTTTTGCCAAAGAAAGAGATTTACGAGTTTTAGATAAGAGCAAAGTTGCCAAAAATAGTCTTGCACGCAGTTATCTTATCCACAAAACAGAACAAATACCTTTCAATTGCAAGAAGTACATAAATAGGTCTGGTATTCCTTCAAATCGCAGTCCCTAAATAAAAGAAAAGGTTTTCCTATGAAAGTCCTTATACGATATCGTATTTTGAAGGATATTGACACATATATACATGAATATAGATTCCTCTTAGTCTTAGATCTAAACAAAAACCTAAAGTTCATATCATTCTATTGATATGATCGTTCTTTATTGATTAAGTACCATCATTTTAGAAGCCCTTGCTAAACAAACTAAAGATCTAGTACCGACTCACCTGTAATTCCGATTCGGTGACGTCGATTTCGCCGCGATAAACAAAATCGATGATGGTCTTCAGGTCGGTGAAGATAATGTCGGCGGGCAGGATGATAGTGGGATGTTTGCACGGATTCTCGAGCAGTAGTTTTTGGAAATATGTCGAACAGGCGGACAGGACGACCTGCAGTTTGGGAACAAAGATATAAATTAGCCGCAGTGTCTAAAGTTTAGTTAAGTTTAGAGAGATGCTATAGCTACAGTCTCTATAGTTTAGTTTAGAGATATGTAGTATAGGTAGAGTCTCTATAGTTTAGAGATACTACAGCTAGAGTCTCTATAGTTTAGTTTACTTTATAGAGATACTATACCTTGTGCGCCTTGAGGGATCCGTGCTCGCAGGACAGGGTGACGTCCACAAAGGAGAGATCCTCGCGCAGCTGCTGGAACACTGACGTCATCGTGTTCTGGTAGTTATTCCAGCGCAGACTGAAGTACTGATGTCCTCGAACCGCTGCCATTTTGATGGGTTATTCGTACGCCTTTCACACGCTTGGCGACTGAATTCCAGTTGCCAACTTTTGTTTATGCTTCTGACGTGCTCAACACGCTGTCTAAGTGTGTGTAGATGTGTGTAGATGTGTGTGTGTATCCGGTATCCTGCTGGAAAAGCGAAGGAAAAGCACCAGTTTAATGCGCGGTGTTGGCAAATCAATCAATACCGACTTCTTTAAGGACGACTGACTGCATCCTCCTATCAGAGTTGCGGGCGAATTGCCGTCCCCGATGCAACTGAACCACCGCCAACCACATGTTGAAGATGCTACAAAAGGAGTCGCAGCCAGTCGGTCCATTGTGTTCGAGAGCCTTACAGCCTCACAGCCTCACAGCCTCACAGACTTGCAGCCTTACAACGAGTTGCGGGGTATGGCGCGGGAGGGGGGAGGGGCGAACAGGTGGGGGAAGGAGGGTGGATAAACTATGCCGAAGACAGGTAGGAGCAATATTCTATGGGAGCTCTGGTCGAATAGCAAATGCCCTACATATCTACATATCACATGGTAATTATGTAGCACCCTAAACTGCTCACATCGAAATAGTTTTGAAATCCATGGAAATCGGTATTTGATTTTTGATATTTTGATTTGATATATTTTTATCTCTGTAGAATTGATACATTCGAGTTTATATTTAATGAATCATGTCTTAGGAGCTATGATATGAATGATTTTCAAACTGAGATTTAAGCACTTTAAAGAGATTTTAATAGGAACATCATAATGCACTTAAAATATGATTTTCAAAACAAGCTTTTTAAATATGATGTATACGCATTGTAACCCACTAAAGCTTTAAGAAATACGAGTTTTTAATGCTTTCCCCATCTAATTAGTGCAATATGAATGCAATGCCATACGTTAAAAATTACTATTATTATTAATTATAAACATTCTATCTATGTATCTATAAAGCTTAAGTGCTCAACTATTTGAACTTTATTTAGTGCTGGTCGTGTCGCCTGGTTTTGTTTTGCACATTTTCATGTAAAATGTTGGCCCAGGCCCGAAGGAAGAAAACCGAAACTGAAACCAGTTTTCAGTGAAACTTCATTTTTGTATGCCCTTTCAAAGGGTATGATAACACGGGCACAAGTTTACAATTAAATAAAGAGGCCCTAAATACACTAGATTTTCAGTTTAAAGCACGTTTTTGAATTAAGAAGTTTATTGTGTAAGTTCATTTTAGTACTATAAGGGAATTTTAATAATATGGAAACTAATTATTATGAAAATTGGTAAGCATTATAAACGTTTTATTTTAATTACAATTAATTATTTTCTTAATTGGACAAGTACATAGGTATTCCTGGAAACATGGAACATTTGAACCATCCTCAAAACACCCAAATAGCAGGTAGAGTATCTGGAACCTGTGTTCCTCGAACCAAATTCCCTTTCTCGTTTTCAATGGCACGTTGTGGGCCTGCAAGTTGTTTTTGCTAGTTGGGGCATTGTCAAAAAAAAGGGAAGGAACATAAAAAAGAATAATAGGAATGCTGAAAGGATGCTCGAAGAGGCAGCTTGCCGTGCAAATAAAATGGGAGGCAATGGAGCGACGAAGAGGAGATGAGGGGGAGAGGGAGGAGAAGCCAACTTCTGCTTGCAACTTGCAATGCGGAGGCTAGAATGCAACCACAATTTTATGCCGAACAATAAGCCCGATTTTCAAGGCACTTTTTTTATTACAAATCCACTACAGTGGGCACTCAAATCAATGTTTTTAGTTATTAACAAATTTACAAATTTCAAAATCTAACTAAGAAAAATGGTAAAAAAAATAAATTGTTGCATTGCCAAACATTATTTATCTTATATTAGAGAAATTTGTAAGTTGCAAGTTTTGGCTCCACTGTATTTGCATTTCGTTTTCGCAGAAGAGTCGCAATCAAAACAAAACGGCGGCAAGAAAAAGGTGTGCAGGAAAGAGGAAGAATAGGTGTTGCCACCCACTCGAAAATCGGCGGGCCTCTCTCTCTCTCTCTCTCTCCTCTCTTCGCTTCGCCCAGAGTGACTTATCATTAATCGCGCATTATGCGGTCCGTTTGTTCCCGTTGCTGCTGCTGCTCTTCTTCTTACTTTACTAGACCAATTCCACGTTGTTTTTTTTTTTGTTTCCTGCTATTGTTCGTCCCATTGTTGGCATCTCGCTCACGCACACACTTGCAGCGATTTGCCGCCTTTTGGAGCCTCTTCTGCACTTTCCCTGTCTTCCTCTTCCTCTGTGCATGTTTATTTGGCAAATGGATAATGTGTGTTCGTACTTTTTTGTATGTTTGTGCAATAGCTTTTTCACTTTTCCTTGCCCTTTAATATTTCTTTACTGCACTTTATGTTTCTAGACCCTACTTGGCCTACAGAAGGCCTATCGGTTCTAATAAGATAACTCATAAATTATAACATTATACATCTAGTAATTGTTGTTAAAAATGATACTCTGTACATATTTACATAAAACAAATTTATTAAGCTTACACATTTGTATGTAATTGCTTATGTGTTTTAAGAAGCAAACTCAAATTGTTAAGGATCTTAGAATCGAAAATGTGTCCATCCATTCATTCATTGGGGAAACCGTCATATGTACATATACAAAAAATTAAATTTAAAAATTGTGTTTTACTTTTTGAGTTACGAATTCGAGTCTGCGCCTTAAAAACTTAATTTTTACAAATTTTACTTGATTTAATAAAAATAATACAGAATAATGAAGACTTTTATGATATGTAACCCACTGTGCCTACTGGGACTACCTCCGAACCCTTTTGTGACCACTGTGACATTCCAGGCAAACCAACTTCGTTTTCGTTGCGTCTCCTCTTCGCCAGTGCATGGTGTGCATGCGACCGAGCGAGACAGCCATGTGGCGGGGAGCGAACGTAGAAGGGGGCACAGCGTGAAGAAGAAGAAGAGGGGGAGGCAAAGGCGCAAGACAAATGACAGCGCGCTGCGAAATGAGTGAGTGGGTGAAGGAGAGGCGAAAGAAAATGGATTTTAAACATTTTTGTTTTGATTATTATTGTTCTTGCTCGTCGCAAAACTTTGCAAAGTAAGAGGGGCAAAGGGAGGCGCAACAGCGGAGCGCAATGTAAGCAACAGAGAGAGAGTGAGAGAGTGAAGAGGAAGAGAGGGCGAGGGAGAGAGAGTGGGAGAGCGGTGTAATGCAAATGTAACGCTGAACAATTGCATTTGCCAATTGAAACCAATTGAAAGGTTTGCAGTATTTTGCAGCTTCTTTTGCCCATTTATTTGCACCCATTTTATTGCACTCTGCAAACAACAAATATGTTTCGCCTCTTATTTTTAGTTGAGTTTATGGGGCTGCTGTCCTTACCTTTTCGCTATTTATATTTGATTTTCGCTGCTGCTGCAATTTGCCGCCTGCCTTTTTGCATAATAATAGAGGAAATACGTCAAAGAGTTCCCGTTACGTTGCGTATTTGTTGTTGCTACTAGTTTATTTTTGCTTTTTGTGTTTTTTTTTTTGTATTGTATTGCGCTGCATGCGTATTGACCGCCAGTTTTGTGTTGTTTTTGCAGCTGCTTCTCGTGTGTTTTTTGTTGCTTCTGCTCTTTTTCGTTTGTTCGCCTTTTCCCGTTTCTTTTTACTTTTTGAAATCAATTATTGTTCGGTTTTTATTTTTATTTCTCGCTACGCCTTCTGCTTCTACGCTCGCTCACTAACACACGCGCGCACGCACGCACACGTACACACACACACAAACACGCATTGCGATTGGTTTTTCATAATTCGCAAAGCAAGAAACTTCAATTTGATTCTATTTGATTTTACTGGGCTGGCACGCTACATATTTTTGCCATTTGGCTAACCATTTGCATTGGCGCCGCACTTTGACCGCTTCATAATGCGCCGAATTGAATTCGCCAACCGCGCTTTTCCGCACTCTTTTACGCGCACGCACCGAATTTCGCTGGCAAAACGGAATTTAAAATAATAATTATTTTTTCAGCTCGTCGTTCATCGGAGTGCTCGTGTTCGCCATTTTCGTGTGGCGCTGCCAGATCGCCGCAAGGTGCTGTAAGGTAGCAAAATGCGCCTTAGGACTGAATACTACTTCCCCACTGCTTAAAACCCGTTGCATATTTGAGGCCAAATTGAGTTTGAACTCATTTTCATGTTCCATTGTATAAAAAACTGCTTTTTTTATGCAACTTCTTAATTGCTTCTAACTAGGTGGCATCGCCTTATCAAGTCTTCTTTGCTTCGCCACTTGTAGCAGCTAGTCGTCCTGCTTGCACCTATTGCATTTGCTATATTGATTTTTTTGCTATGGACTTTGATTTCGGCGCGCAGAAAATAAATATTTAAAAAATTAAGTAGCTATAAAGTACGTTAATAAAATCATGTATCTTAATGCATTTCTTTGAGTCTTTGTTAATCTGAAATCCTCAAGTTCTTCCCACAGTGTTAAATATTATTTATTGTTTAGGCTGTTGAATTATCTGTATTTATTGAGTTATTGTATGAAAAGTTGAACGTATGAACACAAAAAACAATTTCATAGCTCAGAAGCGTTAGCAGTATTTAGTTATAGGTGTTTTATAACCATTTATAATTATTTATTTATTTATCAAAATAAATTTTGACATGTAACATACATGGCAGAGCTGCCACCTAGTTACACAGCGAGACCAGCGAAAGCTGGCTGCTGTGAAACTATTGATAGTCATCATATATTAACGATATGTTGGCGCGCACTTCGTTCGAATTCAAATTATGAGGTCCCATAAAACTCGATCATTACACTGAATTTTAGAAACCCGTTTAATGCTCGTGTGCGTGCAAGTCATGATTGCTTAAATGCCAAATACTCGATGTATTTATAATGAGCAAATAAATATTCGCCACCAACGGTGCTCGTATTTGCATAATGAAGGCGAAACCATTCAAATGAGTTGCACTTTTTCCGCTATCTCAATTTGTATAAATATGTGCGAGTGGGTGGGAGTCGCCTAGCCCACCCATAAAAAACGAAGCCAGCATACAAAATGACTGATTTGCAGCGTAAGCCAAATAGATACATATGCATACATATGTATCTAAATATGTATCTAAATACATATGTATCTGCATGTGTACGTAGAGATTTGCATTTGGATGCGTGAAGCCGCGGGTAAAAGCTAATAGCTAATGGAGAACTTACGTGCCAATTGACATTCATGAGTCCCAAGGCCGAATACATTAAAATAATTGCATGTTCTAGCTCCGCGGCAATAGAACAGTGAAGCACAACATCAGCAGCAACAAAAAAAAAAAACAAACATAATTGTTGTATGATCGGATCGGTAATTAATTGCCCCGCTTTTCTCACTTTCCGGTGCGGAAAAATCGATCGAATGTGGGCCTTGCAAGGGGGCTGGAAGTGGAAGGTGGCTGGAAGGCGGCTGGAAGGGGGCTGGAAGTGGGATTCCATTAAGGTCGTTCCAACAATTGACGTGTGCACCTATTTACCCGCCGAAAAACACGCAGCTATGCTGTGCCCATACATATACATATGTATACGTATATGTACATAATATATACACGTATGTCATATAATTATAGGCACACATAGGCCACCGAAATCCCGCCCCCCGCCAAACCCACAAACGCACCCTACTCCATTCGAATAACCCCACTAGGCAGCCCCATAAACATGCCACATGCACCCAAGCACACACACCTCGTATTTGCCTAGCTACTTGCACCGCGGACTGAGTGGCGGGCGGAACTTTGTCGTGTCACGAGGCGCAATCATTTGACACGATCCGTGAGATCCGAAGATACTTATCCAAAGGATTGCAGAATGGATTAAACACCTATGTGTTTTGTGCGTCTATACGCAACCTTACGATTTCGAAAATCTTCTTAAATCTTTTACTTTGTATAAGAACAAACCCGCTTATAAGTTTTGAAGAAGAATTAATTAAGGAAATACAATCGTTTAATATATAAATTATTTTAAGAAAATCCATGAAATATTTCACAAATATATTAGAAAAATAACAATATAACAAAAAACTACAACTATTTATTACAAATAATTATATTTAGTGTATATAAAGTTACATATGTACATGTACATATTATATAAAATACATATTATATTATATAGTATGGAGTCTAGTATAGTATAGAGTATAGTATAGAGTATAGTATAGTATAGTATAGAGTATAGTATAGTATAGTATAGAGTAATTAACGTAAAACAGCTTCTTGCACAAAGTATCCACATAAATATTAAGTTGCTTTTATGTTGTAATGGTAATGTATGGTTTTCAAAGTTTTCTTCTTTTCTTGATTTACAATTTGGATCGCTTCAAGTGTCAACTTGAATATTCACATTGAAGTGGCGCTGTGTTTCCCCAAAGTAATCCAAGTTAATCAGTATTGATTTAACATCCCATTCCCCACAAAATAAAAAAAAAGTCCCAAACGAATTGCAGTGCCATCTCTAAAACACACACACACACACGCACAGGTTCCACAATTAGAGAAGGACAAACAGACGAAACAAAAGATCCCCCACACCAGCAACAACAAAAGCAACAATAGCAACACCAACACCAACAATAACAGCAACAACAACAAAAAGGCCACAACAACAACGGCAATTGGGATCGAAATGGAAACAGCGCGCTGCTCCAAAAAAAGCATAAAGCACGTAAATGGAAAATGCGCAGAGAAAGAGCAGGAGAGAGAGAGGGGGAGAAAGAGAGCGAGAGAGAGAGTGGGGGGAGAGCGCGGGAGCCGGAAAATGAGAGTGAGCGCATTAGAAGCGCTCTGCTGCAACAATTAATGCATATTAAGGTCAGCTTTTTGCCCTTCTGCGCTGCTTACAAAACAGAAGCCAAGTGCGGCCCACAGGTGGCGCCAATGGCTCCAAATCAAAACTGGGATTACAAGCGTAATCTTCAAGAAAAACAAAAAACAATTGCTGTTTTTAAAACTTGATTATCTTTTGAACTGTAAACAATATTATTGAGTAATTGGCATTACTTGAGCAAATAAAACTTTAGTTAAGGAAGTGAGTACTTGTAAGTTGTATATTAAAAAACAAATACAAATCGCAAAGACAATTGAGGCATTGTTAAACAATTTTCCATTGATAACGCGCTTCAAGTTACAAGCATTTAGGTCAAATTATTTGAAAAACATGTGAATTATGTGTCTGGAATGTTTTATGTAAATTCATGATCCACACTTTTCATTTCCTGTTCACTTCACTTGCGTCAATTGTAAGTTTCCAAAGTTATCAGTTAAAATTGAATTCATTACATTTGCATTACATTCGATGTGAAAATCAATAGTTTTACTTTAGCAATTTTGGAGCATTTGGGTGGAAATTTGAGTTGTGAAAGATCGGTGGAGCGAATAAACATAAATAGCGCTGATTTCACGGTCGATGATCCACATCCACTGGGCTCCCAAAACAGATAAAAGCGATGCCAATGAGCATACAGCCCACTCGAAATGCCCAAAAACTTCTGTTTTTGGCATGGAAAGGAGGCAACAACAAAGCCGCAACAACTACAAAAACAACAGCAGCAACAACCAGTTAACAAAAACCACAATTTACAGAGCGATTGACGTCATTTGGAAGGTTTATACATTTTTTTTTCTATGGAAAAGTTTATGTAAGTCTGTGGGCAGAAAATATGTGTGCATGTGTGCATGTGTGCATGTGTGCGTGTGTGAGTGTGTGTGTGTGTGTGTGCGAGTGTGGTTGTTGTATTAGTGCGCGTGTTGGGCGACAAGTGCGATGCATTTCTTGAATGGTGCGCATGCACTCACCCCTTTGCCACCCCCTTTTGGCCACCCCTTTCCCCCCTACCCTTCCGCCAACCAAAAACTGCGAGAGCGAGGGAGCGAGGGAGAGAGCGTGCGAGAGAGAGAGGGAGTCGAAGAGCTTTTATGAGTGTGTGCACTGCAATTTCATGTCATAAGTGCATAAAAATTGCAAGGCCCTGAAAAGCGGTTCGCTTCACATGACAAACATTAGATTTATCAGTCGAGCTCTCTCTCTCTCTATCGCTCTCTCTCGCTCTTCCTCTCTTCCTCTATCGCGGTCTCTCTCTCTCGGCTATCGCTATCTCTTTCGCGGTCGCTCCAGCGCTCATTATCTAATGTTCACTCTAGAGGTTTTTGCAAAAAAAAAAAAAACTGCAATAGTTAAAACTATAAACTGCCCTAGAACTTTTTTTTAGCTACTAACTTATGCACACACGCGTAGATAAAAAGTTCGTATGCAAGCACAGTGCTGGCCAACGGAATAGCAACACTACCAACTGAGATTACAGCTTGTGCAAAGTTTTGAGATCTCATTTCTGGCTGGGAATGTCAGTTGTATATTTTTGTGTAAGTTCTCAAATTAATTAAAAATATTAAATTAACTCAACAGATACATTTTTATAGTGAGATGGCCCAAGAAGGATTTAAGATCCCTATGTGTTTTTAGTTGAGTGACCTTGGCTGTAAGATCGCATTCTACTTATGATTCAAACGTATTTCAAATATAATGATATGTTTTTTAATTTATATATTTTTAATTTATTTTTATGTACCCAAACCGAATTTCTAGAATCTCACGTGTGTTTAGAGTGCTTTAAAAATGCTAATAATATAAGTAACAAAGCTGATCCCAAGCAAATGAATAATTATACAAAAAAGTAGTAATTAAGCAGTATTTCGTGCATTTTCGTCAATTGGCGGACTTATAATTGCAACCACACTTGTTAGGCATTTGCTATCGCGATTCTAGTTGCAGTTTTTGTTGACGTGTTTCATTTTCGCAGCGAAGCCCTTCAATGGATGCACACACACACACACACACACACACTACCACACTGCCCAGGTGTGTTTAACTGAAAGGCAGAGAGCTAGCCTCTAGAATTATCCACGTGCATATAAATATGTGCTAATATATGTATGAGTGTGGTTCTAAGTACATACATACACACATATGTATGTAGTTTCAGCGATAGGTGTTGCATTTTTGTGCATTTTTCGCTTTTTTTTAATAATTCAGCTCAACTAAAGTAGCTGTGATCCCCAATCGATGCATTAAAAGGCAATCGAAGAATTTGCAACCAATTGCAGATCGTTCGGAAACTATCAGCAGATTATTATTATCAAATTATAATAATCTTTAATGAATTAAATAAAGTTTTGTTGGGAAAGGCAATCGTACAAGTTTAATGTCATAAATAATTAGTTATTCAGCGCGGACTATAGCATATAGAGTAGACCTTATATCATAAGAACCATATCTCTCCCAAAACTCTTTTAAGATCACTTCTATAGAGTGGAAAATTCCAAAAAAAAAATATGAAAGTTCTATTTTATAGTGCATTTAATAACTAATTTGTGATAGGTAGTTCTATCAAACAACCATCTTGAATGCAGTAGTTAAGTATGAGAGTTCCAAGGTCACGTCATGTGGATTTGTCATGAAAGTGACACCATTTCCATATTACTTTTTATAGCTCGGCTATGACACGCGCTTAAACTTTATTAAAGAGTTACCAACAGTTTGCAATTTAAATTTAATAGTCGGTTCAATTTAATTGCGACAACAAATTAGCTGTGCTTAAAAGTTGGTTTATGAAGATGAAAGTCTCCACTTAAATATTGTATGCGCTTTAAACAGCAATGGCCATAAAGATAGTTACGCTAAGATAATTAAAGTATGTGTAACTATGAAAACTATATGAAAAAATATAAAATAAATAGAATAATTAAATACAATAACTCTGGTTCAACCAGTATGAATATAGTATTAGTAGATCAATAAATTTAATCCTTTTAAGCTAGTACCAGATAGAACAATATTATTTATTTAACTAATTCCTACATTTTGTAAGCTTAAGTGCATTTCCTTCAAAAAGTAGCAATTTTTAAGGATATGAGCTAATGCTCCTTCACACAAATCCTTCTCCTTTTCCATCTCTTTACCTTCGCCTTCATCCTCGTTTCTCCTTCCTCCTTCTTAAGCGAAAAAGCTCGCCTGGCAACACAAGTGTAAAGTCAAGACGAGACAAGGCAAAAGGTGCAAATGAGAGCACAAAACATGAGCATACTTCGTGGCGCTTTCGCGCGGACACTCTCTCTCTCTCGCACTCGTTTACTCTCTCCAACTCGCTTACTCTCTCCCTCTGGTACTCTCTTCGTCACTCTCCCCCCGTGCTTTCTCTCCCCCTCTGGCACGATTTTGGCTCGTGTGGATCTCGTGCTCTCGTGTTACTCCCCCGAAAAAAGAGAGTGGCGCCGTAGGAGGGTTACCGTTAGAGAGAGAGAGAGAGAGAGAGAGTGCACGCAGTTATCCCTTCGATCTGGGGCTCGCTTGTTGTTGTTTGCGTGGCATGTGGAGAAGCGGGATTGCGTACGCCTCTCACTTAACGTTATTTTCAGGGTAGTTTTCTGCTCGCTGGCCCTGAAGCTCTATTTGCCTCAATCGATGTTCCATCCCCTACCCTCCCCGGACCCCTAAAACCTGAAAACCCCCCGAAAGTGACCTCTTTTTTGGGGTGGAAATGGTCTCGGCTTCGGGGATCATCATCATCATCATCATCGGTCGCATTGTACCGAACCGAAGTGAACTTTTTCTGTTTGGGTTTCACCATTTGGCTGTGCCTACAACTGCCTCTGGTTGTTGTTGCTGCTTTGTAGGTTTTGTGGGCCGACATGACAACGTGAAATTTACTTTATTGTCTGTCTGTCTGGTCGTGTATTCCATTTCAAAGCATTACTTTTCGCTGAAGCGCCCTCGGGGCGAATCGGTGAAGCGCCCACACCCATCTCCGAAAATGTACAAAAACACCCAGCACACACACACACACACACACACACACACACATCCGGACTACAATCGAACTCCCCTAAACGTAACGCCCGTAAAAACCGAAGTTTTTTTCAGTTAGAACTCATGATCCATTACTATACGACATCATATGATCTATCTACTCTGTACTTAGTGTCATTTGAAACTATTATATCAAAGACTTTATTTTCTTAAATACAAGTTATTTATTTTGGTACTTTGGAGTCAAAAGTGCACTTACTCTGATTATGGTAGCTCCACTGTATGCGTATCCCATATCTCGGGATCGTCAAAAGCTCAACATCAAAATAATTTTTAAACATGGTATTTTTTTTTGTTTATTTTTTGAATGCAACTTTCTATGTGTGTATAAATCTTTTTTATATGTAATTAACTTTTATTCGCGGCTTTTGTTTTTTTTCCATTTGGCGTTTCTTTGTTGCCAAAACAATTGCAAAAACTTGATTTTCAGCATGTACGAAAATAAGTGCTTACGATAGCCGTGTTTCATAAAAAAAAACCGCAGACGCAACAGCCATAATTTGGAAACTATTTAATTTTTTTAATTTAATTGCGCATCCCAAAATTCTTTGCATAATTAGCGGAACGAAGAAAACGGAGAAATTAGCAATTATCTGAATTCAAAAATTGAAGTTGTATAATTGTACGTAGATACCTTTGGGTCTTATTGAATTAATTGGATTTTTAATGAAGTTTATGATATGATATTTTCCTGATCAATTTTAGAGTACACATTGCCGAAGAATTGGCTGACATCATGAAAATGTGAAGCTGTGCTCGAAAAACCTAAAAACTTGTTTACCTTCAGTTTTCTGGTGTTTGTTTTTTTGGCAACTCTTTTTTTCCCCATTTCTGAAGCTGAGCTGAAGTGAAAACTTAAGCCGCACCTCAAGTCTGTCAATCTTTTTAAATGCCAAACTCGGTGGAGATCTCTAGACTTAAGCAAATTTCTTTTAGCCCCATATAAAGTTTGCCTTATAAATAGTCAATGTATGTAAGTTATTTGTAAGATGTTTGTGGGTCTTATATTTATTTTTAACACCTTAAGACTTTTAAAAAATTATTGTAGTACAGGACAATACATCACAAATAAACACTATTTAAACATTTTATGTTGAAGAATTTATTAGATTTTTAATATAATATATTATACTATATTATATTATATAGGAAAAAAAAGAAATGGGGTTAAGCAAGCATTCAACTCGATTTCCGTGGCAGTTTTCTCGAATAAGCCAAGTTAAAACGCAGATATCTGTATGAGTCACTGATTGAGTGCATGAGTATGTTGGGTTTTTACCTCGTTTTCCCACCTCCATCTTCTCGTTTTCTTCGGCTTCCACTTCCACTTCCATTCGGCGGAATTGCGAATACAGCTGTTCCATACAAATTCCTTTTTCGCGTTTAATTTTAGCCACAGAAATTGCACGGGAAAAACAAAAAGTGCAAGAACAAAAAATGTTTATTTTCGTATTGTGCTCGAAACTCATTTACATGCAAACACACACACACACTCGCACACACACACGCACACACACAGTGACAACGAAGACAGCCGACGAAGAAAATGCAAAGGGAAGCGAGCAAAATGCGTGGGACGCCAACTCTACACCCCGGGCCACAAAAAGAGGTATAACCTTGAAGGAGTCGTGGTGCAAACATGCCCAGCAAATAGCGTCATCATCGCTAAAAATATGAAACTCTAGTTTCCCTAGCTCTCAGGAACTAGAAACGTTATACAAAATGTAAGGGGGTTTCATCATTAATGATATATCATTAATACTTTATAATTTAATTATATAGTTATAATTTTAAACTAAATGCTATACCTATTATTTTAGAAAGCAATAAAAGGCTTGCTTATTAGCACTATCACAATATTATGACTTTTTTGCACTCAATACGGAATCAATTGATCATATCTTTTTAAGCCTTTTTGTTTTATAAGATCTATAGGTTGTCACTTTTTGTGCCCCTATAAAGATTTATAATATTTATAATATTCGGTTTGATTGCTTGTTAATCTTGGATACCAGATCACTGAGTTGGCGACTTTAATAATACTTTGATTGATAGAAAATAATCCATAATAGTTTGATAGTATTATATAACATACTCCAAAGTAAGACAGTCAGATTCTTAAACAAATTCTAATATTTGGAAGATAAATTAATCTATAATAATGTAGTATATAGTAATCTATATAAGGGTACCTCAAGATCGATCACTTTTGGATCGTGAACGGATGGTTTTCTCGCCCCACGGATAAAATTCACATGCGAATGCAAATTGCGAATGCAAAAGGATGGGGGGGATGTGTGCAACATGGCCACAATTTGTGTAGTAGAAGCCACAAGACCATGCAGTAGACCCATCCCCATTCCCATCCCCATTCCCATCCCCATTCCCATCCCCATTCCCATCCCCATTCCCATCCCCATTCCCTTCCCCATCCCCTTCCCAGCATCAGCAGCATCCCCATCCGCATCCGCACATGCAACCCATCGGAAACCGAGAAGCCGAGGAGCAGATGTGACGCGTTTGGGCTCCCGCGTCACCGATCCCGTCCAGAATCGAGCAGCAGCCCCCCGAAAGTGCCTCGAGTTTTCCCATTCTATGCGCCCCTACGGCCCATTGTTCTGTGCTGTTCCTCCATTAATCTGTTTTTCGTGTATACATACATATACATACATATCGTACATGCATTTGTTTTTCGTTGCTCGTGCGAGTGTGTGTGTTTTTTTTTTTGCTTTTTTGCTTTTTGCATGCTCATGTTCATTTCCTTTTGTCAATTGAATTTAATGGAGTTGAGTGGCGACCCCATTGCCTTCGTATGGGTGAGAGCGAGTATCTGTGTGTGTGTGTGCTCGTTCGTGTGGCCAAGGGTGGAATGGGTATGGGTATGGGAATGGGATTGGGATTGCAAGGGCATGGAATTGATCGATCAAGTTGATCAGGGGAGCGTGCAACGATCGTGTGCATAATGCATACTTAGGGGTGGTTTTTGCTCCCAGCGATCCTGATCCGCAGCTGTTGGGTTTCACTGTACATATTTTTTTTTTCCATTTTTTTTTTCCTGCTTGGGGAGGGCGGGAAAATCGGCGAATGCAACCCTTGGGGAACTGGATCCAATGCACCCGGTTTCCACACTGAACAATAAAAAGGGAAACCTATTTTAGTACCCATATGTGGATGTTTACATATTGCCTCCGTGGATCATAAAAACTGGGAAAACCTGTAAATGAACATGTGGCTAATATCTATGGTGTACAGCTTTCAGAGTAAATTATAAACAAATGTAAGTAAATTTTAGAAAAAAAAAAAAGAATATTTAAAGAATATGTTTTACAGCATAATGAGCCATAGAAAGCACGAATAGAAAAGTTTTAAATATATAAAAATATAATTAAATTGACTTTTTCAGTTGGTAATAACTCATAATAACTTCATAAGATACTAGTTTCCTTTAAGGAAAACCCTTTTAATGCTACAATGAAAACAATGCAACAGATGTAAGTAACCCAAAAACTTTCTACAACTAGGACATTGAACACTTTATACACAAACATTGATACTTTTAAGGGAAGCTGTTTGTTTATTGTTGCTATTTATCCACGCTGCAGGATAAACAATTTAATCCCGAGCATTAGACGAAGTTGTAGCATTTTCTCGCTTTCAAGGACATGCTTAAATCGCCGTGTAGGGGATGATAAATGCAACTCTTCAGTTCTTTTTTTTTTCGCCAAGTGCCAAGTCCCCTGTGAGATCGCAGCTGACGTTCAGTTCAGTTTCTGTTCAGTTTCAGTTTCGGTTCGGTTTTGCAATAACGCAATAAAAAGGGGGGACGCAGTGGGACCATCAACCCCTGACGGCAGGATCTGCTTGGTGTGTGCGTTCGCATTTCCACCCCGAATGGAAAAAGGACAGTGCCACCCTCGCACCCTCCCGAATTCGAAGCCGCCCGACCGACCGACCGACCACCCGCCGACCATCCGCTTGTGATCTGACTGTCGCTCCCCCCAACTCCCCGTTTTCGGGGTCTTAGGGGTTGGTTTTTGGTCCTGACAGCGCGCAAAAAGCTCTTTGCTCCTTGCAACCCCCCAAAGGAAATGGGATAAGGACAAGGGGCAGCGGGACGAGAACGAGTGACGGGGAACGGGGGAGGGAGCGGCGGCAACATCCGCTTGCAGGGATGGAGGTCTATAGGGTTGCAACTTGTGGTCGGAGGGGATCATGGTTGGCTGCCGCTCGATTTCTGGGCTATGCAACGCCTGTCGCTACCAGACAGCCACCCGACCATCCGACCATCCGACCATCCTCCCTGCCCACCCTCCCTCGGGCATCCTCCCACCCCTCACAACGCCTTGAAAAGGGGCAGTGGAATGGGGGTGCGGGGGGTTGGTAGTTTTCCCAGGACTTGGCCATTTTCGGGCCCAGCTTAAGTATAGCGAATTTTGTTGCTTTGCTTTGCCAAAAGCATATGTATACATACATACATATGTGCTACTTAATCTTCTAAGCAGCATGAGTTTTAATAAGTTAGGGTGGTAATTATTATAAAAATATAGATAAATACATTACATACTTAAGTAAAATAGTACACATACATATAAGCGTGAAAGGATCAAAAAATAGTTTTTGATTCTTGTCAATTTCGTTGGTTTTCATTCAAGCAAACTAAGGCCTAATACAGGAACTGTAAGATAACCTGCTATACCATAATCTTATCTCTGGGTCATGTTGTTCTGAAACTATAAGCTATGTAGATGAAAGTAAACATTTCCTACATAGGCAGTGTTTTTAGATAACAAATACTAATATATCATATTACCAGAGTGGATCATTCAAAGATCAAAGCTTTAATATTAAAACTACTGCTACATATATGATCATGATATCTGATATATACCATAGTTGCAAAAGCTGCAGTCTCACATTCCCAGGCTAATCCCTATGTTTATCAGCAGCATCGAGTTCGGATTATATCTGCACAATGCAAATGCAAAAACATCAGATATGCGAGGTACGGAAAGCTTCGTTACACTCCAGTTCTCTGTGGGTCGTTGGGTTTTCGTGTAGGGTTGGAAAATCGATGGGTTTTTGGGCGGATCGGGAGTGGAAATGTGCGCAGTTGGCAATCCGATAGCAATGCTGATGATGATGATGATGTTGGGTATTTTCAGGGGGAGTTTGGCTTCCTTTCACTCGGATTAAGTTGCTATTGTTGCCAATTCCATCTCCGTATCTCCTTCGTTCTCAGTGACCCAAAAAGTAATGAGCAAAAGATGAAAAGAATCTCAATTTGCAAGCGAAAGAAAACCAGAAAGTTCCATTAACAACAAATATTTTTGGCAGCCTCGATTTTTGTGCGCTCCTAAGTTTTTTTCTTCTTTTTTTTCGGGACCGGGAAGCTGAGCAATTGGGGGCTTACGGGGTTTTTTCCCGATTACGAACGAGCGTTTTTAGAAAAGCACAGGCCATCCATCACCCATACACTGGGAAAAATATTCGGTTGGCAACCCCCAAGCAGAATTACTTTTATAGCTGCGCACACAAGTCTGATGAGTCTGCTTTAATATACTACATTTTCATTTTAATATTGTATTTTTAGTTATGTATTCTTTACTTAAGTACCTAATATTTCATTATAAATGAGTTTAAAAAAATTTATAAAATTTTTTTATAAAAAACTGTTTCATTTAGTTATAAAGACTATAAAAACACAAAATATCTTTGAATTCGAGCTGTATAAATGTAGCATTTTGTAGTTAAGTTCTCAACACGATCAAAATCATTCAAAGCATAGAAAACCTAATCTCGAATTGTTTCCACTGCGCGAAAATCGCTTTGAAGAGAGTGAGGGAGAGAGATGGAGGGCGATAGAGAAAGGGACACATGCTAATTCTGTTTTCTGTTTCGAGTTCGAAATGAAAACAAGATGAAGCTCAAAAATTCGATTCGAAATTGGAATTGGTATGGGAATTGGAATTGGAATTGGGAGCTGTGAAAAGAGCGGCGCGAAATCATAATGGAAATCAAAAATAGCAGCCACACACACACACACACGCCTACACACATGGTCAAACAACGAAGTGTGTGGAAGGAAAAGCCACAAAAATGTGTTCGACGAAAATTGTTGAGCAAAAGCAACGGCGGAAAAAATTTCAATTACATATTGACTTTTGTTTATTTGCCAGCGGCTTGGAAATGGCTTCGAATTTTGGTGTATTGTGTGAAATCACAGACTCCACCTTTTGTGCTTTTTTTTTATACGTGTTTTACTTTTTTGAGCGGGGTGCGGCATAAATTTTCACTTTGCCAGGCGGCATAACAACAACAACAACAACAGCAGCAGCAAAGTAGAAGTGTTGCCAAAAATACAAGGCACACACACACAAACACACACGCGAACACTGGAATTTCGAATGCCAAACGAGTTTTGGAACTCTGGTTCCTCTGCTTCTTCTTCTTTCACTCGGCGAATATTTTCTTCGTCATTCAAGAGGCAACCGCAAAAAAAAAAAAACATTAAAAAAAAATAAACAAAAAGCGTTGAACAAAATTTCCAACTTTTATTGTTAATTTCTTTGAGCGCAGCATTTTTAAGCTGCTGCGCGGGCGTCGACTTCGGCAGCGCTACACTGCAACAAAAAATGAGTAAAAGATCGTTTCGTTTATTTGTTTGTTTTCAAGGCATATCAATAAACCTATTGTTACTTTCATGTAACTAAAAAATGTAAATGGAATATTTTATTATTTTTATTAATGTATAGCTTAATAATTGAGTACAATTCAGCTATATAATAAATATATACTTATTAACTAAAACACATATTTCTCGCCGTGTATCAGCATTATTGTTGTTCTTGTTTTTCGTGTAATTATGGTCTTGTGCTGACTTTTTTTTATATATCTATGCATATATGTACATATGTACATACATATGTACACATGTATATTTGCTCAAATCAAGTAATCATTTATATTTAAGCATCCAAATCAAGTTTTGGCAATTGCTAATGCAAGACGGTGGTAAAAAATGGGCAGACTTATACGAATACATATGTATGTGTGTGTGTATGTACATACATATGTATGTAAGCCGTGTACATTGACGATTTTATTAGAAAGTAGCAATTGGCAAAACAAACAGATATGCAAAATGGCAAAATGCAAAAACAGCAAAAAAAAAAAAAGAGTGGAACCATAAATTGAAAGTTTAATCTTTTCTTGACACCTTTCTACTTCCCCAGCCGGGAATTTTAATTGCCTCGCTAAAAATAATGACAGGTGTCTGGTGAATTATCTTCTTCAGCTAATAGCATTTATTTCATTTGTAGTAAGATTACCTAAATTAGCTGTTTATGTTTTTACAAATTTCAATTTCTACATCCATGGTGAGTAAGCTTCTTTAAAAAAAATAATTATTATTGTAGTTAGATGCAAATTGAAAAATACGTAAATATTGTTCTCCCAAAAGTTGATCTTCATATTTTAAATTTTAATTACTAATTTAATATTAATTGAATTACATTTAATTCTAATAAATCAACTTATGTATGTTCATAAATTTGTATGAACTATGCTTTTAATGTTTCTACCCGCTTTGTAATCTATAAAAATTGTAGAACCTACATACAATGTATGTATGTATGTACATACATACATTTTTTACGACCTTGATATTTTATAATTTTGTAGGTACAGTTGTAAAATCGTTATATGTATGTACTATGTAAAGCTGTATGTATATAATATACACATGTAATGTTGTACAATATCCAAATTTATTTATGATTTTAAAACGACAACTTAAATAATGAGAAATGATGTACATGCATATGACATTGGACTTAAAACATATTATCGATGATTAGTAAAGGTAAAAATAAGGTATGTACATATGTACGTACATACTATGAAACTGTTTCCAGCATTTTCCATACACTGTAAGTTTTATTTTGCGATCAACAAAGCTTTGTATATACATCAATACATACATAGAACTCCACATGCCATATTTTCTTTTCCTTATGTGCCAACCGAAAAAAAACACATTTTCTTTGCCTTTTCATTTAGCGCGACTTCCTTTTGGCACAACCCCTTCTTCTTCTTTATTTTCTTCCCCTCGTTACCCACCGCAAAACGCTTTTTTCCAAGCAGACAGTTGCAAAAAGCAATCAACTGTATCGTGGAGTCACCCCATCCCGCTCGCACTCACTTGTTCTAGCGCACGAACGATCTTCGGATTTTCGAATGCAGCAGAAAGAACAACAAAAGCAGAAACTTCGTGCTCACACACACACACACACATGCAAAGCCTATTTCTTTTTTCGACTTTTATTCGAACTTTTTTGCAGCGATTTTTCAGTAACAAACGGCAACTCTCAGGAATAAAATCGTCGTCGCTCCGCTCGTTAAATTCTCGTTGCTTTCCCACCCACATACAAAAATCAGGATGAATTTGTTAGTAGCTTAAAAAGCAGCGCGGATTGCATAAATTCAAGTGGAGTACCGATTGGAAAAACGCATACGTTAAAAACTACAATGTGATGTAAAATACGTTTTTGTGTCGAGTGCATAACTATAATTTGTTGTCATTAAAGTTCAACTGCAATTGCAAAGAGACGAAATAGATTATAATTCATAGGTGTTTGTGCGTGTTTGCCCCCTCTCCTGTGCGACGTGTGAGAGAGAGAGGGAGAGAGATAGAGAGAGAGAGAGGGAACGTGACCGAGTTGCCATGAAAACTCCAATGGAAATTCAGGTGAGCGATTGTCAAGCGACGTGATGTTATGCGGGTACTATCATCTCCATACGTTCACTTTACATGTACACCACTGTAGCCGCCGATAAAAAAGATCTGTAGAATTTATGTTTTTGCCACAGAGACACTCCTCGCATCAATTAGTATTGGTTAGAGCATTTGGCGTGCGTGTAGAATTTCGCACAGGAATGTTAATTTTCCAACCGAAAACCCGATGGAACCGTTAAAAATTAAGGTACATATTTAGGTACACATCATTTGTACACAGAAATTAGAGAGAAAACGCGCGGCGATGAAGTCATGCTGGAAGCCAAAAATAAATCATCGCCGATCATAAAAATGTTTGGAGAGTGCACAAAATATAATTTGCGCTTTTTAGTGGGAAATGCAATGCACACACACAAGCCGAGACCATCTTGCATCGCCTTCGCACACCCTTAAACAGCTGCAGCGCAAACGGGAGAGTGGTGTCGGAGCGGGAGAGAGAGAGAGAGCTTGCTCGGCAACGGTAATTTTTACCATTTCGAACATTATGGCTTCGCTTTGCTGCGAAAAAAAAACACAAAATCGAGCAAACAAAAGCTAAAGCAACAACAAAATCTCGCCCCTTGGTGGGAAACAAAAACAATACCAACTGCGAATGATATTTTCGAACTCCGCCACATATGTATGTGCAACCAGAGTTGCCAGCCTCGTTCGTTGTCACTTGCAGCATGCGATGTTCTATTAAACAACTTTATCAATTAGTACGTACGACTGAGGTACGAAATACTAATTGCCACCTAGAGACTTAAACCAAGCCAAGTTTATGCGTTATTAATATTCAATACATTCTCTTATTATATTTAACAGTGTCGTTTCTATTAACTATTTTTAAAATGGCACAAACGTCATGGTGATTTTCGTTTAGGCATGCTTTTTATGTAGTGGAATTATAAAAAGCTTTGCAGTTTCTTTGTAATCTTGACGTCCCCGTGATATCGAATTATAAGTGACAAAAATGATTTTAAGTTAAAACTTAGCTAATATCAAGAGATCGATTTTTACTTTTTTAACTATTGCAAGTAATTAAGCTTTTAGATTAGTTGGAAACCTAACCACTTTGTTTTCTTTCTTTCTTGAAGTTCAATTTAAGGGTTCTATGATGTGTCCTTCTCTCTTTATCTCACCCTAATTTGTCGATCTTTTTCCGTGACTTGGCAACTCTGCACGCCAAGCATACAAAAAGCACACGGTCGAAGAGGGGTGGCAAGCAGGCGACGTCGTCAACTCATTTTTCGAACTCACACTCTCATTCGCACTCTTCGGGTTTCGCGTCGGCTTCGTTTCCAACTCTCTCGGCGCTCTTCGGGGTCTCTGCTTTTGGGCACCTTTCGTTTTTTCGAGCGCCAGCGGAAAGTCGCGTCAGTCGTCAGTTTTTCTTCAGTGGCTTCGCGCGTCCGCAATTTTCAGTGTGTGGTGCGTTGTTGCTGCTGCCTACTCTTTTCTTTCTGCTCTCCACGGCAGCGGGAAAGGAAAATACATACACATGCATACAGGGCCCCATCACATACAGTAAAAATAAATTCAACTTTATTGCTTTTCCCCCCGTCGCGTTATCGTGTGTGTGTGTGTATTAGTATTATATATATATTTTACCATATATATATGGCTTGGAAAAGCAACACCAAAATTTGATATGTGCAAAGTTTATTGACGACTACGTGCTGCCTGTGATTCTATTTCGGTGTGTATATAAAATTGATTAATAATGTTTAAACTACCGCTTAATAATATACAATAAGAACTTGCATTTGAACTGTACCTGGCAATTATTTGCCTGAGATTGTGTGTGTTTTTGCATATCGAATCGATACTTCCAGTGGTGATTCTATCGATTTTTCCCTATGCTGCTCACTTCACGGGAGAAAGCTTTTCACCAGTGCACGAAAAGAGACAGACACAGTTAGAGCGGGAGAGGGAGAGCTTTCCCACAAAATGCAACGCTGAAGTAAATGACGGGCGGTTTTCATTAATTTTCACACACGCACACACTGCCAGTGGCTCACTTTCCATGCAAATGAGGTCAAGTGTTGCAGTGAAAATGTTTTCAACAAATACACGTGTATGCATGTATGTATGAATGCATGTGTGTGTTGGAAAGTTATATAAGCTTTTCATTACTGATTGCGGAGATGAAAAGCTTGTGAAAAATCGTGATTTGTAAACACAATGATTGGCAAGAGCAAGTTAAATTAATTGCTTTCTATTCTAAACTCCTAGAAAAAAGCACGTTTTTCATTTTGATAGATTCCCAAAGTCTTGGTGGCCGCCATCTTGGTTTTTCCCCCACACATAAAATATTTTGTTCAATGCTAGGCTGCTCTCTCGCTCTTTCGGCTCCCCTTTTCTTTCTCTGCCGCTCATTTTGTCATACTCCCTCGTCCGTTTTTATGTTTGTTCACGAAAAACAAAAACAACAAGCGTGAAATTTTCTCTCTGCACTTTTCACACACACTTAGAAAAAATGGGAGAGCCAGACGGCTCAGCAAGACACGTTGATTGGTGTCGGGGGAGGGTAATGGGAAGGGGGGAGAGAGAGAGAGCAGTCGCCACATATTTTTGTTTCCACTTTGTGCTACACTTCTGCTACGCCGCTTTTGTTGTTTTCTTTTCGACACGTTTACACATTTCCATTTTTCATATTTTCGTGTCGCCTAATCTGTTTTATGGAACTGCGGCGACGTTGCCAATTTTCACTTGCGACTTTTGCAAAAGTTTCATTTGTTTACATTCTACGCACATGTGCAGAATAATAACAATAATAAATGAGATATAAAAAGAAGCTTTTGCGCAACAAGTGTAGAAAAGCAGAAACTGTATTTTTCTCTTTGGCTTCTTGCCTTAATTCTTTGTTTACAATTTAAACTTGTACACTTCTTTCAAGTCATCAATTTTTTTTCGTTTTAAAACACCGTGACCTTGCTGCGAATTTCTGACCTACACACGCACGCGCAAAAAAATAAAATATGTGTCGCACTTATTTATGTTTTTATTGTCCATCCACTATTCCTAATGTTCTTGTCTGTTACAGTAAACAGCAAAAATATAGAAAAAATAAAAAGAAGGCAGGGAAATAATGAGCGGCCGTGGTTTTGCAGCCTGCTCTTTGGCCGACTTTTATTTTTGTTAGTTTTGATTACTTATTCGCTTTGTGGCCATTAGCAAAAAAGTTCATTGAACTTTTGTGCGTTTTATTTCGCGGTTTATTGTTGATTATTTTCGGCGGCTCACTTTTTCACTTTCACTTGAATTGGCCACTGTATTTAACAAGTTTTGGGTGGTTAAAAGCTAATATGGCATTTTTAAAGGAAGTTTTTCAAATAGTTGGTTTTATTTAATATGAAATTAACTCACATAGTTTGTCGCTTTACAAATTATAAATCAAAGAATATATATTGAAATTTAATTTCAATTTAACATAACTATTTAGTAAATAGTTTTTTAAGAGATCCCCTTTCTAGTTTTGCGGCACCGTTGAACAATCAATCTGTTTTTTTTTTCCATAACTGGCAGTCGTTGTAAATGCCCTTCAAAAAACAAACCCAAAACCAACAAAAGCAGCGTGCCCAAGAAATATAGAGAAAAAAAAAGAATAAACGACATCATCAGCGGGGCAGATCTACATTGGTGCCCATGATAGATATAGATAGCCCCACCAAAACCCAAAGCACCGACTTCCTCCGCTCCCACACGAATGTACAATCCAGCAGATACATTTACAGATACAGATACATTCGCGCATAACAAGCCCTTAACATTCACTTTAAATAGCTTTTCGAGAAAACAAGTTTTGTGGTTGACGTTTTTGCTCATTCTTGTTTTTATACATTTTTCGCTGCTTTAATGGCAAAACGACATTTCAGAACCGAGCGAGCGAAGCGGAAAAGGAAAGGAAAAGAAGCGTGGAAATGGAAAATGCCATGTTACAACACATTAAAACACCCAGCTGCAATTCATCGTTTTCAAGTATTATGCATAGAGTGGCTTAACCCTTGATCATAAGATCTTATAGTAATACAAATGAAATTATTAAAGATTATCCACTTCGATTATATTAATAATAATGATTATAATTATTATTATTATGATAAGCAATGCGTTCCAAAAAACAAAACATGTGCGATCCGATCCGTTGGCATTTCAGCTGGGGAAAAACGTAGCTTGTTTCTAGGGAATTATAATAACTAATTCAACATCCTATTTTGCGTGCTTTACCCACACGATCCGAAGTTGACTCAGATTTGTTCCCCTCCTTTTCTCCTCTCTTCTCGCACTTCTCGATCTTCGCTTGCAGCCTGTTTGCTGCAACATGTGCAGAGCGCGGAAAACAAAAACAAAAGCGAGGGCGACGGCGACGGCCAGAAAAGGGTGTAAAAATAAATACAAATAATAAAATGAGCTACGTGGGGTTTTGAGAGGTGTTTTTCCCCCCCAGTTTTGCGTTTTTTTGGGCTTCGAAACGCCAGAGTTTCAATGGCGTGTGTGTGTGTGTGTGTGTGTTGGTGTGCTGGTGTATCTGCGTTGCTATTCAGCAACATTTTCAGCTGCCAGAAATTAAATTATTGAAAGTCAGTGCGAGAGTCGAGTCGTCGAGTTTATTTTTACGTCGTAAATATACAAATTTGATGTCTCGCAAACGCAACACATGTGTGTATGTATGTGCGTGTGCGTGTGCGTGTGAGCAGAAAAAGATTCCACTTTATGCAAATCTTGTGGGGGAAGTTTTATATTTGTTCTTGGCCTCCACACACACACGCACACACACACACACACACTCTTTTCCCTCGCTCTCTCGCCCTCTCTTTCTCCCCCTCCATCTTATTCTTAAGTTATTTCCATTTTAAATTTGTTTTTCTGGCGGCCGCCACTGTGTGTGTGTGTTGGCAATTTTTCTGGCAGCGATGTGAAATGAAATGAGTTTCTTAAACTGGTTTTTCTGCCAAGCGATCGGATCGGATCGGATCTCGGATCTCTAAACCAACAAACAAAACTCGACTTGCCAGCCGAGAACGGGGCGAGACCACCCGCTCCTCCGTTTCGTTTTTCGAAATGGCACAGTTCTTGTACATTCTGCCCAACCGGTTTTTCTTTTGACTTTTGCACAGCGACACACACACACACACACACACACACTACCCAGAACAAAAGCCTGGAAACCAGCCCCATATCATTATGGTTCTTTCCAAGTTCAGAACTCTCTCCCATTTATCTGCCTGCTGCTGGCAAAGAATTTTCATTACTCCTGAAAACGGAGGGCTCCCAGACTTTGGCGGCACTTCCTGTCCTGATGCCCAAACGAGGGAAGGGGACAGCAGGACGACAGTTGTGATCCAACATCTGTCGGCAGGACGACAAAATGGAGGGAGACTGCACACACACACACACTCACACACACACAGCCAAGCTGGTGTGGTGTGGAGAGGGGGGATCGGCTTAGTTTTAGGGGTTGTTTGCAACCCCCAAAAAACAGGACCCCTCATCCTCTCCCTCATCCTCCTACCAGTACCAGTAAACCAAACCGGTCCGCTTCGGTTCTCCCGGGGCGCTCACCTTTTGCCGTCTGGCGCGTGCTTAGAAAAAAGGGGACCGCCGACATCCTTTATATAAGTATTATCCATCCCGCTCCCCCTCCCCCTACCAGCGCCATCGCCATCCCATTTTCATTTCCATCTGCCACTCGAAAAGTCTGGCGGCATTGAAGCCCAGAATTAATGAGGCCTAGCTGGGCCCAAGCCAAATGGCTGAATTCTAAAACAAGTTTGTGACAAAAGGTTTGGAAATGGTAATGTGGTAGCAATTCCAATTCCTATCTTAATTCATTATAAACCGATCTACGCTTATTTAACAACTCACGCTTCCATGCTGCTGCAAACATTAATCTGATATCTGACATATGACATATGACATTGATCGCCGACCCAATCAAATTGCGGAAAATATAACATCAGTTTTTCGTACTACAGCGGTTGCAATATTAAAACAAATGTTGAGTTTTTCGCTAACAACGTTTCGTAAAATGAAAATTTTGAACGTAGTTTGATAGTAGATCTCAACACAAGGAAATATTAAGAATAGATTGGGTCTCTTAAAGCAACTAGCTTATAAAAAGTGTGAAATGAACTATTCATTTGCACTGCGTTCCAGCTGTTGCTAGACTAAAATTTAGATGAGTTTTTCGCTAACAACGTTTCGTAAAATGAAAATTTTGAACGTAGTTTGATAGTAGATCTCATCACAAGATAGGTATTATATTAATGTAAGGGGATTTAAGCTATAATTTGTCAGCAGCTCGCCCATAAAAAGTGTGGAAAATGCATTAAATATTATCCAAACAATCTGGCGGTTGCCAAACAAAAATCCAGTTGAGTTTTTCGCTAACAACGTTTCGTAAAATGAAAATTTTGAACGTAGTTTGATAGTAGATCTCAACACAGAATTTCTGATGATTCTGAGTTTTTAGAACCAATATTTTAAGCATTCAAAAGAAACCATGATCATAAGTTCTATTACCGATTTGCAACAGCAGTTAACTCAGTGTCTTGGACTTATTTTTGCCAGACATTTTCAAATGCAGTTGCCAGATGAAAACCCAGTTGAGATTTTCGCTAACAATGCTCCGCAAAACACAGTTTTGGACATCGTTTGATAGTAGACCTCAGCACAGTCTCTCACTCACTCTCACTCTCTTGCCTTGGTCTCCAATCATCAATTGCTCATTACTCCACCCCACACCCCCCGATTTAGTACATCATTTGTGGGTTCTCTCGTGGGAAAACCGAACCCCAAAGAAGTGCGAGGTGCCTTTGGGCCCAACTGTACTTTTCCGCACACGCACACACACTGCCAACTCACTGGCGGCTACATAGCTCGCTCTCGCTCTGTTCGGTCACAGGATCCCAATTCATAATCCTCCACCATCTGCGCAAAAATAAAACCTTGCAATGTGCAAAGAGCGCGCGTCATCCGTTCCCAAAAAGGGAGAGGGAGCGGGAGAGCGAGAGAGATCCTTTTTCGCCGCCTCCCTGCAGTTTTTACCTACTTCTCTTTGTGCCCGACTTATGTATTTCTTTGCGAACTGGTGTGTGTTTGTGTGTGTCTGTGGAAAACCCCTCGAATGCATCATCATTGGGGTAAGGCTTGTTTTTCACCGCATCACTGCAGTGATTCATGCGGAGAGAAAAACTCAGGACAAATTATATTGTCACTTACCATATTAGTTTCCTTCCTTCACAACGAAAGCTCGAGTTAATGTATTCTGATGATTGTTTAATAGCATATGTAAATTTTTGACACGAAATCGTTGGCCAATCAAATTGAAATGATCATCATTATCCTTAATAGTTTTTTCTTTATGTGTATTTTGTGCGCATGCCTTGCACCTTCCATCCATATGGACCATGTGTTTGTGTGTGTGTATAACTGAATCTCGAAAAACTGATCCCTCCGCCTAACTGTAAATGGCTGGTTTGTTTGGCTTACCCTGGGGGTGATTCTCTCTGTTTCGTTTCCCCACGTCTGTCTAGTTCTTTTTTTGCCTGGATCTGGCGAAAAGTAAAAAAAAATAAAACTGGAAAACACAAAGGGAAGTGAAAAAGGGAGCCTCTAGTCACGTAGACATTTGTGTATAGCCATCTCACTTGCTCTTTGCCGCGGAGAACAGTTAGTTTTCAGTAATATTTGATGTACTGCTCCAAAAGTGTACATTTGTATGTGACATTTCCTTTTTGGGTGTATCTAATCATGTCTAATCACATCTAATAAACTAGAAGCATAAAAAAAAATGAACGCATACAAATCAAAGTATGAACGTTTTCCAGCAAATTTTCGCTACCTGTCTGTGTTCTTGAAAGTGTTTGTATGTGTGTATTTCCCGTTATTTCTCTTTGGCACGATTATTACCGCTGCAGTTCTCCTTTTTCCTTTGAGCTCCTTTTCCCTCTGCCGCCGCCGCTGCCTACCTTGCCTTCTCTCGCTCGCTCCTTTTGCCTACTTGGCAATTTCATAACGTGCCCCCAAACGGGAGAGAGCGAGTGAGCTCGACGCTCAACTCTCGCTCGCTCCCTTCCTCTCGCTCTGGCAGCAACTTCGTTTGCTGGACGTCCGTGCCGTCGGTGAGAGAAAGAGAGCGTAAATTGAGCGCTAGCAGCGAGGCGTCGTTTTCGAGGGTCGCTCAGTCGCCGTCACATTTGCGTCGTTTCATTCGGTATCGTGCGCTCGGGGATTTTGTTTGGTTCTCTGCTTTGTGCGGCAGATCGCGAGGCAACGCGTGCGGTTTGCTGGCTAAATTCTACATACACACATTCAACATCCGACGGCCGAAGCGGAGCTAGAATAGGAAAACCAACCTTTGCAGTGCTAATTATTTACAACACAACAGTAAGTGTGTGTGGTGTGTGGAAATGAAGCAGCATAATCGCGAGCGGGAGAGGTTGTGAAATAGCGCCCATATCTATATGATGGGTGCCTTTGTTGGCTTGTGTGCGTGTGTGTATTTGTGAGCTTCTAATGAAAAACGTTCTATTTTTAAATGCGCACACCATAAAAAACTGAAACGAGTGCTCCACACTTCAACTTTAAAAATTATCAGTCAGCTAATGCGAGTGTGTTGGTGTTTATGATGATGGGGGGAGAAAGAAAATCATCATAAATACTCGTCTGTGTCTACTTGTGAAATTTTCCACAACGGAAAAAAAGGAAACGAAAAGAAAAAAAAAACGCAGACACAAATATATGTGTTTGCGCTGCAGCGACGCCGACTGCGAAACTTCCCCTCTTTATGTTTCATGCTTCGCTTTTTTTTTTATTTCATTTCATTTTTCGGTCGTCACGAAGTCTCTTCGGCTTTTATCGTGTCCATCGATCTCCAACACTGAAACACACGCAGTCGGGAAGCAGCAGCAGCAACTGTAACACAAATCCGTTAGCTCTCTCTTTGGGAGAGCGTGTGTAGTGTAGGGAAAGAGCAAAGTTGAAAAATTAACAAGAAGCAGAAACTCGCTCGGAAAGTAAAAAAAATAACTGCATATCGCTGTGCAAAATTTGCATGCAAGTATGTTGCTGTGGGTGTTTATTTGCGGGTATATGTATATATGTGTGTGTGCGAATGCTAAGCAACAATAATAATCTAGCTGAAATTTCAAGCGCGCAAAAGAGATAAAAGATATTGTTATTGCTGCTCTGAAATTAAACATGAACTTGACCTTGGGCCGCATTACTGCGAGTTTTTTTGCGTTACTAATTTTGTTATTTTGTCTTCTCTCTTTGCAGCATAACTGCTGACACACTAAACAAAACTGAAAAAAAGAACCAAAGGCGTAAGCTGTTTGTTTGTTTAGACACCTTAGTTTGATCCAATATTTATCAAAAAACGAGTGGCGAAAAAAAAAACCAAGTCAGAGAGAGCGCTCGACGTTCGGCCCCAAGGTCGTGGGCCCAAACCCCCCAGGATCCATTTCCAACAACCCCATCCAATCACCCAAGAAACCAAAATGGATGACGATCAGCAGTTTTGTTTGCGGTGGAACAACCATCAGAGCACACTGATCAGCGTGTTCGACACGTTGCTGGAGAACGAGACTCTAGTCGATTGCACGCTAGCCGCCGAGGGCAAATTTCTCAAGGCCCACAAGGTGGTGCTGTCAGCATGCAGTCCCTACTTTGCTGTAAGTATTAGCACATCAAAATCATCCCAAAAAAACTCTTTGTTAACGCTATATATACACTTTCCGCAGACCTTACTACAAGAACAGTACGACAAACATCCCATCTTTATACTCAAGGATGTCAAGTACCAAGAACTGCGCGCCATGATGGACTACATGTACCGCGGCGAGGTCAATATCTCGCAGGATCAGTTGGCCGCCCTGCTCAAGGCCGCCGAATCGCTGCAGATCAAGGGCCTGTCGGACAATCGCACTGGCGGCGGAGCAGCCCCCAAGCCTGAGTCCACCGGCCATCATCGCGGCGGTAAGCTGAGCGGTGCCTACACACTGGAGCAGACGAAGCGGGCTCGACTGGCCACCGGCGGAGCGATGGACACGTCCGGTGATGTGTCCGGTTCACGCGAGGGCTCCTCGAGTCCGTCGCGTCGTCGTCGAAAAGTCCGACGTCGCAGCATGGAGAATGGTGAGTTGTCAAGCGATTAGGATTATCTTACATATTGCTAAATATAAAAAAAATGCCAAGACGGGAACGTTCTTCAAACGAAACTCGTATTAATCGAAAATCTTCACTTTGGTACAAGTAATAAATTTAAATGGCTTTACTAATATCATATTTAGTAATACTATTGTTAAATCTGACACTTTGTAATTCCAATTCCACTTTGCAAGTACCAAGTTATTTAATTAATTTTTGTTCTTCTTTTGCAGATGCCCACGACAACTCAAACTCGTCCGTGTTACAAGCCGCCGCCTCGAATCAGTCAATCCTCCAGCAGACAGGCGCCGGTTTGGCCGTCTCCGCTTTGGTCAGCACCCAGTTGTCCAGCGGACCGGCAGCCGGAACCAGCAGCCAAGCGTCGTCGACCCAGCAACAGCAGCCATTGACCAGCACCAACGTTACCAAAAAGACTGAAAGCGCTAAACTAACATCCTCGACAGCCGCCCCAGCGAGCGGAGCATCTGCGTCAGCGGCCGCCGTACAACAGGCCCATCTGCATCAGCACCAGCAGCAGGCGCAGACCACTAGCGATGCCATTAACACCGAGAATGTACAAGCCCAGAGCCAAGGTGGCGCCCAAGGCGTCCAAGGCGATGACGAGGACATTGACGAGGGCAGTGCCGTTGGCGGACCAAACGCCGCCAGCGGACCCAATCCCGCCTCCGCCTCTGCATCCGCCGTCCATGCCGGAGTTGTGGTAAAGCAGCTGGCCAGCGTTGTGGACAAATCGTCGTCGAATCACAAACATAAGATCAAAGACAACAGCGTGTCATCAGTGGGCTCCGAAATGGTTATTGAACCCAAAGCCGAATACGATGACGATGCGCATGATGAGAACGTTGAAGATTTGACACTGGACGAGGAGGACATGACAATGGAGGAGCTGGACCAGACGGCCGGCACCAGCCAGGGTGGCGAAGGATCTAGTCAAAGTGAGTTTGCAACACACTTTTCCTCATGTTACCTTTTAACTAATGAGTGTTTTTTTTTCGATCAATAGCATATGCAACATGGCAGCACGACAGATCTCAGGATGAACTTGGACTAATGGCACAGGATGCACAGCAACGGGATCCCCAAGGTGAGTGTTTGTTGCCTCTGAAATCGATAATATGAGCTATGAACAAATGAAAAAGCAAAAAGTATAGCTTAGCCTAGAAGTATTAGACGAGATGTTTTTTCGAACCAGCGAGCACGACAAACAACAAGCTTAAATTCAAATGCAGATTAAAGATTGAAATCCAACTTTTCAAGGTCACAACTCCATTTTTATCACACAAACATTTAAAATTATACAAATTTATTTTTTGCCAATTTTAATGTACACTACAAAAGTCGTGCTCCGAAAAAAGCTCTAAAACGTTGAAGAAGAAAAAAGATGCAAAAGACGTAGAATTTGTTCAAATATAATTTTCAACAAGATAGCAGACGAAAAAAGCAAGCAACAAGAAAAAGTACAAATACAAACCCAAAATAACAAGATTTGTGAGCGAGAGTTTTGGCGCAGAGAAAAAAAAAAACAATATGAAAAACAGCACAGTTAATATTGAAGAACAAGAATTAACGACTCTTATTTGAGTTTTATTTTATGAGAGAATTTTAAATGCTGGTTTTTGATAATTTTTGGTTTTTGCCTGCGTCGCTCAATTCGTCACAGATAAATTAACCCGAAACAAGAATAATTTGTGCAAGTTGAAAGTATTACTTAAAAACTCTTTCTTTACTTAATATGATTTTTTACAAAACTAATATTTTTTTAATTATGACACACATAATTCGTATAACTAGTATTCTTTTTTGTACATATCTATTATAATTAATTTTTAACACACACACACACTTTTGAAAAGAAAATGAGAAACATTTACCACTCACACACCACAAACATATATAATTGCTATATACCACAAAACCCAACCACCAACCATCCCCTAACATTCTCATTTTATCATTATCTATCTATATATATATATGTATGATTCCATGTATGATCATTTGTTGTTGAATTTTCGTAATACGTTCCATTACAATTGGTGTTTGATTAACTCTTAATTTTGCCTTATTTTATCTTACCGTATATATAAATCGCATAATTCTACATTCCCAACATTTTTTAGTTGCTCGCCCTATCTTTCTTCCACCCTCCCTTCCCCACCTATACTCCTCTCTTTCCGACATTATGCCGTTAGCTGCAGAGTAATGAAACAGGAAATATAAATTGAAAGTACCGAACCTTTCATAATAATAATTCATAAACCATGGTCACACTGACTCACCCACAAACACAACCACCACCCACACTGCAGCTTTGACTTAGGCAGAAATCTTGAAGAAATGCCCTTATCTTTTAAGTTAGTGTTTAAACTTACGTATCAACAGTGTTCTATTTGTGTGCGTTTTGATCTCTCTCGCTCGCTATTTCCCTCTGTAAGCTGCTGTTTGTGTGCGTGTACCATTGTGTGTATAGTGCGTGTGTGTGAGTGTGCAGGGCTCCGTTCACATGTATTTTCCCTTCACAAAGAAAGCTCTCTCAGTACAGTCGCGTCAAAACGATTGCAAAGTTTGGCCACACTTGCAGCATTTCTAGCAAAACTCGATTATGTTTGTTCGCCTTAACTTTGTTTGCATTTTCAAAGCATATCTCCCACCACACCCACGAACTTTTGCAAACGAACACACATTCAATCTTTCATTTGTCATACTATACTTTGTGCCATTCCATTTTGATTGTCCTCTACTTTAGAACTCTCAGCGCGTGCTAATGTTTTTTACACATGTTTTTTTTTTGTTTTACTTTATATATTATTACGAAAATACGCATGCAGTTTTAAATTGTATTTTAGTACTATCTCTCTATATATACATATATATTTTGCTTTATTTTGGTTGACGGGACTTTTATTGATTGTTTATTTTCCTTACGGATTTGTTTTTAGTTTTAAAGCTAGATTGTAAGTGTTTTTCCGTTGCAAATAACGCGCGCGCGAAACTTTCCGACGCATTTACATTTCGTATGTTTGGGGATTCTTTTTCCCATAACTAGAGATGTACGGTTTTGTTAAAAGAAAACATTGAAAACCCTTTATAAAGTTAAGTGAAAAGTGAAAAAAGAAACTGGGAACGCCTGGTACTGAAGGATCGCCGCTTTGGAGGAGGAGGATCAGCTGCCGAAGGTCTCAAGTCGTTGCCAAATCGAAGCACGTAACCATCCAAGATGGTGAGGTACATTTGCAGCTTTGGGCAACTCGACGAGATCCAACTGTAGTCAACTGCATCCAACTGCGTCGCGGAAATCTCAGGTGCGTGTCCAGGTGAGTATGCTCCGCCCAACGGTATCGGTTGGGCGAAGTGAAATGCAAGAATGAAGTAAATTTTTTATTTTAAGTTCATTTTTGTTTGACTCCCAAAAATATCCTATCCTCCTCAGCCCTTCCATTAATCCCCCATGTATTACCAATTACCGCCTTCCCAGATCAACATTCATACCTCATAGAAACCAAAATCATTTTACAGCGATTCCAGGTAATGTGTTCTATAAAAAAAAAAAAATATCTACAAGCGCTCTCGCTCTTTTTCTCCAATAAAGAGGCGATGGACTTCCAGGGTAAGCTATAGTGTAACCTCCAGTTTCTACTCTTCTGATTTATTTCTAAGTGTACACTTTAAATTTACATTGTATATATCTTTTTCTTAAAATTTCATTTTGCGTTTGGCGTTTGTTTTTCAAAATTGCTTGAAGCGTTGTCAAACAAACACCAAACACAGAAAAACACATTTCTCGAAAGAAATTCCACCGATCCCCCTATACATACATATCCATATAGACAACACTGCATTGTTGCCTTTCTACATTTATCCTGTTTGCTAATACAGTGAAAAGAAAAATCAGAGGAAAAGCAAATTACCATCTATTGATGTTTTGATGTTTCTGATGAGTTAAATACTATATATAACTTGGTAGGAAACTCTACATTGGCGGATCGTTTGATGTTTTTCGTTGAAAGATCCACTTGTGCAAGATATATGTGGATTTTGGACCTAGTCTACACTAGCAAGGCTTGTGAAAAACGAAGTATAATTATGTACTATTAGTGGTAAAAAACGTTCTTTAACTTATCCGAAAGAAGAATCGTTTCACCTTTAATATTTGTGGTGCAAAACATCATGGGGATTTCCCTAATTGCTTGTTAATGGCCAATAAAAGCAAGTAATTCTTAAAGCTTTAAAAGCTTTTTACCCTTCTATGCTTCACTCTTTTGGTTAGTCGTTCTTCGTTGACAATCTCGTTTGCCCAATTAATTTATAAACTCTTTGTTTCGCTCGTTGTGAGAGGGGTGAGGTATCTAAAAAGATATATTTAATTTGAATGTACGTGAGACAGCGGTTCAGCTCCTCTCTTTCTACGCCCGTTCTGTTAATTGTTAATCAGCAAGAACAACAAATGCTACTATAACAATGCCCGAAGCATTCGTTCAAGTTCAAGGTCGGCTAAATTATAATGTGTTTCTATGTGTGAGGTTGTGAATTTTTGTTCTTTAATCAGCATTGTTCACATGATCGTGGGCGGGTGGTGAGGGTGGTGGTGGTGGTGATGAGGACTGACGACTGAAGCAGTAATATTAATGTTCATATCTGTGTGAATGTATCTCGTTTGCTTGCCTTTTTTGTTGTTTGTTTGTTTTCGCCGTTTTCTTCGCGCTTGCTATTTTTAAAATGTCGTTCTGCATCCGTGTAAAGTCAATAATGATACGATGCGATTCTGCTGGGACAATTAAATCCAATGGTTGCATAAATAAGCAAGTTTGGGATTTTTCGATGAGAATCTCTTCACACGCAGAAAGTTGTTGATGATTGGTGTGTGAGCTAGTGGTTTGAAAAAACCGCTTTATTAGCGATACATTTGGTAGAAGTGCTTCATTATGACGGGAATTTTTAATCTTGCATGATTCGAGGTTGTATAACCAAAGTATTCGTTGGTAGAACGTCGTTATTAGAGACTTTTGATTTGACTTCAATGCTGAATCATAATTGTTGCGTTGCAGGAAACTTATTTTGCTTAGCACCATTTGTATTATAAAAGTATAAATCACTAGTTTAGTAATGGCGGTTATCTAACATATAAATATTGCATTATTTAGATACTCATGAATTTGCCAAATAAGTTTATAAGTGATATTGGTGTTTCCGACTATATCCCTGCCTATATTTGGTTTTGGCCCAGTTGAAAGCTGTTTGCATGGCCTTGACCCAATTTACACAGGCACATTGCATACACACGCAAAACAGGCACAGTCGCCAGATAATAATTTTGTTATTTTTGTTTTTTTTTTTTTGTGTAACTTGCAATGAGTCCAAAGCTTTTATCACATCACGCAAACCAACCACAAGCGCAAAAACAAATAATTTACTTGCAGTCCTTGCCTTTTGTTCGTTTATGTGTGTGAATGTTTTTGCGAATATGTAAAGATTTTAATACATGTATTCTAGAAGTGAACATAAATCCAGCTTTCTATGTAGTGTATGTACAAGAATTTATTTTCATCTTAAGTTGGTTGTAGTTGGTTTATGTGGACTTTTCACCTCTCTTCCGCTTACTCCTTTTCCACATTTGTTGTTCTACTTGCATTTAGATTTTATATGTTTAGGGTATAGATTAGGGTAAGGACTGAAAAGAGCTTTTTTCTACAGCAAAAACGACTTGAAGTAGAATTAATCAAGAAAATATTTAACGTCCTAGTTAAAAACTTGCTACGAAAATGGGTTTTAAGGTTTGTGCCTATCAATGAATTTGTGTTAAGGCTAAAATAATGTGCGCTACTTTGTAATTTTTACAAATCGATGAACTCGTGAGGAAGAGAAACTTGCCTTGATAAGAATAGTATATTTATAAATGAACTAATTTATAGCAAAATTCTAAAAACTATTGTTTGTCAGCGAGAGGAAGAGAATTAGCTCACACAGTTTGTTCTTTCATTTGTTTTTGGTTTTGGAGTCTATTCCTTTGTGTCTCCATCTCAAACTCTTTCTGTCCCCTATTCCGCATTTGAAATATTGGTCCATTGGTTGCAGACACAATGGTTGTGCCCAGAATCACCGCGGTGCGCGGTAGCTCAAAGCGTCTGGCCAGAAGAAAGGCCACCCTAGCCATGGCCACTACCGCCACTGCCACGCACATGATGTCCAGGCGTAAACGCACGGTGATGGCGACCACCACCTCCACCTCTTTATCGTGCAGGTAAATGTTGATTGGCGATTGAATTGGCGCTTGGGCTTGAATCTGTGGCCCAAAAAAGCCCGCTGATGAAACGCTGTTCTTCCTCTCGATTTTCCATTTACTCTAGAAATGCCAGCGGCGGCGGAAGTGATCCCTCCACGTCCAGAACCGCATCGGCCACCACCACCACCACCGCATCCATATCGAAATCGAAATGCAAATCGTCGGATGCGGCGAGTAGTGCTCCTTTTGTGTGCCAGACGTGTGGACGTCGCTACCAGGTCCTGGGCACCTTGAGGCGCCACATGCGTAAAGAGTGCAACCAGCCGAAGAAGTATGTGTGCCGCATGTGCGAACGTCGTTTCCACTATAATTTCAAGCTGCAAGATCACTACTACTATGTGCACAAGGGCGTCCAAAAGCGGGAATAGTTCATTATATAAGGATAAAAGTGTAATCGATGTAAAACACCCCCCCGTACTTTACACTCATCATGTTAGAACACAACACACACCACAAACCCCCACAACCAGCCCACATAAAAAACTACAATAAACTTGGGTTCGATTTTCAACCTGTGGTTCGTCTGTATCTCACATCGCGAATAAGTGGAAGTTGAGTGGACCAGGTGGAGTGGTGGACCAGGCTAGAAGTGGATTCGATTGAGTGATTGAAGGGGAGGGAGTCCAGTGTTGCCAGCAAACTATTTCATGTACTTTTACTACACAAGCCAATCAATTCAATTCCAGTAGACAATACCAGAGTTTCTATTATTTTAAAAGTACATTTATCCATAAATTAGAGACAATTTTTTTTAGTACATTGCTTAAACTAGGCATGATGTGTGTGTCCGTGACTTGTAGATATATAGACTGACTGTTAGATGTAGTTTAGCTATTTGACTTCAATGAGATTACGAGAGTAGCCTTTAGCGATTGATCTAGAGCGGTTGAAATTTGTAAAACATTTACTAAGGTTGTTTCAAGCTATTTTAAAACTTTTACTAAACACAAACAATCAAGGAACATTTACGCTATAACTACAAGTTTATGTATACTTCTGTTTATTATGCTAGCCAGTTTCATTTGCGAAATTCATTTTGTTCGATATGTTAAATAGACAGTCAGTTTGATAGTGATGTTGGCAACACTGTGATTTTCGAAATTTGTGTGTTTGAAATATAAAGCTTTGTCTGTCGGTTGCTCGCTTTTTTCCATTCTGTTCACTGTTTTCGTGACTTTGTGTGCTTTTGTCTCTCTATCTCCTCTTTGCTCAAACATTTAATTGCAGGTCTGCTCGAATTGAGTTTGAATCAAATGTTTTACTATGACAGCGAAATGCCGCCGCCACCGATACCGCCGCCCGTGGCCGTTGAATCGCCGCCAGTTTCGCCACCACTTGCAGTGGTTACACCTGTGGTGCAACTGCGACGTGGAAAGCTGCGATCGCGGAGGAGGAAGGCGGCGAACAGTAGTAGCACCACTACCAACACCACCACCACCACAAAGAAGAGCATTCCACCGCCAACGGTGCAGAGCAGCTCGGCGGCGAATCTGGCGAGAAATGCGGATATGCGGGACGATGGCAAGCTCCAGTGTCCACAGTGTCCGAACGCATACACCAGGTTATCCGCATTGAAACGGCACCTGGAGTTCGAGTGCGGTATGCTGGAGAACTTTCGGTGCCAGGTTTGCGATGCGGGATTCAAGCGCAAGGACTCGCTGAATCGCCATTGCAAGGTCAAGAAGCACAATACCAAATATTTGTTTTAGACTGATTCAAAAAAAAGAAAAGAAAAAAAAAAAATACAAAAGAGCCATTAAAAACGTTAAGATAACAATGCCAATTTATGAATTACCCTGGGAACTGTTATTTCTTCAATGTTGTCTCGACTTGTGTTTCGCGTGTCCCATGATCAACCACCATATAAAGCCATATGATATCTGTATATGTTATATTTTTGCTTGCTCGAAAAACCGATCCACACTTACATTACTCATAAATCACACACACACACAAAACACCAACAAAAGGAAACTTCTTTCTCGTGACGAGGTATCGCTGTCTTCTCTGTCAAAATCTCCCCACCTTTCTACGTCTTTCTCCACCTAAGATTAATCTTTAACCTAACGCCCGCTCTCCTTCCCTTTTGTTTTGCCATGCTGCTGTGCAATTGTTTTTAATTATACATATATTATACGCCTGTTTGAAATTTGTTTTTGTTTAATGCCAAGCAGAAATTAATTTATTAATTTACCACGAAACAAAAATAATAATGCTTTCGAAACTAATCTGGCATTTTGAAAAACAAAAAATAACAAATTGCTTGTTTTGCCTTGAAAAATAAACAAAAAATAATAATAATACAAAAAACTATAACTAAACGAAACCAAACTTAACATTCGATAATGAAGTAATCGCATGATTTACCAAGAAAAAAGAAATTAACGTTATAAAAACCAGAAAATCGCAAGGAAAATTATAGAAAACTGAATTCGAAACTGAGAAAATATGAAAATACCAAACGAAAAACAAAAACAAATTTCAGGCCTGCTGCAGCTGATAGAAGACTCCTCCTCAAGTCAGCAGAATCATCTAAATGGCAGCAAGCTGGAACTGATGGATGGCAGCAGCGATGACTATCACCAGGGATCGGGAACGGGAACGGGATCGGGATCGTTGCATCACTTTCATGCGCCGCAATTCGATCACTTTCAAGGATTATTAGCCGGCGGAAATGGTATAGGTGGTGGCGGATCAGGCGGTGGGGGTCAGGAGGAGAGCTTTACGTGCCCGCAGTGCTATAGGACATACCGAAGGCACGGAACCTTGCGCCGGCATCTGCGTCAGGAGTGCGGCAAGGGAAAAAGCATGGTGTGCTCCGTATGCGGTCATCGCACGAAGCGAGCGGATCATCTGCGCCAGCATGTACGCAAAAAGCATCCGGAGATAGCCATGCGATCGCTGTTTAAGCGTCAGCAAAGAGCTGCAGCTGCGGCAGCCTCAGCATCAGCCTTGGCCGTCGATGAAGGAGGAGAGGATCAAAAGGCCGAGACGGAAATAGTGGATCTGGTGGACATGCTGGACGACGGATCAGTGGCCGCTGCGGATGAGGATCATCAGCATGCCTATCTAGTCGACGATGACGATGAGGAGGAACTCATGCAGGAATCGGCAAACGCCAGTAACTATTACCACCAGCAACTGCGGCAGCAGGCCCTTCTACAGCAGGCACTCCAGCAAGTGGCAGCTGCAGCTGCAGTGGTGGCCAGTGGCACCGGCAACGGCAACGGCACCTCCACTTCCTCCACGGAACTGCTTAATGGGGAGGGATTGTAGGAGGAGGGATAGCAATTTGAACTGAGGGGCGGGTTCTCCTCTCTACCTCCAAATTCGAGTAAAAGACGCGTAACGAACACGCTATCCTCCCCCGCTCTTGTCCACTGAAAATCTCTACTAACTAATCGAATTAACCAAAGAGCAGCGGTTGAACTTTGACCTTTTGGCTTGCAAAATCCTTTATTTTCCCTGCATTTATATTTATATGTTTTATACATTTATTTGGCTGTCGCACAACCAAAATATATGAGTATTTCTTTTTCCAGCGCTAAATCAAAAAAGTTGAGAACACTAATCGAATAATATTAAAAGAAAGTATATATAAATATATATTTTTTGTATAAAATAAAGAAGGAGAAGAAAGCTATTAACTAAAAATAAATGCAACGTTTTTTATAAACCAAACCACAACAAATGCGTTTTTCAATTGATGCATGAAGCAAATAAGAAAAAAAAAAAAAAAGAAGTTGAGACCCAGTTTCAATTGTAATTTAATTTCTTGATCATTTTTGGTAAATAACATTTTCTCGAACATTTTGTTGGTGCCAAAGTTGATTATTTTTGTGTTTACATTTAAGTTTAACTTAAGTTTTAACTTCGGCAAAATGTATATCCATGTAATGGCGGCGTCGGTTAACCTAATCCACATTTATATATTGCATAATATACAAAGCATAGTTATAAGCCAAACAACCAACCAACCAACACACTGTAAAAAATGAAACCCAACCAAACCAATCAAATCGAAACAGATCAAAAAAAGAAAAGTAAAGAAAAATAATAGTACAGCGAGGACACAACACGAACATAGCCACACAACACCCACCACTCGCCATATATCTATTTCTCCACTCTGCTCCTTTCTTTGACTCCTGTACCTGTACTCTCTACTCTCTGTAAGAATCGTTAAACAGTCTCAGCAAATCTTAGACAAAACCCCAATCACAATTCTTACAGATTTAAGGACGCTTTACTGTAATTATGCCACGGCAGTTATAGCAGCGGCCAGTGCGGCCAGCAAGAAGCCGGCGGAGCATCAGACCGCATCAACCACCACCACCACCGGCAGCAGCAGCAGCAGCACAGCAAACCACCAGAACCTCAATCATCAGAGCCTCAAGCAACATCACAGCAACAATAGCCAATGTGGTGGTGGTGCTGCTGCTGAGATATGCGAGCCAGAGGTAACGATACGCAGAATGTACAAATGCGGAAACTCTGGCCAGGCGGAGGCCATTGTGAATCACCTGCAAGTGACCGGCGGTGGTCAGCAGCACCAGCAGCTCCATTGCAATGTCAGCAACTGTAGTGGTTGTCACATGTCTGCAGCAGCAGCAGCCTCCTTTCAGTTGGCCAGTTTGCTGAATAGCGGCATACGTACGTCTGCCACCAACAAACCGCAACGCAATCACATTTCTGCCAGCGGCGGCAACACATGCAACAGTCCCAGCAACACCAGCAACGCCCCAAGCAACTCCAATCACAACAGTAGCAGCTCATCCTTGGCGGCCAAAAAGACCAGTGTTCAGTTTCATTGCGAGTTCTGCAACTTTAGCTGTTCGTGGCGATACGATTTGAAGCTGCACCTTCGGCAGAAGCACGGCATACATCAGCTGAAGAAAGTCTAGGATATAGGCTATATGGGAATATGATTCCAAGAACGAGATCAAATTGGCTGTTATACTACATATACTTCATGAAAACATCCTTATTCTAGTTAAGAAACGTTGTTTAATCTCGCTCTATTGTTCTGTGTCTCTGCTAAGTCAATATCTGAAGTTAAATATATGTGTACGAGTATTTATTGAAATGAAAGTTGATTTTTTATCACCGATATAAATTTTTGAATAATGTATTTTTTTTAGAGTCAATGATGCCAGAATTACCTTTGGAGAACTCAACCACACCACAGACCTCAGAAAACATTTAATACTGTTGTTTAGTTGCAACCCCATTAGGAAAAATATAAAACAAATGTTTGATAAAAATTCAATTGAATTATTTGAAACAAAAATGAACAAAATTTAGGTTTTTAGTTAATTTAAAAGGTTTAACCTTAAGTTACAAGTTATGTTTACAATTTCTAACAATTCGATTCGATAAGTATTTGAAATTCGTTACTTAATAATTCTTTTAAAACTTATTTTTTGTATTTTTGTTATAGAAAGTATTTTAAATGTATTTATTTTAATTATTGTTTTCCTTGAAAATTGTTTAGCGTAGCCTCTCTAGTAGTTTATGTTGAAAATGAATTTGTATCATTATGTAAACTTGATTTAGACATTGAATTGTATAATTTGTATTAGTTTTCCTTCAACTTCTCAAAACACAAGCAAAATAATAAATTAACATTTAAGTTTAGTTTTAAGTTAAGTTCATAAACAACATTGAAAGCGAAAATTTGAGTCTTGTTTATGGCACTTAACATTAAGCATAATTCTGGACCTTGTTTATGATTTTTCACACATGTTTCTTTTTATTTTCTTTTCATTTTCATTTCATACAACCCCCACAAAACATCAAAACCAAAAACCAATCAAATCAAATCGAAACGAAACGAAACGAAACGACTTTAATCTTCCCAAATCACAAATAATCAAACCCAAAACGACATCAACACCAAAACCACACAAATACTACACACCCACCACCATTCACATCACATCACACCACACCACACAACTAACCACCGATCGCCGGGATTCGATTTGATTCGAACCCAATAGACCTGAAGTACGACTACAAGCACAGCGTTTTTGGCAGCGATGATGCGGATCAGGATCAATACAAGGAGCGTTTCCACTGTGCTGTCTGCAACAAGAGTTATCTCCGCAAGCGGCATCTGCAGCGCCACATGCGCGACGAATGCATTGGCATACCGCCGCGATTCAATTGCGAGTTTTGCAGCTCTCGATTCCGTCGCAAGTACCACATGGTGCGCCACTTGGTCTCCAAGCACGGTATTCCGCCGGCAATTGCACAGATGACAACGGGCAGCGGTTCGCGTTCCTCTAGCGGCGGCTCGCTAGACCTTAAGTCCGGCGGCGGCGGTCTAGCTGGTCTCCAGCAGATGGGTGGTGGAGGCGGCGGTGGAGGCTCTTCCGGTGATTGTGGGGCTAGTGTGGGCAGTGCTGGATCCCATAATGGCTGCGAGAGTCCCATACCGGAGAACCTGTCGCTGCGCAAGGAGAACTACGAAAACGAGAATCTGTCGGGTTCGCGATGCACATCGCCACTGCCGCCGCACATAATGCCAATACCCACGTATGGGTTGACAGGTGCCATCACTGCGATCTCAGCCGCAGCAGCTGTGGTCGAGGAGCAAGCAGCAGCAGCGGCAGCAGCAGCAGCAGCAGCCGCAGCCATCGCTGAGGCCCAAGCCAAGAACAACAATGAATCCGGCGGAGGAGGACGACCCGAGGACGCTGATGATGACGAGGCGGCGTTGGCCGCACAAGCCGAGGCTGTTGTAGCACTTGGCATCAAGCCGGAACCGGTGACGCCCAGCAAGGTGCAGCACCTGATGAACGAGGAGTGGAACATGAAGCTGGGCCTACAGATCATATCGAATTCATTGCTCAAGGAGCGATTGATGAACACTATGCCATTTGCTTATAACAATAACTAAGCGCCGCTCTTTCTAGCTATTTATATTATTTATTGCAACCAAAAGAATCTCTCAAGTTTTTTTTTAATTTGTCAAGAGCCATAGCTCTGCGTATTTGCAAACTGTATTCTTACGTTTTCCGCCCCACAACACCCACTATGTATTTGCCCCTGTACGAGAATCTCAAACGTAGACATTCCATTTTGAAGATAATTTTAATTATGTATTTTTGTGAGTCGCCCCTAGACAAAATGTGTCTTAAAATTTGTCAATATTACAGTGTTGTATCATCCAACGGATCCTTTCCTAAGACGAACGATAATACTATAACTCGAACCGTCACGAATTTTTTAAACATATAAGAAGCTTTTCAGCATGACAGGGATGGGATTACTTTACCAAAAAAAAAAAAAAAAAACAAAAGAGTCCAGCATCTAAACTATTTGTTAGTCATTTAAGATGTAACCAAAAAGAAAAACGAAAGAAAAAGTCAAGAGAGAATATCAAATCTTTTACTACAAGTTGAGTAATTTCAATTTGATTTAATCCAAAAATGCAAAATACTCAACTAGCCCGCCAAACTTTCCTCTTACGAATAGAGGGGAAGCCATGGAGGTTGATTTCTAAATGTAACGCACTTATTCCAAATGATATGCCACCAAAATGTACGACCTAGTTAAGTTATTGCTATACTATACATTTCTAGCATGTATACTTAATTTTAAAACCTAATTTATCCAAAGTCAAAACGAAACAGAAATGAGAATTATATTTTAATTGAATAAATTACGAAAACACCAAATACACCAAAAATATACTATATTTATGTATTCAATTGCAGCAATCGAAAGTTTTATTTTTGTTTTTAGCCTTTTCTCATTCCCAATTTACCATTGCCACCAACTTCATCCTTTGTTGTTCATATCCCCCAACTTCATCCTTTGTTCATATCCCCACATGATTCATGTTTCATCCAATGTTTTCGTTTTCATTTTCGTGTATGTTTTTACGTTTTCCATCGTCATTCCTCGTCTTCAGTGTTGTCCTTCTTTTGTTTACTGCGGAAATTGTGCGAATTTTTCACTAACCTATTTTTATTACTAAATTTCTTTTAGATGTCTCTACAAACAAAACTGTTGTACTACCCCACTACTCCATCTACCACTACTACTCCAATATCTACTACCTACTATCACATACTACTATCTATGAAGTCGACCGAACCGTATCTTGTCCTGGAAAACGCAACTGTCTGCTGCAGCGCGACCATCTGCAAGAAACCAAAGTCTGTCACAGTATTATATACCATACATATTTTCTTATATATATACATACACATATATATATATATATACTTTATGATATATATCTTAGTTCTGTGTAAAATCTTGCCTCGAATTGTTTTTGTCTGGGTTTCAACTTGATCTACACGTACATACAGTGCGATACAGTGCGTTTCGGGATGGTATTAAAGTAGGCAAACTATAAATGAATTGTGACGCATTTCAGTTTGAATAACATTGATTGATTGATTGATTCGAAGTACCGATGCGCACTATATCGCCCTATATAAAGCATGTTCTCAGCATAGTTCGTGACTATTTTCCACTTTCTTGCTTGGGTTTTCTCATGTGTCTGCTTTTTGTGTCTCAAAACTGCGTGTGCGTGTTTTGTGGCGAGTGTGTGTATGGGCGTGTGTGTACTTGGAGCTTTTTGTGTGGTTTTTCCAATTCCAATTCCAATTCCTAGTCTTAATCTTTTCTCTATTTGATAATATATTTGTGTCTCATGCAATGAAATGTTTGCAAAAACCAAAATAAATTACTTAACACTTGATGTTTTTTTAACTCACAAAGACATTTTTTCTAGTATCTAAGGCGGTTCAACTTGGGTTTATTTATGGGCTAAGCTTTTCTAATTCTAAGAAATCTCGATGTTTACAATTTTTTTTTTATTCTTTTTTATTCTTTTCCCGTCAAAATAGTTTTGAACCTTTTGTTTTTGGAATGCTTGACATGTTTTTTAAATCGTTATCGTTAATTATTATGAATTTTTTATTTAATCTATATATATAAATATATATATATATATGATTTTTACCTTATTTTTTTTTGTAGCTTAGCAAATTTGACTTGCTCAAAAAGTACAGAACTCGTATCGTGTAAAGCAGCAGAGTCCATCCAAAACACATATCAAATATACTATACCAGTCAGTCAGTCAGTCAGTCATCAAACACGATCAGGAAACGTATCATTCTATATCAACTATCAACTATCAACTATCAACCAATTCAACTCGATCACTTTCACCCACTCACTTTTACCCATCCGTCTACGTGTGCCGTCCCCCCCAACCCGTCTACGCCCCGCACCCACATCTACATTGCAGATTTCGTATTAACCTGGTATCAGCACGCCTGCGATCAGTGCGGCAAATCGTACAAGACGCGCAAGAGTCTCAGTCGCCATCGACGGTTCGAGTGCCGCTTCACCACCGAACGTCCCATCTTCCAGTGCCCCAGCTGCAATTATGCGGCCAAGAGGAGCGACAACCTGACCAAGCACATCAAGACCCATTTTGCCAAAATGAAAAAGGACTTCCTGCCGCTGGCCTTTCAGATGCAGGCCTCCACGGGAATAGCCACCAAATGGGAGGCCACCGCATAGGCTAACCAACTTCCTCCCACCCCAACACCCCCACCCAAAAAAAAAAAGAAACCATATTATCTGTAATCCAGTCCTCGATGTTTAAGTTCCATACGCATTCAGTTCTTATAATGGCCATGGCCAACCAACCAGGACAGACTGCAATGATCTACTGAGCTCGTCGCTTATCGACGCCTAACGGCGGCCATAGGGGAAAACTAATTTCAGCTCTCACTTTGTTTAATGGTTTATGGTAAACAATGCGATTTGCATAAATTTGCTTAATTTATGCAGATGGCATACAAAGGCGGCCAGCAACCAAACTGCTTAACATTCAAATCATTGCAGTCGGCTTGTGTGGGTTCTTATTTAACATTCGTAGCTTAGACTTAAGTTAAGCGCAGAGAATTTTTCGCAATCATAAATTATGCTTCAGCTAGTCTGGCTTTTTCCTAAGTTAATTTAAGTTTCAAATTGGTAGTCTTTAGTTGTTAGTCCAGTAAGCCAAAAAGTCCAAAGAGAAAACGTGAACGAAACTAAGTCAGGGAGGGTATGAACTACTGAGAGTAGTTCGGGGTCAGTGACCCGCAAACTTTGCATTCCTAAGAAAAGAAACCAAAAAAAAAAAAATCCAAAACCAAAACCAAAAACCAAAAGATATAGTCTAGTTTGTAGTTAAGAAAGGCCATGCCAAATCAGCGAAATTCCAATTTAAAAAACAACAAAAATCAACTAACACTAAACTTTTGTGGATTAAGTTCATAAAATCTAAGTTCCTTTTGCTAGCTAGGATTATGACTAACTAACTGATAGACAAGGATCTCAAATGAATACAAATGAAAACGCAACCAACAGTACAAGTACAACAAACAATTAACTAAAAACTATTAACTAAACAGCCGCAAACACATAGTTCAAATGTATAACACGCATATATTTACAGAGCAGCCAAAGAAGAAATGAATAACTTAAAAAGCCCAAGTCTTGAAGCAGTTACTATATGTATTTTGTGAGCCGTTGATGAATGTGAATCGAATTTTTGTGAACACACGAGAGTAAAACAAGCGAAAATGATATTTAGCTAGCGATTTAAGTCATTTAAACGTACATATATAGAAATATATATATATACATATATATATATAAGCAAAATGCCACTATTTTTATATGTCAGAGCCATAACTAAGTATTTTTATATGCATATACATATATATATATAAATATGAATATTTTTGTAACTCGAATAAAATTGCATTGATCAAGAAACCGTTTGTATATCTAGTGGGTTGCTCTCTCCTCGTCTCTCTCTGCCGTTCAGTTTACTAAACATGTTTCATTGCAGACCCATGTCAAGCATCACCATCATCATATATGCATCAACTTCAGTCCAGATCAGTCATCATCCCACAGCGTTCATTAAAAAAAAAAAAAAAAAAAAAAAAAAAATTAATCAATCAATCAATCAATCAATAAAACAGCAAACCCAGCAAATTAAATAAAACCAAGCCAATCTGCAACTACTGCTGCTAGCTCTGCTCTCACGCTTCACCATGCCACGCCCACACAAAATACAAAAAACAATTTTTTAAATCAAGCAAACCACCCCGCAACACACACTAACTGTAAATATCACCAATGTATTACTATTACTATTACTATTACTATTTTTAATTTATAATACTCAGTGCAAAAGTTAACGTTTCATACTATTTACGAAAAAAAAAAAAAGAAAAATTTTGTTTACGAAACTCTAAAATCGTTTATCCTACTGAAATCTTGTTACTTTTTCAAAACCAAATATGTGCTCTAGTTGTGTAAGAAAGATACTTTTTTTGTGTTTTTTTTTTTTTTTTTATTGCCTAATCTAATGGACATGTTCCAACCGACACTCATGCAATGTATCTCTCTTTCTTCTCCTTCTATACAAATGCTAAACATCTAATTTGTAGCTCCAAGCAGCTATGTATCCAACTCGAGCCAAACTCCACCGCCAATTGGGGGCACATCGGCCAGTTCGGCGCAAGCCCTGATCCGCGACTATTGGTACGAGCTAAAGTTCTCCGATCTGTTCAAGTTCATCAATCCGGATGGACGTTACCAGTGCCCCAGATTCAATTGCCTGAAGAGCTACAAGGACGCCAGCTCGCTGCAACGACATATCAGGTGAGTTGTGCATATAAGTCGAGTCGATATCTAGTTCAATCGATCTTTCCTGTGATCGGTGGTCTGTCTGATGATATTTGTGATAACTGATAGCTGATAACTGATAACTGATAAATGATACTGATACTGATACCTATGTCTATCTCTGCCTCTCTCTCTCTATATATATCTTTGTATCTATGCGATGACTACCGTATACCCCCCGCCCAGATATGAATGTGGTGGACAGAAAAAATTTCGCTGTCTGATGTGCGGCAAAGCATTTTCACAAAGCTCCCACCTAAAGCGACACCTTGAGAGCGGTGTCTGTGTCAAATATTACTTATGAGATAATGTTTTCTTTAAAATCAAATAGAATAAGCGTTATCCCAATAGGCAGAAGATCAACTGATCAGATGATCTGATGATCGACATGAAATGAACATGAACATGAACATGAACATGATTATATACACGTATATTACATACACACACACACACACACACACACACACACACACAAACACACGCAGTACAGCAACACAACAACAAACAATGAGAACAAACAAAAGGATATATAGAACAATTAGATAAAACCAAGAACAATTACAAATAACAAACAACAAAACGAATTTATTGGATGCCACATCATTTATAAAGAAAATGGATAAAAAACAAAAAAACCAACCAATCTATAAAATATATATATATATATATATATATAGTATATATGATGAGAATTATTGTTGAAACTGAGCATTAATGAAACAACAAACGGAATACTTAGTTAAAGAGCAAGTGAAAAACGAAATATTTAACAAGCTAGAACAACAACAATATATACACATATATTAAATGCAGTCAGTGAACATTTTATAGGATTTTAGTAAAATGTAAAACCAGATAAAAAAAAAACCTAAGAAAAGAAAGCAAAAAAAAAAAAAGAAACTAAACTAAGTAATAGAACAGAGAGGCAAACCAACAAAAGTTAAAGAACAAAACGTAAAAATTTAAAGAAATGAGAAAACAAAACATACACGCAAGGAAGCTAAGAGCAAAACAATTTTAGTCAAACTAACCAAAACTACGTAATTTTAGTTAAAATATATAAATAATATAGAAACTAAACCAAGCAAAACTTAGTGAAATTAACAAACAAAAGGAAAGAGGACAGAACAGAAACCGAAACCGAAACCGAAACAGAAACAGAACAAAAATAACAGAAATGCATATAACAAAACGTACTGTGTTTATTTGTTGCCAAATATATATCTATTATATATATTTCTAATATATAATATAATTAATACGATTCTTGTTATGCCACACAACCACGAAATTAACTAAACCTGAAATGCGAGTGGATGACATCAAAAACAATAAGAGCAGAGCAAGAAGATCATCAAAAAGATAACTAAATGTTATTATGTTATTGTTTAAGTTGTTATTATGCCAGCTACATATGTATGACACACACCAACACACACGCTGCCTACGTACAGTGAAACGTCTGGCTTGAGCAAACCAGTGTCCAGATAGAGGCCCCACTGTATGTATCCAGCATATAATACACTTTAAGTCTCATAGAGTCAACTTTGGTTAGGCATCACGAGTGTTTAGCAAAGGCAGCAAAGGTCGAAAGGAGGGATTTGCAGGATGATTTGTTACATGGTTCCAAGAACAAAAATAGTAAAGAGAGTTTATATACATATATACAAAACATATACATATGAGGAAACAACCACATCTACATAGAGATATACACATATAGAACTATATATAATGCTATATTAGCAAAAATGTTGTCTGTTGAAAAAGAGAAGAGAGAGGATATTAAGGAAACGGAAATTGTTAGTCAGTGACGAGGATTAGATGTTGGTAACCTGTATACTCACATCGCCAAAAGTAATTGTATTTGTATGATTAGGTGCGTGTATGTGTATGTGCGTGTGCGTGTCTGTGTGTGTGTGTGGTTGTGGGTGTGTGCGTAGCCTTGTGCGAGTGTGTGTGTGTGTGTGTGTGTGCCAATCGGTCAAAGGATTTTTTACCAGAGAAAAAAAAAAACAAAAAGAAGAAAAGATATGAAGAAATAGAACATTTTGTGCCATTAGAAATTCTCCACCAAAACTGAAAGTAAAATTCAATGCTGCTTTAGAGACGATGAAGCCATAGATGAGATCGAACAATATACTCATACATGTTATATGTATATGTGAACCAATATGATTTGTTGTTGCATTCGAAGATGAAAATCGATTCTGTTGACAAGTGTAATTTATAGTACATTTTTGTTGTGAGTTCAAAGATTGAGTCTAGTGAAATTTTTGACGGCAGAAGTGACAACTAAATGCTACGAGAGTGCCATTATCAAACAAATTTTTAATATATATATATATATATAAATGATAAATGATAAATGATAAATGATAAATCATAAATTATTGAAATTATACGGAATACATATAAGCAGGAGGCAACTAAACATAATTTCTAGTTAGGAACGCAGTAAGGAGCGCAGGAAATATATTGTTTGTTGCTTGTTGATTGTTAATTTTTGGGTTGCAGAAAATAAACCTAAGCATATATGCAAGACACATGTATATGACAGTACAATAAACAAACATAACATAAAATTACAGAATATAGAGAACAAACAAAACAGCAATAGATACCTATATGAACTCGAATGAACTAGACAAATTATACACAGTATAAAGGAAGCTAAAAACGAATGAAAATCAATTATAGTGATGTACTAACTGCAGTTTATTAAGACCGATTTGACACTAATCCAAACTAGCCATCGACCGATCTGCCCAAAACACATTGATTAATTGTTAGTTATATTGGAAGTATAATCCCTCATTTTGGCAACTATCCATGCAGCCGTCGGTCGGTGCGATTTGTGTATTTAGTGTTAATTATCGGTATTAGCACATGTTCACCTCCTTACCCCCACCCCCCCCGTAAATAACTAATATCAAAGGCAAATTTTTGATTGATTTACTTCAATTTGTTTACAACATTTTGCCACAAGTGCAATGCTTCAAAAGTTTGTTGCACAATTTGTCTTGTGCGGCTATTTGCCAAAGTCAATTTTTGAAATGAATAGTCTAAAGAACCATTTTGTAACCGAAAATACACAAGAAAGTCAACCTCCAAGCGAACAAGACAAATTGTGGGACTCTTTGAAGAAATAGATGAAATATTGCTTTAAAATTAGTGAAAATTTAATTGAGAATTATTCGCTTTACTTGTATGAATAATGTTTTTATTTGTTAAACTAATTTACTAAGATCTTGTTGCGAGTAGCTAAATTATTATTATTATTTTTGCTGTTAAAGTTTAGATAAAGGGAATGAAACATTGAATGTTTCGCAATAACTTTTTTGTTAAATCGTTTTTCTTTAAATTAGTTATAACACTGTTTTAATATTATTATTACATATACGAACATATAACGTTTCACATTAATTTAACCAGAGAACTCTTTATGTTTTAACTTTTGTTATATTGTTAATTAATATTTATTGACTAAGAGCAGAAAACCGTTTGCAGAAAAAAAAACCATAAAAAAATTAGAGTTAACTATGTAAGTTACAAAATAATGAACAAAATATACTCCAAAGAAACCAACCAAATATATATATATATATATACACACATATATACAAGGACATATACATATACCAATATATATATATTTTAGACAAAAACTGAACAAAGCAAGAACACAGCAACCAGACAAGAAAACGTTTTAGTAAAAGTGTATTTGGAACAAAGAAATTGCCATAACAGTCTAAAAGGATTATTATATATATAATCAAACCAAAAACAATAATTACCAGAACAAGATGAAGAACCGTAAGAAAAGTTTAATTGTAACGAAAGTTGTTTATTTTTTGTAGCGTAATATTTAACAACAATGAAACCGAGTAAATTGATAAATGATATATACATATATTTATTGTTAACGAAACCACGGATAAGGCGAAATTATGAAACAAATTTATACAACAACATGAATAATAAGAAAACGTAAACAGAGAAAAAGCAAGAGAAACTTTCATTGACGAAGCTGATATTGTTAGTACCTTAAAACCATGGAATAAAACAAAAACCAATTAATAATTATTAATAATTATAATAACAAGCGGTAGGATTAAACAATGAAAAAAAAAAAAAAAAACAAAAAACAAAAACACAAGATTTGATGTAACCAAAACCAAGCTAAGGCCATTTGAGATTATGTTTTAATTTTTCGAGAAACCATTTAACCCCAAAAATTGTTATTTTTGCGAAAACTGAACAAATGGCATTATATATGAAATCGTTTATATACACATTGTTTGAAGAAAGTGGTAACAGAAAAACCAACAACAAGAATAATAAAGATTGATATTGAAATGTTGAAACCCCAAAAAAAACAAACAGAATCAAGGACATTAATAATTGTTACTGGGCAGTTTTGGGGATCGCCATGATGTATTTGTTTTATTTGCTCAAACTAATCCATTTCCCTACTTGCAGATGAACTATCTCGATGGTTCTAGAGTCAGGTCAATGGTTAAAAAAAAAAATAAATAAAAAAAAATAAGAACCATTGCTACCGTTACGCCATAGTAGACGGTACTACCTGCAGCTGTGGGCCAAGTCATTGCCACATTGCCAAAAGCAACTTTTACAATTTATTTTAAATTAAAAGCAAGAAAATTTTTTAAAGGTAGAAGAGAATGCAAGAATGGTAAGATTGGATTTCTCCTATTGTTTTCTAGCTTAGATTGTAATTCTCCTCTAGCTACCGATGTAACTTTCCGCTGCAGTAACTATCTATCGCTTCGCAATTGAACTGGTAGTTGGTTATACAAAACATGCATACATATATCATACATTTAGCATTCATCAACATCAGTTCCCCAAGTGATTTTTATTTAACTATATGCACTTTGTATACTAGAAATTCGCTAACCTATTTCGTTTCTTTCTCGCAACTCTTGTAGAAAACTGCTGGACGATATCCGTGAAATCGGTCACCTCGCTGAACAATGTCTCGCCATCCAGCAACTCGCACATTTGTCCACGCTGCGAGAAGGCCTACACCTACAAGAAGAATCTGTCCAGGCATCTGCGATACGAGTGTGGTCAGCTGCCCACGGAGAAGTGTCGCCATTGTTCCTACGTGGCGCGCTACAAGCACAGTCTTAACATGCACCTAAAGACGCAGCATCCGGAGCACTTCACAGACACATCTGTGGGTTCTGTGGGATCGAGCGATGGGGTCAGGGATAGACGGGTAGCCTCCTTACCGGGCCGATCGCTAGTTCGCGGTCTCTTCGATTCGGCAAAGGGGGAAAAGTTCCTTGATTACGTTAATAACTAGTTTTAGAACCGATCTCGAGCAGGTGAGTTGTGAAGGGTATGGGGGCGGGTGGGAAGAGGAGAGGAAGCGACCAGAGTCCACTTCTAATGATAATAAAAATGCCTTTTGTAACCAAAATTGAAACGTGTCATTATTGAATTCTTCTCTAGTCCTTAAGTAAGTTAAGCCTTATTAGGGGCACGGTTTTTATACATTTTTTTTGGCTGTGGTATTTTGTTTGTCCTTTGGTTCTCATTTAATTGTGCTGTACAGCAAAACACACAACCCACCAACACACACCTATACATAAAGCTTTAAATTTAAGCAAATAGCATTAAGAACTAAAACGAACACGGAACCCGAAATATGTTTGCTTGTTTTCACCAAATTTAGATGTAATAGACAAAAAAAAAAAACAAAAAAAAAAAGGCAAGAGTTCCAACAGGATACAATTTTAGTGACAGGAGCTGAGCTTAACTACTACTTCCACTAAGCGGTAAACTCTTGCAGCCCAACCTCTTACTAACCACTATTCGTTCGACTCTGCAGCATCCAAGCAGGACAAGGGCGAGCAGACCGAAGGAGCACAGGATGAGTACGAACTGGACGACTGTTTGCTGGAAAGCAACGACATCGTGATCACCCAGAACAAGGATGGATTCGTGTTGCACGTGAAGAAGCTGGGCAACATTACGGCCGCCAAGTTGGACGAGAACCAGGCGGTGGCACAGCAACAGGCCCAACAGGCAGCAGTTACCGTCACCGGTCCGGCTGGACAGCCCACGCCCACAATCACGGAACTCTTGAACGCCGCCGCCGCTTCGCATTCGGAATCCAAACCCACACTGACCACTCTGACCAGCACGCCCATTAAGTTGCCGTCATCGGAATGCGGTAAGTCCACAAGCTGACTAGCAAAGCGTATAATGCCACATTATTTAGCCAAATGAGTCTTGGGTTTTAGTAGTGTTTGAAAATCCATGATTTTTCTTGAAGTTAAATAGGAATATTCTCTCTATGAAAAACGTTAATAAACGAGTGGCTAGAAAATGTACTTTTGTCCATTGCTTTAAACTAATAAGCACTTTAATATTCTTTCCCAATTGCAGAACTTATCAACATTAAAAAGATAATACCGGCCACCACAACAATTGCCACACACCATGCGCACACGAGCTCGACAATCATTCATCCCCATCACATCATTCAGCATGTAACACAGGAGCCGCACCACCAGGAGCACCATCAGCAGCATCAGACGATTCACATTGAGGAGGTGCCGCAGACATCGCAGCAGCAGCAGCACCACCAACAGCAGCATCACCACCAGCTTCAGACGGTCCAGCCGACCCACACCCAAGTACAAAGCATAATCACGGCTCATCCGGGCCAGACTATCAATCTGGTGGGTCTGCGCAATGTGCAGTTGGCCGACTCGAAGCCCATAGCATCGAGGATACGATATTCTCGCGGAAAGATCATCGGCCCGACGGTACAAAATCTGCAGATCGTGGAAACCCATGAGCCCATCCAGCATCAACATCACGAGCTGTCCGATGGCACCAAGTATGAGATTAGCGAGATCGATCTGAACAATCCCAATGCATCGGCGGCGATCATAAGTGACTTGGTGAAGTACGCCGAGATCGATGACATCGAGCTGCCCGACGGCACCAAGATCGGCATCGGTTTTGCGCCCTCGGAGATAACTGAGCATATGCAGACCACCGGCGGTGAGACGCACATCACCACCATTGAGCACGAGCCGCAGGAGCTGCAGGACGGTGCATCAGCACGAGCAGACACAGCAGACGCATCACATCCATGCCGGCCAGCTGCAGACGCATCACATCCAGACCGTGGTGCAGTCCAGCAGTAGCCAGCAGCAGCACGACCAGCAGCAGCAGCAGCAGCAGCATCATCATCAGCACCACCATAGCATTGAGCTGCAGGACGACGATGGTGTGGAGACAATCACACCCGAAGAGCTGGCCATGCACGACTCGAGCAAGAGCTACACCATTCTCACCACACGTCCCATGAAGGAGGAGTCGGAGCACGATCCGTCGGGCATGACCTACGAACTGTCGCTGAGCGACTCGTCTCTGGGTCCCTGCGATGATCCAGAGTCGCGGTACGTGTGCCGCCACTGCGGCAAGAAGTATCGCTGGAAGTCAACGTTGCGCCGCCACGAGAACGTCGAGTGTGGCGGCAAGGAGCCGTGTCATCCGTGCCCGTACTGCAGCTACAAGGCCAAGCAGCGTGGCAATCTGGGAGTGCATGTGCGCAAACATCATCCGGAGAAGCCGCAGCTCGAGAGCAAACGAGGCCGCAAGATCTAAGCGATCTATGTTGGGAGGATTGTGAGTACTACACATCTGTTGGGTGTTAGGAAGGGAAGTAACCATTTTTGAGGTTATTAAGACCAGTTTCATTATTATTAAAACTATTCTGTATCATTTTATAAACGTGGTGTACACCCAATTAATCTTAAAGTTCTTATTTGTTGATTATTTTTATTAAGTTTATATGTTGACTTCCGCTCGGTTCTCAAAAGTTACACTTTAAAGTAATTTACATTGTGTGCACTCAATTTAATTTCATCAGGCTTTAATTTTTATGTCTTCATATTTAGCAGAATTGGTTATGTAAGTCTTTTAATTCATAGTAATTTTCAAAATTACACAAAAAAAAAAACAAACAAACAAACAAACAAAGCCCCGAAAATGTCGACAAAATGGAAACAAGAACTTTAATTAATGTGCAAGTATTTTCATGGAAATAACACAAAGAATATAGGAGCAACTATATAAATCGAAAGTAGATTAGCATTAAGAATAATTGAAAACTTACTTCAGTATGTATGTGTGTGTGCTCTCAAAAAAAAAAAAAAAAAAAAAAAAAACGAAAATATATATACAAAAAATGATTCAAAGCTAAGTTATGTAGAAAAATCTTAACTGAAGTCCTGGAAATTTTTAATTTTTTACTGCAATTTAACGTTGGTGCACATAAAATTCACGTAACCTATTTAAGCAAAGCAAATCTAACCGACATACACAAATTGGAGAAAATTGTAAACTTATCTAAATCGGAGGCTTGCAAAAATCATTTTGTAAGAATGCGTTTTCAAGTCTTTATATATATATGTATATACATATATATATATATATATATATGAATAGCATTCAAAAATATGAATGTAAGAAAGTTATTTTTCTGTAAATTACAAAAAAAACTTAACAATCTACTCGAAGTTAGTAAAATTGAATGTACATCGGAATAGCTGAGTAAATTGTGAACTCTTTGAAACATATTTCCGCAGAAAAAATTAATATAAAAGAAACGAAGAAATCTAAGCAAATATATTAGAACAACAAATATACATATTATGTCTTTTTGCAGTTTTTGTGTGTAAATCAATTATTTGATTGAAATTAAACATTTATTATGAATACTTATTCTATAGAAACTATATTTTGAAAAATAGTTGTAAAAATAAAAAGGTCAAAATAAAATAATATAAAAACCACAAATCCAAATTTGAAACTTTGATCTCTGTGCTAGGTAGAATATTGTATTGCAAAAAGTTCATACTAACATATTTCTCTTTCCAGGTGACCGATGAGACTTCAGCCAGAGATTGCCCCCCAGTTAGCTAGCTAACACTTAAGATCTTCACTTTTCCGAGCATACCTAATATATTTCTCTTTTCTTTTAGATGCACTAACTGGGACCGGAAGTTGGATTGGAACTCGCAAAATACTGCCAGACATCCGCATTGAGCTAAGCTTAAGTAAAAACATGCCACATGCCACAAATTGTAAAGGGAAACAATTGCCATTCCGATACTTTATTATGTCTAAGAGCCCCAAAATCTAAACGTTTGTTTCTGTATGCCACTAAAAAGTAACCAGACCCGAACCTGATTGAACCTGAACACCTGTACCTGTACCTGTACCTGAACCTGAACCTGACCACAACCTGTACCTGAATCCATATTCCCAGCCGTGTTTATCGATGTGTTCAAGCAATATCAAAACAGCAACTACTACTACAAAAAAAACCCACCCAAGCAGCACTCTCCAGCTACAGTTCAATTAATTTAGTTACCCCTCTTTTTAGTTTTTTAAATTTATTTTTAAAATAAATATGTTTACACCCTGCACTAATTGGCCTTAATTTTGCTCAACGTTTAATTAAGAGAGTGAAAGACAGAGAGAGAGTGAGAGAGAGAGAGAGAGTTTTCTTTTATCTTATCTTTTAACTGTATATATGTTTATTAATTTGTACACTAATTTTTGAATCATGCCACGAATCATCCTAATGCTTACTTCCTAACTATGTTTTCAACACGTGTATATTCGCACCCATTAAAACGCTTTGACTAATTTATATTATTTGCCTTGCGCGTCCACCTCATCCAGATCTCATCCCCAGCCAACTTTTCCACTATCATTTGTGTGTGTCCAGCTTGACTTACCAGCTAAAAATTTCTAAGTGTTAAGTTTGTTTTTTGTTTTATATTTTTCATTTTTTTTTCCTTTGATTTTTACTCGATTTAAATGAGTTTTTTTCTTGCAGTTGTCCTTGTGTCCAGTCAAAAGTAATTCTATTTATTTTTGTTCTTCTTTTCTTTTGTTTTTCTTTTCTCGTTTTTATTTTCATATGTTGTGCGCTGCCCCTTCCCCAAAATAAAACATAAACTAAACAAACTACACCAAAAAAAAAACCACAACAATACAAATCCACGCTTGAACTTGTGATTAAATGCAACGAAATGATAACCTAGATCTGAGTATTACGCGTATAGCGGGTCTCACCTGGAACGAATGGAATGCCCGCCTGGCCATGCCCCTGGTGACCCTTCGCGAAGGTGTCCAGCCTCTGGTCTTTCCCACCGACCTCTCGGTGGACAAGCAGCAGGGTGCCACAGGTACTGAACGCCAAGGATGCGACCGTCAGCGGCAGGAAGACGCCCACGGATGGCGGATGCAAAAGTGAGCCCCGGGCTGCCTCCACGCCCGCCAGGAGCAGTCTCAGCAGTAGCAATCACAGCAGCAATGGAAATGGCAGTGGCAAGCCCACAAAGACCAGTAGCGGTGCAAAATTGAAGCATCTCAGCGAAGAGGAGGCCACCGTCCTGATGCTGAAGGCCGTTGCCGAGAAACAGGCAGCCGCAGCGGCCGACACCGAATTGAGTTTCGGTGAGGATCAGGTCAGCTTGGGGAATGCGAATAGCAGCGACTATCCGGCCACATTGAGTGGAGCCGTTACCTTTGCGGATGTTGGCGGCCCAGCTGGACTATGCCACATCAACATCCTGAACAGCATCAGCGCAATGAATAATCTAATTAGCGGCAATACGGCGCCAGGTGTTGGCATGTCCACCGGATCGGGTCAATCGCCCTCAAATAGTGGTCACAACAGCGGTGGCGGCGGCGGCGGCGGCGGTAACAGCGTGCTGGGCGGTGCGGACAACGGTGCTGGACACCCGTGTCCCGTCTGCGGTAGAATCTACAAGCTGAAGTCATCGCTGCGCAATCACCAGAAGTGGGAGTGCGGCAAGGAGCCGCAATTCCAGTGCCCATTCTGCGTGTATCGGGCCAAGCAGAAGATGCACATTGGCCGGCACATGGAGCGCATGCACAAGGAGAAATTCAAGCTGGAGGATGTGAAGAACTTTGCCGGCGCCGGCGGCTTGGATGGCGACAGCAGTGGTGGCGCCACAGCGACGGCCGTTGCTGTGGCAGCGGCTGCAGCTGCTCTGGGCAGCGGGGTGGAGTTGCATCCACACTTCTCGTAGAGGAGACTTGTATAAAAAGTTAAAGTTGATCAGTTATTAGAGTTGAGAAAGGCAACAACATAATCAGGGATAATAAGGACGAAAGAAAATTACAAGAAAATATAAAATAATCACACACCAAGCTCTCGGGAAAACGGAATCAGTGTGCCAAATTAAGCTTAAAACAAAACAAAAGAAATCTTAAAACAAAAAAAAAAGACAAAAAAACGAACATGAAATAGTTTTGTAAGATTGCCTGGATGTTTCGAAAAAAAGAAAAGGAATTTTTGTTCGAATGGACCGAAAACAATTTGTTGCAAAGCACAAAAATTTACGCCATTTCACATAAAATATTTTTTTGTTATTGTTATTAATTGTTTACACGAGACCGATTTAAAAATCTATAATTTCTATTTTTCATGCAAACAGCAAAGTGATCAGTAAAATGATTTTACACAAAAAAAAACAATTTTAGATATTGCAACATTCCACAAATCGTAAATATGAAAGACAAAACTTGTACAATGAAACGGTTAAGAATTTTTCATGAATAGCATAGGCTTAGTATGAGGAATATAAATATATAAATATATATTTAAATATATATATATATATATATATACACTAATATATAAAGTAGTAACAGTAGCAGTAGCAAACTCAGTGGATTAAAAACTCAGACCATATTAAGATATTACTCGCTAAAGAGAAACAATCAATCAATTAAACCAGAATGGTTCTTTTTCAAGCACACCAGCGAACAGAAGAAACCTAGGCTTAAATGGCAATATCCCAGTGGGAATTGTAGAGAGATTTTTAAAAACATCAGCTGAAGCCGAACATTTAATAGGATGTACTTGAACAATGGAAGTACATAGATATACAGAGTATAGAGTGCCAAACAGATTCAATTTTAGGTTCCCATACAGCCAGTCAGTCAGTCAGTCAGTCAGTCAGTCAGTTAACCAGCCTCTTCATACAACATTTTACCTCAAGTGGAAATAATTTGCTATTATGACGATGTCTTAAGCTAGAGGAGGAGAATACAATACATTCGATAAGCTCAGCAACTTATAATAGAATTTAATGTAGGCGAGGCGAGACGTTCGATATAGTCAACGGATAAAGTGCCTTGAAAAACTGATGGAAAAACATAAGCAATTTGCAAACAATTTCTTTTAAAATATATGATATACCAATATTCGTAAATGTTTAAAGCCATATGAAGTAGGTTAAGGCAGGAATTTAAGTCAAAAAGTCATCCAACCGAGGGAGGTCGGGATTTAAATGGTTTTTGTTAGACATTTAAACTCAGGTACTTAGTGAGGGCTAGACCCAAATTCCAAAACTATTAAAAAACACGACAAAAATTGGTAGCTGAGCTACCACAATAGCAACCACAAATCAAGGAACAGAAGAAACAGAAACAGAAACAGAAACAGTAAACCAACAACCAACAGAACACCGCCACAAAATACGTCACATGCACTTTATTTATTATTTTTTGATAACTTATGAATACGATATGAATATGTGTGTTTTTATTTTTTACTTTTACGCTGCACATTTATAAGTAGTCAAGTGTAATTTATTTTTATTTACTGGCTTTCCACTACAACGAAATACATTCCATAGATGATTTTATTAAGCTTTAATGAAACAAACTATTGACGACCAACTACAAACATTCACAGGAACAGATTAACTAAATCCAAGCAGAAATGTGCGGCCAGTAAAACTGTGCAACAAGAAAAAAAAAAACGAAAAACAATTATTTTTAGAGCTCTGATTATTTAAAACTTTATTAAACAAAATAGAACATGATGGGGAAGACGAAAAATCTCGAATGCTTACGTATAAAATAATTTCTTTAAGAAACTAAAATTCTTAAACAAAAAAACATTGGTTATATAATTGCGGTGTTGGGCTAATTTAGCGACTCTTTATACAATGAAGAATAAACGAAATAATTTGTAAAATTCTAAAATCGAAACATTATGGCAAATGTGGAAAATTCCAAATTTTCTAAAAAAAAAAAACAATATTGTTGAACAATAGGAAAACATAAAACATTATGAATAGAGGATAATTTTTAATAAATAAAACACTTAATAAGACAACAAATACTCATTAAACAAACAGATTTAGCATACCCTTATATATATAATATATATATTTAATTTTTCTATGAATTGTTTGTAAAACTTTTTTGTAAATTGATGAAAAAACCCAAATTCAATGTGAAAATATACAAATTCCATGTAATAAAACGCAAAAGAAACGAAAGTTGTTTGCAATAGTGAGTTGATTAATATTTTATCGATGTCTCTAAGCCTATAAGTTTTATTTTCTACACACAGATTAATTATCATTTTATTTACTGCTTGTAAGTATTGATTTTAATTTTATATTTATAATATTAAACTATTTTTATTTCATTTTTGGAAACATTTTATTTCGAAACACAAATTATGGAAATATCAAAAACGGTTAGGCAATTCATCTAGTATAGGTACACATAAAAATCTGATTTATAGCTTATTACTTGTATTTCAACTATAGTTTACTAATGAAATCCACCCATTTAACTCAAATTTACAGATGAAGCTGGCCAAAACGAAGGTGGAGAGTCCAGGATTCGAGTCCGTAACTGGCTTATGCTGGCTGACAAATCCATCATTGAGAAATCCTCAGACGAGCCCTCAGGTATTTTACACAGCTGCACCATCGGCAAATTTTCTTGATTTATTTGATTGATTTTGTCATATATGTACATATTATGGTTTTGTCCTATTTTTGAACGTTCCAATAACTTTGCTTTCTTTTTACAGTCTTACATTTTGTTTTGTTGCTGAGCACATACAGACACATCATAAGTTTCTTACTCATTATCCAACGATTACACTCATTTATTGACAAGATTTACTAACTTAAACCATTCCCAATTTCTATTTCATGACTAACCAAATCAAACAATCCAAAAAACAAAAAAAAACTCGACAAACAACTAACCTTCAGACAAACTAACTCAGTCCAAAAAATCACTCACAAACGATGCTAAAACCACTAACAAAACGTCGACGCCGATCCGGCCCAAAGTTTCCACGACGACCACGTCCACATCCACATCCACGTCGACGGCGGCAGCTGCAGCAGCAGCAGCAACAATTGCAGCCAAGCAGGCGGCGGCGGCAATCGCCAGCAGCAACATCAACAACAACAACAGCAGCTTGACCCAGACGCTGACCCAAACGGTGACACGCATCGGAAGCATTGGACGCACAACCATTGCCTGCATCACGCCGGCAAACAATGGTAACAAGAGCTCGTCGAGCAATTGCAATGTGGATGCCGCATCGGCCGCTGCTCTGGCGGCTGCCGGCGTGGAGCTGGACAGCATCGATGACACCATGACCGAGGTGATTGTAAAGATCGAGAATCCGGAGAGCATGGCGCTCAACGAGGATGAGGACGATGCCGTTTGCAATGAGGCTATTGAGGATGAGAATACCTTCGACTATGACCTGAAGCTGGCCAGTCCGTTGTCCTGGACCTACGATGCGGTGAAAATTGAGAATGAGGAGTTCGAGGATAGCTATTTGATGGACAACGACGATGATGATGACGATCCTACTGACCACAGCGGCGGCGACCCAAAAGCACGCCAAGCAATCGAATGATAAACAAATGGCCGGATCACTGCATCCTGGCGGCGGCAGTGCGGGTGGCGTCAAGAAGATCGTGCTAAGTGCCCAGCAGCAACAGCAATTGCTCGAGCAGCAACAGCATCTGCAGCACTTGCAGCTTCAGCCCACCAGTCAGTCGCTGCAGATTAAGTTGCCCGCCATACCAGCCACCATTACAACGATTTCGGCACCCAAACAGTTGATGTCTGGTGCGGGAACCAGTGGCTCCCTGACCCCAACCAATTGCACGCTGATGAGCAACAAGTTGGGACTGCCCGTTAAGGGACAGAATCTCGATCTGCATTGGTCGCACTCGGATGACAATCGCTATCGCGTACTGGTCCAGAATAAGCGCACACGCAAGGAGTCACTGGAGCACTCCGCCGACATGATCTACAATGCGGATATCGAGAAGCCGTGGGTGTGCCGCAACTGCAATCGCACCTACAAGTGGAAGAACAGTCTCAAGTGTCATTTGAAGAACGAGTGCGGCTTGCCACCCCGCTACTTCTGCAGCAAGATGTGCGGCTATGCCACCAATGTCCACAGCAATCTGAAGCGTCACCTGAACACCAAGTGTCGTGATCGCGAGAAGGATGCCGAGGAGGAGAAGAAGCCCGGTGCCAGTGGCAATTTGCCAGTGGTTATGGGCGTTGGCAATGGAGCAGCACTTCCGGTCAGCAGCAGCAGCAGCAGCAGTAATAATAATAATAACAACAACAACAACAGCGGCAGCAGCACCAGTAGCACCTACACCTTGGTGTTCCAGAACGATAGTGCTTAGGAGAGACTTGGACTTGTACAAAACGCAGGCCGCGGGCTAAGGAACGGCTTTGGAAACTAACATTCTGCTAGTGCAAATCTTGGTAAATCCTTCGAGTTGAGTTTTCTATGGGCCCATCGGCCCGACTATGGAATGCCCTTACACTTTCTTTATTTTCGTTGAACGAAGCCGGTGATGCCGTGGTAACTAGAAGTAGTTTGCAATACATTGAACAAAAATACATGCAAAACAAAGAATATTGTATTGCTTTAGCAAATTCTCACAACAAATTTAATTCTAATCTTTATAAATATGTGTACATTTTTTCCCAGAAAAAAAAAGAAAGAAAAACAAAAAAAAACGAAACGAAACCAAACCAAACCAAACCAAAAAGAAAGTATATAACACTAGTCATCAGCTAAATTTGTTTTAGGTGTGCTACAAACACTCAATACAAGCAAAGCAAAAATTAAAAAAAAAAAGAAGGGAAAATTTTGTAATAATATTATAATTTAAATACAAGGACAAACACCTAACTGTATGCATGGCATGAAGGTAAAGCAAATGCCCCTCCAAAGATACTTAATTATAAAAATAATGATAAAACCTTTTGATTTTGTATTACGTTTGCCATACGCAATAATTTTTTTAATTTGTTAGAAACATTTTTAAAAATCTTATTTCTGGTCACTAAGTTATGCTTATATAATATTGATTATTAACTACAAATGATTATCTAGTCAAAACGAAACGATAATGAGATATAATATTTTCAATTTTAGACAAAAATTAAACCTAATTGATAAAGACAATGTTTATAAACTTTAATTCGAAATATCATCAGCGCATGTATGCTTTGAAAATTGTTAGATTTAATGAAATGAATCACGAACCACGGAACGGCACTGAAACCCCAGAGTTGTACCATTAAATTAACTTACCAAATTGTAATGTAAACGAAAAAAAAAAAGAAAACAAAATGACAAATACCTCTATAATGTTGCAAAAGAGAGAATACCATTATATTGATTGAGTACGATGACAACTATGTATTTCCAAACTGATAAACTGATTGAATCGTAATTATTGCCGGCTAAATGTATTTAAAACCAAAAACAAAACAAAAAAACACCCGAAAGAAAATTCGAAATACAATTAAAAGCAAATGTCAAAAACAAAATACCGAAACCCCATGTTGTACTTATTTTAATATAGAACCTTTCTTCATTCCCCATCATCCAGGTAAAACACGGTCGCCACTCCACATCCCCCACATTCTACATCCTTTTCCCATTCGAAATACCAGTTCTTAGGCAATGCGTTCACTTACTTAGAATCCATACTAATCAGATCTATATTTCAGGTGGATGGATTGATGTGATGTTGATGATGATGATGATGATGATGATGATGTTGGTCTTGACTGATGAACGCCAGCCAAACAACGCGATTCATGGTGTTGCCTCTTCCCTCTCTTATTGTTGTTTGCATGCTTAACTACTACAACCTATATAAATACTATTATACATTATAGATATGCATAATTATGTATCCTACTTAGACTTTATCTATATATATATATATATATATATATATATATGTATATGTATTTGTTAGAAGTAATTATAATTTACATAACAATGTATGAGACCTATTAGATTTGTAGTTTGATCTTTTTTTTAGCATTACTCCATTCGTTTGTATTGTCGAAGGTTTAACGTTAAGTTTCTTTTACCTATCTAGCTATCTGTATCTATATCTATATCTATCAATCTATCTACCTGCCTTCTTCCTTGAAATTGTGAAGCGTGTGAAGCAAATTACAATGCATACATAGCATTAATTTATTTATAAATTAAAAAATATGAAAATGAAAAAAAAAAAAACTTAGTTTGTATAGATATTTTTTTTCCAAATACTTCTATCGAGAACTTTTCATTTTACCTGACTTTTGTATTATGATTTCCGTTTACATTTAAATATTGCATGCGTATTTATAAAGCGAAAAAGCGAGACGAGAAAACTTTGGGCACTGGAAACCGGGAGTAGATTTCCATGTCCTGCGAGTAATACGTCCTGCGCTCCATTAGTATTATTAAGTGTTTTTTGTCACTAACCACCCAACATACATTTCCTAAATAATTATCAAAGAAACTCTTTGATTTTGAAGCAAATTTATCACTTGTAACTTTGAACAAGAACTTGATGTATATTTTTGCTTAGCTCCGTTATAGTGTTTTACTCAACATTTTCGATGTACTCATTGTGTTTTAATTTTATATATTTAATTAAACAATTTAATTTTGCAGCGTACTTACACAAGCTCACATACACACAGAAACACTGACATCTACACACCACACACCACACACACACATTCCAATCCAGTTCACTCCACTCCACTCCATATAGCACCATGTCTCACTAAAGCAACACATTTAACTCAAAAACCAAGTAAACAAATGACTCTAAACAACTACGGTAAAACCCCAAACTTTATTTATTTTCAGTTAGTAATAGGTCTGACTATGATTTTTATTCAACAGAAAACTGAAAAAAAAACACGATAATCTTTTAAAATAGCTCGAAAATTCAACCAACTAAAATGATATTTCTTCTATTTTTATATTTTAATCATTATTCACAGAATTCGGCCGCTTATCGCCCAACCGTCGCAGCTACAGCATGTTGGGCATCAAGTCCAGTCCCTACAACAGTCCCATTGGAACGCCGGTCATCAAGTTCGAACCGGGCAGCGGTCAGGAGGATCACAATGAGCACGAAAGTGGCCGAGTCACGCCCATCGCCCACTGCCCGGGTAACCTGCTGGTGCCCAAGACCCAGCCGCGTCATGGTAATGGCGACAACGATGACAGCAACGACGAGGACAGCATGGAGCCCTGCGATCTCCGCATCGATCTGGCCAAAGCCCTGATAGCTGCTGCCCAAAGCGGTGCTCCGGCCAACCTGCCCCTTGGCCACCACCATCTCCACGGCCATCATCCGCATGGACGTGCCCTGCCACAGCTAATTTATCCGGCTGTGCCGGTTAAACTGCCCCGTCCCGATACGCCCACGCGTCGCTACAGTAGCAGCAGTGGTCCTGGCCAGGATACGGCCAGCAGTGTGGCCGTGCAATTTGTGGCCGCTGGCCTGGCGGCCAACAATACAAGTGCCTCAACAGCCGCCGCTGGAGGAGGAGCTTCAACTTCGGCGGCAGCAGCAGCAGCCGCTGCAGTGGCAGTGGCAGGCAATTGGAGCAGTGGCGTAGGAAGCGGTGGTGCAGCTGGTGGAGGCGGTACAGGCGGTGGAGGCGGAGGTGGTGCCTATGCCTGCGATAGATGTGGAAACACCTACGCCCGGCCGCACAGCCTCAATCGACATGTGCGATTCGAGTGCGGCGTGGAGCCCAAGTTCGAGTGCCCCATTTGTCACAAGAAGTCGAAGCACAAACACAATCTCGTGCTGCACATGCGCACCCACCAACATCGATGATACAACAAATGTGGCAACGGCCTCCGATGACGCCAGGCTCTCAAACTAGTGACTAGTGCCGTTCTGGATCCGGGTCCGGATCGGGATCCAGTAGCGGTATCGGTATATCGGGGATCTAGAGAATATAGTAGGGTACTACCACAGGTTTCGGGTCCTTAGTGCCGGTTTTGCTTCAGTCTGAGACCAAAGTCCTAATCACACAGAGTTCAGTCCAGTCCAGAGCGCGGTTTTGTGTAATTTTCCAAATGATCTTGAAACATATAGTCGTTTTTACACATATATATTCAGATAACAATATATATATGTATATACATATACATATACAAATATATATATATATATATATATATATATATATACAACTACACTAACTCGTAACTATGTATATACTACAGAGGAACATTAACAAATTCTAATTCTTAGATCATTTTAAAGTTTTTTTTTGTTTTTTTGGTTCACATATAAACCATCTTAATTGTTTTGTCCGTAACAGTTTTTTGAAGTTCTAATTACTTTGGGTTCGAATTGGCAAGAATTGATGAATTGATGAGTTGATGAGTTGATGAATTGAAGCAGGCGATGTATTTTGAGGGGCGCGCGAGAGTCCAGGCGCCGCTGAATGTTGCATGATGTGTGTAAATCCTTAGGAAAACTCAATGATCTCAATGAACTTTTTCTTGATTTTGGTGAAAAAAAAAGAACGGAAAATGGGGGAAATTATGCATTTTATTGTAGCAGCAACAAGGGCAACAGCAAGCAAACACAAAAATAACAAAAAAAACATTCACATTAATTATAGTATAATTTCTAGTGCAGGACACTCTCGCGCCTCTTGCTTGATGATAATGGATAATGATATGAGATATATCTATAGGAAGACACGGAAAACACAGTCAGAGACAGAGTCAACATGTAGAGCATAAGTTAGGACCCTAGAGCAGGCGTTTCCCAATCTGAATCGACTAGATCATGTGCAATACGAAACGGGCACCAAACAAAACAAAAACAAAGAAGAAACAATGAAGAAATGAAAAAATGAAAAAATTATAGGAAGAAAAAAACAGAAGAAAGCGGAAAAAACTGATATGAAAGGCAGTCGTCGTTCTTTACCTTTTCACATTTTTTGTTTGCTTATTTTCACAAACTCACATCGATAAAAGTGTTAAAAGTTTGCTTAGGTACGCGTACGCATCCCAAAGGCCACAATATTATACGCATATACTATATATAACAAATTATAGCTAGTAGTAGAAACTCAACGATCTCTATTTACTCTTTTTCAAAAACGAAAACACAAAAAAAAATGAAAAAAACAAAGCAAACAATTTATTAATTTATCTTGTGCTCATTCCATAAACGTTTTTTAAATTATGTTTTAATTATGAACCACGATATGTGATAGCGGAATTTTAATTTGACCAAAAAGAGATAAACAAATCAAAATTAACGTGGCTTTGGGTTCAGGCGCCTCTACGCAAAGCAAACCGTTTCTGAAAGCAAACATAAAGCAGTTATTAATTATTTTTAAATAACATTAAATATAAATATAAACGAGCAGCAGCATATGGGAGTGTGAAAATTGAGGTAGAAATTGGCAAAGTAATAGGGTTGGGGGAACTCGCATCGAGTCACAGTCAGAAATATAAATTGGTATGTGATATAATGAATATAGTCCTCATTGTAATTAATAGTAATCATAATTGTATATTTTTCCTTGTTAAAAATAATTTTCTTTTGTCAAAATTGGAAGAGAATCCTAAAATATTGCAGTGCGGTCTTGTTATAAAATGAAAATACCTAGATATCTTAACGAACGTTTGTTTCACACATGCAGACACAAAAACACGAATTGAAGTTTTGATAATTGTTGATATACAAACAAAGAGCTTAAATGTATAACAAACTTGCTTAGGTACTTCATAAACAAAATATTGACATAACAAAAAATGAAAGAATGAAAGAAGAAAAGAAAAACACATAGAGGGGCGCATACCATAATTTGTTGTCAGTTTTAAAGTTTGTGCCACACAAAAAATGTGATAAAGAAGTACACGTAAATTAAACAACAGGCAACAAATTGGCACAAATCGACACAAAAAAAATAATGTACGAATATTAAACGAAATTGTTTAAATTGTTATAACAAAAACGAAACGAAACAAGAAAAGAAAAAGAAAAAAAAAACAAAATTTTATCTGTCAGTATTCGAATTAGGTGAGGAAATTCTAAATTAAATTCGTTATAAATTAAAAGAAAAATTTGGTTATCATCTTTGATTCTTACATTAATAACTATGTATATTTTTTAATCGCTTTCTTGCGCTAGTCAGTTTCTTGAGAGTTTTGCTTATTATTTTGTTAGATTTATGTATAACAAGAGCACTACACGAAATTCAATATTTGTATCCGTTTTGTATAAATAATATTCTAGATGCGATCTAATTAACTATCTTCTAAGGTTGTGGTTCTTATTTATCTATAAACATAATAAGTTTAATTACATCTAATTTTTGTTACAACAAGAGCAACAAGGCGAAGCACATGGATTCACCTACTATGCATATTTTATAATTTATCAACAGCGCATGTGATGGACTCGAAATGAACCAAATATAAACAAACGATTGTAATTAAATCCAAGACACACGAGACCATGCAGTTGTATTTGGTCCGAAATGGCAACACTTTCGAGTCGTATAGTTAAAATGTTTAAAAAAAAAAGCATGTGATAAATTTCAATATAATTTGATTAACAATTTACTAACACAAAAATCACCAAACACACCAAAACACCCCAAACACGTTCGCAGTCGATTAGTTCGAGTTTGAGAACAGATTGAGATGGTCGTGAAATATTTTTCGAGAAATTGTACTAACCCAGATAACTCTATTTCTAATAATATGTATCTTATTCTGTTATATAAACAATATCAAAGATTTATAAACACCCAAAACACACCCCAAACACACAAAATACACGTTAAAAACAAAAAAAAATGTTGTAAACAAGGAGCTGTGAATGTAAAATTATATGTAAAGCAAAATATATCTACATATAGATACAAAGAAACATACAAACATATAAAGGAATCGATGTGATTAATTGTGATTGAAATGAAACGAAGCATAGATCAGATCGGATCTGATCTGATCTGATCTGGTCTGGTCTGATCTGATTTGATCTGATAAGATGAGAGAAGTGGGAGGGCAATAGGTTGGGTTATGGACATGAGAAAGGCTTTCTTTTCAAACACATACACACACAATACACAAACAACACACATAAACAATAGATACAAGATATGTGTAAGAAAATCTGATATTTTGTTTCTCCTTACTAAGCTACATTTTCTGTTCGTTTTTTTTTTGTTGTTTATTCTAATATTATTTCCAAAAAACTAATAATACGAAATGGGGAAATTCAATAAATAGCACACGCATACACAATAAATCAAGTAAAACGTAGCTTTAAGTTAACAAAAATGGAAGTTAGAAATGATTGTTGATTGCTGTTTACGCACGCTTAACGAATAGTAAATGTTGAAAATGAAAGCAAAACGCAGAAAAAAAATATGTGTAAAAATGCATCTAAAAACAAAAATGAAATGCAAACCGATTGAAGTTGGAACATTTTGTTATTTAGCTAAGATTGCGCCAACGAAAAGAGTTTACAAAAATTTATACAATACGACAATGAATCACATTGCTTTTTGCACTGCAATTTAGATTAACAAATTGAAAATAGTAATCAATATATTTATGGAAATGAAAACGACATTCAAAATGCCAGTTAGACTATGAAAAGTGTGCTTAAACCAATTTAAATGGAATGACGAAATGTTAGAACGAATTCAAAGTAAATTTAATTATGTAATTGTGTATAAAGCCGAGAAAACGCCTTAACAAAATTTGTAAAACTATTTTAAATGTTTAACGAGTAAAACGATTTATTTGTATAAGTGAACAGGCAAAAACAAAAACAAGAAATAAAAACTAAATTTAAAAATATATTAAAAAATAGAAAACATCCAAAACTACCTTTAAATGCTGTTTGAAAATTCTCTTCTCTTTTTTCCAGCGCAACAACAGAAGCATCCAGTGAAATACTTGTATCATTAGTAACTCGAACTAATAGTACCCTTTCTCTTTTTCTAGGTTAATTGGAACCACGAAAGGGCGGAAAATTCAGATGGAAACCAGCGAGGAAACCTTGAATGGCCCCACCTGCTAATCAATGTTATTATACTGAAAGTGAACTGAGCTTAGTTATACTGACAAAACCAAATATATGATATGAACATATGTAATTTAATTTGCTGTATTGTTGTAGTTTTGAAAATCACACCAACAACAACACAACACCAACACCGACATTTGATTTGAATTTGAATTTGAATTTGAATTTGTGAACTCTATAATCTCTATTGTTTTTGTACATATGTTTCGATGCTTTTGTTTAGAGAAGTGCTTGAGTGGCTTTTGTATATGTGGTGCATTCGTGTAACTCAGCTGGGGATTGTGTCATCCATCCATTACCGCATCTTCATCAAATAAACATCATCAACCGCCTCCCAAAAAGCTGCTAAAACCTCATCAACAAATGAACCAAATGAAACTCAACTCATAATTCAGCATTCAACATTCAACAACATTCATCGTTCAGCGTCTCTCGGGTAGAAGCCAACAAAACACTAAGTTCTCAATATTATTTGATTAATTTAACTAATTTAAGTTGTTGTGTGCTCAGCTATCGGCCCACTATTAATTTGTTTTGGTTTGTTCTTCCTTTTTTTATTTGACTCGACACCTCCATGCTGTGTGTATCCCGTGTGTATTGACCAGCAGACATCTATCCGATCCTTGGCAGTCTACTGGGCGTGGACACCTCAACTAGTGCCAATCCGGGCTCAGCTGCCAATGCTAGCGATGAGTTCTATGGCTATCATCTCAACAACAATAACACCAACACCAACACCACCAACAGTAGCAGCACCACCATCTCCCATGCGAAAAACACCTCGAATAGTGGTGCGATTTCCAGTGGCGGAGGTGGAGGCGGAGGCGGAGGTGGAGGTGGAGGACTATCTCGGGACACATTCATGCAGTGCAAGCACTGCAATCGCTACTACAAGTCGCATCAGAAGCTGCAGGAGCATGTGCGCAAGTACTGTCTCAAGCAGAAGAAGTACAAGTGCGTGTCGTGCGAGTATCGATCGCGGCGCAAGGATCATGTCCTGCGGCACGCAAAGCGCAAGCACTGCATGCTCTACGAGCAGTCCAGGGATGATGAGGAGAGCCTGTATGTGATACGCAACGAGGACGATATGAGCAACGATGAGGAGGCCGTCGATGGGGAGGATGGTGATCCGGACGATGGAGATGCCGGTGATGCCATGGACAGCGATGTTGCTGCCGCACTGTGCGAAATCAATTTCGATTTCGCTGGCAGGGATCTGACCATCACAGCGGTGCCGGTATTGCAGGAGAGCGAGGAGGATGACGAGGACTACGACGACGATGGCTAGATGGCTTGATGGCTGGGAGTCTTGACAATCCGAGAGCAGCCGCTCGAGAGGCGTAATGTGAAATGTTTACCAAATGAATAATGACAATAGTTGCTTGTCCAAATGTAGTAGCTACCTCCTCCAGAACCTCTAAAACCATAACCAACCCAATCGAACCCAAATCGAACCCAATTGTTGTGGAATAGCTGGTCCACATTCCTGCACAAATTACTTAATGAACTTTTTACTTTTTATACCGTTTTCTCTGAGCGCATTCCGTTTTTTTGTTTATTTAAAAAAACTTTTCGTTTCATTTTAACTGTCTTTAAGTTAGCTGCAAAACGGTCAAAGACCATTTTATTTATACACACAAAACCTATACGTACTATATGCAACAGATACTAGATGGAAAACCTAAATGTTTAGTTCTACTGTGGTTGGTGTTCTCAAAAACTCAAATATTCTTGCCAGCAATTAGGGCTTTCGCATGCAAAGCAGTCAAAGACTTAAAGCGCCATTAGTTTGCCACGTTTAATCAAACACACACAGACACATATATATATTCCTCAGTTATACATTTAAAAATTCGATATATACCTACCACATAAACGACTGTAATTATAGTTCTTGGTGTCCTATGAAGCATAGCAAAACGTAAAGCGAGAATTTGTAAATGTTTTAATAATACATTGTAAATGCAAGCAATTAAGAATAAAGCATACGAATCATATATGCGTGAAAGCAAAACCCAAAAAAAAAAAACAAGCCCAAGTTTATAATACCTCAATACAGAACACACTCTCCACCAAAATCCCAAAAGAAAAATACATATCCAAGTAACCAATTGGACGGCCTTGCAGCTTACACACTTGTTAAATGCTTACAAGTAATTATAGAAACGAATCTAGAGTTAATCATCCGGCGGATGACTAACCAGTGTCTTGTTTTTTCTCTTTCCCCGGCTTCTTGCAGATGGCTACTGGACTATCCTGGAGACGGTGCCCTATTCGATTGCGAGTGCCGCACCAAATCAGACTCTGACCACGGCCACCACATTGAGCAATGGTGGGTCCAGTCTGCTCACGGGTGCCACTGTGGTGGTGGAGCTGCCGCCCGACGATCTCGGCAATCCGGTGGGCAATATACAGTACACCATACCGGCGCTGACCAAAAATGCCACAACCAACACCAATACGACCAGTTTGCTGCACAAGCCGCAGGCTACAACCATACAGATTGTGAAGCAGCAACATCAGCAGCAGCAGCAGCAGCAGCAGCATCAGACGCATCAGCCGCATCAGCCACATCAGCAGCAACATCAGCAGCCGCATCAGCAGCCGCATCAGCAGCCGCATCAGCAGTCGCATCAGCATGCCCAGCAGCAGCATCAGCCGCATCAGCAGCAACATCGACAGCACTTGACCATCCAGCAGCCGCAGACGCATGCGCGCCAGGAGTACATCAAAATAGACACCTCCAGGCTGGAGGACAAGATGCTGCTGCGCGACGTGATGCAGTATGGGGCCACCAGCATTGCCATGGCACCGCAGAGTGCCACCACCACCACAGTGGTGTCCACACATGAGTCCGCACATGGCTTGCTGCTGGCCGATGCCGATGACGCTGAGCGGGAACTCGAACTGGAGGCCATGAAGGTGGACCAGCATGACGAGGAGCATCTGCTCGACGACGAGGGCTATGTGATTGAGAAAATTCACGCTGATGGGGAGCCGGTTAATCAGCCGCACGAAAAGCTCTACATAAACGGAATGTCCAATATCATACATACGGCCACCACGATGACGTTGCAACAGGACGACTGCAAGTATGCGTGCAATGTGTGCGGCAAGACCTACAAGATCAAGGGATCCCTGAAGCGCCACAAGAACTACGAGTGTGGCGTGGAGCCGAATCTCAAGTGTCCCCATTGCCCGCACAAGTGCAAGTACAGGTCGGATTTGCGCAAGCATATGAACCAGAAACATGCCGATTCCGGGGAGGCGATCCTTGGAACCTAGATCGATTAATACTAAGATGTTTTAGCATTCGTAGTCTCTCTGTTTAGCACTTGTTGTTGTGAGTTACCATATTGTGTGATGAATTCTTACTCGTATCCTATGAATTTACACGGGCTGCAGATACTTTTGGAGGTTTATAAATTTGTTTCACCATTTTTGTTGAGCGTTTTGGTTCCTCTGAAGTATGTAACAAATCAGTTTATGTACTAGCAAATCTATCTCAACGGATCCTTTGTATATAGTGCTTAAACACTTCTATGCGCGTTTTTAAATCTCCCAAAATGTGTCTTGGCCCAGGTAGTCAGTGAACTGTTTGTACCATAGCCAAAGTTATGATCTCGAAATGTAATCTATAATACACTAAGCTAGTTGGACTGAGTATCGGAACGCGCCGTCAAGTCGTGGCCAAGTTGAATTGCTCAAATTGTAGAATCAAATTTCGCATCAGCTCAAGCCAAGCGTAAGTTTAAGTATTTTAAACTCGAACACTATGCCCTAGATGACGTTTTAAAAAAACAAATTACCCAAAAACCATTGCGTATTTACCATGTATGTGAAAGTGCGAATAAATAAATGTTTACAATCAAATCGAAGACGGTGTCATTATGTCAATTGCGATGCACACATTTAAATCCAACACTAATAGGATTCTCTTTTTTCTCTAGGACTAAAATCCGTGGATTGAGATCAATGTGGCTGGAGGCGATACGATGGCTGGAATGAATAACCGAAAAAGGTCTATACTTTTAAATTGACTCGTATAGCATTAAGTAGTCCAATCATTTATCAGCAAATAAAAATGTCAAACTAAAACCAATTTGTTGTATTCATCACCACGATCACCACCAAACTAGCAAACTAGCAAACTAGCGAACTAGTATTGAAATCAAAATCCCTCTAATCAAGTGTGTGACTAGTGTAGCTAGCTGTATGGAAAGGCCTAAGCAATCGCATTCCCATCTTTGTTTTTCTAATCTGTCTGCAGATTTTGTACGTCATGGCCCGAAGAATCAGCTCCTGTGCCAATGTGGCCGATACTACAACACCCTCAGCCGACTGATGCTGCACCAGCGCGAGGAGTGCCAGGATTTCAAGAGGTTCCAATGCGACTTCTGCCTCAAGTGGTTCAAGCGACGATCCCACCTGAATCGCCATAAGAAACTTCACGATGCCGAACTCTTCCTGGAGCCCCTGTCCAAGCAAAAGCCAAAGACGACAAGCGCACAAAATTTGTCGCTTGATCCCAATGTGGATGATGAGGTGGCCACGACCAATCCGGCGGCCACCGATGACGAATCCAACTATCCATATACGTCTGAAATCAAAATCGAGACCGAATTTGATGAATTCATTTAAGTTTTTGTTACAAAAAAAAAAGAAAAAAAATAGAAATTATTATTAATATTACTAGACCAGTTCTCGTTGATGCCAAAACATAAAATATACGGATTTTGTAAATAAATAGCGGAAAACAAGCAGCTGTCTTGTCCTATCGAATGAGAATCTTTTTAGTTTTTTAGTTCTTCAAGTTTTAAGTTGGCTTATAGCTTTCAGTTTTATTGTAAATACATGTATGTATGTATGAATGGGACTGATTTGTTTGAATGTAATTAATTTTATGTTCCACTTCATGCAGCTTTCACATCATTTCGTTTGTTAAGTCTTATGATTTGTATTTTTATTTTGATTTCCTGGTACTTGTTCTCTCGTTTCAGCGATTACCGCGGAGAGGAAGTACAATCTACGCACCCAGGACAGTTCCGGTTCCTCGCCAGATCTCCCAAGTACTTCAAAGTCGAAAGCGGCTGCCATCCGGCCCAAATCCGCTGAAGCAGTCAGCTCGGAGCAGAGGAGCGAGAATGAGGAGCCCGGGGACGTGGACAATGCGGCGAGCCTGAAGAAAGCCATGGCCACATCGGATGCCATGATAGCACTGCAGCAACTGGCCTCCATTTCCACAGCAAGATCGCTGCAGCATCTCGTCCAGAACATGAGCAACATAGACAACAGTGCCCTGGTTCCGGGACGAAAGCTACCGCGTTACGCTGCCAAGAGGTCACCCAAATATGAGTCCAACCGATGTCCACTCTGCTCCCGCGTCTGCCGATCCCAGGCCTTTCTTAACGAGCATATGCGCAAGGAGCACTCCGTGCTCATTTAGACACACCCTCAGTTTTACTTCATTCGGTTTCGAATATATACATATTCTTCATGTCCGTCTTTCTATAACTATTCTATAACTATTTGGTTAATGTTTATAGGAAGTAACTTTAATGCTGAATCCGATTTTTACTCTGAAAGCACTTTCGCTTTATTCAAAACCAATTTAATTCTAGAAAATTGATTTTTATCAGAACTGACAGTTTTGTATTTAAACGAGTTTAATTCGTAGAACTTATTTGAGCGCATATGGTTAGTAACTTTGCTTAAAGAGAAATTCAACCAAATTTAAATGACCAAAAAACGTAAATTATAATTGTTACATACATATTGATTAAGTGTAAGCTTGCCCAATTTTTAAAAGGCATTTTTCGTACTAGAAGTTATTGGTAAACTAATATGCTGTATCATAAGCTAGATAATAGGTAGCGGTTATTATCCATACAGTAAACGAGGTCCAATTAAAGAGTTTTTATACTTATTGCTAATAAAAAAGAAAGCTTCATATTAAAACGAGGTAGAAAGTAATCATGGTTTTTATTCCATCAACAGTTGATAATTATTGTTTATCTCGCTTAATGTTTTATTTTTTATATAATTTCGTTCAAGTTTTCTGTGCACTTTTATTGCTTGGGCGTTTTTCTGAACAAAGGTTGGTATATTCAGTATCTATTAATGTTTTATTTTTTAATTTACTTTTGTTTTTTTTTTCAGTTTTATTTCTACTTAATCTGGTAATTGGCAAATGTGTTTTTAGAGACAAAAGGAAGCAAAAACTGGCAAGTACCTTGAAATATAATCTTCAAAGCCATTCAGTCTTTGTAATTTTGTTGTAAAAACTGCACTGGGATTCGGATAACCAGACAAGTTGTTATGGATCGGCAAATACCCGAAAGGAATCATAATAATCCTTTAACCAAACAGGTTTTGGTAACAATAGTTGGGTGGTTGGTGCCCTTGAATCTGCACTGCAGTGCCAAAAGGAAAATCCCTTCCCTCGAGAGTCGGCCAACCACACACTAACTGTACTCCGGGGTCTTTTGTCCTCGAACGAGAGATGTATCTAGTAGATACACGCTCTATACCATCCATGCATCTCACGCTCTCGCCCACACAAATCCCGAAATGCAGTTGTAAAACATTTGCGCACACATAAATCAGGATCCATTTAATGTGTTTGTGTGTTTTTCTAAAAATAAGTTTCACGTTTTCCACTGCCTGAGCCCAGTTTGCCTGCTGCCTGTCTTGTATCTACATCTATGTGCATATGTACAAATGTATATATGTATCTGTATCTCCGCTGGTGCGGCTTTTGCAGTCGGGCTTCCCACGTGATTTTCCCGATTTTTCCAATTTTTTCAATTTTGCCTGCTTGCCCTATCGGTCTCTCCTTTTGGACTTTGCCTTCGCAAAGCCTGGCCGAGATCAATTCGAAGTATCTACCCAAATGCACAGGACACACAAGTTTTAGGGGCTGGTTTTCAAGCTATTTGTGTGGGACATTCCTGGAAAATGGTCGGTAAACCTTGATCGACAAGATAATTGTGTGTGCGTGCATCTACAGATATTTCCCAAAGGAAGCGTCTTCAAGCTGGAGTTCTGGAAAAAACCAACATATGTGCGTCTATTTATGACCTATCTGTTCTTAAGTTTTCTTCAATCGTTTGCTAATGCATTTCAAATTACATTTTTATGTGGAAAAGGGTATCAAGGCAATTTCCTATCATTCGTAGCTTTTATTCCAAGAATCAGTTAAGTAATTAACTTGATACGGAATATTAGACTATACAACTAAAACTAAAGAAGGCTCTATTAATGTTAGGTAGTCTAGTTAGGTAGTTTAGTATTGTAATAAAAAATGAATATGGGAACTTAAATACTACACCGAAGCACATAAAACAGTTAAAGCTGCTTTTGTGTCACAGTTTTCTTAGGGTTGTAGATTTTTAGAATCCGGAACCAATTATTTTTACACACGACATATTGCTTAAACCGAAAGTCATTTTTTTTAGTCATAACCGAGTTAGTAGGGCTCTAAAAATGTATCCAAATATCATGGGCTTTATTTAAACTAAAACACAAAACCACAAGTTTTAAACACCCAAATGTATCTATAAACAGATGTTGTAGAGTATACTAATCTAGATTCTGGAGCCCATGCTATCTAACTTAGCCTCCGCTGACCTTGAAAATCCAACATGTAATTTGAACAGATGCATTTGGAATAGGAAAATAAATATGGAAAACACCACCGGAAGCTGTGTTTATGTGCATTCTACTGCGCCTGCTGGAAATGCTTTGGAAAACTCTCTAACTCTCTCTCTCTCTCCCGCTCTCTCCGCTCGCTTAGATAAGCGGAGAGTGGTTTTTCTCTCAGAGAAAGTTTACGGCATTGCAGTTTTCCACAAATAGAAAGAGAAGAAGGGACAACGATCAGCCCACAACAACAACTGTTGAGCCGTTTAGGTAGAAAACCCGAAAATAAATCAAGGATTCGAAAATGAAGCCGATCCCAAAAAGCAGGCAGGCTACACTTGCTGTGCAACAGATACACACGCGCACTCTCACACAGATACACACACACTCACACACACAGCTGCAGACAGAGACAGAGTTTCAGATGCAGCTGCGTTTCGGAATCGAGGACTTGAGGATTGTGAATCCGTAAGCTAGATCCGCACAACCAGTGCAGTGTCGATTGTGTTGCCGTGTGGACGCTTTTTGGTGCGTTGGCCGTGGGCTGAAATGCAAATTAGCAGCGAAAAAAGCTGAAAAAGCTTGCAAAAGCAACTGTGATATTAAAAAAAATATATTAAAATATTTTTAAATTTGAAATAAATTAATTGTTTTGGCCCACGCCGACTACCAAAGGCAAAAACAGCAGCCTGCGCTAGAAATGTGCTTTTAATCGTGTGTTGTGCATTGTAAATGTATTTTCTAATATTCCTCGTCACCATAAAAAGTGTCTAGATATGTGTCTGTTTTTCGAGCACTTTCAGATATTATTTTAAAACCAGGCTTTATTTTCACATAAATACACAGACGTAAAAAACAGTGCGAAAATCAATTATCAAACAATACAATTAATATGCAACTTTTTTTTTACTTTTAGGTGCAACCAATTTGCGGATTAAGCCAGTGACTAATTGAAATCATTTCAACATATACATGTAGCTAACCTATTTTTTTCTATTCTTCTAGATGACTCAGGTAATGAGTTATTGTTAAATGGTTTTGGTTAAAACAAACTCACCCATCTCACAAAACCACCAACACATCAGCCACACCATCAACATTCATCATCAAACAAAAATCAATGTGTTCATTTGCCGAGCTTTTCAATTTGATTTGTTTATTTTCAAAATGTGTTTACCAAATTAATAAAATTCTTACAATGTCTACTTTTGTTTGTTTAATTACAAAAAAAAAAAAAAAACAAAAAAAAAACAACAACGAAATTATGTGTTTTGCTTTATTTATTTGTTTATTTACTTATTTACTTGTAGTGTATTTTGCCTATTTATTGCATGACATTCATCTAACACCACTTTTTGCTGATCCACTAATTCCTGATCCCAGCAGTCGCCGACTTACAACTTGCTTTTTCACTTGTCACAGCTCAATCGAAATGATTGACCCACATCAAAGCCAAGCAGCTTCAGACGGAGTGAAACGAACGCTAAGGAAGCGCCAGAAACTACAAGTACTAATCCCAAACATGTTTCCAATTGCAGATTTGAGCAGGAAGGAGAACACCGCACCCGATGTGGCGTCCACCGCCGAGATTCAGCGCAGTTTCCAGCGCAGCATACTCAATGGCAAGCAGCGGGACGAGCAGAAGATCCAGTTGCCCGGTTCGCGGCGCAAGCGTTTGTCCGTCACCGAGGTCTCCGACATGCTCTTCGAGTTCTACAAGACCAAGTCGGCCAAGGTGCCCAAGGCGGAGCAGCCGCACCGCCAGGTCTCGCCGACATCCGGCGAGATTCTGGATCCCTCGGCCATATCGGCCATTGCCGTCTATGGCTCGGCCTCCGAGACGGCCTCAAAAAACTTGAATGCTGATGAAGTGATGCGGGTTCAGAACGCCACAGCTACGCGTGTGGTGGGTGCTGCCGCTGGCGCCGCCGCCTCATTTCATCCACGGCCCAAATTCACACTGAAGACAGCGGCATCGTCCACGGGCGTTGTTAAGGCCATACCCACATCGGTATTGGTGGCCAATAGTTCGGTGGCTCTAACGCCAAAACCGCAGGCAGCCGTGATCGCCGAGGCCCTGATGCGGAATGGACTCCATAACTTTCAGCAGCAGTTGCGTGCCCAGGAGATACTGCGCCAACAGACGCCCCATCGTCGCATCAAAGAGGAAAACGATGTCGAAGCCGCTGGTGGCGAAATTACACCCACCAAAATACTGGAGAACCTCTTGCGCAAGCAGCAAGAGCGCGATCTCCGCCACTCGGAGTGCGAAAACGAACCGGGCTATTCGACCGAGGACGACGAAGAGGGTCGCTATCATGGCTTCGATGACATTCACCTGATGGAGCAGAGCGGCGGCAAGTTTGGCAACAGCTCTGGCATGGGCATGTTCAATGCCAATGCCCATGGAGGATCCGCCAGCTCCATTTTGGATGCCCATCAGGCGTTCCGCAATCTGGAGTTTACCCTCAGCGATTATGGGGGCAGCAGCAGCAATGGCAGCACCACCAGTCCCAATGGCATCGGCTTGGATGGCGAGCCCGTCTACGAGTGCCGTCACTGCGGCAAGAAGTATCGCTGGAAGTCCACACTCCGGCGCCACGAGAATGTCGAGTGCGGCGGCAAGGAGCCATCGCATCAGTGCCCCTACTGCCCCTACAAGTCGAAGCAGCGCGGAAATCTCGGCGTCCATGTGAGGAAGCACCACACCGATCTGCCCCAGCTGCCCAGCAAGAGGAGATCCAAGTACTCGATGAATCGCGAAAACGGGATGAGCGGCTCCATGTCCGATGACTCGCAGGGCAAGCTGATCATCGATTTCAATGGGAAGGGAGAGCTTGATACCAAATAAGATTGTACGTGGACCGAGTGATGCTTCCATTTAACATATAACATTTTTTACGACTGGTTTCTTGATTTGTGCATTTGCGAATTTGATTTCTTGTCAGTCATGTGTCATCCCAAATATTTAATGTTTACTTGTAATAATTTATGTACTGTAAGCAAATGAAAACCAATCTAATCAAGCATATAATCAAAGTAGTCTTAAGGCCATTTTCTAACGATGCGTTTATGCGTTAAAGCATCAGCTATTTAACATTTAAATTGTATAAAACTATGATTCACAAGTTGTCAATTTTATACCTACGATTATGTGTGCAAAATATTATCAAACTCTCAACTATTTTCTAAGCTCTCTACCATTTAAGATATCAAGCGCATCACGCTGTAGTCCAAAAAAAAAAAAAAAAGAAAAAAAAAAGTATTTTACCAGGGCTCGCCATGTGCGTATTTCCATAAAGTTCCCAGCATCTTGCCCAGAAACCCTCTGCCCTCCAACGATCTCTTGACTTGGCTTGAAGAAGCTACTAGGACTCAAACTTTGGTAACTACTCGATGAGCTCAATCGATGCCATTTGCAATGATACACTATGACTGAACTAGCTTAGAAGAGTATTGCATTGAATTTACTACTGAACAAGCCATTAACCATTGAAAAAAAAAAAAAAAAACAATTATTCCTCGCCCCGAAGACATTCGTTTCATATATTTATGGACTTTAAGACTGAGTTTTTTGTATCTTAAAAATTATTAACCTATGACCAAAAACAAAAAAGTTGGAACATCATACGATTCCCAAACCAAAAACCAAACAATTATTATGCCTAAATGTTTTATCTGATATTAATATTTGTATTCGATTATTAAGCTTTTGTGCCGTCACATTGAATCGTCCGATATTTTATGATTGTATACTAAATAAGATTATAATTCCTAACTGCATATCATGTGATCTTCACCGATCGACGAAGACACGACACGATTACGAACTGTGGGCAGTGTGACTGCTAACATAAGACATGATTTTATAATGAACTTTTCATATACAATGTTTACATTTTAAATAAAAAACACAGATATCATATAATTTTTAAAAATACGTGTGTATAGTTTATTATTAGGCGCAAGAGACTTTGTACTATGATTGAGTCGAACTGCGATAACAAATACTTTTGAAATTTAATTCTGATACCAGGAGATTGCAATTATAACTGTGGAGTGATTCATTTACATATGTATTAAAAAGCTAACACCGTCGAAGTTTTAAGAAAAATGCTCGAGTGGCGGAATTATTGATCATCCTCTGTTGGCCGTTGTGTGTGTCTGCAAGACTGTGGGTGTGCATGCATTCCCTGGGAGCGGTTGCATTGAAAAATCTGTTCAGTACGAGCAGCCAATGGCCACGGTGAGGAAGTCCTCGAATCCAATGGTGATGGTTCCATTCTGCTGAGTGTCGCGCTGCCGGAAGGCCTCCGTGAAGCGCTGCACCTGCACGCAGAGCACTATGAACTGGTCCACGGACACCTCTTTGTGGGCCTGGGGGTCGCTCTTCTTCACCAGAAAGTTGATGAACTCGGGCGTGAATCGAAAGCCCATCTGGGTGAAGGCTGCGAAAAAAAAGTGTGATCATTATCCATAAGAAATGCGAAATTCAGCAGTTGTGCTAGCTTACCTTGGGTTAGTTCCTGCTCTTCGATGTGTCCAGACGAGTCCTGATCGTAGGTCTTGAACACTTGCTGTAAGGGAGATCCCACAATAAGTCAGTATACTTAGTTTCGATATAAGGAATACTTTACCAGCCATTGGTTGATGTAGTTGTAGAGCTTCTCGAACTCATAAACATCGATGGTTCCACTGGCATCGTTGTCGAACATGCCTGATGAGTAAATAACGAAAAGGCGATAAAAATACAACATACATACATACTTATGTTGCCGGGTAAACAAATGAAAGAATGTACCCAAAATTGGGTCTATAAATACAGTGGAACTTTTATAACTCGAAATATAACTCAGGGGTGTTTGACTTATCAGTGCACCTACGGACGTCACACTTTATGAATGGGGAACCATGAAAATTTCTAAGTCTTTCATGACTACAGCTTCTCAGGATGATCTAGGTAGTAAATATATAATCATGCGCCCTTCATTGGTTCTTGGTATACAGCGCAAAAGTTCAGTATTGACATCCCGTTCTTGTGTTACTATGCCACCAACCAAACTAGTTTAACTTAGGTTCGTCTTATGGAGGGTCTGCTGTACATGTACGCCGCTACTGACGTCACAGTTCCTGGAAGGGAAACTGGGACATTTTTTTTTGGAGGGCTTTAGCTTACTTATCATCAGCTTGCAGGCATTGTCCGAGAAGTGATCGCCACGCCCATTCACCAGGGCCGCCTGCAACTCGGAGGCGTTGATCTTTCCAGATCGGTCGCGGTCCACCATGGAGAACCATTGCTGTGCCTGCGGAGAAACCTGGGCATTCTGCGGCGGAAATGCTCCGGGCGGCGGGGCATAGCCACCACCGGGCTGGGCATACGGATTATAGCCTTGTCCCTGTGGATAAACAATAGCATTGTGCACCCAATTCACTTTCCTAAGCCTTTAAACACTCACATACGACATTTTGTCACGAGCCTAGTTCAATTCTAATTGGAACTTGAGGGACAAAACAATATTAATGAAACTGCAGATGACAAGGAGGGCGTTAGCCAGCACTGGCTTGGGCAAGCGATAACAATTGGACATATCGATAGCAATAACAAGACCTATTGCTTGGCAATACTCCCATCCCTATCGCCGGCATAAACAAGCAACAAAAACAGCGAAATATTAAAGCAAAAATGTCGAACTTTGTGAACTTGGACATCTTCTCGAACTACCAAAAGTACATAGACAATGAGCAGGAGCTCAGGGAGGTGGGCAATACTTTAATTACATCAAAATCATTATCTTAAACGATTGATTTCAGAACATCCGCATTGTGGTGCGGGAAATCGAGCATTTGGCCAAGGAAGCGCAGATTAAACTGCAAATTATTCATAGTGATTTGAGCCAGAGTAAGTACTACTGTTCGCTTAGTCATCATATGGCTTATGTATGTACTTCAATTGAAAATAGTTAGTGGCGCCTGCGGCTTGGCACGCAAACAAATCCAGTCGTGCGCCGAAAAGTACCAGAAATTGGCCGAACTGGTGCCAACTGGACAGTACTACAGGTGATTCAGTTGGCGAAATCCATGGTGTCCATTGTGGGTGTCTAATTCTCCGCCTTCTGCAGATACTCCGATCACTGGGCATACATTACGCAGCGTTTGATCTTTCTCATTGCCTTGGTTATTTACCTGGAGGCGGGCTTTTTGGTCACCCGCGAAACAGTGTCCGATATGCTGGGATGTAAGCTAGATTTGCATGGGGCTTGGGATACCAAATAATAGTTAATTACTCCACAGTGAAGACCAGCCAGTCGGAGGGTTTCCACCTGGATGTGGAGGACTACCTACTGGGCATTCTGCAGTTGGCATCGGAACTCTCCCGATTTGCCACCAATTCCGTCACCATGGGCGACTACGAACGTCCCCTGAATATCTCCCATTTTATTGGCGACCTGAACACGGGCTTCCGTCTGCTGAACCTGAAGAACGATGGCTTGCGAAAGCGCTACGATGCCTTAAAATATGATGTCAAGAAGATCGAGGAGGTCGTCTACGATGTCAGCATACGGGGTCTGTCCAGCAAGGAGAAGGACCAGCAGGAGGAGCAGGCTGCTCCTGCAACCGAATAGTGGACTTCGTACGTAGGCTAACAGCCAGTTTACTTAGACCTTAATTCCGATGAAAGAGTTCAATTTAAAGACACATATACATATATCTCATTCATTGAACAAAAACACTTTGTCTTTTACTAATTAAATAGGCTTACACTCACGATAAGCATCCATTAGCACCACTTTTATTTTATTGATCACTTTACCCAGAGGGACAATAGTAAATTAACTAATTGAGTACTACAGTGCGCCTGAAATGTGTGCAACTAGAGAGTAATTGAAATGTTTGTGCACATTTTGATTAAATCATAACATAAGTATATACATATGTATGTACATAAGTGGGCATGTGCAGATGTTTGAAGGCTTAATCCTTTTGAAAGTTGCTCAGTCGCCACCACTGGGCGGCAGTTGTTGTTGTTGGCCCGATCATATGGTGGATTTGTTGCTGCTTTTCTTTGGCCGCTGCTTCCGCTTCGCTTTTGCTTCTCAGGCGCAGTTTCAGTCTCTCTTTCGCCACCGCAACGCTTACAACATTAACATTGCGCGCGCGTCTTTGCAATTTGCCTGTTTGCTGCTTCGTAGTCCGTCGTCCTTCCTGTGTTGTTCTTGTTGCTTGCCACGTTTTGTGCGCTCTTTATTGTTTCGCCCTTTCCAGCATTTTGATTTGTAAGCGGCGGAGACTGTGCAATTGCAATTGGCTGCCATTTGAAGAAAGTAAGTCTGGCGGGCAATTGGCTGTGTGAAAATTTCGTTGCCCCAGAAACGCACGCACTCTCCGGGCCGCGCCCCCTTTTCCGCCCCCGCCCACGGCCCCAAAAAAAGCTAAAACCTAGAGACTCCACAACCTGTTTGGCATTAATTGGGTCAGAAATCTGGTAAAAACTTGTTGCCCGAAATGGTCACTAAACAAATAGCACTGTATTTATTACAAAACTCTTGTCGAGTCTGCAGTTGCGTTGTTGTTGTTTGTTTGTTTTAATTTTTTCGTATTTCGTTACGCAGACATAGTTGTTGTCTTGTGTTTTTCAAAACACGCTTTAATCGAAGCGGTTCAAAGTCCGAAACAAGTATTCGGAGAGGCTTAACGGGGAACGCTCTATCTCTCCCTCTCAGTTGCTCTCCCCCTCTCGTTACAGCGCCCGGAGTGGGAGGAGAGCGAAGAATACTGAGAGAGCTTTCAACGTAAACATCTGTAAAGCAAACCCACAACAGACACCCACACACAGCACAGAAGTGCAGGTGTTGCTCTCTCCGCCTCTCTCTCTCTCCTAGCGGCTCTCTCATTTCGAAGGGAAAATGCCAAGGAAAAGCTCAGCCAACAACAAAAAGTCAATATAATAAACCCAGAATCCGAGGGCTAACTGTTATGGAAAGTAGCGAAACCATTAGCTATGGACCTCCTGCATTGAGTGTTTTGCTTTCATACCCGGTAATTGTAGGCTTACAGGGTATATGCATTCCACATACATATGTATGTACATCATAAAGCACAAACAAACTCATGCATAAATGCTATTATCTTCACTCTTGGCATATTTCATAAACATATAGAAGATATAACAAAATTAAAAGAACACACACTAATAGAAAAATATTATTTATATTACTCAGTATTACTGTTTGTGTAATTAGTAGTATGACCAGAGCTAAAACATTTGAGCAATCATTTGCCTACTTAAATCGCATGGCAATTACACGTTTTTAGAAGTGTCAAGGAGCATTTCAAATGGTTGTGAAACTAAAGTATTAGGTATAGTTTGTTATGACCGTTTCTAACGACCATACTCAACCAAAAGTGTGTTACGTTTTGAGTGCAATAGTACTTCGGAAATGTTTTCATTAATTCAAAGAGCTCTCAGTGCAGAAACCTACCTGAATCGATCAACAGTGCTAGCGGGTATCTTGTAGTCGAGCATCTCGGAGATATCACGCGGCCGCGGCAGCTGTGAATGATTCGCAAGGGGTCCCAGTCGCAACTGGTTCCCAGCGCCTTTGTGCCGCCCCTCGCAACCCGACCCCCCCGCAAGCCACCTACCTCTGGTTGTACCGCTCTCGTTAGACATGCGTGGCTGCCTCGGTCGTTCGTAGCCGTCGCACATTTCAAGTTTGCTGCGGTTCAAAGTCCAAACTCAAGATACAGATACCAGCACCACCACCAGCACCGAGAGATTACTGCACCATCTCGTTTTCATCGTTTTCATCGCGGTGGCTACTTTCAATTTAAATTCTCCAATCTGGGCAGACCTTCGCTGGGGGGTACGAAGATCCCAGTGCGGCGCGATAAGAGGGCGACACTTATGCCAGGTAGACACTTCCAACGCGTCACCGATTGCACTAGGTTATTCTGACAGCACTTCACCCCTTATCGGTACCGCGTGCTCGAGCAATCCTTATCAGGCCGCCGAAATTGCGTACCACTGAAGTTCTCACAGGCCCCCCGCCACTGCCATTATTGGACTTTCAACTATAAATAGTGAGCGATAGGTTTTATCGCCTCGCTCAATTGTTGCTTATCTCCCCGCCTGCTCATTGGCCAGTTTTCGGTTATAGAATCAGATCGCATATGTAAGACTTGTTTTTCAGCTGGTTTATCAAGTGAACAGGCTAACTGGCCATGTAAACGCGATAAGAACAGGCGTGGAGAGCTCATCTTCAAATCTCAAGTTGCTTACCTAAACGGCGTGCAGATACAGTGTCATCATCTGCCGAGAGGTCAAAGTCCCATTTGTCGAATTTTAAACCTAATCTTTTTGATATGAGCCCTGATATTAAGAAATCGTGCCGACTGCAATCTTGAATATGAGTTATTAAGGCTTTTTTTTTATTGCACAGCGAAAGATATATGGGATAGCACTTACTTTATCATGCCCTTTAGACTTGGAAAGCATCTTATCTACAACTATGTACATCTATGTATGTAGCTTTGAATTAAATTTATAGTTCTCCCTATTTATTGTTCTTTTTTATTGAACCAGGCAAATAGAATGCTAACCTTTTGATGTCTTCATATGCTGTCACCTTAGTTTTGTCTAATTATTTCAGCTAAGTCCATTAAAAATATGATAATTGCAATATTGATAAGCAGACTGATAGGCGACCTAGATTCCTAGAAATTTGTCTAGCCAGGTTAAAAGCGACTTTTGAAGAGGCGTATTAGCAAGGTTAACTGCGCATACCCTCCAAACGATGAGTACACCCATCTTATATATGCGCACACTTGTAGGTGTTTATTGGTCTCAATCACATATCCATTTCGCCGCAAGATAAGGCCGTATCGATCTGAAGAGACCCTGTTCCCGGAATATCGCCGGTCAACACACTCCACACGGGCACCCACCCCCCTTCCATTTTTCGACGAGCCTCTCGACTCGTGACGCATCCATACCATATCAAACCATAGTATGGTATGGTGTGCAACACAGTGCCAGACCTGAAAAGCACATCGACTCTGGGCTAAAGTATCTCTGTCTCGGCGCTCCGCTCCGAGTGCTTTTAAGACCCTAACGAACCCGTTGTGCTCACAGTCGATTCAGTCAACGCTCGGCGTTCAACCGATCAAGTCGCTTTATAAGACGGGGATCCGAAGTGGAATTCCCCAGTGGAATTAATCGTGTGTGCATCTGGCCTAGGATTTCGCAATTGTCATTTACCAATTTTCACCTCCCCCCGCCCCCCCTCCCACACACAACGTTTATAAATACCACGCAGTGCGATTGCAATTAACAAAACGCGGAAACAGTTTACACCGAATTGCATTAATTCGACTAGAAGGTTTGTTTGTCTCTTTCATTTATCTCCTATCCACAAAGCTGAAGGTCGGAAAAGCGTAAACAATGCGCCATCGAAAGCAATGGGTTTATAATCCGCAAAGGTTGCATTTTTGCGGCTTACGTTTTATTTTTCGCTATGCGATCTATTTCCCTAGTCTTTATCTCGATCCCACTTATGTATGTATGTATGTACATACACTTATGTATGTATGTGACCCCATTTGTGGCACATGTTTTTTGATAGTTGGAGTTAGTTCTATTGAAAACCTTATCAGCTGGGCGAAACTTTCAGTGGTTACATAAAAGCCGGCATTGGACCCGCCCCCCCACACAAGTAAATACATATAGCCGCAAGGTCGAGCCCACTCAATCTAGAAAATAGCAAAAATCTCAATTTCGTGCAATATAATTAACGTTGTCGATGTAGAGACCCTGTATAGGAAGAAACCGCACGATCGCGCAGACTGTGAAAAAAATAATTCGTGGACTTTGGTCCCTCGTGCCCAGCAAAAAAAAATGATCTTATAAAAAAAAAAAAGAAAAACAACAAATCGCGCATACATTATTTGTGTGCTTTTTTTATTTTCCTATGTTGAGGTGGCTTTTGTAGTGGCTGCTTTGTTGCTCTGCCCGCCGATACGCAAACAAATAAATGCCGGTAGTGGTCGGTGCTGAAATTATTAAGTATACGCCGCATAGTCGTCGCCACAATGTGGGTCAAACGAAAATGAATTCGTATCGTATCGTATTGTGGCTATTTCGAGTTTGGAGCTGCTGGTCTTTCTGGTTTATTGATATGTTTTGACAATAGATATCCGATCGGATGCACTGACCTTCGCCAAGTTGTATACTTCGAATCAAGGTTTTCCTTTGGCTAGAGTCTAGCACTCCGTTTTGCTAGACTCTAGTTTTGGGCATTTCATGCTGAGGAGTTGAAGAACTTTTATTCAGTTTATAAATAGCTATATATAAATAAACATTTTTATGCATACACATGCACCGCATGTCGAGTTCCAACGCCTGGGGAAGCTTACAAATTATTTATCGAAGCAATTATCTTTCGAGTGAGGAAAGGTGAACTTTGTCTTCGTTTGTCTGCCTTGCCACTGGAGGCCGTTCTAGAATCTGGGCACTGCTGCCCAGACCCACAATCGCAGACAGACACAATCACAATCACATCGTTTGTCCCGGTGATGATAACCCTAGCCCCAGATGAATAAAGCTGCGCTCAGTGACGTCAATCATCAATTGCATGTGCAGTGTTATGACATCAACGTCTGTATAATAATTAATTTATATACCATATAGCAAATCTGTAGCGTGCAATAATTGAACTTTGGACTGGTACTGGCTCCAAGCAAAACACTTATGAAAACAGAGATACAAATGTGAAGTATCTACAATCTAAAACGCATTTCAACTTCAAAACGTTGACAAAGATGTTTTTTGTCTATGAATCACATGGCGGCGCGTATGTCTGGCAATTTCCATTGCCACCTTATCAGATAATGTTTACTACGACCCATCTAGACCACAAAGAAACAAGTTATCGGGAGCCAAAATTGGGCGTTCACCTGAATTGACGAAAAGATGAGTGTTTCGATTAGCGTGTCTCCTGTATCTTGATTGCAATCAAGGCTTAAGCTGTAGATTTCCCAAGACTTTAGCTAAAAAATTTCTATCTATTGCTTATGTATACCCATTATCTGTCTTTCACAGCACTTTTCTTGTACGTGGGATATCATTAGCAGGCTACAGGTATGGCTGAAGCCCATGCCGCCGTGGCATTCTCATTTGCCATCACCCACGAGGGCTTCGACATCAACTATGACCACGAGGTGCTCAATTTGGTGTGGAATTCGGGTGTTCGCTCCTGGAAAAAGCGCTTGGGTCGCGCAAGGGTAAGTCCAAGCCTCTTACGTCTACTGAAATTCAAATGAACATCAATTCATATGGAAATCCTCTCCAGAACGGCGTACGCAATGGCGTTTATCCGGCTCACATCCAGAGTCTCTGGCTGATCTCGGCAATAGCGCTGGGACTACATTTTGCTGGTTACCAGGCTCCATTCAATCTGACCAACCGGATACTGGTGCACCTGCCTTCCAACACAATAAACTGGCAGGTGACCGCCTGCTTTTTGGCCGCTCTGGTGGTCTGGCTATCGATCTGTTTCACCATGAGATACACTCTCAAGCTGCTGCTCATGTACAAGGGCTGGATGTACGAGTCGAGAGCTCCTGGCAGTCGCGTCTCTCTGCCCACCATGTTGTGGGTGGCTGTGGTGCGGGTTCTATCCAGTTGGAACAAACCGGGCCTCTACAGCTTCCAGGGCTCTCTGCCCAGGCTGCCGCTGCCCTCCGTCAAGGACACGATGACCAGGTACCTGCGAAGTGTTCGACCCCTGCTGGATGATGACAACTATACGCGCATGGAGCGACTGGCCAATGAATTCGAACAGACCATCGGCAAGAAGCTGCAATGGTATCTCATCCTCAAGAGCTGGTGGTCCACCAACTACGTATCGGATTGGTGGGAGGAGTATGTCTACCTTCGTGGTCGCAGTCCCCTCTGCGTGAACAGCAACTTCTACGGCACGGATGCGATCTTCATGAACCTCACCGACAAACAGGCGGCGCGTGCGGCCAATGTCATCTCCCTGCTCCTCAACTTCCGCCGACTGATCGAGCACCAGGAACTGCAGCCTGTAAGTAACAATACTATAGCTGTAATAACATTTCAAAGAATATTCGTATAGATTGCGTTTAATGAGTAATTCAGCCGGCACTTGAACTCGCGTTGCAGTAAACTCCTATTATATATTCAAAATATTTTTTAACTACTTCATAGAGACAATAACAAATCATTAGTCATATTCATTTGCTTTGTTGACATTAACACATTACAAATGAACGTATCTCATATTAAACCCTTTAAATTCTTTTTAGATTATGGTGCAGGGCATGATTCCTCTGTGCTCTTGGCAGTACGAACGCACCTTCAACACGGCACGCGTGCCCGGCCTGGAAACCGATCGTATCATCCACTACCGGGACTCCAATCACATTGTCGTTCTCCACAAGGGCTGCTACTACAAGATGCTCATCTACTACAAGGGTCGCATCCTGCGTCCATGCGAATTGCAGGTGTAAGTGACTTGTGGAGTGCCTTTATAGAGAGAGAGAGTTATGAATTGGTGTTATTCTGCAGGCAAATTGAGGAAATCCTGAAGGGCAATGCCACTCCCGTGGAAGGTGAGGAGCATTTGGCTGCCCTGACCGCCTGGAACCGCTCCAAGTGGGCGGAGGCTCGCAACACTTTCTTCTCGTGGGGAGTCAACCAGACCTCACTGCGAACCATTGAGTCGGCCGCGTTTGTGCTCTCCCTGGATGATGAGCCCTTCGAGTTTGATTTGGCGCGTCCGGAACTGCTGGACAACTTTGGCAAGAAGCTGCTGCATGGCAATGGCTACAACCGCTGGTTTGACAAGTGCTTCACGGTCTGTGTGGGCACCAATGGTCGCGTTGGCTTCAATGCCGAACACACCTGGTAAGTGGAGTCCAAACGCTGCACCCAATATCTCCTTTCAGCACCCATCAAATCTATTCGATTTGCCATACTTTGTAACTTTCTGAACCGATTTGTGAAATTATCCAAATTCCAAAAGGTCCGACGCTGCCATCGCCTCACACATGTGGGAGAACCTGATCGTCGATGATCTTGTATCGGACGGGTAATGATTTTCGATTCCTATACCCGCCTGCAATTTGTCGGTTTCGGTTGGCTGCGTTCAGTTATCACCTATCACCCATTTTACCAATTAAATGATCATTTTTTATTAACTCCGGTTGTGGCCTAACAATTGATTTACACCATCTACACTTTTTTTATAGGGCCGATGCACCGGTTTTGGGACACCTGTGGGAGTATATATTTGGTGATGATATTTATGGGTAAACACTTAACTACAAAGCACTTAACTACACACAAGCACAAAGCAAAGCTATTCGAGTCAGTTTTGGATTGAGCACGAGGGATCACTAGGCGCTAAAAGCTTAAATGATCTCGCCATACAGTAAATACTAGCTTGAATGAACTTGAAACATACAAAGTCCAGTACTTTTTGAGGGATTTCTCATTTTTTACATAAAGAATAGTAGTAAACATGTTGTATATCAGCTTCCAATGAGAATTTTACTTTTTCCTCGCTGCGTTTATTTACTGTATTTACAAATGCTAGTCAACCCAAAAGCAAACATTCAGGTTATTTCGTTTACGTGACTAACAACAATTACACAAAATTAACAAAACTTTGATTTACGCTGCTTGCAATGAATTCCGCCACAAAACCCATCTCCACAATGCTAACCTATTCCTTGGTAACCCTGTAGATACGATGAAACTGGCAACACAAAGGGTACCCCGGAGTTCCAGCCGCCCACACCCACCAGGCTGCCGTGGGATCTTAAGCCATGCATGGCGCAGATCGAGGAGGCCACCATCGATGTGACTAAGCTTATCAACGAGGTGAACCTGCGCATCCTGGTGCACCAGGATTACGGCAAGGGCTTTATGAAGAAGTGCCGCATCTCACCGGATGCCTTCATACAAATGGCCCTGCAGTTGGCCTACTACCGGGATGCCGGTCGCTTCTCGTTGACATATGAGGCTTCCATGACCCGTCTGTTCCGCGAAGGAAGAACTGAGACAGTGCGTCCGTGCACCATTGAGTCATCCGCCTGGGTCAAGGCCATGCAGAACCCAGACACAACCGTAAGATGTTAGAAATCTATGTAACTGGATCATTAACTAATCCATATATCCTTGCTGTTTAGAACGATGAGCGTGTCAAGATGCTTCAGGCTGCCTGCGATCGTCACCAGCTGGGCTACCAGGATGCCATGTGCGGTCGTGGCATCGACAGGCATCTGTTCTGCCTGTATGTGGTATCCAAGTACCTCGAGGTGGATTCACCCTTCCTCAACGAGGTGCTCAGCGAGCCCTGGCGCCTGTCCACTAGTCAGACTCCGCACGGCCAGACGCCCAAGATGGACCTGAAGAAGCATCCGAACTGCATCAGTGCTGGTGGCGGCTTTGGGCCCGTCGCCGATGATGGCTACGGTGTGTCGTACATTATTGCCGGAGAGAACCTGATATTCTTCCATATCTCAGCGAAGACAACGTGCCAGCAAACGGTATGGAGCACCTGGTTCATAACATGGAGCATAGCTAACTGAAATGTTTCTTTTTTTTTGCAGGATGTGCATCGCTTCGCGCAGAACATATCGCAGGCACTGTCCGACATTCGCAGCATGTTCGAGCAGCACATGAAGGACCATCCGAAACCCGCCAAATCACTCACAAACGGCAAATCCACATAATCCGCCTAAGTCCATGTAGTCGAGATTCTTGTTAGCATTTGTTTTATCCCTTCTAGTTGGTCGTTTTAAACACATCTGATACATCCGTCTAGCTTAAGTTCCAAATGAAGTGCAAAAGTCGTCGTGAGAGTTATATACATAAACAATGCAATTTTTTATAAACAATTGTGACTTGGCTGGTTTTAAGATTTAGTCTTTAGATACTTTTGCACAATATTTGATGTTTCTCAATCAATTAGTCTGTAAACGAAGAAATCGCGTAACCTTAAGTGCTATAAATATACTTCATTTTAAGCATATGATTGCCGTTGTGTATACTCTATCAAATCGCCAAGGTATTGGCATGTATGGTTACTCCATTGATCTTCTTGTCCATATGGGGACGTTAGTTCTTCAAGACAGAACAGTACAGTCTATTTCCCTGACTATCAGATCAACTAGTGGAAGTTCTAAGGAAAATATGTTTCATATTTTTTCTGGCATATCGATAAAAATTGGAGAAATGAAATTGAAAAATGCAAAAAAAAATCTAAAATCTGGAATCTGCATGCCTAATATCCCTTGCTTTTATAGTTCCAGGGATATCTCTGGGATAGACTCATACGGACTGACAGATGGCCAGATCAACTCGGCTGGCGACCCTGATCACTTTATAGGATCGCAAACGCTTCCTTCTACCTGTAACCTACTTTTACTCTACGGGTATCGGGCTTAAAGACGAACCTCTACCTCTTGATATATACAAAGTTAGGACGGGAATTACCTGTTATTTCATTGCCTTGTTAGGTTGCAATCTTAGGTAGCCGAACGTGTCCTATAAATACCAGGACCCACAAGAATTGAGCTCAGTTGAAGTTATATCCTTGAAGGCGATTCATACTCGATACTCCTAATCCAGTCTCGCCGAGGAAACTAAACGTACTTACTCGTATTTTCGAAATGAAGTTCTTGGTGAGTGTTTTCATAGTTCTTAGGCATTTTACACGGATTCATTAATATGAGTTGGTTTCCAGATTTTCTGTCTGGTTGCTCTGTTTGCCATAGCCTCGGCGCGTCCCCAGTTCGGATACGGATTCGGTGGATTTGGAGGCGGGTTCGAGCAGCAACAACAGCAGGCCGGGTTTGGACAAGGTTTCGGTGGCTTCGGCTCCTTTGGACAGCAGCAGCAGCAGGAAGGTTTTGGCGGAAATGGAAACTTTGGTCAGCAGCAACAAGAATTTGGTGGTTTCGGCGGTTTTTACGGTTGAATATGAGAGAACTGATCATTATTGTAAAATCTAAGCTTATTAAAAAACGTAATGAAAAGTTACTAAACGTGTTCTTTGAAATGTTGTCTAGATACATGTATACATGTGAGTCAAGCTGATTTTTAGATCTGCTCCATTGGTTAATACAAATTAAAAAAATATGGTTTTTATTCAAATATTATTATAAATTTTGTATTGGTCTCAAGTTGCCCACTTGCAATAATTATGATTGGGAATTTGCTCGAAAATGTAAATGCTTTCGAAGTAACTCTCAATCATAAATACCGCACAATTTTGTAGAATCCATTAGCACTCGCACATGGACAGTAACTGACCTCCTGCTCCTTGATCTCCGCTGTGTCCTGTCTTGGTTTTTGAGGGTCGTTATGGTTCGGGAATTCTGCCAGGCTGCAACTTTCTTTCTGGAACCGGAAACTGGAGTCATATAGCACTCTAACCTCGCCATCGTCGATTTCGTCGAATGCGCATGGACAGCGGAAGGGATCTTTAGATTTCGGAATGGAAACTTCTCTATCCTGGTAAGGTGGATGGTTACTACAAGTACAGTCTGTACCCGCGGGCCCTTCCTCCATTTTCCTGTCATAAACCTTTTGTCTTTGGGGTTTTCTACACCAAGTGAAAAATCCGCTACGCTTCGATGCTTTCTTACTGCTAACTTCTATAATATTTTTGTCATTTCTAGCATTGGCTGGTTTTTCATTAGTTTTCCTTGGCGATTTTTCTTCTAAGTTTTCATCCTGCGGCCGTTTGTTGTTTGTTTTGAAACAGAGAAACCCGCGTGATTTTGTCGATGGAGGGGATTTTCTTTCTCTTTGGTTGAACTTTTCCTGCGGTTTTTCAATTCGTTGAAAACATGCAAGTCCCCTCGATTTTGAAGCACTCTCCTCTTTTTGTTTCTTTGTGGGAGTTGTGTCCTTTTTATTGTAATTAAAACTAGATTTTGAAGAAGTTTTTTCATTAGGTTTCGGATTTTCATTGGGATTTTTTGTCTTTTTTATGAAACAGCTAAATTCCTTCGATTTAGGTAGAGCTTTTTCATTTCCCATTTCTGTTTCCTGCTCATCATCATTTTTTGGTTTCAAACAACAACTAAATATGGAGGATTTCGAATTCTTTCTTTTCGTATCATTGTCTTCTATTAATTTGTCATAATTTTGAGATTCTATGGCACATAAACAAGCAGAGGAAGATTTCATTACAGGCAATGGGTAATCTTTGGCACATTTTCGAGATTTCTTTTCCTCAAACTCCTTGAATTTTTCGAAATTTTTCAAAATATGCCTATCGTAGCTGTTTAAAATGGGATCTGTGACTAGAGGATTACGTCTGTTTTGGGAAAAAACTGGTGCAGGTATACCAGGGGTAATGCAGACGGTTCTAACTACTGCCATTTCGTTGGATTCGTGGATATCTTTGGCTTCTGCCTTAGGTAAATTACAATGCTTATGGAGTACCTGTCGCTCCTTTTTAAGAGGAACGAACATCTTGCATGAGTTGCAGATCCTAGTTGCAATCTGATCATTATTGTAAGCATCTGATTTGCCACTACTTTGACGACCCCTATTCTTGGAAATATTTTTGCATTTACGAAGATCGGTAAATAAGACTCGATGACGGTAAGGACAATCTTCAGAATATGACTCTGCATCGTAGTTGACATCATCGCACTGATCCTTTTCCCGATCCACTGGCAACCTTTCATTTGTCCAATAAATACCCTTTCTTTTGGGACAGTGACAATTGCTGTCGGTTTTCTCTAGTCTATCTGGGAATTTTGGATTATTACAGACTTCATTATCATTAGCTTTTGGGCGGTGTAGTCGATGATAACAGCTCTTAGTATTCAATGCTGTATCTTTTTTGCACTGTATCTCAGTATCTTCATCTTCCCTTGGACAATTTGCTTGACCGGTTGCTTTTCTTTCGCTATATGCTCTCTGCTTTTGAGAAGTCACTTTACATGGGTTATTGGTCGTAACTTCATATTCATTTGGAATTCTATTAATACCTTGATTATTATTAGGACAATGTGCATTACAGGACCCTTTTTTCATATATTCGATCTCCCCATAGTTGAGATCAGGTTCTCCAAATCTTTCGGGACATTTTGGATTCTCGCAGATTGGAAAATTATAAGTAGTTTGATTTTGTGGAATATGGTCATATCGCTGCCGATCATAACAATTGTCAGCATATAATCCTGAATGTTCTGCAAATTCGTATTCTGGAAATGGAGTTTTTCCTGCGACTGTTGTTTTCTTTTCGCTTTGCAATGATCGTCTTGTAGAACCGATTTTTCGCGACTTACTATCCACATATCCACTTTCATTCCGTGTCCTATTGATTTCCTTTGTACTTTTACAAAATTCTTTTCCGCACTTTCTTTCCGAACTGCATAATTTGGCGTTTGTTGGATATTTATTTTTATCCTGGTTTATATCTTTTTTATCGGTGCATTCTGAATTCGTACAATTAGGCTCCACTGTGCTTTTTTCAACATTTCCAGTTCTGTAAGTATTTCTATATTGTGGAGAGTGGATATCTTTATTCGAACTTACTTTACATTTTAATTTATCAGGACATTTCGCATTGGCGCAATTTGTAGCCCCTGTGTTTTTTCGAATTTTTTGATTAGTAGAATACTTTTGATTAGGACAATCTTCAGTGCAGGAATTTTCTTCGACTTCGTTTTGTGGGTACATTTCTAGTTGGGTTCTTCTGGATGAGACTATCTTTGATGAATTCTCTAAATTGTTCGGTTGCCTATGTTTTTGCTGCATTTCGGGATTATTTTCATTTGCAAATAAAACATAATCTTCGTCATTTCTTTGAACCATTTTATCTCTTCTGTGTGTATTCACTACTGTAATTCGTCCTTGTTGCATTTCACCTTGATTAGAAGGGCAATTTGGTGAGCAGCCTGCAGTTTGGAAATAATGTTTAGTCCTTTGGCTCCTGGGATGATTCGAACAAACTTGATTTTCTGCGTAATCTACGGATGCCCTTTTATCTGAGTTTTTTCTTTCGGTTTGTTGATTCAAGGCCTTATCTGTCTGATGCTTATTGGAATTCCGGTAAAAATATATTTCAGGTTCATTTCTGTATACCAACGGAGGATCTTTGGATTTCTGACAGCCTTCGCCTTGTTCATTATATATAATTGTATTATTTGCCGGACAACATGGACTTCCGCAAAAATCTTCATAATTCTGAGCGGTGCCAGCCTTTTGGAAAGTTTCATCAAAACCACAATCCGGGTTGCCCTCTAGTTGGTAATTTTCCTTTGAATAATATGTGGCACTATTCGCCTTGGGGTAAACTGGATTTTCCCAAGAACTGGGCAATTGACCGGCTACTGGACAAGACGGATTATCGCATGTCTGTGTATGATCCACATAGTTTATGTCCCTATTAAGAGTGTGTTCACCTACACCGGATTGATCGCTGACTTGGAAGGTTACAATTCCACGATTGTTTTCACATGGCCCATGCTCGGATCGTTTGCATACTTCTGCATTATTCGCAATGCCATTTTCTCTACTCATTTCCATTTCAACACATTCAGGATTGCAACATGGCACGATTTCCGTTTGATCAACTCCATTCGAGTTGGGGTGCATGGGACTGTTCCATGATTTAAGGTAATCTAAAGCATATGGGCAAGTTGAATTGTTGCATATAGGTAAAGGCTCTTGAACACCATTTCCTTCATTAGCTGGACATATATTATTGTGGTCCTGAAAGGATATTCCTCCATTGCATGGAGGTCCATGGTCTGGACCAGAACAATAAGGCGGACACTTGCATATTTCCCTGGCAGCTGGTCTTTCTGCATTTGAGGTAGTTTTGGAAGCCTGGCTATAATGTGAATCCGTTTTTGGCTGGCCTGTTGAAACATTCTGTTGGCAATTCAGCATCTGGGGAGTATTTCTACTGCACTGGGCATTCAAACATGATCTATTAAGACTCTCATTCGTGCTTTGATTTTTATAATCCGCCATTGGGCTATTGCTTTTTTCTTGACTACCGGTTGCAAAATTGATGGGTTCGTTGAAGGCGTTCTGGGTTCGATATGGTTGACTTTTTCGCTCGCATATTTCCATTGGGTAATCATATTCCGTTTGTCTAGATGTTGTATTACTTTTAAAAGGTTCATAAGCGGCGGAACCATTATTAAAGGAGTCCTGAAGTGTCCTGCCATTCACTGTGTTGTTTTGATAAATCGCATTATTTCTTACAGGACAAGTGCCTGTAAAATATGTACTCGAATTTGATTGATAGACGATCGATGATGGGTTTCCACAGTTTGCAGCATCTCTTTTACTGTAAGCGTACCTATGACCCAAATTCATTGGCATTTCACTATAGTGGATTGGTTGCGAACTATCCTCCTTGAAGAAGTATTGATTTTGGAAATAATCAACCGGCTGACCAAAAGCTTTTCTTTCCATTTGGACATTTCTCCGCTGGTAAGCATTAGTTTGCCTTCGGCCTTCATCTGCAGTCTTTGAGTTTTCACACTTTGCGTTTCCTTTTCTAGAATTTATTTGCTTTTCCAGGCCGGCCACAGTTTTTTGCAGAATATTTAATATTTCCCTCACGTCACAATCGTCGTCTTGGGGCAAACGTCGTTTTGGGATTTGTTCCTTACTTGATTTTCCATCTCTATTCCTTGCAACTGATTTTTTGCATTGGCAATTTTCACACACATTGCTTTTGGTTTTTTCACATGATAAGGGTTTCTTCACAGATCTCTTTCTAGAACTACATCTACTGCAACAACTGCAGCATCTGCTACTTTTTCGTTTTTTCGTACCAATCGGCTTCTTATTTTTCGGAGCAGTCACTTTGGGCAATGCAATTTCTATGGAACTGGTTTGTTCTAGACGGTGTTGGGCTTCCTGCGATTGACTTATAAGGGAATTGGATTGTACAAGTCTTAAGCTCTTAGCTTCCGCTTTTTGTGGCGTACTTTGAACTTGCTTACGTGGTTTCATAGACTCCCTTTTAGCCAGACGAGCTTGTTGGCACTTACACTTAGTTTCATCCGATGTAGCCTGATTTCGTTGCCTTTCTCGCTTTTGAAGTTCTACTGAATTTGATCGTACTACCTGGCTTTGGCCTTCATGTGATTCAATTGTGAGCGAATTTGATGATACTAGACATAACCCAGTTGGCTTGCTGGACTGATTGATACTGTCCCGATATCGTGTTCCCGTTTTGAATCCTTCTGATCCTGGCTGCTCTTGTTTGAATCCTTCAACTTGTTGCCTGTGCTGTGCAGCATTATAGGACATTTTCTGATAGTTGACATCATTTTCGGGAGGTACTCCCAAAAACAGTGCGGATGTCTGAGTGACAGCCACAGTGCATTTGGGACTCTGCCTGTTGGCATATCTACCATTTGCCATTTCAAAGGAACCGCGGAATGAGTCTTCAGTACCAAAACTTCGAATAGCTCTTTTAGATCGTCCTATGGCTTCAGCTGAAATAAACAATATACGAGTTAGGCTAAGATTTATTCAAGACGGTAATGCTTATGATACCTTGTCTATAGGACCTTTTATCCATCTGATTGCAATTAGCCTGTGTATCGTGCCTTTTTCTTGGCGTATCCGAATCATTCGCCGAGTACTCTTTCTGATCATAATACGGATACTCATCAGTTTTAATTTGATTATAATTTGAAGAATTTCTACCATACGCTTTAACGTCGTCTCGATATACACTGCGTTTTCCACATTCACCTAACATTTCTCCGCTTTCCACATTATTATTGCGCTGAACAAATTTATCAAGCGTATTTCTACCGTAAACTTCCTTTGGCGTCTCAATTGAAGAATCGTAGGATACTTCTGAGCAATTACGGCCCTGACTCTTCAAAGTCCTTTCTTTTACCTTAAAACTTATTGATTGGTCGACCTTTCCCTTTTTATTTTCATATTGAAAATTGGAACTCCTTCGTTGTTGAATCCCCCGATCTTGATCCATAATTTTGTTTTGCCGCATTGGTAAGTTTTCCTGAGTTCCCCTGGCCATATATCCTTGAACTTCCGTATTGCTGGGCATTTTAAGACCCCACTTGGCATCTGAATTGGTAGGGGACCTGCTTACCTTCTCTATTTGGTTTAGATAATCGCACTGGCACGGTATCTTTGGTTTGTAGTCAGTGTCCATTTCAATGTCCGTTTCCGAGGGACTATAGCCGCCGTAGTTCTTGTAAGTTGGTCTTGATATGTCTGGCTTACACTGGAAATAAACCCTTGAGTTGCCACTACTTCTTGATGGAGTTTTGGTAACCATTCGATCTGGTCTAAAATCCTCCCCGCTGTTGACCCTCTTCTTCAGTTTCTGAAATCCCCCCGACGAAGCTGGAGATTTCCTTTCTTCAGAGTAACTCCTTGCTTCATTTTCGCTGATTGTCTGCGTTTCGGCCACAGAAACGGTTTTGGTTTTCTTAAACCGCTTTCTAGCTCTCTTTTTAATTGTACACTGACAGGAATTATCCGACTTGATGGGTGTATTAAGTTGATGATCGTAGGGGGTGCGATTGAGAATCGAACAATTGATAATCTCCTCCAGAGATCCCTTAGAATTTTTTTTCAGATCCTCCTTGGCTTTACTGATATTAAGTTGCCAGGTGGATGGGTAATTGCTGGTACTATATCGCGACCGAGAGCTGCCCCTGGAATGCTCTTTGGTTTTCAAGCTGTGGCCACTTACAGTACGGTTGTCCTCTGAAATGAGAAGAGTAGTTAAGTCCTTTAATGTGGTATATACTCAGCATTTATAACCATACCAATTGTCTTTAGTTTCCCACGCTCGTGCGCTGAGTTCCTCGCTTGAAGCTCACATCCTGGCTGATTTCCTGCCGTCTTCCTCTCCCGGAAAACTCTCATCGGACTGCATGCCAAGATCCTGTGCAGTTTCATTGCTGCTCTCGACGAGGATCTCTCCTGGACACCGCTGACCCATGTGGGATCTCTGCCCAACGGGGGAGGAGATGCCACAACTCCACCATGATCCAGGACCGATTCGCTTATAACCTGTCCTCCGCTAACGCTTTTGGCTAAGGCTCGTCGCAGGAGGATTTGCTGCGCAGTACGACGCCTTTTAGCCAGGCCAGTCATTTTCAAGGAGCGCAATTCAAGAACGGCAGCTCAGAGGTTCAGTTACATTGTTGGATTTATCTGACAGTTGGAAAAAAGCAACCGCATTGGAAAAAAAGTAAATTGTGTGGTATGTAGGGTGATCTAATTCGATTTACTTGGGCTTAAAAGGGGCACTCACATGGATATATTTCATATAATAGCACTTTTAATTATAATAGCGAATCATGAATATTTTATTAGCCGCCAGAAAAACTACTTATCCGAAGCTTTCTGGCGACAGCTAACTAAATGTTGAGTATCTGTACAGGTTACAGCTGGCACTTAACTACTTTGGGGGCGATTTCAAAAGCCACAGCCTCCTCCACAGCTGTAGTCACAGGTGTAACAGCTCCTTGCGACAGGTGCACAGCTGCAGGAATTGCAGCACTGGTTGCAGTATGGACTGCACCCGTACTCCAGGCTGCGCGGCTTTGGATTCAGGACAAACGGAGGACTGGCGAACCGGTCGTAGTAGACTGGGGGATACCACTTCTTTTGCTTTCTGCGACGCTTCTTCTTCTTCAAGTAGCATATGCACTCGGCATTGGGTATAAGCTTACGTAGAGTTTGCTCCAGATTGGTGAGATCGCACTCGCAGCCAAAGTCTTCGGGTAATCCAGTGCCGGCCACACAGGTGCATTTACCCTGTCGATTGCACGTGCACTCCGCATCCTCGTCGAAGGATTCATCGTTTTGCTCATCGGGAGATGGAGCACACTTGCAACAGCGACAGGTATCCGGCTTACCAGTTGAGATACAAATGGGCACCTGTTACGGAGATCAAGGTGTTACCAATGCGGTCTGCCGCGAATGCCACTCATCATACCTGTATGCATTTGTACGTCTTGTTTTTGGCATCGGTCACAATTACTTCCCGAATATCCGGCGGGCTTCCCCTATCCGATGCATAGTCTATAGTATTGGTTGGTGTTCCCATGTTTCCCATGTTTCCCATGCTTCTTCGCAGTTCTTGATTTTCTAGTTCGTTTTTGAGAGGTCCCAGATTACTTGCCATCGGGTTTTGACCTTGGCAATTGCAAGTAAATCCCACTCCGCTGCCCACCAGCCGCTTTAGGCTCTTTCTTTTGGTGGTTCTGTGGCCATCAGTTTCTGGACGAGATGCTTGTGTTTCGGGAGGAACCTGTTGTTTTTCAGAGTCTGGACACTGGCAATTTATTTGGGTTTCGGCTTGGCGAGTAAAGTTTTGTTCCTCGACATAGGCATCCGCGGAGTATCTGAAATATGAATGGAGTAAATATCAAATTTAAATAGTATAGCAAATAGTTTACCCTTCTGGCTGACCCCTCCAGTCGTCACGATATCTATAAAACAGAAAAATTGTTCGTTTTTACCTTTGAAGAATTTAATAATATACTCTACCTATTCCAACCTGGCTGATAAGCTTCGCTGTGGATAAAAAAAAATAAAATCTACAAGCCAATCAGAGATTCAGGGTGTATAAATACCTGAATCGGCGCCTATCACTGTGGAAAAAGAAAAGTGAAGTTAAGTTTTACAGTAAAAACAAGATAGAATGCTATAGTCGAGTTCCCCGACTACCACATACCCGTTACTCAGCTAGTGGAAGAGCAAACGAGAAATTTCAACATTTTCTGGAATATCGGTAGAAATTGGGAAAAAAGGTAATAAATTAAAAAAAAACTTAAAATTTTTTTAAAAGTGTGGGCGTGAGAGTTTTGTGCGGTCTGTGGGCGTGGCAACATTTGGAAACAAACTTGCGCTGCGTCTATGTCTCTGGAAGCTGAATTCTTCATCTCAACATTATAGCTTTTGTATTTACTGAGATCGAGGCGGTCAAACGGACAGACGGACGGACAGACGGACAGGCGGACATGGCCAGGTCGACCCGGCTATTGATCCTGATCAAGAATATATATACTTTATATGGCCGGAAACGCTTCCTTTTGTCTGTTACATACTTTTCAGGAAATCTATTATACTCTTTTACTCTACGAGTAATGGGTATATAAACCTAAAACAATATTTTATATACTATGCAGATATTTTAGAAAAACTAATCATATAAGTCTAAGGACTTACTAGTAAGCTTGTTCATGCTCATTCTGAGGTCTTGGTCTACCTCTGGGTCCAGTTCCATTTCCAGGTCCTGGCGGTGGGTAATAATTGCTGAATAAACAACAATACATCATTAATATTTAACATTATTTTTAAAAATATACTTAAAAACTTGTACATTTTTTAGTTCTGTGTGCCCAAATCGTTTCTAATCTTACCCTTGTTGTCCACCGCCCGAATCTGGAAGCCCTCTAGATCCCCGACCGGGATATCCTCTAGATCCAGGATCGGGGTATCCTCTAGATCCTGGACCTGGGTATTCTCTAGATCCCGGACCTGGATATCCTCTGGGTCCCGGACCTGGATATCCTCTGGGTCCCGGACCTGGATATCCTCTGGGTCCCGGACCTGGATATCCTCTGGGTCCCGGACCTGGATATCCTCTGGGTCCCGGACCTGGATATCCCCTGGATCCCGGACCTGGATATCCCCTGGATCCCACAGTTGAATATCGTTGGCCTTGATACTCCGCACCATGTTCTTGGCCGTACGGCGGTGGATCATTCTTGCTAAAAAATACATTTCCTTATATACCTTTTACATTTCCTTTAAAGTACTAGCTCCTATTACTCACTTGACTACGATCAGCAGGATGGTGGGTTGAGCTGGAGGCTGTGTTGTTATCCGCGATGGTGAGTCTCCACCTTTACGAGTTGAAGTATTGGTAACTGGGCTGGGAGTGGAAGTGGGAGAAGGATCTCCATCATAAAGTGGAGTGGTGGCCCCACTTCGATTTGGGGTATAAGCCGTATCATTCTGATTGCTGTGATGAGTTTTGTAATGATCGGTCTGCCGTTCATTAGCTTCCCTAATGGTAACCACACTGTCTGCTGATTGAAATGTGGACATGCGATTGGTGTTGTCCTTATCATTTTTGCGATCAGCCATGAATCCAACGGGCTCCGGCCAGGGAAGAATATCGGAGTGCCTTAGAACACAGTTCTTGCAGCGGCAGGTGTTCTTCTCCGGCTTTTCAGGCGGCTGCTCACAGAACATAATAGCATCTGGCTGTCATCACCACCAACGTCCTAACCCAAGCCCCTTCAAAGATCTGTTTGAAAGAGAGTCGAAAGGTGTACAGTATTTCAAATTTGTTTAAATTTGATAGGACTGTAAGAGATTGCTTTAAGTTCATTATGGACGCATATTATTTATTCCTTCAGGTGGCGCCTTTTAATGTTTATAAATTGGACTATCGGAGCGCTTTTGATTGATCCTGCCTTTGGGCTTTATTAGATGCTTTGAACTCCCCTTGACCTTGGATATTGTGGAAAACGATACTTTCCTTATTGGATCCGTTCCCGTCGATATTGAGTTCGGTTGGACCTGCACTCCCTTGTTGCATTGGACATTTACAAACATAACTTTATGGCTTCCCCTTTGGTTTTCACTTTCAAGATTATTTCGATGCTTTAAGCAGGATGTTTTGCAGGTCCTTACAATATTTATCGGTGTCCGGCGAGTTTCAGCATTGAGTTCCGTAGTGCTGACCGCCATATCGCTAGTGGCTATGATATTTACAAAATTATTTTCTGTGTTGGGTTCAAGATGCATTTGATGGATTCGATCGTTAGTAGGCGTTAGCATTTCCTTTTCCAATTCCTTGAAATAGTCCTGCTCCACTTCCAACTCAGCTAGTTTATTGCTAGCACTGCGATACCAGTCATCATCATCCACCTGCTCCTCTTCCTCCATATAGGAATAGGTAAGGTTTCCACCTCCTTGGCGATAAGCGCGACTAGATCTATAGCTTGATGTTTGAGGGGAACCCAGCAGATACATGGATTCACCACTGGGATGGTAATACACCTCGTGATCGTCCACTTCTTCGTCTGATTGAATACTTGGTGGTGGGGGAGGAGGAAAACTTTCAGTTGATTTCAGGGAATGCGCAATATCTGTACTTTCTTGCCCTGGGGAATAGACTTCCTGCCTTCTAAGTGCGCCACAATGCTCTCTACAGCATTCCCTTGGACACCACATGGTTGTGCCGGCATCCCTTTTGGATGTTTGCAGGATTTCTGTGAGTTTATTTCTTTTGAACGGCAGATCCTCGGTGCTACTTCCTTGATTCTGCATCTGTACGTGGGTAGTGGACTTTGACAGGCGTTTACGCTTTCGCTCCTTTAACCAAGGCAAACGTTCGAGATGAGATCTCCTTTGAAGAGCACTTTCCGGTAGGCCATAGCTATCGAAAGATGGACTCGGTGGAACCGACTGTACAATCAGCGGTTGCACAGGCAGCTGCAACACCTGGACCGCTGGTAGTTTTCCCCGCAACTGGTTAATTTGATTTAGGCTAAGCTGCAGCTCCTTCTGCTTTAAGTAACTTCCTATATACTGGCTTATCCGGTCGATTGCTTCGCGCATAACATCGGTCAGAACTGAAGGATGGTTTGCTTGAGGGCTAGAACTTTCATCTTCCTTATTCCCGGTGGAACTCGACTTTTCATGATGTTCTTCCAGTATCTTGACCTTTTTGTCTTGCAATAAGCTGTCCAATCCCAATAAAACATCCCCGAGCTCATGAATAATCTGCGGTTTAGTTGCATTGCAATTTTCTTCCGGCGGAAGCGAATTTACAGTATCATATTCATATTTTTCGCCCGCATCTAAGCGGTAAGGGGGCTCAAAAAAATTGCCATATAGATAAGGCAATTCGTTGCCGCTGAAATTAAATCCCCATTGCTGTCCCATCTGCATGGGGTCATACATCGCAGGATAAGTTATGAAGTATGGATCCCTTCTTCGTCGTCTTCGAGTCCTTGGCGCCACAAGGCCATTAGCTTCGATGTTAAAGCTCAATCGACGGGTTCTTCGCATCGTGGTGGTTCGGTTTACAATGGGTGCGGCGGAGTCCAGTCTTATCTGGGATCTTCGGTGCCTCTCCAACATTTCAAAAATCCTCTTATCAACAACAGAGTGTTCACTTGCAAGTGGCAGGTGAAAAGCTAATATTTTAAATGAAAATTTTGACAGCTGGTCTAAAAATGTGAACACTTCACGTAGAGCTAAAAATAAATGATTACAAAAGGAGGTTCACTAATTACAAATACATTCAGCAACAAATTAAAATTTGAACCTTTAGTTAAACACATCAAGAATTTTTTTATTCGTCTTCTAAAGTTGTTTTCAAGAAGTGCTTCGAATAATGAATACAAGAATAAGAATGAATACAAGCATAAGTAAGTGCGAGTAACCACTGCAGTTCAGCGGAATCAAATGAAGTATGGAATTTTATAAATAATGGTCGCATCAAAAGTAGATCTTCACTTCTTCAGGCCCATTGGCTTGCCGCGTGCTCCGAAGCGGGTATTCTCGCCGGGTATCTGGCTGCGAAAATGTGCCCACTCCTTCTGGTAGTAATGGAATAGTGCCACCGGATCGCAGTGCTTGGATTTGCCACGTTGGCGAACTAAAAGGGGAAAGGACATAGGGCATAACCATTAGGGCTTCAAGAAGATAGTGTTAAGGATTACTTACCCGTAGCCGATCGCCGGTTGGAGGCGCTACGCGGATGCGACTTGCTTCGTCGACGGCGTTGCATCCTAAGACGGTTTTCATTAGCTTCCGATTCGCTGCTAGACATAGGAGTTGCCTCTCCACGGCGGGTCTTGCTGCGGCTGCGACGCCTTCCTCCATTCACCTGCGACAGATCGAGAACTGAATCCTTGGCCGACATGGGAGGCACGGAAGCATCCATCAAGAGTTTTTCTTTAAAGAGGAGCGCTAAGTCCGTAAAGCTGGTGCCACCAACGGACCGCTCCCTAAGAACGTCATCCTGGCCAGTCCTGCCCTCCTTCTCCTTGGCAGATGGACACGGACATGGTGGTGCCGCATTCTCCTTATCCTTATCCTTTTCCACGCTCAGTTTGGCACGCGAGCTGACGGTGCCGCGCTTATGCAGGCCGCTGAAATCGCTCTCCTTTGCGTTCTGCGCCAGGCGTTCCTCATGCTTGATGAGCTTGCGCAGGTCTAGATTGGGATGGGATCGGATCAAAGAAGTGGCCATTAGCAGGGATATGAGGAGCGTGGACAGTGGGCATGATAGTGGGTGTGGCAAATTAGGATGGCAAGATCTAGCTTGAAAATTACGTGCATTCAAAAGTGTTATTAGCTTCGACTAACCGAATATGATAGTTAATTCACCGACTTTTCAACCTGAGGAAGTGAAACTCTGTCCGAGATCAGAAGAGAGCGCGAAGTACACTAAATTATCGACCCATGCGATGTGCATTCAATAAATTAAGACTTTCTTGTGTATGTTTAATTGAATATTTAATTTAATTTACTCTTTGTTTTAATATTTTTACAATTGCTTTTGGTTTTTTGTTTAAAGTTAATTTTCTTCTGTTACATAGTTTACGTTTTTCTTCTTTTTCCTTTTATTTATATTTTGCTTGAGCGTTGACTTTCATAATAGTACATAGCTAGGAAAATGAAAACAGTTGAATAAGTGATTTCTACAGTTAAAAACAAAAACGATAAATGGAAACTTGACTACTTAAAAGCTAGGTTGAAAATGAGAGATTTTGGAATAGTCCGAATTGGTTGATGAGAATTATTTTGGGGGGGGCATGGGAATTTGAGCTAAACTAAGATTAAACTAAGGCTTATGTACGTATTTCCGTGTGTGATTTTGTGTGAGTTTCAATTATGCTACACTTAGCTGTTAAATGGGATGAATTCTGCTCACGATCTAACTCGATTAAATTTGACGGACTCGATTTGACATTTAGAGATTTCAGAAAACATTAATGCTGTACGCTTTTCACAATTTTGGCAGTGGTGCTCTTCCTCAAACGAGTATACTAAATGGGTGCATTAGACCATCATTCATTTAATTCTCACTTCGCCAACTGTAATCAGAAAGATGGAAAACTGGAAAGATGACTGAATCGAAGTCGCTGTGTTTTTGTGGTTTTGGAGGGATTTGTGGCCTAAAGATACCTAAAAACTGAAACTTATTACTCATCGTCGCTGTACACACTAAAAGCTAAACGTGATTGGTGCTGAATGATGCGTTTCTTGATCTGGATGATGATTAGATGACACAGGGCGCTCAGCGACGGTATCGAAAGCGTCGAAATGGCGCCCTTAGCCGCCTGCAGGTGACACGCACCTCCTTCTTCAGGAACTGCGAGATGGCCAATGACTTCACGGCAGCCGTCGCCGCTTCGGCGGCACAACTACTCGCCGCCTTTCCATTATTCGGTGGCGCATACTTGGAGATGTCAAACTTCCGCTTCGGCGTCGTCTGGTGTGGACAATGCTCATGCGAATCGCCTGCCTGGGTGTTGCTTAAATCCAAATCGGTATCCAAGCCGTCCGAGGATACCGTGAATATGTCGGAATTGTCACCCAGTTTCTCACTTGGCGAAATGCAGCTGCCTAGACTTCCGTTTAGCTGGGGAGTTCTTCTCTGGTGCTGTTGAACTTGCCCCGTACTCGGTGTGGAGGTGGCCTGAAGTCGCTGACCATTATGCAGGGTGAGCAGGAGTTTTTTGCTTTGTGCAGAGGCTTCAGGAGGCGTGGTTACCGATATGGAAGGTATTCGTGCTCTTTTTTCAGGAGGCTCAGTTTTCTGCACGCCGATGTCCTGCTCTTCGTAGGCATCTTCAAAAACATCCTCGTCCTCCTCCTCCTCCTCTTCTTCCTCCTCGACATCCGCATCAGTTGCCTCGATTTCCGCCTCAACGTCCTGCTGCTGATCCACAGAATCCGCCACGGTTTCATCTTCGTCGGGCAAACTTTCCATTTCATCCGCCTGCGGTTCAGCCTGTTCATCAACATCGGTCGCTGGCGGAGTCATCACGGCATCTTCCCGGGAATTCTGTTTATCATCGGCAGGTGATCCACCAGAGGGCGAATTTCCGCCTCCTTCATCATCTTCATCGTCTTTGCTAAGCAGATTTCCCCTCGTCCCAGAAGTCATAGTTGTTGTGGTGGTAGTTGTGGTCTGCTCCTCTTCCGTTTCCATAGGCTCCTGCTTTATAGGGTGAAGCTCAACAAGACCCATTTTCTGGAAATTAATACGCTCATCTGGCATAGATCGACTGCCACCTAGTCCGCCAGCATTCCGTCGTCTCTGAACTTTTGGCCAGCCCGTGCGATTGGACTTCAGGCTCTTCTTTTTCCTATAATAGCTGGCATATAGATTGAGATTATTCATCCGTCGACCGGAACCAGGTGCGTTTCCTCTGGAAACATCTTCATCTTCATCTCCACTCCCTGCACTTCCCAGAATTAAATCACACAGGTCGAACTCGCTTGTAAAGCAATCAGTAGGCGGTGGAGTTTGTGGGGTGTTAACAAGCCTTTGTTCTCTATCTTCAGTCTCCACCTCCGCTGATATCTCGTCTTCCTCCATATCGTACTCTTTGCCAGCTAGCTCCAGATACTTGTCTAACTGCCAAGCAACGAAACCGGGATTGCAATACTGACGGGCTTGATCCAAAGCTTTAAGGGCACACAGTTCCATTTCATATTCGAGCAAACCCTTCTTGCTGGGCAATTTGCGGACTCCGCGTAACGCACCCGTTCCGGAAAGATGTTGGGTAGTCGGTCGCACGGTGCCTGCTACCGGAGGATTCACTCTTCTGTTGCGCTTGCCCAAGAGCGCTCTTGCTGAGGATTCCCGTTGACTGTTTGAGAATTCCAAGCGGCGCGAATACATTTGACCGGGATTTCGAGCAGCAGGTATCAGGCGGCGACTTCTGATGGGTGAAGACGTTGCGGGCGTAGGAACTGGCGCTGGCGGGGAATGATCGTATTTGTTTTGTCCCCGCCTCATTCTCTTTACCGTCTCGCTAATCTCGGTGGCAAATCGAAGTTCCTCCACAGGAGTGGCTGCTTGAGAACGAGTAGTTCGGGGCGATGAAGGTGCTACAGGTTCCTGTTTTATAGGAGTTTTAAGCTTTGGTGCAGCTACAGGAGGAGGTGGCTCTTCTGCTTCTGAGTTCGTTTTACTTTGTGAGTCCTGACGCTGCCGTATAATGCAACTGACCAAAGCCAAAGTAGAAGCATGTTCTCTAGGGGATTTTCTTGGTGGTAACTCGGCAATCCGTGCCAACTGCTTATTCCTGCAGGTTATTCCGCTGCGTTGACTGTTGCTGCAGCTTGAACTGGATGTACTCCGAACTCTCTCTATCAGCTGCACTCTATCCCCCAAGGAACCCGAGGCAAACTCCCTTTCCAGTAATTCTGGTGTGCTCGCCTTGCTATCACATTTGGCTGTGGCAGTGGTCAGGGCATTTCCCTCCAGCTGCTGCAGTTGCTCCTGTTCCTGCTGATAACGCTGGAGAAGATGGAGCTTTTTGTTCTTGTAGGTCGCGGAGGAGGAAGAGGACTGGACTTCCTCCTCCTTCTTAACTTCCTTCTTGGGTGCGGGCTTCTGATCTTCCTGCTTGATCTGCTCTTCCTTATCCTGCTTTACTTCGCTTGCCTCGCGGCATAAAGCACAACTGTGTGCTGGCAATGTTTTGGCCATGGGTATGGGACCCATTTCGTAGGGCAGTTTCCTATAGTTAGTGCTACCGTAATACGTGTAATAGTTCTCTTCGCCCGCATCCTGTCGCAGAAAAACTCTATTCCAAAGCTCTCCACTTGGCAACGATTCGAAGGTATACTGCATTTCCTTAAGTCTTTCGCTTTTACTGCAATCAAAGAATAAATCTATCGCTGGTGGCACTGCCTTTGGCTGTTTGACTTTACTTTTCGTGGGACTTGACGGTTTCTGGCTCTTTGCTCGATTTCTTGAAGGAGACGTTTTGACCTCGCTTAACTCCAGCTCTCCGGCACTACGGTTTATGGTTAATCTGGAAAGCCGCCTAGCTGCTCTTTGTTCTCGAGTATCCGTTGATTTACGAGGAGCTGCCGTGATTCTACGCTGGCTACCAGCAATGTAGTCTTCATCGCTGCCACTACTGCAACTACTGTCCAATTCCTCTTCTAATTCTTTATCTAATATGTCTTCCAGTTCTTCCAACTCCTTCACTTCGATAGCTTCCTTCTTTATTTTTATTTTGGGCTTTTCTAATTCCCCCATCCTATCCTCCAGTTTAGTGACCACTTTCCGGCAAGTTGTCTGCCTTAACTGCTGCTGCTGATGACTGCTGGCGGTGGCTGCTGTCACAATTGCCGTGGCTGTGCGACTGCTTTTCCTGGTGGCCACCAATTGCTCCTGCTTTATTTTAATCTTTAGCTGCGGCTGTGACTGCGGCTGGGGCCCTTCTTCTGGCTGGATGGGGGCGCTTGGAAAGCGCTGCTGATTGCTATTGCTGCTACTGCTCCCTGTTGATAGTTGGCGTTGGAATACCTCCTGTGCCGCTGCTCCTCCTGCTTTTCTTCGCTTTCCCACTGCTTGAGCTCGCTTGCGTATACTAGAAGTAGGTAATCCTGAAGATTCCTTAGTTTCTGCTTCGCTGGTGCTAGTGTCGAGGCTGGCGGAGGATATACTGCATCTGCCTCTTACATCCGAGGTGGTTTGTCGATCGATATCCGTGGGCAACTCACTGCTGCTCCTTGTGGTTGGTACCGCTGTCCTGGGAAACATAAAGTTCTCTGCCTCTCCATTAAGTCGTTGTAACTCTGTTTGTCGGATCTTTTGGAACTTTACAATCAGTGAGGGCGAATCCACTTGGTTGGAAGTTCTTCCTCGCCTCTTGGAGGCGTGACACATTCCTCCCTCGTTTCTACTACTTTATAAATTGAAGAAGGCGGTAACATGGCTCTCTTAGGAGGTGACAGACTGGAGTTCAGTGTTTTTCTTCGTCCTGAATTTGTTGTGGGCGTTGCTGCAGCTGTTGTTGGATGTTCCTGACGCTGAAGCTCAGAAAGACTACCAGGCAGATTGCCTTGAACCTTCTTGCCACCAGAGAAAGGCGTTTGAGGTGATGCAACTGCTACTCCTTGAAACTTTTCTGACGAATGCTTTCCCTTGGTTATCCTTTTGGACTTCTCGCGCAACGCTGGCGATGGCCTCTGACGGGGACTCTGCAACTCCTCATTACTAAATGATTCATCGACATCCATGTCAAGTTCACTCTCTGCGGGCTCCTCCTCCAGGAACCTATTCACATCCGCTGAACTTCGAATTAGAGAGTCTAGAGTCAGGAAATTATCCGAATTCTTGGCAAACAGCTCGTGGTCTTTGCTCTGCAAATGGATATTCAGGATATCGTATTCCAATTTGCAGATCTCACACACGCCACCTTGTTTTTCACTCGAATCTATTGGTTCGCGACAATTAGAACGCGGACTATTCGGGATTGCAGACCGTTTTTTAAGTTCCTGCAAAGCAGGATGCTGGAGTGGCTTTTCTTCCCCAGCTGCTGGTTTGTCTTTCTGTGATGTGCGTGAACCCAAAGGCTTGCGGGTCATGCTCTGCTCCTTTTCCTTGGTCTTCGACTTTGTTAGTAGTCGAAAGGCGCCGTCTTCGCTGCTTAAATCTATCTTTGGCCAGTCGTCTGGCTGTTTGATAAGATGATAGTAAGGTCTATAATTACGCTTGACGGATTCAATCTTCACATACTGCTTTTTCAGTTGTATGTAATGGGGGCTAGCTGATGCTGATCCTGCTCCACCTTCCTTCTTACCCTCAAGGTATTGCTTAAGCTCGGTCTGAATGCGCTTTATGAAGCGTTGGGCGTAATCCGTCTGCCAGATGGTATAGCTCCGTTTTAAAGATGTCGTGGGTGTGCTATTGCCGCTGTTTGCCACCCCAACCGTGCTTCTCCGCGCACGACTTAGTATTGCATCCGCTCTTGATTGCCTCTGATTCGGTTTTCTTGCCGAACCATCATCTTGTTGGTAGTGATTGGTGGGTGTGCTGGGTGTACCTGGTGTTCCGGGGTTTCCGCTTATGATCTCTGGCTTATCAGTGACAAAGTGTGTTATATTGTCACTGAGAAAGAACTCGAGATGTCCACCCAAAGCTTTGATGTCGGACTCAATGCGCTTTGCTAACTGATGATCGCAAATGTCCAGGTAGAACTTAAAGTGGCACAGGGGGCGTTTGCTCTTTATGACCTTTACTTTAGGAGGAGTGGCTGCTGTTGCGGAAGCTGCTGCTGTTGAGAGGCTAGTTGTTGTTGCGAGTCTGCTGGCGCTTTGTTTGTCCGACTGCGGTTGCATACCTTCTGGCGCAAATTAGCTGCAGCCAAACGGACCCAGAATTAAAGAGAAAAAGAAATTGAAGAAAACGCCATTAATTAAAATTTATCTTGAAGGGCTGACCTACAGTCGAATTTTAACAAATTAAAGTCAATGATTTAGGAATTTTCTAGGAAATAAAGTGAAAAATTAGTGTACATACGCTTTATGTAAAGTTTAATTTAATGAAACTTAAAATTTGGCAATTGCACCCAAAATTTAATTTTTATTGCAGACTATACACAAATAATTTGAATTAAACAAATAAAAGTATTACTGTGTTTAAGGAATATTTTCAAACATTTTAATCAAAACAAGAACTGCACTTAATAATTTTCCCTCCAATTTTATTTGGAATGGAGTTATACCAGTTTGAAGCTGTAGTCATAACCATATATCTAATAGGTTTGGCTTTAAACATTTAATCAAAATTCGACCGTAGCTGGAAATCCAACACCAACCGCGTTTTAACTTATTTGCCACGAAAATTGAAATAGAACTAAAAATCACTGTGGTGGAAATCCTACTCCCGGTGGTTCTTCTTCTTCTTGCTCCTTGTACGTTTCCCGAGTGTGTTATGCAATTTTGCATTCGTATACACACAAATCAAATCAATAACTGCACTTGGATGCATTTCGGTATGTATTGCCTAAAAGGCCATCGAGTGTTAAGTGTGAGTTAATTTGTTTTAATTCCAAACTAAATGGGACCACAGAAACACAACCCAAGCGGGTGGAAGAAGAAGAAGCAGCAGCAGCTGTGCTGCGGCATCGAGCTGCCAGGTCGGGCTACACTTAGCGAAGCGTTGCCAGCACGCGGGAAAATTGGCGGTGACATAGCTGCAACAAACATTGTATCCTGTTGCTGCATTTGATTAAAAACCAGTTCTTTTTATAATCTTCCTTTGATGAAAATACAAAACAGGCAAAAAAAACACATGAGCACAAATAACGATTAAAGAACGGACTGACAGTTGGTGCTGACATTTATTTTTAATCGCTCATTCTAAACTTGTGCTTGTATATAAGCAATAATTAATAAATTGAATTTTGTACATTTATAAAATTTTTATTTTACTTAAAAAAAATACTCATAACAAATAAAAATCAATATCTTATCGTTGCATTTCTTGCTCATTTGCGCAATATGTGGTTTATCGCATTCCATTCATATTTGTTGTTTTTGGTTTCTTACGTCTTCCAAAAAACAATGCGAATGAGCTATCAAAGGCATAATGGCCGATGACCGATATTAAACTCGAAATGACAATTAGTCCGGCAACCCTGCTGTGCTCAGTATTCACCCACTAATAAATAAATGATATGCCTAGGCAATATGTACTGCCGCGCGTCGATATATATAAACCGAAAAACGAGCACATCACCACGCTGCGCTGGCACTTTTTCTGCCCTCGCTTTATATTGCCATTACAACACAAAACGTTGGCGCAAAGAAAAACGAGAGAAAACCAGTGGCAACCCTCAAGCGTTAGCAGTAGCAACAACAACAAAGGAAAAAAATAAGAAAGAGTAGCAGCACATAAGGCGTAAAGCGAAGAATAACACGAAAAACGCACAACACACAAAGAGTGGAAAGACGGGGAAAAAACACACACACACACAAATCATGTATACAGTTGCGGTGGAAGTTATAGCACTGTCAATTTATAGTAACCGAAATAGTGATTTTTGTTTAGTCTACATTTTGTGCAATCGGTGCCAAAATATATATTGGAAAAGATAATTTTTCTTATTGATATTTTAAATTCAAATATTACATCGACATTTCCCTATCGCTATACCCGCTGCTGTACGTATACATATGTATGTTGGTGGATAAAATTCATGTGAAGTTGCGGATGAAGCTTACAATGTGGTGGAGGCCGAAACACATTGGCAAACGCTGAAAAGCAGGCCCAGGGCAGCAGCAACAACAACTATGACTAGCAAGCCAAAAACAAATAACACACAGAACAGTGGGGTTACAAGAGCCATGTGTTTAGGCTTTCCACTGAAATGTATTTATGCCAAAAGTACATGAACCTTGCAAAAGCAGTTTTCCATCGATGTCGGGCGGGCCTTTATTCGATTATTTCTAAAAACATGTGTGGTCCGAATGAATTTTGTTGCTGCAAACCACTGTGCCACGGGTATGTATAGTGTGTTATTCACATTTCCAAGTAATACTCGTTTTTATGTTTTCTTTTTTCCATTGGTCCGTATTTCTGGCTGTGCCGCTCTGCTCTTTTACTCGCCTGTGCTTTGTACGCACGTTCGTTGGTTGAATAAAAACAAATTGAAATGGTGACGAATCGTTTGAAATTCAGGCAAAAAGCCGCAACCAAATAATATAGTGCATAAAAAATAACAAACCAAAAACAAGCACATACACATGCACACGCACTCACACTTGTACGGATTGCTTACCTTTTAGAAATTCACGGAGTTGCTCGGCTGATATGTTCCTATAGCCCAAATCATTTAGATACTGGAGAATGGCCCGTGCATCTAGTGGCAAATGTGACATTTTACTTTTCGCCAAGTAGAGCAATCGTTCTTGATATTCGTATTGTTAATTATTTTTTGTTTATATTCCACCCTCACACATGCACACGCGCGCGCACTCTTGAACACACAAACACACACACGAATGCAAAATCGCCGTTCGTTTCGTTTCTCTTTCTCGTTTGTTTCGTTCGCTTCTTCTTCCTTTTGTTCGTATTCGTCTTCGTGCGCCGACAATCGACCAATTTTCACTGTACTTTTGCTCTGCGTTGGCCGTTTTTGATATTATACTTGCATTTACTTGCGTCAAGTTAATCAGGTGCAATGACTAAATATACACAACTGTATGGGAACGATCGGCTTAAGCGTCTATTTGCCTTCGTTCGCCTGTCGTTTGCTAACGCCTTTGTTATTTTTATGCTTTTTATCTGGTTTCCGCGGGCGCAGGGTCGCCAATTCGATTGTGCACGCACAGTTCGAGTGTCGAGATTGGGCTTTTTCTTATTTTCACATATTTCCTCGCTAGT